>CM074722.1:267387507-268677507 GCA_037306005.1 Rhinophrynus dorsalis
AGAGAGAGAGAGAGAGAGAGAGAGAGAGAGAGAGAGAGAGAGGGAGGGAGGGAGGGAGAGAGGGAGGATAGGGGAGAGAGAGAGGAGAGAGAAAGAGGAGTGAGAGGAGAATGAAAGAAGGGGGAGGAGGGAGAGAGAGAGGAGGAGAGAGGAAAGGGGGGGGAGAGGAGGAGGCGAGAGAGAGAGAACGAAAGAGGGGGGAGAGATGAGAACGAAAGGAGGGGGGGAGAGAACAAAAGGGTGGGGGGAGAGAGAATAAAGAGCCATAACAGAATACCACTTGTGAATGAGTGTCACAATGTCCAGCCACTGTTGCCCTTATATTCATTAGAGAAAACAAATGGCACCACGTGGAAAAAAAAAAAGGGGGGGGGGCTTTAACCATTGCAAAGCTAGATGTCCCAGACGCACTGCAACACAATGCACTGAAATCTCTCTAGCATTCAATGGTGTAAAGCCTCAATTCAGATCAAGGGAGTTTATGTTTGTTCCTTATCTTTCCCCAGATTGGCCAATAAACAAATGGCCCCATGCGTATGACAAGGTGGTCTCACCCTCTCCACATCAGGTAGGCAGTTCAGAAGTGCCACCGTGTGCTCGGAGTCCCTGTAATCATTCTCACAGCAGTTTGCAGTAATTTTCAATGGTTTCTCGGCCATGGCATTTAGCACAGCTTCGTACAGCTGCTTTGTTATCAGAGGGGAAGGCAGTTCTCTCAAGTAATCCTTAAGAACACCTACGAAGAATTACAAATGTGTAAGTAAACATAAATATTAATTGAAAAACTGGAATGTTAATGTTACCCCACAAAGAAAAATAGTGATTTGTACAGGTCTACAAACCAATAATATGTTTCACTATTATACAAAATGACATTGCATGTAAACAAGAATTGCCTCACTTAATGACAATTCAGTTTAACCCTTTGAGTGCCACAGGGGCATGCAACGCTTTGCAAAGAAAGGCGTTGCATGCCACTCTGGCACTCATAGGTTTAAGGGGCAACTATCATGGGTTACACAGTCTGGTCCACTGGGACCGAGCTGTGCAGTCCTAGAATTGCTCCAATCAGTAGTATTAGGGGGCAAAAAACTAAGGCCTGCAGCTGACTAGGGGTTGGAGTTCACAAGGGAAGTAAGAGTTCTTCCCCAGTGGTTGTCACCTTCTGGATTCACTCTTTTATTCATCTTCCTAAACTGTATCATTGATGAAAAGGATACGAGGGGATCATAGAGACAGAGGAGCAATTCTTTGATGAAACAACTGCACCCACAGGAAGCAAATAAAACTGCCCGTTGATTTAATTAAGTATTTTATCCTGTTCGATGCAAGAGAGGTCTCTAACGCATTACTTTGCAATGCCTGGATATCTCTTTAGCATCCAATAGGTTGATATAATTATAAATATAATGGAGGTTTATGCACTATGAACTAGAGCACTTCTAGAGCTAACCAACCACAGGGGACAAATAAAAGCTACCGCTGATTTAAGTGGGGCTTCTAACTCACTGAATGCTAGTGTTCTCTGCAGTGCATTCAAAAGCAATGCACTAGAGACCTCTCTAGCATTCAAGGGGTTAAAAACCCTACTTAAATCAGTGGGAATTTGGTAACGTGCCATAAAAAATGCTTAGTTTTGTAGAGGTTCAAAAAATAAACTATATGCCACAAATACTGTCTCTCAAACCACTATGGTTTGAGCGATATATGCATTCAAAGTCCCCATCCTCCTCTTCTCCTGATGTCAGCTGTAAAGCTGGCAGCAGGAGATTCAAGACATGCGACTCGAGGAGGCTCTTCAGCAGAGCCGAAATCGCATTATTTAAAAAGAATTACTTCATTGGAACAGTTTACAAAGTGTGCTTGCAAACCAGGTACACGTTGTAGACGTTTCCAATGAAGTAATTATTTTCCCATAATGCTATTCGTCTCTCCTACTGAGCCGTCAACTGGCCCCTGGTCCGGGATCTCTTGCTGACGTCAGGAGAAGGGGAGGGAGGGGGGAACTTTGTATGCGAATATCTCTCAAACCATAGCGGTTTGAGAGATAGGATTTGTGGCATATAGTTTATTTTTCTGAACCTCTACAAAACTTTAAGCATTTTTATGGGACATTACTGACCCTTCAATTTGTCACCTATGATGCAGTTGGTTCATCTCGGAATTGATCTAGTTCTTAACAGTGTCCTTGATTTAATCAGGACAGATGCCCCTTTGTCTCTATGGTGATGCAGTTGCATGTTAAGTATTACATACTGGATTCCGTTTCTGATGCTTTTTGTTTGAACGTTCACGTGACTACCTGGCCATCAGCCACAACAAAACTCAAACCATAAAACTGCTTGCCTTCGCTCCCTCACTATGCTCTGTACTAGTGACTGCTTGGAATTGTCAAAGGACTGAAACCAATCACAATGGAATTTTTATTTAACTCTGAGTGCCAGTGCAGAAACCAAAGCATCAAGTTGCAATGCGTTGGATACCTGTCTGGCACTCGAAGGATTAAAGATAGTAAAGACAAACACTTTTAGAGAAACTGGTTCTTAAACAGCCTACAAGCCAAATATTTTCCAAGCCGTGTGTGATAGTTATTGTACTTATACTCTATTCTGCTGTGAAACTGTTTCCAGCTTTCTCTAATTTATGTCATTCACCCAAACTGTGACTCGCAAGAAAGCATTAACCAATATTCAAAAGCGTAGGCCATGACACACTAGTCAACATTCACAGATGGATAATGTAAAATGGTGTCATAACAATGGGCATATGTATAAATACAAAGGTGTATTATTTCTGGTGTAAACCACCATTTACAAAATTAACATGTGGTGTGGTCCTAATGCACAAATTCTATTTCTTTGAGCAAGGATAAATCCCTCATTTGTGTAAAGGCTAAAAGGAAATAAAAATAAACAGAGTAATCTGACTTTCAGTATTATTTACCTGACCAAAGTGACATTATGGTGTCAAAGTAGGAAACCTCTCTAGTCTTAGTCAGCAGGATAGCTAGAAGAGTCTCATCCGAGAATAATCAAATGCAGGCTGTTGGCCCAAGGGGGGAAAAACATAAAAATAAAAAATCCCACACGTGTCAAACACAAGGGTACACAAGTTTTGACTCTCCAGATGTAGACTCCAGGGGGGGGCACTGAAGTGAGAGACTCTTCAACAGGGGATGTGCTAAGAAGAGGTTGAGTGGGATACAGTCCCAGGTTTCTGCTCAAAGCCCTGGGTCTAGTTGACAGAAGCTTGGAGGAGGTAATGGTGTTAATCACTGTACAAGTAATAGTTTACTTGGGCTGCATGGTGAACATATGATGCTAGCCAAAGCTCTAGACCTTTGGGCAACCTAGGCTTTAATTCTGCAAGGGAAAGAGGAGCAATCCTGGAACAAACCAAATGCACCATAGGGTAGAAATGAAAATTCCCCAAATCCCAGCTGGAGAGCAGTTACTAATAGGGCCTGAATGTGGAGCACTTTTGGGTCAAACCAAATGCACCACAGGGGACAAATGAAAATACCCTTTGACTGACATGTGGCTTTAACCCTTTGATTACCAGAGTGGCACGCAAAGCATTGTGTACCACTCTGGCACTCCCCTGAATGCTAGATATGTTGCCAATGCACTGCAAAGCTTTCAAGAGCTTAAAAGCCTCATGTCAGCTAAAGATAATTTTCATTTGGCCCCTATGGTGCATTTGATTTGCCCCCAAAGTGTTCCACATTTAGGTCCTATTAGTAAGTGTAATTCCTATGTTGCTCTATAGAATCTAATGCAAGACAGACAATTGTTGGACCTCTAGCTGCTGGGTGGTTAAAGATGATGGAACTGCAGTCCAAAAGCTGGAGTACCAGCAACGTACTACCCCTCTCTTAGTGCACAGGCTTCACAGAACAGAGGAACTGGCCAGAGCCTAACAACTATATACAAAGAAAAACAGCAGCAGTTCTGAGGTAACCAACCAACACTAAAACTCATTCGTATATAAATGTGGTTTTTAAAGGGATAGTAATACTTAAAATGTAAAAAAAAAAAATATATTGTAGGGTTTATCCCCCTGAGTAAAACAAGGGTACTCCCACTGCTGAGAGGTCTTTCATTCAAAAGTTATCAATTTTCAAAGTTGAGTTTTTTAGGTGCAATATCACAGTGGCCTGAAATTGTACAGTGGCGCTGTTGCTACACCATCCTATGGAGATTTATGGTCAACTGACCAGAGTTGTCCATAGGATCAACCAATTCCAAATTGGTACCATTTTATTCAGGCTGGCACAATGTACTGAATACAGTAGGAAATTCTATGGTGACTGGCCTAGGGATAGAAATTCCAGTGATGATGTGGGTGAATGCCTCCCAAAATGTTATGCTTTTCATACCTTTTCTTCACATATGTAATATTTATGACCATTTTATTGCAGGCAAGTAATTTCAAAAATAAAAATGGTAGGTATAGGTTAGTACATCTGGCACACACTATGGTATGTCAAACCAGACCAAGGGGGTGCCATTGTAGGTAGTATAGTTTTGTGCTTGTGGCAATCCCCTACAGTATATGTCAACTATAAGTTTTATGGGTTAATTATGCTTTCAAAAAATTATGTGCATTTTGGTTACCTCCATAAAAATGCTCTTACAAATATGGGTCCCCAGAGAAGGGTACGCATTTGTTTGCTTATACATAAATCGGGTATTGGTTTACTCAGAGGCATTCATGGCATTCATATTTCATACTTTTATGTTTGTTATGCTAAGCTTACAGTAACCAAACAAAACATCCTTCCTTCAACATTCTGTGTAGGAAGAAACTTCTGATTCACACATTAGTCTAGATTCAGGAAGTAAATGCTTTTATTTATCATTATTGAACTGTTTTAGGGCAGCTTTTCCATGTAACCAATGGAATGTGCATTTAAGTTTATGAAGCTGAAAATACCATTTTCCACTCCTGCTAAAGCAATAGTAATGTTTATTATAAAGTAGTTTGCAGAGTCTTTTTTATATTAACCCTTTCAGTGCCAGAGGGGTACTGAACACGCATTGCTTTGCAATGAGTTCCATACCCCCTCTGGCACTGAAAGGGTTAAAGGTAACACAATGTGCTATGTGTAGTGGCTTACTTGTATGTAGATCAAAAGATATTAAGTTCAGAATGATCCCCTGCCTACCCCTTCTGGCCACGTCGCGCTGAATCTGCAGTCTGGTCTGGACAGATGCAGCGAGGGACAAACTTCAGTAGGCAAAGGAAAATTCTGCCCTCCATCAAAGGGGACAGGATTTTCCTCAAACTTACTGAATGAAGTTTGTCCTTGCTGCATTTGCCTGGTCCCATGACCAGATTGCACATTCAATGGGAGGGGGTCAGAAGGGGCAGGCGGGCCTTTCTCCACTTAATAACTTTTGAATTACATACAAGTAAGCTGCTACACATATCGCAATTTGTTCCTTTTAATATAAAGAAGACTCGGCAAACTACTTTATAATAAACATTACTATCCCTTTAATTAGGGGTCTGGGCAGGACATGCAAATAGGCAACATAATATAGAATTAGCATCTGTGTACCTGGGGGCAATTCAGGGCTTTTAAAACTAGCTGAAACTTTCAAAATCAAAATAAATGGGGATATTAACAAGAATATTTCCCCCTCACACTTTTTTGTATTTGAAATCATAGCTTTTCTTAAAATTACATTTTACTAGAGGCACCATGACAAGGCTGAATTTGTTCTTTAAAAAAAAAAAAAAAAAAAAAAATTTGGTTTTACATTAATCCTTTCAGTGCCAGAGGGGTACACAACGTATTGCAGAGTAATGAGTTGTGTATGCCTCTGGCACTCAAAGGGTTAATAACTAAGTGATGTATAGGAATAATACATAAACAGATGGACAGCAAAAGAAATACTTGCCCTCCCTGGAGGTAATAAAATCTCCAAACCCCCAGCTCGTAGTACTTCTGATAGTATAAACCATGAAAATGGGGAGCAGTCAGTAGCTATCTTGTGTTTAACCCTCTGAAAGCCACAGGCTTGTGTAACAAAGGGTGATCATTGTGCAATGAATCAATCACTCAAGGGGTTACTGCAAAACAAAATTCCAAGAGTGGGAGGATGAGGGGTAAGAAAACTCTTCACATTTTAGTCGCAGTCCTGTTTGCAGTTAAAATACCTTGACTGACCGCAGTTAGGTTTTTCCTTCATGTGACTAACAATGCCCTGGAGTATTTTAGACACAAATATGAAACTCCAAGAAATTCCTCCCCATGTCATGTTTTGACATGAGTGAAGGACCTACACACAAACAGCCAAAGACATGATTGAAGTCACGCTTGACCAGGCCAAACAATATACACCTGTGGTATCCCTAGCTAGGCATTTCTGGTAAATGAATTCACTATATAAAACCACAACGAGGCTGATTTAACAAGCAGAGGAATGTGTAAGTAAAATAACTACACCGTAAGGGATAAATAAAAATTCCCAAATACCCCTTGATTTAATTGGCGTTTTTAACCCCTTGATTGCTAGAAAGGACTCTAACGCACTACTTTGCAAACAATCAAGAAGTAAAATCACCATTTAAACCATCAAGGACACAGCTGGCACTTAAGGACCACTGAGTATTTTTTTTTTTTTTTTTTTTTTTTTTTTTTTTTTTTTTAAATATCCAATCTGATTCACTGGTCCTTTATGGAACATTTCCCATGGCGGTCCTGGCATGTCATGATTCCTTCAGGGGTTAATTAATCCTGTATGGTGCATCTGATTTAACTCATAATTGCCCAAAAAACACTCGGAAGAAGTGGTCAGCAGGCCACAAAACATGTTAGGATAATATATTTTATGTTGTTTAAATTTTGTTTTTAAAATAAATCATTTTATAGGAATTTTTTTCTTTTGGTCCGTTTTGTATGCAGTCTTTCTTCGTACTTTTGCCATTTCATCACTAATAGGTCCATTTTTGGGGAGGACTGGCAAATTTTCCCTGCTGGAGTTAACACCGGGTCCGATTATCCACAGACCAGTGGGAGCATGAGGTGTAAGTACCTTTCTATTGCTTAGGGGTTACTGAAGAAATATACTTCGGATTTAAAGCTCTCCTCCTGTGTGTTTTCTTGTGTTTAACTCATAATTGCTCCAGTTCCTTGTGCATCAGTCTCACTGAGTATCATAGTATGCCTTTCATGGCACAATAATCTGGTGAACACCGGTCTAGGATAACCCATGCACTTCCCAAATTACTTGAGTAAATGGAAACACTGGAAGCCTATAAAAGTGAACTGGGAGATACTGATGTGAAGCATTTGTAAACCATATAATATGGTAAAATGCATTAGTCAGGACCTGTCTAAATTGGCAAGGCAGGCAATTTTTGTCAGTAAAATATGCTACATACAGGGTCATGTTTAACTGTTGACTGCCAGAAGAGTATGTAATATTTTATAGACATGTAATATACTAACAGTGCGAGATGGCGATGCCCGTCTGTTCTGTTGTTTTACGTAATGCTCAACCCTTTGAGCAGAAGAGGGATACGCAACTCATTCCAATGCATTGCGGACACCACTGGCACTGAAAGGGTTAGTGAGACAGGAACATAAATGTGTATTAATGTACACACAGGAGTGTATATACAATGTTTCTGAATGTCCTGTGTGACTGCGGCTCACATTAACCCTTTGCGTGCCAGAACGTTAGGAAAGCATTGCATACCCTTGTACCACTCAAAGGGTTAAGCACTGGTTAAAATAATAATGAATGAAACGGGAAGTCATCCAGTGTAGCCAACTTTAGATATTTAAGGTGACATGACTACATTAAGGCAGTGTGTGTGAGAGGAGAATGCAACACATTGCACACAATAAAGGTAAAACAGCAACGTTTTAGAAGGTTACACTGCAACACATTGTTATAAAAACATATGAAAAGAATACTTGATTGTACTTTAGTAATTAAACATTACTATCACTTTAAATTGCTGCAAAATTACATAATTTATTATCCCCTTGAGGGATACTCAGGGGCAAGGGGCAGCCCTTCGGCCTCTTCGAGCGAGGCAAGGGGCAGCCCTTCGGCCTCTTCGAGCGAGGCAAGGGGCAGCCCTTCGGCCTCTTCGAGCGAGGCAAGGGGCAGCCCTTCGGCCTCTTCGAGCGAGGCAAGGGGCAGCCCTTCGGCCTCTTCGAGCGAGGCAAGGGGCAGCCCTTCGGCCTCTTCGAGCGAGGCAAGGGGCAGCCCTTCGGCCTCTTCGAGCGAGGCAAGGGGCAGCCCTTCGGCCTCTTCGAGCGAGGCAAGGGGCAGCCCTTCGGCCTCTTCGAAGCAAGGTAATGAGTAGAGAGGTAAGGACTAGACTTTTGGCCTCTGCAAAACAGGTAAGGTGTAGAAAGGTCAGGAATAGTCCTTTGGCCACTGCAAAAGAGGTAAGGAGAAGGTGCTACAGACCTCTTGTTAATGACTGCTTGGAACAGGTGAGCGAGCGTGGACCATCAATCCTGTGAGAGGGGGAAGGAGATGGCAGGGGAAACGAAGTATGGGAGGAGGGGGAGGACAAAGTAAGGAGTGCAAGCTAGACCCTTCGGCCTCAGAAAAAGAGGTAAGAAATGAAAGCTAGACCACTGGCCTTAGCTGTTGCGGTAAGAGGTACAAGTTGAACAGAGCCTTGAAAACAGGAGGTTACAAGCTAGACCTCCGGCCTCTGCCAGAGAGGTAAGGGGCAGAAGCTAGATCTTCGGCCCCCGAAAACGAGGAGAAGGGGGAGTTAACATCTTGGGGTCTCTATAAATGCAAAGGGCACAAGTTCATCCACCATACACTAAGATGGGGGGAACAGAAGGATGTATACTTAGAGGATATGGGAAAAGACTGATTGTAATGAGAGGTGAAAACTAGACCTTCAGCATCCAGGAAAGGAGGTAAGGCATCGGACCTAGACCTTTGACCTAGCAAAAGTAGTAATGAACTCGGCTGTCATGAAACCTTTGAAAAGAGGTGAGTAGTGGGAAAGACAAATGAAGTCTAGATGATTTGGGCAAAAGAGCAAATCAGAACATCCTATGAAGAGTGTAATTTATTCTTTTTTTTTTTTTTTGAGAATTGGGAAGGAAATTGACAGACCGCGAAGAATAGAGATAGAGGAATAGTAGGACATACTGACAAGAAGAAGCTGAGCAGGGGAACTGTACCTAGCCAGTACTGTATGAAAGGAAACATCAGGATATACTAAAGGAATGGAACATGTATAGCTTGGAGGTGAGAAGAGAAAGAGAATATGATCGAAACATTCAAGGACCAAATAAGGGTGTGGTTTTTACAGCAGAAAAAAGGGCAGACTGGATGGGTTGAATAGTTCTTATCTGCCGTCAAATTATATGTATGTGCGAAACAGGAGTTGGTAGGGGCACTAGACACTACTAGGTAGAAATAGAATGAAAGAAAGGTATAAAGATTATGGTGTGGGGGGAGGTAGAACCCCTCAAAATGGTAGCTCTGGGCCCTAGCCAGTCTTGCATTGTAGAGACGCAGCATTAGACAAAATTATGACATACATAGTACCTGGCTCCACAAGAGGGTGATGCAGTAGACAGAGAGCCAGGCACTAGGCCCCAGCTGTGAGTCAAAGCCAGTTGGAACCTAAAGCCATGAGGATGGCCCGGGGAGCTCTGTAGCTGGTTTTGGCTGCTAAGAAAAAAACAGCAGCACCATGAGGGGAAAATTGAGGAAACTGCTGAACAAGCAGAATTAAAAAAAAAAAAAAAAAAAAAAAAAAAAAAAAAAAAAATGGTATGAGTGGAAATGGAACAGAGCAAAGGGGGTTTGGAAGCTTTTCATATGGAAGTGGTGAAGAGATACTAAGAATAGGAGGTGGATTAACCCTTTAAGTGCCAAAAGGCTTTACAACACATTGCTTTGCAACCCACTGCAGACTCCCCTCCCCCAGCATGTGAAGACCATATGAAAATACATATTCGGTTGACTACGAAGGGTTACTGAAATGAAGAAGGGGGGGGGGGGTGTTAGGAGAGCAGAGGAGCTCCAGCAAGACAGAAGGGTAAGCTGGGGAGGGGGAATTTAGGGAAGGTAAAATGCATCCTTCTTTGCATCACTCCTTATCTGCATGTTGTGCTTCTTTGTTGTACCAGCCGACACTGGTGAGGGGGAAGGGGACACAAAATAACCTGCAAATTAAAACAGGAAGTCGGTCTATCAGAAAGGCCTTTATTTCTGTACCTGGAGGTAAGACTGCCAAATATTAATACTAATAATTTAAAAAAAGAAAAAAAAACTGCTAATCCCCAAAAGCATGACAAATATACCATCTGTGTTTGTTCTTTAACAAAGCAAGACTTGTTAATAAAGTCAGTATGGCTGCTGCAAGGATTCCCCCCTGGGAGGAAACTGTATGAGCCTGCCTCAGTGAGGTAAGTTAACAGGATTAATATCATTATTATTTTAAACTTAGAATAAGCCAAAAATGTCCCCGGTTTGGCAACTGTAGCCTGTCAGCAGAACATGCACTGGTACTGGGAGAGAGACAACAAATCAGTGACAAACTGCTCCAGACTTTCTGCCAATACCATTTTGCTTAGCCTCAATGTAATGTGTACAGCTTTAAAAGGCATAGAAAAACAATATCTGTTAAAGTGTGATTTTGTCACCGGAGCCCTTAATACCTGGTCATTTTGGGAGTTTCCTTTTATGGTACTGTGTAAGTCTTGTGTTTAGAATGGATATATGGACTCATTAAAGGGATAGTAATGTTTCATAATTAAAGCAGCTCTAATTAATCATCATAGTATTTGGACTTTGGAGAGTGTTATTTCAATTCTATCAGAGCTGTAGTTCAAGAGTAATTCAATGAAAAAGTATCCCCCTCCTGCCCCTGTTACTGATGTAACACTGCTCAGCCAGATCAGAAGGGAGGTGCCCAGGTAGACTGCAGAGAGGGACAATCTTCAATTATGATAAGGGAAAAACCTGAAAAACTTGTCAAGAGGGGCAGGGACTTCATTGTTCTCATACGAAGAAGATTGTCCCCTGCTGCTATCTGTCTGGTCTTACAACCAGATTCCACATCTGAGAAGAGATGGCTTACACTAGGTAAAAGGGGCGGGAGGAGAAACTTTGCTTGCGAATGTCTCTCAAACCATAAAGGTTTGAGAAATAAGACTTATATCGTTCTTCATGTTTTTAGTATTACTATCCCTTTAAATAGCCTTTTCTGTCCTCCAAAACCTACTGATAGCCTTCAGTAACCCACAACACTAGCACCTATAAATCCACTAATTGGAATGTACAGAATTGGCACAGCTGCTGTGCATGTGCACATACACACACTTTTCTCTCACTAATTAAGAATCTACACTTCTCTATTTATTTATTACATTCTGGTGGTGAACATACTGTGCTCTCATCTACATGAGCAACCCCTTAACATTAGCCACCAATATAGCCAACACAAGGGTAACTAAGAATTCCACATGTATACATCTTCTGTGCCCAGATTTTTCATAGCCTGAACCTGGGCACAGAGGAACTGCACACCCAGAAATGCCCTCATTTGCACACTGCAGATCCCATGAAGCACATGAATCAAAGCAGTGCTTTTTCTTATTCTTGCATATGTACAATAGGAAAGTGTCAGCACAAAAAAGCAATTCTATCTGCGTATTGTGCTCAACTTACAGCTTAGGGACCCCAGATTCCTCCCTATTATGCTGTGCATGTCTGTTCAAAACCTTCTAAAACAAAGGGGGAAAACATAAAACAAAACAAAGAAGTTGCATTGCTCTAAATAAAGAGAAGTAACGGATGGAATTAATGTTTTTCAGATAAGCTGGGATAAGCTCCAATGTGTTGTCATCCCTGTAGCTTTCAAAAGATGAAGGAACATTACTTAACCTTTTAGAGACCAGAGGGCTGCACAACATAATGTGGTCCAGTGCACTGCACACCATTTTTAATCCTTAAATGTTAATTTACCACTATATTTTCCATTAATGATGTGCACTAGAAAGCACTGCTTCACTTTGCATTCCAGCTTGTAAATCCCAAATATGACAGACCCATTAATTCACTTACCTAACCTATAAATACAAAAAACATGTTATTTCTCCATCACTCCCTCCCTCCTCAAATGACTTTTGCCTTGTTAATCCCTGCATAAAGGAATAGTTTAGGAATCACGGAATGACCTATGACCTCTGGTAATCCTTTTGCAACTCTCTGCTAAATTAACCCAGTTTGAGGTCGCGGTTATTTTTTTCTATGTATCTAAGCTTGCTCGACTCTCCCTGCCAGGACGCAGTTACATTCTCCTCCCCACAACTAACTCTATGCGCAGGATAAATTTAGACAGCAAGCAAAAAGCGCTATCCACTTCATTAAGTCCTCATTTTTCAAAGTCAGTGAGCTGTTAAGTGTATGACATGCTTTACTTAGGAATCAAATTCACATGGATGAATGCAGACATGATGCAAGAGCAGAGTTATGAACCCCTTCCCAAAACAAACAGGGAACTTTGTTTTCACTCAGTTGAGCATTCCTGTGCATAAAATCCCCTTATAGATGCCAAGTACACATAGATGTATAAGGAAAGAGCCGGCTACCTCAAAGAATTACACAGACACACACACAGTCAGTGGAAAGTATTATACATTCACTTTCACACCTTGGAACGGTAAAACACTGCTGTCTTTAATAAGACTTTTCTTCGGTAATCCTTCGGAGCATACTTTGGCTAATTTTGCCTTGTTTGCCGTCAGTGAAATCAATGCTTTAAAGTGTCACATCTTCAAAGAAAGTGGAGTAATACTGTAGTAAACAATTGCACCTTAGGCGCCAAAGAAAATTTCCTTTGCAACATGATGAAGACATCTGTTATTCAAATGGGGTAAAAAGCACCATTTAAATCAAGTTGTATTTTAGGTACTACTTCTTTTGAAAATACAGCCCAATCAAATCCAGACAACCCCCTCTGGCACTCAAACAGCTAACCCTCTGAGTGCCAGAGGGTTGTTTCCAGTATTTAAATGATATAATATATATTTAAAAATTGTCTCACCCTGCTTCAGATTTGTGTGGAACCGAGAGATTAATCCTTTATACAGAAATAATGGAAATTCTCTATATATAAAAAAAAAAAAAAAAACCCAAACAATTTGGATGGATAGGTACATATTTTCATTTTTAAATTGGAAGTATGGAATGCAGAGTGTTTTTCTGCTTTAAAAAAAAAATACATGATATACATGATATATTCCCCCCCACACACACACTTAATCTCTCAGTTTCTTTAAATTCTGAAGCAAATACAATTAGGTCTGGAAATATTTGGACACTGACAAGTTTTGTTTTTTCGGCTATTTACCAAAATAAAGTTACAGTTAAAAAACAAACATGGGCTTAAAGTGCAGTCTCTCAGCTTTAATTTGAGGGTATTCACATCCAAATTGGAGGAAGGGTTTAGGAATTACAGCTATTTAATATGTAACCCCCTCTTTTTCAAGGGACCAAAAGTAATTGGACAGGTGTGGGCTATTACTTCATTATTTCTTCATCAATTAAGAAGGTAAAAGGTCTGGAGTTTATTCCAGGTGTGGTATTTGCATTTGGAAGTTGTTGCTGTGAACCCACAACATGTGGCCAGAGTAGTTCTCAATGCAAGTGAAACAGGCAATCTTTTGGCTGAAAAAAAAAAAAATCCATCAGAGAGATAGCAGGAACATTAGGAGCAGCCAAATCAACAATCTGGTATATTGAGGGGAAAAAAAAAAAAAAAAAATAGTGAGCTCTGCAACACAAAAAGGCCTGGACATCCACGAAAGACAACAGTGGTGGCTGTAAGATCCTTTCCATGGTACAGAAAAACCCCTTCACAACATCCAGCCAAGTGAAGAACACTCTCCAGGAGGTAGGCATATCATTATCCAAGTCTTCCATAAAGAGAAGACTTCACAAGAGCAAATACATAGGGCTCACCACAAGGTGCAAACCATTCATAAGCCTCAAGAATAGAAAGGCCACATTAGACTTTGCCAAAAAAACATCTAAAAAAAAAAAAAAAAAAGTCAGCCCAGTTCTGTAACAGCATTCTTTGGACAGACAAAACGAAGATCAACCTGTACCAGAATGATGGGAAGAAAAAAGTATGGAGAAGGCTCGGAACGGCTCATGATCCGAAGCATACCACATAATCTGTAAAGCACAGTGAAGCCAGTGTGATGGCATGGGCATGCATGGATTCCAATGGCACTGGGTCACTAGTGTTTATTGATGATGTGACAGAAGACAGAAGCAGCCGGATTAATTCTGAAGTGTATAGGGATATATTGTCTGCTCAGATTCAGCCAAATTTAGAGAATTTGATTGTCCATGTGTAAAGTGAAGTGCCGTCCAATGACCCAAAACATACTGTGAAAGCAAGCTAGGATTTTTTTTTTAAGGTAAATAAGTGTAATATTCTGCAATGGCCGAGTCAATCACCTGATCTCAACCCGATCGAGCATGCATTTCGCTTGCTGAAAACAAAAAACTTAAGGCAGAAAGACCCAGGAACAAACAACAACTGAAGACAGCTGCAGTAAAGGCCTGGCAAATCATCACAAAGGAGGAAACACAGCGTTTGGTGATGTCCATGTGTTCCAGACTTCAAGCAGTCATTGCCTGCAAAGGATTCTCGACAAAATATTGAACATTTTATTTATGATTGTGTTAATTTGTCCAATTACATTTGAACCCCTGAAATAAGGGGACTGTGTATGAAAATAGTTGCAATTCTTAAACATTTCATACAATATTTTTGTTCAACCCCTTGAATTAAAGCTGAAAGTCTGCACTTCAAATGCAACTCGGTTGTTTCGTTTCAAATCCATTGTGGTGGCGTACAGAGCCAAAATTATGAAAATTGTGTCAGGATCCAAATATTTTGGGACTTAACTGTATGTTCTGTAGATACGGAGTTCTTACACAGATTTCAGCTCCCCTCAAAACCCCCTGCCACATAGGTGGAAAGATACCAAAGATGTCCATGTGTATATATGTATATGACCGGGAGTTCTTTTACAACAGATGTAAACTTATGAAAAATATACATTTTATAGATTGCCAAGTAAACCAGTGATTAGAGATTTACAGCACTAGGAACAGTGACACCATAAAACAGACGGGCCAAGAAATACACTGTATGTAGCCTCTCTCAAAAATGATATTTTGCTTTGTATTACCTTCTGAATGAGAAATAACCACATTTGGTTTACCTGGCTGTAATAGTCCAGCAAAATATTGAGGGCCTTACTCAAAGTTAAAGAGGTGCACTCCTGAAGCAAACTAACTGCACTATACGGGGAAGGGTGACATTCCCATTTATTTAAATGGGGATTTTAATCTTTTAAATGGCAGAGAGGTCTAAAATGTTCAAGTGGTTAAAAGTCCAGCTCCACAAACACTCCTCTTTAGCTTTATGAATAAGCCTTGTGACGGGGGTACAGGGGTTACTGATTGGTAGACCAAGGGTTAAGCGATATATCCAGCCAGACAAAAAGATAATAAATGGCATTTATTAGAGGGGTCACGGCACACAAACATAGGACAAAAAATACAGGCAAACAAACAGGGGTAAAACATAAAAACTAAACACTTCTGCTGTTCTCTTCTTGGTTGCACAACTTGCCAGGGGTTACAAATAATACAATCCATTTTAGCTTAATGCTGGAGCATACACATAGTCCCACTAGAGGCAAGAGTAGGCATCCTGCCTACTACACATGCTGCTGGATTACGTGAAGGTTCCTTGTATCTTTTAGTCCTGGCAGAGGAGTTGGGGAAGACATCCTAAGATCCTTGTGGTGGGAACATCAGGGTGCTCTCTCTGTGTCTGAAGCCGCCTTGACTTACAGCCCACAACTGAAAAGGGGACCTGGCCCTACAGTGTCCGCTCACTCTAACTCTTCTGGTGAGGGCACCCACCAGTCCCAGTTTCAGCAGTACTCCTCTAGAATGCCCATGGATCCTAGGCCTCCCACCATTATGGAGAGGCCTACCTCCTGTTCCTACATTTTGCAACTCTCTCCTCTTCTCTCTTAGCTTTTTTCTACCCACCCCCTATAGGATGTAATGTCACAGTTCCCATCTACCAGGTCTGTTCTGCTTGGCCTGATGTGAGGGGGAAGATGCACACATTCCACACACAGATCTGCCCTACCCCTCTATCTGACCAACACTGGCTATCTCATAACACAATCTCTGGGTTTAGCTAGACTGGATGGCACCATCCCTCTCTACATCATACACACTAACCAACCCATTCACTGCTGGTAACTGAACAACACTCTCTAATGCATGCACAAACAGGGGACATTAATGTTTCAAGAATGGGAACACATGTTAAGACAATGGCGATCACTGAAAACAGACACATTTCGTTCTCTGTGTGACAACCATTCCGTCACAAGCCTCAATTTGATTTTCACAATAAGTATTTCTCTCACTTTAACACCCCCTCCGGGTATGAAGGACATCACCAATGCACTGCATCATGATATACTGGAGTAGTCGAGTGCAACCAGGGGGGGTTATGAATGTCAGATTAATTTTACAGAGAAATATACAGTGGAAAGATGGCAGGTTGCCTCTCTCTTGTGGGTTACCTGTTATAACATTGATGTCTGGATACTGGTTCTCACATAAGCCAACTGCTTTGCTGTCCCTCTCAAATGCCTCACGAAGCTCTTTCTTCACAGCTGCTGAGCCGCATAAGCGATACAGCCCCACCACCTACAACAGAACACAATTGATTGGTCTGCTGAAATCACACACAGTGTAAATAATGCAAAGCAGCATGCTCCATTTACTATGAGAAAAGCCAATTTCCACAAAGGGGATTTGAACATCTTGGAACTGGACTGCTCATTTGACTGGGATTATTCTAATATGCATGTGGAAATTTCTGGTCTGTAATGGCACTAGAGAGCTAAAATGTGATGCTCTTTAGCAATGCTGCCTGTTCCACAGTTATTCACTGCTCTTGTTCATCCTTAGAGCCTCTCACATACTTTGTCTTGTTGTTACCAACGGAACAATTCTTGACTCTCAGAGTAAAGTTTAGTTCTGTAGCTGCCAGTGGAACCAACCTGGGAGTGTCAGACAGTGTATATCGGGGATCTATGGATAACCAGGGTAGTGGAGCCAGGGTAGGGGCCAGACAATGTATGTAGGGCTCTGTGATTACCAGTAAAATCAGGCTGAGACGGGGGCACACAGTGATTGTGGGGATTTGTGACTACTAGTGGAACCATTCTGTGTGTGTGTGTGTGTGTGTGTGTGTGTGTGTGTGTGTGTGTGTGTGTGTGTGTGTGTGTGTGTGTGTGTGTGTGTGTGTGTGTGTGTGTGTGTGTGGTCAAACAGAGTATACAAGGTATCTATGGCTACCAGGGGCAGTGGAGCCCAGCTAAAGAGTCAGGCAGTGTATGTGGGGATCTGTGGATACCAGTGGCAGGGTAAAAAGGCTGGCAGGGTCACTCATTGCATATGGGGATCTGTGGTTACCTGGGGACAAGGGAACAAGTCTGGTTGGCGGGGGGAATTTTAGTTATCTTTTTCTTCCTTTCTTTTTATTTTTTCCATTAGGATAGGCAATCAATGCTGCGACCAGGAAGGAGTCACCTTCTGCCTCCTCTTCAAACCAGCATTCTATGCATTTCCAGGTGGAGTAGGAGGATCTTTTTGGTGCCTTACTTCACATGTGTTTTGTAGATCCTCCTACTCAACCGTTATCATAGGATAATGAGCAATACCAGGGAGGTATCAGGAGAGGTCTCGATACCACCCTCCACATTTTTTTTTTAATTATAGTTTGTTATCGCTTATGCCATCAAATGTATTGGAATGACTGAGTTCATAGCACCCGGAATTTGTCAAGCTCTAAGATACTGAAACTAAGCACATATCAGATCACATCATTATCTTGAATACACAGTGCACTCTGGATCAGTGCTGCTCAAATCTGCCCTCATTCTTGGTTTTAATATAAGCAAGCGAAATATAGGTTATCAGAGATGGGCTGAAATCCTTGTCTGTTAAAAGATTACATGTGCATTGGTCTGGCAACAAATTTTCCTAGATTAATCTGAATGCCATAGTTGGATTATTTATATATGAGGATTTTAGTCTTACCTGTTAAATACGTTTCTCTTAGTCCATACAGGTTACTGGTAACTTTGGGTAGGCAATCCACCCCTTTAAGTAGGCAGGAACAATTCTAGAAGTGAATGCAGAGGGTGAAGCCTACCTTCCTTCCTTGGCTGCAGCTAATCAATCAGCTCCAGTAAGATTTGAGACACTAACTACTGACTAGGTAGTAGAAGGGAAAGAAGAATCCTGTGAGCATGACCCCGAAGGACCCCCATGGGCTACCACAGGAGAGCCAAGGATGGTCCCTAGCCAACCAGCTCCAGAAAGATTTGAGACACTAATTTTGACTAGATAGTGGAAAGAAAAGAAGACTCCTGTGAGAATGACCCCGAACGAACCTCGCAATCTGCCACAGGAGTGCCAAGCATGGTCCCTTGACAGGGTGGGAGACCAGTAACCTGTATGGACTAAGAGAAAAGGATTTAACAGGTAAGACTCAAATCCTCTTTTCTCTGTCGTCCAATACAGGTTCCTGGTAACTTTGGGATGTCCAACCATTGAGTTTCCCAGAGGTGGGAAGGAAGGCAAGGACCAGGCGCAAGGCCCCCAAAGTCACCAGAGCATATATGGAACATCAGATCAGAGATAGCCCAACAAAAACAATGAAGTTACACCGAAGAGGGGTAACAACACCCCAGGAACTGTTACACAGCACGCTGAACTAGAGCCAACAGGGCTCATAAGTGAAGGAAGCATCAGAGAACTGAAGAAGATCCTAGACAGGCAAGACTGCCTCCAGGATTTTCCTCACAAAACTGGGGTCAGCCGATGCCAGCACATCAACACGGCAGTGCTTCGAAAAGGTGCAAAAGGTGCACAACTGATCAGCGGAGGCCTGATTCTTGTAAAACCAAGAAGACCCAATAGATCTAGTAGAATGAGCCATGACCTGAAAGGAAACAGGCTTCTTCCTTAGCTCATAAGCCTTACGAATAGTGGACTTGACCCAAGACTCAACAGTCACTTAGGATGCAGGTCTCCCTGCCCTGGGGTCCTCAGGAATGACGAACAGAGCATCAGATTGCCTGATAGACTCAGTGCGATGTACATAAAACTTGAGACAAAGCACCACATCTAACAAGTGGAGATCCCTCTCCTTGTCAGAGGTAGGGTCAGGGCAGAAAGAAGGCACCACAACCTCCTGGTTAATGTGGAAATCAGAAACCACCTTTGGGAGAAACTCCTGAGAAATGCGAAGCACCGCCTTGTCTTTGTGAAACACCAAAAAGGGTGGTCTACAAGACAGAGCATGCAACTCCTGACACGGCGAACAGACACGGTCACCAGAAGAAAGGCCATTTTCCACGTCAGCAGGCGTAGAGGAATAGTAGCCAAGGACTCAAAGGGAGGGCGTTGAAGGACGTCCAAAACCAAGTTAAGATCCCACAGAGGAGCGGGAGTGTTGAAAACAGGATGAGTATGAGCAACGCCCTGGAAGAAAACCTTGACATCAGGAACAGCAGCAATGCGCCTCTGAAAGAAAACAGAGAAAGCAGAAGTCTGAACCTTGAGGGAACTCAAACTGAGGCCTTTATCCACACCGTCCTGCAAGAAAGCCAGGACCATAGATAGAAAGATCCCCATCAGCGCACCAAGAGAGAAATGTCGACCAGACACGATGGTAGGCCTTAGAAGAAACTGGTTTGCGGGCAACTAAGCATAGTAGCCACCACACCAGAAGAAAAACCTTTCTTCAGTATTGAGGATTCAATTTTCAAGCTGTCAAAGCTAGACAACGAACATCCTCCTTCCATAGGTAACCCTGTAGAAGAAGATCCGGACGGCAAGGGAGCCGGAATGGCTCCGCCACCAACAGATCTAGAAGTTCTGGACACCAAGCCTGTCGAGGCCAGTATGGAGCAATAAGAATGACTGGACAGCGCTCCAGTCTCAATTTCGGTAACACCCCACGCAACGTGGGGAGGGGAGTAAAGATGTAAACCAGATGAAATAACCAAGGAATGGACATGTCATCCATCGCTAGAACTAGAGGATCTCTACAGCAAGAGCAGACCATCCGAACCTTCTGATTGTGTCTTGTCGCCATCAGGTCGATTCAAGGAAAACCCCACTTCTGAACAATGAGGATGAACACCTCTGGGTGCAGTTCCCACTCTCCGCTGTCCACCGTGTGTCGACTGAGGAAGTCTGCCATTACGTTGTCTATGCCAGGTATGTGCATTGTAGATATGGCAGGGACGTGTTCTTTTGCCCAGGACAAAATAGCCTTAATGTCTAACCAAGCAGCGAGACTTCTTGTTCCGCCCTGCTTGTTGATGTAAGCCACGGCCGTGGAGTTGTCAGACTGGACTCGAACTGGGCATTCTTCCAGCTGGGGTGTCCAATGGCAAAGGGCATGAAATATCGCCCGAAGCGCCAACACATTGATAGGAAGGAGAGATTCCTCCGGAGATTACTGACCCTGAGCACTCAGACGACCCAGTACCTCTCCCCAGCCGGAGAGGCTGGCATCCGTCGTCACCGTGGTCCAGAAGGATACCAGGAAGAACTTGATCTTCAGCAGATTGGAGGGGTAGAGCCACCACGAAGAGGGAGGGATACTGACATTTTCAGAAGTTCCGGCTGACCCCTGCACACCTAGATCACAAACCTCTGGAGTTCCCTGGTGTGAGCCATAGCAAATGGGACTGCTTCTATGGTGGAGATGAATTTCCCCACTAGAGAGGACAGCTTCTTGGCTGGAAGTGGATCATGAGCCAGAACAGCAGAAACACTGTGGGTGATCTGGTGATCCACCTCGTCCATGAGAAACACCATGCTCTGCTGAGTGTCGAAGAGAAGGCCCAGGAAGACCAGACACTGGGATGGGACAAGATCTGACTTGTCCATGTTGATGATCCACCCATGATAGCTGAGAGCATGAATGCAGCCCTGAACCTGCTGATGAAGAAGTTCCACAGAAGGGGCTTTCAGAAGCAGGTTGTCCATGTATGGAGTAACTCTGATGCCGTCCCGATGGAGGACGGATACTAAAGCTCCCAGGACACGGGTGAAGACTTGAGGAGCTGTAGTCAGACCAAAGGGAAGAGCTGAAAATTGAAAGTGCCCTTGGTCGCCAGCAAGTCTGAGATACTGCCGACTCTCTGGATGAATGGGGATGTGTACATACATGTCCTAAAGATCCAGAGAGGCAAGGAATTCCCCCAGCACATACCAGCAATCACCATCCTGATGGACTCCTGGTGATAATGAGTATTGATCACAAAGGAATTGAGATCCTTCAAATCCAAAATGGGACAACAGCTGCCGTCCTTCTTGGAGACCACTAAGAGGTTTGAGTAAAAACCCATTGCTTTGTCACGCATTGGAACAGGTTCCAGAACATTCTTGTCCAGAAGGGCCTGGATAGTGCCACTGAAGAGACTGTGTTTCTCTACGCCCTGGGGTGTATGAAAGGGGAAAAGCTGAAAGGGAGGAAGAGAGACGAAAGGGATCCTGTACTCTTCCACCACCACCTGTAAAACCCCCGGGTCCAACACTGAATCCTCCCAGACACTGTGGTAGTGACACCGACGCCCACCCACAGCCGAGTGGGGACATGGGTTCGGCAAGTCATGCCGAAGAAAGCTTGGAAGCCTTAGGCATGGAGGAGACCTTCGGTTTCCATTGCGGTTTGTGCTTGAGAAGGAACGCTGAGCTGAGGGAACCGCCTGGTTCATGGGACGTGTCTCAGTCTGGAAGGAACAAAAAGCCTATTATGCTTGAGAGGAGTCTTCTTCCTGGGGACCATAGGCAGAACCTGTGGCCTCACTAATCAGATCCTTAAGATCTGGCCCAAACAAAGAAGTGCCTTGAAAAGGCAATGAGATCAAAGCTTTCTTGGAAGCAGTGTCAGCAGACCAGATCTTGAGCCAAAGAACTCGTCTGGCAACCACAGACATGGCGAAAACCCTTGCCACCAAACAGATGGCATCAAATAAGACAGCAGAAACATGGTGCTGGGCCTAAGAAATGTTGGCAAGAAGGCGCAACATATCCGAAGTAGGAGCACCCTGACGGACAGCCAGGGTGAGCTGTTCAGTCCAGACCACAATGGCCCGGTTCACCCATGCTGCAGCGAATGTTGGAGGTATGGCAGTACCAGCAGTGGCAAAAATGGACTTGAGGGAGACCTCAAGTTTCTTGTCAGTCCAGTCTTTCAGGGAGGAAGCATCAGCAACTGGCAAGGCAGTGGACTTATTTAGCCTGGAGACAGGAGCATCCACTTTGGGGGGGGGGGGTGAACCCACTGAGAAAGCGATGCCTCAGAGAAGGGGTAAAGCTTGGCAAATTTCTTGCAAATAGAAGGTTTCCTGTCTGGAGACTTCCACTCATCAGACACAAGGCGGTCAAGAGTGGGGTTAGGTGGAAAACAAGTACAGGGCCTTTTAGGCTCCTGAAATACATCAGAGGGATCTGAAGAAACCTCCTGAACTAAGGGAATGTTTAGGGTAGTTAAGACGGCTCTGATCAAGCTCTCAGCCGAGGGATCAGCCTCAAAGCGGTCCCCAAAAAACAGAGGAGCCCACAGCAGAACATTCTGATCGAGCTGGCCCGAACAAAGCAGGTCCCAACGCTTTTGGTGTCTGTCGACACGGAAAAAGCCTTTGACAGAGTGTCATCGGCCTTTATTGAAGCATGCCTCTGTCATTTGGGTCTGGGTCCTTGCTTTCATCAATTTGTCTGGGCCCTATACACAGCTCTCTCTGCCTGGGTCTGACTCCCTGGTGGCCTGTCTGAGCCCTACACTCTGCACAATAGCACTAGGCAAGTTTGCCCATTGTCCCCGCTTATTTTCATATTGACTATGGAGGCACTGGCCTGTTCTCGGAGTAATAATTCGAAAATTCAGGGGCTTCATTCAGGCTCTTTGGAGAACAAATTGGCTTTATTTGCATATGATCTCCTGCTGATGGTCACGGATCCTCTTGGATCCCTACCGGCGGTGTTGGAGGAGCTGCGGGTGTTTGGCTTGCTGTCTAACTTCAAGCCCAACATCACTAAGTCAGAACTGCTGGAGGTCTCCATCTCCGTTGACCTTAAGGAGGCGATCTCACGGATATCTACCTTTAGGTGGGCTCCAGGTAAGTTGAAATATCTTGGTATGCATCTCACCTCTTCCTACAGAGACTTGTTTTCTTTAAACTATTCCCCTTTATTGGAGAAGGTGCTTCAAGATCTCCGTAAGTGGCGCTCCCTCTTCTTTTTGTGAATGGGACACATTAACCTCATTAAGATGTCTGTTATCCCTAAATTGCTTTGCGTGTTGCAGACAGTACCGATCTCTTTGTCATCTGCCTTTTTGAAGTCGTTCCAGAGGGCAATAAATTCTTTCATAAGGGGGGAAAGGCCTGCAAGGATCAGTGCCCGGCTGCTGGCCTTGGGTAAGGGGGAGGGGGGCATGGGTCTCCCTTTGGTGACCAGGTATTATCAGGCAGTGCATATCTCTATGATGGCCCACTGGTTCCATTCTGGTGAGGACAAGATCTGGGTCCGCTTGTTTTCTGACTGGGATTCCTTGGCTTCCTTGGGATACTATACAGGCATCAGGGCCGCTTCCTTCTCTACTTACCTCTTCTCTAAAGGTTTTCCATTCCCTCTGTTCCTCAATCACCAAGATCTCCTCTCAACCTTCTCCTCCTACCCCTCTTCTGCTCAACACAGCTTTTCCCCCTGGAATTGATGCCACCACCTTTGCTGCAGTCCAAGTTGAATCTTCCGTCTGGCGAATGGTGGCGGTATAAACAATTACACAGCTTTGTTCAGAGACATCCGTGTAAGGTTGATCTGCTTAGATCCCGTAACAGCTCTGCTTTCTACCGCTTACTCCTTTTCTACCCCCAGAATCCGTCCTTCTCACCCTAGCTGGTCTAAATGGGAATCGGATTTAGAGCTGTCCTTTTCTGATGCCACCTGGTGCAGGGTGGTGCGGTCTACTATTTCCAGCTCAAGGAATGTTACTATGGTGGAGCTTAATTACAAGCTTTTGAATAGGTGGTACCGAACCCCCAACTTGTTACATACTTACTATCCTTCAGTTAGCCTGGATTGTTGGAGATGCGGTAGGAGTCGGGGGACCCTATGTCATATTTGGTGGTATTGTCCGAAATTGGGGGCTTATTGAAGGGCAGTGGAGAGTACGTTGTCCACTGTATTTTCTGTTTCGGTCTCCTTGTCTCTTTTGGCTATATTTTTGAATGAAGTTCCAAGTGCACTGCATGGCGCTCTGTCTCGGAAGAGATTGATTACCCGCTTGTTGAATGCAGCCAAGTCATGTATTCCAGGATGCTGGAGGTCGGATAGCGTTTCGTCTCATTCTGGTTGACTTGCGGAGGTTTCTAGGATTATGCTGATGGAACGGTTGACTGCAATCAGACACTCCTCTAGTTACAACTTCAAGGTGATTTGGTCCCCCTGGGTGGATTTCTGTACATCTGCTGACTAGACGGCTTATGCCTTGTCCACGTGTTGATTCTGTGTGATGGGTACCCCATCTCTCCCAAACCCTTCCTCCCCCTTTTTTTTGTCTCCCTCCCCCCCCCACTGGCCTTCTTTCTCTTCTTCTCCCTTACATTCTCTTTGTGCCATTCTCTTCTTTTTTCTGTCATGCTCCGTCGCTACTTTGTCTTTTCTTCTTGCTTTTCATTAGCCGCATGGCTACTATTGAGGACAGTTCCACTGAGTCCTCCCAAATGCTGTGATAGTGTCGCAGACGACCACCCACAGCCGAATGCGGACCCAGGTTCGGCAAGTCATGCCGAAGGAGGCTTGGAAGCCTTGGGCTTGGAGGATACCTTGGACTTCCATTGCTGTTTGGGCTTCGAGAAGGTATGTGGAGCTGAGTGAACCGTCTGGTTTGCCAGACGAGTCTCATTCTGAAAGGAACAAAAATACCGGTCATGTTTAAGTGGCAATTTCTTCCTGGGAAGGGTAGAAGAGTACTCTTACCCCCTGTGGCCTCACTGATCAGATCCTTAAGATCTCGCCCAAACAAAGAAGTACCCTGAAAGGGTAGGGAAAGCAATGCTTTCTTGGAAGCAGTGTCAGCAGAGTCGATCTTGAGCCAAAGAGCTCATCTGCCTACCACCGACATGGTGGAAACCCTAGCCACCAAACGAATGGCATCAAATAAGGCAGCAGAAATGTAGTGTTGTGCCTCAGAAATGTTGGCAAGAAGGCGCAACTTATCCGAAGTAGGTACATCCTGATGGACAGTCCGGGTAAGCTGTTCAGTCCAGACTGCAATGGCCTGGTTCACCCATACAGCGGCAAACTCTGGACACATAGCAGAACCAGCAGTGGCAAAAATGGACTTGAGGGAAACCTCAAGTTTCTTGTCTGTCCAGTCCTTCAGAGGAGAGGCATCAGAGACTGGTAAGGTAGTAGATTTAGATAAACTGGAAACAGGAGCATCCACCTTGGGAGGATGAACCCACTGAGCAAGCGCAGCTTCAAAGGGATAAAGCTTGGCAAATTTCTTGGACAGAGAGGGTTTCTTGTCCGGGGATTTCCATTCCTCAGACACAAGGCGGTCAAGAGTGGGGTTAGGTGAAAAGAAAGTAAGGGGGCTTTTTAGGCTCCTGGAACACATCAGAGGGGTCAGAAGGAAACTCTTGAACTAAGGGAATGTTAAGAGTAGTTAAGACAGCCCTGATCAGGCCCTCAGCGGAGGGTTCAGGATCAGCCTCAAAAGGGTCCCCAAAAAACTGAAAGGAACCCAACACAGAACATTCCTCAACAGCCAAATCAACCAGCAGTTCCTCCTCAGAGGAATTTGACACGTCAGGTACTCCCTGAGTTGTGGGCAGGGAAGACTTGACAGAGGAGGGGGCCTGCCAAGACTGAAAGGCCCCCTGTAACTGGCATGGAAAGAGTTGCCATGTGGACCTGAGGTGCCTATTCGCAGCCTTGAATTCTTGCACCCAAGCTGGCTCTATTGCATGGCTGAAGGTCCCTGGAATGCTGTCAGGGACATCAGATAATGCTGGGCATTAAGTGACCTGAGAATTCTCTAGGTAGCCCTGAGTGACAGGAAGAGCAATGTTCAATGGGGGATACAGAGACCCCAGCCTCCTTAGTCTTAGGTCTAGCCCCAAGCTCCAGCGGTACAGACATACTCAGTGTCAAATAACATTACTGTACAATAAATCACCCAATTATAGTTTGTAGGATTAAAGTTTCACCCCAGAAATCGCTAAAATAAACTTATCTTGTCAGGCGCAGGATTAATCAGCAGAGGAGAGGAGAGTCAAAGCCTTGTGTAGGATACTTGCTCAGAAAAGATCACAAAATAGCTGTCACTGCGGGAGCCAATCAGAAACGAGAGCGCGAAGCAAACATTCATAGGAAATGTAGTTTTTCCCAGAAAGTACCCCAAACAGTGCCTGAAGCCCCCTGAGCCCCCCCCAACTCACTAGAAACATGAAACGGATTATAGAGCAAGGGCAGACAAGTAAAATGAGCCACCTCTGAAGTCGCAAGGTTAAACTGTTGCAGAGCTATGTCCCAAAGAGTACAGTCCCATAGAAGTGAATGGAGCAATGGTGTCTATGCGGTAAAGCACGCCTTAAAGGCGCAGTAATCAAATTTTACAATTTTAAAAAAGTATAACCGTAAAATGTGAAAAACAGCAATAGAACATGTGAGGACACCCAAAAAAAACACTAAACCAGTAGAAAAAGTGTTAGAAAACCCCCTAAACCGTGCCAAACCAGCAGTTAAAGGGTTAAATTACCATATAAACCTGCTCCAAAACACCCACCAGACATACAGATAGACCCAATGAGTGCAGGAGTGTGCAACAGGAATGGCAATAAATACACCCCTGTGTGGAGGGGCACTACAGCACTCAAAGGGTTGCTCACCTTTCCTGCAGATCTTCTGTCTTCAGTAGTAAGAAGTAACCTCAGTGGGTAACTCCTGGGGAAGCACTTGGAATCAAGATTTTCCCCCTCATGGCTTAAGGTCCACACAAAAAAAGCACCTGGATACTGAGCTAGCCACATCTAAGGGCATTTTCAGTTATGGTAATCTGCCTAATGGTGGTATTAAATATCTAACAAAAATTAAAAAAAAATTCTAAAACTATAGCAGAACTGTTCTCTTGCCTGGTGTTATCTTCACCAAGGAACAAATCTTTCTGGAGCTGGTTTCCAAATAAACAGAAAAGTCCCAGAGAACAAAGAACCAAACTAGGAATGCCCACAGAAAGGCAATGCAGAAGTCATCTAAAGCAAATAATAGAAATACAGAATTTTTACATATTTCATAGATGTGCTGATCAAGCAAGCAAATAGATACAGTAAATGTAAGACTTCCAACCATAGAGAAATGTGGCTGCCAGGCAAAAAAGTAGGGACATACTCAGAAGACCTGTTCGCTCAGGAGACAGAATCCAGTTTCTTCAGTCTTCAGCTTTGAGGAAAAGGCTGACAAAGCAAGCCTTCTCCACAGCCTCAGGTCCTGAAAGCATGAGCACTGATCAATCTTTCCAAAGGAGGTAAAGTAAAGAAGTTCGTCTAATGGGGATTATGCAGCCCCACAACCTACAGGATAAAGAAATGCAAACCGAGAGAACCTTTGCCCATACATTCTCTGGTAAGGTCAAAATTAAAACTGAGCACTCTCGTGTGAGGGTAAAGTGGATAAGGGAGGGAGTCTCCACCTAAGAGATGTTTTTGTTCAACTGTCCTGGACTATATATTATATATACATTTTAATTATTTATTTCAATTTTTAAGTACGGTTTACCCTTCTGAGTGAAACACAGGTAGTCCTCACTGATGAGAAGTGCTTTATTCAAAAGTCACTTGAATACAAACAATTTTTTTGGGTGCAGTATTTCAATGGCCTAAAATTTTACAGTGCACTGTTGCTATACCGTCCAACGAACAGCTCTGGTCAGTTGACCATACACCACGACATGATATTGCAGCAACAGCACCACTAAGATTTTAAGCCATTATTAACCCAAAAAAATTCAAGCGTGAGTTGCAATAACCTTTGAATAAACATTTTTCAGTAATGGGAGTGCCCTTGTTTTACTCATGAGGATAAACCTCCATTTTAAGTATTACTCTCCTTTCAAATTGGCTTTTTAACCTCTTAACCACAAGGTGAATCTGGCATGGCTCTCACTTAACCCTTTGAGTGCCAGAGGGGTATGGATTGAATTGCAAAGCAATGCATTCCGTACCCCTCTGGCACTCAAAGGGTTAACGAGGGAGCAATTTTTATCTTTTTTTGGGTATGTCTTTGTTCAACCATATTTTCCCTCTAATTATTTAGTACACCCATACAAATTATATACAGGTTTTTTTTTATCCCCTTAAGGACCGGCTGATCGCGCACTTGGCCGACACTTAAGGACCACGGATCATTCCCCCCCCCAATCAGATTCAGGGCCCCCTAAACGTCGTGCAGCTGTGAGGGGAGTCCTGAATTCCATGACTGTCCTGGCACATCATGGGTCCTCAAAGGATTAAGCACAAATAAGGCTTATATATATATATATATATATATATATATATATATATAGATATATATATATATATATATATATATATATATATATATATATATATATATATATATATATATATATATTTATTCAGGGCTTAAAATGTGAAGTCCTTTGCTACTAGCCAGACCAACATACCCACCAGGGTTGAATTTCTACTCACCAGGGCTGAATTTTCACTCGCCATTGGCTAGTGGAAATTTTGAGCCCTGTATATATATGTGTGTGTTCTCCTGTGATAATTTGTGCCCAATTGGTTAAAGCGGAACTTTCAGGTAATACCAAGTCGCCATGCATTCATTAAATGCATGGAGACTAGCTTGAAAATAGATGTCTTACTGTTAAATAATAGCTCTGTCTAAAGTAATCCATCCTGTTTGGAGACCGGAACCCAGGCTACAACGTAGACATCTTGCCTGTGACATCAGTCCCGGTCTCCACTGAGTAGACTGCAGTGAACCATATGGTCACCGGAAGGGACTGACAGCACAGGCGCATAGACCGCACTAACCTGCCCGTCAGTCCCGAAACGGGACGGATTACTTTAGACAGAGCTATTATTTAACGGTAAAACATCTGTTTTCAAGCTAGTCGCCATGCGTTTAATGAATGCATGGCGACTTGGTATTACCTCAAAGTTCCGCTTTAATTTTTTTTTTTTAATACTGGATAAAAGGTATGAAGGGTCACAGTTTATATATATTTTTTTTTTTTGAGGGGGTGCTGTCCCACTGGGGTGAAAATACAAATGTCTCTCTTTCCCTCCCTGATTTTCATCTTTCTTAGAGATTAGACTTTGTGGTGTGTATATAAGTGTATTACATCGCTCCACAGCACAGCTTTATTTTCAGTATATGTGTGATTAGTCTGTGTAAATAAAATATTTTGTTCTTGATCCAAATAATTTATTTTGTTACACAAAGAAATGTCAATAGGCCAAAATGTGACCTACATTTCGTAATACCCCCTGCAGTGGCAATGAAGGGGTTAATGCCCCATTTCTGGCCAGTTTTATTTTAGGACTATTCTTCGCTTCTCTCTTTCATACTATCACAGTAAGGAAGAGAGAGGCAGAGGAGTGTGTCAAAGGGAATGTACAGAATACATTGCTTTTGTCACATGCAAGGGCAAAATGGGGAATACCTGAAACAGAGCTCGCCGGTCTGGGAGCAGTCAGTTTCAGCTTCCCCAGCATGATCATTTAACCCATGATGTGCCAGGACTGTCATAGGTCCAAAAGGCACAGACATATACTGACACGTCTCCTCTCACTAAAGGGGTTAAGGTCCACAGCACTCTTTTTTGCATTCTGCATTCTGGGATGGCAGCATGGAGTGAAGGAGAGTTGTCATCCCAGAATTCTATGATGTGCCACAATAGTCACCAGTTCTTAACAAACAGACAAGCATGACGGTCCTGGCACATCAACGGACGTTAAGGTGGTAAATCCTTGAATTCTAAAGTGGTCTCAATGCATTGAAATATCACTCTGGCATTCAAGGGGTCAAGGGGTCATCAAAATATAGGAGAAGTTTTATTTGTCCCCTATGGTGAATTTGGTTTGCCCCAGAATCGTTCTGCTGTGTTTTTATGCACACAAATTCTTGTTTACAGAAAACCCCAGACAATGTGCCATTTCAATCCATATGCTGGACCAGTGGGTCAGCTGGTTACACTGCTCAGCTATCCAGACACACAAAACAGTTTTCATCTGGCTATGGCTCTGCACAACAGACCTTTGTAATCCATATACATTATGTAACTGCTATTCATCCAGAGCTTTTAGCAGAAACTGGGCTTTACGTATAAAGAAAAGTGGAGCAACTCTGAGGCAAATCAATTGCGCCATATGGAACAAATTAAAATTCTCCAAATACTCACCGAGTTAAATGGAGTTCAAATTCTTACAAACGATAGGTCTCCAACACATTGTGTGTGTGACAACAGCACATGCATTCTGCTCTCACTGCGGACACATTCAGTGTATGCATTGTGTGCACAATACGTACATACATGCCTGAGTGTATCACAATTAAGAACTCCAGTTCTGACCCAAATACTCCAGTTTTTAATTAACAGGTCTATAGGAACAGAAATTGAGAAGCAGGACTAAGTGCCTGATTCTCGGCTCAGTGAGCTCCCTTGTAACTCTGCCCACATTAATGCCACCCATTTCAAGGACAAACACACCTCCTCCAATCAAGCCCTGCCTACTTTATGATGCAAATCACATAATTTGGATACTCCCACCCCCCAAACCTTATTGGACCTCCAGAGCATTGGGACAAGTAGGTCTCCCAGGTATGGTGTGTCTATTATGGGTGTTTGTGCATTGTGTGAGAATTTATAAAGAAGACTAGAATCAGCAGCGCTGGACACAACGCATTTCACGTAAGTGATAAACTGAGGGGAGGTAGCTTACACTAGGTAAAAGGGGCGGGAGGGGGATACTTTATCATTCAATTACTCTTGAACTACAACTGTGACATTATTGAAATAACACTCTCCATGGCCCAAATACTATGAAGATTAATTGGAGCTGCTGTTTATGTGAAACATTACTATCCCTTTAAAGCGGAACTATCACACAAATTAAAGCTACCCCGAAATGATTATGCACATCACAATACTTATATACATACTAGTATTATCCCGAATAAGTCCAGCGATTTTGAAAAATCCAACTTGTTCTGAGACACACAGGCAGACATCTTGCTGTAGTGACATCTGTGCACCTGCACCATCAGTCTCTTCCTGTACCTTAAGGTACAATGTAACTTCTCCTGAAGGAGACCAGGACGGACAGCGCAGGTGTACAGATGTCTCTTTGGCAAGATGTCTGCGCTGATGCCTGCCTGTTTGCCTCGCACCGAGTTGGATTTCTCAATAACGCCAGAATTATTCAGGATAATACTTTTATGGATATGCTTATCGTTATATGCATAATGATTTTGGGGTAATTTTAATTTGTGTGATAGTTCTGCTTAAACTCACTGGGAATTTTAGGAATCTTTAATGTTTTTTCTTTGGTGCAGTTGGTTTGTGTGAGAATGCATCCACTTTCTCTGTGCATACCGTCCTTATCTAATGAAGATTTGAAACTTGGAGGCAAGGGTTCCAGAAAAATACGAGCGAAAATGAACAACTCAATCCTCTTATACAGCGAGATTCTGAGCGCCAGCACTTCACAAAACTTCACCTGTTTGTGTTCCCCCATTTAGCCCAGGGTGTCTAAGTTTGGTCCACAAGGGCTGTAAACAGTCCAGATCTTAACCCTTTGAGTGCCAGAGGGGTATGCAACGCCTCTGGATCTCAAAGGGTAAATGACAGGTGAGTTAATCAGTGGCTCATTCACTTTGATGTCCCACCTATGCTCAAATAGGGAAATCCTTAAATCCTGGACTACTGGTAGCTCCTGACACCCCTGATTTCGTCCTACTTAACCCATTAAGGATGCATGAGGTGAGCAGTGTTACGTCAGTAAAAGGGGCGGGAGGGGGATACTTTATCATACAATTACTCTTGAACTACAACTCTGACAGTATTGAAATAACACTCTTGATGGCCCAAATACTATGAAGGTTAATTGGAGCTTCATTTATTTTGAAACATTACTATCCCTTTAAGGACCAGTGACCTGGCAATGTCATAGCATTCTGTGAACATAGAACTGAGAACTTCTAGAGAGCCCCACCCCCTGACCGCACAGTCCTTTTTTTCCCATCTGGAAAACAGGACCTGTTTCTTGGCCCCAAGGAGACAGTTTGAATCCTCTGCCTTGGAAACTTAGGTAATCAATAAACATTATCCCTTTGAGTGCCAAAAAGGAATCCAACCTCTCAGGTGCTCAAGGTGTTTTTAAGGGTCATATGTGAAAACCACAAAACAAACAAACAAAAATGTGGAGTGATTCTGAAGCAAAACTACAGCACAGAGATTAAAAATGTTAGGACAAGAGGCCATAGTCTAAAATTAGAGGGACACAGGTTTAGACGTAATGTAAGAAAGTTTTACTTCACTGAAAGGGTAGTAGATAAGTGGAATAGCCTACGAGCAGAAGTGGTAGAGGTTAATACAGTGACATAATTTAAGCATGCATGGGATAGGCATAAGGCTGTCCTTAACGTAAGAAAAGACCAAGGACCAAAAAAGGTTTGCGGTTTTTACTGTAGGAAAATGGGCAGAATAGATGGGCCGAATGGTTCTTATCTGTTGTAAAATTCTAATTTCTAATAAATAATTTTACTTATTTAATCCCTTAAATGATAAATAGGCCTCCAACGCACTGAGAGCATACAGTGGAGGTAAAAAGCATTGTAAAATGAACTGGAATTTGTTCCCCTGAGTATAGTTGCTGTGCTCTGGGGGCATATGGGTCAGACTTGTGACTAGCTAGCATCTAAAATCAGAAAACCAGAGATGGACATAAAAACATAAATGTACATGCACAGAAGCACTTTGCAAATGGTGTAAACGTTTAAACAGACTTTGAACCTAACTTGACAGCTATGAAATACACATCAAGAACTAGGCATACGTGTCAGCAGGTAACACAGGAACAGATGCCAAAAGGCTCAAAACCAAATGAACAGACATCTGGTTTCAAGATGTGCAAACATTTGCATACAAGGTCACTGTTTGCCATTTACTATCACACCTGGCAGGTGTTAAATCAAAATAGCATAATTTATAACATGTATAAACAGTGTGGTTCCCCTGGTTTGCATTGTGCATTCTGCAGAAAGGCAAACAAGCGTCTTCACTGCGATCAACTGCTCCTTTTCATACAGATCACAATGTTTAACCGCTTGACGGCTAGAGGTGTGAACAATGTACTGCGTACCCCTCTGACACAAGATAAGTTAGATGTCACTTGGCTATGTACTCTCATTTTATATATATAGTATATACCCATGACTGCACAAAGGGCTGGCATTCATAGGTCTGTCTTCATGCAACCAAGTGCCGGTCTTATTAAAGCATATGTTACTTGGCACGCAATGATTTTGGCACAGTGGTGCTTGAACATTTCTCCTGGCACAGCTGTACCCTCTAAATATTCACTGGGAAAATCACTGTTATGATATATATGTTATGATAATATGTTGGAAGGCACAGAAATGAAAATGTTGCAGAGTATATCCACATGAGGCCATCTGTTTATTACATAGAGTTATTCTACAGTTTTCTGAGTTAGAACCAGGGAAAAAGGTCAGTAAAGTTTGGGGGGGGGGGTAAGGTTTAAAACTTTAGAACGTTGTTGAATAGCAATGGTAATTAAAACGGATGAGCTCCTTGTTCTCTGAAGATCTCAGTTATCTGCAGGGTTAGGTAATGGCAACACTTCACAGAGTGCTTCTGTGAGTGGAAGTGATGTTGCTATCATCTCCACTGAAGACAAGTATGAGAGAATTCACCAACAATAGCGGGGATACAAATCCGCCAGAAGTGCAGAGTGAAACGCCGATGTCAGTCACCCACACCTGCAGATTACAGCTCTTCAGGGCACAATGAAGAGAGAACACCAGAGTTTTAAGCAATGGAGCTTTGCTTACCATAGATGTCTGACAGCCATGAATATCACTCTATTCTCACAGCTGCTGAGTAACTTCCTAGTTTTAAAGCCCCTTCTCATGATCATTTACTACCCCTTAAAAAGGTCTTTAGAGCTTATGTATAAATAAAAATAAAAAGTGGCAAAATCCTGGAGTAAAACTAAATACCCTATAGGGGACAAATACAAATTAATATTGATCTAAAGGGGTCTTATCTAATTCAGTACTACAGGTTTCCAATAGATTGCTTTGCAGTGTTTAGAAGACCTCTCCAGCATTCAGGGAGTTTAAAGCCCCATTTAGATCAATGGGAACTTTTATTTGTTCCCTACAGTGCAGTTGGTATGCACAGAATGTCTTCATTTTGCCTTTTTACAAAAGGTCCAGTATGTGTTATATAGGTTCCAATGATATGCATGGCATTATATTGAATCACTGCCCATTGCCCATTGTTCTGGGGCAAAGGGCCAGTCTAACAGAAAATAGAACATATCTGTATACATAGCCTAACTGGTGTGCTGCTACAGAAGTCTCCAATGCATTCCAAAGCAGTGCCTTGGCGACATATCTAGCTAACCCTTTGAGTGCCAGAGGGGTAAGCAAAACATTGCGTACCCTCTGGCACTCAATACATTAAGTAAAAACATTGTTCAATTTTGGAGAATGTAAAACCTCATTTATGACATCTCAAATAAGCAAAGTGACAGTCTGTTCCCAGACAGAGGAACAATTAGAGTGCTGCCAACCTATGAAACAGACTTAAAGGGATAATAATGTTTCATAATAAAATCAGCTCTAATTAATCATCATAGTATTTGGACTTTGGAGAGTGTTACTTCAGTTCTGTCAGAGTTGTAGTTCCAGAGTAATTCAATGACAAAGTATCCCCCTCCCTCCCCTTTTACTGATATAACACTGTTCAGCTAGAGTAGAAGGGAGGTGCCCAGGTAGACCACAGAGAGGGACAAACTTCACTTAAGATAAGGGAAAAACCTGAAAAGCTTGTCAAGGGGGGCAGGGCTTTCATTGTTTTCATAGGAATAAGAGTGTCCCCTTCTGTTATCTGTCTGGTCTATGGACTGCATTCCACATCTGAGAAGAGATGGCTTACATTAGGTAAAAGGAGCGGGAGGGGGAAACTTTGCTTGTGAATATCTCTCAAACCATGAATGTTTGAGGGATAAGACTTATATCGTTCTTCATGTTTTTTTAATGCCTACAAAATAAAATAAAGATAAAACAAAGTATTACTATCCCTTTAACAGTTAATGGAACAAGGCCACAGTGGAAGACAGTGTATGTGCGGTTCTGTGACTACCATTGGAACAAGGCCACTGTGGCAGAGACAGTATGTGCGGCTCTGTGATTAGAAGAGTAAGGCCACAGTGGTGGACAGTGTATGTGCGGCTCTGTGACAACCAGAGGATGTGTGCAGAACTAAAACATTCCCATAGTGAAGATGAATTTTACCAATAGATTTCAATTACCTTGTAAACATTAGCTGATAAATGTTAGTCTTAACCCCTTGAGTATAAGCAGACCAGGAAGTGAACTTCTCTTAAGGACTGGTTTGATCTTGGTCGGTGCTCCGGCCCACACGACTAATTACTTGTACTGGGTGCACCAAACAGGGGTTTGAGAGAGACTGATCTGGTCTGAGAGTCAATTTCAGACCCCCACTAGTACTTACAGTGCTCCCGCAAGAGCACTGCAAGCACAAAACATCTGAAGTGCCAGGACATTCACTGAGCCTTTAGACAAGTTTTCCAGCAATGGTCCTGACACATCATCCGATGTAAAGAGGCTAATTTACAAAAACCAATTAACATTTGTACCATCTTAACCTCTTGAATGCTAGAAAAGTCACAGCAGCATCGCAAAGCAATCTCTTAGTGACTTCCCACATCAAAGAGGTTAAAGAATTTAATGTTAAGGGATTTTATTTGAAAATTATATGTGTCAGAGAAGCAAAAATGTTAACGAATTTAGAACAGAATAGAAAAACAGCACATAAGATATGCATTTCTACATGCAGATAATATTTATAGTATCTTATAAATTACAATGATTGTTTCAGAATATCAATTGAACGGATAAATATTACCTGACATCCCCTCTTTTCGATTTCTACAATGCACTTTTCCATTAGCAGCGGAACCATCAACCCTGCATTTTCTTTTTCAACCACTTTTCGAGCCTCCACACCAAATATGACTGGCTCGCGGTCCACTCCGAGACGGTCCAAGGAATTCTCCCATTGTTCCATGAGATTTAGCTTCACATAGATCAGTCCCCTGGGCTCCAGTTTAACAGCCAGTTGATGTGTCTTTGTCACCCTAAATAAAGTAGGGAGAACAACTGTTCCATGGCAGCATACTCTGTTTTTACGTGGGGTTGGATCCCAACTAAAAACTACCAACTTCAAGTGCTGTGCATTTTCAAGTTCGATGTTAAATGTGTGATCCATGTCTAGAAAAGTCGTCCTGCAAGTAAGCAGAGCTGTTCTTGCTTTGTTTACCGAATCAACCTGGATTGCACAAAACACATCTTTTGAGTCTATTTTTGGTGGTTTTAAATCCTCTGCCCCATAAAAATGAAGACTCATAAGGCCAGATATATATTGAAAACACTTAGGTTGATCGGAAAAGCTATAGTGCCGAAATGCATCAATGTCTATTTCAGTTTTTGTATTGCTGCCTGGAAGTGCTTCCTTTCCCTTTGTAGACCTGTTCTCTGAACCATGTTTACCAGACTTGGCGATAAGCTCAGGAGAATCTCCATCACTGAGGTAACCTCCTTTACTTGAAGACTTGGAACTTCCTGAACTTTTCTTCTTGTAGCTCTGCTGGGATGACACACTGCTATCGAGGTGGTATCGGCTGATCACATTCCTGCTGGCGGCAGCAGCTGAATTTCCAGAAGAAGATACAGACTGTGTACGGTTTATAGCCTGGCAGTTACCTTTACATAACGAGACAGGTTGTTCAGTACTTGTGTGGTTTGATGACCCTTTGACACTGAGCTTTCTGCTTAGTTCTGGCAGCTTTTTCATCCTCATAGACAGTTTCCTGACAGTTCTTGGGGATTTAATTTTATCTGGAAGAGACCAGTTTATGCTTCCTCCCTTTTTCAAGGGATTTGGACTAGATGGAGGTGAAAACTCAGTTGCTGTGACTAAATTGGCCTTAATTGGACTTTGGACTCCAGTACCTTAGAAACAGAAACAAATAAATACAAATAATTGAATTTAGTTTGTGAATGTAAACCTGAATATCCTACTGACGTACCTACAAGTGGCGGAGTACAGCTGGGGAAAGAATAATTACAAAAATAACAACATGAAGACTGATAGAAATAGTAGCAAAATCTCTGCACACAGCCATTTACAAAGTAAAGGATGCATGGGAGATAAAGAAACAGGGTACGAGCAGGCAGAGTAATATGGCATACAAAGAATTAGAAGTTAAAAGGAAGGGGTGAAGTCTACATTGAAGGTTAACAACATTAAGAAAGTTATGGAAAGCGTAAAGGAACTGGCAGAGTGAGGCATCAGAATAGATACTGGGTAGAAGCATTCAGGATAGATTAGTGTAAAGATCATCATTGAGGGGAAGTCCACATCATACAAATAGCAGGAGTCAGTGTGAAACACAGAACAATAAATCAAAGTCTTCTGGCCTTATGCACAAAACGAAACTGGGCTCACTGGGTCTCCAACACATGGTGAAGCAATGCGTTGGGCAACACTCTAGCATTCAAGGGGTTAGAATGCCAACATTTAAATCAAAGGGGGGATTTTCATTTGTCCGGTACAGAGCAATTTGCTGGCCCCAGAACTATTTCAGTTTTCTTTTGAACATAGTGCACCACAGGAAATAATCAGCATTCAGTGGTCTCTAACAATCTATTCCCATGGACTGCCTTCTGTCTGATACCTAAGCAATTAGGATACAGTAGTGATGGGGAGGATTTTTAGCATCCACTGAGTTAAATTGAAACAAGTAATTAAGAGTCCCCAGTGCCCTTAGGTTACGAGTCCTAGCATGTCCAACACTAACGCAATAATGATGTACTAGTTATGTCTCAAATGGTGAAAGGTAGAATGCTGAAATATGGTACCTTTCACATGTGACTTTTGTCTTGCATGAACCCAATACATTCCAGAATGATGTAGCTTCAGTGTCCAGCTGCGAAGCTGTAAAAAAAATGCAGCAGCGAAGGAGAAAGGAGTAGAAATCATGGGCGACAGTACTGTAGCAGGGGAATGCTACAATTCTTTTCCCAGAGTGAAAAATTTTGTTGACAGAGTTCCACATGTGACAACCAAAGCTGCACTACAATGCCTGTGAGATGCATATTTTACCTAGATTTTGCACTTTCATTGTGTGTATGTTTTTTTGTTTTTGTTTTTTTTTTGTTTGTTTGTTTTGGTTTGTTTTTTTTTTTTTGGGGGGGGTGGGGGGTTGAGATGCATCACTGTCCAAAGTCCATGGGATCATCCATTCATTGAACACTGTGCTGCACACAGCAACATCAAACTTGCTAGTGTGAACAATCTACCCCACAGACTGCTGTGCAGATCAGCTCTGTCAGCTTCACTGCAATTTAAGTACGAACACAGTAAAGTTGCAGCTTGCAGTGTTAGGCTGAGTTCATGCATGTTGAATTTGCCAGTGTAAAGCAATGTGCTTTAAAAGGGATAGTAATGTTTCATAATAAAAGCAGCTCCAATTAACATAAGGGAAAAACCTGTCAAGGGGGGGCAGGGTTTTCATTGTTCTCAAAGTACGAAGATTGTCCCTTACTTTGAGCTGTCTGGTCTCAGGGCCAGATTCCACATCTGAGGGAAGGTGGCTTACACTAGGTAAAAGGGGCGGGAGGGGGATACTTTATCATTCAATTACTCGAACTAGAACTCGGACAGTATTAAAAGAACACTCGCTATGGCTCAAATACTATGAAGAGTAATTGGAGCTGCTGTTTTTGTGAAACATTACTATCACCAGAACCTTAAAGTGCTGCATAGTTCCAAAATAAATGAGTCTTTAACCCTTTGAATGCCAGAGAGTTATGCAATGCAGTATGTTGCACACCTCTCTGGCACTCAGTTACCTTTTGTGCTTTACTCTGCAATAGCTGAAAATAAGGGAAACAGGACTTTGCATTGGTGATCTGTGTATGACAGCTGTTAGTAACTTGCAATGTATGAACACTATAATGGTATTTTCTACATCCAAAAGCACCTACAGTACAAAAAAAAAATGATTTACTGCATATTTTAGTGACTCTATAATGTTAAAGGAAGATAACATTGCAATGGTAAATATCTTCATTCCACTTGACTGATAACAGCTTCTGCAGACACCACAGGTAGAGACATGTGAGTCTGTCTCAAACAGACAAACAAAATCTCCATTACTCTATATCTCTCACATTATCCCACTGATCTGGGCTGATACAGCAGAAGCACTAAGATTATTTGTGAGGAAAGATAGAAATGTTGATAATCCTTATAGCATTACAGCACACAATGCAATATAATCAGAGAAGATGAGCTTTTCAGACTGGTTGTAGAATTCATGTGCATCTCCCTCTGTGTACAGACAATACTTCTTCATACCACACACGCAGGCAGACACACACACACACGCAGGCAGACACACACACACACACACACACACGCAGGCAGGCAGACACACACATACGCAGGCAGGCAGGCAGACACACGCAGGCAGGCAGACACACACACACGCAGGCAGACACACACACACGCAGGCAGACACACACACACGCAGGCAGACACACACACACACGCAGGCAGACACAAACACACACGCAGGCAGGCAGGCAGACACACACACACACACACGCAGGCAGACACACACACGCAGGTAGGCAGACACACACGCAGGTAGACAGACACACACGCAGGCAGACAGACACACACACGCACGCAGGCAGACACACACACACACACACGCAGGCAGACACACACACACACACGCAGGCAGACACACACACACACACGCAGGCAGACACACACACACGCAGGCAGACACACACACACACGCAGGCAGACACACACACACACACACGCAGGCAGACACACACACACGCAGGCAGACACACACACACGCAGGCAGACACACACACACACGCACGCAGGCAGACACACACACACACGCAGGCAGACACACACACACACGCAGGCAGACACACACACACGCAGACACACACACACGCAGGCAGACACACACACACACACACACACGCAGGCAGGCCGGCAGACACACACACACACGCAGGCAGACACACACACACACACACGCAGGCAGACACACACACACACACGCAGGCAGACACACACACACGCACGCAGGCAGACACACACACACACACACACACACACACACACACACACACACACACATCCTATATAATAATGCGCTAAGGATGTTTGTCAGATGCCGTCATGCTCAGTAGGGGTCGGGAACACAGAATGCTGGGAGCATTCTGTGTTTTCGGGCAGTCTCCACAGTGCATGACTGCATCAGTGGCAGGACACAGAGCAGGACCGGCCTCTTAACCCTTTGAGTGCCAGAGGGCTACGCAACGCATTGCAAAGCAATACATTGTGTACGCCTCAGGCACTCAACGGGTTAACATCACCCAGACCTTGGCCCATGTACACGGGCTTTTACACTAGTACATATATAAATAACCAGTGCAGTATCAGTAAAAAACTACCATATACCTTTCAGTGTTGTATGCAACTGCATGCAGACATTCAGTAAATAAAAACATTTTAATCATGTATTTTAAAATATAGTTATCATGTAGGTAGTGCCCCACTGGCAGATCTGCTCACAAGATGAAGCCAGAGCCGTGCTGCAAGATCCCACAGACCAAAGGAGGTGCACAGAGAAGATACTCCTCCTGGTGCACCCCGTTAGTTCAGTGGAAAGAGTTTGGTTCCCTGTTCCACACAATGAAGGTCCCCATAGATCCTCCATATGAGGCATGAATGCAAAACACTGTGGATCTATAGGAACTGCACACACAACTTGAGAACATTGTGGCTGACTGGAACACACTTTCAGATTGCATTCTAGTGGGGGAGCTGGGCAGAAAATGTCCCTTCCCCATGGCTGAAAGCCATTTTAGGGATGCTATATTCCTGCAGTAAAAGATAGAACTAGATACAGTAATAGTCATCTAGATTATGTCTTCAGGACTTATGCACATCCCCACGACCATGCTCTCATATGTAAATATTGCAAAGAGAAAAAGAAAAGGAGTACAAACAATTTCTCTGCTCTTTGAAAATTAGATAGGATAACACATAGTAATACCCTCTGGGGAAGAATTAGATTGTTGGTGAAAATAATAAAACTTAAACTTTTATTGATAACTAGTGTAAAAGCCCGTGTACACGGGCCAAGGTCCAGGCGATGTTAACCCTTTGAGTGCCAGAGGGGTACGAAATGCATTGCTTTGCAATGCGTTGCGTAACCCTCTGGCACGCAAAGGGTTAAGAGGTCAGCCCTGCTCTGCGTCCTGCCACCGACACAGTCATGCAATGTAGAGACTGGCCAAAAGCACAGACTGCTCCCAGAACAGAACTCCCAGGATTCCTACACCTCCCAGCATTCTGTGCGTTCAGGCAGTCTCTACCGCACATGACAGCTTCTGACAAAATTTCTAGCAACAAGCCAAAAATGTGAGGCTCTGAGTACGAACAAAAGCACAATGGCCTGTTCTCCAGTCACCGCTCAAGAGCATCACATTTTAGCTCTCTAGTGCCATTACAGAGGAGAAATTTCCACATACATATTAGACTAATCCCGCCCATAAGGGCAGTCCAGTACCAAAATTTCTAGCAAATTATTATATAGGATAATTATCTTTTGCTTTTAACAAACAAGAGAAAAATGTCTCCCTGTCTGTGTATGAGAGGACTCCATGATGCACAGTGCAGCCTTGGACTCTGGTAAAAGTCTGTTCCCACTGGAGCAGACAATACAATATGATTATTGCCCATTGAGGTAACAACTATTTGGGAGGAATACGTGGCTTTTCATTGATACAATACAATGTTAGAGAGGTCTCTAACATACTGATTTGCAATACATTGGCGTCCACTCCTCTAGCATCTAAGAGGTTAAATCCCCAATTCATTAACAAACAGACTCAACACAAGCCCCTAACATTCATGGGGTTATAAGAGGTCTTTGTATTACTGTTCTGCCTTGGTAATATGTACAGTGACAACAATCTGTATAAAGTATCCAGGCTAATCTCAGAAATTCCCTCTAGGAGTTAATACAAACATAGAGGAGACTCCATGCTATTTGTCCAATACTCCCCTCCCTTTACAACTGAAGCAGTCTATTTACAAAGCGCCTGCTGTGCAGCTCTGGCAGGAGACTGGTCACAAATGGAGTGTTTGTGAAAGCTGGACAAAGCTCCCCTCACACAGCAGTAACATGCAAGACTTTGGTGAATAGCCCTGAATAATTCTGTAGTAATTCACGCTATCAAGCAGTCAGCTCAGAAAAAAATACTTTTAAGTGACCAGCAACTCCTCTTATGCCCAGAAAAGGAAACACGTACTGCCTGTTGCATATCATTTGGGCCTTGCAATTTCAGACTCCTGGCTCCTGCATTTTATAGCACCATTTCAATGGTTTCTAAAGATTCAAAGCTGATTGCTACATTTTTATGGCTCCGTGCTTTACATATTTGTTAATTACTAGTCTAACCAGTAGCTCCCAAAATCCCCATCATTTTCATTTGGTCACTGGATCAGACACTGGAGACTGATAAAAGTGTGCATTACTGTGTGTGTCTGTATTCAGTAGCTATAGTGTCAAGTTGCTACTGATCCAATAAGTGTCCTTGTTGCGAGTTTCTCTGACCCACAGAGGCTTAGGCTTTTAGAATACGTGATGAATTTAAAGGGATAGTAATACTTTGGTTTATTTCTAATAGTGTAGAGAATAACAATAGAAGTAGAATAAACTACCTCCCATCTCTTAGATCTTTATAGTTTGCGAGTTCATAGCATTTAACGTGTCACCTATGTACAACATAGCAAAAATAGTTAGGCTACATATCGAATACTACTAAAACGGTATTATTGTTATATATATATATATATATATATATATATATATATATATATATATATATATTTTTTTTTTTTTTTTTTTTTTTTGTAAGTTTTATTTCAGGTAAATTTAACGTAGAAAGTCTGGGATGCAGCTACTTCCAACTGTGGTTGTCTGCTCTGTAACAGAAGTCCGTTGCTCTGCCTCTGCTCTCCTCCAATGACGGAGGCTTCTGTCTGTAAACTGGAGCGGTCTCATTGGCAGAGATCGATATCTAGCCAATGAGACCGCTCCAGCTTACAGACAGAAGCCTCCGTCATTGGAGGAGGGAGGAGAGCAGAGGCGGAGCAGTCTATGCAGAAGTAGCTACAGCCCAGACCTTTTAAGTTAAATTTACACAAAATAAAACGTAAAAAGAATACAGTTTTAGTAGTATTTGATATGTGCCCTTACTATTTATGTTGTGACACATCCACTTTAATGTTCCCCCATTCCTCCCCTTTCTCATACAACAGCGCTCTAGCTGACAAAGGCAGATCCTGGTCCCGGGACTGGCGGAGGCTCTTCAGCAAAGCCAAGATAGCACTACTTAAAATGAAATAATTCATTGGAATGGTCTACAAAGTGTGCCTGGTTTGCAAGCACACTTTGTAGACCGTTCCAATGAATTATTTCATTTTAAGTAGCACTATCTCGTCTCTTCTGAAGAGCCCCCGCCGGTTCCGGTACCTAGATCTGCCTCGGTCAGCTACAGCATTGACATATAAGAAAGGAAAGGGGGGGGGGGGGATGTTAAATGTTACGAACTCCCAAACTATAAAGTTTTGAGAGATAGGAGGTAATTTATTCTACTTCTATTGTTAATCTCTACAATATTAGAAATTTTTAAACCAAAGTATTACTATCTCTTTTAAAAAAAAAAAAAAAAAAAAAAAAAAAAAAAAAAGTGATGTTTTACATAAGAAGTGCCATTTATGTGTAATGATTTCAGCATGTTTCCCTAAAAATTCCAGGCCTGATCTCACCAAGTGATACACACGCTCCAATGTCTGACTGTGGTTTTCAAACTGTGTTCTGTGTAACTCCAGGGTTCCCTGAAGTAGTAAAAGGATTTCCACAGAACAAATTTCATTAATGGAGGACAGGGTAACAAGACTGGGGTGACCAGTAGTGTATGTGTGGAAGATGTATACATTTCACACTGTGCTGCTTAATTACCACTCATGTCCCTGAGAGTGAGTTCTTGAAATCCTGTTTTCAGACAGCTCTCACAGACTGTGAAAGTAGGTGATAGTGTTACACTGTATTATAATCTCTGCAGCAGAAAAGCCTGCCACCACTACCACATACAGAGCACTAAGTGCTGCAAGGATGTTACACTGTATCAGTGTCTCTTCTCCAGTACTGTCCCTGCTTTCAAACTACCAAAGAAAACACTCTAGAAGCAAATTCAGTAAGCTCACTGTCAAGGACAGAAGTGTAAAAAAAGAAGATGAAAATAAATAAAACTATAAGAAATTTGACCTTAGATATTAGCACTTGTAAAATATTTAACATCAAAAAGGAAGCCTTTACTTTACATTTTAATGACCTGTTTCCTGGCATGTTCAGCTGAGGCCTGTTTTTTGGAGGACTAGGAAGCACCCACAGATCTGCTGGAGTGCTCTATGATCTTGAAAGGAACAGGTCTCTTACGAAGCACATATCCTTGGCACAGGGCTCGATTAATCCTGGGAGCTAGGTTGCCATGGCGACTAGAAATTGGGACCTAGCACCCAGAAACTTGCACTGCATGTAGGGAAGGGGTTTCCCTACAACGTGATTCAAGTTTTAGTATTTTAAAAAATACACCATCACTCAACTGAGCATGAGAGAGATCCTCTGTATAAGAACACTGGACATAGTGTGGGATTAAAATAAATGAATTCATGAATAATTAAATGAAAAAAAAAAAAAAAAAATCAAATCAAACCTCGTGGGGGTGAGGTGAGGATCGAGACCCAACCTGATGCCACCCCCTGGCATTGATCACCTGGGGCTTTGTGACTACCAGTAGAACCAGGCTGAGGGGGGAATGTTATACAGGAACCAGCGCTTGACTCCTATCTCTCAACCTCTGAATGATACCAAAAAAATGAGATAAATGTATGTATACACGTGAGCGTATAAAATAGCTGGTGTAATAGAGGCACCCTGCAAGCTATATATAGTCTATATTTTTCTTTTTAATTGCTGCTAGTTCCCAAAAGTACTCAGATCCGTGAGTGAGTATGAAGACCGTGAAGAGTGTGAAATGGGTCAGCGCATGAAAAAAGAAAAACAGAAAGTGATACTAAGTGTAGTATTCAAATGGGAGAGTAGAAACAATATAAGCAAATGCCAGATAGATGAATATCTGTGGAATTATATATATTATATATATATATATATATATATATATAGTATGATTGTGAAATTAACAAAAGTAAAAAACAATACTTTATTAGTATATGTAAAGAAGAATAAAGTATGGTGACAAAAATACGGACAAATGTAGATAACCAAGTATCTCTGTTTGTGTCTATTTGTAACATAAGCATATGAAGCTAATGATATAATGAATCAGTGTTCAACAGTATAAATATAGAGGAAAAAACACGGTGGTACAGATGTACCCTTACTTGGTCATCTTCTTGAACTGTGCCCTCAATAGTCCGAATACATAAATTGTCACTGCTTTCAGAACTCTCTCCTTATTCAGGTGTCTGTATGAGCGATGTATCCGTATTCCAATAAAAACGCCAAAGCAATAAAGCGTGCAAATGTTGATGATGTTGATCACACAGATCTGGTTGCCAGGTCTTGTTTTTGCTTGGGATACCAGTGAGAGAATCGCTGTATGCACGGCAATGTACCGCTGTGCTGTGCGATACGATGGAGATCTTATTCCAGCCTGTCTTAATCCTGTATCCGTTGTCCAGAGGAAAGGAGGGATAACAGGTATATACAGTCTGGAGATACTAAAGTTTACTGGTCTCCGAATCCAGATAATAGTAAAGTAATTGGCGGATCCAAAGTGCTCTGCCCCAAATTCACTTGATCCACGGTTCACAATCCAATAGTAATGAAGTAGTTGGTGGATCCAAAGTGCTCTGTCTCAAATTCACTGGACCCACGGTTCACAATCCAACGCGTTTCGGCGCTGTAAACACGCGCCTTTCTCAAGGATAGATAGCAGGGTGCCTCTACCTGGAGTTGAATTTAAATGTGAGGAAACCAATGGGATGTGAGAGATGTGTTGTGTGGCAGAACCATTGGTTCGTTTAGACTACAGGTGAATAGTATGGAAATGAGTGATACATCTGTATGGCTGATTACTGAATGGGCAGACAGTGTAAGGCTGCCACGGGGCCCGGCAGAGGCTGTGGAATTTTATTTAGTATATATTTTTTTCTCTCTCTTTCAAAAGGAGACATCACTGGCATCGGCACCCCTACCTGATGCCCTTCCCCTGGCACTGATCGCCTATCCAATAGGACAGGCCATTGTAATGGGTACCCAAGTCCTTGGGTTGGACTCAGGCCGTCGTTCCAGTTTTCTATCTCCTGAGGTCAGCTACAAGCAGGCAGCTCCACCGGTTACTCAAGCAGCTTTTCTTCCTACACCCAGCGACAAAGACAGGAGGCAGTTCAAGTCCAAACTGTAACACACTTTATTGCACAAACTTCAACTCTTTTATACATGGTGAACCACATCAAGATACAGTACTAGACAAAGGACAGTGACAGATGGTGTAAACATAACACAAAGGGCCAAACATGATTACATTATTTATACAAAGGGACTGATGAAGGCTAAACACTGGGACAAAAGGCTGAGGGGCTTGAATACACATCTTCACACAATGGCCAGGGGGTTGAAGCATCTTTGAATATTCCGCTTCAACCCCTGGCCAATCAGAAGCCTGGGATCCGATGACCAATCCTGGCCAAGATCATCATGGCCATCTCAGCCAATCAGAACCGGTAGGTGGGCCAACAACCAACCAATCCGAGGGCCGCCTACTTTCTCCATGTAAAGTCTATGGCGTCCCTTTAACTTCCATCGGCCAATCAGCGGCCAGTCTTTTGTCCACCGAACCACCAATGGGAGTGGGGCCGACGTTTTGCTCCATGAAAGTCAGTTCCTTTCAGGTAAATGGGTACAGTTTGAGGGAAATACCAAGTTCCATAGTAATGGCCTAGGGTCCGTTACAGCCATCAATGCTGCAACTAAGAAGTTGATTGCGGATTTCCTTTACAGTTTCCTCCTCAACCCGATGTTCTACGTATGGGCAGATGGAGAGGAGGATCTTCAAGACCAGCATGATGCGAGTGGGTTCTGAAGAGCCTCCTACTCAATCAAGCCATATAAAGAACACTGGATTGAGGAGGAGAACATAAAATGAAGGCACAGATTGCCTAACTGGTTACAGAATTGATTTCCCGATGTGAGGAGATGCCATGGCATCCACACCAGAGGCTCAAAGGAAGGCCTCTGGAGGACACTTAATACAAAGCTGAGGTCCCAGGGAGGCGTGGGGTCAAGAACTGAAGGGAAGGCATGTGCTATTCCTTGAAGAAAGATGTCTGGCAGAATAGCAATAGGTCTCTCAAAGGGGACAAAAAGGGTTGAGAGTTGTACCTTAAAAGGAGCTCAGAGACTGAAGCCTTTGTTCAGACCATCTTGAAGGAAGACCAGGACTGTGGGACAATCAAAAGTCTGAGCACACACACTGTCAGCGCACCACTAGAGGAAGATGAACAAAAAGTCTATGGTATGCCTGTGAGAACAGAAGTTTCCTGGCTTGGACCATAGTAGAAATGATTTCATCGAACAATCACTTTCTTCTCAGAATGGCGGTCTCAACGAGCCATGCTGTTAAGGTAAGTCTCCCTATGTCCTTTTACCATATGGCTCCTGAGATGTAAAGATGAGAAAATCCACAAATCAAGCCTGCTGGGGCCAGAAGGAAGCAATCAAAATGACTAGGACCTTCTCCACCCTGATCTTCCAGACTACTCTGGGCCTGAGAGGAATTGGACAAAACATATAGGACAGACGGAAGTTGCACCTAATGGGCATCACAACTGTTGCAAAAGCCAGAGGATCCCTGGCCACGCACAGAACATGGGAACCTTCCTACCTTTGTGGGATACCATCAGATCTATTACTGGGATACGCAAGTGCTATGGACCCCTTGAATTGTTAAGGGGCAAAGGTATCTGAAGAGATAAAAGCATTAACCCAAACTGGTTCCCGTTCAACAGAAGAGGGCCCTGGAGGTGTTATAGGTGCTACAGTGCAAGAGGAACATACAGAACCATAATACTCACCCAATTTGGCAAGAGGAGAAATGGGTTAAATAATAGGGGCACCCCAGAATCTTTGGTCTTGGATTTTCCCATGTGTCCCTTGGGTTCTGACATGGTCAGAATAAAACCCCCAGAAAAGGATAGTCAAATTAGCAAAAAAAGTACTTAAAAGTATGTAAAAATGCAAAAGGTTATCTGACTGCATGGAGTTAAATCAATAGGCAAGAGGGATAGACGAACCTCCGTGAGGCATGTGGCAAGCCAAAAGTAAGCGAGTTACTGAAAGTCCACCCCTTCCATGCTAGGAAAACCAAGGGGAAAAGGATCCTGGGGACTGAAGTCCTTTCTTTCAAAGAAACAACATTTTGCAAAAGGATCCTACAGCTGACCCCTAAGTAGTGTAGATCACCTGGAGCAGAGTCCACTCTAAACCACCTGTGATCAGTCAGAGGTGAGATATGTCCCACTAACGCTAGGTGTGGCAATCCAAAAAATGGCAACGCTCAGGCACCCAATCTTAAAGGCATCACTTCATAATGTCTGTAAAAAAACAAAATGTGTAAAAAATTAGAGTAAATGAAACAGTGAGAATATAATCAGAAAAGCTCACTGTACTCAAAGACCTGGTTCCCTGAAGGGGTGAAATAGCACCCAACTCCTTAACACAAGGGAGGGAAGGGATTAATAACCCCTTCATCCATACAGCCCCAGATAAACACAAACTAATAATATGAAGTCATAGAATAGAGGCATACTACCGCACTGTGATGAATGGCAGTAAAGTACGGACACAATAGAGGACCATAGCACTCAAAAGGTTAACGCACCTGCAGCTTCAGTCTTCTGGCTCCCATTTTAATATAGTTAGAAGCTTCAAAGAAGCTCACTAGTGAGGTAACACTAGACATTGAAGTCAACCTCCACAGGTTTAATGTCCTGAACACGAACCTTTGAAGTGGTCAATCCATGAATGAAGAAGCCAGTAAATAGAAACCAGCCTAATGAGGGATTACACAGCCCCATATAGTAAGAAAAATATATTTATATTAAAAGAAGTCTAAACAGTACAGTGCCCATATACCTTTCATCTGTGGGAGGTCACTTAAAACAAAGTTGTAGGCAGGACTAAAGTGGAGGGAAGGATGGAGTTTCTCCCTCAGAGGCCTTGTTTTTAGAAGTGCTATGCCATGCCCTCCAGTAGGAGGAGACTTTACCCCATGGTCCCTGAGTTCATAGAAAGTTGGCTAGCATGTTTTAGCATAATGTATAATTTAAAAATATTCAGGAACCCTCTGTGCTGGCAGGTAGTGTATGAAAACTGTGTTCCAACTGCATGTTCACTAAGTACAAAAACCTCTTTAGTGTTTTCTACACGAAAAGCAAAATGCCAGTAGGGGTAAATAAAATGTGTTCCGCTGTGAATTAACGTATGCCAAAACAAATAGTAGAAAATGTCTTTGCTTGCATATATTTTTTCCCCAGAAAGAAACTCTTAATGCTTTACTGTTTGAGTCGCACAGAGCCAGATTCCTTATTTTATTTTTTTTAAAAAAGAAGGAAACCAAAGAACCAAAAGTAATATTTAGAAATACACAACATAACACAGAACACATCAAAGTTGGGCAACATGAGGCCCTCCAGTTGTTGCCAGACTTCAATTTTTAGCACTTTCCACATAAAGCTGAGGTTTATGGGACTACAACTCCCATCACCTCAACCAGCCAGCTGGTGTGTCACAGCTTATCTCCCTCTGATTTACAACATACACTTGTGTTAGGAACCTGTACTTAAAGGGTTAGTAATGCCCAAAATAAATTTGATGCTATATGTTAGATTTTACAAAAATAACATATTTGGAAAATGTCCTCTCTCTCAAACCTTTATGGTTTGAGAGATATCCTCCGTTAAAGATCCCCTTCTTCTGATGTCAGCTGTAAAGTTGACAGAAGGAGATCCGTGTCAGCCAACATGAGGAGTCTCTTCAGGAGAGCTGCAATAGCGCAATTTAAAAAGATATACTTCTTTGGAACGTTCTAAAAAACAGGATTTTAATCTTACCAGTTAAATCCTTTTCTCTTAGTCCCTACAGGTTACTGGTAACTTTGGGTAGGCGATCCACCCCTTTAATTGAAGGCAGGAACAATTTTGGAATTGATAGCAGGGGGTGGAGCCTACCTTCCCTCCTTGGTTGCAGCTAGCCAACCAGCTCCAGAAAGATTTGAGACACTAACTATTGACTAGATAGTGAAAAGAAAAGAAGACTCCTGTGAGCATGACCCAGAAGGAGAGAAAAGGATTTAACAGGTAAGACTAAAATCCTCTTTTCTCTGTCGTCCAATACAGGTTACTGGTAACTTTGGGATGTCCAACCATTGAGTGTCCCAGAGGCGGGAAGTAAGGCAAGGACCAGACGCAAGGCCCCCAAAGTCACCAGAGCAGATCTGAACCATCAGATCAGAGATAGCCCAACAAAACAATGAAGTGTCAACGGACACTAAACATGGGTAACACCCCCCCCCCACACTGTTACATAGCACACTGAACTAGAGCCAGCAGGGCTCAAAAGTGAAGAAAGAACCAAGAACCGAAGAAGATCCTAGACTGGCAAGACTGCCTCCAGGATTTTCCTCCCAAAGCTGGCATCAGCCGATGCCAGCACATCAACACGGTAGTGCTTCGAAAAGGTGTGCACAGACGACCAAGGGGCAGCCTTGCACAACTGATCAGTGGAGGCCTGATTCCTGTAAGCCCATGAAGCCCCAATAGATCTTGTAGAATGAGCTGTGACCCGAAAGGGGACAGGCTTCTTCCACAGCTTGTAAGCCTTACGAATAGTGGACTTAATCCAATAAGCAATAGTCACTTTGGATGCAGGTCTTCCTGCCCTGGGACCCTCAGAAATGACGAACAGCACGTCAGATTGCCTGATAGACTCAGTGCGATGTACATAAAACTTGAGACCATGCACCACATCCAACAAGTGGAGAGCCCTCTCCTTGTCCGAGGCAGGGTCTGGGCATAAGAAGGCACGACAATCTCTTGATTGATGTGGAACTCCAAAATCACCTTCGGGAAAAAAAAAAAAAAAAAAACTCCTGAGAAGTGTGAAGCACCGCCTTGTCCTTGAGGAGCACCAAACAGGGTGGCTTACAGGACAGAGCATGTAACTCTGCGATACAGCGAACGGACACGATCGCCAGGAGAAAGGTAATTTTCCATGTCAACAGACGTAGAGGAATAGTAGCCAAGGACTCAAAGGGAGGGCGCTGAAGAACGACCAAAACCAAGTTAAGATCCCACGGAGGAGCGGGATTCTTGAAGGCTGGACGAGTATGAGCAAGCCCTGGAAGAAAACCTTGACATCAGGAAGGATGACAATGCACCTCTGAAAGAAAACAGAGAGAGAAGAAGTCTGAACCTTAAAGAAATTCAAACTGAGGCCCTTATCCACACCGTCCTTCAGAAAGGCCAGGACTGTAGACGGATCAAATTCCTGAGACAGGTCCTTGTCAGCACACCAAGGTCGACCAGACACAATGGTAGATCTTGGAAGAAACAGGTTTGCGGGCACTGAGCATAGTAGCCAACACCTCAGAAGAAAAACCTTTCTTCTTCTTCAATATTGAGGATTCAACTTCCAAGCCGTCAAAGTTAGCCAATGAACATCCTCCTTCCACAGGTAACCCTGTAGAAGAAGATCCGGACGGAAAGGGAGCCGGAATGGCTCTGCCACTGACAGATCCAGAAGCTCCAAAAACCAAGCTTGGTGAGGCCAGTATGGAGCAATCAGAATGAATGGACAGATTTCCAGTCGCAATTTCCGTAACACCCTGTGCAACACTGGGAGGGAAGGAAAGATGAGAAGTACCCTGAAAAGGTAAGGAAAGCAATGCTTTCTTGGAAGCAGTGTCAGCAGACCAGATCTTGAGCCAAAGAGCCCGTCTGGAAACCACAGACATGGTGGAAACCCTAGCCACTAAACAGATGGCATCAAATAAGGCAGCAGAAATATAGTGCTGTGCCTCAGAAATGTTGGCAAGAAGGCACAACATATCCGAAGTAGGAGCACCCTGACAGACAGCCAGGGTGAGCTGTTCAGTCCAGACCGCATTGGCCCGGTTCACCCATGCTGCAGCAAATGTTGGACGTATGACAGTACCAGCAGTGGCAAAAATGGACTTGAGGGAAACCTCAAGTTTCTTGCCAGTCCAGTCCTTTAGAGCGGACGCATCAGAAACTGGCAAGGCGGAAGACTTACACAGCCTGAAGATAGGAGAATCCACTTTGGGAGGATGAACCCACTGAGCAAGAGCTGCCTCAGAGAAGGGATAAAGCTTGGCAAATTTCTTGGACACAGAAGGTTTCTTTTCCGGAGATTTCCACTCTTCAGACACAAGGTGGTCAAGAGTGGGGTTAGGTGGAAAGCAAGTAAGGTGCTTTTTAGGCTCCTGAAACACAGAGGGATCAGAAGGAACCCCTTGAACTAAGGGAATGTTTAGGGTTGTCAAAACAGCCCTGATCAGGCCCTCAGCCGAGGGCTGAGGGTCAGCCTCAAAGGGGTCCCCAAAAAACTGAGAGGAGCCCACAGCAGGACATTTCTCAACATCTGAATCCACCAGCAGTTCCTCCTCATAGGAATCTGATACATCAGATACTACCTGTAACTGGGATGGAATGGAAGACCCCCTTTAACTGGGATGGAAAGAGTTGCAATGTAGACCTAAGGTCCCTGGTAGCAGCCTTGAACTCTTGCATCCAGACTGGCTCTAATGCATCAGAACATGCTGGGCATAAATGACCTGAGAATTCTCTAGGTAACCCTGAATGACAGGAAGAGCAATGCGCAGTATAGGGGATACAGAGACCCCAGCATCCTTAGTCTTCGGTCTGGCCCCAAGCTCCAACGGTATAGACATTCTCACAGTGTCAAATAACCTTACACTATAAGAAATCACCCAAGTACAGTGTGTAGGTTTAAAATTTCACCCCAGAAATCGCTAAACTATACGTATCTGGCAGGCGAAGGGTTAATCAGCAGAGGCGAAAAGGAGAGTCCAAGCCCTGTGCAGGATACTCGTTCTGGAAATGGCACAAAATGGCTTCCACGGCGGAAGCCAATCAGAAACAAACGTGCAAAGCAAGCGCTCATGGGAAATGTAGTTTTCCCAGAAAAAGTACCCAAACAGTGCCCCAACACACTGTAAACATGAACCAGATGATCGAACAAGGGCAGACAAGAAAAATGAGCCATCTCTGAAGTCGCTAGGTTAAGCGGTTGCAGAGACATGTCCCAAACTGTACAGTCCCATAGGAGTAAATGGAGCAATGGCGCCTATGCGGTAAAGCACAAACTCAAATTTTACATAATTGAAATAGTAAAATAAAAATGTATGAAACATCACTAGAACATGTTAGGATACCCAAAAAACGCTGAACCAGTAGGAAAAGTGTCAGAAAATCCCCCAAAAGATGCAAAACCAGCAGCTAAAGTGTTAAAGTACCACATAAACCTGCTCCAAAACACTGAACAGACGTACAGATTGACCCAATGAGTGCAGGAGTGTGCACTAGGAACTCCAAAGGTAAAGCCCTGTGCGGAGGGGCACTGTGGGACATGTGGACCTGCACAACTCAAAGGGTTGCTCACCTTTCCTGCATATCTTCTGTCTTCAGACTACCATGTATTAAAAAGAAGCCTCGGTGGGCAACTCCTGAGGAATGAACTTGTAGCCAAGATTTTCCCCCCAGGGCTTAAGGTCCACAAAAAGCACCTGGTTACTGAGCTAGCCACATCTAAGGGCATTGTCAGTTATGGTAATCTGCCTAATGGTGGTATTCCATTTCTAACAGAAAAATAAACATTTCTAAAACTACAGCAGAACTGTTCTCTTGGCTGAGTCTTCAACAAAGAAGAAATCTTTCTGGAGTTGATTGGCTAGCTGCGGCCAAGTAGGGAAGGTAGGCTCCACACCCTGAATACAATTCTTGAATTGTTCCTGCCTACAATTAAAGGGGCAGATCGCCTACCCAGAGTTACCAGTAACCTGTATTGGACGACAGAGAAAGTGTGCTTGCAAACCAGGCACACCTTTGAGACCGTTCCAAAGAAGTATTTCTTTTTAAATCTCGCTATTATGGCTCTGCTGAAGAGCCACTTGTCGGTCCCCAGACCAGGAACTTCTGCTGTCAGTTTATAGCTGATGTCAGGAGAAGGGGAGGGAGAGGGGAACTTTAATGGAGGATATCTCTCAAACCATAAAGGTTTGAGAGATAGATTTTACAAAAATAATGTATTTGGAAAGAGTCCTAACAGATAGCACCAACTTTATTTTGGGCATTACTAACCTTTTAACGGAGGGTGCTGGGTACTTACGCAAGTTTGCCCTGATGAAGTTTTGACAATAAAAGTTGAAACACAGACCTTTTTCTCAAACTGTAAAGCTTATTAGACTGAGTGTCACACATTTGTAGGGTCAGGTTAGGAACTCAGCAAAGCAGCATTACATATTACTCTATTAATGCATATTTAAGATAGGGCAACTGTAAAGATGTGGGATAAAGTTAAAAAAGATATAAAAGCAGTACTTCAGCTTTTTTTGAGCTTGGAGGTGCTCTAAAATGGAAAACAGGATTTTGATGCTTGAACACAGGTCAGTGAAAATGATTAACCCCTTAAGGACTGGCCACGCACTTAAGAACCACAAACTATTTTTTTTAATCAGATTCCACACTCCCCGAACAGCGTGCAGCCGCGTGGGGAGCCTGGAATTCCATGACGGTCCAGGATCATCATGGGTCCTTAAGAGGTTAAGGAACTGCTTAAAGAAATAGTAATATTTATTTTATGAAACATTTAATATTGTAGTTATTACATAAATAAAGCAAAGCATATGTCTTTTTGCTGTAAAGATGATAGATTTTGTGTAATATTGATGTAAAGTTTATCCCTCTCACCCCTTTCAACTACTTCAGTGCTCTAACTGAAACTTCGGTTCTGGTCTGTGGACCAGACAGCTCGTCTGAGGAGCCGAAACAGCACTGTATACAAAGCAAATCCTCATGACAACAGTCTACAAAGTGACCATGGTTTGAGGCAGTAGACAGTTGTCATGAAGATTTGCTTTGTATGCACTGCTATTCCATACCTGCCAAGTGTCCCTCTTTAGGAGGGACAGTCCCTCTTTTAGACCCAAATCCCTCTGTCCCTCTTTTGCACCCTGATGTCCCTCTTTTTAGGAGATCAGATTGCATGGTGTGTGTATATAAGTGTATCATATTATTCTACAGTAATAAAACATTATTGTTTGTTTAAACGTCAGTATATGTGTTTATAAATTAGTGCGTGTAAATAAAATACTTTGGTCTTGTTATAAGTAATTTATTACAATACAGAAGGAGGTGTCAATAGGTTATGAAATAGCCTAAAAATTATCGGTAATGCCCCATCCACCAGACACACCCCCAGCAATACCTCCTAAAACACAAGTGTCCCTCTTTGGCAATTTGAAATGTTGGGAGATATGCTATTCAGACGAGCAGTACAGTCCGTAGACCAGAATCTAAGTTTGTCAGCTATAGCGATGACGTAGCTAAAAGGGGCGGGAAGGGTAAACTTTATATCAATATTACACTAAAACTATCAAAGTTATAGCAAAAAGACATATCTACAATATCAAACCTTTAATAAAACAAGTATTACTATCTCTGTAATCTCACTGGATGTGTGCTCGAGCTGGGATAGTTTCAACTCTAAGTGCCAGAGGGGTGTCCAATACATTGTGAAGTAATGCACTGCATGCTCCTCTGGCATTCAGACTGTTAAAGCACACCCTAATAACAGTAAATGCAAGAGTTGTACCACCCTGCTCTAGAACACAGACTAGAAAGGAATACAAAAATGATGGTTCCTTAGGGACAAGATCTGAAAAGGAACATATATTTAAAACGGTCTGACACAAAATTCAGCCTTTTAATTAAGTATTCTTGTATATAATCAATAAGGCCTAAAGAGTTAAAAGACAAAGTGTGTGTGTGGGGGGGGGGGGGGGGAAGACTTGCACCAAGTAAACAATAAAACATTGTAGCTGCACATAAGGACCTATTCAGTAAGGTTCCCAGTACTAAACTGTAACCAGATGATGCCAGATGTAGCACAGATGCCTTCGGGGGGGCGTCTGGACAAGGACTGAAAGCATATTTAACAGTAAGTTAGTTGTAATAGTGGAAAATCTTAGCAGACCAACTCTAGTATCATTAGTAAGGTATATGATTTTATTAACTATTAAAGAATAAATGTGTTAAGTTTGGAGTGCTTTGTACAATTAACAACCCTTTAAGTTCCAGAAGGGAACGCAACAAATTGCTTTGCAATGTGTTGCGTACCCCTCTGACACTCACAGGGTTAAAATCATGTGAATCAGACCACTGTATATGTTGTGCATCACATGCTTTAGTACACAAAGTCTGCTGCACTCAAAGGTCTTGCACAAAAAATAACATTTAATGAAAGGGATTTTTTTCCCCCTACTAGGTCAATATTTAAAGGGATAGTAATGTTTCATAATAAAAACAGCTCTAATTAATCATCATAGTATTTGGACTTTGGAGAGTGTTATTTCAATTCTGTCAGAGCTGTAGTTCCAGAGTAATTCAATGACAAAGTGTCCCCCTCCCGCCCCTTTTACTGATGTAACACTGCTCAGCCAGATCAGAAGGGAGGTGCCCAGGTAGACTGCAGAGAGGGACAATCTTCAATTAAGATAAGGGAAAAAGCTGAAAAACTTGTCAAGGGGGGAAGGGCTTTCATTGTTTTCATACAAAGAAGATTGTCCCCTGCTGTTATCTGTCTGGTCTTACAACCAGATTCACATCTGAGAAGAGACGGCTTACACTAGGAAAAAGGGGCAGGAGGGGGAAACTTTACTTGTGAATATCTGAAACCATAAAGGTTTGAGAGATAAGACTTATATCATTCTTCATGTTTTTTTAATGCCTACAAAATAAAATAAAGTTAAAATGAAGTACTACTATCCCTTTAAGTCTTACACAACATTTTTAAACAGGACCTGTGAGTTGATCCAATTTTGTAAAAAAAAAAAAACCTTACCCGATTCATTAGATTTATGAGTCGGAGCCTCCTCTGCAGGTAGGCCCATTGGATTCTTGTTCACAAACTTCTGCTTTTGCATGCAATAGTCCGTGGAATGTAAGGAATCTGCACGATTAAGCTCACTGGCTGTAGACATCTGCAGCGTATCCCCCACACATGTTGCAGAACATTTAAGTCTACCAGGGCTCTCTGGTGCTTTCAACAAGTCACTTCCTGGTACAGTAGCCATCTGGGAGGATGATTTGGAAGTACATAGGTATGGATCATCATCTTCAGGGATAGGGTTATACCAAATTTCTCCTTCATCATCTGCATCATTTTCCTCATTGAGGTCTGACACAGTAACTGGCAACGCTGAAGAGCTTGTAGGAGTAACAGGGACAGTATCCTTGGTCATTCCTCTTACTTTGCAATGGCTCTCATTTCTGGAATTTGAAACTGAAGGCTGGGACTCTTTAACTGCAAAATTGTGAGAGTTATCAGTCTGATTATTACCAGGGTATCTCCTTGAAACATTGTTTTCCTCCCGGTGCTGATATCTGTGTGTACTCTGGGTTAGCCAATTCCGTTTTTTTGAGACAGTGATGCGGTTTTTCTGTAGATTATGCTCATTAGCCTCTGTGATTTTAAGATCTCTTCTGATAATTGAGGAGGCATAAACATTTTCAATTAAATCTGCACAACAGGAAAAATATATTTAGTATTCCATGAAATTAAAACCAATAATGATATAAACAAGTGTCAAATGTGTACCCAATAGTTTAAATTAACTTATGAGGGCCCTGCAGTGCTTTTACAGTACCACTGTCGCATGAAGGAGAGAAAAAAAAAAAAAAAAAAAAAAAAAAAAAAAACCGGCAATATTTTATTAGAAATACAGATGCAAGAGTAAAGGAGGGCCACTGAAACATTCAAGTCAGTGTTGAATTGATCTTAACTAGTTATTCCATTATCCATTATATTTTTTTATTTGGGGGGGGGGGTTGTTTTTTTGTTTTTTTTTTTAACACTTATGTCCATGACGAGTTACCTGGATCTCCATTTTCAGATATCCCATCACAGCAGGATGTAGTACAATTAATGTTACAGTCTCTCTGAAGAACTGAACATTCTGTGCGATATAGTGCATCTCTAGACCTTTTCATGTTCCCTGATAGAAAGATCTATGCATACAGAGCCATGTAGCTCATTGTCAAGGACATAAGTGTAAATAGATTTAAAAAAAATGTGAATATGAACATAAAATTAAAAAGTATAAGGAATTTGACTGTACATATTAAGTACTTGCAGAATATGTAAAGTCAAAATAAAAGGTTACTATCCTCCTATATAATAATTTGCTAATGTAAGTTTGTCAGAAGCTGTCATGTGCAGTACAGACGGCTGCGCGCTCTGCAGTCATGTGCAGTACAGACTGCCCGCGATGTGGCTGATAACGGAGCGGGGCACTCCGAATTCAGACCGTAGTCCTCTCTGCGCACCGGTCTGAATTTGGAGAGCCCCACTCCGTTATCAGCCGCTGCGCTGGAAGTCTCTACTGTGCATGACTGCACTGTGGCCGTTGCTGCCTGGCACTGTGGCCCGTGTACACGGGCTGTTCAACTAGTTCCTAAATAAATTATAATAAACCACCACAATGTCATGAATTTCCTATAGCACATTACATTCGTTGGCTAGGAACAACTTTTGAAGCATGGCATATGGGCCATATAGGCCAGAAACGTTATATATATATACACAGTTAACCCGTCAAAGGAATTCCAACACCTAAAAATGCTCTGGGGTTATACACACTTAAATATCATGTACCCCATATGTTGGCATCTGTAAAAATGAGGCCTAAAACCTAGTCTTCCATATGGACTGCAGGTGCTCCCATTCCTGTTTTTTTTCAGGGCTCCAATTACAATAGGAAATATGATAAGTGTCTGAGAAGGGATAGAACAGAAGAGGAGTGGGTACCAATCTCAGTATACACATCCATTAAAATGCAAGTTTAGGATTAGATTACAGGGGTTAACATAAAATAACTAAATGTTTACAGGAAGTAAATAATATTTAAAATCACAGCCCAATTTCATTTTTTTGGTCTTGGTTTTCCTTTAACACCATGAGTGCCAGAGGGGTATGCAACGCATTGCGTTGAGTACCCCTCTGGTACTCAAGGGGTTAAGGACAAGAAGGATGCTCAGCAAAACGCACTGCACATCGCTCTGGTCCATAACCCTTGCAGTACCAGAGGGGTACGCACTACATTGCTTCACAATGCAGTGCGTACCCCTCTGGCACTGGAAGGGTTAAAGGTTGGCTGGCTTAGGTTATACACACCTGTGTGCGTGCACCTCCTCACTGGCTCCTAACTTATAAAACAACTAAAGGTTTAAGCTTGTACTACTTAAAATCACATTAGGATCTTGGGTACAAAAGTGGAGACGACTTCTGGGACAAACCAACAGCACCATAGGGGACTAGTAAAAAACCCATGGGCCATAAAAATGCTCAAATTTTGTGTAAACCAAGTGCAACACAAATAACCCTTTTCATACCCTCACTGATTTAAACGGAGCCATTAACCCACTGAATGTTAGGCATTACTTTGCAATGCATTGGAGACCTCTCCAGCACTCAAAAGCTTAAATTCCCCACTTACATCAATGGGAATTTGTACTTCCCCTATGGTTAACTTGGTTTGTCCGAGAATTAATTATTTTTGCACTTTATACATCAGTTCCAACGTCTACAATCCTCAATATATTATAGGTGGAAATGCCCCCTAAAACACTCAATACATGCATAGAACAATCTCAGGAACTTGGGTGCCAGGGCCCCTAAAATGTAATGCTGGAGTATGTTATATACACCTGTGTGTGTGCACCTCTTCACTGGCTCCTAACACTCCCAGCTAACTCATAAAAAACATGTCTGGCTCTAAAGTTTATACTTGTGTCCACTCGTACCTATTTTGCACCACTAACCTAAGTGTTAAAAAATGCCCAGTGGATGAAGCCATATACAAGCTTTTGACTTTTAAAGTGACCCTGTCATTCAAAATGTTCGCATATTTCCATCTCCATTACAATCTGAATATTGTACTAGCCAAAACAGTAATAAAGACCTTGATATGTATTATGACAGGGGTGAATAAAAAAGTACAATACAAGTAGAAGCCAGGCAGAGGTTTTAAAAGATAGCTAGGTGTTTTAACCCTTTGAGTAGAAGATATATGCACTGAATACCTCTTTGGCACTTAAAGTGTTAAGTAGCAGGGGAATGTATACAGATATATGCAAAACACCAGCATTTAGCCAGAAGTAAAGTCTTAAGAGATGGATTCCCTGGCTCCTGGGATGTTTCCACCCCAGTATTACATGTATTATTTTTATACCTTACTTATTATTGAGATATCCTACCCCCTCTCTGTCTGGCACTGCATGCAATATAGAATATTTACAAACAAGCCTGAAGGATTAGTCTCATATTGACACTCACTGAGCAGGAGGTTTTTACAAAGCAGAGATCCAGTATTAACACCTCCTCTGATGTGTGATATGAGCAACAAAACAGAGGGATATCATTCAGTGAAAAACATTCCATTTAACAGGAAGATAAAACAACAAAACATCTCTATTATGCTTACACAATGCTCCTCTTTAGATTATTTGTGACAGCTCAGTTACTCAGTGCTTCTAATAGCTAAAGCACAAACAAATAGCTAGTAAGTGGAAGAGTAATCAATACCCCTAGCAGAATACATTCAGAAATGTACATTATTGTGCAGAGACATGTACAACACATTGTTTCTCTATGTGTTGTGCACACACCTGGCACTCAAGGTGTTAATGTGAATCTGTCATTGAAATAATGCTTGTTGACATGTAGCTGAAGCAGGAGTGGGCAACCAGTAACCCTCCAGCTACTGATGGACTACAACTCCCAGGATTAGCAACCCCCACCTTCTCAAAAAGAAAGTCAGATCGGTAACCTTTGTGAAGAAAAAACTAATCTACGCCCCACTTACCAGCAAGGTTACAAGTAGAAGTAACTAAAACACATAGCACGCCTAATGAAAATACTGCCGATAGACTTTTAGGTAAGGATGTATAAGGCGGCTTATACATAACCAACTGTTTTGTAGCAATGCAATCATGTGGAAAAAAATTTGATATTTTTAAGCTGCATTTTCTCACGTGACTTTTACGAGTTGCTAGAAGGGCTACCTTTCTTTTTCCCCTGCATCCCTTGATCTCAATATAAAGAGCCGATAAGAAAGAGAGAGAAAAAAACAACAGCTACCTGCTGCTGCAAGCCCACTGAAAACACTACAACAAATATGTAGGTGTTGAAGTGCTGCCAGACCAAAGTTGCAGCACGCAGAGCTGAACTGTGACGTGCTGGGTAAATTATTCCTGCGAGCACCCTCATAAGATGCATTAGGCATCATGCACAAAAGAAAGGAGCAAGTCAAATATGCCAGGGGGGGGGGCAAATAAACACATTCAACCCCATCAATGGCAGAGAACTCCAAAGCCTTGTAAAGAAATACATTGGAGACCTCTCTAGCATTCAGTGGGTTAGAGGTCCCATTTAAATCATTGGACATTTTAGGAATTCAGTGACCCTTATGGTGCCTCTGGTTTAGTGCATCAGTCCCAGCTGGGACAAGAAAGTGAAACTGGGGTAATCCAACTGCACCACAAATACGAATTCCCTTTCAGTTTTAGTGGCCTTTTCACTCCCCCCCCCCCCCAACATTACAGATGTTAAAAATACGGTTTAAAGTGATAGTAATGTTTCACAAAAACAGCAGCTCCAATTAATCTTCATAGCAATAGAGTCATAGAGAGTGTTATTTCAATACTGTGAGAGTTGTAGTTCAAGAGTAATTGAATGATAACGTTTCTGCCTCCTGCCCCTTTTACCTAGTGTAAGCCCCCTCTCCTCAGATGTGGAATCCAGTACATGGACCAGACAGCTCACATCAAGGGTCAATATTCTACTGTGAGAACAATGAAAACCCTGCCCCACCCTTGACAGTTTTTTCAGCTTGTTCCCTTATCTTAATTGAAGATGGTCCCTCCCTGCAATCTACCTGGACACTCCCTGCTGCTCTGAGGTGAGCAATGTTATATCAGTAAAAGGGTTGGGAGGGGATACTTTATCATTCAATTACTCTTGAACCACAGCTCTGACAGAATTGAAATAACACTCTCCATGGTCCAAATACTATGATGATTAATTAGAGTTGCTTTTATTATGAAACATTATTATCCCTTTAAATCACTGGGAATGTTTACTTGTCCCCTATGTACAAATGGTTTGCCATCAATGTCTAATGGGCCAAAAGAAAAGGCAAACTAACTGCACCTCAGGGTAGAAATAACAGCCCTTTGACTGATATAGGCCATTTAACCCACTGAATGCTAGAGAGGGGGCCATTTAAAGCAATGGGATTTGAAATTGTCACCAATTATTCAAATGATTTGCACAAAATGGGGGTAAACTGACCATTAAATGTCATAGAGATGGGGGTGAAAGATCCAGTCCATGGGTGGGCAAAGTGAAGTCCTCCAGATTTTGCACTGCAATTCCCATCATGCAACTTTTGTGTTGACTGGTAGGGGATGATGGAAGTTGTAGTGAGGAAGCAGCTGGAGGGCCTCATTCTGCACACTACTGGTCCAGGGGTTGTGGTGACAGATGTGACCACACACAGATCATTGCTCACTTCCTGTCCAGCTGCAGTGTAGCAGGAGCACATGTGGTGCAGCAGGTGCTTCCTCCTCACTAGAGACAGTCTGGAAGCAGCACTTCCCTTGATCCCTGTCTAAGCAAGCATCAAGTAAATCTATCACATACATACTCTGAAAATTATATTGGGGTACACACAACCTTTTCCTTCCTCAGCTCTTTCTGCTGTGAAAAAGTTGATACCAAGAAATCAGAGGGGCACTCACAAAGGTATTTGCGACTACAACACATTCTTAATGTTGTTGTTTCGATAACAAGTTACCCATTTGCAATGCCAGTGAACTACAGCTTTGTTGGACAATCATTACGAAACAAGCACGTCTTTCAAAACCACCAAAACAATAACTCACATGTTGCTAAAATGTTACAACAAGAAGTATCTTACAGTCAAGCACTGTGACAAGTACTCTAAACAAGTACTGGCAGTGATTTATAGAGCAAGGTTACACCTCAGGTTTATTAACCCCTAGGACACAGCTCATTGTGGAGCAATATGATGGAAAAGTCTTCTGCACCCTAAGAGGGTTGAAACAATGTAATGTTTCTTACGTGCAATAAGGAGAAAAGTCAACTGAAATCCAACCACCGTGAATAGCCAGAACCAAAACTGACAAAAGAAATTCTATGGCCACGTGTGGCATTATGATGGATCAATTTCAGATTCAACAAAATACTGACATTTGGAACCAATAATCTCTAATCCATTTCTTCATCACTAACCATTTGAAGTCCAGAGCAGTATACAATACATTGTAAAGCACTATGTTGCACACCCTCTGGTTCTCAGTGGATTACAGCAGTTTTCACATGCTCTCTGCCTGAACAGAAAAGACAACAACAAACCAAGCCAGATCTATTTCAGCTCATATACAAGAAGGTATCTGGTGCCAAATATCTTTTCCCAGTGAGACCAATTTAACCTCCTCCGCAATATCAGCAACAAATTATGACTGTATTAGTGGTCAAAAACAATGGGCAATTAAGGACAAACAAGGATACGAATTAAGCTAGGACACAGGCTGATTCTTCATGCATATAGTAAATATAAAGCCAATTAAAGTTACAGAGAGATTACTATGCAGTCTCCAATAATGGGGGGGGGGTCACATTTGGCCCCATTAGGTAATTAGGATAAAATATAAATGCTACTCCTATTCAGTTCTTCATTTCAGAAGCTCACAACATGAAAAAGACTGGGCACCCTGAACTTGCATGTGTATAATAAATACACTGTCTTGTAGTCTATTACATAGTCACACTGCTACAGGTCGACTAACAGACTTAAGAAAATGGTGTAAAACATTCATATGTTTAACAGATGAGGGAGGGGGATCCAATTAACCCTTTAATTAATACACTGGTGGGCAAAGCACTGCCTTGATTCTTTTACCCCTAGTATGTGCTCATTCAGCAAGTCACTTATATAACAGAAACATACTTGATGAGGCTAAAAGACATGCATCCATCAAGTCCAGCCTATGCCACATCACTCAGTCAGGTAAATAACAGTGTGAATGTGTAACAGACTAAAACAATGCACAGATTATACACATGGGAGCTCAGTGTTGATTAAAGCATAGAGTAATTTTCTATACAGTGAATAGGATTTGAGCAAAATGTCGCAGCTGTATTTCATGGCTAGCTTTACATTCCTCAGGAAGCTGAATGCTGCCAAACTTTCATTTGGCCAGACAAGTTATTTGAAGTCCTAACAGAAAGTCTTTTGACACAGCAATGGGTATGATTCCACAGGCACGTTTGCACTTGTACTGCATTCCAAGAAAACTGATGCACATAACTGTAGCAAACAAAGTTGTTGCCCTTACTATCGTCAGCCTTGGTTTATGATTAACTGGAGGTTACTGCATATGTTCTATTAATAAAAGTAGAAAAATATCTATCAAAATACAATCAAGTCTATTCAACCCAGGTTATCTTTCTTCCTAAAATATGAATAACTGCATATAATTTAAGAACAATATGCTGTTTAATACACTAAGAACCTGATCTATTTGCCCCATCCACTTTAGAAAACACATTTTCTGATCAATAGTACGAGAACATTAAAAGAGATAGTAATTTCTCATTATAACCTCAGCTATGATCGTTCCTTATAGCTTGCAATGATAAGATCACTCCATTTTCTATGAAATTATAGTATAAAGTGTTCCCCTCCTGCCCCTTTTCCTTAAGTCAGTCTTATGTCTTCAGAGCTGAAAGCTGGTCCTAATGGATTGAGATAAAGAGTAATCTTCTGTCAGTATAAGGGAAAAACCTGCCATCGTCTGTCAAGGGGGCAGTATTTTCCTAACACTAACAGGAGGAAGATTGTCCCTTGTTGTGATCTGTCTGGTCCAATAACCGGATTTCAGATCTGAGGGGAGGCAGCTTACAATATTGAAGGGGGGGGCACTTTATAATATAATTTCATAGAAACCAGAGCAATGTCAGCATTGCCAACTTTGGAGAGCAGTAGTATACAATATAAATAACTAATGGCAGCGGAGGTTATTATGAGCCATTACTATCTCTTTAACCCTTTGAGTGCCAAAGGGGTACAGTTGCATTCCGTACCCCTCTGGCACTCAAATGGTTAACATGTAAAAGCCATTTGGAAACAACATAGCATCAGTCATATGCTCTGTATAGGGATAAACTACATACACTGAAGGAAGAAACTAAAATTGGTGATCCAAGCCAAATCTCAGGTGCATGGCAATTTAGGAAGGTTTATTTGTCCCGTATGGTGCAGTTGGTTTGCCCCAGAATAACTCCAGTTTACCTTTATAAATATAGGCAATTACATATAGATGCAGTGTGAGGTAATTCTGGATCCTGATTTAAAAGGGGCTTTTAACTGCTCGAAAGCTAGAGAGGTCTTGAGCGCTTTGCAAAGCAATGAACTGGAGAGCTAACATTCAAGGCGTTAAAAGCACCATTTAAAAATCAAATCAATGGGATTTTTTATTTACCCTCTATGGTGCAGTGCTTTGCTCCAATTTTACAAGTAATACCTACCTTACCGTAGGTGAACACAAATCTTACAACTCTGTCACTGTCAACATCTTAGTGTATGCACAAAGGTGCTCATGATTGCAACATTAACACCACTGACATGACTAGAATGGAGTTCATCTAAGACCAGCTTTTTTTTTTATTTTTTTTTTTAATTAAATATCTATCTATATATATATCTAAAGTAGATCAGTTGTGCCTTGCACCCTACTTAAAGTTATATACTGGAACTGACAATGGTCCCTTGTTCTCAGAACCATCTAGTAGCATAGCATTAAGGAGTACAGGTACCATATATAAAAAGATGACGTCCAAAACCAGCTGGAGGAAAGCAGGTTGACCACCCCCTGCAGTAAACAGCGATTTTCCACTTCAGGGATTGCAATACACTCCACTCGCTGAATTGAACAGGTCAAGAGGTCTTGTGCCAATACTGACAATGGTCACAAATTTATGACTCCCAAGAGTCAAACAAAGCTACCAGCAAAGAAAAAAAATGACTAGTCCCAGCAAAAACATAGCATACAACAAGAGTATACATTTATGGTGGAAAATTATACAAGATAAGTTTTTCTTAAAGGAACATCGAAATATATGTAAAATTCTTGTTGTTACGTGAGGCCCAGTATCTAGTCTTAAACCTGCCCTGTAGAGGTTATCGATTCATGCTTTGTGTAGGGCTAGGCAATGTAATTAACATGAGTCTATAAAATGACAAAACAGTATTGTCTGTAAACTGCCAGATAAGATAACAGCCTTTTTTCAAGTCCAAGAAATGTGTATACTAAGCTCAATATTTATATATTTAGAAAGTATTTTAACAGGAAGACTACAACACAGTTACACATTTAGGAAAAAAGAAGAAAAATATCTTATATACAGTCTTTTTTAAGAAAAGAAGGCAGCTATTTTTTAGCAATTTTAAACTGACTAAGGATTTCATTGCTTTGGGTATACATTAGCAGTTATCTACCTCATTTCAGCCTGCACAAACAAAAATGAACTAAATAAGTGGCCTTTAAGACAGTCTACACATGAATTAGAAAAACTACACTTTAGTTTATGGGTCTTGATATTTAAAAGCATGCAACCCCAGTTAATTTGTTTTGGTTTTCGTGTTCATTTAAAGCGGAACTACCACTCAATAAGAATACTGCCCCACATAATTGCTCATCTGGCAACTAGCTGCTCAGTAGTGCTAGTCGCCAGAATTACTACCAGATTAAAGGGAATTCGCTATTCTTCCCAGACTGACAGCAGGACGGAGCTCAGACATCTTGTCATAGTGACGTCCGCATGCCTGCACCGTCAGTCCCTTTTGAAGCCGAACAGCTCCTAGCAACGCCTCCTAGACCCGGCTGGGACTGACAGTGCTTGCCATAGTGACGTCCGCGCTCCGTCCTGCTGTCAGTCCGGGAAGAATAGAGAATTCTCTTTAATCTGGTAAGAATTCTGGCGACTAGCGCTACTGGACAATTATGTGGGGCAATATTCTTACTGGGTGGTAGTTCCGCTTTAAGTAAAATAAATCTTTATTATCTACACAACATAATACAGTTTACAGCATATAAAGTAAAAAGAAAAGGATTTTGAATAGGTTTATTCTGCCTTGTTTAATTCTGACTGAAGAATTCACTCCCAGTTCAGCTTGCTACAGTATGTGTGTATGGTGCATACAAAGCCTTTACGCATTTATTTAGCATAGTTACAAAAGCAAAATCAAGCAAATTTATAAGTCAGAAAACTGTACTACATTATTAACATAGGGATACTACTAATTATTGCACAATAATGATATTTCCATTTAAAAAACACAGATATATAGCCACAAGCTGACTGGCACACAAAACTATGATGTTCAGAATTGCCAGGCTCTTATTTAAAGAAGAAATTTAACAGAATATGTTAACTGCTTGAGTTTGCATTGCGTACCACTCTGGCATTCAAAGTGTTAATGCATAGTACCCATTCATTAGGTGACCTTTGGGTAGGATGTTTTCCACTTCCAAACATGGCCTTCCATTATAAATAGCTAACCTCATCCAGCATTGAGGACTGCCTCTTCAATGAATTTAAGATTCCAACAGAATGACAATATTCACTTTTCCTGTAATACACCCACACAACATTAAAATATGCAAACCTACATGTTTATTGGATTATAATCAGCACCTTTACTTTTATGTCTTAACCATCACCTGAAAAGGGGCTTATGTATCAAAACTGCAGCAATTCTGTGGCAAACCAAAGGAACCATAGGGTACAAATAAAGAATTCTATGAACTTATATGGGGATTTTAACCCTCTGAATGCTAAAGTGGTCTCAAGTGCATTGCCTCACAATGTGCTGAAGACCTCTAATGCATTCAAGTGGTTAAAAGTCAGCCATTTTAGGCATTTGTCTCCTGTGGTGTATTTGGTTTGGCCCAGTTTGCTTTGATATTTTAAACCTAAATTGTGTTCTATGAAATTCCAGGTGTATTATGTAAAATGAAATGTATATAAAAATGCTAGCCAGAAGCAATATTTTTGGAAGCCTGTGCTCCCATGAAGTTTTCATCCCTGTGTTAACCCCTTATATATTGGAAAGGTCTACAAAGCACTGCAAAGAAATAGGGAATGAACATTCATGACATTACCATGGTAGCAGCGTGTACTGATTTGTGTGTTTGTAGTTGTGCCTGGGTAAACATGAAAATTGCTAGGGAGAAGGGAGCAGAATGTACGTATACATACCCCTTTTGTGTAGATAAGAAGGGTGGCGAGGTATATTGTAAAGGAAAATTACAAATTTCATTAAAATGTGTTATATCATCCTCTGAACAAAATAAACTTCGGTATGTCTCTTCTCACTGCATGGCTGTGGACAACAGAATGACAATATCCCTAAATAACTACTGATAATGAGGATGATGCACTAAAACAGGGGCTGAAAAAAAATATGGTCTGGGAGTCAGGGCTCCAAGAATTCTACTTTCAGTTTCTACATTTTAGGACCTGACCTCATCTTTAAACGGAAAAATTAAAAATTCAAACTGCACGACCACTTTGATTTCAGTGTAGCCCTGAAATATGCACATTTTCTATGAGTCTCCTGTTAAAGGTCAGCTTACATGAACCCTTTGGGTGGCCAACATTGTGAAGCAATGAGTTAGATGTCCCTTTAGCACTCAAGGTGTTAATGGTTTCTAAGGCCTTGCACTCAAAAGTAACTTTTTTACAGCAATAAGTTTCAGAAAATATTGTTTTCTATGAGGTAGTTCACCAGGGTGACTTTTACAGTTATAATTTTCAATGGCAAATTTTTGTTGCTACAACTTAAAACCTCTATATTTTTATCCATCCTGGCACTAAGATGACTGATAATGTCTGTGTCAAACCTACTGCGACAGAGGACACACAAAAACTTTCACTAATTTAGATGGGGATTTTAACCACTTGAGTGCTAGCAAGGGCTCTGACCCATTGCTTCACAATGCGTTGTAAATATCTCTAACATTTAATAGGTTAAAATCCCCATTTACATCTATGGGTATTTGGGGAATTTTGTACCCTACGATGTAGACTGTTTGGGCCAATCATAACAGCATATCATCTTGTGTTATATGGATACACTGCTTCAAAGACATTACCTACGAAACACCTACTTTTTACTTAGGCAAACTGTACTTTTGGGTGGATATTATGCCCTGTGGTCTTACTAGTAACTGTCCTCTGGTTTGTTGTGTAGATCAAGTGATCTGCTGGGCTGGGTGAGATCAGTATATCTCCAATAAGCACTGAGAGAAGCGCTAACATCACCCAGCCTTGCACATCTCTATGGTCTGCAAAGCAAAAGCAGAGCACAATGGAGGAGTTTTGAGCTATGGAAACAGCCCACAGAGCTCTTTAACACAAAAAAACAAAGATTTCTAAGGATCTTTTATGAAAAACCAGAAGTATGTACAACACTCTGCAAATCAATGCTTTGCACAATCCACTGATCCTTAAACGGTTAATATTATGTGCAGAGAGTAATCCTGAGGTTCTGCTGGCAACTGTCATGTCTGCCTCCCTGGACAAGACATCCATAACTGACTAAAGATGGTATTCCTTGAAAAAAGGAGAAAGAGCAACATTCATAGGAGTCATTAGTATTTTTTGACCGTAATGGTAGTTTTAGTGGGGAGTTATTACAAGGAGGTGCTACTTCTCCTTTAAGGTTAGCAATGCCATATTGCAGAGGGTAACAAATCAAGTCATTCAGCAGTGGAGCAGGAATGTGAACAGGGCAGAGATTTTGAATGACAGATCTTTATGTGATGTCTGTTCTATGTATTCAGAGAAGTCATAATCCAGTAGTCTAGTTCCTGTCTCCTACAAAATGGTCCTTCAATTAACACAGTGCCAGACAGGTCTGCATTATACATCCAATCATCCATCTCCAGCTGATGTCTGGTTGACGTCCTCAATAGCTAGAGGGCCTCAGGTTGCCCACCTATGGGTCAGATGCTGACTTTGAAGTATCATAAATTTAGTAGAATCCCATATTTAGTGAACCCGCCACACAAAAGTGTATATTTGTAACCTCATTAAAAGGACCCCATCACAAAAAAAAAATGTGGGCTGTTTTGTAAGAACTCTTAAAATCAACCTGTACATCATATCAATCATTTTTATTTAAAAAAAAAAATAGTTGAGTTGTTAAGATTTAAAGATGATGCAAATTAAGAAAGAGATAGAGGAGAGAGAGAATGCAACACAGAGGTAATTTTGATAGCTCTTCCAATAATCTCCAAATGTGTTTTTATGTGATAGTGTCCCTTTATACCGTCTATACATTAAAGCAGAACTACCACCCTATAAAAAGTCGCCACCCAATAATTAGGCATATGGCAATTAGATTCTTAATACTGCTATTCTCTTCCACAAGTACCACATTTTGAAGTGATCCTTTTTCCTCTGAGACCGGCAGCCAGGCTTGGACCAGACATCTTGCTCAGAGACATCTGAGCTCCTGCGATGTCCATAACGGTGTCCTCTAGGAGGCATTGCATGGAGCCGAAAGGCAACGGAAAGGACTGCCAGTGCAGGCGTGCAGAGGGCTCTACAGCAAGAATCCTGTCCGTCAGTCCCTGAAGAAACTTTGATTTCTTCAAGATGGGGTACTTGTGGATGATAATAGTAGTATTAAGAATCTAGTCACCATATGCCTAATTATTGGGAAGCAACTTTTTATACGGTGGTAGTTCTGCTTTAAAGTATCTGAAATGCCAGCAAATGCTTAGTTTGAGAGTAAAAAAAAAAAAAAAAAAAAAACAGGATTTTTTATTTTTTTTTAACTAAATAAAACTTTGAGGTTATGTCTCTACCATTCTCTGCATGGCACAATGTGAATAAACTGCTTTGCATATAGTACCAGAAAGTGAGGGGGAATAACAGCACCACATTGAGTTGTGAGGGTATAGCACCACTGTGCTAGCAGAATGTATTTAGCTGTTTTTAGCCCTTTGATTTCCAGAGTGGCAAAACAACACATTGTGTACCCCTCTGGCATTCAAAGTGTTAATGTACTTTTGTTGTGGTTGTGGGGGGTGACTGGTCTACTTTAAAGGCGGAAGTAAATGTAATTATCTTGTATGACGTAAGAAATGCTAAAGCAGAAAATAACTCTGCAATGCGTTCTGTACCCCTCTGGCACCCAAAGGGTTAAGGACCAGATGGGTGTGCAACGCATTGTAAAGCAAGGTGTTGTACATCCCCTCTGGTCCTTAAAAAGATAAAGGAGTTAAGTGGGTACAATATTACTATTTAGACTGTAAGCTCTTCTGGGAAGGGACCTCACTACATCTTGTTTGTGCCGGTCACGATAATTGTTAACATTAGGACTTTCCTTAATGTTTCTCACTCCATTCCAAAGAGATGCAGAGTGCGCTGGAGTTCAAATAAATGATAATTCAGTGTCTCTTCCCTCTTTATTTACAAATGAAAAGTCTGAATGAAATGCCTGTGTTGCAGATGCACAGATTAGTAGCTCTAATGTCATCTAAACCCCTATTAAGATAGGTTCAAACATACAAACCTGGTAAGCTACTTAGGAGTGCATACCGTAATAAATTAAAAATGAATACAGATTTTAGAAAATCAAAGTGAAACCACTACAAAGATACAAAATAAATACATTACTTGAGTTTGACTAATCACCATATGCTATCCTGGAGTTTTTATTCTTAACCATGAGCGAAAGGATGCAATCAATTCATTTTCTGCTTACAAAAAGTTCAGAGCTGAAGTGAATTTTACTCTAGCCATACTTGCTGAAAGGCACTGACTAGGCATTTTAACTTATTTTGCAGTGAGTTGAACGTTCCCGGCCTTTAAGGGTTAAGGACAAATAATCATGATGAAGGGAAAAAGCATTAGGATTATACACCATGTAAGTGGAGAAACTGAGGAGCAAACAAATTCCCAAAGCATTCAATGATTTAAATGATCCTGTAAACAGAGCAGAAGCTAGGTCTCCAAAGTATTGCTTCTAGCGTTGAAGGTATTAAAAACCCCAAATGTTGGTTGTAGTCCTCAACAGCTGCAGGTTCACCAGTTGACTACTCCTTACATAATATAGCAGTGTGAGTATGGCCCAAAAACACGGGCTGTGGATGGCCAGACATTAGCCAGCAAAGGATGATAGGACCTGTAGCCAAACAACTTGAGAGAAGCTCATACACAGACTGAATGGAGCAAATACCTTAGAGGAGTACAAAGGTTAAAAGGAGTAAAAATGAAGAGAACAGCCCACTGAAAACTAATTAGTAAACACCTGAAGACACATTCTGGCAACGCAAAGCACTGGATGCCTCTCTGGCCCTCAAAGGGTTAAATTGGCCTCAAAATAACATTGTCATACAAAAAGTCTATTGGTATATAGTTACCTAACAAATAGTTATCTGTAGACCAGAGAGGTGTGCAGTACAATTGTTGAACACGCCTTTGATCTTGAAGGGGTTAATAATAAATCAACATCTGAATCCCTTTGTAAAAAAAACAGAACTCTCTGTTCTAGTTTTATATTTGTCCAAGGTTTTGTTAGTTGTATCTGAAAATACTATACCATCTTCTCACTAATGGGGTTTTCCCCCATTTTGGAATTCTAGCACCAGAGGACTGAGACTCCACACTGTTTTATTGTAAAATGTGGGGGCCCACTGAACACAAAAGAAAAACCACAATTAATAAGAACCAACTTGGGTCCAAAGAATGAAAACGGCAAGTTTTCAATATTGTAAGTTGTTTGTTCACAAAGGCATACATTCCATAGCTCTCCCCATTGTATAACTAAAACACAGCAGACAACGCATACCATATCTGTAATGTGTACCCTGAGGTGAAACAATTACAATATATCTGAATACCCTCCCTCTGCTATGAAGTGATAAATCTCTTCTATTTATCAGTAACCCCAGGGCCTGCAGCAACAGTCTGCTGCTCTAAATTTCAGCGCTTCTCAGCCCACGGCAATTTGTTCCAACAATTGGCACTATATTACATTAAAAAAAAAAAAAAAATCTGACAGAGCTAAGAGGCCAACACCAGCAACAAGAGGTTTCAGTTGAAATGACTCCACACAACAGTCCATCACAGTATAAGGAGCCAGGTTTAAAGACACTAGCACTAAAAATGATCTGGGGTAATACACTTTACTTCACACTAGCCTCTCTAAAGATTATCTGTTTCTTGTGGGCTAAAATCTACTCCTACATATGCTACATGTGGCGCCAATTTCTGTTTTCCTGGTTACCACATTATTGTAGGTATATTTATAGGGTTCAAAGAAGTGATTTGCCTGCATTGTCTTTAAATGGACTGAGGTAACAACCTGAGTAGAAGAGTAGTGGATAATAATCTAACTACATCATCATCATTAGTTCTGCACAAACTGTTAACAGAAATCGAGTCAATACAATATAGTGTACATATGACTTAAAAATGAAGGTTTAAAATTAGATTTTAGGAGTATAACATAAAAGCTAAATTTTAAGGATGCTAGCTGGAAGTACATGAAATTGAAAATATAACTCAGTGTTAACCCTTCAGATGCTTGACAGTTCCCCACTGTAATTCTTTGGAGACATGTCTAGCTTCCAGTGGGTTAAAAATTAAACAACGTTCACTGACTAGACAGTGGAGTGAATTCTGCACTGAGAAGAAATGCATGTTAGAAACCTCTGATGCATTCAAGGGATTTAATTATCCATTTAAATGAACGTGAATGGGAATTATTTGTCCTCTACAATACATTTTGTTTTCTCTAGAATTCACTCTCCTTAGCTTCTTGAATACAATGCATACTATTTTGCAATACGGATTTGTTTTGATACTGCTGGGTACTGAAAGGTGGTTCTGTACCAGTGCTATCTGAAATAGATTGATTTTTAATTAACAGAATAAAACATGAAATAAGCAAATGTAAAATATTATGTTTTCCATATTCATATCCATACAAAGTCTGAAATAGGAATAGTAAAATGCACTTGTTACATGAATTGCCACCATTTTCAAGCATTTAACTTTTAACCCTTTGAGTGCCAGAAGGATACGCAATGCAATGCTTTGCAATGCGTTGCGTAACCTTCTGGCACTCAAAGGGTTAAAGACCAGAGGAGTGTACAGTGCAATGCTTTACAATGCACTGCACACTATTCTGGTCCTAAATGGGTTGCGTTACTCTAAAATCTGCATTCATAGAATGGCAATTACTGCAAGTCAAGGCGTTCTGCAGTTCTTTCCATAAAGAGCTTATTTCATGCCAGGGGAAAAAAAAAAAAAGTTCATAGGCAACAGTTTTTTTTTTTTTTTCCTCTTTCCGATGTGTCGAAGCACACATATATTCTAACTAATTGCCCAACACAGAACAAATTGCTACTTGTGCCAGTATATAATTTGTCTCTTGATCTTAAGACTTAAAAACAAAGTACTGGCTCTAAGTCCTAATTTAAAGTTTGTTCGACATTTACTTTGGTATTAACCTTTTAGAACCAGAAGGGTGTTAAGTTTTGTCAGTCCAATGAAAATTAAGGGACATATGTTCAAAAGAAAAAGAGTGGAGGAGTTCTGGGTCCAACCATTTGTACTATAGGGGACAACTAAAAATTTCCATTTATTTAAATGGGGATTTTAACCCCTCAAATCCTACAGAGGTCTTCAATACACTGAAGCAAGAGACCTCTCTAGCATTCAAGGGGTTAAAATCATCATTTAAATCAAAGGGAATGTTTGGGGATTTTATATCTCCCCTATAGTGCAAATGGTTTGCACCACAATTCCACCACTTTTCTTTAACATATGGCCCAAAAGGCTGCATTCAGGAAGATAAAAATATGTAATTCTGCCTAGAGCAGTGGTTCTTACCCTATGTACTCAAGGCCTAATAGACAGCCAGAACTGTAGGCTTCCCCTGTTAGGGCCATGTGTTCAAAGGGATAACGCCAAAAAAAAAAACATTCTATGAACGACAAAAATAAGTAATTGTGTGCATGAACGACTTTTCTATAGATTATACAACAAAAAACTAGTAATGTCCTTTGGGTACGACAACTCCAGAATTGCTGGGCAAAGGGGCGGGGAAAGGGCATGGCTAAACTATTCTCCAATGTCGTATAGAGGAAAACAAAATTTGTCGTAATGACAAAAAATGTCTTGTAAAAGAAAAAATTTGTACCTTAAGGAAAAAGTGGAGGCAATGTGAAGTTCTGAATGTGAGAATTTTCGTCGTTAGGCAAGACATTTTTTTCTTTACATACGACAGTTTCAGTCAGGACAAACAACATATTTCCGATCACAACCAACACACTCTGAAAATATTAGTGATCCCAATGACACTGTACTTTGAAAAGTCATTACAAACAACAAAAGTTATTTTGCTACTTCTTTGAACATATGGCCCATAGAGTACATGTGAGTAAATGAGAAACACAATCATATTCATTAATTCACCTGTGCTCCAACAGGGAAATCGTAAAGACACGGCCTGCTAGTGAGATCTGAGAGCAATGGTTGTGAACCACTGGTCTAGAGCAAACCAACTGCACCATAGCGGAGAAATAAAAAAATGTTGGAAATGAGGCTTTATGCTCTTGAGTGTAAGGAAGATCTCCAATGCACGGCATAGCAATATGCTGTAAAACTCTTTAGTATTCAAGGTATTAAAACCTCCATTTAAAGCTATTGGAATTTGGGGAATTCTTATTTGTCCCTATGGTGCACGTAGTTTGTGCCAGAATTGCTTACCTAGAACGGCCCTAAGGATCATATTCAAACTAAAGAGGTTTCAATTATGGAGCAAAGTACTGCACCATATAGGGTAAGGGGGTGGGGGTGGAATAACAATTGCAAATTGCTTAAAGGCACACTAACACCTAAGTGAGCTGCGTAACCCACTCTGACTAAACATGCTGTACTTATTTGATGCTGGCATCTGCAAAAAAGTATGTATTTGTTTTCTGAGTCCTAAAATCCAGTCTTACATAGGTCCTGAGGGAGCACACAGCCCTGCCTTTTCCAGGGCTCCCAGTGATAATCTACAATTATCTGTGAATGGGCTGAGATAAGTCTTTCTGAATCCAAGAAAAGTAGACACTAGTCACAGTTGACGGACTTCAGTGTCATCTATCCGTACATTTGGTATTATGTACTAAAGTGTGATAAAGAGGAGAAACTTCTCCAATTTCCATGTTATTCAATGGAGAATATGTGCGAACTTTGGAGATCTTAGAGCGTAAATTCTATAGAATAACACAGGAACTGTAAAAGTCCTCTCCACTTTCACTCAATGCATAACCCACATTAAAAACATTCTCTCTGAAAAAGGATAGTTTAAGCAAGTTTATGATTATATTTTTAATATGTAACATATGAATATTTCTTTACATGCTGCTAGTGGTAATTGCATGATATTTAAAGTTGCATCAAATTATTTCATTTAGTGGTGTTAGTGTTCCTTTAAATGGGGCTTTTAACACCTCGAATGCTAGAGCTCTCCAACTCCTTGTAAAGCAATGCACTGGAAACATTTCTAGCACTAAAGGTGTAAAATACACCATCACATCAACATTGTGAATTTGCAGAATTTTCAGTTCCCCTCTATGGTGCAGTTTGTTCCAGAACTGCACCCTTTTTAGATAGGATAAAATCCTATAATTAAAATGATATTCGAGAACAAGACACTGATTAAAATGTTTCAGTTGCATGGGTACAGGAATGAGACCCCACACACACACACACACATATATATATATATATATATATATATATATATATATATATATATATATATACACAAAGTGAATTTATGAGGTTAATGCTTCAGCCATGAACAATATGTAACTAAATCTTTATATGGTATTCCTAGTCAGTTGTGAGTAAGGAATTTGCAGTGTTTAGTCTGCAGGATGATTGAGTGTGCAATATTTTAAATACAATGTGCACCTGTTTTGATATAATGTGCAATAAATAAAATCAGAAGCAGATACTTATCCAAGAACAAATCTGCAAAACTAGGATTTATATGTATTTATTTTATATATACTTCCTATTTAAAGGGATAGTAATGTTTCACAAAAACAGAAGCCCCAATTAATCTTCACAGTATTTGAGCCATGGAGAGTGTCATTTCAATACTGTCAGAGTTGTAGTTCAAGAGTAATTGAATGATAAGGTATCCCCCTCCCGTCCCTTTTACCTAGTGTAACACTGCTCCAAGGCCCAAATACTATGATGATTAATTAGAGCTGATTTTATTATGAAACATTACTATCCCTTTAAGGCTTCTTGACAACTAAAGGTAAAAGCTAGTCAACTCCAGGTATTAGGGTACTACAGGTCCCCATCATCCACAGTCAGCCCCCTGCTGGTTTGGAAAGAGAGAAGTTGTAGTCCTTAACAACTGGAAAGCCATTAGATGACTACCACTGGCCAAGGTTATTCAACCGAGAGACAGTGATAAACTGGGCCCCTACTTATACTCATCTGCATTTTTTTTTCCCTAGAGACATAAATGAACCCCAAAATAATAGGAAATTTGGTTACATTTGGTTCATATTTGTGAATTTTAGACATTTTAGAAAATAATACAAAGCATTAAGAAAAGGTATTGGTTTACCCCTTGAGAACCAGAGGGGTATTCACCCCATTGCTTCTCAGTGCATTGTGCAATGATTTGGTTCTCAAGGGGGTAAATATCACCTTGATAGAAGTACATCAGGTAAAAACACTTAAGGCTACATTTACATTTTCTAGAACATAAAGCTGACAGTTGTGTGCATGCAGATTTACAAAGGAAAATCTTTCCTCAAAAACACACAGCATAAGGGGAAACACATGTGAAGTCCATAAAACTATAATAAAGAACACCAACTACAATAGAAAAGATAAGAGTTCCACCACCAAGTCACCCATTAGTATAAAGAAACTGGAAGATTACTGGAGCTTTGTGCTTCCCCACAGCCCAGGAAGAGAAGATCTGAAGGACATATGCAGGCCTGGAGCAGGGTCCATGCCCGGCTCGCCTACCTGTCATCGGGGGTCCTTGGTTCTCTCCAGACACCTTCAGTAATGCAGCTGAACTAGACTGGGGAAGCTCAGGTCTGTTGTTGTTCGAATTACTAGACACCAGTCTGCAGGATCCACTGGTTCTCTGCGAGGATCCAATTATACGCTCCTTCATCTCCAAAGATAATAAGCGTCCTTTGTACATCCATTTTTGCATCTTTTTTACTGTTAGCCCTGAGGGTTTCTGTGAAAACCCTTGACCCCCACTATTAACACTTGTGACATATGTACTACTGGTACTCATTGAACTATTATCACCTGGCACTTCATGCAGGTAATCTAACGGATTATCATGGCTTCCCTCAGACATTCCCCAGTTGACAGTGCATAAAACGGCCTGAGGGCTAGCATCTCCCTCACTTTCCACACATACATCAGCTCTGGGACTGACAGTGCCTTGTTCAAAGCCACAATCAGAGGACGAGCAGCTATTAAGGACACTATATTTTATAAGACTATCACTATGAAACTTTTGCAAAGTCTCATGCAAAGGTACGGTGTATACAGTGTCCAAACTTTTGCTACAGGCTTGAAGTCTGTTAATTTCAGAGCTTTTTAAAGCATTTAGGGATACTAAGTCACTGTGAGACAACTGCTTTGGGCTAGCTTCATCGGAGGACCAAACATCACTTTCTATCGCACGGACAGATGACTGTGAATAAACACTATCTTGAGACTGCGAACTGGAGGGACATCTTTCTAACTTAGAGACTACTTTGTCTGTGTGGTTTTCAAGAGGCATGTCATGCATGGCATGTATCAATAAGTAATAAGCCTCCTGTAACTGAGACCTCAGCCGGTCAGTTTCCAGATAGATATCCACACTGTCTTTTCGCTGTTGGTATCCATAGTCAGCAGCCTGGGATGTAACTGTCCTGTGGATCTGTGATGATACCACATCTTGTCCAAGGCACAAGCTATTAAACTGAGGCTCAATTGTTTCAGTGATCAGTAGATTGTCATTATCATAATAATCATCTTCTTCGCTGTCCTCTGAGTGGTTTCTGTTGCTGCCATAGAAAGGGCCACCTACTGGCTTGGGATAATCCAAGGAAGGTGTGTGGAAAGATGTGTTGAAAGACCGACTGTTTCCCAACATGTCTGTGTAACAGTGAGCAGATGCAGATGAACCAAGCCCTGTTTTAGTCTCATGGACAATTCTTGTATCAGATGGCTGAGGGTACATGAAAGTCATGGAGCAATTAGAGAATGGGGCACTGTAAGGAGGAGCCCACTGTTCCTCAAACTCATGGGTACGAACATATGGAACACTTACAGGAGGATTAAGTGGGTTCACCAAATGGTTCTGATAGCCTCCATAGTTAAGTGGACCCTGTTTGTCATCTATTCTACTTACACTTTCTAAAAAAGGCTGCGGCATGGATGTGCACCCCCTTTGCACACCGTTGTGCCTCATTTGTTTGTCATCATTATATGACTGTCTGCTACCTAGCATATGCACTCCTGTACTCTTGGATCCCACCTGTACTTCATACTTCATAGAACAGGAGTAATTATTATTATTATGGTTGTGACTGCACCATCCTGTGACAGTTTCTGCAGGTAACTTGCGTTCCCCTGGAGTCACTGCTCTGTTTTCACAGGAGGTCTCTCCCTTACAGCCCTCAGGAGTCCATGCTTTCCCTTCCCTGGGAATATCTGCCTTGCACCCGTCAATACTCTCTTCTGCAGTACCCTTGCAACTTCCCCCCCGCTGCTCTTTACCTTCTCCGTTACACTCCGCTCCGAGTCCCCCGGCCGGACCCTTCTTAGATCTCTTCCCCCGCAGTTTGGATAAAGTCCTCCGCAGAGGATCAGCCATTCCTCCCCAGTATACCCCGCAGCTTCAACGGGAGCTCCCCCGGAGCTTAGCGCAATAGCCGTCTGTATGCGGGTGTCCGTCTCCCTGAGTTGTCCGTGCGACCGGTTCACGGGGCTCCATCTCCCCCTTCCCTATTCTGTGACCCCCGTGCCGTTCACAGTGGACTTCCCCGGCCGCTGTATATGCGCCTGTCTGTGCCCCCGCTCTGCTCCCCAGCCGCTGTGTACGAGTGTATATGTTCCTCTCCACTGCCTGCACATACTTGGAATATTTCTGGGGGTGAGAGGCCGCGGGCTCTGAGCATGCGCAGTCGGTGTGCTCGAGGAACGCTGCTTCCGGGACCAGAGGTGTTCAACATGTTGCTCATCAGCTGTTGCTGGACTAGCTCTTTCATCCTGTTGATGGAAATTGCTGTTCAATAACAGAGGTGGTTACAAGTTAAAAAGCAAAAGTGAAGCAATTCTGGCACAAACCAGCAGCACATTACTGAACATAAATTGCTTTTTATACATTTGTTTTTAACCATTGAATGCTAAACAGGTTTCCAGAGTTCTACTGGGTAAACGGTACATGTAATTCAATGGGATTTTTGTTTTTATTTTCGCTCTATGTTACAGCAGCATTGCCTTACAATTCTTTTATTTCGATGTACATATGGCCCAGGGTCTGGAGTTTCATAAGCTGGTCACCACTGGTTTATACTTTAGTTTGTAGTAGCTCAATTCACATACCCCTTTGTGTTCAAAGAAAATAGAAGAAGAGGGGGCTGATTTGTAAGACCCATTCGGATATATTACACTGCAGTTGGTAGTGTTTTTAACTGCTTGTATCTAACATATTTCCATTAAAGTCCATGGATATATTTGTTGCGAAAGCCCTTGATAAAATGTTCAACTGCAATGTAATCCAATGTATAGTAAGATCTCTAATAAGGTTCTGTAGGAAAAACATGTTTTCTGAAAAGTTAGTGTGGCAATTCACAGCTATGTACATAGGGTGACCACTGACCACATTTACATTCTGCCATTCAGGGCACTGTTGAGATGAGAGCAGCAGAATACCTGTCCTCCAGTCTCTAGGGCAACTATATGGGAGGGGACATTATAGATCACTGGACATCAGGGTGCAACCTGCTTTTTACCTGGCACATCACAGAGTTCTAAACACTGCTGTGACAGAATGTTATGCCTGTTTTAAGTTACAAGAAAATGTACATCATGCCCAAAGCCTAGCATTACACTACAACACAATTACACCACATATCCTGTTTGATGTTAGGATCAAGGCTCAGGTGGGTCTCTAGTGTTAAAGCGGAACTACCACCAAACCAACCAAATTTGGCCCAAACAAATACCCATCTGGTGACTAGCTGCTCAGTAGTGCTAGTCGCCAGAATTATTACCTGGTTATTCATAATTAAACACTGTTCCCGGACTGACACGCAGGAAACAGAGCAGACATCTTTCCATAGTGACGTCTGCACGACTGCGCTATCAGTCCCAGTCTGCTCTAGGAGGCGTTGCTAGGAGCCGTTCTGCTCCAAAAGTGACTGACAGCGCAGGCCTGTAAACTTCACTATGGAAAGATGTCTGCGCTGTTTCCTGCGTGTCAGTCCGGGAACAGTGTTTAATTCTGAATAATCAGGTAATTATTCTGGCCACTAGTGCTATTGATCAGCTAGTCTCCAGATGGGTATTTATTTGGGCCAAATTTGAACAGGGGTGGTAGTTCTATTTTAAAATCTCTGTCTGGAAGCCATTTTCTTGCAGCACAGAAGAGGCATCACTTTCTGTCATAGAAGGGAATGAGCAGTGCTGTCTTCATTCTGAGACTTTGTATTGTCCCGAAGGGAGGTGCCAGGGACATGGGACACACATTTAAAATCAGGGATTGTCCTGGGCAATCAGGGACATGAGTCACCCTAAATGAAAATGAGTAACAGTTTACAGAGAGGGTGGTAGATTCATGGCAGGGTTATGCACTAAGGGGTGATAAACAGGTGATAAAGCAGGGATCACTTCTCACTTCTCGAATTCCTATATTATTCTATGGAGCCCATGCACTAAGATCTCCAAAGTTAGTTGGAGAAATCTTAGTGTACAGAGGAAGTCATCTCCGCTTTACCATCATAGCTGAGAACTCTCCGGATTTGCCCTGGAGTCTCCGTTTCTTGCTGCTAATTACCAGGTCTACGAGTGTAGGGGCTTATTCTCTGAACTTGGGCAGCTTTTACTCAAACTCTGCCCACTTCTGCGTCTTCCCAATCTGTTCCTCTCACTCCTGCCCACTTCGTCTCCTTCCCCAGCCTATTCCTTCTACCATGGCCAAGTAACTAACTTACCCTCTGCCCCATTCGAGATTAAGCTCTACTCCTTTTTGACTAGTATCTCATCATTTTACTCCCCCCCAGTGGCACCACAGGACTCCACACAAAAAAGTTCCCAGTTATGTTTAACACGTGTTAATGCATCACCTCCCTGGAGGCTATATGGGAAGTGATAGCACCTAAAACTGCAAGGGAATTAAAAAATGGCAACATTAGAAATATGTCTTTATGAGATGAAGACAACACATTGTAGTACTCAGAAGCCATTACTGTGATGGTAGAAAATGAAGTTGGGAGACTTGTACAAGAACTTCAGTAAATGCCACCAGAATCAACACATAACTGGCTACTCACAAGGTCTAGGCTGGGAAGTTGTATATCAATTAGCAAAAGCACCTCTGGGTTGTGAAACTGCTCCAGCCGCACAGTACATCGGGGGGGGGGGGGATGCAGAGCTTGACAAATAAACTAAAAGTTTGGGAGCCAGGCTGCACCAGTGGAGGACCTTCCCTCGGGCCTAGTGGAACAAGGCAGAAGCAGACAGAGTGTGTGTGTGTGCATGTGTGTGTATTTCTATTTGGCTACTAATGGAACAACAGACTGTCATTCTGTGGCTACCAGTGAAACCAGGCTGGGGGGAGGGGCATCAGCAGGGCCGGCGCCTACCTCGCCTATAGGTGGCGCCGGCCCTGCTGATGCCCCTCCCCTAGGTGCACACGTACTGGGGGTGCGGGTATGCAGCACTGCGCTCCCTCATCGGGCCGGATCTTTAGTAATGCAGAGCGCGCTGGGAGTCATGATCTACCGGCGCGCTCTGCATTACTGAAGAGAAGACTGCGCGGGAGCTACAGGTATGTGATGGGGGGCAAGTTGGAGCTGCTGGGGGCATAGTGGAGCTGCTGGGGGAAAGTTGGAGCAGATAGGGGGCAAAGTGGAGCGGATGGGGGGCAAAGTGGAGCTGATGGGGGCAAGTTGGAGCTGATAGCCTATCAGCTCCAACTTGCCCCCATCAGCTCCACTTTGCCCCCTCAGATCCAACTTGCCCCTATCAGTGATAGGGGCAAGTTGGAGCTGAGGGGGCATAGTGGAGTTGGTGGGGGCAAGTTGGAGCAGATGGGGGGCAAGTTGGAGCTGCTGGGGGCAAGTTGGAGCCGATGGGGGCAAGTTGGAGCTGCTGGGGGCAAGTTGGAGCTGATGGGGGGCAAAGTGGAGCCGATGGGGGCAAGTTGGAGTGGATGGGGGGCAAAGTGGAGCTGGTGGGGGCAAGTTGGAGCTGGTGGGGCAAAGTGGAGCTGGTGGGCCAAAGTGGAGCTGATAGGGGCAATTTGGAGCTGGTGGGGCAAAGTGGAGCTGGTGTGGGGCATCTCTTACAGGCATCTCCAGACCAGGGGCAGACTGGCCCAGGGGGCAGAGAGAGGACAATTATGAAAAGAGGTGGGGTATAAGTAGGTGGGGTATAAAGGGGTGGGACACAAGGGGCGAAGCAATCTGACATTTCAGTCCTATTTAAGGACTTTGATCAGGGATAACACAAGCAACCCTGATGTTTGTGTTATCCCTGATGAAAGTCCTTCGAAAGGACTGAAACGTCGGATTTTTATCATGACTAAATAAAAGTCAAGTTTTATTGATTTGATACGAGTGCTCAATTGTGTGGAGAGAGTTCTAAGTGGCAATATAAGTCTAGAAGCACCGGCATTAGCAACGTGTGTGCATGCAGCATAATAGAGTTTTGATTGTCGCATTTAAAATGTCGCCTGAATGAAAAGGGCAACATCAGAATGTTGCTCGGATCAAAAGGCGACATTCTGATGTTGCAGGCTTAAGTGTCACCACCATCTGTGCCTTAACTTTATGCAAAGCAACTATAGTAGCTCCCATAGCTCATATTTCACAAAGAAAAAAATGAGTCAAACTGGGTTGATATACATGTGCAGATGCCACATATCTATTTATATGTTTATATTCCATATCTGAAGTTTCCTGTATGTTGCAATATATGTAAATTTGCCTCTAGGTTATATACCCTCAAAGCAAACATTGGTCTTCCATAGATATGAATGGATGGTAAAGGACACAAAATATGAGATTTTAATACTTTGAGTGCCAGAGAGGTACTTAATGCATTGTAAAGTAATGCATTGCATACCCCTTTGGTACTCAAAGGGTTATACCGTTTGCAGTGGGCACAAAAGTGATACAACAGCTGAAATAGTACATAGAAATACCTGACTACTGTTAACCCTTTGAGTGGTCTGCTTGTCTTGCGCTTTCACCTCCGTCTGGTTCTCAGTCTCCTCTCAGATCCACCTCTCACTTGGCTTTCAGCTTCGCCTCCTGAGAGGCAGACCTGAGAGGAGACTGAGAGTCAAATGGAGGTGAAAAGAGCAAGATAAGCAGATCACTCAAAGGGTTAACAGTGCTGGATTCTAGAGATGTAGCTTGTCTACAGGAATCAACTGTTCACTGTTATGGGTAAGATTTTCTGCAAAAACATCCCAAAATACAGTTGATTGTTGGTCATAATCTTTCAGACAGGAATAATTCCGTTGAATCCTACAGAATTTCCCATAGGGCATGTTTCTGAGCCATTTCTTGTGATGGCAACTGTTAAAGTCCAGACAGCTATTCTTATCAACAGTCTTAAAGTAGGTACAATAGTGAATAATCTGACCAGGACATCCAACCAAGTTCTGATCTTAAAACGATTTGAGTATCATGAACTGTACTAGTAAATTGTATTCCACAACACTATCATTTAGGTAAGCTACAATGTCTGAGATCTCCTCAAAGCTACCGTTCCATATAATTAAAATGTCTAAATAACCCATGAACAAGTCAGCATAACTTGGCACGAACTTGAGCATTTTTTTCATGTACTGATTCTATTGATATTTTAGGAGGTTAATACCATGCTATTCTTGCCATCTGTGATAGTTATACCTGCCAACTGTTCCAGATTTCCAGGGACAGGCCCGGTTTTGTCTCCCTGTCCATGTCTCCTGCTGTCTGCTTTTGTCCTTCCTTTTAAACTTTAGTCTCATACTCATTGTGCTTGTCAATAAAAGGTTAATAGGCAATAAACTTCTTATCATACTGATATATTTATATGTGTTGTGTAGTATTTAGATGTGGGTAATATCTATTCTGCTGTACAAATGCAGTTTTAAGTCTGTTGTACAAGGTTTTCTAATGGTGTCACTTTACACAGTACTATGGATCACAAGTGATGCTCTGCAATTGGTACTGTATTAGAAAGGTTACTAACTGATAGTGTTCAGGACTATGTGACAACCAACAATATTATTAGTAGGAGCCATCATGGTTTTCATCAAGTATAGATCATCCAAACTAAATTCACTTGAATTTTACAAAAGGGTAATCAGTAAATTGGACAATGATATTGTTGTAGATATAGTATACTTGGAGTTGGTAAACGCCTTTGATACTGTGCCTCACAGTGGGTTAATGTATAAATAAAAAGATTTCAGTTTAGGAGGTAACATCTGTGCATGGATAGAGAACATGTTAAATGATAGATGGCAGGGAGTTGTTTTATAAAGACAGACTAGCCAAAGTGGATTTGTTTACATTAGAGAAGAGATGTCTAAGGGGTTATAAGTTCTCTAAGGAACTATTTACTCAAAGAGTAATCATCAAAATACAAGAGGTCATCCATTAAAACCTGAGGAATAGTACTTTGAGTAAAAAGCAGGGAATTATTTACAGTAAGGTTAGTAAAGTTATGGAATTCTTTGCCGTAGGATGCTGTGCTTGCAGATACTGTAAGCTTTCACAAAAGTAATGGATACCTTTCTAGCTGAGAACAATATTGAGAATTCTTATAGTTTCAACTATGATAGGATATTGATCCAGGGAAATATCTGACTGCCATTTGGAGTCAGGAAGGAATTTTTTTACCCACTTTGAGCTTAATTGAAGATGGCTTCAATGTTATTTTGTTTGTTTTTTTGCCTTGGGCTAAACTTTATGCACGCACATCTTTTTTTTAGCCTCATCAACTACTGCATATTATTGTGTAATGAGACTGCCCAGAAGAAAAATGACAATAGAAATGTTTTTGAAATGTTGGCAAGTATGATTAGTGAAGAGGAGATGTGAAACAGTGATAGTAGATTGCAGCAGGGAATGAAATACCAATGCTGAGAGAGGTGCCTTAAATATACTTAGACTGCTATACTAAAACGAAATGGAGCAATTTTGGGTAAAAAAATTGTACCAAAGAGTACAATAACACATTTCATATTGAATTAAATGGGGATTTTAACTCCCTGAATACCAGTCATTTCTAACCCAATCTGAGTTAAGTTATCAGAAGCTAAATTTTAGCCTTTGCCAGCTCGGTAAGGGGATTGTTTTACTTACCGATAAATCCTTTCTCTTAGTCCATTAGGCAACACATGGATCATGCAGTAAAATGCCCTGGAACATTTTTTTTCTGTCCAACACAGAATCGTTTTTACTTCCAGCTGTGTGTCTTTGCTTTTTGTCCAATGCCAATATGATGGTTCTTCATTATGGTCATACAATCTGAAATAGCTTTATACACTGCCCTAAGTTCCAGTATGTTAATCTGAAAGGTTACTTCTTGTTCTCACCTTAGACCATGGGCATACAATTGACTGCAGACTGCTCTCTATTGTGTCAAACTTACATTGGTGGTAATTACCAACCATGACTATATAATTTTCCCAGTTCAACCACTAGTTGTAAAATACTACACAGATTGAGGAGCAGGAGTACCAAGATATATAGATGGTGAGGCTCCTCCAACAAGGGGTAGTAAAGCCAGACGCTAGGGAGCATGATTAGGGTACGGGGCTCAGGAACATGGGTTGCCAAAGAAGGGACTGTACAGCGGCTTGCCACAAAACTAAATGATGTGGCTCCCTCCAGAGGAGCTGAAGGGTGACCCTGGATAACCCCCTCAGAGACAAAGTATACTACTCCCAGGTAGAATAACAACAACTCCAACAGGAAAAAATGGTACTCACTGTGTCTGTGGAACTGGATACCCAGAAGGGATGGTAACAGAACAGCAGGCACTAGAGGTGTCAGGTACAAGCTGGGTAATACACAAAGTAGCAGGTACAGATATCAGCAGGTAAGAGAAGTGTCAGGAACAAGCTGGGTCATACACGGAGAAGCAGGAAAATATAAGGTTTTAGCAGGGAAGAGAGGTATCTAGAGCAAGCCAGTCCATACACAGAGTAGCTGATATCAAGCAAGAGAGGTGTCAGGAACAAGCCAGGTCATAAACGGAGTAGCAGGTAAGTAGCAGTTATCAGCAGTCAAGAGAGGTGTCTAGAGCAAGCCAGGAAAGACACGGAGTAGCAGGTATGAGGCAAGAGAGGTGTCATTAACAAGCCGGATCATACATGGAGTAGTAGGTAAGTAGCAGGTATCAGCAGGCAAAAGAGGTGAGCAAGAGGGAGGTCACACACAGAGCAGATACACAAAGCACTAAGCACAGACAAGAGACGCTATAATAATTAGTCACAATGAGCCTAAAGAGGAACTATAAAGGCCCCAACCCTTGGAAGAGAAGCTCAGAGCCAGGCGTGGATTCCAGAGGAATAGCATGGAGAAGAAACCGTGGTAGGAAGGTGGGACCAGAAGTGTTCCGGTCATGACACCAGTTCAGTGACTGATGAGTTTCTTGGCCTACAGATATACTTTCATTTAAAGTGAGCACATTTTTTATTCTTTTTCTGTAAAACATCCAGCTGTAGGCTTGTTATATGGAATTGAGTTAATGCTACAGTTCTATTGTTGACACCATTGAACCTATGATCTGAATGTAGTGTTGCACTGTTGGTATTTCTTCCTGAAGCAGAACTTAGATCTTTCAGTGCTGCAGTCTTCCCCAGAAGTAATTTGGCTTGATGATGTACAGTGTTGATATGCAAGCCCAAAAAGTAATGTGCTTGTTTGGAGTCAGAATAGGTTTCTTCAGGTTGAAAATCCATCCATAATTCCTTGGCATATCCATTCAATGCATCACCTATTTCTATAGAAATAGATTCCATTGACGAAGTGGTGTCATGCTCCAAAATTAGTAATTGTAAACAGAAAAAAACAAAAGAGGGCGCCTAATAGTGCCTTTTATCCTTACTGGAGAATCAATAGAGTATATTAAATGTTTATACTCACAAATATAGTGGCTGTGGACAGACTTATATCCCACCACAGCTAATTGAGCATGCAGAGAATACTCCCCTGTCTCTGCTCAGGGAACCGGATACTGGATAGGCTGATGTCAAAAACTGCTGCTTATTGATTGCTAAATCTATACTTTTATTTAAAAGTTAAATCCAATAATAGGAGCATGTAAAATTAAGATCACAATATTTAAAACAAATACTTGGCAAGCTAAAATAACGTTTCGTGGTTCGCAGACCACTTCTTCAGACTTAGCTGTAGCCTAAGTTCACTCAAAACTATATTTGTGAGTATAAACATTTAATATACTCTATTGATTCTCCAATAAGGATAAAAGGCACTATTGGGCGCCCTATTTTGTTTTTTTCTGTTTACATGTACTACATACTCCTGGAGTGGTTTTGAGGAGCAGCCCTGTTGAAGAACATCTGCATTGCTGTGTGGGGGACAGCGTGAGAAATATCCCCTAAGTGTATATGTCAACCGACATATATTTGTCGAGTTGACCTTGCTTTATTGTGAGTATATTTTGACAAGGGAAAGTGTGGGTTGATCCCAGAAGTTTTTGCACTAGGAGTGCCTTCTGTTTTTGTTTTTGCCAAAATTAGTAATGCTACTCTTTTTCCAATTCTCCCTGCTATGTAGGTTTTGCAAACATTTGCTTAGCACTTGGTCAATGGATTCAGACATAGTTATGATAAGTGTTTTACCCAGTCAGGTTTCACATAAGATGACGATCTGATAATATTAGTTATGATAGAAGAAGCAGATTGAGCAGAAACACATGATGTGTACATCTGGAATCAGACATGATGACCTTACGTCACTGCACTGGTTCCCACTACTCCTAATAATTTCCCAGAGAATCAGTACAATATTATTCTGGAATGCTAACCATAAACCCTATCACCAGAGTTTAGGAAAGAAAAGAAACAACACTCGCTTACAGAGAAGGACGGTTTTATAAATAGTATCCCATCAATACAAGAAACTCACATTGGCTATCACTTTTACAATAGGAAAAATGTGACAGGACAAAAATGTTTATAACTTTAATCCCATGTAAAGACATAGAGGTCACAGGATAAAAATTATGCTGTAGTAGGCCTCAGCCTACACTGGAGTGCCTTTTCTGGCCTATGGAGATGATGTTATCTGCAGGACACAATATATTCCTTGTGACCGGAATACAGTTAGATGTCACACATCCCTGCAGCAGTTAACTTTTAAAACATTGTGGAACTAAATGGTGCATTAAGCATGTCGCTGTTTTGAAAAGGGCGACACGAGAATCTCGCCCTGCATAATAGCGCGAGATTCTCATGTTACCTCCTTAAATTCGCTTGCAATCCGCACAGCTTGGATAGAACAACACAGCCCAGGGAGAAAGAGGCAGTAGGCAAGCCACTAGCTCAAGGCAGCCTAGGATGCTCAATAACTGAGTAGGTAAACCCTCAGTGCAAATGGCAGATCCTGGGTGGCTCAGGTACGGGGTAGGACCACAACAGGCCCAGAAAGTGGGCAGGACCGTTGGTAATATAAGCGGATAGGCCGCAAGACAGAGTAAGCGGCGGCGCTGCTGGGGAAAAAAGGCAATGAGGCCACTTAAAAAGTAAACGGCAGAGACTGAAGACAGAAGCACCAGTGCCACAGAGATTCCCCTACATCCAATATGAAGCAGCCTAACACCAAACTCATATTGATTTTAGAGTTATAACTGAATGCAAGCAACATTTAAGGAGGGGACATGAGAATCTTGTGCTATTATGTAGGACAAGATTCTCATGTCTCCTTTTTCAACATAGTTACATGCCGAACGCACAATTTAGTTCCAGGATGTTTTGTCTGCAACGTTTTAAAAGGATACCCTCACTTCTGACCCAAGGTCTCAGACATCATTAGGAGGAAGACTGCAATCTCTCCTTGCCTAATAGGAAAATATTGCCAGTTTATTTATTTTCCTCTTCCCATATTCATGATTACTGAAATACCCAGATGTCACCCAAGAAAATAAGCTTTCCCATTCAAGACCGTGTCCTGCTCTTGGTTCTTCCTCATTTTCACAAAAAGCGGACTGATGCTACTTTCTCTTTGGTCCCCAAAACACTCAGGACGTTTTTGATTGGTGGTGAATCTTACCCTCTTGAATTTGTACATTTCTAGATGGAAAGCATGAGGTCCACCATGCATATTGTCCAGCAAAGAGACATGATGTCAACTATAAAACCTTCAGGTGGTTTCCTCCAAATCTCAAACCACAAGTGTTCTCGGCAGTACTTAAAGTGGTCCTGCCACCATGATTCAAGTTTGCATATTTGAAAATGTGATTAAAAATTACTTATGTTTCATGTTAACGAAGAGACCAGCAAATGTATAGTTCAGGAGATATTCATATTTGGTACCATATGCTAATGTATGTTAATGACTGTGAGGCTCTCATATGTTAATTAGGTTTTTTAGTTATCATATGATAATGAAGGTTTTCAGTGATGTTTCATGTGCTAACTGAGCACTGTGCTTATTTTTCCCAGAAATAAAAGTACATATTTCCTAAACTAGACATCTGCAGGACATTTAGTTAACATTACACATAAGCAGTTTTTTTATTGAAGCTTTCAAGTATGCTCAAAATTCAAGGTGATGGGTCCACTTTAAGAGTAGCAATCAGGGACAAGTCTAGTACATGTCCTTTCCAGATTGCAGTCCTCCCCTTTGAGCTTTCAGCAGCACTCAGGGTATTTACAAAATCATAGTAGTGGTAGATATATACCTCCAGGCACAAGAGTCTTAGCCCATATTTAGAAGATCTCAAGATACATGCTCAGTCTTTGCTTTAAGAACTGTTTTAGCCTATTCACAGCTGCACTTTGAAGATGCTGTCATTGAAAAGGGTTATGTTAGTGGCATGACTTTGGCAGGCAAGGTGAGGGAACTCCAGGTGCTTTAAGTAATCCCAAAGTGTATTCTCTTGTTCACAGAAGTCAAGACATCGCTCTTCCAGCATGTTGCCAACATTTTTGTAATGTTAAAGAGGAAGACCTACATAAACTAGATATGAAGTATTGCTTTCAGTGCTAACCCAGACAGATGAGACACATTTTGGAAGAATCAATTTCTGTTTGAGAACCTCCAAAGTGACTGGTGCCAGATGGGTATAATCAGCCATCTTAGAAGTCTATACAGCTCTAGGGGAAGACTCCAACAAATATACTGAAAGCCAATTCTACACTGGCTATTTTGTAGGCTGAGAAGGCTTAAGTCTCCATTGAACAGGTTTGTAAATTTTCCACAAAACACTACAGAAAGTCATAAAGACTTTCAAGCAGCAGCAACCTAATTTTCCTCCCTGGATTCCTGCTTTGTTATCTCTGTTGCGCTACCTGGGGACTCTGAAGGAAAGACAGAATTTTTTTGCCTATAAAGTTCTTTTCCGTTTGTCACTGCTGTTCTCCTCTCCTTAGACCTCCCACCAATTTCCCATTGGCTGATGTGATGTTACTTTAAATTTCATGGTTCCTTTGGATGTTTGCCCATTCCTCTCCTTGCTTCCTGTATAGTGCAGTTCCAGCCTCACCTGCTTTGATCTCTCTGGTTTTGACACACTTTACCTCCTGACATCGCATCTAGTTTTCCCCTTTGGTACCTTGCATGATTTTCCTCTAATTTTCCAGTTACAGATGATTTAACTGTTAACTTTGTCTCATTTAGAATTCATCTGATAAGCTGTTACCCAGCCTGGCTGTTCTGATGGTCTTCCCATCTGATCTGTCTTTCCTGCAATACATCACCAAATCTCATATGTCCACTGCAGTAGCAGCTGTTAACCAGTGTTGTGGTATTCCTCCAGATCATCAGCCTTTCTCTGAGAGTCACATCCTCCTGCAAACTGTTTCAGCGTGTACCAGTTTGTGAGTAGAGACAGAGAATTGGCCTTGGTTGAAATCTAAGTTCAATTTCTGCTTTTGTTTTACTAAATGTCAGGTAACAGAAATGAAATACAGCTCTCTGTTGGCAAACATAACTGTAGTATATATGCACATGCCCTCCAACATTTCACAGATGAAAAAGGTTACAGTCTAAGCTGCTGTGGCATGCCCTCCCATGTGTAGTGATGGCTAATTTGCTGCACTACACATTTCAGATAGTAACATAGTAAATTAGGTTGAAAAAAGGCACAAGTCCATCAAGTTCAACCATTGCCTCATAACCCAGAGACATGAGGGTTATATAGATTTCCTGCTGCCTAATAAGTTAGTCTTAAAGGGATAGTAGTGTTTCATAATAAAAGCAGCTCTAATTAATCATCATAGTTTTTGGACCTTGGAGAGTGTTATTTCAATACTGTCAGAGTTCTAGTTCAAGAGTAATTCAATGACAAAGTATTCCCCTCCCACCCCTTTTACTGATGTAACACTGCTCAGCCAGAGAAGAAGGGAGGTGCCCAGGTAGACTGCAGAGAGGGACAAAGCTGAAAAGCTTGTCAAGGGGGGCAAGGCTTTCATTGTTCTGATAGGAAGAATATTGTCCCTTGCTGTTATCTGTCTGGTCTATGGACTGCATTCCACATCTGAGAAGAGATGGCTTACACTAGGTAAAAGAGGCGGGAGGGGGAAACTTTGCTTGTGAATATCTCTCAAACCATTAAGGTTTGAGAGATAAGACTTATATCGTTCTTCATGTTTTTTTAATGCCTACAAAATAAAATAAAGATAAAATGAAGTATTACTATCCCTTTAATCAGACTTTCCAGTTTTGCCTACTAATACACAGTATTAGAACTGGTGCACAAAACTGCACTGCATACTTGAGATGAGGTCTTACCAATGATTTGTACAATGGCAAAATTATGTTATCCACTCTTGCTTCAATACCCCTTTTTATGCAAGACAGGGCATTGTATGCTTTTGCTACTGATATTTGACACTAGTCACTGTTTCCAAGTTTGTATATTACAATGATTCCCAAGTCTTTCTCTAACAACAAGTCCCCTAAAATTATTCCATTAAGTTCATAGGTAGCATTATGATTTTTTCTTCCAAATGCATGAATTTGCGCTTTCCCACATTAAACTTCATATTCCATTTGTTTGCTTAATCTGCCATTTTATGTAAATCCCTCTGTAGAGAACATATATCTGGTTCTGAATTTATTACCATGCATAATTTAGGGTAATCTGAAAATATTTAAATTTTGCTTTCTATATCTATTTCCAGGTCATTTATAAACATGTTAAAAAGCAGTGGACCAAGTACTGAACCCTGAGGTACTCTACTTTCAACTTTAACTCTATTGGAGCATTGTCCATTTACAACCACTCACTGTTCCCCATCCTTCAACCAGTTTTCTATCCAATTGCAAAGGTTATCACCTAGCCCAAATTTCCTTATTTTATACCCCATCCTCCTGGTTGGCACTGTATTAAATACCTTTGGAAAATCTAGATATACTACATCAACTGCCTGACCATTATCTAGGTTGATACTTACTTCTTCATAGAAGCTGACATGATCTATTCCTCATAAAACTATGTTGACTCCTGCTAATAGTCTTATTTTTTGCGATGTAATCCTGAATGTAATCCCTTATATGCCTTCTACAAGTTTTCCCACGAAAGAGGTCAAACTCACAGATATATAATTCCCAGGTTCTGTTTTAGTTCCCTTCCTAAATAGAGCTACTACATTGGCTTTACAGTGGTACTGGGCTTTACTGAGAAAAAAAGAAAAGTCTTGCTAAAACTACACCGATAATGTTCTAAACGTACATACACATATCAAAGTACTAAAAACACAACTTCTTGCAGTATACAGATCTTTCAAAAGAGACAAAAAAGTAGCAAACTTGAAAGGCTGGGAGTTGGTCTGCAACTGCAATAACCTTGGAAGAAGACAAACTACTGTCTGTTAAAAAGGACTACAAGGTCTGGCATACAGTACCTGAAAATGTATATAACAAAAAGTTATGAAATTCTCATACTATTTTTAATATACAAAGGCATAAAACATATTGTACCCACTAAAAAGATACAGTTGAAGGTTATGTATGTTTAAACAAACAGTCCCTGTGTACAGTAGTCACTGGGTTGGCAGGCAGGACTTGACAGAGATCCTCACTACAAGGGTAATGATGAGCAGCCTCTTGTATGCCAGTCTTTGAGAGTTATTAGAAAAAAATCACAGCAGTAGCAGTTCAAACATCCAGTCTTCTTGCAATCCAAGCAAAATAGCAAGCCACCCAAAAAGAATTCTGTGATGCACATCTTCTAGTTGCCAGAATTATTATCTTCATTCACATACTAGGTTTAAATATTCCATCACTATTATTTAAATGATGAAAGTAGATGACTTTGAGTCATTTCTAAGTACACTTAACAGCATACCCATCACAACAACATATATCATTTATCAAAGTTCATCTTTACTCAAGAAGAGTAAGCTTCTTACTACAATTTAATCATATCTTTATTCTTATTTACAGCTTCCAGTTAGTGTGCACTACTGTACACAGGATATGTGAGGCACAGTGAATCCTTGCCCCATAGAGTTTACAATCTAAGGTTTAGGTGCCAGATGCATAGGAAGACAGTGACTTGCTGTCACAAATATTTGACACTGGTAAACTAAACCAGGTCTTCACAGCAACACACTGTCTTGGCTACAAATTAAGCCAATTAAAGCTAGCCCTTGTCCTTCCTCCTATTATGCCCTTTCTGCACTCTGAGCAAGCTATCTGACTAGCAGAAGGAAATAGGCAAGGAATTTAACCTTTTGAATGTGAAGGATATATCCAAAACATATCCAAAACTTCCTAGTTGGTTAACTTGTATGTGACAATACAGTGTAACTTAGTGGTTCTCAAACTGTGTTATGTAAACCACCAGGATTCCCTGAAGTATTTCAAGGGGTTCCATGGAACAAATTTAAATAATGGTGGACAGGGGATCAAGGCTGGAGTAACATACAGTGTATCTGTGGTACTTTGACAACTGATGGTCATGTGAAATAGAAATAATGTTGTCTTTGTTGTAAGCACTGTAACCTAGCCCCTTCAATTACCTGGTAACTGTTACATAATGAATTTTAAGCAAATAATTTTGTCTTCAGTTAACAGTAGCAACCAGCATTCAACTTTGTGATAGCTAAACTATATTAATCTCTTGAATGCTAGACAGAGGTTTGATAAGCACTGATGTAACTTAGTCTGAGCCAGGTTGTCAGGCTCAGTGTATATACTGGTATATGCATTCTGCACTGCATACGTACAGTAAGATATCACTCAGCTCAGTAGTTAGATGACTCAGAAATAGTGTCCATTGTCCAGCTGCTTATGGTAGGGTTTCCCTCAAAGAGAAAATTGAGCGTAACAACATACCCACAATTTCCCACATATCCTTTCATCCACATGATATTGAACTATTGCTGTTTCCAGTGTCTGATCAATATAACTTTAGAGTTGACATCATCAGCTTTTGTAGTGGACAAAATCAGTATGCATCAATGATTACTCTGAAATCCCATGCTGGTTTCACTTTATCCTGTGAAGATGAACAATAACATCAACAATAACATCTGTCCTTGAAAATTCTGAAGTAGAATTTTGCTTGGCAAAGGATACTAATGATCCACTAACTGCACTTTCAGGTTGTATCAGACATGTTAAATTACATCTATTCTATTACTATATTTATATACTAGATATTTCCTGCATTATGTTCAGATAACCTTGCAACCTGTTAGGGTTTAACCAAGAGGAGCTTGGAGTCTATTGGTTATGAAATGTGATAAGGAAAGCATTTGTTGAATTAAGGTAAATAAGTGTGTCTGTTCCACTCAAAGCTGTTAGGACTAGTGTTGAGCGAGCACCCCGATGCTCGGGTGCTCTGACCGAGCACCCCCTGAGGCTCGAGTGCTCGGCCGAGCACCCGAGCCCCATTGCATATAATGGGGCGACACGAGCATTACACCAGGCACCCCCTGCTCTGATGAGGGGAGGGTGCCTGGTCAATGCCCCCCTTCATCTCCGCTATGCCCCCTTCATCTCCAAATGCCCCCTTCATCTCCGCAATGTCCCCCTTCATCTCCGCTATGCCCCCTTCATCTCCGCTATGCCCCCTTCATCTCCGCTATGCCCGTCTTCCACAATGTCCCCCTTCATCTCCGCTATGCCCCTCTTCCACAATGTGCCCCTTCATCTCCGCTATGCCCCTCTTCCACAATGTCCCCCTTCATCTCCTCTATGGCATAGAGGAGATGAAGGGGGACATTGTGGAAGAGGGGCATAGCGGAGATGAAGGGGCACATTGTGGAAGAGGGGCATAGCGGAGATGAAGGGGGACATTGTGGAAGACGGGCATAGCGGAGATGAAGGGGGACATTGTGGAAGAGGGGCATAGAGTCTATGCCCCTCTTCCACAATGTCCCCCTTCATCTCCGCAATGCCCCCGTACCTCCAGTCCCTGGTGGTCCAGCGGAGCGTCTTCGGATCTGTGCCTCTTCCGGCACAGATCCCCGCCACCCGAACATGGCGGGCGAGCACATGGCGGTACTTGACGAGTACCGCCATGTGCCGAGCAGAGCGATGCTCGAGCCGATCCGAGCATCGGCCGAGCACGCTCGCTCAACACTAGTTAGGACTAATCCTGCTGTTGAAACAATTCAGGTATTTTTATCCTTTGTATGTCAGCATTTTAATGCTGTTTGTGACTACCAGAGATAAGAAAAGTTCAGCTGCTTAAAGCACACACTAAGAGAGAGAAGCACCAAGGTTCGATAAGGATCCTATTTGTCAATATGGTGGTGAACTGGACAAGAATCCTTCTTGTGGAATGCACTAAGACAAGGATCTCTAACAAGTAGCTCATGAGCTACTGGATACTTTCCAGCTACCAATGAGTAGCTTTCTCCACTGTAAACAGTTATCAAGCTACCTGGCCAGAGACAGTCCAGTGGCTAAAATCTGGACCCTGAACAGCTGAAGCCAATGGTGGTCCCAATAGGGAATTCTTGAGGAAGTGTCTTAGTGTCACTGTTGCCAATGCAAAATGAGAACACAACACAGGTACAGTTAATTCAATCATCCGAAGGCATAGAGGTATTAAAAGGCCAGCGAGACATCACTGCAACCTCCATAACGTGCGATTGCATTGGATGAGCAGGGACGGGGAAGTGACGGCATAACGCCACCAGCCTCCCGCCAGAGGGACCAGGACGTGGAGAGGTAATCAAAAGAGCGAGTAATCACAGGAATTGTGATTCTTAGTCCTACACAAAATACATTGGAAGAGTATCAGTTTTTATTATATAGAGTTTTAGTATGTTATGCCATATTGAGCACTGCTACTACTACCTGATTTCCCATCCAATCACTCTGTTTATTCCTTTAATATTACGTCTTGTACCACGTAACAGTACCTGTTTGCTACAGTTCCATATTGGGACCACTGTAAGATACAGTTGGGACTATCTTTTCAAGATTCCTCTGCCCTCTGCCCACTACATTGGATCCATGAAGTAGGGAGAACCTTGCTACATCTGTTAATATTGTCCAGAATTGTACCAGCATATACATAAGGACACAAGCAAGTTCTGCCCGCATACACATTAAAAGTGTCACTCAAGAGACAGTTGTTTAGCAGATGGAAAAGGACATACCTCTGCCCGCTACAAACATATTTAGGCCTCAATTCAATTCATGAAAACTAAAAATAGAAGATCTGGAGCTGTGTCTCAAATGTAAAGGTAAATGTCCAACAGTAATCAACCCGGGACAGCCCAAATGCTATTTTACCCTAATAAATACAAGTCAAAAACATATACATACGTATAAAATCAGGCGATCCTTCAGTAACCACTATTAACATGCAATGTTCACAAACAGTTTCGTTTACAAACAGTTTAGTTCTTTCAAATTGCTTGTATAGTTTCCAGAGTCTATATCACTCCACAACGCACATGAAAAAGAGGAAGAGAGGAAAGTCCAATCAGACTCCTTTATTGTAATGCATAGATAAAAATATATCCACTCACAGTTATACCGCTCTCATCGGATTCCAATGGGTTGAGATGCCGTGCTCTATTTTCTCTCCTACGATCTCCTTCCGACAGATCTATGGTGTATTCCCAGTCGTTGATTACCTTAGTTACGTCCACTCTCCCAACTGATGTCCTCTGCACCTTCCCCACTACTCCGTTTGTCTAGCAGAGATTTAAAGTGGTACACAGAGATGTATTCAGTATAATATCGCAGACGATAACAAAAGTGTAATAAATCCACTCACTTTGTAAGTTATGTCTCTCCAACATGGTTTCTCAGGAATATAATCCCCAAAACTCTCACATTTCTCTTTTTCTTCTCAAGGCCCTGAGGAAGTACACTCGTACGAAATGCGTTGGGATGAGAGGGTGAGTGCCTGTCTGATACCAGATGGGGCTGTGAAGCGGTGTACACCCTACTAACACAGTTTGGGTTATACAAAGCTTAAAGACGCAGTGTGGTGCGGGACGATGCATTAGTGTCTATTCGGCCTGGTGAATTTGTGAGTGGGATGAGGCAACACCAGTTGTTTTAAGTTTCAGTATACGTTTATAAATTTTAAGAGAAATATTATTATATGTTTAATTTTATAAATAATTATTTGTATACATCGAATTAGCCCAGTGCTTAATATTGTTATATACACTTTATATATTCATCTGATGAAGAGATAAAAGAGAAACTTGAGAGTTTTGGGGATTGTATTCCTGAGAAACCATGATGGAGAGAGATAACTTACAAAGTGAGTGGATTTATAACACTTTTGTTATCGTCTGCGACATTATACTGAATACATCCATCTCTGTGTACCACTTTAAATCTCTGTGAGAAAAACAGAGTAGTGGGGAATGTGCGGAGAACATCAATTGGGAGAGTGGACGTAACTAAGGTGATCAATGACTAGGAATACACCATAGATCTGTCGGAATAAGATCGTAGGAGGGAAAATAGAGAACGGCATCTCAATCCATTGGAATCCGATGACAGCAGTATAACTGTGAGTGGATGTTATATTTTTATCTATGTGTTACAATAACGGAGTCTGATTGGACTTTCCTCTCTTCCTCTTTTTCATGTGCGTTGTGGAGTGATATAGACTCTGGAAACTCTGCAAGCAATTTGAAAGAACTAAACTGTTTGTAAACTAAACTGTTTGTGAACATTATATGTTAATAGTGGTTACTGAGGGATCGCCTGATTTTATATGTATGTATATGTTTTCGATTCAATCCATGCCTTTGTACAGCCGGTATGGCAAAACTGTATAACCTCCTGTTAGCAAATAGTGCTAACGACCTACTCAATTGGTCAACAGTAAAGGACTTGCGGCCAAACGTCTGTTTTGTGTGTTAAGTTCCCAAAACGCAGCTAAATAGAGGCAATACATCGGACATCAAAGGAAAGGAGCTAATGATCTGTGCCTGACGCACTGTCAAGCACCAACCAATAGCTTATCTGTGTTACACTTACCTATCATCCACTGTCGGGCTTCTGCTGTCTTTCTTCATCTTTCTCTTACCTTCTATCTTCTCTCTTCTTTCTTGCTCTGGTCCATCTTCTTTCTTCCATCTTCTCCACATATATCTGTTGAAAAAAAAGAATACATATGCCATAAAAAGAACATGCACATCTATGCATAGTTTAACCCCTTGAGTGCCAGAGGTATATGCAACACATTGCTGAGCAATGAGTTGCGTACCTATCTGGAACTCAGAGGGTTAACCCATACGTAGATGCGTGAGTGAATATTGTAGATCATGCCCAGAGTCCAAAGCATATGTCCCCATTTTCATCCTGTAATGTGTGTAGGAAATCGAAAATTATTAGTGTTTGTGAAAAATTGAGAAATAAAAATATTTGCCCCTTTTTAATTCTCAGCCACTGTTGTGAGAACCAGCAGACCCCTCCCCCTTGTACCTGACGGGCCGATGCCCATTCCACTGTGAAGGAATGTTGAACAGAGATTGCCTCTATATATGGGCAGTCTCTGTTCAAAAATACTCCTAGCTATTGGCTGTGATGTGTGCTTATGCACTTCCCAGCCAATAAGCTTTGAACAGGTTCCACTAATCCCCCTCTTGAAGCTGATTGGCTGGGAGGGGTAGTAAGCACACATCCCAGCCAATAGCTGTGAGTCCCATATATAAAGGAAGTCTCTGTTCAAAATTCCCTCACAGTGAAACGGGAAATGGCCCATCAGGTATGGGGGGTAGGTCTGCTGGTTCTCACTTTCTCTGTCGCCAACAGCAGAGGAGATTTAAAATATTTGTATTTCTAAATTTTTTTCAAACAATAATAATTTTCGATTTCCTACACACATTACAGGATGAAAATGGGCACATATGCATTGGAATTTGGGAATGTTCTACAATATTCACTCTCACATCTATGCATAGTTTACCTCTTTGAGTATGCAACGCATGCGTTGCATACCCCTCTAGGACTCAAAGGGTTAAACGAGTCATAGATGTGTGGGTTCTTTTTATGGAATTTTTATTTATATCTCTTTTTTTACAATAATATAAAAAGAAGACAAAAGAAAGAAGATGGACCAGAAGAAGAAAGAAGATGGAGAGGAAGAAGAGAGAAAAAAAGAAGAGAGAAGAAGAAAATGGACAGTAGCTGACCAGGTGCTCAAGATCCCACTGGACATCAGGATTACAGGTAAGTGTTCCTTCACATGGGCTGTTGCTTCGTAACATATTCGGATTAACCCTTTGAGTGCCAGTGGTTTAAGAGTGCCTGTAGTTGTGTTTTAATGTTAACTAGCAAAGTAGGACGGCATTGTCCGTCATGTTATGTAGGGAATGTAGAAGGTGGTTAAAATGAATAGTAGAGTGTGACAAATGTACACACACTGATACACAGACATATATGCAACACAAATACACACAATGTGCAACAGATATGCACACACGCACACACACACACAGAGACACACGTGCAACAGAGAGACACACACACAGACACATGCAACACACATATACACAGAGTGAGAGACACACACATGAGCAAACAGATACAGTGACATACAGAAACAGAGACAGATGCAAGGCACAATGTGGAGACGCATAAAGAGAGAGTGAGCAGTGTAAGTTAGGTGTAAAGCAGCTCTGGCATTTGTTATCGGTTTGTAAATGTAACCCCTTGAGGACCAGAGATGTGTGCAACTCATTTGCATTGCGTTGCACACCCTTCTGGCACATGATAAGTACATAGATAAGCAGTGACACTTGTTAGTAGTTTGTAAGCTGAAGGAAATGATCAACACTCTGTAGAGACAGACAGCTGTAACTATCCACTATTCCATACCAACCTGCAGCACTGGCCACTCACCTTGCACAGAATGTTCTCCACGTGAGCCGCACAGCACTCATGCCCAGGCTGTTGAAAATGAGCCATGACTTTAAGTCCTTCTGCTGGGTATAGAAGGTGAGCGCCTTCACCAGGTGAAACGGGGGCTTAAAGTGCAGGCAGTGGGGGTGGGTAAAGGCAGTGTGGCCGGTGTCTCTCCTTCAGTCCTCGGTCCCAGTTAAAGGGAGCATTGGGCCCCGGTCCGGCAGTGTGTAGTTTAGGCAAAGGTGGGCGGTTGGCCGGAGGATGCCATGAGGGGAGGAGAGGACATCAATCCTGTTTAGTTGTTATTCTCATCAGATGCCCCCGGTTCCCTGCGTTGTTGCCTTCACCCCACGTGAGTCGCTGATCACACTGCATGCAAACACACGAGGACAAATCAGAGTGTGAGGCTGTGAGCTGCGACTCATGTGTGGTGAAGGCAACAGTGCAGAGAACCAGGGGCATCTGATGAGAATAAAAACAAAACAGGATGATGAGGTAAGCCGTGGGGGAGAGGAGAAGCAGTTGCACTCCTGTAGCACCCTGAGAGGCCCCGAGGGGAGGCCTGAGACAACTGCAATGCACTGCCAAACCATAACTGCACTACAACTCCCACAATCCTTACACATCTTCAGTGGGCACGATGCAAATGGAAATTTTGGCCATTTTCGTGGTGCCCACTGAATATGTGTAAGGGTTGTGGGAGTTGTAGTTCAATTAAGCCATCACATATTTTACCATATTTGAAACGTGACATTTTGAAATGTGAAAGGGCCCCAAGGGACAGGGGGAGAAGAGAGGTGCTTGGGGAAGTGTTGTTGGCATATGTTCATCACTGATGAAATTTGGCCACCGGCATTGGTGATAGTAGAAGCGGAGGGCTCAGCTGGGAGAGGGAGCACATTTATGTTCTGGTGACATCTCGGCTGCTAATGCCCCTCTGGCCGCAGCATACTGGAGTCCTGGGGGCTGTGAATGGGGTGTAAAACAACACCCTTCCTCCAGCTGCATAAGTGATAAGAGCGGTAGTTGTAATTACGTAGTTGTGTCTGGAGGCAGGTTCCCCAGTGGGAACGTGTGTGTCTGTGGCAGGCATTTTTTTCACTTGGATTTTTTTTTGTGTGTGTGTGTGTGCACGTGTGTGTGTATGCTTATGCATGCGCTTTTTCTATCCTGAGTTGGATAGTGTGTGTGTGTGTCTGTGGTGTAGGAGCAAGTGGCAGCCATTTTGTTTTTTTGGTAAGTTGTATAGTTGTGGGTGGGCTGGCTAGTGGGGGTGGGCCAACTCCGTGCATTATTTTCACAGGCGTAGCAGTTCCTGTGAAAATCACACCCCCATTGAAGCACCCGATTGGGAGAAGTAACTCCTCCTTACTGCCGCCCCTGTGTGTGTGTGTCTCTGAAGAGACATACATTATGTAATGAGCCTTTCTCTTTTACATATATTAATTAGGCTATTTGCCACATGCACTCAGCTCCAATAGCTGGTGATGCTCTCAGAAACCAATTTGCATCCTTGAGGATGGCATATTTAGTGTCTTCCCATAATTTGCTATGCTGCCACAGAAGACAGTTTGCCATGTCTGTACTGGAAAGCATAGATAGCAGCAGCCTTCACATATCCATCTGTGTGCCAGAGGCATATGGTGAAAATTGATCTACAATATAGAGTTATAACATATACAGTCCCATGCCCTGGCAACCTAATAGCTGACTAAGGAAAACAAAAAAACACCAGGGGCTGGATTCTATTGCAGGAGATAAATGTTAACACCTGTTTTACCAAACATTTTCCTATTAAAGTCTATGGGGCAGGGGCGGACTGACCATCGGGCAATTCGGTCACGGACCGAGGGCCCGCGACCGAAAGGGGCCCGCCGCCACCAGCAGAAATGTAGTCCTGGCTGTCCCTCTCCGTTCGGCTGCCTTGTAGTTGCCCGCTGCAGGCGCACTGCTCCGTGGCATAAAAGGGGTCGCACTTGCGACCGGGCCCATCACTCCAGGGGCCCGGCCGCCCCCTGCGACCCCCCTCGCCATGCGCCCGCAGCAACCGTGTATTTACATTGCACCCGGCGCTCTAGTAATACAGAGCGCTGGGAGATGATGTCATCTCCCAGCGCTCTGCATTACTGAGAACGCGCGGGAGCTTCAGGAGGCACAGATCACTCTGCTAGGCCACCAGGGAGTCCAGGTAGGGGCATGAGTGAGGGGGATTGGGGAAGGGACATTGTGGAGACTGAAGGGCAAGAGAAGATATGGGGGCAATGTGAAGATTGAGGGGCATTGTGGAAGGCACATTGTGGAGATTGAGGGGCATTTTGAAGATTGAGGGGCATTGTGGAAGGCACATTGTAAAGACTGAGGGGCATTTTGGAGATTGAGGGGCATTGTGGAAGGCACATTGTGGAGACTGAGGGGCATTTTGGAGATTGAGGGGCATTGTGGAAGGCACATTGTGGAGACTGAGGGGCATTGTGGAAGGCACATTGTGGAGATTGAGGGGCATTGTGGAAGGCACATTGTGGAGATTGAGGGGCATTGTGGAAGGCACATTGTGAAGACTGAGGGGCATTTTGGAGATTGAGGGGCATTGTGGAAGGGACATTGTGGAGATGGAGGGGCATTTTGGAGATTGAGGGGCATTGTGGAAGGGACATTGTGGAGATGGAGGGGCATTTTGGAGATTGAGGGACATTGTGGAAGGGGCATTGTGGAGGAGATGAGGGGGCATTTTGGAGATGGAGGGGCATTTTGGAGATTGAGGGACATTGTGGAAGGGACATTGTGGAGATGAGGGGGAATTGTGGAGATGAGGGGGCATTGTGGAGATTGAGGGGCATTGTGGAAGGGGCATTGTGGAGATTGAGGGACAATGTGGAGACTGGAGATGGGGGCATTGTGGAAGGGGCAGGTACTGGATGTCATTGGGGGCTACTGCATGGCCTGGAGGGGGTTACTGTATGGCCTAGGGGGGTACTCGATGGCCTGGAGGAAGGGTACTGGATGGCCTGGAGGAAGGGTACTGGATGGCCTGGAAGGGGGTACTGAATGGCCATTCAGTACCCCCAGGCCATTCAGTACCCCCAGGCCATTCAGTACCCCCAGGCTATTCAGTACCCCAGGCCATACAATACCCCAGGCAACCACACTTTTGCAAATTATATATGGAACATTGTACTCGCTACAGGCACAGCCACCAGGCCAGACATCCAGAACACCCTCAAGCTATCCAGCCAGTAGCCAAGTAGCCTTCAATCAACCGGCAAGAAGTTAGCCAGCAGTGTAAGGTTAGTGTTATTTATTTATTTATTTATTTATTTATTTTTTTAAACACAAGATTAATTTTATTAAAATAGGTTTACTTCTAAAATGGTGTGGAGTACCTTAATTTGTGTAATGTGAATCTTCTGGATGGGAGGAGTGTGTGTGTGTGTGTGTGTGTGTGGGGGGTGGGGGGGGGGGAGGGTAGGTAGGTGTGCGGGGCTGAGGATGTAGTGGGAGGTGGGGCCAATGATGTCATGGGGAGGGGCCAATGATGTCACAGGGAGGGGCCAATGATGTCATTGAGCAGGGGGCCCAGACCTCTTTTTGGACCAGGGGCCCTGGGTCCTGTCAGTCCGCCCCTGCTATGGGGAAACCTGGAGATAAAAGCAGTGATAAAATTAGCACCTGCAATAGAATCCAGCCCTTGATCAGCTTCGTCTTATGCATACCTGGGAACTTTCTTCTTTGCTCTCCCTGGAGGGGAGTCCTGTGATGCTGGTGGTGGTGGGGAATGACGCGATTTGTGAAAAAAAGGGGTGGGGCTTAACCGCAAGCGGGGACAGAGCTAAACGGGCCCCCCCCCCCAAAAAAAATAGGCTAACGAAGGAGGAGAAGCCGTGGGGAATAGGAGGAAAGAATTAAAAAGAACAGAAGTGGGTAGAGTTTCAGTAGAAACTCCCCACATCTGGAGATTTCCCAGCTATGGTCTGATGTTTACATTAATCGGCTGACCTGCTGCCATTCCACTGTTTACACATAACAGCTGATCAAGTGCTAGGCACCCAGTTCCTTGTTTACCTCAGTCAGCAGGCCTACAGCAGGAGTGCACAACCTGTCTCCTGGGGGGGAGATGCACTAAGGTGTGATAAGGAGGTGATGAAGAGGAGCATGTACACTAAGATCAATCCCACTTGGGAATTCTTAGGGCATAGGATCTATAGAATAACATTGGAACTAGAGAACTGATATCACTGGAGAAGTTATCTCCTCTTTATCACCTCTTAGGGCATATCCCTCCAGTTGTTGTTGGACAGTCACAAACTGTTGTTATAAAGCAATGCATTGGAGACCTCTCTAGCATTCAATAGATTAAAAACCCCATTTAAATCAATGGAAATTCAGGGAATTTTTATTTGTTCCCCATAGTGCAGATAGTTTACCCCAGAATTTCTCCCCTTTTGTCTTTAAACATATACCTTAATCAGGGCTCAAAAGTTCCACTTGCCACTAGCCAATGGCCTCAATATACCATGCTGCTTATACAAGTTTCTCTCCATGCACAAAGATGGTGCCAGTAGTTCTTAGCACTGAGACATCCCAAGTAATACATACCCTTAAGTTCACATTTCTGACAGGGAGCACAGATCACCTATGGGTGGATCAGAAAATGCTGCAGCAGAATGGTAGGTTAGCATAGACCTTAAAGGAACACCGACTGTGAAAAATGAACTGAGGTTAGACAGTCTTTAGTGTTCTATAGATGTTGCCTTTTGCAGAGCTCCTATCTCCCATTAACATAACAATCTTGACAGGCATCTTACAGGTGCTAGGGCTATATTATCTTTGATCTAAAGTACCAGCCTTTTTAAATAAGAGCAGTAAGTACTAATCTCATTACATTAACCGACTTAGCTCTTATCTCTCACAGCAAAAGGCACAAACAAAATTAATCAAATGGTGTCTAAATAGGACAGTCCACACATGCATTAAAAAGCAAGTTTAGGAATATAATTAAGGATTTTTTCATAAAATAAATAATTTTCACAGTTGCTAGCTGTATGTACATGGCATTTAAATGTATGTCAACCAATTTTATTTTTAAGTGTTGGTGTTCCTTTAATCCCTGGAATCTTGAGAGGTCTCCAGTGTTTTTTGAAGCAATGCTCTGGAGATCATTCTAGCATCCAAGGGCTTAAAGGGATATTAATACTTAAATATTACTAATCCCCATATTGTAGCCATGTTAAAAAGAATGTAATTGTCCCCAGTGTAAAGGTTTGAGAGATAACCACACGCAAAGTTCCCCCTTCCCTCACCCTTCCCTGAAGTCAATGTTGTAGCTGAATGCAGGGATATCTGGTCTTATTTGCATCAAGCGGCTCTGCAGCAGAGCCGAGATCGAGTTAGTAAAAGATAATTATTTCACTGAAATGGTCTTCTACATGTGCATGCAAACCAAGCACACTTAGAAGACCGTTTCAGTGAAATAATTATTTTTTACTAACGCAATCTCGGCTCTGCTGCAGAGCCGCAAGCCTCTTGTATGACAGGCTTCTCCTGCAGTCAGCTACAGCACTGACTTCAGGGAAGGGGGAGGGAGGGGGAACTTTGCGGGCTTTTCTCTCTCAAACCATATAGGCTTGAGGGATGACACTGGGGACAATTAAATTCTCTTTAACATGGCTACAATATGGGGATTAGTAATATTTAAGTATTACTATCCATTTAAAGAGAAATTATACCCAACAATAAGTCAGACTTGTGGCTTCTCCTGTAACTCTTTATACTGTTGATGTGCACAGCTGCATTTTTCTACTTTTCTTGGTAAAATCAGCAAAAAGCTATTTCCTTGTTAGCTGAATTTACGTTTGTTTACTACTGTTTACTTCTTGATAGTGCAGCCATTATTAGGCAAACACAGGTTTAATGGGAAAGAAAAACCATCTCTTTGATTATACAACACTTTACAAGCAATTGCATCACAAAAGAGACAAAAGGGCACATTTATTCAGAGTTATAACCCTTGGATGATAGAGACGACTCCATTGCTTTCCAAAAGACATCTCTAGCATTAAAGTGTTTAACCATAATAAGAAATAGTCATTTTTTGTTTTTTTTAAAGGGACAATAATTTAGAATTAAGTATTCTTATTTAAAAGCATTTTGTATTCCCTTATTGTTAATTTACACAAATAGCTTAACATTTTCTTATGTTTAAAAGTTTTAATAAGATCCCCCATTCACATGAGACAACTACTCTGTCCATTCACACCACCAATGAAGTGATGCATTTTAGAAAATCAAATGAAAACCTAATGAGTGTTCTTCATCTCGTAAATACCAGCTTCTGCATACTGCACCAATGCATGGAATCCATTGTAGCCCTAGGACAGGTATAGGCAACCTTTAGGAGGACAGAGCAAAATGATTGAGACTTGTATAGCATACCAATCTGGCTGAAGTGGAATAAGTTTTGGGTCCGTCTGAAAAATCCAAAAGAACAAGGGAGCAACAACATGTTAAAACAAGGGGTGGGGCAAGGTTGTGGGAAAGGGGGCAGGAGAATGGGACAGGGCACTAGAAGGCCAGAACTTTAAGGTACAGTATAGAGAGGGGAGGATGCAACTAAGAATACGGCTCGGAGAGCATGGTGGAAAAGGATTGAAAACGAGAAGGACAAAGTAGGAGGAATAAAAAGGAAGGTGATATTATCAGAAATCCATCCCATAGAAATGCCCTATCTTGATCAGACGAATGCCCTAGACAAGAACATGTTTTGATTGATGTCCAAAGTAAAATAACCTACTTGTTTTTTAAAGAAACTTGTATATCAAGTAATTGCTTTTCTGGCTATCTGACTGGTTTAAAAAAAAAAAAAAAAAACATATGCAGAAAATAAACACCTGTTTCTCAGGACGTTAGTTGGGTCTTTTTTAATGAAAATTGCAGCTACAGAATCGTTCTTCTTATATTTACTGCAAAGCTGTTTTTGGAGCACAATTCCCATCATTCTCAGGCAACCAGTGGCCAGCTGAGGATAATGTGAGTAGTAGTCAAAGATTGCCCACCCTTGCTCTATAGCTGAATGGATTCTAGACAGGGATGTGGTATTAGTACTACATGCTACCTAATGCCTACCAAAGAAAAAACCCCAGAAGAATGCAGTTGCACAGAGTAAAATGAATAGATCAATGATTCTCAATTTCTTTTCAATCAAGGCATCCCTAACATTACTATTATTAATATCATACCTTATTTATAAAGAACCAATTTATTCCGTGGTGCTGTACAATAGAGAATAGACATACAGAGACATTAAACAGTAAATGGAACATATAAAATAAAAAGATCGGAGGGCCTGGATTGTGAGAGTATAGATATATGGCTTGTGCACAACCCAGTACTAGAAAGAGTATAAGCTTATCCTATATAATAATTTGATAAAACATGTGTAACGCCGCGACATGCGCAGTAGACACTGCTGCGAGTGCTGCAGTCATGCGCAGTAGAGACTGCCTGCACCGCGGCTGATACAGAGAGGGGCAAAGAGGGGCAAAGGAAGGATAAAGATAATAAACAAATTAATAAAAAGGAAACAAATAAGAAAATGAGCCAAATGATGATAATGAAATTATTATGGATGATGGTCTGTTTATGAATGGAATCAAACATCCATGTTGCTCCAAATTTCTCCATTCTCCTTAACAACCCATGATGGTCCAGGACCGTCATGGGTACTTAAGGGGTTAAATCCTCAAGCAGCCACGTATACGAATGGAATGTAATAGAGTCTGGTCCACCACTCCGAATGAAACCCAGGATGGTGAACAGAATAAAGATACAAATGTATCTAAGTGTAGATTTTATTGACAATGAAGCAATAAAACATATATATATTTATATATATATATATATATATATATATATATATATATATATATATATATGCATTCACATGTAAACAATTAGGTCTGTGCCTCTTGAGGTCCCAGCCCCTGTACACAAACTGTGTCCTTTTGTCCTCACTTGGTAGTCCCAATCTGGCAGTTGTTAATGAGACCTTTGCACGCTGACCGGCACATGTGGTCTGTGGCCGCGGCATCTTGCAGTCCTCCAGCAACAGATGGGACCAAGATGGGGGAAGAGGATGTGGTATATGTTGTTCTTTGTGGGTTCTAATATAATAATCAGACAGACACACAAGTCTTCTTATGTCAGCTTTTACTTATATGCAACTTGCAGACAACTCTGAACAACCAGTCTAAACCAGTTTTTTCACATGACATCACTGAGCATGAATACACTGCTGAGCATGCTCAGCTTCTTAAAGTAACATAGTCACATAACATAAAACTTATACATATCAATACAGTATAATGGGTGAGTCCACCACTAAAGTGAGCACATGTAGACCACACATGCTTTCATGGGTCTCTTCCCACTTCCTCTGAGGGGTGAATTGGGTCCTATTTATATTCTTCTCAAGGAATTAGCTGGGTCTTCTGAAATAGCTTTTTTAAAATGAAAATGGCAATTACAAAATCATCCCTCTTATATTTACTCTCTGGCTAGTTTTTGGACCATGATTCCCATCCTTCCCAGGCATCCAGTGGCCAGCTAAGTATAATATGAGTTGTAGTCAAAGACTGCCCACCCCTGCTCTAGAACTGAATGGTTCCTAGGCAGTCCTACACTATGAATCTTTCATAAGTGGTCAGAATAAAAGGGATGTGGTGTCCTATATGCTACCTAATGGTCTCAATAGATCAGTGATTCCCAGTCTCTTTTCAATGAAGGCACCCCAACATTCATTCTGGGATTTTTAGGGCACCCCTAGCATTTTATAGGTTATTTCTCAAGACCTTAATGAAGGGAACAATATTTAAGGTATAGTTACTCTTAGGTCTCACTGTCCAAATGAAAACAAAAAGCTTATTGTGCATTATAAGTTCCATAAGGATAACGCTTTGCCTGCATTTGTGGGAGGGGCTGGAGGCCTTTATAAACACTTCAGTCCAGACCCTCTCTGTTTACATCCCCTCAGTGAACTCACACTACATCAGTGAGCTTTGTGTCACCTGGAATAGACAACACTCAAGTTAACTCTGCATGCTCCAGAGTTCCTTACTTTCATCCAGCGTTTGCTGTAGCAGCTACACAATCCAGGCACCTTTATTTATCTCACTTTTCTTATTTTACCTTGCTTATGCTAAATCTATGTTTCTTAACCACCTGACTTTTATTGCAGTCTTTCCCATGTTACATCCTTATCGCTATTCCTTGGTCCTTCTCTCCCTGCATCTTATTATTCCCCACTCTCTCTGCTTCTCCCTTCCCCTGTTATCATGTATCACTGGAAGATCAAAATCATGCATCATTCTCTACATCACCCCTTAATTCCAATTTTTCTTCCCTAGCTTCTCCCTTTCCAGCCTGCCCTCCTGTCTTTCTGGGGCCCCAGTGCCCCCCGACCTATAATTTCTCCTCACAGTTTATTTCATTTGGCCTTTGCATGCTGGGGGACTGTTTAGCACAATGCAAAACAGTATTTGTGGCCCTGTAGCTGTAGCACTTAGGGTCAGTCCAGATACTGTTCTAAGTTACACCTTCTATATTTCCATCAATTTCCATATGGAAAGCTTCACCTCCCCCTTTCTCCTGTCCCAGTTCCACTCTTACCAGTTGTTTTGTTATTTTGTTTATTTTGTATTTTTTATTTAGTAGTTCAATTTATTTTTTTCTAGAAAAGCAGATTAAGGATAAATTCAAATGGGTGACTTTTTCACAATATTTTTTATTTTATTTTATATATCTTTATTTCTTTTATATATAAAAACAAACACCACAGAAAAAAATACCAACATACACATTCTCCATTACATAATCACTACAAACCCTGGACACAATAAATGTTCCATCAACAATATTGTTTTATGTAATCCAAGGCTCCCTATTCAACATTCTACATACAAATATCCAACCTACAACCTTACTTATCTCCAGTGGTACAGGGATTGTTCTCTTTAACCCATTTTACCAATCGTTCTCAGACTTGGGGGCAAGGGGAGGGGGTGCACAGGCCAGGGAGCTCATCAAATCACACCACAAATCCACAGGGATCTCCAATCCTTTCTGTCCTCATGCCTTAATTTTGCTATCACTATATACTCCTTCTAAGGATCTATGAATCCCAATTTTTTTTACATTTATCCAATGTTTCTGTGTTTTTATTATAGAAAAACCTTTCTGAATCACATTGATAGTCTATCTGTGCCTTGACTTCCGTCCATGTAGGAATCTCCTGTTTCTTCCAATATCTGGCCATACATAGCTTAAACGCTAATAAAATGTTGATACACAAATAGTTGCTATATTTATTTGGAATAGGGATTTCCAGATGAAATAAAAACATCTGTGGAGTTAAACTAGTATGTATTTGTAAAAAATCCAATAACAGTTCCCTTATCTTATTCCTAAGACCAGACAATTCAGAGCATTCCCACCATATGTGTATCTGAATACCTAACTCGACCTCACATCTCCAGCACCGGTTCGAAGAGCCGATCTGAAATTTATGCAGACGAGATGGAACCAGATACCATTTATGGATCAACTTATAATACTGCTCTTGCAAATTAATATAGTGTACAGCTTTTCTTATTACCCTCCATGCATTATACCAATCTTTTAATGGAAAAAAAACACCCAAATCCTCCTCCCATCGTACAAATGCCTGTACCTTAATAGGGATATTTAATTTATCTAGAACACTTTTGATTCTAGAAGTTGTCTTTACTCCAATTTGAATCTTAGTAAGCTCTACCCCTATATCTGACTCTGGGATAGGTTTCACTGAGAGTAACTCTTTCTCTAATATAATTAAATATATTGCATGAAGACAAATTAAATTTAATCTGCAAATCCTGAAACAAAAGAAAACGGTTTCTATCAAAGAAATCAGAGATTAATTTAAGACCCTTTGCACCTCAATGTGCTATAGCTAAATTTTCTAAGTATATTGCCATAACTGTAATACGGTTCTCACGATTCATGTAACTTATTGTGCTAGACACCCCGTTCTTTGTTCTATATTTGTAGATCCATCCCATTAGATCTCTAATTATTCAATTAGAGATTCTTAAGTCTCTAAAATGGGAAGGGTCCACCCAAAAAAAAAAGAAATGGTTCATGACCCCTGCAACTAGATCTTTCTCTATTATACCAGCCCAAATTCTTATCATGCTTTATATCCCACATAAAAAAATGTGGGAGCATACATGCCTCATGGATTTTAATTAGGTCAGGATATCCTATTCCATCCTCATTTAACCCTCTTTTGAGTATATCCCTGGAGATTCTTGGCTTCTTAGCACCCCACACACACCTTGAAAGAATCATATCTATCTCTCTTAGTATTTTTCAAAGGAACTGTGTAACAGGGCATAGTCCATTACTGGAGCCCTTGTCTGGGCCTGGAACTGTTATGCCAAGAACCCCAGAGACTGTGGACATTTCTGGGCCCAAAGAGACTGACAACCATGGACTGTTGGTTTGCTTCCAAGGAAATGGGCAGTAAGGGTTAATTATTTGAGTTGAGCTAAAGTTACTTTTGTGTATTGTAGCCCCTCAAGCCAGTGTATTGTGAACTGTACTGAGACCCCTTGCCATGTGTTCATTCATTCACGTCCCTCAGTCTGGGAGTCACCTATTGTATAACCTGAAACTCTGTTGTCAGTCCTTTGTATTATATGTTGTGATTTGATTACCTCTGTGAATGCTCCCATTGTGTCAGCCCTTACCATTTGCTGCTGGTTTCTTGTCTTATGTTTGGATTGTATTATCCCTGCCCCTCACCCTATTGTATCTGGTTGGCCCCTGTATTTCATTGTAGTTGATCTGTATAAATATGTGTGGTTTTGTACAATAAAGAGAGTCTTATTTTGGAGTGAACAACAGTCCTGGTGTCTTGTCTTCTTATGGTACTAAAGCAGCTACTCTGACGCCCATCTGAGCCAAGGTTCCTGCATCATTCGACCATCTGCTGCCAGCATCCTATGACCCAACTTCCGATGCTGTCAGGTGGCAACGTGGACTCTGTCTGCTTTCTTCTACTGAGTTCCAGAGATTATCTGTCTTCGACATGCCTTGGGTTTCTGTGACACGTTTCCTTTTATTCGTAGACCAGGAGTAGAGGCCTCACTCTCTACGACCTGTGGGACCAGATTGTGACCCCACGGTGTTCGAGCAGTCCGGCCATTTGCTCGACCGGTGCATCCGAAGACGCCAGTCCGGTGTTGAGGGGGAGATACCCGGGAACGACGGCGGAAGGCGACACGGTCCCTTCTAGCTTCCGTTACAAACTGGAAACGGGATAGCCCTAAAAAAAAATGTAATCTTAGGTACTAGCTTTAACTACATTAATACGCCCCACCCATGAAACTTCTAGCCCCTTCCAATCGCAGAATGTAGCTCTCAAATTTTTTATCAAATCCGAGTAATTTAAAAACACTATATGTGATAAATCCGCAGAAATCCTAATACCTAAATAAGAAATAATGTCATTAGACCAATCCACCTTAGCCTGCCCTTTCAGACCCTGCTGTTGCTCTTCTGATGCGTAAAATTATATCAATTGCGTCTTAGCAAGATTAAGTACTATAGCTATCCAAAATTTTAAGCACGTTTGAAAAAGAGACCTCTGGAGAGGACAGGGTCAGCAGGATATCATCTACATACATAGATACCAAGTGTTCTTGTGAGCCTATCAATATCCCAGAAATATCTACAGAGTTCCTACAGAGAGCAGCCAAAGATTCGATAGACAGAGCATACAGGAGGGGTGCCAAAAGGCACCCCTGCTGTGTGCCATTCTGAATATCAAACTTAGCAGCATTCAGAAAAGAACCCGTAATCCTAGCACTAGGAACCGTGTACAGCGCCATTGTACTTGCAGCAAATTGAATCTTCAGGACAAACACACGCAAAGTTTCAGCTAAAAATCTCCAATTAACTCTGTCAAAGGCCTTTTCGGCATCTAAGGCCATACATACAGAGGGGATTTGTCTTGAATGTATGACATCAAAAATATTGAATGCTCTGCGTGTGTTATCTTCTCCAGATCTACCAATCATGAAACCTACCTGATCTGGGTGAATAAGATCCAGAATCACAGTATTCAACCTTTGGGCCAAGATCTTTGAGTAGATTTTTATAACCAAATTAATCAAAGAAATTGGCCTATAATTTGTAACAATAGAAGGGTCCTTACCAGGCTTCAGGATCGGTGATATGGTGGCCTCTAACATTTCTGCTGGGAACCCTGTGGGGTCACCAACGGAGTTGTACATACATTCCAATAGTGGAGAGATCACAGGATATAATACTTGAAAAAACAAAGAAGTAAACCCTTCTGATCCGGGAGCCTTCCCCTTACATAACTCTTAAATTACATTGGAAACCTCATCCGCTGTAAACGGTTTATTTAAAATATTTAATTTCTCGACAGATAAAGAGGGTAACTTTAAACTGCTGAAATATTCTCTTATTTCTAAATCTGTCTTTTGGGGTTCTGGAACATTATAAAAAGACTCGTAATAGTTTCTAAAAGCATTACCAATCTGGAGAGGAGAAAGGCACGTTTTACCATTATACTTAATCTGATTTATTCTGTTTCTTTGATTATAACATTTTAATTCACTTGATAAAGCCTTACCCGATCTATAATTCAAATAGTACCATTGTTGTTTTAAACGTGTCAAACTCTTTTTTGCTTTATCACCTAACTTATTTTTCATTTCCTTTTGTACCTCAGATATCTCCCTTCCCTTTTCCCGGGATGTGTTTATTTAACCTCTCCAGTTTGGCAAGCATAATATACAAGTCTCCTAACGATTTACCTTGTTGTCGTTTCATATATACTCCTTGCTTTAATAAATACCCCCTCAAATAGCTTTTCATCGAACACCATAACATGAAATCCGACACAGCACCATTATCATTTTCAGCCAAAAATGTAACTGCTGTTTTTAAAATGTCTGTTTTACTAGACTGTAAAAATAACAACCTATCATGTAATTTTCAATTAAATTGTATATTATATATCTTGGGTTTTCTCTAATATCCATAAATACCGACGCATGGTCCGACCAGCTTATGTTCCCTATTTGTGAATCAATACATAGTTGTTATCATAAAGAAAAAGTCTATTCGAGAATAAGAAACATGTGGCTGAGAAATGAATGTAAAATCCTTCTCATCTGGATGCTGTATTCGCCAAACATCATAAAGATTATTTCTAAACAACAATGAAGAGAAAGCCTTTGCCTGTGACTCCAGCAGATACAATTATGGCTATGCCCTATTTTTCTTATCTTTCAGACAGGATGTGTATATATGTGGATATTTATGTTATCTCCACAATCTCCTCTCTGATAGTTTTCAATGCGTTTCTTGAATAAAGGCCACATCTACAAAATTCATATAGACCAGCTCTCTTAAACGGTGAATTTAGTCCCTGTAAATTTATAGTGACAAATTTTAATGGCATCTATCCCCCTCCATCCCCAAAACACTCCGTGTACCATGGACCTGATCAGCTAACCTATCACTCATACCATTCAACAACCCTGAACAGCAAAAAACATTTTCAATCAACCTCTTGTCGCATGAGTGATACCCTCCTCCCTCCATATCTTGACAACAGAAAAATCCCCGTTACCACTGGGGACTGTCTGTATGATCCTTTCGGTGGAGCCCTCACATGAACCAAACAAAAAGAAGCTGAGCTGCCCAGTCCACTTTGCGGGCCCAAGCAAGAGCCCCCCGGACCATCCAGATGGCCGCTCTCACTTGGCCCCCCCGTGAGCCCCAGGTGCGTCCTCCACCTGGGCCCCCACAGCGACCAGGACATCCATTGGTTTACCAACCCCATCAATATATCACATGATTTTTCTTTTCCCCTCCTTTTCCTGTTTTTTTTTTTCCTTTTTTTTTAACAAAAGAAAGACCCCCATTACCACCAGAGACCACCAGCATAATCCTTTCAAAGAAGCACCCAGAAAGACTGAACCAATAACAAGGAGAAGTTAAGATGTCCGGACTACAGTACACCACGGTTAGAGGTCTGCCCCGGCCATCTCAAAGACCACCCCAAACCCGGCCACCAAACGCTTGGGTCCCATCATGACCAGACCACCCATTAATTTACCAACACCATCAACGCATGCTTTGAGGTTAGAGCAAGTTAGAACAAGGAAGTGAAAAAAGTGTTAAGGTATATACCTGTTACAGCTTACCTTGACTTCAGCATCATCTGCAGGCGCGAGGCTTCAAGCATGCTGCTGGCCTCTGTTTTATCTGTTTGCTTCCTGTAGTCTCCTCCTACCAACTTCCTCCCTCTGAGCTACTCCTCCTACTTCCTGTGGAGGGGTTTACAGGGCAGACTGAGGCCTGACTCAGATACCCTTGCCTTGTTTTTCATAGCAGTTCTGTTACCTTGGGCTCCATGTATGACCTGGCTAGTCTTCCATCCATTCTAGTGCTGACCTGTGGCTCTGTCTGACTATTCTTTTGCCTAACCCCTAATAGTGGACATCCAATCTGGTGCAGACTTGTGGCTCTGACTGGCTACCTGAACTGTGTATGACCCGACTTGTCTGACTACCCCCTCTGGTGCTGACTTGTGGCTCTGTCTGACTATTGTTTTGTCTTTTCCCCTGGTGATCAGACACCCAATATAGTGCGGGCCTGGGGCTCTGGTAGACTTGCATAACTGACTGCAGGCGTGAGTCAGTATTCACCCTTACCGGCTCCAGTTGTGAGTCAGTGATATTTCCTTCTGACTGCAGGCTGAGTCAGACTTCATTCCTCATCAGATCAAGATCCTGGGTTCCTGTTCCAGTTCCTGTTCCTGGTTCCAGCTGAGACTTCCAGTGGCTAAGGCCTAGTCTCCAGCACAGTGGTATAGCATTGCAACCTATTATTCCTGGTAGCAGGCTTGCTGGCTATTACCCTGTGCTTATTCCTATTGTATATATTGTAAATATCCTGTTTATGTCATTTGTTAATAAACTGCATTAACTATACCGTACTGACTCCTGATCTTTTCTGCGTAACCGTGACAATACCATATTTCTTTCAATGTTAGTTATCTCTATTTCTTCACAGTACCCCTACCACCCGTAAGTGTAAATCAAAACTATCTAATAACATACCCCCTACTCTCCTTATCTATTAGTGTCTACACCAGTGCCCCAATTCAACAAATATACCAATTCCTTTCTCAATACTAAATACTACTCTTCTCTCTAATTTACCGAAATCTACCCTAACATCAATCTATATCTAGACTAAACTAAAGTATTTATTCTTACACCCTCTAAACATTAACTGCTTTTAATCACTACCCTCATTATATACTAAATACATTCCTCCCACATTCCCCAATCCCACACTAAACCTCAGTACCATAAATACCTGTGTACAGTATCCTACTTTACCCATAACTAGAACTATTTATGTGTATTATCTCTAAATAATTTGTAACAGCCTTTCCACTTGCTACCTAACTACCTTCAAGTATTGTCTCCCTCCCACAAATCTTTACCCCTTTCACCTTACCCAATATCCTATATATGTCTACTGGCCCACATATGTCTACACAGCCCAGCATATTTATCATCAGCGTTAATACTCCTTTTCATTCCTGCAACACTCCCCATTCCACAAGCTTTTGCATTGCCTGTAGTGGAGTCATGCAGACATGAGACAAGCCCTTATATTGAATATACAGCTTAGTAGGAAACCCCCAATTATATGGGCTCTTTTAATTGGAGCTTCCCCCAACAATTTGGGGTCCTGCAATAGACATATTAGATCAGTGTATCAGATCACCTGTTCTTCCAGTGCTATAAATCTATGAGTGCCAGGGACATACAAAGGTTTTAACAAAAGCTTTGTTGCAAGATTTAATGTATAACCGTCAAGGCCATCATCAGGTTTTACCTGCCAGCGAGAGCACGAACTGAAAAGTTACCTTTATCTCACTGAGGGTTAAATACTTAGAACTGGGAAAACCAGCTGACACATAGGGGCACATATAAACTCCCACTGGATAACTTACCAGCATTCCAGGGGTTAAAAGCACCATTTAAATTAGTGGGTAATTTTCAAATTGTTATTTGTCCCCTGTAGTCCTTTTGGGTTGCCTCAGAATGGCTCTGCTTCTTAAATCTTTGCGTTCCAGAGGGGGGTATGCAACGCATTGCTAATTGATAATACACAGCCTCTTTGAGTGCTGGGGAATGCGTTGCATATCTCCTGGCACTCAAAGGGCTAAGGTTCAAGCAAGGCTAATGTTACCAGTGAGGAGCAGGAAATAGCTTGCAGGCTCTGACAAATAGTTGGATATTACTGCCTAGCAACCGAGCATCTGTGGCACAGCTAAAAGACACAGAGAAAGAGACAGGAACTAGAGCCACGTTGACAATAATGAATAGAAATATGCAGAGCATTTTCTAATAATTATGTTTAAGTTTCCCAACTGCAGTATGTTTTTGTGGGAAAATATATTTGGCCTGCTTGTGACCAGTAAATGTACTTATAATTAAACATTTTTTCCATTGTCCCCAAGACCGTTGGGTCAGTGGGCTCGGTTCCATTTGCTATAAAAAAGAAAAAGCAGCAGAAAGTAAACATCCTGCAAATCTTGTTTTCACCACATCTCCTATTCCAGTGGGAATGAGTTGACTACAACATCACCTGAAGAACACCACTTAGGTAGGATTAGAGTGTAACCTTTGTTTATTTTAAATGGAAAGTACAATGGAGGAGATGCATGAAAGTGAATGTCACTTTCTTAGTAATGTCTACACTCCATCTCAATTACAGTATCTCCCTTTCCTGACTTCCCCTCAGCATGCAGGGTTCTCCTTGCAGGCCTGAGAGTATTCATTTAACCACCAAATGCTCTCCCTTAACCCTTTGAGTGCCAGAGTGGTACCCAATGCATTGCTTTGCAATGTGTTGCATACCCCTCTGGCACTCAAAGGGTTAAGCTGTAAAGGCTGTGGCAGAGCATTGACTCTTGCACAGGGCCATTGCATAAGTAAAATTAAATAAACTGGGGCCTCTGCATATATTAAAAACAACAAAAATGGGGTTCCTAGATCCCTGGTGTCCCATTTTTGGGTACAGGACCCAAGAAAAGGACCCCTAACTGGAGAGGATCTTGTGACCCACTCCTCAACACATGGGGATACATAAGTAAAAGATTTGTGGGCTCCACATGACCCTATTAGGTTCTATCACCACCTAGTGTGAGTATGGGGGTGGATTTGTCTGACCCCTTCTTTCTACCTCTTACCCCGTAGATTATGGCACACCATATTAAATTATATTGAATGGGTGAATGTGAATCATAATATATATATATATATATATATATATATATATATATATATATATATATGTTTGGGCACTCCTTACCAAATTACATGTTTTGTTGAGTGAAAATAAGTTAACACAACCTCTACAGAATATAAGCTTAAACGTTTCATGTTCTTGAAAATTTTAATGCACTGTTACAACATATTTGCTGAATTTAATAGATGAAAAAAATAAAATAGATGTGACATGAGCAAAAGTTTGGCTGCCCTATCTGTCAGTACTTAGTAACACCCCCTCTGGCAGAAAGTATAGTCTCCAAGTGTTTCTTGTAACCAGCTAAGTCTTCCTATTCTTGCTCTAGGATTTTTTTCCTACTCTTGCTTGCAGAATGCTTCTAGTTCAGAAATACTCTTAGGTTATCTTGCATGTGCTACATGTTTGATATCTACCTGCAGATTTTCAATAAAATTAAAATCTGGGACTGTGAAGGCCACCCCTAAAACATTAGCTTTCGTTTCTTGAACTAGCTCATGGTTGATTTTGAGGTATGTTTTGGATCATTGCTTTGTTGTAATATTCAACCTCTTTTCAGCTTCAGTTTCCTTACTGGCTGTGGGACATTAGCTTCTAGGATTTGATGATACTTCCTTCCTGACTCCAAATGGCAGTCAGATCGTTCCCTGGATCAACAACCTATCTGCATTGAAGCCATCTCCCATAATGTTCTGTGCTAGATAGGCATCCATTGCTTTTTTGAAACCAGTTACATTATCTGCTACAACATCCCAAGGCAAAGAATTCCTTAGCTTTACCACCCTTACTGTAAAAAATTCCTGCCTTTGTTTTAGTCAAGAGCACCTTTTCTCTAGTCTTAATGGATGACGTATCGTTCTTAGCTCTATGTGTAAATAATTCATTCTTGTTCCCCTGGCTGCCCCACAACCCCAAGGCTTAATATATCCAACCCAATGCTTTTGACAAGGTGTTATTTTTTTCAAATGTTTTTTCACCAAATGTACTTTTGGTGATTGTAGCCAAACTGTTGAATTTTATCTTAATCAGACCACGGCACTTGAGTCCAAAATGCTTCTGGCCTATTTAAGTGTTCTGCTACACACTTCAGACATGGACTTTTGTGATGAGATCACAAGTAAAATTTATTTTTTAAGACTCTTCCATGAAGATCACGCAAGCAACGCTACACAGTGGATTGGTGTGCCACTACTACAGTACAAGCCAGATTTTCCTGCAGGTCCTTTGCAATTATATGGGTGTTTTGCTATGCAGTTCTGACCAGTATATGAGCAGTCCTGTTTGAGAATTTTCTTGGTCTTCCAGGTCTTGTCTTGACTTCAACAGTTCCCCTTAACGTCCATTTTTTAATGGCATTTTGGACAGTGGAAATTTCAAGCAGGAAGTGTTCAGCCACTTAGAGAAGCCCATGGTTGTTGAGTGTAAGCACAACACCCTGAGATATTCAAAGAGTTAGGTGGATTTATTATATTCTGGAATTGTCATCACCTAAATTAGATGAAGGCCTAACAAGTCAATTATGTTCTGATACCTTAAAAAATAACACAAGTGGATCTACTGGAAGGGTGTTAAAATTTTTGCACATGCCACATCTGGTTTATTTTTTGTCAATCTGTTAATTTCATCAAATATGTAATGTATAATATTTGTGTGTCCAGAATCCCACACATTGAATAAAATAATACAGTTATAAGGAAATTTAATATGAAATAAATAATAATGAGGACTTTTGTGTGATTGTACCTATGTATATATGTCTGTGTGTGTGTGTGTGGCCATTGGGCAAGATACGTGTTAAATTAGCTTCATCTTTGTTTATTATACTGTCAGCATATTGTACTTTCATTTTATTTATTGTGTTTATTTATTTATTTTATTTTTAAATGTAACTAAGTTAGGGACTTTTATTATTAGACACCCCTTTGTTTTTGGGTGGATATGGAAATCAGTTGCCTAATTAATCGCTGCAGGACAAGCAAGTTAAATTGTAATTGACCCCCTCTTGACTAATATCTGTCCTAATTTGATAAATGGGGATCTATGGGACAATTATTATTATTATTATCTGTTTCTGTTAGACCTAATTTCTTCAAGGAATGCATGGCAATTTTAACCCCTTGATGAGGTTCAGGGGTTTTAGAAATCCTAAAAATTATTTTATACACCCCCTCCACCCATTATAACTAGTAATGATGTCTTATATAGGTTCCAGTGGCCCTCAGAAATGGTGGCTGAGCATACCTGAGGGCAAGCAGGTTCCATTCTGATGAAGCACACCAGTTATAATGGAACAGTACATTATCTCAAAGTGCTACAACGATAATGGGAAAACTATTCCAAAAAATAATCATATACAGAGAGAGAGAGAGAGAGAGAGAGAACATATGTTAAAGCCTACATTGTAGGTCTCACGCAAAAGTACAGAATCACCGAAATGCAGGGCTACAGTTTGTTGAACTTTAACTCTGCTCCCATCTGTCCTTCGTTGAAGTAAAACATAAAATAAGAATTAATGTTATTAATGCAAAGATCTGGGGAATTCAGAGTTAGATTATTTGTAACCATGAGTTTCCATGTTTTCATATGTTTGATTGAGAACTATGATGAAGAATTTAAAGTTATTTTTTTTCCTTTTACTTTATATAGTTTTTAATACATTTATTTACTTTGCACACTTGAGCAATAAAAAATTTGTTTTTTAAGTAATACTATTTGATTTGATGAAGATTGATTTTAGTGCCTGACCTTTTTCTATTAATCATTTTTTTTGTTTTATTTGATGCATGTTCAGATTTCAAAATTCAATTTAAATGGGGTCAGCTGAGTGCTTTGTGCAAGTGAGCAATCATTTTGATTAATTTTTCAATTAAAGTTTCATGGGATTAAAAAAACTAATTTTACACACTCAATCACAGTATTAATGAATTGATTAAACATTAAACATATTTATGGTCTTTGTTCTCAAGTTTAAGTGAATAGTATACCATAACCTTTGGCATCTGTCCATTAAGTAGATTTGACTGTAGACCTAATAAAAATTTGTTGATGGCATGGAAAGTAATCACCAGAAAAGTTCTATTTTCTTTTTGTAGGAAAAAAATGTTGCTCTTTTCATAGAAATTCCCCTGGATTAGAAATACAGTACAATGTATGCCTTTTTTGCTACCACCAACAAAATTCCTGCGATACCTTGGCAATTTCTGCCTTTGCTTTCTATGGCTGCAAGAGTTCCCACTGCAATACTATGAAAACCACGATTTACTGCCATGCTGCAAGATTTTAGACCATTAAATGCTGTCCATTTACATGCTTTCTGTGTATATAGCCTGTACGCTGGCCATGTGCCCACGTATCTGTGGTCAAGGAAACGCTATTTATATATGATGTTTTCAGCTCATTGGCCAAAGCACAAACCACCTGGCACATCCATTCTTGAAAAATAACTGCAGCTTTGGATATCTCAGTTGGGTGCAAAACATAACATCAGTACTATATCCTCTGTTTTCTACAAAATAATATGGCATCATGTCAACAGACAGAATTATGGCATTTACAATTCCACAAGAGTACTTTTGGATTATTTCTGTGCATTTTTTATTTCTTTCTAGGAACTCAGTAATTGGGGTTGACAGCAAATAGAAAAACTGTGTAACATAATTGCTTTAACATGACTAGGGGTGCTGGAGATGATAGCCGTGTGTGTGTGTGTGGCACATGTGGGGAGTCTATGACTTGTCACCTCCAGCTAATTCAGTCTCAGACTCATCCTCTTTCATGCTTTGCACTGGCACAACAACAGTAGGAGGAGACATGATATGTGTTATTTTTACTGAAGAAACTGTAGTCCCACTCCCTGAGACATTTACAACACTAGTATTCTGTTCCCTTTGCCACATACCTGCTGTTAGTTGCTGCACCTCTGACATTCCGCAGGCATGTCTCCCAATCACATCTATGGTTTCACTTCAGGTGGGACCTCAATAAGGATGCTTTCCCCGCTGCTCAGATATTTTTCTATAGAGACAACAGCTAACAACACATTTAGCGTTTGGATCATGAGCAAAGTATATCCATACTGTAGATTTCATAGACTGCGGTTCCTGTGGAACTGCTTCTTATTACATCATCACTAATTCAGGGGCTAGTTGTTGCAATAGTATGAGTAGTAGTAGGCAGCAGTGGCTCTGCACCACTAACAGCAGTAGAAGCACTCATAGATAGAGTTGTTGATGTTGGCCTGGTTTGCTGTTTAGTCAATAGCAATATATGTGAAAGGATGGGGCTGGACTTGAAAGTGATGATAGTGATTAGTGATGAGCGAGCATGCTCGGCCGAAGCTCGGTTCGGCTCAAGCATTGCTCTGCTCGGCACATGGTGGTACTCGTACGAGTACCGCATGTGCTCGCCCGCCATGTTCGGGTCTCCTCCCCGCACGTTTCGCGGCTGCTGCGCAGCCAATAAACGTGCGGGGAGGCTCTGACATTAGTGTAATGCCAGCAGCCATGTTGGCTGCTGGCATTACACTGATTGGCTGGCCAGAACCCGTGATCGGGTGCTGTATAGTACCCGACTCGCGAGTTCAGCTCATTCTCAGCCAGGGAGAGATGCGATCAGGCAGGGAAAGTCAGTGTAGGGAGAATAAAAGTGTTGGTACTCTTTCAAGACCCAGGACTGTTGTGTGTGGGGGCAGCATTTATATTTTGTTTGGGGGGGCACAATTTCCTTTTTTTTGTGGGGGGGATATTAGTAAGGTGACATTGTACTAGGTGCACAGGGACAAATATTTTACAACGCAGCGACAAAAAGGGCCATTTTAAACGTGTGCCTAGCCATAGATTATTGTCACATTCTGTTTAGTGTGCAAATTCACAAATTAACGTCACATATTCCGTTCACTGTGCCTAGCCGCAGATTAGCGTCACATTCTGTTTCGTGTGCCTAGCCGCAGATTAGCGTCACATATTGTTTAGTGTGCAAATTCACAAATTAACGTCACATATTGTTTAGTGTGCAAATTCACAAATTAACGTCACATATTCCGTTCACTGTGCCTAGCCGCAGATTAGCGTCACATTCTGTTTCGTGTGCCTAGCCGCAGATTAGCGTCACATTCTGTTTCGTGTGCCTAGCCGCAGATTAGCGTCACATATTGTTTAGTGTGCAAATTCACAAATTAACGTCACATATTGTTTAGTGTGCAAATTCACAAATTAACGTCACATATTCCGTTCACTGTGCCTAGCCGCAGATTAGCGTCACATTCTGTTTCGTGTGCCTAGCTGCAGATTAGCGGCATATATTCCGTTTAATATGAAGAAGGCGGGTAAAAAGGGAGGGGGAAGTGGACGTGATCCTGATAGTTCAGGGCGCGGGTCAGGACGCGTAGAAACTGTGCCTGGTGCCAGAGCACAAGACAGAAAGACATCCACCATACCTAGCTTCATGTCTCAGTTTACAGGGCGTCGCAGGACATCACTCTCGAGGTCAGACCACTGCGAACAGGTGGTCGGTTGGATTTCAGCTGATACTGCTTCCAGTCGGTTAAGCACCACCCTGTCTTCCACCAAGTCCACTCTCACTAGCCAAGAGTCTGGTCAACATAATCCTCACCCTGATCATCCTTCCTCCCACCATAGAGGGTCTGGCCAAAGAAGTGATCCCACACTGGGATATAGTGAGGAGCTCGTCTCATCACCAATCCTTGATTTGAACCTCTCTCCAAGCACGCTTGCAGAGGAACATGAGATCTTGTGCCCTGATTCACAACCTCTAGAGGGTACCCAATCACAAGAAGATGACAGAGGGGAACGGCATTTAAGGTCAAAGGAAGTGGATGATGATGATGAGACACAGTTGCCATCAAATCAACCACAATTACTGTCTCAAGACCTTGATGAGGAGGATGATACACAGTTGTCAATGACTGAGGATGTGGTGGGATCAAGAAATGAGGAGGATGATCAGAGTGAGGAAGTGGAGGAGGACTTGGTGGACGATCAGGTCACTGACCCCACCTGGGAAGGTGGAGAGCCGAGCGATGACAGCAGTCCTGAGGGTGAGCCATCTGCAGCACCGCAACAGGCTGGAAGAGGCAGTGGTGTGGCTAAAGAAAGAAGGCGGACCGCACCAAACTGGCCCGCAAATGTTCCACGGAGCACCCCCTTGCGTAAATCTCCCTTGCCAAGGGCTAGGTGTTCCGAGGTATGGCGTTTTTTTAAGGAAAGTGCGGACGACAAAAAAATTGTAGTTTGCAACCTGTGCCACACCAGAATGAGCCGAGGCATGAACACTAGAAACCTCACCACCACCAGCATGATCCGACACATGGCATCCAAGCACCGTAATAAGTGGGAGGAACGCCCGGATCGCCAATCTGTGTCTGCAGGCCACACCACTGCCTCCTCTTACCCTGTTTTCGGTGCTGGCCATTCGCCTGTCGAAGGCGCAGGCCCGCATACCTCCCGCCCTGCACCTGTACCATCTGAAGCACCATCAGCGACCACATCCACTTCCCTGTCCCAGCGCAGCGTCCAAATGTCGTTACCCTAGGCATTTGAGCGCAAGCGAAAATACCCAGCCACCCACCCACAGGCCATAGCACTAACCTCACACCTTTCCAAATTACTGGCCATCGAAATGCTGCCATTTAGGCTTGTGGACACTGAGTCCTTCCGCAGCCTGATGGCAGCAGCTGTCCCTCGGTACGCAGTCCCCAGCCGCCACTACTTTTCCCGGTGTGCCGTCCCCGCCTTACACCACCATGTGTCCCTTAACATCACCCGTGCCCTGACCAACGCAGTTACTGGGAAGGTCCACTTAACGACTGACACATGGACAAGCGCTTGTGGCCAGGGAAGCTACATTTCCCTGACGGCACACTGGGTGAATGTCGTGGAGGCTGGGAGCGACTCGGACCCTGGGATGGCACAGGTGCTACCCACGCCGAGGATTGCGGGCCCTACCTCCATCAGGGTTTCCGCCAGCACCTACGTTATTGGCTCCTCCTCCTCCTCCTCCGTTTCCACCTCCGAATTCTCTGCGTGCAGCGCCACTCACCCATCAGCCAGTAGCTGGAAGCAGTGTAGCACTGCAGTGGGGAAGCGTCAACAGGCCGTGCTGAAGCTGATCTGCCTTGGGGACAAACAGCACACGGCCTCAGAGCTGTTGCAGGGGATTAGTCACCAGACCGAGCAGTGGCTCTCGCCACTCAACCTGCAACCAGGCATGGTTGTGTGTGATAATGGGCGTAACTTGGTGGCGGCTTTGGAGCTCGGCAAGCTCACACACGTACCATGCCTAGCGCATGTATTTAATTTAGTGGTTCAGCGATTTCTAAAAACCTACCCCAATTTGCATGATCTCTTGACGAAGGTGTGCCGCGTGTGTGCACATTTCCGTAAGTCATCTACAGCTTCAGCCGGCCTGTTGAAGCTGCAGCAGCGCTTACAATTGCCAGCTCACCGGCTGCTGTGTGACGTGAGCACGCGCTGGAACTCCACCTTCCACATGTTGGCCCGGCTTTGTGAGCAGCAGAGGGCAGTAGTGGAGTACCAGCTGTTACACGGTCGTCGCCTCTCCGTTCAACTTCCTCTAATCAGAAGTGAGGAGTGGGAATGGATGTCAGACCTCTGTGAGGTTTTACGCAATTTTGAGGAATCGACACAGATGGTGAGCGGCGATAACGCTATTATCAGTGTAACCATCCCACTTCTGTGTCTACTGAAACGCTCGCTGCTCACAATTAAAACCGACGCTTTGCATGTGGAAGAGGTGGAAATGGGGGAGGAAGAGCTTACACAAGGTGATAGCCAGAGCACCCTCCCTTCGTCTTCTCAGCGACAATTGGAGGAGGCGGAGGAGGAGGAGGAGGAGGAAGACACGGTTGCCTCCGCTACAGAGGGTAGCCATGGAACTTTATTTCCATCTCTTCAGCGTGGGTGGGCAGAAGAGGAGGAAGAGGATGAGGAGATTGAGAGTCATCCTCCTGGTGAGGACAGCGAAATCTTGCCTGTTGGTACTCTGGCACACATGGCTGACTTTATGTTAGGCTGCCTTTCCCGTGACCCACGCGTTGTACGCATTTTAGACAACACGGATTACTGGGTGTTCACCCTTCTGGACCCCCGCTACAAAGAGAATTTCTCATCTCTCATTCCTCCGGTAGAGAGGACAAGCAAAATGGTGCAATACCAGAAGGTTCTTGTTGAAAAATTGCTCCAAAATTTTCCATCTGACAATGCTGGCGGCAGAGTACGTGCTACCTTGGCCAACTGAGAAGGGGAGAAAAGGGGAGCACACAGCAGTTCCAACAAAGGCAGGGCAACACTCTCCAAGGCGTGGGACACCTTCATGACACCCCGCCAGCACCCTCACCCTGATGCGCAGCCTAGTGTCACAAGGAGGGAAAAGTTTTGGAAGATGGTGAAGGAGTACGTAGCAGACCGTGTCAGCGTCCTCAATGATCCCTCTGTGCCTTACAACTACTGGGTGTCCAAGCTGGACACGTGGTATGAACTGGCACTCTACGCCTTGGAGGTGCTGGCCTGCCCTGCCGCCAGCGTTCTGTCTGAGCGGGTATTTAGTGCTGCTGGTGGCATCATAACAGATAAGCTTATCCGCCTTTCAATGCTGATAGTTTGACACTTATAAAAATGAACAAGGCCTGGATTTCCCCTGAGTTCTCCACTCCACTGGAGGAAAGCCCCGGGTGAACATAAAGTCACTTTAGATATGTTATTTACAATTATGGGAATACTCTGTATTCCCATTCACCCCTTCCACCCAAAAAACGGGTATATGGTTGACTCTTAATCTTCTCATCCTCCTCCTCCTCTTCCATATACCCTGTGATATCATTTTTATATAGGGCCAGCTCACCAGCGGGCCCTGTTTGACAATTTTTGTATAGGTCAGCTCACCAGCGGGCCTTCTCATATAATGTTTTATTGGGTCAGCTCTCTAGCGGGCCCTCTCATATAATGTTTTATAGCGTCAGCTCACTAGCGGGCCTTCGCATATAATGTTTAGGATGGTCAGCTCCGCAGCAGACCCTCACCCATAATGTTTTAGATGGTCGGCTCAGCAGCAGACCCTCATTCCTAATGTTTTAGATGGTCAGCTTAGCGGCATGCCCTCGCCCCTAATGTTTTAGAGGGTCACCAGCAGGACATTAATCCTAATTTTTCAAGGCTGTGTATGATGCCCTCCTTTATGTGTAATAAAGGGTGTATTGGAGTGACATTTCAGTCTAATTTTTGGCAGCCCTTTCACTTAGTGCATAGGCTTTATGAGTGTTGGACCACTACCTGAACTATTGTACCACAATGTGAATGAGGCCTTCCATTTTGTGATATACAGGTTGTATCGGAGTGCCTCAGGTCCTCCCATTGAATTAAATAGGGCTGGGGTGTTCGACAGAGCAGAAGGTAGTTCTTGGCTTCATCCACTAAGTCACTTCGTCACTTTTACTCAATGGATCAGACCCCACTGTTCCGACTATAAATTTTGGACTTAACAAGGGCAAACGGACATGTTGTAAAACCTGTGGTAGCTGCGGCCTCCGTTCCTGAATGCTGTACCTTACCCGGGCCATAACCACGTTGAACACCTGCTTTATGCTGCGCATGTTTCCCTCTTAATCATGGCCCCAGTTCCGAAAAATCGATGAAATTTTTTGCAGAATTTGCAGATGATATACAAGTAAATATACAGCAAATACTGTTTGGTAACAATTTTTCGCCTACAATCGTTTTTATCTTCCTTTTTGTGTGTTTTACGGTCAGTCTGTAAAAATGGCGTACTACGGGCGAAACATCGTTCCCAGCAGCGACGTTGGAGTCCAAGATGCATCCAGACATCCTCCCTATGCTGTCCCTGAACCATTTCTGTGGTGTTTCCATCATTTTCTGACCTTTTCCTATGAACCAGGCACCCTCCCCTCATCAGAGCAGGGGGTGCCTGGTGTAATGCTCGAGTCCTCCCATTGACTTCAATGGGGCTCGGGTGCTCGACCGAGCACTCGAGCCTCCGGGGGCGCTCGGCCAGAGCACCCGAACACCCGAGCATCGGGGTGCTCGATCATCACTAATAGTGATGATGATTATGACCAAGATGATTCTGCATATTTACAGTACTGTGGAAAAGTTTTAGGCATGTGTGAAAAAATGTTGTAAAGTAAGAATGCTTTCAAAAATAGACGTTGATAATTTATTTTTTATCAATTAACAAAATGAATAGAGAGTGAACAGAAGAAAAATCTAAATCAGATCAATATTTGGTGTGAACACCTTTTGCCTTCAAAACAGAATCAGTTCTTCGAGTTACACTTGCACACAGTTTGTTAAGGAACTCAGCAGGTTGGTTGTTCCAAACATCTTGGAGAACTAACTACGATTCTTCTGTGGATCAGGCAGCCTTAGTTGCTTCTCCCTCATCATGTAATCCCATACAGACTTGTTGATGTTGAAATCAAGGCTCTGTGGAGCCATACCATCACTTCCAGGACTGACTTGTAACAGTTACCTTAGATCCAGCGCCGCCTCTTCGGCTGGCGCTGGGTTTGTATTGCTCTAAATGATGCCTTGGCGTCATCCCACACGTCATTCTTGGGACTGGGTCTGGGCACCGTTAGCGTCTGTAGCAGCTGCCCGTGTCCTCTGGCTATGAGGGTCAGCGGCTCTAGGTGATGCAGGAGAGGTGCAGGTGTTTGGCGCATCTCGACGAGATGCGTCATTTTCAGGCGCAAGATTACATTTTTGATGCAGGCCTCACTTTATTCTGGTAGCCTGGCCAGTCTCCTCCTATCTACTTCCTGGCTCCTTGTATTTAAGGGAAGTGGATTTCTATCCAGTTACTCTTACACTTTTGTCCTGTGTTATTGTGTTTACTGGTTCCTGAGTTCCTGTGTATGACCCTGGCCTGTCTGACTATCCATTCTGGTGTTGACCTGGGGCTCTGTCCATCTATCTCCTCAGTGTTGCCTTCCAACTAGTGAACATCCTATCTGGTGCAGACCTGTAGCTCTGGCTGACTACCCATTCTGTGTATGACCCTGGCCTGTCTGACTATCCATTCTGGTGCTGACCTTGGGGCTATGTCCATCTATCTCCTCAGTGTTGCCTTCCGACTGTGGACATCCAATCTGGTGCAGACCTGTGGCTCTGGCTGACTACTGTCTTGCTTGCACTCCGTGACAGAACGTAAGGGTCATGACAACAGACGGTGATAGTGAGTCACCTTTCCAGATCATACTGGACAGAAAACAGGTTAAAGATCAACGCATTGATCATTTATCCTTGGCCTTGCAAACCTTGGTTAGCTGTACTACTCACTTGGAACGCGCTAACCCACAACCGGTGGCCACCCCAACTCCTTCCTTGGCACCGGCAGTCCATACTGCCTCTGATGCAGGGTTGATCAGAGGTTTGTTGGGATCTGCTCCACTGCCACAGCATTATAGTGGAGAGCCTGAGTTATGTCACGAATTCCTCAACCAACTGGGCAAGCTTTCCCTAGTGATCGTAGTAGGGTTGGATTTATGATTTCGCTCCTTTCGGGCAAGGCTTTGGAATGGGCGAATCCTTTATGGGAGATGGACAATCCCATAATTTATACTTTCAGAAATTCATGGCCTCCTTCAAATGGGTCTTTGATGTGCCAGGTCACGCAACCTCGGCTTCCAAACACCTTATGATTATACACCAGGGCAATCGTACAGTGGTGGAGTATGCTATTGAGTTCCGTACCCTGGCAGTTGAGGTTGGGTGGAACAATGCGGCTCTTGAAGCTGCCTTTTCCCAAAGGCTTGGTGACTATGTGAAGGATGAGATTGCTGCACGTAAATTACCTAGGGACTTGGAGGAACTGATATAATTTGTCATCCTGATTGATACTCGGGTCCGAGAGAGACCCTCATTCAAGGAGCGCCTGCGGAGGCATCCTTCTAGAGTGTCATCCTGCTTAGTTTACTCATCCAGTCCTCCCTCACTTCCCATACCTCCTGGTACTGACCCTAGGGAGGGTGAACCTATGCAGGTTGGGGGTACCTGACTGTCTATGGAGGAGAGGGCCTTTTGGAGGAGTGAGGAACTGTGCCTATACTGTGGCAAAACAGGAGACTTATTGAGGTCATGCCCGGTACGTCCGGGAAATGCCCGCACCTAAGATCCGGGCGGGGACAAATCTTAGGTGGTATCTCCAAGTCCCCTGAGGCCTCTATCATGGTCCCTGTGCTTCCTGGCGACATTCTGTCAGTTTCACTCACAGCTAACTCTTATTGGTTGCAGTGTCTTGTCCCGCCCAGTATTTGTCGTTAAATACTGGGTCCTGTCACTTTGCTGTTGCCCTTTTGTGGTGTTTCCGTTGCCAGCGCTTGTTCCTGTTCTCTGTGTGAAGCTCTGTGTACCGACCCAGATTGCCTGACTACTCTGCTGTATCTGTTCCTGCCTGTGTACCGACCCGGATTGCTTGACAACTCTGCTGTATCTGTTCCTGCCTGTGTACCGACCCGGACTACCTGACTACTCTGCTATATCCGTTCCTGCTCCGTGTACCGACCCAGCCCAGCTGAGGTTCCTGCCCTGTGTACTGACCCAGATTGGTTGACGTTCCTGCTCCGTGTACCGACCCGGCCCGGCTGACGTTCCTGCTTTGTGTACCGACCGACTGTTCGTTCCTGCTCTGTGTACCGGCCCAATGGGCTACTGTTCCTGGTATTGGTGCGATCTGTGGTCCCATTCCAGTCCTCGGTCTGGGGTTCCGCTTCCAGGCTCGGTCTCCGGACTACCCTGTTGAGCCTCAGAGTCACTTGTGCAGTCTAGTCGCTAATAGGTCAGTGTCGCGCGGGCGACATTCCGGTGTATACTCCATCAGTGCACCACTGTATGCTTGTCCCTCCTTCCTGCCTTCAGCTGCGGTTAGTGTTTCGTTGGGCGCCTCAAGCTGTGTTACCATCAGGCAGTCTTGGCTGGTCTTGGCGTTCGTTAACCCCTTCGGGAAGGTGCTACTTGTCTCCGGTCATTCACAGTGCAGTTTCCATTGGGCATCCATCTGGGCATACTCTCTCAGTCCTCCGTTACTGCTAAGGCAGATCTTGTTATCCTGGGCCTCTGTTTTCTCCTGGGCGTTTCTCGCTATTTAAACACTCCCTGTGCAGAGTGGGAGTTTCAAGGGCCTCGCACTATTAGGGCCTGCTCGCTGTATTGGCCTAATAGTAACCCGTTCCTGGCTGCCTCGGTTTGAGTTCACACGATCATAACCTGACCTTTGTCAGTATACTGTATGGTCTGTTTGTACATATACTGGACCCGTGTGGGTATACATTGTATTTTGCCGTAATCTGTCCTGTGTCAGCATTGTATTGTGTTACCTATACTGCTGGGCCCGGGAGGGTTATATTCGCTAAACCTGTTAAATAAAACTGTGTTTTATTTCATCTCGTGAGTCTGAATGTCATTAAAACCATAACAGCCTCGCAGGATAAACCTATGCTTGAAGTGGTTCTTACTTGGGCTAATGAGTCTGTCTCAGTTTCTGCATTAATAGATTCAGGTGCTGCCGGTTACTTTATGGATGCTGAATTTGCTGCTTAGAACCAGATTCCTTTACAGCCACGTGTCTCCCCTTTGGCTGTTGAGGCCATTGATGGCAGACCCCTTCTGCCATCACACATAAATCCTGAAACCTCTCAGATTACCATGAGGCCCTCCATAAAGAAACCCTGAAGTTTCAGGTGATCAACTCCCCTCATTATACCATCGTCCTAGGGTTTCCGTGGGTTCAGACACATAGGTATTGAACATGTTTGGAAAAGCCAAAGAATGTAATCAACAACATATTCTCAAAGTTTTGAAAAATTATTTATGAGTTATATCCAGACACAGATGGGACACATTACCAGCACACACTTAAGTTGCTGTAAAGAATGCAGATAGCTACAACACACCTTCTATGTCAATCTCTTCCCCAACATGGTAATTGGTGATGAGTGGTAAGTACCTGATAAACAACAATTTAAAACCTTTAGAAATCTATGTTCCTGGCATCAGGACCCAGACCACAGAGATCAGTTCAGTATTTGAATCCGAACATTTAGCCTCTATCTTTTGGAATTATGTTAATGAGCCTGTCTCATTTGAGGAGAGAGAGCACAACGGACTGGAACATGCAGTTGTCCAGAAATATTTGGACACTGACACAAGTTTTGTTATTTTGGCTATTTACCAAAATAATTTCATGTTATATTTAAATAATGAATATGGGCTTAAAGTGCAGTCTTTCAGCTTTAATTTGAGGGTATTCACATTCTGTCACGGAGCGCAAGCAAGACAGGAGTCAGACAGTATAGTAAAATTTACCTTTATTAGAATGACACAATAAAGACAAATCACACAAGCAAAGGGTGACAGAGAGGCTAGAAACTATCAGCAATAGGAGCCGCCTAAAGTCAACCACAACTGCGAGAGACTAGGCTGGAGCCAACTGGGAGTCTCACTTCCCCTGGAGAGTACACAGACTAGGCCCTATGGTATGCAGAAAAGGATCACAACAAGGTAGACTACTGACTCACGCCTGCAGTCAGTAAGGTTGGAGTCTACTAGTGCCACAGGTCTACACCAGATAGGATGTCCGCTAGTCGGAAGGCAACACTGAGGAGGTAGATGGACAGAGCCCCAGGTCTGCACCAGATAGGATGTCCACAGTCGGAACGCAATACTGGGGAGATAGATGGACAGAGCCCCAGGTCAGCACCAGAATGGATAGTCAGACAGACCAGGGTCATACACGGAGCAAGTTGTCAGCCAAAGCCACAGGTCTGCACCAGATAGGATGTCCACAGTCGGAAGGCAATACGGTGGAGATAGATGGACAGAGCCCCAGGTCAGCACCAGAATGGATAGTCAGACAGGACAGGGTCATACATGGAACAGGTAATCAGCCAGAGCCACAGGTCTGGACCAGATAGGATGTCCACTAGTTGGAAGGCATCACTGAGGAGATAGATGGACAGAGCCCCACGTCAGCACCAGAATGGATAATCAGACAGGCCAGGGTCATACATAGGAACTCATGAACCAGCAAACACAATAACACAGGACAAAAGCGTAAGTGTAACTGGATAGAAATCCACTTCCCTTAAATACAAGGAGCCAAGAAGTAGATAGGAGGAGACTGGCCAGGCTACCAGAATAAAGTAGCCCCTGTGTTGGGTTGCTTCACACTGCAGTAGTGAACTCTCTAGTGTCCAAGAATGTATAGTGATTTAATCATAGAAAGAAGAGTGTCCATGATTTAGGGCCACAAGCCTTTTATGACCATCTGGCTTCCTCATGTGCTGACAACACTTGATCTCCTCTCATGTTGCTGGCACTGGGCCTCTGCTGAATCCAGATCACAGCTGTGTTTTTCTTTTTTTTTTCATGCTAAATATTTGGGTAAGAAGCTGCCAGTGAAAGCTTTAACGCCAAGTTTTTGGGGGAGGGTGAGTAGGACCACTCTTCTACGTGAGGGTTGCATGACCTGTTACCATGATTAGGAAAATTGTATAAAAAACCTTCCCTTGCCAAGTATATTATTACCAGTCATTGGGAAGGGCTTAACAAAAACTATTTACATAAACATTCAGGGCTGCCAGTGCTTAATAATGCAAAAGGTTTCATTATTTAGCATGCAAAGTATCAACTCATGTGAAGATTTGAAATACAATTCTCCAATTCACTAACACCTCCATCCTGCCCACCTTCCTATGCACAGAAAATCCTAATGGCCCCTTTAAATTTCGTATTTATTCAACAGATTACATCTTCAAACTGTTCTGGATGTCATATCTATGGAGGAGACATGACAGTTGCTAGCACGGCTATTGAATGCAAACTCATCCAACTGCATGGTGTAATTATCTTTGCCTCGTGTACATATAAAGACTCCATTGGAAATGAAAATATGTAAAATACATACAAATTAAATCAAGATTAAAAATGTAAAAAGGTGTAAATTGTTAAGTAACTTTTAGTAAACATAGTACATAACATACTGCAGTACAGCATAACACCACAGAGGATACAAAAAATATCAGATGATTTAAAGCAGAACTTTCACCTCTATTTGGCTTGATAACGTTAGGTTTGTCTACTTCAGTTACTTCAGTTTTGCTTTTCTTTGTGTTTAATTGTGTTTTGATTCCTAGAATTATTAATATTAATATAAACCTATTGACGTAACTTCCGAAGTCCTTGCGGTACATGCTGTACCGTACTGCTTCAATGCAACTCCCCCATTGGCAAATCTATGTGAGTGACAGAGACAGGAATTGACAGTGCACAGATCCTAGGGATGGACAGTGCAGATGCCCAGATCCCACTCTGCCAAGATGGACGCACTCTCCCTATTCATGTAGGTCCAATACCAAGTTATGATTTTAAAGGGGATGTATCACCTTACCAAAATTTTTCCTTAATCTCTTTGCTTTAGCTATTGTAACAATGCTGTTTTGTTGTTTTTTAAAAAATGCTATAGAACTGCAGTTTGAGAGTTTACTTTTTCCCCTTGACATCTTCTCCTCATTCTGATCTGCAACATGCTTGCTGACGAGAATACAGGAAAGATCCTCCTTCATGCTTGTCTGTCTGTACGCTGCAGCACTCTCGTTTGCAGAGATCGATATCTAGCCAATGAGAGTGCTGCAGCTCACAGACAGACCAGCATGGAGGAGGATCTCTCCTGTATTCTCATCGGTAAGCGTGTTGCCGATCAGAATGAGGAGAAGACGTCAACAACAACACAGCATTGTTACAATAGCTAAAACTGAGATTAAGTCAAACTTTTGGTAAGGTGATACATCCCCTTTAAATGATGCTGACACTTTACAAACTTTATTACCCTATTTCCTTTATTCCATGGATACTATCAAGGAATCGGAGGCAGGGCCGGTGCCACCTATAGGCGAGGTAGGCACCCGCCTAGGGCGCACATCTGCTGGGGGAGCAGAGCAGAGGATGTTATGTGAGGAGCAGAGCTTGCTCTGCTCATAAGAAGTAAGCGGCAGGGGTGGGGGAAGAGAGACTATAATTCCCATCATCCAGTCAGTGAACATCAGCAGCTGAATGGCCTCTTGTTGTTGCCCACAGCCATTGGTGTCTGCTTCCAGAGCAAACTCGCTTTAATCTCCCAAATTGAAAGTAAGCCAGTCAGAGCAGCTTCACAGCTCTATGCGTATACAACTAAGCCACATGAGTATTCAGGATCACCATTAAAGAGGGGTGGGAGGAGGAACTGATGTGGACAGGCTGATAACTATTCATCACTTTTTCACACCGACTCCCAGTTGGAACCGACAGTGCTCTGTTTTTCAAGGCTCCAGGGACTGAGGTCACCGCTCATCCCGATAGGAGGTCAGATTTATTACTTGTGTGCTTCAGGGGAGACAGGGCAGTATGAGCTCTGCTATTAAAAGTTTTTCAAGCAATAAGCTACACATGTTGTAATAAGTCTCTGCGTGTGGTGGAAGCAGTCAGCTAAGTAACGGGAGCCTGGTAAGCAGAGCCCAGCCTGGTCCTAGCTTGGGAGTATGTGATATGCAATCACATGTTCTGTCTGACATTATCCATTTTCGTGCAAGAAAGTGTGCAAAGTGTGCAAAACATTGCAATACATTGGACACCCTCATTCAATCTCAAGTTTAACCTTTTGAGTGTCAGGGAGGTATCCAATGCATTGCAATGTGTTGCACACCTCTATGGCACTCAAAAGGTTAATAGAACTCCAACAAGGAGATAGATGAAGTGTCTATATGCAGGCTGAACCACTACAATTATCCAGGAGTATTGTCAGCAGGGGAAAAGTGATACTGGCAGTGATGCCATCGCCATGGACCTCAGCAATTCTGCCCCATTGATTCTGAAGGGGATCTGCCCTCTCTCCCCATATTTGTTTATACACACACAGACACACAGATCCATCTGTGGTACTTTTCATTTATTTTTATTTTTGATTTAAATGGGGCTTTTAACCCTTTGAATGCTAGAGAAAATGCAAACAAAACCCAATTTTTCTCAATAGGAATTTGTACAATTTTCAGTTTAACTCTATGGTCTCAGTGGTGTTTTCCAAAATTGCACCTATTTATCTTGATACATAAGGCCCCTACAGCTATTATCCTATTAATCTAAACACATTTTATTCTTTTGGTTCTTGCAGCAACTGATTGTGACAGTAAACTGTGAGTCTGATGTATTAACAACAAGAGGACCAATTCTGTAGTAATCCATCTGCATCATAGACAGCAAACAAAATTAGTTGGAGACCTCCCTAGTGCTGAAGAGGTTAGCCCTTTGAGTGGCAGAGGGGAATGCAACGCATTGCTAAGCAATGCATTGTGTACCCCTCTGGCACTCAAAGGGTTAAAAGGCCTATTCAAATCAATGCATCTTTTTATTTGTTCCCTATGATTCTGTTGGTTTGTCACAAAATTCCACTGCTTTTCCTTAGTATATGAGCTATTAGGTGGCCCCATATGGATACCTTGCCTAGGGCCCCATGGAGTTATAATTCAGCTCTGAACTGAGGAGAGAGAGGTGCCGCTTTAAAGGGATAGTAATACTTCGTTTTAACTTTATTTTATTTTGTAGGCATTAAAAAAACATGAAGAATATGTCTTATCTCTCAAACCTTTATGTTTTAAGAGATATTCACAAAGTATCCCCCCCCTGTTCAACCAGATCAGAAGGGAGGTGCCTAGGTAGACTGCAGAGAGGGACAATCTTCAATTAAGATAAGGGAAAAAGCTGAAAAACTTGTCAAGGTGGGCAGGGCTTTCATTGTTTTCATACAAAGAAAATTGTCCCCTTCTGTTATCTGTCTGGTCTTACAACCAGATTCACATCTGAGAAGAGATTGCTTACACTAGGTAAAAGGGGCGGGGAGGGGAACTTTGCTTGTGAATATCTCATAAACCATAAAGGTTTGAGAGATAAGACTTATATCATTCTTCATGTTTTTTTAATGCCTACAAAATAAAATAAAGTTAAAACGAAGTATTACTATCCCTTTAAAAAGAGCAAGCACCTAGAAAGCTTCCTACTGCCACCACCAGCAAGATTCTCAGCTCCCGGCTAGTGTGTCGGGACACAAGGGGAGGAGCCAAGGGGGCGGCAAAAATTAGGTTTTGCCGAGGCGGGCAAAAATTCTTGCACCACCCCTGACCGGAGGTGAGTTGTATTGACATGACAGTTCCGCTTTAAATGGAATTTTTAACTCCAACCTGTTACAGATAGGAGGCACTAGCTAAAGGGAATGAAAAGAGACAACAATTGGGATCTACATTAAAAAAATATATATATATTTTGTACTGATTTGGAGTATTGGACGGCGACTTTAGTTGATGTGGTAGTTCCGCTTTAAAAGCCCAATTTAATGTAACAGGAACTTGTATTTGTCCCGTATGGTGCAGTTGGTTTACTCCAGAATAAGTCTAGTTTGCTTTTATAAATATGGGCCAATGAGTTTTGATGGATTAATAAAAATATATATATAATTTAAAAAGAGTTTAGCATTGCAGTTGTTTGACAGAAATAAAATTCTTTACTTGAGGTTGAATTGACCAAAGTTATTTTACCAAGTGATCTCATACCCTATAAAGGATATGGTTAACATTCTGCCATCTGGAGTTCTGGACGTCAGAGTACAGAAAGTTCCCATCAATAGGAAGAGCATGAGCAATGCATGATTTCATTAGAGGAATTAGATTAAACTGTACTTTGAAGATCCTTTCTCTAGACTTATACTGGTTATTTGATATTTTTGTACAAAATGTACATATAAAATAACAGAAGAGAACATTTTTTTAATTTAAGCCTAGAAGTTTGATTGATGTTCAGAACAAAGTTGCTTTATCAAAGATGTAAATTATTCATTTTACAAGATCAGCTGCTAAGTGAATGCTTCATTACTGGACCAGTTGGATGTTTAGATGAAATGCAGCATTTTTATTCTTTACAGTGCTACCAATTTGTACACAGCACTATACGCAGAGTTTTTCAAGCACATAGAGATTACAATCTAAGTTTTTTTATGCCTGAGGCACAGGGAGATAAAGTGTCTTGCCTAAGGTCATATATAACTGGGAATTAAACCAAGTTTTCAGAGCTTTACAGCCAGTGTCTTTTTGGCTTCAGAATCAGTTAATTAAGTAACCAAGCCACTCCTTCCCCATGATCATATGCAGAACGAAACCCCCTTAAGGACCAGAGGGTTGTGCAACATGTCATATTGCATGGATTACACACATGACTGGTCCTTAAATGGTTAATATTCTTATCCAGATTTCTGTGTATATATATATATATATATATATATATATATATATATATATATTTATATATATATCCTATAACATAAAGTGATAGAATGCATCGCTCACCGCCTGTCTCTGCTCCGGGGGCCACTGGGTGCACTTTAGCCCGTGTATACGGGCTTTGATACTAGTATATATATATATATATATATATATATATATATATATATATATATATATGTGTGTGTAAATTGCCCTAATTTTCTACAAAACACTAGAAAAGGGGAACTTCAGGCATTGTAAGGGTTTAACTGTTGTCTTCCTGCCAACATGGATCAGTGACCAGTGCAGAAGGGCCCTTGGACCCTTAACAGACATACTATCCAGATTTGGAGCATTGCAGCCCTAACATCAGCTAATGGCAAGATGGGCACTTTTGCTCTCCATAAATATGGCTACTAGACGTTCTGAAACAGAAAGCATGAATTAGAAAATTATTTTCCACTTCATCTAGGTAATAAATTCCCCTCCCCACACACAAACCTTTGCATGCTCATTGACAGAGCAAGGTCTATTGAATTTGCATTTATTTTGTATTCTGTGTATGACCTTGGCTTTGTTTATTACATTACATTCTAATCTAGACTATGCTTGCCTCAGACCACTGACTTCATATCTGGATTTACCTAGTCTGTTACTTTCCTCACCCTCTCCTTAGCTTAATGGGTTTTATGTAGAAACACGAAGTGTAGCAATTCTGGGCATACAACTGCACTGTAGGGTACAAATAAAAATCCCTATTGATTTAAAAGGAGTTTTTAATTCCTTGAATGTTAGAGCTCCAATGCATTTTGTCACAATGCATCAGATAAAAAAAGCCATTTTTAAATCAACTGGAATCTTGGGAATATTTATTTCTCACCTGTGGTGCAGTTGATTTGATTCAGAATTGGTCCAGTTTGCTTTTATACATAAGGCCCATTAACACTAGTTATTACTTATAAGTGAAGTTGGCATGGGGTACTGTAGTTCCGACGTGCTAAGGAAATATTGCAATTGTTATACAGTGTGTCAATACAGCGCATTCAAAATGTCTTCAGCAACGGTGTTGATTAAAATGTCACCAGGTCTGTTACGGTAGGGTAGGGTGGTATGATCTAATCTACAAGTTTATGGATGCGTACTGGTGGTGTTCGGCAACAACCCCTTGAATTCTAGACAGTTCTCACTGGAAAAGTCTCTAGCATCCAGGGTGTTAAAGGGATAGTAATACTTCGTTTTATCTTTATTTTATTTTGCAGGCATTAAAAAAACATGAAGAACAATATAAGTCTTATCTCTCAAACCTTTATGGTTTAAGAGTTATTCACAAGCAAAGTATCCCCCCCCGTTCAGCCAGATCAGAAGGGAGGTGCCCAGGTAGACTGCAGAGAGGGACAATCTTCAATTAAGATAAGGGAAAAAGCTAACAAACTTGTCAAGGGTGAAGGGCTTTCATTGTTTTCATAGGAATAAGAGTGTCCCCTTCTGTTATCTGTCCAGTCTATGGACTGTATTCCACATCTGAAAAGAGATGGCTTACACTAAGAAAAAGGGGCGGGAGGGGGAAACTTTGCTTGTGAATATCTCTTAAACCATAAAGGTTTGATAGATAAGACTTATATCGTTCTTCATGTTTTTTTAATGCCTACAAAATAAAATAAAGATAAAACGAAGTATTACTATCCCTTTAAGCTCTGTTTAACAATACAAATATCATCTCTGGAAAGAAAAGAAATAGAGAATATAGTAGTATTTAGTGTTAAACATAGAAATGATTATTTATTTTCTTTTCAGATATGAAATTTGTATTATTAAGTGCAGTCCAACTGGATGCTAGAGAGAGCTCAAACTAGACCTTTCTAATGCCAGTTTACATTTATAAACTTGTAGAGTAGAATGTATCCACTACCCTACCATAAGTGACATGGTGACATTTTAAATGCCACCATTGTAAAGGCACCATTCTGATTCCGGCGATGTTTGGAGCACGCAGTATTGAGGTGCAGCATGTAGGAGGTGTCATTCCAATAGGATACCCTGTAGTTCCACCCCAAAGCGTTTAGCACAGAAACATTGTACAAGGAACAGTGCTCTACAAACTTTCTTGAGAAAGGTCAGAAATGTTTAATTCTAACATCCTGAATGCTACAGACGTCTTCACTGTGTTACTTCACAATGTACTGGTAAGGTCACTAAGGGGGGATAAAACAGTTTTTAATGGAGTGTAGAAATTCATATATTGGATGTGAAACAATGATCGCATTGAAAACATTAACATGTGAATGTAGCATAACTAGATGTGGCCAGAAATGTTTGTGTGAACTTTTTAATCTTGTCTTGCAGATGTACCTACCATTCAAAGAGTTACATGGTCCAGTATCCGTAGTAACCAATGTATTGAACACATTTTTATGCCTGAGATAAACTGTGCTAAATGTACTTTTATGCAAATTTTAAGCATTTATATATCAACTGATTCTTCAAATTAAAAGGTAAAATACAAACAGCGCACCTACTTTTGCTGATGGAAATGTATTCAATAAATTGGGATAATGTATTAACAATGTCATCGTAATACATATTCTGGTCTGTGTTTTTCCAAACCGACCCAAAGGTGGAAATATGTTAGACATTTATAGTTCTTTACTAGGCATTGCCCTATTTTGTGGCAGCTGCTACACTTAGACCTATGAGCGCCATTACAACACAAAGAGAATTTCTGACACGTGACTCACTGTGTTTCAGTACAATGTTTTTGGTAGATTTCATACTCTGATGTCTTTCCATCTGTGAATGGACTTCTTCTCTTATCATTCTCAATCTGAAACATACAGAGAGAGAGAAATACAAAGGGTGAGAGTACCAGTGAGTGTATGTAACCTACATTTGATCTCTAAAGAGGTGTACATCCCAATTTGTGGGCTATAATGTGTAACCTCCCTCCCAAAAAAAGAAAAAAAATAACAAAAACCCATATTCACAGACACATCAGGGGAATCTACTATTATGATTCATGCCAAAATGGCACTGGAAGATTTACAAAAAAAAATCTGCAATTATTTAAATCCGATCTACTAAACTACTTATGATTCTTCACTCTTTGCACCACATGAACCATGGAGAGGGTAGTGGGAAGGTATATGTATGTTTTGGGCATTCAAGTCTAAATGCTTTGCACTCAAAGGGTTAACACTATGTACTATCTGGAAGAAACTAACTTATATAACTTATATGCAATGGAGACATTTCAAACATTCTAGGCAATAAAAATCCAGATTGGTGATGGAATGCAGGAGAAGCCTATAGAAGGAACACATGTGATGTAACTATAGCATGGAGCACTACACTTCTGTAATAATGCATCAACACATTTGTAATATGGGTCTCAATGCAACTGCACTGAAATAGAACAACTATCTCAGGTGGCTGTGTTAACCTTATAATGTTGTCACTTTTGTATATATAGAACGTATAGAATGCTGGGAAATCTTTGCTAATCTGTAGCACAATATCTGTAGCACTATAAGTGCACCAACATTATCAGTTTTTACAAAAAATTCAAGCAACAAAGTCACAGGTATGAGAGAGCCCTTAATGAAATATCAAGAGTTGTTCCCTCCAGGAGATATATGGCCACCAGGGAAGGCCATGACTTAAAGAGATAGTAATGGTTAATTTTAAGTTCATTTAATATTGTAGACATTAAAAAAGATTAACATCAATGTAAGCCTTATCTCTCAAACATTTATGGTTTGAGAGATATAACTTGCTAAAGGTACCTTTTCCTGGCTGTTTTACTCAAGTCTGCCATCTAGCTGACAGCTGTAGATTCCACTAATTTTCAGGAGAGCTGAAATCACGCTATTTAGAAATAAATACTTCATTCGAACGGTCTACAAAGTGTGCTTGCAAGCCAGGCACACTTTGTAGACCGTTCCAAATGAAGTATTTATCTTTAGATATTGTTATATTGGCGCTGCTGAAGAGCCACATCTGGTCAAGCGACTAGAATCTGCTTCTGACAGCTTTACAGCTTGTCAAGCAGAAAGGGGAGGGACCAGATAACTTTATTTTCCTATATCTCTCAAACCATAACGTTTGAGAGATACGAATAAGTGCAAGTACTCTCTTTTAATTGTATATACCATATAGTTAATACTTCTTTTCTGACATTTCTATCCCTTTAAGTCCCAGACTCTAGTTTTGAAGCCCACCTTCCTTGCTAGCTACAGGGGTAATAGTTCTGATTCAAAAGGCAGCTGACAAGAGCAGTTTGAAGGATGCACGAAGCAGCCCACGGTTATATCAGCAGATTTAGTAAAATGCATTAGTTTAGGTTACCCTTCAAGGACCATTGAGCTGTGTATCACATTATACCCCTTTGGTTCTTAAAGGGTTAACAGTTTACCCTTAAGCCTTAGTGCACTTCAATGCTTTGCATGCATATCTGAAGGGCATATGACTGAATTCAGTTAAGTGCGTATCAGTCCATAATTATGCTTCTTATGCTTTGCACGCAAGAACACAACAGTTGCTATTCAAAGACTGCTATACCCATGAAATGGATTCCTCTATTCAGTTTTAAAAACTGTGCTTTAACAAAGAATTAGCCGCTCAGTCAGCCTGCAAAGCATATTCCTGGGTATCTTGTTATGCACACACAACTATTGTCAACATTCACTGCTTTAATGCTTTACATGCTTATAATCCTTCACTGCATTGTCAAGGAACAGCCCTGTTACTACATCAGTGGGAGTCGTAGTCTAATAAAAGCTTAAGGAACACTGTTGTCAATCCCTTCGGCACTACTGAGTGGGATTATTAATTATCATTAACATTCAGCTCTGTTGGGGAGCAGCTATGTATTGCTAATTCCTCCAGTCAGTGAAGGGGGAATCTCATATAGGAGGTGAGGTATTCAATTTGGAGAAAACTGCCCCCCCCCCCGTGAACAGGGGCATCCACAGAATTGTTTACAGGTTTGGGGCAAAGCCTTAATGTGAACACCAGACCAGCGTCTGCCCAGCCCCTATGTTTATATAGGGGGGACAAGTGCCCTTCATTCCGCCCTCCTCTGTTCACCCATGACTGTGAAATCACTAATAATGCATCATGTACTACATACCTCCCAAGTGTCCCTCTTTAGGAGGGACATTCCCTCTTTTAGAACCAAATCCCTCTGTCCCTCTTTCCCATCCTGATGTCACTCTTTTTAGGAGATCAGATTGTGTGTACATAAGTGTATCATATTACTCCACAGCAGTAAAACTCACATTATTGTTTGTTTAAATGTCAGTACATGTGTTTATAAATTAGTCTCTGTAAATCAAATACTTTGTTCTTGTTATAAGTCATTTATTATGTTATACAAAGAGGTGTTAATAGGCCATTAAATAGCCTAAAAATTCTCGGTAATGGCCCGTCCACCAGTCATGCCCCCAGTAAAACCACCGATAACACAAATGTCCTAGTACTATAGAATACAGATTCCATACTCAGATGTTCTGGGAATTTCTATGAAGGCAGACTGACCCGATTCCATATCAGATTCATATGAAATCCCCTTTTAATATGTTACTTTGTAATGCACAGGAGACCTCTCTTGCATTCAAGAGTTAAAAGCCATATTTAAATCAATGAAAAATTGGAAATATTTTTGTTTCTACCTATGGCACACTTGGTTTACCACAGAATATCATCCTGAATAAGCTGTCTTGTGATCTGATTATGTTTCCATTTTCAGTCTTGCACAGTCACAGAAACAGAATGCCTCTCTCACTGCACCAATACACACCTGGAAGGGCATGAATCAGATCATTTTTGTAAATGAGTATCACTTTTATAAACAACTCTAAATAAAAATATAAATTTAGTGAAGTTCAGTTTGTGCCAAATCAGGCCAGGATTACATTACAGGCAAATGAGTATCACTTTTATAAACAACTCTTAATAAAAAATATAAATTTAGTGAAACTCAATTTTTGCCAAATCAGGCCAGGATTACATAACATGTAATAACTTTTTCACTGGTTTTAGCTACAAATCCCCCAAAGACTTCAAAGGGACCCTGTGAGAAAAATAAATCTGTGATAACATGTAACACTTACAATGTAATCTAGGCCTCAGCTAGTAAAGAAGACATAGACAAAATAAACAATTCTGGGGCAAACAAACTGCAGCATAAGTAGGGTGATGGGGGACACTTTGCTATGGAGAATATAATACACTTCTCCATATGCACTAAGAATTAACTATGCAAGGGCAGGGGAGACACTGAAATCAGTAATATGTAGGGCTGGGGATGTGTTAGGGAGGGCAAGTGATGAAGCAGAGAAGATGCTCTTAAAATTCAGTACCAAGCCGCAATGGTCTCTTTACCCTTTCAGTGCAATATATATGTGCATTGCACACCCCTGTGGTACTGAAAGGGTTATAACAGTAATAATCCAGTGTATGGTTTCACAGTTGATACATATAATGGCTTCTCTGACAGTTCTCTATTTAGATGAAGCAGCTGATCAATGAAGCTATATGCAGAAACCCAAAGACTCTCAAGACACTCCATTTTCATTGTAGTCCTTTATTTACATGAACCAGCTGATCATTGGATAGTCCGCTGATCAGCTCTTTCATGCAAGCACATAACCGGCTAAAAGTATGAGTAATAACTTATCTGCTGGTTCTCTCAGTTTCTGTATCAGCTATGAAGCTCGTCCCATGCCTATGGAACTGAAAGGGTTAAAGAAGGGCAGCTGCTGTCTCTGCTCTCCAGTAGAGACAACAGATTGCCCTCTGGTTCCATAGAAAGCTAAGGGGAGAGCCCAACTTTGCCAACCTCAGGATGGCAAGTATGGAAATGAGAACTCCAATAGCATAGGCAGTTATCTGAGCTTAATGCATGTGGTGAAATATCAAATTAAGATATAAAACCACCAACAGGAATATGACAATGGCTTCATTTCAGTATGCAAATGAGCCATTGTCAATGTAGTCATTGCAAAATTGTAGACCTGGCAAAGGCATAGGGAAAGCAGATGTTGGCAAATCTGTGTCATTGTAACAGGGGTATAATGGCAAAGATATTTATTCCATATGTTGAGGTGTAATCAAAGCACACGTGCTACAATATTGACAATTTGGCCCCTTATCAAACCTTAGTCCTTAATCCTCGCAGGTATTCCCTAATTAAGACCTCTCTCCCATGGAGTAAATATTTCCCAGGAAATGTTTCTTGAAAGTATGCCCAGTTTAAGGTTGTCTGTTCCAACCCCAGATTAGTAAACTAATTTCTGGGCAGACAGAGAAGTGGCCTTTATCACCCTCAGAGATACATGTTTGGTAGATTTTAAGCTTTGTGGTTCAGTTTGTTTGTTGATTGCAAGCACTGTGGCCCAGTCTTTGTCTGCACTGAAAACTCTGGGGTCATTTCTATTGACTGTAAGCTCTGAGGGTCAATTACACTGCAAATACTCCATTTAATGCAAAGTCACTGTTTGGTGTCAGCTGTATGAGCCATATACTAAGGGATCTTTATTCACTCATTCACTGCAGATGACTTCTGATAGAAAGCAGATTTACATTATTAGAGCCCTCCTTTTACTGTGGTACAGCAGTTTCAGTATCCTGTGAAGCACCTAGTAGTGAAGGTGAATTTTCATTGTATGTCTTTACAATCAGCTTTGGATATCCCCTCTGTCTCCAAAGCATGTCTCTGCAATGCATTGGAGCCTACTCTATCATCCAGAAGGTTGAGCTGGTTATCTTTAGCTATAAAACTTGCTCATGACAGTTTTTTAAACACTCATCTAGTCATTAAAAAAGACCCTGATTTAATTAAAAAAAAAATTAGGTAGTTTAACCATGACAGACAAATTAAATTTTCCCAACTTCCCATTGATTTAACTAGGACTTTTAACCCTGTAAATGTTTGCGTTGAAGACCCCTTTAGAGTTCAAGGGGTTAAAAGTCCCATTTAAATCAGTGGCAAATTCCATTTGCCTTTTGCCTCCATCACACAGTTGGTTTATTGCAGAATTTCTCCAGTTCTTCATATTGAGGACTGGATTCCATTGCAGATGATAAATGTTATTACAAATACCTCACACACAGATTCCTAAATCAGCATCTATACCTCTTTGCACTGGACAACCCTCTGCCCCTCAACAAGGTAATTTCTATAGTTTGCTGTCTCTTTAAAAATATTGGAGACTACTTACAATGCAGCAGAGAAAGTACCAGATTCATTGCTTTCTGTTGCCGATTCCCATGTTCATGAATAAAACGAATTTAAGTAGTTGTTAATTCAGTAGTGGCTGTAAAGAGGAAAATGTAATTTAGTGCCAGAGCTTTCATTTCTAGCATTTTCTTTAATCCTGGTTGTTATAATCTTCATATTCTTTGCCACTCTCTTGTATATTTTCCTTTAGGTCTCACATTTAAGGTTGGCAGACACATATGAAAAACTGCATACATATGAAAAATGCCTGATGCGGGGCTGCAGTGGTTATTACAGAACTGAAGTAGTGCCCATGCACCCATGCAGCAGCCATTTTTCATGTGTCCGGTTTTAAAGTAATGATCTGACAACCCTACTTGCACTCCACACCATTATACATCGTTCTGTTAACTCCAGGGTGCTCAGAGGGTGAAGTTGTGATGGTGGTCTGCATCCAAGACAGTTCACTGAAGGCACTATTCTGTAATCCCTTACAACGAGACCAGTTTCTTATGTTGGTTAGTGGCCACATACACAATTGTTGACACTTAATAAGATAACAATAGCTTCAGTAAGCCCATTTTCTTTTTCTTCATCGGATACCCCTTTGGCACTAAAAGGGTTAACTGTTACTTCCCTAGGATGACAAACTAAACTGCTTTTCTTTTCCTGTCATGTTAAGACCTTTTGAGATCCTTCATTGGTTGACTGTACTTTGGACTTGTGTCTACCACAGATTCAAATGTGCTCCAGTCCATGTTTAGGAAGGGGGAAAGGGGGTGCAATCTCAGATCGTTTCCCAGGGCCCAATAGATTTATAAATAAATAATGAAATTGCCAAAAGTAACCATTCATATACAATATATTATCTACCACATTTTGCGTACAATAACGGATGTGAGAGTTATTTTTCAAACCCTTACATAAAATGCTTTAATCTCTAATAATATTTTATTGCTGAGAAATTAGATTTTCAGCATGAAAAAAAAACATTCTCAGCAGAGATCCTTAAAATATTGTTAGACATCTCCACTGATAAGGAAACGTTTGGCGACATGTGGTATGTAAAATATTTACTTTTCTCATGGGAACAAGTATGCCTTTTTTAGCATATTTTTTTTTCAGACACATTTTGATTCTGCTGAAAAATTTCCATAAGGGTATCCTGTTCACAGTATAAGATGTACTTTTCCCAAATGAGCCTCTGTTTACTTTATATAAGGAGCAAGTTGATGAGACAGCAGATCTGGAAATACATGTAAAAAATTAATTTCTTAAATTCTTTATCACATGAAAGATTATTCTATGCCAGAGCTGAGCATTAGTTGGTTCTCCAGCTGTTGTTGGACTACAGATCCCATCAACCTCTGCTGGTCATAGATAGGCTGAGGATGATGGAAATTGTATTCCAACAATAGCTGGTGAGCAAAAGGTTTCCCACCCCTTCTAAGAGACTGTAGTGGCTCTTACCCAGGCCAGCAGGGTAGTATTAAAGGAAAGTGTGTAACTTTCCTGCAGATAGTGGGTCTGGTGAAAATGCTCTGAACTTCCATGTCTCTGAAGTCTCCCAGACAATCGTACACAATAGGTTAAGACGGGTGGTGCATTGATTCAATGGCCTCAGGCCAACTCAGAGACCCGGTGTTATTGATCTGCCAGCCACTAATCTATCTTGTCTTTGCATACTTATGAGATAGATAAGGTACTTAAGTGCTGGTTCAGGCATGCATGTCCTTGAAATGGTAGAAAGCATAAAGTCTACAAAGTTAGGTATCTAGGAAACAATTTCATATTATTTTAGAAAAAAATGGTACAAAGAAATAAAGCCCAAGATTCAATCAGTGGCCTCGTTTACATTGCAGTTGTAAATCTTACCAAGGACTTTTTCCACACATGTCTTCATAGACCTCAAGGGGAATCTGTTAGATAAAAACCAGTGATAACACTTATCAACTATAGTGTAGTCTAGGCCAATATTAAAGAGTGGGATAGTCGATAGATATGTATCCCCGTTCTCATAGATATGTAACTCTTGTCTTTACCTGATTGTTTCCAGGGACCTTGAGGTTCAGTCCCTGTTGTTGGGAATCTAGAAAGACAGTCCATGTAAAGGGCGGATTGTAAATTTGGCAGAATATTTAGTAATTTCTGCTATGTTAACAACTATGATCTATTAATAAATCGGAATAGACATATTCATTTATCAAACACTGCTGGTACAAACAACGAAAAACTCATGTACTCCAGAACCCACTAAACTAGACCCAGCTGGGGTATCCTATGTTCGCGATTAGATTTACATCTTAAGCCCCTTCTTAGGCAAGAGCTCCTAGGTGCCACTAAGCCTGCCCATGGTTCCACCCCCTCCCCTTTACATGACCATATCCTCTACCTCATTCACTGTTGCCTGCAGCATACAAGCACAAACAGCATTAAATAACCTGACCAGTACAGGTGTATATGGTGACCATGTCAGTATATAATTTAGACATTATAGCAACATACCATTTACCAATGAAGTAAGACTTTCCTTCTGGAAAGTTCTAATAAACTAATTTCTTTTGTATGTAGTGTCTCCTCTGAGAAGGTATCAACCTGCAACACATCAAGTATACACTCCAGAGATTGATATATTAATCACCCCCTAAATATATTGGCAAAAAACACTATCAGTGGCGTAACAACAGGGGTCATACCTGCAACCGGGCTCATCACTCCAGGGGCCCCAGCCTCCCCCTGCAACTCCACGGACCTCTAACAGAAGAGCTCTCCCTCGTCGGCACTCTAGTAATGCAGAGTTCTGGGAGATTACTGAATACCTGATACCAGCTGATCTGGTAACAGGACAGGAAAACCATTTTTTGTACACTTAAAATTTTTATTACGTCATATATATTAACATGAATTTGAACATGACAAAGAGAAACAGAGAAAACTGATATTTAACAAATTAAATAGTAAAACATTTAGCAAGTATAGAAAGGATAAAATTATAAATAATTATAAATAGCTTCAACTCTGAGTAACAATCTATAATCCCTATTATACCTACCTTCTAACCAGAATGACTACTTACAAAGATATTTATCGTAACATCCAAGTTCTATAGACGATAAATATTCATTAATACATAGTAAGTTAATTTTATCTAATACTGACCACCTGGCAATCTCACATTGCTTCCATTGATATGTTATACAAAGCTTAGTCCAGACAGGAAAACCATACACACACACTGTCTGAAGAATGGCAGAGAATGTTGCTCAGGGTAAAAGTAAAATGTAGGATTGGCAAGCTACAGTAAAATGGAAATATATGGCAGGATGCTATATAAAAAAACAGCCCTTAGATGGTAGTAGAAAACTGGGTATCACCTTAAAGCCAGTAGAGGAAGCACTCAGGCAAACTGACCCACTGAAGACTGTTCAGGAGGTTCGTCTCTAGGAAGAAGTGTCCTAGCAACTAGAGGTCCTGGAAGGGCAGTAGAAGACTGGATGGCCACTGGAGTGGGGAAGATGAGCAAAGCACCAGAGGACAAGACAAAAAAGGTGTAACTATCTACCATGTACTTAAAGATGGGTTTCCATCAGGAGATGGAGTTTTAATGCAGGGAGGATTTTTCTGAGGATGGAGACAGAACCAGCTATAGTGAGTGTCTGAACAGAGACAGATCCAGAAGTCCAAGATACCCAGAAGCAAGCAAGTAAGCATTTACAGGACAGGCAAATTAGATCAGGGCCAGGTGCTGGGAAACATGTACTGGGTGCAGAATGGTTGAAGCAACCACTTGCACTTAGGGTAATGTTCCAAAATATAAGCAGTCACAGAAAGGACGCAGATCAGTCCAAGGCACAGTACTAGATAATGAGTCTAGGCAACATCAGGCAGTCCGTGTCAAAACCAGTATCAGTAAAAAGCAACCACAGTTTATTTCCCTCTCTAGCATTTAAAGGGTTAAATGGGTCTTTTAACCAATAAGGGACAAACACAATTTCATAAACTTCCAACTGATTTAAATGGGGTTGAATGCTAAAGAGGTTGCCACTGCTACATAAAAAGAGTAAAATCTTTAGAGCATCAATATTCATAAATGGGCATGGTTCAGCTGGGTGGGTGCGACTTACCAACCTTGTGTCAAAAAGTGGGTGGGGAGTAGGTGGAAAGTAGAAGGAATAGGGCGGGAATGAGGAAAAGTGTTGGAAGGTGAGCGGAACAAAGAGAGAAGGAGCAGAAGTGGGCAGAGCTTCAGATGAAACTCACCACTGCAGGAGAATCAGCCTCTGTCCCCAGAGACCCAGTAATTACTTTTAAAAGTCTCTGGGGCAGATCCTGATAGTTCCCAGGTATGACCATATGGGTTAAATAGGAATATTACTGTGTTATAAAGAAATAAAATTGCACTTGAGAGTGGAAAGACTGTCTGAACCAGCAGAAGCTGATCAAACTTCAAATTCTACAGTTCCAGTCCTGGTAAGCACACCAAAATAAGAACAATTATTTCAATCACTGGAGTGCAACCAATTCTGAACAAAATAGCTAAAAGTTGCTTTCTGAACCCCTCCCCCTCTCAAATGTGGATTGTAATTGTCTGTTGGACACTATACAATATAAGATACAATGTTCCAATGAATAAAGTATCTGTAATGATGGATCACAATGTCCTTATATATTCAAAGACGGATTAAGGCTTCATAGGGCCCTAGGCAAGGTACCATTTTGGGACCCTACATCACTTGATCAGCTGCTTCTGATACAGAGTGCTGCTAGCAGGTATTGGCAATTGTGGTTCTAATGAAAGAGTGAACCACTGGATGATACTGGTCTTTTTCAACAAAAAGGGCATCTGACACAAAACATTAGCAACTGCAGGGCCTCAGTCTGTGACCCATAATTTGCAACCAGGGCCCCTCATATTGCCATGGGCCCTTATCTGTAGCTTAGGTTGCCTTAATGGACATACCTGGGAACTTTGTCTTGTACTCCTGTGGTGCAGCTGAGGGAAATAAATGATGCAATTCACGTCAAAATGGGTGGGACTTAATTGTGAGTGGGGGTGTGGCTTAATGGACACATTTAAAAGTGGTAGGAATAGGCAGGGGAAGGAGGAGAAGTGGGAGGGAAATGGGATTAATAGGTTGGGCAGAGTTTCATTAGAAACTCCTCACATCCGGAGAATCAGCCTCTGCTGATCAACAGCAAAAACCAGAGTCTCCGGTGCCGACCAGAGAGTTCCCAGGTATGATAATGTATGATCCAGCTCTGTATATACGTGAATAATATTCAATAAATAATGTTTCACTGGAGAGTAGAATAAAGTAATCGAGATAACAAATGAGTGACCGACTGAAGGCAAATGGATTCAGGAAGCGGGCAGGTATAACACAACCCCAGTCTCATCTGTAGTGTGTCTGTATCTGTTCTTGGTTGTTGCAGATCTGTTGGTTGTTGACAGAAACATTTGCCATCAGTGGATCACTCATTTGTTACCTTGATTATTTCATTCTACTCTCCAGCAAAACATTATTTATTGAATATTATCCAAGTTTATAAGGACATTATGATCCATCATTACAGATACTTTATTCATTGGGACACTGTATCTGCAGCAGGGTCAATATTTTAGTTATGCTATATGTTTTTATATGTTTTTCTATGTCAACCATCAATTTTTCTTTTGTAGGTAAGTTTTTATTGAATATTTTATTGCAATTGTTGCTAATACAGTTTTATCTTTATTATATTTTCTTTGTTTTATTTAGAAATATATTTATATTTCTTACACTGAGTACCTCTATAATACGGGAGCTCTCCTTTACAGTTTTCTTTTTACTTGACAGTTTTTATTGCAAAGACACAAGAAAGGAGACAAAGCAGGTCAACAGAACTCTGTTTTGGACCGCCACCAACTCCCTAAGTGCCTACTCACAAAATGGGTTGCTGGAACTTGGCTTATACCAGGACCAGCTAATCAGACATCTGGGAAGAATAACCGTACCCAGTCACAGTATTTCCAGAGATAAGATTCTTGGCTGCTATCCCTTTTAGCACACTCTCCCGAGCTGTATAGACATGTGTAACATAGAAAAGAAAAAAAAAGAAACAGGAAGCGCCCAATAGTATAATTCCATTTGAACAATCAAACAATATAAAATAGTATTACTACTCACAATTGCATAATGTCACTCTGATGATGTCAGCAAAACTGGCTTTATAGCTTACAGAGAAAATTGTATCTGTCTCTGTTCAGGTCTGCAGTCTCTCAAGTAGAAATCCTCTCCGTCAGCAGCAACAATAATGCAGGAACCAGCAGGAGCAAACTAACAGTTGGAAGCGTATCTTCTCATAAAATGTATTGTATTTATTAAAAACAAAAGATATCATATATCTAATCGAAAAAATAATAAAAGGGCTTTGTCCCTTATGCATTTTGCTGCTGAAGCACCGCTTTATCAAAGGTTTTGGGCCAGGCTGCAGACCTGAACGGAGACAGGTACAATTTTCTGTGTAAGAGCTATAGTCAGTTCTGCTGATATCAGGCTGACATTATGCAATTGTGAGTAGTAATACTATTTTATATTGTTTGATTGTTCAAATGGAATTACACTATTGGGCACTTCCTGTTTCTTTTTTTTCTTTTTTATGTTACACATGATAGTGTATATTGACCAGCACACTTGAATCAATTAGGATAGTAGCTAGCCCCCTTTTTCTTATATTTCATTATTTTTTGTCTAAGTTTTCTTACACATATTTATTTGTCCCATTCTCTTATGTCCTTCAATATATTATTTGTACCGATCAAGAGCTAGTTTGACACCATTGCGATCTAGTTTATCTTACCTTAGTTCATAAAAACTCCGATATTAACAACAGCTTGAGCCACAGGGTCAAGAAGAAAGCAGCCACTTTGTTGCTATCAATGGATGCTAAGCCATATTTTAGCCATTAAGCTTTCAGCAGGCCCCTTCTTTGCAAAACCTGAAGCTGCCAGCTGATGAATCAAGCCAAGTAGCTATGCAGGGAAATGTGGGAGAAGATGCACTGAGATGTGATAAAGTGGTGATAGCTTCTCCAGTGTGATAAACATTGCATTTCCTATGTTATTCTATGGAATCTATGCACTAAGGTTTGAAAGAACTTAGTGCATAGCCCACACAGAAATAACATATTGGAGAAGTAATATAAAACTGGAGAAGTTATATCTGTTTTATCACAGGTTTATCTCCCACTTAGTGCATCTCCCCTGTGGTGTTTCAGATGTCAATAGGAATCATCATCCACCTTTTTAGAGCTCACAGCATCAGCTTCGGGGGAAGAAAAGCTCAAGGGGACCTGTGGACTGAGATCTGTATGTTTAGAATGCTGCAACTTCCAGATGTGTTTGCACCATGATAGCTGGTAGGTTAGGACTATATTGTAATGTAACTGTGAATATTTTGAGGAAAGTAAGGAAGAAAAAGCATACTTAACATCATATGCTAAAGAAGCCTTTGTATATTTTATTTATGGCATGAAATAATGTAATAAATCAAAAGTCTCAAGATGCTGTATTCAATCACAATGGGTTTTTGTATATTTACCGGATGATCCTAAATAGATATTCAGTACTTGTCCAAAGATTCACATCTGCTGGATTATTCACTTGAAATATGTTGGAGGGGGGTTCCCATCAATGGAAACAAATAAATGCTTCCTCTCTAGTACTGGCCTCAAGTGCATTCTGAAATTTTTCTGGGGTCAAATAAGGAAAAAAAAAGCATTCAGAAATATATAAAGATCCTTCACCATGTCTTCCCAAAGACACTTTGATCTGCAGCCTGCGCAGAAACTTAATAATTGTCAATGAAACTGACTGACTCTGAGCCAGGAGGAATGCATTCACATAAAGCAAGAGAAGCTGAAATAACAAAAAATTAAAAGTAAAAACAAATTCTTGACTCACATCCAAATATTAGAAGATAAAAAAGCTAATTACAGCTTCAAAATATACATGTGCAAACATTCTGAAGAAAAAAGCTTTCTTCTCATGCATGTCCAGTCTAGAGAAGCAGATTTGTGTAGTTCAAAAGCTGTAGGGCAGCAAGTTGTTCATTTTTGGTTTTGAAAGTCTATCTTTGCATCTGCAATTAACCCTTTAAGGGAACACTAACACCTACAAATTAAAATTGGTTATATAAACATTGTGTATTTCCCAGCAGTGTCTGTAAAATTTGCTATTTTCTGTTACATTCCTAAAATCTAATCCTAAATTTGTGTTTTAATGAATGTGTAGAATGTCCTACAGGCACAGTTCGATTAATTTTGTTTGTGTTCTTTGTAATCAATAATGCGAGCTAATGCTGTTAATTTATTGATATTAGTATCGATTGTGCTTCTATTCATAAAGGTGGTGTTACTTTATCCTATAATATCATTTGCTAGGATGCAAAGCTCCCTGTGTGCATAACACATACGTGTGCAGTACACTGAACGACACAGTCATGCACAGTAGTCATGCGCAGCAGTGACTGCCCGAATGCGCCGGCCCCCAGTCCGAGGCACGGCTGATCCAGAGAGGGCTATCCTGAATGGCCTACCGCCCATCCCCACCCATGGCCCCGGGGCAGCAGCCAAGGCAGCTGGGCAGCACCCTGGCCCATGCCCACGGGTCTTCAATACTAGTCTTAGATTATTTACATACAATAAAACACTAGCACTTCTCAGACACATATAAAGATTGCTGTGTTAATGGCAACCCTGGAGCCCTGGAAGATGCAGGAATGGAACCCCGAGATAGCACTAGGTAGACTAAATTTAAGGCCTTACAAAATAAATAGAGAATTTTTACAGGTCTATTATGGACTGCAGATATTTAAGTATAATTCACCCCAGATCATATATGATACTCCATGTAATGTTTTTGAATAGACTGGAAGAGCCAGTATTTCTTTACACTCCTTATTTATGCCGAAAAACAGCATATTGTGATGGGCAACCTGGCCAGACTAATATCACAGTCATGGAAGGCAGATGAAGGATAGATATAAACAGAGCAACATAGGTCTGGATCCTGCTTTTTGCAGCCACTTTGGGACTAAAGACAATTGTCTGGGAGACTAGGCACAGTAGAAGAGTAAAACCTAAGAAGGCAAGCAACGGGTTAGCCTGCATAACTACATGTAATACACAATAATAGTATTCTTGTCAAGAAGCTCTGAAGCCAACCAGAATGGTCAAGAGAACAGTCCAGGTAACACTTGGGGAGGAACTAGAGAGCAGAGTCAGCAGATGTCATGAAACTCTGAGTCTGAGAAGGTTAGATAACCGTAACATAGTTACAACAGTAAGATGCTATGGGATATAGAAGTAATTGTGGCAATATTACAAGTAAAGGGAAGGAGGAAGCTTGAGAGGAGACTGATGAACAGAAGAGCTGACAATAAAATTGATCCTGTTCAACAGCATGTACCTGTGGTATTGGTAGTAGATACTGTTATGCTGGCCAGGAAGAGGCAGATTATATGGAGAACTTGAACAAGGCATGGTAGTTTGAAAATAGGCAGAATTAACAGGGATCTTGACAAGGCTGAGTATGTTTGTCAAGCACCTGACTGAACGATGGTCTAGACTAGGTCAAGGTTGCTTGGCAAGCTCTTGAGTCATCAGTGGCCTTTAAACATGACTGAGGTTATTTGGCAGGCATCAGACTGATCAGTTTTCTTAGACAGGGCTGAGGTCATTTGTCAAGGTCGATGGTGGTCTTAGAAAAGGTTGTGAACTTTTGTCAGGCAGTATGCTGGACAGTGATCTTAGATATGGATGAGGCCATTTGGTGGTCAACAGACTGGACTTTGACAGGCAGCAGACTAGGCTTTAGTCTTAGACAAGGTTGAAGTCAATTTGTAGGCAACATGAACAGAGACAATAGATGATAGATGCTAACAAGACTATTAACAACATTGAGGTGCCAGTGATCGTGCTTCTACAGTGTGAGCTTTTCCATATATATTTTCATTATTACGGGGTCCTAAAATTGTTTGTTCACCTCAAACGAATGGTGCCGCTGCTTCAGAAAGTTTCTCTCATGCGCAGTACATTTTTACAGAGAAAAGCAAAAGTGGATAATTCATAGCACAGAATTAATATAGATTATATAGATAATTCAAGTGAACGCAGGAAACTTGATTAATTCAGTAAAATATGATGCAGGTAGAGTAAAATGAACATAATAGTGTTAGACCAAAAGAGGAAAGAGAACTTGATCAAATAAAACAAAACAAATGCTCAAAGGGGATCTACCACCCATACATGTTTGTTTAAAAAGTTTATTTATAGAGCGACTAGATGGAAAATGTTTTATTTTCTTTATTGTTATTTTGCCGAATTTAAGCTTGAAAAGATGAGCCCGTGTTTTTCTTCCAGACTGTGGGTACAGCTCTGTACCATAGTCTGTCACTCTTCCTCTGCTCTCCTCCCCCTATCCAGTCTCTTCCGTTGACGGAGGCTTTCTGCATGTAAGCTGGAGTGGTCTCTGGCCAATGAGAGCACTCCAGCTTACATGCAGAAAGCCTCCGTCATGGGAGGAGGCTGGACTGAGGGAAGTGAGCAGAGGAAGAGTGACAGACTGCGGTTACAGAGCTGTACACACAGTCTGTCTAAAAGAAAGACACAGGATCTTCTTTCCAAGCTTAATTTTCGGCAAAATAACGATTAAAAAAAAAAAATTTCCATCTAGTCGCTATATAAACAAACTTTTTACACAAACGTGTATAGGGGTGATAGATCTCCTTTAAAGCCTACTTAATAGAGCCAAAATAAAAAGGACAAAAAAAATAAACAATCTGTTTCCCCATTTTTCTATTGATAAAGTGCACAATGGGTAGTATAAGACCTATGATGGGTGCTTTAGATAAGCTCTGCAATAGAAGAATACATAGCTTATTCAATTAAAGTTTTCACAAGTCTGTACCTATGTACAGCCTGGCGCTATCCTTTTAAAAGGTCGCATGCAAAAGAGCGTGCAACCAAATAGTGCATTAACTATGTTTCCACAAGAGAAATGTTGCCCTAAAAAGCGTGAGATTCTCAGGTCGCGCTAAAAAGGTTGCTCCAGGCAGAGAGGGCCGGAGCAGCTCTGGATGTGGGTTTATTCTTTGGCACGGAAAGGGTTAAAGACTTGATGACCGGATATCACTTTCTCATACTGTCATTTCTTGCCAAAGATCAACCTGAAATGAGCACTCTGCTGCTCCAGGCTCTCTCTCTATGCAGACTGACAGAGTGGAGCCTAGAACAGCACTCATTAAGTGCTATGAGCATTGCTCCGGGCTCCACTCTGTCAGTCTGCAAAGAGAGAGAGCCCGGAGCGGCAGAGTGCTCATTTCAGGTTGATCTTTGATAAGAAAGTGACAGTAAGAGAAAGTGACGTCAGGCCATCAAGTCTTTAACCCTTTCTGTGCCAGAGAATACACCCACATCCAGCAATGCTCCGTGCCTCTCTCTTTCTGTCCAGAGCAGCGCTCATCAATATTGCATTGCAACCTTTAATAAAACAACCTGAGAATCTTGCGCTTTCATGCAGTGCGAGATTCTCAGGTTTCCATTTTTATTGTGACGACATAGTTAATGAGCTCTTTTGCATGCAACCTCTTAAAAGTAAACCCAGCCTGGCCAAGAGTAACAGAGGTATTCCCTCAGGTGAGTACTACTGTTACTTGGGGTATTGTACAAATAGCATACCATGATCTGCTCCGGCACTTGTTAGGTCAATGTCTTAATGTTTTTTCTTCATTGTTATCTTTGGGATGCATTGTTGTGGGGGATTGGTTCTCTTTCCGATAATATTGTTCAACTTTGTATAAATAATATTGCTGTGATAGCTATAAAGTGACTGAACACACGTATATTTGCTTGTTTCGCAACTATAATTGGGTTATTTAAACATTACAGGAGAATATTTAAGTGGAATGTTCTTGAGTGACATCTTTTGTTTTTTAATTTAATTCAGTAGCGTTTGTAAACTGCCTGAGGAAAAGGTTTGATACAACCTTGAAACCTGTTGTAATATGTTTGTTTTGATAAAATATTTTTCGTGTTTTTGAGCTGAAGAATGGATATTGTGACATCTTTCTCCTTTTATCTGAACAGCAGTACTCACCGGAGTTACCCAAACAGGGGTGGGAATGCCCCTGTTGCTCTTGACTAGTATGTACTTAGGTACAGACCTGTGAAAATTTAAAGTGAGTAACCAAGCTATATATTCTTCTAATGCAAATGTACTATTTGTATACTGCTTTGCTGGTTGGCTGTTTTCTTTGCTTTCAGTGTAATTTCCAAACATAGTGAGGAGAGTAGCTGGATTGTAATATCTGCATTGGTGGTATGTTGAATATCCCTCACATGCTCATGTGATGCTAGTTTTCAATACTGCCACAACTCTGTTTGTGAGTACCTTTAATTGATTATTACAAGTTTGTTTCCTGCACCGGAGGTTACTACGCTATGAGGCACCCTCTTTTGTTGTTTCTGTATGTTTTTTGCAGGAAAAAATGGGCTAGCTGTTACACCAAAAAGGGAGTGAGGATTTTTGTGTACTTACTGATAAATCCTTTTTTTTCTTAGTCCATATGGAACAAAGGAACCATGGGGTAAAGTTTTCTCCTGCAGGAGGGAAGGGCACTTGCCTTAAAATGCTCTCAGAAACAGACTTCTTCCCTTCTCACTTTACCCAGGTCGGTCTAATCCAGTTTAATCCAGTTTCAACATATAGCAAAGATCTAAGAAAACAGAAGTGAAGCAGGAAATGGAATCCCTTAAACTAGAAAGCCCAAAAGGACCCCCTATCCAGGACTCAAACAGTTGGGAGGGAAGTCCTGTGGTCCACATAGACTAATAGAAAAGGATTTATTGGTAAATATACAAAAATCTCCTTTTTTCTCTCATGTCCTATGTGGAACACAGGAACCAAGAGGATATACCAAAGCATCCACCAAGATGGGAGGGAATGAAATACAACCCTCAAAACATAAACCAGTTTTAACCGAGATGAACTGGTACAACATGAACCTCAGGTGTCGACGGACACCAGCACTGCAAACCAAGGCACAGGAAACCTACAGGTCAGTGGCAAAAATAAAGCCAAGAAGCCTACACAGGCAGGACCACCTGTAGGACCTTCCAACCAAAACTGTCTTCAGCTGAAACAGCACATTTACACAGTAGTGTTTGACAAATGTGTAAAGAGATGACCACATCTTTGCCTTACACAACTGTTCAGCAGAGGCCTGGTTCTTGTTGGCCCAAAGGGCACCCACTGACATGGTGGACCAGATTCTACTTGAGAACATAAGCCTGGTGAATGGTAGCCTTAATCCAAGAAGCCTCTGTCACCTTAGATGTAGCGTGGCCCATGAAAGGGCTCTCAGGAATGACAAAAAGCGAATAAGATTTTCTAAAAGGCTGTGCACGATGAACTTAGTACTTGAAACACCTAACCACATCCAAAAGCTGGAGCTCCTGCTCTTGTCTGTTAGATGGCTCAGGACAGAGAGTAGGAAGAACAATTTCCTTGTTAATGAGACACTTGGAGACAACTTTAGCAAAAAAAATCCATTAGGAGTCTGAAAACCACCCAATCAGAGATGAAAACCACAAAGGTAGGTTTACCAGAAAAAAAAATAATTTAGGCCACCCACCACCCCCTGAACAGAAACAATAGCCAGTAGAAAGACTGCACTGAGCATCAAGAAATGCAGAGAATTTGGAGAGAGAGGCTCACAATGAGCCTTCTGAAGCACTCCCAGAACAAAGTCCAACAGAGGAGTGGGATTCTGTAATACTGGATAGGCATGAGCTACCCCTTGCACAACAGTCTGCACATACGGCAATAAGGGGATACACTTCTGGAAAAAATACAGAAATCTGGACTTTTTATAGAACTATTGCCATGTCATTTTTGAAGACTATCCTGAAGAAAGGATAAAATGACAGGAAGACAAAAATGTGGCCACAACTCCCAGTCTTTATAATGCTTTGGATGAAACAGAGATGACAGAATTAGTGGAACCCTTCTTCTTCTGGATGATGGCTTCTAGAGGTAAGCCATCAAAGCCATCTTCTCTTCTTCTGGATCAAGGAGTTAATGATTGAGAAATTCTACCACAATGTGGTTTACAATGTGATATGTACAGCAGAAAACCCAGTATGTGAGCCACTGACCACATGAGGATCAGCCGAACCTTATAACATGTGGCCATACTTCTGGTCCCTCCCTGGTTGTTGATGTAATCCACTGCACTTGCATTGTCAGGCTGAATCTCCAAAGGGGATCCCTGAAGGATTGGGACCAAAGACGCAGAGCTAGACGAATCGCCAAGGCTTCAAAACATTGATGGACAGAAGACTCTCCTCCCCGGTCCAAAGACCCTGAGGCATCTGAGGGCCAAATATGGCATTCCAGCCTGTCAGGCTGGCATCCATCATGGCAATCACACCCAAACTGGAATGACTAATGGACATCCCAGAGACAGATAGGATTTCTGCAGCCACCAATGAAGGTACACCTTTGACCAGTCAGACAGATACATGACAAGAGAGAGATGACACTGATGCCTGGACTAATTCCATAGAATTTCTGGTTGTAGCTGGTATGGAATTGTGAAAATTGGGCTGCTTTCAGGGCAGAGACCAGATAACCTAGAATCTTCATATTCTACCACCCCATCCAAATGCGTGGAGCAGGGCCTGAGACACCTGTGAGGCAACAACAGAATCTCGTCTCCTGGCGGAAACATTCTCCCTAGAAGAGTGTTGACTCTCATACCGAGAAAGAAAAGTTTGTCAAAAAAGATTTGCAAATAATAAAGATATTTTTGGGCTCTAATGTATCATTAGTAAATCTAAAGTGAAAATAATTATATAAATAGATTTATAGCTGTAGGTGAAAGTATTAAAACATAACTTTTATTTACAATAATTATTAAAAAAACAAATGATGAATTAAAAATGAACTTGCTCTCCCATTTGAAAATATATATTAGCAGAATAAATAATTAGATGTGATCAAAAAATCATCTGGGTTATGCACTAAGGCGTGATAAAGAGGTGATAAAGTGGAGATGACTTCTCCACTGATATCACTTCTCCAGCTACTATATTATTCTACGGAGCCAATGCACTAAGATTTCTCCAACTTTGGATATTCAATTTCCTGGACCTGACTCTTTTTTCAGAGATTGGCAGGGTGGTGTACACTAGTTTATATATCAAGCTTATCTCTGGCAACAGCTTACTGCACGCCTCATCATGTCATCCTAAGCATATTGTTAGGAACATTCCCAAAGGACAATTTATTCGCCTACGACTTAACTGTTCCAATTTGGACCTTTATGATCAGGAGGCTTAGAGTCTTAGGGATAAGTTCCTTAGCAGAGGATACTCATTGGATGAGGTGGAGATTGCTTGATCTTTTGCCAGGAAGTTGGATAGGGGTACTCTGGTATCACAACCATCACGGGAATTTGTTTTGTCACCCAATATAGTACCCAGTTTTATCAGATACGTCATATTGTGGAGTCATTGTTACCTATTTTGAAAACAGATGACAAAGTGAAATATTATCTGGAGGGTGTTAGTTTGGGACCAAGAGGGGATGTACCATTGGTAATAGGATCTCTAAGAGTTTTTTTTAGTTCCAAACAGGATTGCCCTACTTGGCTTAAATATGTGGGGAGCTACAAATGTGGTAGTCAAGTTTGTAGGGTCTGTTCTCACATTGAGGTCAGCTGTACCTTTAAGTCATCTGTGACGGGAGACACGTTCCCTATAACAAAATATGTGAACTGTAACTCTGTCAGTGGTAAATGTCAAGTCCAGTATGTGGGACATACTATCCGTCCATTAAAAGTGCATTTACGTGAACATCTGTACAAAATAGATATTGGGAACAGGGATTCAGCAATGTCCAGCCACATCATGGACAAACATAATGGTGACATTTCTTTAGTTACATTCATGGGCAATGAATGGGTTGTGGTTTCTCCACGTGGAGGTGACATTATAAATCTTATTTCCCGTAGGGAGGCTTATTGGATTTTTAAGCTTGATACTAGGTCCCCTAAGGGGTTAAACTCGGAGTGGGATATTGGAAATATAATGTAGCCTCATTGTGTATTTCTTCTTATTTCTCCTTTACTTGTGTAATCCATTATTTGGTCTGTTTTAGTGTTTTTACTTTTAAGTACTGTTTATTTCTTTTTGTCCTTTACGGATATCAGTATTGGATTTCAACCTGTATACATACATTGAATTGTTTTTATCCAATCAAGATCGTTGATTGTCTAATTTGTAACATTTAAAAACCCGTTACTTAGTTAGCGTGAATGCCTATGAGTAAAGGTATATGTAACATTTGTCCCCGGAGATATCAATGATTTTTTTAATCTTGCATTAATAAAGTACTAGTTTTTATTTTCTGCAGTTGCCTGATTTATTAATATCTTGTGACCGGGTGCTAAGCCACAACCTCTTTGGGACCAAGTGGAAGGCTTTTCAAAGCGGGGCAACTGAGAGTGAACAATAAGAGAAAGTTGAGTGACAGATTTGCGGATAGACTGGAGAGCTGAGTGAAGGTTAAGGGGAATGCCAGTATGGAGCAGGTTACAGCAGTCAATACTGGAGATGAGTTAGTGTATGAAGATTTTAGCAGGGTAATCTGTGATGAAAGGGTGAATTCTAATGTTGCATAGGTGGAGGTTAAAGGATTTTTTGAGATTTTGAATATAAGGTATAGAAGTAACTCTGAGGCAGTGTTCCTAGGTAGTAGATGATAAGATGGAGTTATTTACAGTAAGGGAAATGGTGGGTGGTAGCCTTAGACTGGACAGAGACAAGATAATGAGTTTTGGACATACTGGGGCTGAGTAATTCTGGGGCAAACCAACTACATAATGGGGAAATAAAAGTCATTGATTTAACACTTTGACGTGCCAGAGAGGTATCCAGAACATTCCGTTGCAATGTATAGCTTGAATGAAAGAAGAGAGAGAGGGGATACGACAGAAACATTCAAATACATGAAGGGCTTCAACAAAATGCAAGAGGGACGTACATTTCAAAGGAGTAAAAATGTTAGGAGTCATAGTCTAAAACTAGAGGGACACAGGTTTAGCTGTAATGTAATAAAGTTTTACTTCACTGAGAGGGTAGTAGATAAGTGGAATAGCCTACCAGCAGAAGTGACAGAATGTAAGCATGCATGGGATAAGCATAAGGATGTACTGAACTTAACACAAGACCAAGGACTAAGTTAGGTATGAGATTTTTACAGTAGGAAAAATGGTCAGAATAGGGGCTTGATTCTAATACCAACTCTAAAAAAAGGCGTATTTTTTTAAGTCAGGTTTTAGCATCCTATTACCCAACTTGTGAATACAAAATCAGCGGTAATTATACACAGTGCCAGTCAAAAAAAAGCCCATAGGAAACAACCAATAACCAGGTTATTACCCACGCTCAATATTAGCGTCTGTTTTGTTGATACATTTTGAGTCGGAAATCCTGCGCCTCAGAGGTTGTGGTGTAGAAGCCACAACTACGGTTTCAAAACCATTGTTGTTCGAACAAAAGCAGTGTAGAATACTTTATACAGCATACAATGTATTAGGATTAGGATAGGTTATGCATGCAGGCGACAGTTGCCCATTTTTTAAATATAAATATCATGGATCATCTATCCAAAAGCATAGATGATCCATGGGGCGACCCCGAAGGCATTCTATGCCTTCTTTAGTACTGGTGCGGCTTAAGCCACTTCCAGTACAAGCGCTTGTTGAATGAATTAACCCTACCACTGGGTCATACTTAGAAAGCACAGCGCTGCGCTTTCATCATGGAATCAGTCACCTGGGGTAGCAAACACATTGCAATGAACTGCTACCTCTCTGGTACTCATAGGGTTAATTATACAATACAAATACAAAGAAGGTATGTCGTAAAAAATAGGAGAAGAACAATGTTGAATTTAAATAGAGAAAAAAAGTAATGGGAGCACTATAAGTCAAATTTTCAAGGGGAAGGGTTAAAATGTCTGATGTGAACAATATTTGTCGAATTAAAGTGGTGAAAGAAAGCACTGTAAGTCGAATTTTAAAAGAGGGGGTTAAAATGTCATAGGGGGCACTCTACGTCGGATTTTGATAATGTGGGGAACACTTCTAACACTGAACTTGATCTTTCCGTCATCAAACATACGCCTATTTCCTTGGACTTTGACATTTTGCGTGTTTTTTTTAGGTGGTAGTTGAATAGAAGCAGACAGCGCCGACTTTGTTAGTACTCTGAAATGTGTCTATGCCAGCTTTGTTTTTCTGTGGTTCTGCAATAGAATACAGATGTAACACGTTCGCAAAATATGCTTTACTTATACTTGTAGCGCCGGTTTTAGTGCTGGTAATAGAATAGAGCCCTAGATGGGCCGAATAGTTCTTATCTGCCGTCAAAGTCTATGTTTCTGTGTTAGTAACAGAGGATAGTACCTCAGCAGTATATATCAGGCATATCTAATAAATGTAATCCTTTCAGTGGCAGAGGGATAAGCCACACATTGTCTAACAATTTGTGGCTTGCCAGTCTGGCACTTAAAGGGTTAAAGAGTGTGAATAATTATTGTAAAGTTCTGTAATCATACTATATTAAAAGAGCCTTTATTAATTCATGTAATTTTTTTTTTTATAGGTCTTTCATGTTATAGTTTCGTGTGACATTCATGTACTGAATATCATACACTAATACCCAAATGACTGAAAGTCATTCAGAATCAGTCACCATGGTCAGACTCATTTCTATAATTTCCTTGTCCTTTTACAACTTGCACACTTCCTTCCTGCCCCTCTATGGCATGACACTCTATATTTACTTTGTTATGCTTTTCCTTTAACACTTTGGATGTTGAAAAGTTTGCCAGTGCATTAAAAGTAATATGTTGGCAACCTCTTTAGCACCCAAAGGGTTAATGGCATTCATCCACTTCATCTAATACCCTTTTTTCCTTTATTTACAATGCCACCTTCTATCCAACTTTAAAGAGACCTACCATTCTTCACTGCCAGATCTCTAATGATGAAGATAAAGGCCTTCATCCTTGCCACTGAGGATCTCCCTGAATTCTCAGACAAGTCAACCCATAATTATGGATGTACTGACAACGCTGCTCTTATAAAGAAAGATATTCAATGATGGGAGATAGCAACGGATTGACTTTGGCTCATCAAATATGTCCAATTTAAAGGGATAGTAATACTTAAAAAAATGCTTATTTCTATTTTGTATCCCTTAAATAAAGAAGAAAAATGCCACCAGCGGCATCTCTCAAACCCTTATGGTTTGAGAGATAACCGCTTACAAAGTTCTCCTCTGCCTGACATCAGCTTTCTAGCTGACAGATTTGGAATCCGGTCCGCATACCATCCGGCGGCTCTGCAGCAGAGCCGAGATTGTGTTAATGAAAAAGAAATCTTTCACTTAGAAGGTCTTCTACGTGTGCTTGCAAACCAAGCGCACGTAAAAGAACTTTTTAGTGAAGAATTTCTTTTTTTATTAACATGATCTCGGCTCTGCTGCAGAGCTGTCGGCCAGTCTGCGGGCCAGATTCCAAATCTGTCAGCTAGAACACTGACATCAGGCAGGGGAGAACTTTGTAAGCGGTTATCTCTCAAACCATAAGTGTTTGAGAGATGCCGCTGGTGGCATTTTTCTTCTTTATTTAAGGGCTACAAAATAGGGATAAGTAATTTTTAAGTATTACTATCCCTTTAAATTCAATTTTAACCCTTTGAGAGCCAGAGAGGTATTCAATGCATTGGATACCTTTCTGGCACTCAGAGAGTTAAAGAAGATGTAACAAGTCCTATTAATGACCCCCAGCTTCCCATACAAGGGCGAGAAAATCCTAATGATCCTTATGAATCTTGCACTTCTGCCTTTGTCCAACAGGTAACGTATTTAGTCAGTGCCAGATGTCAGTTTCATGAGCCTTCTTAACTGTTTAAAGATCAAAGGGATGTACAATGCATTGCAAAGTAATGTTTTTCACACCTCCCTGATCCTTTAAGGGTTAAGAGTACCATGTGCAGTGAGAAGAGCTTGAGGGACTTTGGTCCTGATAGCAACTATTATGTATGCCTCCATGCATGGGCGTCCAAAGGGAGGGGGCAAGGGAGGCACTTGCCCCCCCCTACAATTACCCCGTCCATATAAACAAAGGGGCTGGACGGGCTCGCCTGGGGGTCATATTATGGCATTTCTACAGACACCCCTGCCTCCATGGACATGATATCTAGAACTAACTGAAGAAGGCACAAAAGTAAAATTCATAGGGACCATTAGATTTTCTGGTCATAGTAAGGTATGCTAGGCTATTTACTATTAGGAGACAGCAAAAAATAAGGATGGTGCAGAAAGCCTCTCTCAATATAATAGTATTGAAAAGTCTATTTCATCACCAACATCACCACGCACATATATAGAGATTTACTCACTTTCTTCAGAAGCTAAATGGCGTCTCTAGGTGCAATCGCCTGAACTGGCTTTCACCCCAGTCTGGTTTGTCTCCACCATCACTTCGGTATGTTTCCTTCATATAGATAAACAGGATGTATGGTATATGCCATCTAACACAAGATATATCAAATCAAATGTATTGGCAGCAACACCACTATGATAGTAATACCCCACTTGGGTTTTTGATTAAACAAGAGCCTGACTCTCCCAAACAAATAAAAATCAGAAGGACAGTGATATCTCAGATAAAATTAACTATTTATTCTAAAATTAATTAAATAAAAAACATATCTCATATCCCACAACATATGCAGGAGTATTGTGGATAGGGCATTAAAGAGGTGACAAAGTGTCAAGAAACGCGTTAAGCCGTTTATGTTATGGGATATGATATATGCTTTTTTAAGACAGATGATAGTCTTGGCACATCAAAACTTAATGCTCATAGAATACCCGGAGGCACACTGTGATCATGACAGGAGGCTGTAACTAATTGACTGCTCCAGGATCGGAGCAGTCAGTTCCAGCTGTCCTCTGGTGGCTGCTCACATGTAATCACTGCTACAGTGATCACATGTGCTAATAAATAGAAATATTGTCTTTGTCATTGTTCTTTGCCTCTTTCCTCACTGTGATTGTGAGGCAGAAAGAGGCAGAGAACACAGCTCCCAGTGCTTCAAATGGCAAAAGATGGGGCAATTTTGTTTTAGTTGGGGGTGCTGTGGAGAGGTGGGGAGAGCATATAACGCAAGTTTTAGATTCCTTTATGACGTATTGACGCCTCTTGTGTAGCTGAATACATGAAGCAGGGAGAGGAAGGGGAACTTTGTGTTTGTTTATCTTTCAAACCATAAAGGTTTGAGAGATGAACCTGGGGGCTATTAAATTCTTTTTCAAATATTACTATCCCTTTAAGAAGAGTTTCTAGGCTAGATAAAAATAATAAGTTAATGAATGTACTGCCAAACCATTTTAAACCCTAGCACAGTGTTTCATAACTTTAGTGCTTACTATGGACCAAGGGCTCAATTCAGTTAGCCCTGTCGGCCAAAAAAAACAGCCAACTGTATTTTTTCAAGCACGGTAAGCCTTTCAGTTACCTATGCTAAGAAACAATACGGTTTAGAAAAAACGCACATCAGGAGCTAAATTTAGAGCCCATTGGAATCCATTAAAAATAGTTGGATTTTCCAATTCAATTCCATGCGTTAAGCATAGTGATGAGCGAGCACCCCAATGCTCGGGTGTTCGGGTGCTCTGACCGAGCACCCCCTGAGGCTCGAGTGCTCGGCCGAGCACCCGAGCCCCATTGAAGTCAATGGGAGGACTCGAGCATTACACCAGGCACCCCCTGCTCTGATGAGGGGAGGGTGCCTGGTCCATAGGAAAAGGGCAGAAAATGATGGAAACACCACAGAAATGGTTCAGGGACAGCATAGGGAGGATGTCTGGATGCATCTTGGACTCCAACATCGCTGCTGGGAACGATCTTTCGCCTGTAGTACGCCATTTTTACAGACTGACCGTAAAACACACAAAAAGGAAAATAAAAACGACTTTAGGCGAAAAATTGTTACCAAACAGTATTTGCTGTATATTTACTTGTATATCATCTGCAAATTCTCCCAAAAATGTCCTCGATTTTTCTGAACTGAGGCCATGATTAAGAGGGAAACGTGCGCAGAGGCAAATTCTCCCAAAAATTTCCTTGATTTTTCTGAACTGAGGCCATGATTAAGAGGGAAACGTGCGCAGAGGCAAATTCTCCCAAAAATTTCCTTGATTTTTCTGAACTGAGGCCATGATTAAGAGGGAAACGTGCGCAGAGGCAAATTCTCCCAAAAATTTCCTCGATTTTTCTGAACTGGGGCCATGATTAAGAGGGAAACGTGCGCTGAGCCGACCATCTAAAACATTATGGGTGAGGGTCTGCTGCGGAGCTGACCATCCTAAACATTATATGCGAAGGCCCGCTAGTGAGCTGACGCTATAAAACATTATATGAGAGGGCCCGCTAGAGAGCTGACCCAATAAAACATTATATGAGAAGGCCCGCTGGTGAGCTGACCTATACAAAAATTGTCAAACAGCGCCCGCTGGTGAGCTGGCCCTATATAAAAATTATATCACAGGGCCCGCTGGTGAGCTGGCCCTATATAAAAATTATATCAAAGGGCATATGGAAGAGGAGGAGGAGGATGAGAAGATTAAGAGTCAACCATATAACCGTTTTTTGGGTGGAAGGGGTGAATGGGAATACAGAGTATTCCCATCATTGTAAATAACATATATAAAGTGAGTTTATGTTCCCCCAGGGCTTTCCTCCAGTGGAGTGGAGAAGTCAGGGGAAATCCAGGCCTTGTTCATTTTTATAAGTGTCAACCTATCAGCATTGTCGGTGGAAAGGCGGATACGCTTATCTGTTATGATGCCACCAGCAGCACTAAATACCCGCTCAGACAGAACGCTGGCGGCAGGGCAGGCCAGCACCTCCAAGGCGTAGAGTGCCAGTTCATACCACGTGTCCAGCTTGGACACCCAGTAGTTGTAAGGCACAGAGGGATCATTGAGGACGCTGACACGGTCTGCTACGTACTCCTTCACCATCTTCCAAAACTTTTCCCTCCTTGTGACACTAGGCTGCGCATCAGGGTGAGGGTGCTGGCGGGGTGTCATGAAGGTGTCCCACGCCTTGGAGAGTGTTGCCCTGCCTTTGTCGGAACTGCTGTGTGCTCCCCTTTTCTCCCCTTCTCTGTTGGCCAAGGTAGCACGTACTCTGCCGCCAGCGTTGTCAGATGGAAAATTTTGGAGCAATTTTTCAACAAGAACCTTCTGGTATTGCACCATTTTGCTTGTCCTCTCCACTGGAGGAATGAGAGATGAGAAATTCTCTTTGTAGCGGGGGTCCAGAAGGGTGAACACCCAGTAATCCGTGTTGTCTAAAATGCGTATAACGCATGGGTCACGGGAAAGGCAGCCTAACATAAAGTCAGCCATGTGTGCCAGAGTACCAACAGTCAAGATTTCGCTGTCCTCACCAGGAGGATGACTCTCAATCTCCTCATCCTCTTCCTCCTCTTCTGCCCACCCACGCTGAAGAGATGGAACTAAAGTTCCATGGCTACCCTCTGTAGCGGAGGCAACCGTGTCTTCCTCCTCCTCCTCCTCCTCCTCCGCCTCCTCCAATTGTCGCTGAGAAGACGAAGTGAGGGTGCTCTGGCTATCACCTTGTGTAAGCTCTTCCTCCCGCATTTCCACCTCTTCCACATGCAAAGCGTCAGTTTTAATTGTGAGCAGCGAGCGTTTCAGTAGACACAGAAGTGGGATGGTTACACTGATAATAGCGTTATCGCCGCTCACCATCTGTGTCGATTCCTCAAAATTGCGTAAAACCTCACAGAGGTCTGACATCCATTCCCACTCCTCACTTCTGATTACAGGAAGTTGAACGGAGAGGCGACGACCGTGTAACAGCTGGTACTCCACTACTGCCCTCTGCTGCTCACAAAGCCGGGCCAACATGTGGAAGGTGGAGTTCCAGCGCGTGCTCACGTCACACAGCAGCCTGTGAGCTGGCAATTGTAAGCGCTGCTGCAGCTTCAACAGGCCGGCTGAAGCTGTAGATGACTTACGGAAATGTGCACACACGCGGCGCACCTTGGTCAAGAGATCATGCACATTGGGGTAGGTTTTTAGAAATCGCTGAACCACTAAATTAAATACATGCGCTAGGCATGGTACGTGTGTGAGCTTGCCGAGCTCCAAAGCCGCCACCAAGTTACGCCCATTATCACACACAACCATGCCTGGTTGCAGGTTGAGTGGCGAGAGCCACTGCTCGGTCTGGTGACTAATCCCCTGCAACAGCTCTGAGGCCGTGTGCTGTTTGTCCCCAAGGCAGATCAGCTTCAGCACGGCCTGTTGACGCTTCCCCACTGCAGTGCTACACTGCTTCCAGCTACCGGCTGATGGGGGAGTGGCGCTGCGTGCAGAGAATTCGGAGGTGGAAACGGAGGAGGAGGAGCCAATAACGTAGGTGCTGGCGGAAACCCTGATGGAGGTAGGGCCCGCAATCCTCGGCGTGGGTAGCACCCGTGCCATCCCAGGGTCCGAGTCGCTCCCAGCCTCCACGACATTCACCCAGTGTGCCGTCAGGGAAATGTAGCATCCCTGGCCACAAGCACTTGTCCATGTGTCAGTCGTTAAGTGGACCTTCCCAGTAACTGCGTTGGTCAGGGCACGGGTGATGTTACGGGACACATGGTGGTGTAATGCGGGGATGGCACACCGGGAAAAGTAGTGGCGGCTGGGGACCGCGTACCGAGGGACAGCTGCTGCCATCAGGCTGCGGAAGGACTCAGTCTCCACAAGCCTAAATGGCAGCATTTCGATGGCCAGTAATTTGGAAAGGTGTGAGGTTAGTGCTATGGCCTGTGGGTGGGTGGCTGGGTATTTTCGCTTGCGCTCAAATGCCTGGGGTAACGACATTTGGACGCTGCGCTGGGACAGGGAAGTGGATGTGGTCGCTGATGGTGCTTCAGATGGTACAGGTGCAGGGCGGGAGGTATGCGGGCCTGCGCCTTCGACAGGCGATTGGCCGGCACCGAAAACAGGGGAAGAGGAGGCAGTGGTGTGGCCTGCAGACACAGATGGGCGATCCAGGCGTTCCTCCCACTTATTACGGTGCTTGGATGCCATGTGTCGGATCATGCTGGTGGTGGTGAGGTTTCTAGTGTTCATGCCTCGGCTCATTCTGGTGTGGCACAGGTTGCAAACTACAATTCTTTTGTCGTCCGCACTTTCCTTAAAAAAACGCCATACCGCGGAACACCTACCCCTTGGCAAGGTAGATTTACGCAAGGGGGTGCTCCGTGGAACATTTGCGGGCCGGTTTGGTGCGGTCCGCCTTCTTTCTGTAGCCACACCACTGCCTCTTCCAGCCTGTTGCGGTGCTGCAGATGGCTCACCCTCAGGACTGCTGTCATCGCTCGGCTCTACACCTTCCCAGGTGGGGTCAGTCACCTCATCGTCCACCAAGTCCTCCTCCACTTCCTCACTCTGATCATCCTCCTCATGTCTTGATCCCACCACATACTCAGTCATTGACAACTGTATATCATCCTCCTCAACAAGGTCTTGAGACAGTAATAGTGGTTGATTTAATGGCAACTGTGTCTCATCATCATCATCATCCACTACTTCCTTTGACCTTAAATGCCGTTCACATCTGTCATCTTCTTGTGATTGGGTACCCTCTAGAGGTTGTGAATCAGGGCATAAGATGTCATGTTCCTCTGCAAGCGTGCTTGGAGAGAGGGTCAAATGAAGGATTGGTGATGAGACGAGCTCCTCACTATATCCCAGTGTGGGATCACTTCTTTGACCAGACCGTCTATGGTGGGAGGAAGGATGATCAGAGTGAGGATTATGTTGACCAGACTCTTGGCTACTGAGAGTGGACTTGGTGGAAGACAGGGTGGTGCTTAACCGACTGGAAGCAGTATCAGCTGACATCCAACCGACCACCTGTTCGCAGTGGTCGGACCTCGAGAGTGATGTCCTGCGACGCCCTGTAAAATGAGACATGAAGCTAGGTATGGTGGATGTCTTTCTTTCTTGTGCTCTGGCACCAGGCACAGTTTCTCCGCGTCCTGACCCGCGCCCTGAACTATCAGGATCACGTCCACTTCCCCGTCCCTTTTTACCCGCCTTCTTCATATTACACGGAATATGTGCTGCAAATCTGCAACTGTGCAGAGTACACAGAATATGCTGCTAAACTGCGGCGAAGCACACTGAATGGAATATGTGACTTTGATATTTTAGTTTGAAGACTTAACAGTATTTCTTCCTATTCTGCAACTGTGCAGAGTACACAGAATGTGCTGCTAAACTGCGGTGACGCACACTGAATGGAATATGTGACTTTGATATTTTAGTTTGAAGACTTAACAGTATTTCTTCCTATTCTGCAACTGTGCAGAGTACACAGAATGTGCTGCTAAACTGCGGTGACGCACACAGAATGGAATATGTGACTTTGATATTTTAGTTTGAAGACTTAACAGTATTTCTTCCTATTCTGCAACTGTGCACAGTACACAGAATGTGCTGCTAAACTGCGGTGACGCACACTGAATGGAATATGTGACTTTGATATTTTAGTTTGAAGACTTAACAGTATTTCTTCCTATTCTGCAACTCTGCACAGTACACAGAATGTGCTGCTAAACTGCGGTGACGCACACTGAATGGAATATGTGACTTTGATATTTTAGTTTGAAGACTTAACAGTATTTCTTCCTATTCTGCAACTGTGCACAGTACACAGAATGTGCTGCTAAACTGCGGTGACGCACACTGAATGGAATATGTGACTTTGATATTTTAGTTTGAAGACTTAACAGTATTTCTTCCTATTCTGCAACTGTGCAGAGTACACAGAATGTGCTGCTAAACTGCGGTGACGCACACTGAATGGAATATGTGACTTTGATATTTTAGTTTGAAGACTTAACAGTATTTCTTCCTATTCTGCAACTGTGCACAGTACACAGAATATGCTGCTAAACTGCGGCGAAGCACACTGAATGGAATATGTGACTTTGATATTTTAGTTTGAAGACTTAACAGTATTTCTTCCTATTCTGCAACTGTGCACAGTACACAGAATGTGCTGCTAAACTGCGGTGACGCACACTGAATGGAATATGTGACTTTGATATTTTAGTTTGAAGACTTAACAGTATTTCTTCCTATTCTGCAACTGTGCAGAGTACACAGAATGTGCTGCTAAACTGCGGTGACGCACACTGAATGGAATATGTGACTTTGATATTTTAGTTTGAAGACTTAACAGTATTTCTTCCTATTTTGCAACTGTGCACAGTACACAGAATATGCTGCTAAACTGCGGCGAAGCACACTGAATGGAATATGTGACTTTGATATTTTAGTTTGAAGACTTAACAGTATTTCTTCCTATTCTGCAACTGTGCAGAGTACACAGAATGTGCTGCTAAACTGCGGTGACGCACACTGAATGGAATATGTGACTTTGATATTTTAGTTTGAAGACTTAACAGTATTTCTTCCTATTCTGCAACTGTGCACAGTACACAGAATGTGCTGCTAAACTGCGGTGACGCACACTGAATGGAATATGTGACTTTGATATTTTAGTTTGAAGACTTAACAGTATTTCTTCCTATTCTGCAACTCTGCACAGTATACAGAATGTGCTGCTAAACTGCGGTGACGCACACTGAATGGAATATGTGACTTTGATATTTTAGTTTGAAGACTTAACAGTATTTCTTCCTATTCTGCAACTGTGCACAGTACACAGAATGTGCTGCTAAACTGCGGTGACGCACACTGAATGGAATATGTGACTTTGATATTTTAGTTTGAAGACTTAACAGTATTTCTTCCTATTCTGCAACTGTGCAGAGTACACAGAATGTGCTGCTAAACTGCGGTGACGCACACTGAATGGAATATGTGACTTTGATATTTTAGTTTGAAGACTTAACAGTATTTCTTCCTATTCTGCAACTGTGCACAGTACACAGAATATGCTGCTAAACTGCGGCGAAGCACACTGAATGGAATATGTGACTTTGATATTTTAGTTTGAAGACTTAACAGTATTTCTTCCTATTCTGCAACTGTGCAGAGTACACAGAATGTGCTGCTAAACTGCGGTGACGCACACTGAATGGAATATGTGACTTTGATATTTTAGTTTGAAGACTTAACAGTATTTCTTCCTATTCTGCAACTGTGCACAGTACACAGAATGTGCTGCTAAACTGCGGTGACGCACACTGAATGGAATATGTGACTTTGATATTTTAGTTTGAAGACTTAACAGTATTTCTTCCTATTCTGCAACTCTGCACAGTACACAGAATGTGCTGCTAAACTGCGGTGACGCACACTGAATGGAATATGTGACTTTGATATTTTAGTTTGAAGACTTAACAGTATTTCTTCCTATTCTGCAACTGTGCACAGTATACAGAATGTGCTGCTAAACTGCGGCGACGCACACTGAATGGAATATGTGACTTTGATATTTTACAGTTTGAAGACTTAACAGAATGTGCTCTAATCTGCAACTTTGCACACTAAACAGAATGTGCTCTAATCTGCAACTTTGCACACTAAACAGAATGTGCTCTAATCTGCAACTTTGCACACTAAACAGAATGTGCTCTAATCTGCAACTTTGCACACTAAACAGAATGTGCTCTAATCTGCAACTTTGCACACTAAACAGAATATATGAATTTTTTTTTTGTTTTGTTTTTTTCCCCCCACACAAAATAAACTGCTGCCCCCACACAAAGTAGTCCTAAAAAGGACTTTTGGGTCTTTTTTTTAACAAATTTGCTTGTCTTCTCCCTACACTGACTTTCCCTTCCTATCCTCATCTCTCCCTGGCTAAGACTGAGCCGAACTCGCTGGTCAGGTTCTGGCCAGCCAATCAGTGTAATGCCAGCAGCCAACATGGCTGCTGGCATTACACTGATGTCAGAGCCTCCCTGCACGTTTATTGGCTGCGCAGCAGCCGCGAAACGTGCGGGGAGGAGACCCAAACATGGCGGACGAGCACATGCAGTACTCGTACGAGTACCGCCATGTGCCGAGCAGAGCGATGCTCGAGCCGATCCGAGCATCGGCCGAGCATGCTCGCTCAACACTAGTTAAGCATTAACATGCGTTAAGGGACTCAATTTAACAGCTGAAAAACTGCACCCACTATTTTTGGGCGCAGAGTCCCATAATGCATGTGTTTTTTTTTTTTAATAAGAACAATTTTTTATTGAATTTTTGAACAATAATAATACTAATACAGACATTGGGTACATTATCTTGTTGCATACAGAATTGTAGAGCAGTCAGTAGGTCAGATTACACATAACAAGTCACATAAGCCGTCATCCACAGTAACAGTAACTAAATCTCAATAGCACCTCAAATAGCTTAAGTGAAAGACACAGGACCTACCCGCTAATACTAGACATCTGGCACCGAGAAATATCGACAGTAATAGATTGTTGAACAGCCATACCCAAAGGGAAAAAGAGAGAGAGAAAGAAGGAAAAAAGAAGTAGAATAGAAGTAAAGAAGATAGATAGGTGAAGGAGTGTTACGAGAATGTGGAAAGAGGAGGGGAGGGGAGAGGGGAGGGGTGGAAAGGGAGGGCAAAGGGTTAGGATGGACAAAACACGCAGGAACTGGTTAATGACAGCTAGAGTGGGTACGGCTGACACCAAAAAATCAGTAGGTGTCACAATAGCCTTGCCATAAGGACCAAATCTCATTATAGTCATGTAAGCGTGAGGTGGCTGAAAAGTGCATCCTTTCCATAAGGAGATTATGAGCTATCAGGTGTCTCAAAGCTTCCACTGGGTGTATGTATGCAGATTTCCAATTGTGATCCAGAAGAGTCTTAGCCGCTAGTAAGATGTGTCCCATTAAAATCTTTATGTGGGTCAGGACTTGAGTCGGTAAAATATGCAGAAGAGCTATCGTCGGGTCTGTAGCTAACGCCAATGAAGTTGCCTCCCAAATCAAAGTGAAGACCATGGTCCAAAAAGGATGTAGCTTAGGGCAGGACCACCAAATGTGTTCCATCGTACCTAGTCCAGAGCAACCCCTCCAACATTGATCGAGACTCCAGTAAATATTCTGGGCAAATGAGAGGAGACCAAATACTATCGATACAGCACTTTTCTAGAAAGTTCAACATGATTGGTACAATGCGAAAACTGGGTGGATCACGATATAGCAGAGGCCCATTGAGTCTCTGACAATTCCCGTCCTAACTCCTTCTCCCAAGCCACCATAAAAGGTAATTTCAGAGGCCTGTTAACCAGCAATAAGGACTCATAACATAAGGAAAGGGTTCCATGTACAGACAATGGATGTAGACACACCTTGATCAAGCCATGTAATGGTAGTACAGGCCTGGCCAAAGCAGTGATAGATGAGGAGAGGGCATGCCGAAGTTGTAAATATTTATAAAAATCCATGTTGGGAAGAGCATATTGAGACCTAAGATCCTCAAAAGTTCGAAATAGACCTACAGTATTAATACTGGCCTCACACCAAGCGGAACAGCTGGAAGAATAAATTACAAATTATAAGGCTTGTAAAAGGGAGGCAATAGAGAATCCCTTTATAACTGGCAACCGGGCAGTGAACAACTTCCATATATTTAATGATAGAGTGGTGGTAGATAGAAGTCCCACCGTGTCCCGTCTGGATCTCCTTGACGACCATAGAAGGTCCCTGACCCTATATGGTGCTGCTCTTGAATCCTCCAAGTCCACCCAAGCCACCTCCCCCGGAGTGGAGTGAAATAACAAGGTCTGCGCCATCCTGGCTGCCTTAAAATACTGTACCAGAAAGGGTATACCCAGGCCTCGTCTCTTAGTCAGCGCAATAAGCCATTTATTGGAAATCCTAGGAACGCCCGTTCCATGAATGAAACGCTGAAGGTCCGATTGCATCTCCATTAACAAATAGTTCGGAACCTGCACCGGCAAAGCCCTAAAGAAATAGAGAAGCCTGGGTAACATATTCATTTTTACGCCAGCTATGCGCCCAAACCAAGACAGCATTAATTTCGACCAGGCCTGTAATTCATTTTTAATGGTAGTCCAAAGAGTCCTCAAGTTTTCTCGAATTAGATCACCACAGTGTGTTGTCAACTGGACTCCCAGATAAGAGATCCTATCCGAACACCAATCAAAGGCGTAATCCGCACGCAATGAATCTACCGACAGACGACACATATTCAGGCAATGCCTGAGTCTTGGACTGGTTCACTTTGTGATAAGATACCAGACTATATTCATTCATCACCCTCATCAAAATTGGAAGTGATTTGGACGGATCAGTTAGAGTAAGTAACATATCATCCGGGAACAAACCAAGCTTCACCTCTTTATTGCCAAACTGAAAACCCTGTATCGAATCTAGTTGTCTGATCCGAGCCGCTAATGGTTCCAATGCTAACACATATAATAAAGAAGAAAGTGGACAACCTTGAAAACATCCATTAGTAATGTCAAAAGGTTTTGAAAGAAAACCAGCATACGACACCCGTGCAGTAGGAGCTGAGTATAGAGAGAATACCGACTGAATAAACTCTAAGGAAAAGTGAAAACGCTCAAGAACTGCTCTCATAAAGCCTCAGTGTAAGCGGTCAAAGGCCTTCTCCGCATCAATTGCTAGAAGAAGACCCTCGACCCCCAATCTCTCCGCCAGGTCAATGATACTCACTACTTTCCTATTATCAGAAGACTGCCTACCCCTCGTAAATACAACTTGATCATAATGTAACAATGTAGGTAAAGTGGATTGTAGACGAGAAGTCAGTAGTTTAGCATAGATCTTGAGATCTGTGTTTAATAAGGAAATAGGACAAAAGTTCGGGCAATGAGTCGGAGGCTTTCCTGGTTTCAGGAGAGTACAAATATGCGCCAAAAGCATCGTGGAAGGGAAGGCCCCTTTCTCACTACAAGAATGAAAAAGTGCCAGCATGCGGGGCAACAAAATCTCAGCGAATCGTTTATAATAACCGCCCGAAAACCCATCTGGTCTGGGGACTTTGTTACTCGGAAGAGATTTAATAGTAGAGCGAATTTCCTCAATATCGATCGGAGTCTGGAGCCAATCTATCTGGGATTGGGTAAGGCTAGGCAATCTCGCCTTATCTAAGAATGAGCGTCACCATTTGATCCATCTGCCGTTTGTCAGGGACAGACTTAACTTGAGCTTCCAGATGCGACTGTTTTCTAAGCAAGTCAGTCAATCTAGCTTTATGCTTTTTCTTCTCCGCTGAAGCAATTAAGTGACACCTAATTATCTCTTTGTGTGCCTCCCACAACATTTCTGAGGTTATCTCAGTAGTCTCATTAAGGTCAAAGTATTCCCGTAGATGTTTCTCAATAGAAAGAGCGACGTCCGCCTTAGCCAGCAAGTGCTCATTCAATCTCCAGTGTCCAGAACCAGTATACCAAAATGTCTCAGACAATTCCAATAATAGAGGGGCAAGGTCCAACCACTGGATCACTCCAATGTTCCAGCACTGCACCCTCTGCAGCACCTCCTTGTCCACCCAAAAGTAGTCCAAACGCGAAAATGTAGCATGGACCTGTTACCTTATGGGCAATTGCTTATGAATTATCTTGATTTTTATTTATAAAGCTAGACAATGCTGACATGATATAATGGACCAGTGTGAGTGAGTGGGTGTATGTAGAGGGTTAATGAAATAGACACAGTCAGTGAGATCTCCTGGGGCCATGGGGCATGGGAGTTGCAGCCCAAAACAAGTTATCACAGCACCTGGACATCCAAATCCTGTTTGGTTAGATGGAAGCTGGCAGTATTCTGTTGTCCAGGTGGGAGATAAAGATCACCCTCTATTTTGATATAATAAATAACACTCACACACCCTGGATTCCTGATGAGTATGGAGTCTGATGTATTGTTTTAACTGTCCACGAATATTGCCAAGGGGAGATTAACTGATTTATTGTACTATTGCTCCAAGTCACCCAGTAAGATCAAGGCACAAATCCAGTCAGCCTGGAGTGATATTACCACAGCCAATCAGGAGCCTCAGCATGGTAGGATATGGACAGTGGGGACAATATATCAAGGGGACCCACTACTAAGAAAGTAGTAGAAGGAGAAGGAGGAGTAGAGAAGAGAAGTAGAGGAGAGAACCAGAGAAAGAGAGAGAGTGGGCCAGGGAAGGAATCTGCCAAGCTTGGGTAAGTCCCTCATTCATTAGGTACCTGCAGTGTCATGCATGTTTAAGAGAATTGCGCAAATGTTATGTTTTGTGTTGTATTGAATGTTTTGTATTGTTATGTATATTTAATGTAGAACTAGTTCTTGTAAATGTGATGTACTGATCTAATATTAAATTGCATTAATTTTAATCTCAGCAATCTGTTGAAGAATCTTGCATTATTTTTCACATATAAATGTGTGTATAAAGGTTCATGCAATAGATTAATTGTAGAATGCAATAAGCCTGGGGCTCCTTATATTTCAATATATCTGTTTCTTTACGCTATATTTTCCATCTTTGCCCCAGGATAAGTTTATATTTATATTGGCCACCAGTCCTATGAACAATCAATAATTGTCCTAATGAGCCACGGACATATGTGACTGAGCTGTGGACGTAGCCAAATTGTCATTCTAAATATTCATGGACTTTATAGCACATATTCCATGAATATTAAATAAGCATAAAACCTCTACCTGTTACAGACCTGTGAGTGAAATGTATAATCACATCCCGTCACATTCAGGATTCTCTATCCAACAATTTTTCCTCTTTCATGGTCTGTTGTAGGACCCTGCTTTGGGACAGCACAGCCTTCAGATAAGCTCCCTTAAGTTTAGCCATGGTGTCCCAAGGAGGATCAGAAACCACATTTAAATCCCCACAGACAATCTGTCTGAGTCTTGTGCGCTCTGTAAAGCATTGGAAAGGGTAGACCTTATAAACTGAGCTGAGTTAGAATTCGGCACGTAAACATTCACTAAGGTGTACAGTTATCACAGTTCCCGTGATCTTTCTCTGTCACTCTTTGCTGTGGTGCGCTCCCATTGACTGAGCTTGTTTCGCCCGCCCAGTATGGCTTTTTATACTCGGCCTTTGGCACCTGTCAGGTGCCCTTTCGTGGTGTTCCTGAGCCAGTGTTGCTGTGTAGCTGTGTTCCAGTGTTCCTGCGTTCCTGTGTACCGACTTGGCCCGTCTGACTACGCTCCTTAGTTCCTGCTCCGTGATTCGACCCAGCCTGGCTGACGTTCCTGCTCCGCGATCTGACCCGGCTTGTCTGACGATCCTGCTCCGTGATTTGACCCGGCCTGGCTGATGTTCCTGCTCCGTGACCTGACCCGGCTACGTTGACGACCCTGCCTGTGTTCCTGCTGAGATCCTGTTCCAGTGTCACCTGGGCGACATTCTGACTTCTGCTGTGCTGTTTGCAGGGCTGACAGTGTTGTTGCCTCCTATTACTGGGCCTTCCCGTTTACTCTTGCTGAGCAGTTGCCTCCATTCACTGAGCCTCCGTTAACACTTGCAGAGCCATTGCCGCCATTCTCTGAGCCTCCGTTAACACTTGCAGAGCAGTTGCCTCCGTTCACTGAGCCTCCGTTAACACTTGCAGAGCCGTTGCCTCCGTTCACTGAGCCTCCGTTAAAACTTGCAGAGCCGTAGCTTCCGCTACCCTGAGCCTTCTGCTTACACTTGCAGAGCCCTGTAGTCTCCGTTACTAGAGCCTCCCGTTAACACTTGCAGAGCATGGTGGCCTCCGATTTACCCTGCGCATCCGGTTACACTTGTTGGGCGCAGTAGTCTCGTTACGCACCGGTTGGGTGCGTTTGGTTCCATACACCTCAGCTCTTGCAGTGTAGTTGGGCTCCGTTACAACGCCTTAGTGGTGCTATTGGCTCTATACAGCTAAGCTCTTGCAGTGTAGTTGGTCTCTGTTACAGCGCCCGTGGGGGTGCTATTGGCTCTATACAGCTAAGCTCTTGCAGTGTAGTTGGTCTCCGTTACAGCGCCCCGTGGGGGTGCTATTGGCTCCATACAGCTAAGCTCTTGCAGTGTAATTGGTCTCCGTTACAACGCCTGTGGGGGCTATTGGCTCTATACTCCTCAGCTCTCGCAGTGCACTTGTTCTCCGTTCACGCACTGGTCGGGTGCTAATGGCTGTAGCTCCTTAAGGTCTTGCAGAGTATTTTGACCTCAGTTCCCTGCTATCATGGTCCCCGTGATTCCCTGTCAATCTATGACTGTGTACCTTTGCATTGGAGGAGTCTGATTGGCCCGCCCAGGATGTGCCTTTATATGCTGGGGTTTGGGCACTTGTCAGTTGCCCTTTCATGGTGTTCCTGTTGCTGCGCCTTGTAGCTGAATTCCAGTGTCTCCTGTGTACCGACCCGGCTAGTCTGACTCTCCTCCTGTTCCTGCTCCGTGATTTGACCCAGTTCTGGCTGACGACCCTGCACTGTGATCTGACCCGGTTCTGGCTGAAGACCCTGCTCCGTGATCTGACCCGGCTCTGGCTGAAGACCCTACTCTGTTATCTGACCCGGCTCTGGCTGACGACCCTGCTCCGTGATTCGACCCGGCTCTGGCTATTGATCCTGCTCCGTGATTGATTCGCTCTCCGGTGGTGTTCCTGCGGCTGTTACCATCCGGTTCCGGTTATCACTCCTGTCCGGTTGCTGCTCCAGTGTCCTCCGGTTGCGCTGGCGACATTCTGAACTGTTTCGCTGTTCCTCTCTTGCTCATTCAGCTGTAGCCCGAGATTGCCTGCCATTTACTCGCTGAGCATTGCTCTTCTGAATGTACCAGATTAACCCGTGCAGTGCCTGTAGTCTCCGGTTACGTGCCACTTGTTTAGCTTGCCAAGCTTCTGTTGGTTCATTGAGCCGTTACACTTTGAGTCTCCTTTTGACGCTATACCAGTCCTTGCAGAGCTCCGCTTGTCCGGTGTTCGGGGTGCACCGTGACCACGCCGGTTGGCGCCAGTAGTCTGTTCGCTCTTGCTATAGGATTCTGTGCGACACTGGAAGGGTGTCCTGGCTCCGTTTCTCATTCTCTCAAAGTGTACAGTTCCATCTGCACTGCTCTGTGCATCGGCTCCTCGTAGCTTGGGTAACTATCATCTACTGTGGCATCCCAAGGGCTTCGCAACACAATCCATTTGGCACACGCAGGGTTACTCACTACTCACATTCTGGGCGATTCCTATTCTGGTTACTTCAGGTTTGGAAGTAGCATTCCTCCTAGCTGCCTCTTGGAATAGTAAACACCTTTTGTGAGGGTATTAAGCCCCTTCACATTCATAGACAGTACCTTAATACTCATCGCGCCCATATGAAGGCTGCCGCTTAAAATGCACTCTCACCTCCCATATCCTGACAATGTTATGGTCATTCGGTACAGCAAGGGAACTCATTTGTAATAAGTTTAAAAGATAAAACAAAAAGGAGCCCACTCAAATTGAAACCATCTCCACACAGAACAGGTGACACCCTCTCCCACGTCACCCGTCCCAAATACTACCGATAAATAGGAGATGGGGAAGGAGAAATTGGGTAGGACACATTGGGGAAAGGTAAGCTACAGGCCACAGCCATCCCAAGTGGAAAAGGCAAAGAAGGAATACAAGAAAAAGATGAGGTAAATATAAGACAAATTTTTCCCAAATCCGGCAGAGACAAATAAGTGCACTGAGTCTCAATTTTAACTCTAAAATCTGAAATACATGCACATAGCTCATACCCAGATGAGATGGGGGGGAAGAAAGCATCAGCAAAGAGACAATGCCAACGCTGGGGGTAATCATAAACCTAAGCGCTAAGGCAGAAATCGGCATAGGCAAACAAGGTATATTGAAAGTCCTGTGAAAGTCCATAAATACAATGGACATAGTCTAAAGATTTACAAATATCCCGTAGCTAGGGCAGGTTATAGATCCATTTAGTGTAGGGTCTTCAGTGTATTACAATCCCTGGGTGTGAGCTATATGCGCCATATACTGCATAATAACAAGGTAGTCAAGTAACATACGCATCATACATAATACTGAACACAATATATACAATAAATTTGTCAAGAGCCAGGATCTCCGCGTCCTCCAGAGGCCATCGCTCTCATAAACAGTAATATATAAATAAATATATGTCACCCTCCTTCCTATGGACCCAGAATCCCCCCATCTTGCGGCTTCCACACCCAAGAGGGTCCCCTTCCCCCTACCCATTCTCCCAACAGCCCCTACGACCGACGCCCAAAATCCCCCAGTTGACAGCGAAAGTGGGTAATCGCTGCAACAGGCTCCACTATTCACAACCTCCTCAGAGGAGTCAGTCCAAGCAAACCCTCGTCTCTCACTCCAACCCGGACCGGGTCCTCCAACGCCCCTGTATCCCACAATACGGATGCATAAAACAAGGTTTGCAAAGTAATACAGGGAGCCCTTAACCATAGTGAAGACAACAACTGGAGAGGCCACGGACTCACATCCGAGACCCCAATTTGCTAGTGCAGACTGAGGTGTCAGACCCGCCACCAAGCCATCTGTCAGCCCTAGAAGTAGTGATGATCGAGCACCCCAATGCTCGGGTGTTCGGGTGCTCTGGCCGAGCGCCCCCGGAGGCTCGAGTGCTCGGCCGAGCACCCGAGCCCCATTGAAGTCAATGGGAGGACTCGAGCATTACACCAGGCACCCCCTGCTCTGATGAGGGGAGGGTGCCTGGTTCATAGGAAAAGGTCAGAAAATGATGGAAACACCACAGAAATGGTTCAGGGACAGCATAGGGAGGATGTCTGGATGCATCTTGGACTCCAACGTCGCTGCTGGAAACGATGTTTCGCCCGTAGTACGCCATTTTTACAGACTGACCGTAAAACACACAAAAAGGAAGATAAAAACGACTTTAGGCGAAAAATTGTTACCAAACAGTATTTGCTGTATATTTACTTGTATATCATCTGCAAATTCTGCAAAAAATTTCATCGATTTTTCGGAACTGGGGCCATGATTAAGAGGGAAACGTGCGCAGCGGAAAGCAGGTGTTCAACTTGGTTATGGCCCGGGTAAGGTACAGCATTCAGGAACGGAGGCCGCAGCTACCACAGGTTTTACAACATGTCCGTTTGCCCTTGTTAAGTCCAAAATTTATAGTCGGAACAGTGGGGTCTGATCCATTGAGTAAAAGTGACGAAGTGACTTAGTGGATGAAGCCAAGAACTACCTTCTGCTCTGTCGAACACCCCAGCCCTATTTAATTCAATGGGAGGACCTGAGGCACTCTGATACAACCTGTATATCACAAAATGGAGGGCCTCATTCACATTGTGGTACAATAGTTCAGGTAGTGGTCCAACACTCATAAAGCCTATGCACTAAGTGAAAGGGCTGCCAAAAATTAGACTGAAATGTCACTCCAATACACCCTTTATTACACATAAAGGAGGGCATCATACACACCCTTGAAAAATTAGGATTAATGGCCTGCTGGTGACCCTCTAAAACATTAGGGGTGAGGGCATGCCGCTAAGCTGACCATCTAAAACATTAGGAATGAGGGTCTGCTGCTGAGCCGACCATCTAAAACATTATGGGTGAGGGTCTGCTGCGGAGCTGACCATCCTAAACATTATATGCGAAGGCCCGCTAGTGAGCTGACGCTATAAAACATTATATGAGAGGGCCCGCTAGAGAGCTGACCCAATAAAACATTATATGAGAAGGCCCGCTGGTGAGCTGACCTATACAAAAATTGTCAAACAGGGCCCGCTGGTGAGCTGGCCCTATATAAAAATTATATCACAGGGCCCGCTGGTGAGCTGGCCCTATATAAAAATTATATCACAGTTTTTTGGGTGGAAGGGGTGAATGGGAATATAGAGTATTCCCATCATTGTAAATAACATATCTAAAGTGACTTTATGTTCACCCGGGGCTTTCCTCCAGTGGAGTGGAGAAGTCAGGGGAAATCCAGGCCTTGTTCATTTTTATAAGTGTCAACCTATCAGCATTTTCGGTGGAAAGGCGGATACGCTTATCTGTTATGATGCCACCAGCAGCACTAAATACCCGCTCAGACAGAACGCTGGCGGCAGGGCAGGCCAGCACCTCCAAGGCGTAGAGTGCCAGTTCATACCACGTGTCCAGCTTGGACACCCAGTAGTTGTAAGGCACAGAGGGATCAGTGAGGACGCTGACACGGTCTGCTACGTACTCCTTCACCATCTTCCAAAACTTTTCCCTCCTTGTGACACTAGGCTGCGCATCAGGGTGAGGGTGCTGGCGGGGTGTCATGAAGGTGTCCCACGCCTTGGAGAGTGTTGCCCTGCCTTTGTCGGAACTGCTGTGTGCTCCCCTTTTCTCCCCTTCTCGGTTGGCCAAGGTAGCACGTACTCTGCCGCCAGCGTTGTCAGATGGAAAATTTTGGAGCAATTTTTCGACAAGAACCTTCTGGTATTGCACCATTTTGCTTGTCCTCTCCACCGGAGGAATGAGAGATGAGAAATTCTCTTTGTAGCGGGGGTCCAGAAGGGTGAACACCCAGTAATCCGTGTTGTCTAAAATGCGTATAACGCGTGGGTCACGGGAAAGGCAGCCTAACATAAAGTCAGCCATGTGTGCCAGAGTACCAACAGGCAAGATTTCGCTGTCCTCACCAGGAGGATGACTCTCAATCTCCTCATCCTCTTCCTCCTCTTCTGCCCACCCACGCTGAAGAGATGGAACTAAAGTTCCATGGCTACCCTCTGTAGCGGAGGCAACCGTGTCTTCCTCCTCCTCCTCCTCCGCCTCCTCCAATTGTCGCTGAGAAGACGAAATGAGGGTGCTCTGGCTATCACCTTGTGTAAGCTCTTCCTCCCGCATTTCCACCTCTTCCACATGCAAAGCGTCGGTTTTAATTGTGAGCAGCGAGCGTTTCAGTAGACACAGAAGTGGGATGGTTACACTGATAATAGCGTTATCGCCGCTCACCATCTGTGTCGATTCCTCAAAATTGCGTAAAACCTCACAGAGGTCTGACATCCATTCCCACTCCTCACTTCTGATTAGAGGAAGTTGAACGGAGAGGCGACGACCGTGTAACAGCTGGTACTCCACTACTGCCCTCTGCTGCTCACAAAGCTGGGCCAACATGTGGAAGGTGGAGTTCCAGCGCGTGCTCACGTCACACAGCAGCCGGTGAGCTGGCAATTGTAAGCGCTGCTGCAGCTTCAACAGGCCGGCTGAAGCTGTAGATGACTTACGGAAATGTGCACACACGCGGCGCACCTTCGTCAAGAGATCATGCAAATTGGGGTAGGTTTTTAGAAATCGCTGAACCACAAAATTAAATACATGCGCTAGGCATGGTACGTGTGTGAGCTTGCCGAGCTCCAAAGCCGCCACCAAGTTACGCCCATTATCACACACAACCATGCCTGGTTGCAGGTTGAGTGGCGAGAGCCACTGCTCGGTCTGGTGACTAATCCCCTGCAACAGCTCTGAGGCCGTGTGCTGTTTGTCCCCAAGGCAGATCAGCTTCAGCACGGCCTGTTGACGCTTCCCCACTGCAGTGTTACACTGCTTCCAGCTACCGGCTGATGGGTGAGTAGCGCTGCACGCAGAGAATTCGGAGGTGGAAACGGAGGAGGAGGAGGAGGAGCCAATAACGTAGGTGCTGGCGGAAACCCTGATGGAGGTAGGGCCCGCAATCCTCGGCGTGGGTAGCACCTGTGCCATCCCAGGGTCCGAGTCGCTCCCAGCCTCCACGACATTCACCCAGTGTGCCGTCAGGGAAATGTAGCGTCCCTGGCCACAAGCACTTGTCCATGTGTCAGTCGTTAAGTGGACCTTCCCAGTAACTGCGTTGGTCAGGGCACGGGTGATGTTAAGGGACACATGGTGGTGTAAGGCGGGGACGGCACACCGGGAAAAGTAGTGGCGGCTGGGGACTGCGTACCGAGGGACAGCTGCTGCCATCAGGCTGCGGAAGGACTCAGTGTCCACAAGCCTAAATGGCAGCATTTCGATGGCCAGTAATTTGGAAAGGTGTGAGGTTAGTGCTATGGCCTGTGGGTGGGTGGCTGGGTATTTTCGCTTGCGCTCAAATGCCTGGGGTAACGACATTTGGACACTGCGCTGGGACAGGGAATTGGATGTGGTCGCTGATGGTGCTTCAGATGGTACAGGTGCAGGGCGGGAGGTATGCGGGCCTGCGCCTTCGACAGGCGATTGGCCGGCACCGAAAACAGGGGAAGAGGAGGCAGTGGTGTGGCCTGCAGACACAGATTGGCGATCCGGGCGTTCCTCCCACTTATTACGGTACTTGGATGCCATGTGTCGGATCATGCTGGTGGTGGTGAGGTTGCTAGTGTTCATGCCTCGGCTCATTCTGGTGTGGCACAGGTTGCAAACTACAATTCTTTTGTCGTCCGCACTTTCCTTAAAAAAACGCCATACCGCGGAACACCTAGCCCTTGGCAAGGGAGATTTACGCAAGGGGGTGCTCCGTGGAACATTTGCGGGCCAGTTTGGTGCGGTCCGCCTTCTTTCTTTAGCCACACCACTGCCTCTTCCAGCCTGTTGCGGTGCTGCTGATGGCTCACCCTCAGGACTGCTGTCATCGCTCGGCTCTCCACCTTCCCAGGTGGGGTCAGTGACCTCATCGTCCACCAAGTCCTCCTCCACTTCCTCACTCTGATCATCCTCCTCATTTCTTGATCCCACCACATACTCAGTCATTGACAACTGTGTATCATCCTCCTCATCAAGGTCTTGAGACAGTAATTGTGGTTGATTTGATGGCAACTGTGTCTCATCATCATCATCATCCACTTCCTTTGACCTTAAATGCCGTTCCCCTCTGTCATCTTCTTGTGATTGGGTACCCTCTAGAGGTTGTGAATCAGGGCACAAGATCTCATGTTCCTCTGCAAGCGTGCTTGGAGAGAGGTTCAAATGAAGGATTGGTGATGAGACGAGTTCCTCACTATATCCCAGTGTGGGATCACTTCTTTGGCCAGACCCTCTATGGTGGGAGGAAGGATGATCAGGGTGAGGATTATGTTGACGAGACTCTTGGCTACTGAGAGTGGACTTGGTGGAAGACAGGGTGGTGCTTAACTGACTGGAAGCAGTATCAGCTGAAATCCAACCGACCACCTGTTCGCAGTGGTCTGACCTCGAGAGTGATGTCCTGCGACGCCCTGTAAACTGAGACATGAAGCTAGGTATGGTGGATGTCTTTCTGTCTTGTGCTCTGGCATCAGGCACAGTTTCTACGCGTCCTGACCCGCGCCCTGAACTATCAGGATCACGTCCACTTCCCCGTCCCTTTTTACCCGCCTTCTTCATATTACACGGAATATATGCCGCTAATCTGCAGCTAGGCACACTAAACAGAATGTGACGCTAATCTGTTGCTATTTTCAGTGAACGGAAAATGTGACGTTAATTTTAGAATTTGCACACTACACAATATGTGCCGCTAATCTACGGCTAGGCACACTAAACAGAATGTGACGCTAATCTGCGGCTATTTTCAGTGAACGGAATATGTGACGTTAATTTTAAGATTTGCACACTAAACAGAATGTGAAAATAATCTGCGGCTAGGCACACTAAACAGAATGTGACGCTAATCTGCGGCTAGGCACAGTGAACGGAATATGTGACGTTAATTTTAAAATTTGCACACTAAACAGAATGTGAAAATAATCTGCGGCTAGGCACACTAAACAGAATGTGACGCTAATCTGCGGCTAGGCACAGTGAACGGAATATGTGACGTAAATTTTAAAATTTGCACACTAAACAGAATGTGAAAATAATCTGCGGCTAGGCACACTAAACAGAATGTGACGCTAATCTGCGGCTAGGCACAGTGAACGGAATGTGTGACGTTAATTTTAAAATTTGCACACTAAACAGAATGTGAAAATAATCTGCGGCTAGGCACACTAAACAGAATGTGACGCTAATCTGCGGCTAGGCACAGTGAACGGAATGTGTGACGTTAATTTTAAAATTTGCACACTAAACAGAATGTGACACTAATCTGCGGCTAGGCACAGTGAACGGAATATGTGACGTTAATTTTAAAATTTGCACACTAAACAGAATGTGAAAATAATCTGCGGCTAGGCACACTAAACAGAATGTGACGCTAATCTGCGGCTAGGCACAGTGAACGGAATATGTGACGTTAATTTTAAAATTTGCACACTAAACAGAATGTGAAAATAATCTGCGGCTAGGCACACTAAACAGAATGTGACGCTAATCTGCGGCTAGGCACAGTGAACGGAATATGTGACGTTAATTTTAAAATTTGCACACTACACAATATGTGCCGCTAATCTGCGGCTAGGCACACTAAACAGAATGTGACGCTAATCTGCGGCTATTTTCAGTGGACGGAATATGTGACGTTAATTTTAAAATTTGCACACTAAACAGAATGTGAAAATAATCTGCGGCTACGCACACTAAACAGAATGTGACGCTAATCTGCGGCTAGGCACAGTGAACGGAATATGTGACGTTAATTTTAAAATTTGCACACTAAACAGAATGTGAAAATAATCTGCGGCTAGGCACACTAAACAGAATGTGACGCTAATCTGCGGCTAGGCACAGTGAACGGAATATGTGACGTTAATTTTAAAATTTGCACACTAAACAGAATGTGAAAATAATCTGCGGCTAGGCACACTAAACAGAATGTGCCGCTAATCTGCGGCTTTTTTCAGTGAACGGAATATGTGACGTTAATTTTAAAATTTGCACACTAAACAGAATGTGACGCTAATCTGCGGCTAGGCACAGTGAATGGAATATGTGACGTTAATTTTAAAATTTGCACACTAAACAGAATGTGAAAATAATCTGCGGCTAGGCACACTATTAAAATGGCCCTTTTTGTCGCTGCGTTGTACACTATTTGTCCCTGTGCACCTAGTACAATGTCACCTAAATATCCCCCCCCCACAAAAAAAATGAAATTGTGCCCCCCCAAACAAAATATAAATGCTGCCCCCACACACAACAGTCCTAAAAAGGACTTTTGGGTCTTGATAGAGTTCCAACACTTTTATTCTCCCTACACTGACTTTCCCTTCCTATCCTCATCTCTCCCTGGCTAAGACTGAGCCGAACTCGCTGGTCGGGTGCTATACAGCACCTGATCACGGGTTCTGGCCAGCCAATCAGTGTAATGCCAGCAGCCAACATGGCTGCTGGCATTACACTGATGTCAGAGCCTCCCCGCACGTTTATTGGCTGCGCAGCAGCCGCGAAACGTGCGGGGAGGAGACCCGAACATGGCGGGCGAGCACATGCGGTACTCGTACGAGTACCGCCATGTGCCGAGCAGAGCGATGCTCGAGCCGAACCGAGCTTCGGCCGAGCATGCTCGCTCATCACTACCTAGAAGCTGTCCTCCGTATCCCCTAGCTAAACAGCATAAAATAATAATGATAAAAACATATCCTACAATAACAAGTGAACAGAACTTTACAGGTCATAAAGATCCATAGATGATAGCCAACAAATGGTCGTTGCATTAAGTGTCAGAGAGCACCAAAGAAGGACCAACTCCAAATCCCCAAATACCACTATTCCAGATCAATAGGTCAGCAGCTCCGAGGTAGCAAAGTCCATCGGGAATTAGCCACTTCCTCAACCGTGTGGAGGCTCACGCATGAGGGATGTCTGAGGGGAATTATTCTGCTCTGAACCTGCAGAAGAAGCACTGTTTATAGTCCAGTCTCTATAAGGCTGTTGTCCAGGCTGTTGGCGAGGCTCTGACTGGGCTGCAACAATGATGTTCCAGGATGCCAGTATTCTCATCCCCTCCTCCAAGGAGGCAATGGTAACTGTTGATCCATTTCTCGTCACCACTAACTTGACCAGAAAGCCCCATCTATAGCGGATCTTCGCCCGTCGCACAGCAATGGTCAAGGGGAGCAGTTGTTTCCTCAACTGAAGTGTAGTGGATGATAGGTCTACGAACAAATGTATTTGCGAGAACGGGGCCGGCAAAGGCTCTTGTTGTCTCCCAATGTGCATAATTTCTTACTTGACGTGGTAGTAATGCAACCACAATATCACATCTCTAGGCTTCTCTTCAGGTAAGTTCCGAGGTCAGAGGAGACGATGTATGAGATCAATAACCAAATCATTAGCAGAAAGGTCCCCTAATAGGCTGGTGAAGAATTCTTGGGCCCAGGTTTTCAAGTCTCACAGTCTCTGGGACTCCACGCACCCTGATATTGTTACGTTGGGAACGGTCTTCCAGGTCACAGACCGTGTCCCTTAGTAATTTAACTTCCTTCACCAAGTCTGTGTGGCTATACGCCAATCCGTTATGTGAATCTATGACCTCATCCACCTTTGTTTTCAGCCAAGCCGTTCACTAACCAATTTCTCTAATGTCTTTGCGCAGGTCATTCACAATATTTTTCATATCCCCCTTGATCTGCGCCTGTAGAGTAGCTAGGAGTGCTTTAATCTCCCCCACGGAGGAACCACCACCTCTGGAGGATGTAGAGGGCGCATCATCCGCCTTTGACCCTTCCTCATCATCTAGGGTAGAGTGGGTTGCCATTTTGGGAGAGTTTCCCCAGGAGCTTCTTTGTCTTTTTTCCTCTGCTTCGGAGTTACATATTTATGCATTTGTTCTTGGTGTCTCTTATTCCGTGGTGTCTCCATCATTCAAATAAAGATGCCTCATGGCAATTCAAGTAGTTTATTACCCAGCGTCCTAACGCATGTGTTACCTGACAACACAGGAACTGAAAGGAAAAAATAGCCTAAAAAATCCTAAGTGACCAGTGGATGTATTGATATGGGGCCATAAGCCCCATATCAATACATCCAAAGTACTGAAAAATGTGTGAAATGTGAGAAAACTTAACTGTATGAGTGCCAGTGGGGTATGTAGCGCATTGCACAGCGTTGTATACCCCACTGGCACTCACAGGGTTAAAGCTAAAGTTAACACCATAACATGAACATAAACACTTACCTGTAATACTGATGTGCAGCGGGATCTTCAGCACCGTGGTCAGCTACTGTCCATCTTCTTTAATCTTCTGTCTTCGGTCTTCTTCTTTCTCTGCATCTTCATTCTTCTTATCTTCTGATATTCTTCTATGTGGCAAATCTAATGTCCCTGAAAAGAAAAAAAGGCCAAATTAAATATGTCTCCAAAACGTATGCATCCAAGGTATGCTGGCCAAAACCCTTTGAGTGCCGGAGGGTACATACCTCTCTGGCACTCAAAGGGTTAACTTGTTGTTGGCCGTCCTAATTGGAAATAGATGGTGGCTATCCAAGTATTAAAGTAGATGGTGGCAGTCTGCAAAGTGTTGCATTCCCCTCCAGCACTCAAAGGGTTTCGTCCAGCATATCTTGGATGCATATGTTTTAGGGACAGATTTCATTTGGCTTTTTTTTCTTTTCAGGGACAAAGAAGAAGATCAGAAGAAAAGAAGAACGGAGATGCAGAGAAAGAAGAAGACGGAAGATAGATGACAGAAGAAGACCGACACTGAATGACAGGTATGTGTTACAGCACTGGGTTATGGGTGTTAGGACACTGTTAGGGCTAGTATTGTTTCACTTTACTGTTAGGGGTAGTGTAGGGTTAGTGTTTGGGAGGGTGATTGTTTTTGAGCCGACTCTCGGTGCATGACAGTGTGTCAAGCACCAAGCGTTAGCCATTTTCCTTTGATGTTCCCATTTCTCATGCTATTTTTCATGGGTTTTGGAAACTAAAAACATACAATGATCATTTGTCAAAAATCAGGTTTTTTGGCCCAACATTTGTTGTGGTTTCTGCTGGTAGAGCAATTGAATATTTCCAGTGACACCGTGTATGCACCAGTTGGTTGCCATTTTTGCCCTACCGGCTGTTTTACCGTCCACAATTTAATGGAGGCCCAACAATGCAGGTGTGTAATCAGCAGCTCAGTCATTGTGTTTGCTCCACTTGTTCTTAACTCCTTAACCCATTGAGTGCCAGAGGCTCATGCAACCCATTCCATATCAAGGATTAAGGACCGCGGGGTCCAGGGGTGGGGTACACTGGAAGACCAAGCCATTTTTTTTTGGGGGGGGGGTTTGGAGAGGTGGAAACTAACTGATCCGATATCAGAGCAGTCAGTTTTAGGTTTTCACAGTGACCACAGCGCACCTTATAGACATGCTGGGATCAAAAAAGTCATGACTTGCCTGGGTCATCGCCGGTCCTTAATGCAGGGACTGTTGTGAGTTATTAAGTGGTTAATCTGGGATATCCTGAAAACCTGATCCGTTGGCTTGCCCCTAGGATCAGTGCTGAGAATCACTGCTCCATGGGAATTATTATTTAACCCTTTGAGTGTATGCACTGTATACCTCTTTGGCACTCAAAGTGTTTTTAAAGTAGAACGTTCACTCTCAAGAAACTGAATCTTATTGGATTTATCTACTAAAACTGTTTGTATGTTGTGTATTATTTTTGTAACAAATAGTAAGAGTTTATTAGATATTAGCTGTTAAAACTTACCCATTGACGTCACCAGTTTCTGTTACTGTGGTACAAGCTGTACCGTACAGGTCTCCAGGATGTTCCTTTTTCTTAAAATCATCTCCCACTTCCCTCCCCAGCTCTCCAAATCACCTCCCATCTCCCTCTGCACTGTCATATATTGCAAATGTCACTCCTAAGGACATCTCACTGGCTGTAATAAGATTGTGAAAGTCAGTTGTACCAAGATACCATCAGCATCCTCAACACTGTAATTAACCCTTTGAGTGAAGATTTATAATAGTAGAGGAAATAATGCCAGAACTGATATTTATCAGTCTTTGTGCCATTCTCTAGAATTTGTCCGAGAACCTGTCATGACGTTGGCATTGCTGCACCTGCACCCAGTGAATGGTCAGGTTGTGGGGATCATTCCCATGGAACTTGAAAATAAATCTTAACCATTTGAATGCCAAAGAGGCACGCAACCTTTGTCATACAAAGGGTTAATCTGAAGCACCTTTGGGACTATTCCTAATTCCCCTTGAGGAAGTTTATTGGACATTTTGTGGTGGGCCAGGTGTCAGGGTGCTGCAGCAAAAAAAAGATGGTGGAGTCCTCTGAATCAATGTCGGTGGCACTGAGTATGAAAGAGGAAATGAGAGTCAGGCTTTTCTCCTGTAGGCTGAGACCAATGTTTGCGTGTAGTACAAAGTGTGTTGTTGGATATAGACTGATGCAACATACACAGAAATTAACACTGTATTAAGTGTTGCGATGTGATGGATTGACACTAGTAGCATCACTCCGTCACATTGCAATGCATAATGATCGAGGTTAAATGCATATTGGAGAAGTGGATAGTATGATATCACACTGTCCATTTCACCAATATGTATTTAGCCTCAATCATTAAGCATTGCAATGTGACGGAGTGATGCCATCACACTACAACGCATAATACATTGTTCATTTCTGTGTATGTTGCATCAGTTCATATCATGCAATAGCATACTTGTTACCAAACCTTGGTACATTCCTTGTGTATTGGTGATTGGAGACAGAAATCTCCACTGTGGGTGCATGAAGGGGAGCTTTTTAGGGACTGGCCTTTTTCAGTTGGAAGATTGTGTCAGATCTATCTGCTGGAGTTAAGCTTCTTACAGAGTGTGAGGTTCTGGATGGAGTTATATGTACAGCTAACACTTCACGCTCCAGTCTAGAGAAGGACTTGCATGGCACCAGGCAAGTTGCAAGACCACTGAACACCCAATCAATTACTCCCTGAATGTATACTTAAACATCTGAGTACCCGAGAGGTATCCAATGCATTGCAAAGAATTGGATACCTTTCTGCCACTCAAAGGGTTAATAAACGGAGTCAAGCTGGTGCCACTGCAAAGACGATGTGCAGCCTCTAAGTCTCCTCATCAGTATCCCAGGCAGCAGGGGGTTGCTTAGGTTAGAGCAGTGTTTCTCAAGCCTTTTTTGCTCAAAGCATCCCTAACATGCTGGATGGATGTTTCAGGGGACCCCAACATGATATAGATCAATAGTTAAAGGGATAGTAATGTTTCGTAATAAAAGCAGCTCTAATTAATCATCATAGTATTTGGACTTTGGAGAGTGTTATTTCAATTCTGTCAGAGTTGTAGTTCAAGAATAATTCAATGACAAAGTGTCCTCCTTCCGCCCCTTTTACTGATGTCACACTCTTCAGCCAGAGCAGAAAGGAGGTGCCCAGGTAGATTGCAGAGAGGGACAATCTCCAATTAAGATAAGGGAAAAACCTGAAAAACTTGTCAAGGGGGGCAGGGATTTCATTGTTCTCATAGGAAGAAGATTGTCCCCTGCTGTTATCTGTCTGGTCTTACAACCAGATTCACATCTGAGAAGAGATTGCTTACACTAGGCAAAAGGGGCGGGAGGGGAAACTTTGCTTGTGAATATCTCTTAAACCATAAATGTTTGAGAGATAAGACTTATATCGTTCTTCATGTTTTTTTAATGCCTACAAAATAAAATAAAGTTAAAATGAAGTATTACTATCCCTTTAAGTTATGGATGGTAAAAAATACACAGATACAGAGATATATTACGTCTCTCAGTCAGAATAACAAAGACAAATATATTGTGCCTAACAATTTCCATAAATAAACAATTGAAAATCAGCATTCACATTTTGTCAAAGCCTTCATAGAAAAGAAAGGGCACCCTAAGTGAATGTCCGTGGCACACTGCACCCCAGTTGAGAATCACTGGGTTAGAGGGTGGAAGGAGAGCGCTGCCAATCATTCTAAATGTCATCAAGATGACAGCGCTCTCCCTCATGCTACCGAAAAGGTAAGGTAGCTGTTCCATCCTAGGGGGAACAATTATTTAACTTTTATGGGGTTGGGTGGGGGGCTTATGCTAGTTTGGGGCGGGTGAGACAAACACATTTAGGGATGGGAAGTTGGAATGTGAATGTTCCACTTTAAGAGAAGAAGAAAGGGTAGGGCAAAGCTTGGTATAAGTCTAACTATATCTGGAGGTTAATCATTGCACCAGACCTAACTTATATAAAAAAAATCATTACATAGCACATTCCTCCTGATTTATAATGACTCTTGTACATGGGGAGTCTAGAGTAATGTACTAAAAAGAACTGGTGCAATTCGGGTGCACACCATCTGCATAAGGGACAAATAAAAACGTGTCAAAGATTTAAATGTGGCTATTAACCTCTTAAATGATAGACAGGTATCCAACATATTGCTTCGCAATGTGGTGGGGGTCTCTCTAGCATTCAAGGGGTTAAAAGCCCCATTTAAATAAAAGAAGGATTTACATCTTTTCCCCCTATGGTGCAGTTGGGTGACCCCATAATTACTCCAGTTCTTAGTACATCAGCCATTGAATGCCATGCATTGGAGACCCCTTTAGCACCTAAGGGGTTAAAACACATTCCACATCCATAAAAATTAACAACCGTCAAAAAGAGTAAAAGCACTGATGCTTGGTTAGTACATGGGAAACAGATGGAAACACAAGGACTAATGAATCAGCTTCTGCATAATAACCATCAGCAGCGGCTAGCAAGAGAATGACCAATTATGGCAATGCTCTGGAACAGTCCCTTAGGCAGATGTTGAAAGGGAATGATCAGACTCTCAGGATCATTCGTGAGATTTCCTGTCTGCTAGATGTTGAAATGACTGAACCGGCATCTGGATTGTAAGGATCAGCTGCAGTTACATAGAAAGTCTTTGCCAAAGGGATTTGCTTTTCCACATGCTGCTCCAACGGTTTTATATTGCCAGAAAGTATACATTGCTATATGTCTTTACAAAAGATTTATTCTAGCCTCTGTTACACGAACCATTTCCCTCACCAGGACAGAACCTGCTAACGTTCTCCTGAGTGTGCAAACCAGGCACACTTTGTAGACCATTCCAATTAAGTAGTTATTTTTATATATTGTGATCTTAGCTCTGCTGAAGAGCCGCCAGTGGTCTGCAGACCAGATTCCAAATCTGTAAGCTAGATGGCAGACTTGACCGAAACATTACTTGTGAATATCTCTCAAACCATCAAGGTTTGAGAGATAAGACATATCGTTCTTAATGTTTTTTTAATGGCTACAATATTAAATAAAGCTAAAATGAAGTATTACTGTTACTTTAAGGCAAAAAAGGAGCAATTCTGGAGCAAGTACCATTATTCTCATTGAACGAAATGGGGTTTTAACCCTTTGAGTACCAGGTAGGTATCCAATGCATTGCACTACAATTCGTTAACCAAAATTGTCGTTGTCAGTTCCAGCATTCAAAGGGTTCAAAGCCCCATTTAAATAAATGGGGAGATATGTCTTTCCACTGTTCTGAGTTGATTTGCCCCATAATTACACTATTTTATACATAAGGCCCAAAGTATAACCATAAGATAATTGTGTCTCAAGATGATAGTGTAGCATACTCCAGTAAATTCCCTCCTTAGATAAATGGGAAGGAGGAGGACTGATTCATGTTTCTCCTCTCCTCTTCCTTTCCTTTCCTGGATATAACTGGAGTGAGCATAGAACATGCTGGTACTTTTTATCTCAACTGTATAAATATAATGAGTGGTAAGCACTAAATCTAGATTGCACATATATGTTAAACCATGTGTTTCACACACAGGGTGCCATAGAGACCACAACAACACTCTACACAAACTTATAGAAAACAGATGGTCTCCTATCAGCACTCATAAAAAGTAAAATTATATATTGGTTTAAATCAGAAAAATATACAAAAATCGTATCATTTAAATAAAACCCACATACAGGTATATGTTCTAAACCCGCAGTATCAACATCAAAACGGCATACCCCCTCCACCCCGGTCCTATATTATTATTATCTATCTATCTATCTATCTATCTATCTATCTATCTATCTATCTATCTATCTATCTATCTATCTATACTGGGCCCAGCAGCTGAAATAATATTGTATATCTTCTAGGATCCAGCAAAGCATGGGTTAATTCATATAGCAGCAAAGCATATGGAGTATTAGGAACACACTACTAACGGAGTACAGCCAAGCGTAGGATCAGCTGTGGCTGGTACACGATGCAGGAAGATCTGTTTGAAGTGGTGAGGTTAGCTATGCTTTCCCACGTATTCCGTTGTTGAATTGCTGCCTAGGGTGACCACGGGTCCCGGAACGTCCGGGACTGTCCCTTATTTCAGGGACATGTCCCGCGTCCCGGGTCCCCTTCAACCGGGACAATGAAGTGTCCCGGAATGAAGGCAAGCCGCCCTGGATGTCAGCCTGCAAGCGGTGTGTCACATCATGGACGCCGCTCGCGGCGTCCATGATATGACACACCGCTTGCAGGCTGACATCCAGGGCGGCAATGCAGCTTACCTGGAGGCAAGCGCTCTAGTAATACAGAGCGCTGGGAGATGACATCACTCCCAGCGCTCTGCATTACTGGCCATACCGCGCGGGAGCTTCAGCTCTGTGCCGGAGGAGGCACAGAGCACATTCTACGCCGCTAGACCACCAGGGACTTAAGGTATGACGGGCCCTAGGGTGACCACGTCCCGGAATGGCAGAAGGGAAATGTGGTCACCCTATGCTACCCGCTATAAGGTACTGTGGATATCTGATCCATTACTTTGTTGCAATTAAGCTTGGCTGTACTCCGTTAGTAGCAATATCTATCGGAAGTGTCATCATCCCCAGGCAGTCATTGATTGTCTGGGGTCCTGGGGATGATGAGAGTTGTAGGCCTGAACATTTGGAAAGCCACAGGTTGACCACTGCATACAGTGCCTCAGCTGTGCTGGTCACACTGACATTCTGATTTATGGCTATTGCCAACATTATCCAAATCCCCCTGCAATGGACACCTGCTACTGGTTATGGAAGCCAAATTATTTACCAGTTTATATACCACTTTACTACATATTGTTTAACCCCTTGGGTGCTAGAGAAGTCTCCAAAGCATTGTTTCACAATCCAGTGGAGAGCTATCTAGTAACCAAGGGATAACAATATTTTGGTCTTGCATATTATAGGGGTATTAGATTTAAAACTCCTACTGCCTTGTTACACATCTGTTTTATTGCACTGCATGCTGCTTATCACTGGTATTGTGATGTTATATATGTATATTCTCTGTCTAGCAACACGAAGTATATGCAGAACTTTACAATATGGTATATAAGTGAACAGTATAAAGACAGACACCAGCAAAGGAGATCCCTGCCCCATAAAGCTAACAATCTAATAGTGTGTTGTAAAAGTAACTGGGTAACAAGATATGTCTGAGACTGTACCGAGTATTTTGGGTCCCAGGTAACTTGGCTCCTGGACCCTGAATGTCCCTGCCATGGACATCTAGTGACCACCCAGGCCACAGGAACCCAATAGATGGAGGTAGGTCAGGGTACACGTGCAAGTTTTGCTTGGGGACCCACCAAGTTCTAGCAAGCTCACTTGTATATAAGTCAGAAATGTATGAGTACTGGAACATGTAATGCCAGCCATGGTGAGCTAGAGTGGGAAGTGTTAAAAAAGTGAATGTAATATGTAACATCAAAATAAAGGGTTACTATTCCTTTAATAACAACGACCAACATGTAAATATAAGTGACAGCAGGGGAAAACCCAGTGCGCTGAAAAAATAAAAAGGATGGACTAAAGATACCTAGAATTGATTTTGTACAATTATTCACCCAGATACCATTGCAGCTGCCTTTGTGTAAGCCAGGAATGAGCAAACTACATCCTTCCAGCTGTTGTTGAACTACAGCCCCGAGGATGATGGGAATTGGAATCCAACAACAACTGGAGGGAAGAAGGTTGTTCCCCTCAGTATAGCAATGTGCCCTACAGCAGCAGACATTTATAAGGGATGTTTCTAGGTAATTGGAAACCCCCATCTTGGTTTGCCCTTGGGGACAGTTCTATACATGCCCCCTTCCATTTTGGTTTAGATATTGTACTCAGAATGGTATCATTGCTATTTATAAGTACAATGCATACCACATTGCTGAGAGAAAAGGTGACACAGAAAGCCACAAACTGAAGATAATCTTTCATGGGATTGTTTTTATGGTTCAGACATTCATAAAGAAATGCAATTCAAATGATTCCAAAACCACACTCCTACACACAACTCCAATACAGGGTGACTAAATGGTGCCAGGCTTTGTGTTCTGCACAATGTCCAAAGACTAGGAGGCGAGCAGGGGATCTGTAATGGTAATGGAAGAAAACACCAAAGATTTGCCTTATTTATAGTCTTCATTGTTCTGTTTTATAGCACACTGAGCCAGGGTAACATCTGCCAAGACTGGAATGAAATGGCTCCATCTGCTCATACACAGTCTCAGGAATACAGAAAGCATTTGGGAAGAAAAAGAGAAGCAATTCTGTGGCAAACTATCTGTACCATACGGGAGAAATAAAATTCCTAGAACATTTCCATTCATTTAGAGGGCTCTATAGCCTTGCAATAAATGGTGATATAGCTCAGCTGCTTAATGTCCAAGTTGCAGAATCTGGGTCACAGGGTCTACTCCCGCCAAGGTCAACTTAGTCTTTCATCCTTCTGAGGTAGATAAACTGAGTACCCAGGACACACTTGAAAATGAGAGACAATCTGAATGTATCCTTTGTGGTACAAAAAACCCCAAAAACTTTTATTTTCTTTTTTACTTTTGAACTCTGCTCTGTTCTATATTACTAAAATTTCTTTTTACATAAGAAAATATTTTGGGAAATATACAAATCTGCCCACTCAACTCATTTTCTACTCTGGTACAATAGTGCCTTAGTCCTGTACTTTGGGGAGTACGCTAGATTCTAGTGACTAGAGTATATGAACATTTTACTGACTATCAGTCATTGTTAACCCTTTGAGTGCCAGAGGGGTACACAACGCATTGCAGAGAAAAGTGTTGCGTACCCCCTGGCACTCAAAGAGTTAATGTAGAGCTATCAGTTTGTAAAAAATATGATTTTAAAAGAGCTTTCAAAATCACTTATATTTTAATGTTAGCTATATTTTTATTTTAATCCGTAGTGTCTGAGTTATTTAGCTGTATTTATTTGTCTGGCTGTCAGGAAGTGATAGTCGATAATGTAGCGCAATGAGGAATGTTAGTATCTGGCTGGCCCACCTGGAGCATCTTCATTAACTGTCACATAAATAAAGCAAAATATTGTGTAAACCAATATTTTAAGTAAAATTGTTTAACAAAAAATATAGGTGATTTTTAAAATCTTTCAAAGACACATATTTGTTATTTTCATTTTAACCCTTGAAGTGCCAGAGGAGTACGCAACACATTGCTCTGCAATGCGTTGCGTAATCTCTGGCACTCAAAGGGTTAACATCATGAGGACCAAAAGGGTGTGCAATGCATTGCAGAGCAATAATCCTTTGGTTCTTAAGGAGTTAAGACTTTAATGTCGGCAAGCCCTGAGCTCTACCCCTATAGTGTGCACTTGGAAATGAAGAAAAGGCAGCCATTTACTTTGCTCATTGTTTGTAAATAGGGTTAAACAAGCTGCAGAGCAAAGGAATTCACTAAAACACTCATTCAATTCCCCACTGCCTGCTTTTGGTGCAAATGGTGTATACAGGACCATTTTCACATAATTTACTTTGTAAATTGGCATTAGGCAGGCATAACACCAACAAACCAGTCCCAGCATGGAGTCGTATCTGTAGCTCAGAATCATATCTGTACACCCCTATTGTTTTGAGCATTACTGCCTCTTTAACCCCTTAAGGACCAGGAAAATATGAGGTGGATTTCACTTAAAGACCAGAGCAATTCTGACCTTTTTGACTATGTCTTTGTTCAACAGTGTTTTTCCTCTAAGTACTTTATTTTACCCATGAAAATTATATACTGTTTTTTTACGCACAAATAGGGCTTTCTTTTGATACCACACTTATATGGATAGCCCACCATTTACTTTAGTAAAATTAAAGAAAACGGTAAAAAAAAATAAAACAAATAAAAAACGCTATTTTTTTTTCTTGTGGGATCATTTGGGCTCAATGGGTTAAATTTTTATGGAGACTGCATGAAAGGTATGACCGGTCTGTCATACCTACAAAATGGGCAGTTTTAAGTGGGCACTGTCCCCCTGGGTGAAAATCCCCATGTCCCTTTTTCCCACCCTATTTTCCCATTTTTATTATTGATTACATTTGGAGGTGTATATAAATGTATTACATGGCTCCACAACAATCACATTTCCACTTTTGGTAACTGACATATTGTTTTTTTTTAAATAATGTTTTTTTTTTTTGCAAAAAAAAATTGTGTTGTGTCTTTTAAAAAAAATCAAAAACAAAAAAAAAAACAGCACAGCAGTGAAGGGGTTAATACCCCCAGCTGCCGATTTTTTTTTAGACCAGTAGGTGTCTCCTCTCTGCTTCTCTGTCCCTTACTTTGTTGGTAAGGGACAGAAGGGTTGAGGAGAGACTCAGAGACAGTGTGTAAATCGCACTTTCTCATTCACTGAGAATGCCAGTACATGTGATCGCGATCACATGACCTAGCACAACTGAGAAGGTCTGAGACTGGACGCTCTGGTACCAGGGCGTTCAGTCTTAGCCTGAAATAAATTATAGCAGCGTGCACGGAGGCACGGGTCCTTAACGGGTTAATGATGTACAGAATGGGACAGCATTTAGCAGCAAGAAAACTTTATTGCATGATATCAGTACTTTTGAGTGACATTTAATGTTTAACCTTTTTTCAATCCAGTATTAGCTTGTACCATTGGCTTGGAAAAGTGATCTTGAAATGTCTCCTGAAGTTAAGTATTTCCTGCTATCGAATGTCATCCCATTCTGAGCAGACTACCATTGCCTATTTAATCTTTTATGGACCCAGAGGTGTGAGAACGCATTGTAAAGCAATGCAGATACTGTAACTGCTTTCAGAAAAGTAATGGCTACCTTCCTACCACAGAACAATGCAGAGAGGATGTTGATCCAGGGAAACATCCAACTGTCATTTTGAGTCAGGATTGATTTGGGGTTTAATTAGAAATGACTTGACAATGTTTTTTTTTGTTTTTTTTGTTTTGTTTTTTGAAGGGGGTAGCCTTGTTTTGGATCAACAGGGGCAATACGGCATGGGCTGAACTTTGTGGACTTATTTCTTTTTTCAGCCCCATCAACTATATTACTATGTTAAAGGATTAACCCTTTAATCCTTTGCTTTGCATACCCCTCTGGCACTCAAGGGGTTAAAGACTTTTTTCAGATTTAGATTGTGAAAGCATGCTGGTTAAAGTTGCAGAGAACCCCAGTGTGCAGATAACTGAATAAAACAGCAACTTTAAACAAATGCCAATAAACATGAATACCAAGGAGCTGAAGCAGAAAACCACCTGTCATCAATTGTTTATACAGGAAACAATCACAGTTCCTTCTTTAATTCCCTAAGCGTTCAGATACTGTATTTTAATACTTTGGTCAAGAAATCTGGACTGAGACGTTTCCAAGTACAGTACTGATCATAGTCCAGAGATGGGGAATCTGTGGCTCAGCAGCTGTTGTGGGACTACAACTCCAAAAGATGGAAAGGGATAATGGGAATTAGAGTCCAGCAACTGCTGGAAGACAGCTGAGGATAATGGAAGCTGTAGCCAACACAGGAAAGCCACAGGCTGTGCACACCCAGAGCAAACCCCAAATTTCCAAAGAGGTTAAAATATATATATATATACATACATATATATGTATATATATATATATATATATATATATATATATATATATATATATATATATATATACAGTACTGTGCAAAAGTTTTAGGCAGTAGTGGAAAAAAAATGCTGTAAAGTAAGAATGCTTTCAAAAATAGACGTTAATAGTTTATTTTTATCAATTAACAAAATGCAAAGTTAGTTAACAGAAGAAAAATCTAAATCAATATCTGGTGTAACCACCCTTTGCCTTCAAAACAACATCAATTCTTCTACATACACTTGCACGCAGTTTGTTAAGGAACTCGGCAGGTAGCTTGTTGCAAACATCTTGGAGAACTAACCACAGTTCTTCTGTGGATTTTGGCAGCCTCAGTTGCTTCTCTCTCTCTTCATGTAATCCCAGACAGACTGAATGATGTTGAGATTAAGGCTCTGTGGGGCCATACCATCACTTCCAGGATTCCTTGTTTTTCTTTACTCTGAAAATCATTCTTAATGACTTTGGCTGTATGTTTAGGGTCATTGTCATTCTGCAGAATACATTTGGGGTCAATCAGATGCCTCCCTTATGGCATTTCATGATGAATAATTATCTGACTGTACTTCTCAGCATTGAGGAGACCATTAATTCTAAACAAATCCCTAACTCCTTTTGCAGAAATGCAGCCCCAAATGTCCAAGGAACATCCACCATGCTTCACTGTTGCCTGCAGACACTCATTCTTGTACCACTCTCCAACCCTACTGTGAAAAATCTGCTATAGCCAAAAATTTTAAATTTTGACTCATCAGTCCAGAGCACCTGCTGCCATTATTCTGTACCCCAGTTCCTTTGTTTTCATGCATAGTTGAGTCGATTTGCCTTCTTTCCAACGTCGTAGGTAAATCTTTTGGGCCGCAAGTCTTCCAAGAAAACCCCTTCTGGCCAGACCTCTCTGGACAGTTCATGGGTGTACCAGGGTTCCACTGTTTTCTGCCAGTTCTGAGCTGATGATACTGCTGGACATCTTCCGATTGTGAAGGGAATTAAGCATGATGTGCCTTCCATCTGCTTGGCCAACCACTGTGTCTACTGTCCTCAAAGTTGCCTGTTTCTTTGTGCTTCATCAAAAGAGCTTTGACAGCACATCTGGAATCCCCTGTCTGCCTTGAAATTTCTGCCTAGGAGAGACCTTGCTGATACAGTATGACTACCTTGTGTCTTGGTGCTGTGCTCTGTCTTGTCATGGTGTATGACTTTTGACATTAAACTGTCTTAAGAAGCCTCACCTTGTTAGTTGAGTTTGGCTGTTCCTCACTCAGTTTTATTCCTCCAACACAGCTGGTTCTGTTTCTGTTAATGATTGTGTTTCAACCTATTTAATTGATGTAACATAGTAATTTTGGTTGAAAAAAGACTTGCGTCCATCTAGTTCAACCCTTTTCCTAGTCCTGTTTACCATCGTTGATCCAAAAAAAACCCTTCAATACAGCAATTTCAAATTCTGCCTTGAATGAAGGGAAAAAATTCCTTCTTGATTCCAAATGGCAATCAGATTTCTCCTTGGATCAATAAGCACTAACTAAATATTAATCCCAATACTAACATACACAGCCCTCTATGTTCTGCTCTTTAAAAAAAATATCCAGGCCCTTTTTAAAGGCATCTAATGTATACTATAGCACCACCTCCTCAGGCAGTGAATTACATATCTTGTCCTTACTGTAAAGAATGCTTTCCGCTGTTGTAGATGAAACTACTGTTATGTTAATGATCAGATCTTTGGAGAGCCCTTTGTATGGGCCCTGAACATATTTATATAGTGTTATCATATCCCGTCTAAGACGCCGTTTCTCTAGTGTGTACCTGTTTGTTATAATTGTTTAATCATATACCTGACTGTATGCCTACAAAATCCATGTATCACAGTCTCTCAGCCTGGGTCAGGGTTAGCTAGTATGTAGAGGATGTCCGAAGACAGAGACCCTGCTGGAGAGTTGTTATGATTGTTTGGCATGTGTATGCGTTAGTGAGTCTGTTTATGGACATATATAAACCATGATTGAAATGCTCGTATGATGGTGCATTAACTTCAGAATATGTAGAGATCTATTTGCATACTCTGGGATTTAGATATTTGTTTGACGTATAATGATTTGAACGGTACCTGTTTGTGACAGTCTCTGACATGTGGCTATATGTTATGAACCGGTGATAACATTTGTGTTGGGGTTGTCTAGCGGGAAGCTGGCTCTGTCCCGTGATGATGAGTTGGTAGCGGGCATGACCGATACTGGTCGGCTTGGGGAAACGTGCATGTGAGTAGTTTGCAGATTGTTTGTACGAAGTCTCCAAGTGTTTTTGATGTGGAGGGATATGGTCACGGTTTCCTTCCAATCCCAGGTCCTAAATGTTGCTTGAAAATGCTCAAGAGTTTTAAAATGTGTGCAGTTTACTTGACAGTGCGAATGTTTATCTTCATATTGTGCATCGCGTTGCGATGGACAGAAAGTATAGGGTTGTGGTTGGTTTGCGAATGGAGGATGACCTGGTTATGAGAGTGGTGGCGGTGTTTGATGGCGGTGGTGAGTCGAGTTTATGAGTGTCAATAGTTGTGGGGAAAATCGGTCTGACAGGTAATAGTGGGGGAATTTGTGTACTTGCAATGTTTATTAAATAGGAAGGTGCTGGATCGCATAGACGAGGAGTATGGATACCGTTGATGTGTGTTTCCGTACTGTATACCGACTGAAGGTTTGGTCTGATGCAGACTAGCTCAATAGAAGTTGATCCCGGAATAGTGGATTTGGGCCGGTATTTGTAGTGCTACCGGCCCTTTCACAAATACAGGCCCAGCCTATCACTTATCAGCATACTTGGGAACTTTTGAAACAGGGTTACCCGGAGGGTAACCCTGTCAGTTCCGACATAGGAGGAAAATGACGCGATTCGCGTCATAAAAGGGGCGGGGCTTAGTCACGGAGGGGGGGGGCGGGACAGAAAAAAACAAAAAAAAACCTGCAAAAAGTCTCTAAGAGGGCGGGGAGTGGGAGGAATCGGGCGGGACAGAGCACAAGTGGGCAGAGTTTCTATTTAAACTCTGCCCACCCGGTAATCCACACATTGCCCCGGAGACCCGGTAATTCAGTCTGAAATCCGGAGTCTCCGGGGCAAAACCGGAGAGTTCCCAGGTATGCTTATCAGCTATTAAAGGGATAGTAATACTTCGTTTTAACTTTATTTTATTTTGTAGGCATTAAAAAAACATGAAGACTGATATAAGTCTTATCTCTCAAACCTTTATGGTTTATGAGATATTCACAAGCAAAGTTTCCCCCTCCCGCCCCTTTTACCTAGTGTAAGCAATCTCTTCTCAGATGTGGAATGCAGTCTATAGACCAGACAGATAACAGAAGGGGGCACTCTTATTCCTATGAAAACAATGAAATCCCTGCCCCCCTTGACAAGTTTTTCAGGTTTTTCCCTTATCTTAATTGAAGATTGTCCCTCTCTGCAGTCTACCTGGGCACCTCCCTTCTGCTCTGGCTGAAGAGTGTGACATCAGTAAAAGGGGCGGAAGGAGGACACTTTATCATTGAATTACTCTGGAACTACAACTCTGACAGAATTGAAATAACACTCTCCAAAGTCCAAATACTATGATGATTAATTTGAGCTGCTTTTATTATGAAACATTACTATCGCTTTAAAGAAGAACTTACACCTCTTAATAATAGCCCTTACTTATCTTTTTTGATAAGAAAATCATAATTACCCCTAGAATTTTGCCCTTGTGCCTTTATTCAACAAATAAAATCGTAATCAGTCCTGGAAGTCTTGCCTATGGAAAAAACGTTTTAAATCACTTGAATTTCGAATTTTTCCTGAGAAGACATTGAAGACGAAGGTGTGTGAGGGCTAGAGATCACCATCCTCCCCCAAGCACACCTGGTGAACAGCTACAGTTTGATGCGACTGCTGATGCTCCGATTGGACAGCCAGACAGGACCCAATCTCCACCTGGAGAACCACACAAGATAGCAGCACCCCAGCTGCTGTAACCAGATATCCCACAGCTGCCACAGGGACCTGTGGAGCAGTACAGGAGTGACATACATCCACAGAGGCCCAGGATATTATGCACAAGGGACACACTCCTCGGAATGATGGACTCTGAAATCAGAGATTGGTACAAGCTGATGTCACATATCATCATCCAGTTATATGAGGTGATCAAAGATGACATAGACTCCATTAAGAGGACCAACCGTGCCCTATCTGGCTTGCGGAAGCTGATGTGTGCCATACATTTAATAGCAAGTGGATCCTTCCAGTCCACAGAAGACTATGCATCTGGAATGTCCCAGGCCACTTGTTCAAAGAACTGTCTCAGGTGTTGACAGTCCTCAAGAGAAAGGCCAGGAGCTACGCCACTTCCTCTCCACAGACATGGATTGCACATGTGTAAAACAGGATTTCGACACAAGGGGAGGCATGCCCAGGATCATTGTTGCCATAGACTGCACATGTGCCCATAAGAGCTCCAGTTCATGATTGACATCTCTACATCAACAGGACAAAATTCAACTTGATCAACATGCAGATGGTGTGTGATTCTATCATGATTATAACCCATGTTTATACCTCCTATCCCGGTGGAGGTTATGAGTAATGCATCCTCAAACAGTCGCCCGTCCACAGACAATTTGAAAATGAAACCTATACAGGGGATGGTTTTTGGGTGAGTCAACAATTCAAACATCACACCACAGCCACAGGTGCACTCACAGGACTAATGTAAACAAAGCTTAGCATGGTCATGACACACAAGTAGTACATCTCCCTTACACAACAAAATCCACATGACATGTGTCTCACAATGTCACTCTTCTTCCACAGGTGATGCTGGCTATGGGTGTGAACTATGGCTCCTCACATCACTATCAAATCCACAAACACCTGCACAGGAGCATTACAGTGAGGCACACACTGAAAGTAGGAATGCCATTGAGCGCACCTTTGGAATGCTAAACTATAGATTACGGTACCTGGATCACTCAGGGGGAGCTCTGCAGCATGCAACATCATCCTGGCGTGTGCCATACTCTACAACATAACTGCAGACATACATCTAGTCGAGAATATGGAGCTACAAAATCTTGGGTAAGTCCCTGTTCCCCAACCACAGGATGAGGAGACCCTGAGAGGGGCTGTGATACAAGATAGGCCCATCAGGGTTCACTTTACCTATGCGTTTAACACAGGAATCAAACACAATGCATGTATGGTCATGATTAGGCTTGTGGAATCTAGCAAACACACTCGCACAACACATAATGATCTGTTTCACTCCACAGTATGACCGACATACACAACCCTGATATTGCCTGCTACAATATCACTACCACATAGCTGCAACAGTATCTAAGCCATGCAACAGCTATTCCATGGATGTGTCATATTGAGGGTGTGAATTCAACTAGCATCTGCCATTCCTTCTGCCATGATGACACACTTCAAGGATATAATCCATCCCCCTGCGAACAAAGGTACGCCATATTGCCCCCATCATATCCCTGAGTTCAACTGACAGCAAACAACATTTACTGAGTTGAACATAGCCATATCAACCACAGAACCCTTGGAGTGATAGAGGGATGTCCAATGCAATGCACTGGATACCACTCTGTCATTTCAGGTGTTAAAGGGGAATTGGAGTTAGAGAACAATAGTTGTTGTAAAACCAAATGGAGCAGATTAGGGATGGATATACTGTATTAGTGTTGGTTACAGCATCAGAGTAACTATTTGGGAGTCAGGTTGCAAGGCCCACCATGGTGACACGTGTGTGTGTGTGTACAGCATAAAGACATTGGCACAGCAACACCCTCTGTGTCATGGAGCTTGGTTCATATACTAGATAATGTATTGCTACAATGTCCCGTTCACGTATACATATATCTGGTTATCATCCCCTTGTTCCAAACCTTATGAATTGTCTACTCCTCCAGAATGCAGAAGGTTAATGGAATAATGATAGTTCATCTTTTGCATGACTGACAGACAGTGGAATTTCAAATTCTGTCATCCATTCCCACAGGCATCCATGGCATGTCAGTGTTGTCCAATAGTCAGTGCCTCTCCTGCGTGGTTCCTGCCTCCGTTCCAGATCTGGTTGGGCTGCTGTTCCTGCTTCCGTTCCTGATCCCGTGCTGCCATTGTTCCTGCTCCGTTCCTGACCTGGTTGGCAGTCCTGTCATTCCAGTGGTCGTCCTGGCTTGTCTGCTGTTCCTGCTGCTGAATCCTCTCTGTCATCGTCTGGCTGCTGGGTCGCCTGGGCGACATTCTGATCACTGGTTTACTCCACATTCACCGGTTGCTGATTCCGCTCTATAGAACCGGTTGGGCGTTCCTGTCGTCCAGTACGTGGTACTGGTTTACTCCACATTCACCGGTTGCTGATTCGCTAGTATAGAACTGGTTAGATGCCATTGTTGTCCAATACACTATACTGGTTTACTCCACATTCACCGGTTGCTGATTCGCTAGTATAGAACCGGCTAGACGCTATTGTTGCCCAGTACACCATACTTGTGTACTCCACTTTAACTGGTTGCTGATTCTGCTTATAGAACCGGTTGGGCATTCCTGTCTTCCAGTACGTGGTACTGGTTTACTCCACATTCACCGGTTGCTGATTCGCTAGTATAGAACCGGTTAGACGCTATCGTTGTCCCATACTCGATACTGGTTTACTCCACATTTACCGGTTGCTGATTCCGCTGTATGACTGAACCGGTTGGGCATTCCTCTTGTCCTATACACAATACTGGTTTACTCCACATTACCAGTTGCTGATCCATCCATATAGAACCGGTTTGCTTTACTGTTGTCCAGTGCACGGTACTGGTTAACCTTTCCTTCACCGGTTGCTGCTGCCTCCATTGTTGAACCGGTTTGGTTTCCCTGGTTGTGATACTGGTTTGCTCCACTGTTCCATCTTATGCTGCTATCCCATCTATTCAGCATTTGTGGAGCTGTCCTACTGTCCTACTGTCCTCCTGGCTGCCTTGCCCAGTATATTGGCAAGGCCGGTAGAGCCATATTCAGATTGATTGTTACCCTCCAGGCTTCCTTGCCCGGTATATTGGCAAGGCCGGTAGAGCCACATTCAGATTGTCGTGTAACCCTCCAGGCTGCCTTGCCCGGTATATTGGCAAGGCCGGAAGAGCCACAGTTAGATTGTCGTGTTGCCCTCTAGGCTGCCTTGCCCGGTATATTGGCAAGGCCGGTACAGCCTACCATGCTGTATCTTGCAAATACTACTGTTTGAACCCATTATGTACATGTGATATATGTGTATGTTCAGGACCCGTGAGGGTTCCCATTAAACTTTTCAATAATGTTTGATTTTTATCTTATTATGTGTCTGAGAGTCAAAACAAACCGTGACAGGGCATTATAAATCCAGCATGAATTTTACACAGGTTCTCATCATAAGCAGATTTCTACATGGCTCTGCAGTTGTCAGCTTCTGGCAGTCAGATGATTTATTACTTGCTTGGTCATCGCTAGTACCTTTACACGTTATTAGCTAAGTTAGTCAAGTAATCTTGTGCATTTACTCCTAATATTCTGGGTCAGGGGTCATGTCTGTATAATCTAGTATTGCCTGTATCATGCCCTTCTCTGCCCAGCGTGAATGTTCCAGGATGAATTTGCATAACCACTACCTTTCACTTAAGCTCACAGCACAGTGCATAAAAATTATTCCACGCCACGATTACCTGTGCTTTTATACGCAATTTACATTTGCGTGAAAATGCATAATCAATTGCTTGTTTACATATGCAATATGCTCTCGTCAAGGTGCATTTTCCTAACTTGCTGCCTGAGCACAAATACAAACATATTTAACTGGTGCACTGCTTTATTGTAAATTGTACGCTATATTCAAAGAGCAACAAACTCAGTCAGTCACCTTATCAATTACTAGAGAAGCACTTCCTTATGCCGGATACACAATTCAACCAATCATCATTTCACCTAGTACTCTGTGATTAGAAGCGCTGATCGATCATGCCCTTTTCAGTAAAGATTTCTACTTGACTTGATCCTGCCTATTCAAGTAACTTTTATTCTACTGTTACTATGACATACTTCTTCTGCACATTTTCCTCCCTAAATCTGTTGTCCCGGTTTGCTTCTGTACCAATTCTGTTCTTCATAGTATCCTCGCAAATATGCCGGTGGGCAATCCATCCAACCAGTAGCAGGACCATAACCATGTCCCTGGATTCTCAGCAGCCAATCGCTTAACCACTTCGTATCCGATGATGTACCCGGACCGTCACGCTGGTCCGACACTTAAGGACCAGTGACGGTCCTGGTATGTCAGATACTTTTACCGGGGACTGAAGTTGATTGCTCCAAGACCGGAGCAATCTCTTTCAGTCCCTCATTCTGCAATCCGGCACATGTGATCAGTCACGTGGGGCGGCACGTCGAACTTCCCTATATGGTCCTTAAAGGACCACACACCCTGGGTCTGCTAGTCCTTAAGGGGTTAAGGTAAAGATATTAAATAATGGGAATTATACTGTTTTGTTTACTTACAATACATTTAGTACAGCCACCTCTTTTCCTTGCTCCACAAGTCGGTAAGAATTTCACATATGTTTCATCCTTTACACAGATTTACTACCATATAAACATAGCCACTGACAAGACGCTGAGGGAGCATATTACAGCCTGTATGTTTTTACACATGTTCTCATTCTAGCAGATTTACTACCGGGGTTCTGCAGTTATTAAACTTCTGGCAGTCATTCGATTTACATAATTGGTCATCGCAAGTACCTTTTTACGTTAATTAGCTCCGCTTAGTTACATAATCTTGTTACGTCTGCATATAAATACTATATATGCTGGGTCAGGGGTCATGCCCGTACAATCTGGTATTGCATGTATTGGGCCCGTCTCTGACCAAGCGCGATCATTTCAGCATGTTTGTCTTCTACCATTACTCCAGCTTGACTTAGTACATATGAATCATTACATACGATTACATGTGCAGGTACACCAGGCAATCCCTTAATCTATAGATTGTTTTCATCAGAATATGCCCACATCAGGCTTACATTTGTGTCTTGTCACTTACACGTATCATAAACTAAGCCAATAATGTAGTGCATATGGCAGTACCTTCTTTAACCCCCTACATAGAAGGGAAGGGCAAGAGTGTCATGTACCACTCTCTGGTAAGTACACAGGCAGCAAGTTAGTACTCTCAACTAATTGCCTTCCTAATATTTCCTCACCCACCCAGTGTCACTGCTCACACTCGGCCTCTTCATTATTCTGGAAGTTTACAATTGCTCTCACTCTTGCTCGTCAGTCATGGTCCTCTCACAGGACTCTATTCGGCATTACCACGTACAGCAAGTGTACCTGGAGACTCACAAGAGCATTAAGGCAAGTCAAGATCCGGGAGATAGGATCCAAGCATAGATCCCTGCTATAAGCTTTCATACCCATGCAGGCATCCATATCAGTACCTCCTGATACGATAACATGTCTGTTCAGGGACGATGCTGTCTCTCTCCATTTCCAAATTCATTCCTTTAGCCAGTTCCTTTTCTCTCAACATCTCCACTAGGTACAATTTCTCCTATCTCACAGGTATCCTAAAGATGAGTACACCCTTCATTTCACTTTTGCCACCCTACCTATCATTCATCACACATCTAAACTCCATTTCTAATCTAGTATTAAACTCAATGGACCACCAATTCATGCACGTCAACATTCAGCTTATCCTCCAGGACTCATCATTAACCACCAACTCAGCTCAAGCAGCATCCAGCGACCCCCCCCCCCATTAGCCTTAACTATGCCCTTATACCAAATTCCCCTCACCTCTTCAAGAATTAGAGGTCCCCTATATTCCCTTTACCAGTCTCCCCAGAGGCCAAAGGACCCGCCCCACCCCAGCATGCCTTACCTCTTCTAAGTGACTGCAGGTATCCCCCCCCCGTGGGCCTTTCCTCTTCATGGGGTTTGGGGGTACCCTCGGGTGCCTTGCCACTTTGCAGAGGCAGAAGGTACCCTGGGGGTGCCTTACCTTTGCACAGAGGCAGAGGGTCCCCTCAGTATACCTTGCCTCATCGCAGAGGCCGAAGTCCCCTCAGTATGCCTTACCTCTTCTCAGAGGCCGAAGGTCCCCTCAGTATGCCTTACCTCTTCGCAGAGGCCGAAGGTCCCCTCGGTACGCCTTACCTCTTTGCAGAGGCTGAAGGTCACCTCAGTGTGCTTTACCTCTTAGCAGAGGCAGAAGGTCCCCTCATTACGCCTTACCTCTTCACAGAGGCCGAAGGTCCCCTCAGTGGGCCCTACCTCTTTGCAGAGCCCAAAGGTCCCCTCAGTGGGCTTTACCTCTTCGCAGAGGTCGATGGTCCCCTCAGTATGCCTTACCTTGTCGCAGAGGCAGAAGGACCCCCCACCCTTGGTTTGCATCACCTCCTCGGCATGCCTTACTTTTTCACAGAGGCAGGCGTCCTCCCGGAGTGCACTACCTTTTTCTCAGAGGCCGTAAGTTCCCTCTGCAATCTTTACCTTTACAGAGAGGCTGTAAAGTCCTCCCGGTATGTTGAGCACAATTGCCAAGGGACGTGCCGGCGTAGTGGGGCATTACCCTCACATGGGTCCACCGGGGGTCAGTGGGGAGTGCATTCGCGACACTTTTGTGGACCATGGCTTTGGACACAGAGTTGTGGAGTTTCTGTCAAGTTATCATCAGTTTGCAACAAGAAGCTGAATTCCCCTCAGTTTGCTTCACATCTTCGAGAGAAGTCGAGGTTCCCCTCAGTTGGTCTTACCTCTTGCGCAAGAGACCAACGGAGTCTTTCATCTTCTTAGTCATAGAAGAGTTTAACCATTCTCTCCTCTTCACAGAGACCAGAGGTCTCTGAACATACCTCTTTACAGGAACCAAAAGACCCCTCATTTCATTAACTATTCACAGAGGTCGAAGGATCCTTTATTTCATTAAGATTTGCAGGACCCCTCCTTTCCTTACAGTCCAGAGTGGCATAGGTCCCCTCATTTCTTTACCTCCTCACAGGGGCTGGAAGACTCCTCTTTCCTTTATCAACAGCAGGATTTTCCATTCCTCTCCTCTTCTTGTAAGTCGTAGGACCTCCTACTTCATCAGCTTTAGAAGACGGCACCCGTCCCCCACCTCAGTCTTTTAAGTAGGACAAGTACACCCCCCCGCCCCCGTTTTCTTCAATTAGTCACAGGTAAGCTGGCAAAGCTCACTACCAGTCGGCTCACCAGTGCCGTATATTTACATAAATATTCATATCATATGGCTAATCACCCCACGTGACCGTAGGATACACAGTAATTTTATTCTTTACAGCCACCTTACCCCTTCACGGAGACTGAAGGCTCCCAAACCCTACCTCTTCTCTAAGGTTCAAAGGCTCTCACACCTTAAGTCTTAACTAAGGTTCAAAGGCTCACACCTTATCTCTTCTGGTACCTCCATTTGTTCAAATTTCAAACTGTATTTACAGTTCGCTTATTCCATGGTCTCTATATGGCTATTAACACTTTTTCATTTGGATTCTCCAGAAGCAAACCTTTACATTTCAATCCCGGTTTTAAGTCTATTGATGCCATTAACCAGCTTCATCAACAAGCGCAATCATTATTCATAGAAAGTAACACAAAAACACAATGGGGGCGCCAATGGTGAAATAAGTAACAATAGGTTACAATCCAATAAAGAAAAATAGAATACACTCACCTTGTGAGATGGTCAGGACTAGTGTTGAGCGAGCATGCTCGGCCGATGCTCGGATCGGCTCGAGCATCGCTCTGCTCGGCACATGGCGGTACTCGTACGAGTACCGCATGTGCTCGCCCGCCATGTTCGGGTCTCCTCCCCGCACGTTTTGCGGCTGCTGCGCAGCCAATAAACGTGCAGGGAGGCTCTGACATCGGTGTAATGCCAGCAGCCATGTTGGCTGCTGGCATTACACTGATTGGCTGGCCAGAACCCGTGGTCGGGTGCTGTATAGCACCTGACCATCGAGTTCGGCTCAGTCTGAGCCAGGGAGAGCTGAGGATAGGAAGGGAAAGGCAGTGTAGGGAGGAAAAAAAAAAAATTGTGAAAAAAAAGAACCAAAAGTCCTTTTTAGGACTACTGTGTGTGGGGGCAGCAGGTTATTTTGTGTGGGGGGAAAAAAACAAAAAAAAAAAAAAAAAAATATTCTGTTTAGTGTGAAAAGTTGCAGATTAGAGCACATTCTGTTTAGTGTGCACAGTTGCAGATTAGAGCACATTCTGTTTAGTGTGCAAAGTTGCAGATTAGAGCACATTCTGTTTAGTGTGCAAAGTTGCAGATTAGAGCACATTCTGTTTAGTGTGCAAAGTTGCAGATTAGAGCACATTCTGTTAAGTCTTCAAACTAAAATATCAAAGTCACATATTCCATTCAGTGTGCGTCGCCGCAGTTTAGCAGCACATTCTGTGTACTGTGCAGAGTTGCAGAATAGTAAGAAATAGTGTTAAGTTTTCAAACTCAAATATCAAAGTCACATATTCCATTCAGTGTGTATCACCGCCGTTTAGCAGCCTATTCTGTGTACTCTGCACAGTTGCAGAATATTAAGAAATACTGTTAAGTTTTCAAACTCAAATATCAAAGTCACATATTCCATTCAGTGTGTTTCACCGCCGTTTAGCAGCCTATTCTGTGTACTCTGCAGAGTTGCAGAATAGTAAGAAATAGTGTTAAGTTTTCAAACTCAAATATTAAAGTCACATATTCCATTCAGTGTGTTTCACCGCCGTTTAGCAGCCTATTCTGTGTACTCTGCACAGTTGCAGAATAGGAAGAAATACTGTTAAGTTTTCAAACTCAAATATTAAAGTCACATATTCCATTCAGTGTGTTTCACCGCCGTTTAGCAGCCTATTCTGTGTACTCTGCAGAGTTGCAGAATAGTAAGAAATACTGTTAAGTTTTCAAACTCAAATATTAAAGTCACATATTCCATTCAGTGTGTATCACCGCCGTTTAGCAGCCTATTCTGTGTACTCTGCACAGTTGCAGAATAGTAAGAAATAGTGTTAAGTCTTCAAACTAAAATATCAAAGTCACATATTCCATTCAGTGTGTTTCACCGCCGTTTAGCAGCCTATTCTGTGTACTCTGCAGAGTTGCAGAATAGTAAGAAATACTGTTAAGTTTTCAAACTCAAATATTAAAGTCACATATTCCATTCAGTGTGTTTCACCGCCGTTTAGCAGCCTATTCTGTGTACTCTGCAGAGTTGCAGAATAGTAAGAAATACTGTTAAGTTTTCAAACTCAAATATTAAAGTCACATATTCCATTCAGTGTGTTTCACCGCCGTTTAGCAGCCTATTCTGTGTACTCTGCAGAGTTGCAGAATAGTAAGAAATACTGTTAAGTTTTCAAACTCAAATATTAAAGTCACATATTCCATTCAGTGTGTATCACCGCCGTTTAGCAGCCTATTCTGTGTACTCTGCACAGTTGCAGAATAGTAAGAAATAGTGTTAAGTTTTCAAACTCAAATATTAAAGTCACATATTCCATTCAGTGTGTTTCACCGCAGTTTAGCAGCCTATTCTGTGTACTCTGCACAGTTGCAGAATAGGAAGAAATACTGTTAAGTCTTCAAACTAAAATATCAAAGTCACATATTCCATTCAGTGTGTTTCACCTCCGTTTAGCAGCCTATTCTGTGTACTCTGCAGAGTTGCAGAATAGTAAGAAATACTGTTAAGTTTTCAAACTCAAATATTAAAGTCACATATTCCATTCAGTGTGTTTCACCGCCGTTTAGCAGCCTATTCTGTGTACTCTGCAGAGTTGCAGAATAGTAAGAAATACTGTTAAGTTTTCAAACTCAAATATTAAAGTCACATATTCCATTCAGTGTGTTTCACCGCCGTTTAGCAGCCTATTCTGTGTACTCAGCAGAGTTGCAGAATAGTAAGAAATACTGTTAAGTTTTCAAACTCAAATATTAAAGTCACATATTCCATTCAGTGTGTATCACCGCCGTTTAGCAGCCTATTCTGTGTACTCTGCACAGTTGCAGAATAGTAAGAAATAGTGTTAAGTTTTCAAACTCAAATATTAAAGTCACATATTCCATTCAGTGTGTTTCACCGCAGTTTAGCAGCCTATTCTGTGTACTCTGCACAGTTGCAGAATAGGAAGAAATACTGTTAAGTCTTCAAACTAAAATATCAAAGTCACATATTCCATTCAGTGTGTTTCACCGCCGTTTAGCAGCCTATTCTGTGTACTCTGCAGAGTTGCAGAATAGTAAGAAATACTGTTAAGTTTTCAAACTCAAATATTAAAGTCACATATTCCATTCAGTGTGTTTCACCGCCGTTTAGCAGCCTATTCTGTGTACTCTGCAGAGTTGCAGAATAGTAAGAAATAATGTTAAGTTTTCAAACTCAAATATTAAAGTCACATATTCCATTCAGTGTGTTTCACCGCCGTTTAGCAGCCTATTCTGTGTACTCTGCAGAGTTGCAGAATAGTAAGAAATACTGTTAAGTTTTCAAACTCAAATATTAAAGTCACATATTCCATTCAGTGTGTTTCACCGCCGTTTAGCAGCCTATTCTGTGTACTCTGCAGAGTTGCAGAATAGTAAGAAATACTGTTAAGTTTTCAAACTCAAATATTAAAGTCACATATTCCATTCAGTGTGTTTCACCGCCGTTTAGCAGCCTATTCTGTGTACTCTGCAGAGTTGCAGAATAGTAAGAAATAGTGTTAAGTTTTCAAACTCAAATATCAAAGTCACATATTCCATTCAGTGTGTATCACCGCAGTTTAGCAGCCTATTCTGTGTACTCTGCAGAGTTGCAGAATAGGAAGAAATACTGTTAAGTTTTCAAACTCAAATATTAAAGTCACATATTCTGTGTAAGATGAAGAAGGCGGGTAAAAAGGGACGGGGAAGTGGACGTGATCCTGAAAGTTCAGGGCGCGGGTCAGGACGCGGAGAAACTGTGCCTGTTGCCAGAGCACAAGAAAGAAAGACATCCACCATACCTAGCTTCATGTGTAATTTTACAGGGCGTCGCAGGACATCACTCTCGAGGTCCGACCACTGCGAACAGGTGGTCGGTTGGATGACAGCTGATACTGCTTCCAGTCGGTTAAGCACCACCCTGTCTTCCACCAAGTCCACTCTCAGTAGCCAAGAGTCTGGTCAAAATAATCCTCACTCTGATCATCCTTCCTCCCACCATACACGGTCTGGTCAAAGAAGTGATCCCACACTGGGATATAGTGAGGAGCTCGTCTCATCACCAGTCCTTCATTTGACCCTCTCTCCAAGCACGCTTGCAGAGGAACATGACATCTTGTGCCCTGATTCACAACCTCTAGAGGCTACCCAATCACAAGAAGATGACAGATGTGAACGGCATTTAAGGTCAAAGGAAGTAGTGGATGATGATGATGATGATGAGACACAGTTGCCATTAAATCAACCACTATTTCCGTCTCAAGACCTTGTTGAGGAGAATGTTATACAGTTGTCAATGACTGAGTATGTGGTGGGATCAAGACTTGAGGAGGATGATCAGAGTGAGGAAGTGGAGGAGGACTTGGTGGACGATGAGGTGACTGACCCCACCTGGGAAGGTGTAGAGCCGAGCGATGTCAGCAGTCCTGAGGGTGAGCCATCTGCAGCACCGCAACAGGCTGGAAGAGGCAGTGGTGTGGCTACAGAAAGAAGGCGGACCGCACCAAACCGGCCCGCAAATGTTCCACGGAGCACCCCCTTGCGTAAATCTACCTTGCCAAAGGGTAGGTGTTCCGCGGTATGGCGTTTTTTTAAGGATAGTGCGGACGACAAAAGAATTGTAGTTTGCAACCTGTGCCACACCAGAATGAGCCGAGGCATGAACACTAGAAACCTCACCACCACCAGCATGATCCGACACATGGCATCCAAGCACCGTAGTAAGTGGGAGGAACGCCTGGATCGCCCATCTGTGTCTGCAGGCCACACCACTGCCTCCTCTTCCCCTGTTTTCGGTGCCGGCCAATCGCCTGTCGAAGGCGCAGGCCCGCATACCTCCCGCCCTGCACCTGTACCATCTGAAGCACCATCAGCGACCACATCCACTTCCCTGTCCCAGCACAGCGTCCAAATGTCGTTACCCCAGGCATTTGAGCGCAAGAGAAAGTACCCAGCCACCCACCCACAGGCCATAGCACTAACCTCACACCTTTCAAAATTACTGGCCATCGAAATGCTGCCATTTAGGCTTGTGGACACTGAGTCCTTCCGCAGCCTGATGGCAGCAGCTGTCCCTCGGTACGCGGTCCCCAGCCGCCACTACTTTTCCCGGTGTGCCATCCCCGCATTACACCACCATGTGTCCCGTAACATCACCCGTGCCCTGACCAACGCAGTTACTGGGAAGGTCCACTTAACGACTGACACATGGACAAGTGCTTGTGGCCAGGGACGCTACATTTCCCTGACGGCACACTGGGTGAATGTCGTGGAGGCTGGGAGCGACTCGGACCCTGGGATGGCACGGGTGCTACCCACGCCGAGGATTGCGGGCCCTACCTCCATCAGGGTTTCCACCAGCACCTACGTTATTGGCTCCTCCTCCTCCGTTTCCACCTTCGAATTCTCTACACGCAGCGCCACTCCCCCATCAGCCAGTAGCTGGAAGCAGTGTAGCACTGCAGTGGGGAAGCGTCAACAGGCCGTGCTGAAGCTGATCTGCCTTGGGGACAAACAGCACACGGCCTCAGAGCTGTTGCAGGGGATTAGTCACCAGACCGAGCAGTGGCTCTCGCCACTCAACCTGCAACCAGGCATGGTTGTGTGTGATAATGGGCGTAACTTGGTGGCGGCTTTGGAGCTCGGCAAGCTCACACACGTACCATGTCTAGCGCATGTATTTAATTTAGTGGTGCAGCGATTTCTAAAAACCTACCCCAATGTGCATGATCTCTTGACCAAGGTGCGCCGCGTGTGTGCACATTTCCGTAAGTCATCAACAGCTTCAGCCGGCCTGTTGAAGCTGCAGCAGCGCTTACAATTGCCAGCTCACCGGCTGCTGTGTGACGTGAGCACGCGCTGGAACTCCACCTTCCACATGTTGGCCCGGCTTTGTGAGCAGCAGAGGGCAGTAGTGGAGTACCAGCTGTTACACGGTCGTCGCCTCTCCGTTCAACTTCCTGTAATCAGAAGTGAGGAGTGGGAATGGATGTCAGACCTCTGTGAGGTTTTACGCAATTTTGAGGAATCGACACAGATGGTGAGCGGCGATAACGCTATTATCAGTGTAACCATCCCACTTCTGTGTCTACTGAAACGCTCGCTGCTCACAATTAAAACCGACGCTTTGCATGTGGAAGAGGTGGAAATGGGGGAGGAAGAGCTTACACAAGGTGATAGCCAGAGCACCCTCACTTCGTCTTCTCAGCGACAATTGGAGGAGGCGGAGGAGGAGGAGGAGGAGGAGGAGGAGGAGGAAGACACGGTTGCCTCCGCTACAGAGGGTAGCCATGGAACTTTAGTTCCATCTCTTCAGCGTGGGTGGGCAGAAGAGGAGGAAGAGGATGAGGATATTGAGAGTCATCCTCCTGGTGAGGACAGCGAAATCTTGACTGTTGGTACTCTGGCACACATGGCTGACTTTATGTTAGGCTGCCTTTCCCGTGACCCACGCGTTATACGCATTTTAAACAACACGGATTACTGGGTGTTCACCCTTCTGGACCCCCGCTACAAAGAGAATTTCTCATCTCTCATTCCTCCGGTGGAGAGGACAAGCAAAATGGTGCAATACCAGAAGGTTCTTGTTGAAAAATTGCTCCAAAATTTTCCATCTGACAACGCTGGCGGCAGAGTACGTGCTACCTTGGCCAACCGAGAAGGGGAGAAAAGGGGAGCACACAGCAGTTCCGAGAAAGGCAGGGCAACACTCTCCAAGGCGTGGGACACCTTCATGACACCCCGCCAGCACCCTCACCCTGATGCGCAGCCTAGTGTCACAAGGAGGGAAAAGTTTTGGAAGATGGTGAAGGAGTACGTAGCAGACCGTGTCAGCGTCCTCAATGATCCCTCTGTGCCTTACAACTACTGGGTGTCCAAGCTGGACACGTGGTATGAACTGGCACTCTACGCCTTGGAGGTTCTGGCCTGCCCTGCCGCCAGCGTTCTGTCTGAGCGGGTATTTAGTGCTGCTGGTGGCATCATAACAGATGAGCGTATCCGCCTTTCCACCGACAATGCTGATAGGTTGACACTTATAAAAATGAACAAGGCCTGGATTTCCCCTGACTTCTCCACTCCACTGGAGGAAAGCCCCGGGGGAACATAAACTCACTTTATATATGTTATTTACAATGATGTGAATACTCTGTATTCCCATTCACCCCTTCCACCCAAAAAACGGGTATATGGTTGACTCTTAATCTTCTCATCCTCCTCCTCCTCTTCCATATGCCCTGTGCTATAATTTTTATATAGGGCCAGCTCACCAGCGGGCCCTGTGATATAATTTTTATATAGGGCCAGCTCACCAGCGGGCCCTGTTTGACAATTTTTATATAGGTCAGCTCACCAGCGGGCCTTCTCATATAATGTTTTATTGGGTCAGCTCTCTAGCGGGCCCTCTCATATAATGTTTTATAGCGTCAGCTCACTAGCGGGCCTTCGCATATAATGTTTAGGATGGTCAGCTCTGCAGCAGACCCTCACCCATAATGTTTTAGATGGTCAGCTCAGCGCACGTTTCCCTCTTAATCATGGCCTCAGTTCTGAAAATCAAGGAAATTTTTGGGAGAATTTGCCTCTGCGCACGTTTCCCTCTTAATCATGGCCTCAGTTCAGAAAAATCGAGGAAATTTTTGGGAGAATTTGCAGATGATATACAAGTAAATATACAGCAAATACTGTTTGGTAACAATTTTTCACCTAAAGTCGTTTTTATTTTCCTTTTTGTGTGTTTTATGGTCAGTCTGTAAAAATGGCGTACTACGGGCGAAAGATCGTTCCCAGCAGCGATGTTGGAGTCCAAGATGCATCCAGACATCCTCCCTATGCTGTCCCTGAACCATTTCTGTAGTGTTTCCATCTTTTTCTGCCCTTTTCCTATGGACCAGGCACCCTCCCCTCATCAGAGCAGGGGGTGCCTGGTGTAATGCTCGAGTCCTCCCATTGACTTCAATGGGGCTCGGGTGCTCGGCCGAGCACTCGAGCCTCAGGGGGTGCTCGGTCAGAGCACCCGAACACCCGAGCATTGGGGTGCTCGCTCATCACTAGTCAGGACTTTATTACACGAGTCAACTGACTGATTGATTGTATATACGGAGGGATTCCCTCACCTCCGTTCGGATCTTTCCTCCTTTTAGCTACACAATCATAGTGTGTCTCGGATCTTCTGAAATAAAATTGAATCTTTCAAATCCTCAAATTTCCTCCTTTGTTTGTACAATAATGTATCCAATATATCAAAGCCTTAATGAATATAGCAGGAGGCCACTTGATACAAATAGATTTATTGAAAAAAACTATAAAAGAATATAAAATATATAGGCTAATAATGCTGACGCGTTTTGCGGCTGGAACGCCGCTTTTTCAAAGCTTAACAAGCCAAACAATTACAAATACCAATCCCTCCATATATACAATCAATCAGTCAGTTGACTCGTGTAATAAAGTCCTGACCATCTAACAAGGTGAGTGTATTCTATTTTTCTTTATTGGATTGTAACCTATTGTTTTTGGATTTCTTTATTGGATTGTAACCTATATATAGGCTAATAATGCTGACGCGTTTCGCAGCTGGAACGCTGCTTTTTCAAAGCTTAACAAGCCAAACAATTACAAATACCAATTGGTATTTGTAATTGTTTGGCTTGTTAAGTTTTGAAAAAGCAGCGTTCCAGCCGCGAAACGCATCAGCATTATTAGCCTATATATTTTATATTCTTTTATAGTTTTTATCAATAAATCTATTTGTATCAAGTGGCGGCCTGCTATATCCATTAAGGATTTGATATATTGGATACATTATTGTACAAACAAAGGAGGAAATTTGAGGATTTGAAAGATTCAATTTTATTTCAGAAGATCCGAGACACACTATGATTGTGCAGCTAAAAGGAGGAAAGATCCGAGCGGAGGTGAGGGAATCCCTCCGTATATACAATCAATCAGTCAGTTGACTCGTGTAATAAAGTCCTGACCATCTCACAAGGTGAGTGTATTCTATTTTTCTTTATTGGATTGTAACCTATTGTTACGTATTTCACCATTGGTGCCCCCATTGTGTTTTTGTTATTTTCTATATACTCTGCCGCTGAGAGAGAGCGTGTCTGGGGAGCTGCCTATGCCACAACATCTGAGATTTACCATCTTACCGTATCTGGAGACAGGTTTACATTACCGGCATAAGCCATCACTGACCATATCGATCTAGTGAGTGCGCACATTAGGGTGTGGTGGCGGTTACAATAAATCATTCTGATATACACAAGGGGCGCCCCTTGTTTGTTTGTCTCTCCTATTTCTCTACAATCATTATTCATAGCTCCCGCAACCATTAGTCACCTTGCATACACTAAGCATGGTCCACCTTCAGATACTCCTTTCATCACTTGTACTATGCTCCGTCTTCATTCTCATCAGTCTTAGCCCTTTTCTCGTCCTCAGCAATCTTAGCTTTCACGACTTATTGCCACCCTTGTTATTACAAACATCGCATTGCAATAATCATCCGGTATCTAGCTTCACCAGCCCCATGCCTACCGCACCGTTCATCAGTTATCTCAGGCTACCGCTTCAAGTCATTCATCAAGGACTAAACTCTAACATTATGTTCCTCATCACAGTTTTTCCTACTTCAAGCCACACCGTCCATCAGCCTCTCTAACTGCTCAGTACGCACACTTTGGTTTTCCATGACAGCATTGTCCTCTCTTCCATGGTCGTCATAGCGTTTTTCAAGCCCTGGGAAATCGATGCACACTCACACGCATCATACTATATTTACCCTTGACCCATGGCTGTGGAGATAGTTTTCATGCTTTTGTTAGAAATCTTCTTGTCTTCGTTCATAGGAGTCAGATTCGCTTGTCTCTATTAGTGATCAATGTAATGGTTTAAGTGTCATCTTTGTGCAATAAATATTGACTACAGCATCAAATTTTTTGCTCCTTTTTGGCCTCTAATCAGGCTGACCTTGTTGAATCTTTCACTGTGGCAAGTATTTGCCCAGGGGGCGCCAAATTATTACCATGCCATCCCCTTCCTACCGGGGCATGCCAATTATTACTATTCATTAACCTTCCTACAAGTCTTTGGCTGGAAGCCCCGAGCACAAGTGGAAGGCTTGGCCTGCATTTGTGGAAGGGGCTGCAGGCCATCATAAAGGGGCAGCAGCCCCTCCCACTGGGCGCATATCGTGTATTGCCCCCCCCCCCCTTGGCTTCCCAGCCCTCTTTCAAAAAAATATTGTTTAGGGCAGCCCTCTAATCAGGCTGACCTCGTCAAATCTTTCTCCGGGCCAAGTATTTGCCCAGGGGGCGCCAAATTATTACCAGGTCATCCCCTTCCTACCGGGGGACGCCAATTATTACTATTCATTAACCTTCCTAGGCTGGAAGCCCCGAGCACAAACATATTAAAGGAAGCCTATCACTATCCAAAATATTTCTTTTGATTTTGATGTTGGATTAGCCATTTCTCCAGATAGCAAAATAGTTATGTGTTTTGTATCTATTACACCTATGAAGTCCTGTACCTAATCTCAGAGTTCTATTAATGAAACGTGGACCATGAGTAGAGTTTGAAATGTATTGATGCAAAGAGATGATGGGGAAATTCACTAAGGTGTTATGTAGAGGTGATAAGGTGGAGATAACCTCTCCAGTGATCTCACTTCTCCATTTCCTATGTTATTCTATGGAGCCAATGCACTGAGATTGTTCTGCTTTTAAAGATATTAGTGCATAGGCTCCATAGAATAACAAAGGAACTGGGGAAGTGATATCACTAGAAAAGTTATCTCTACCTTATCGACTCTTTATAATATTTTAGTGAATAACCCCCAATGTCTTCCCTGCATAGTGTAATCAATTGACCTAACTAGTAGCTTCTTCATGCTCCTGTCTTGTAGCCAACACAACATTTATCTGAATAAATAAACAAATATTACTAGGTATGTGATGAATTTTCCCTCATCAGAATGTGAATCCTAGCATTTGATTTTTTGGTAATCTATCCTGCCAGTTAATAATTAAACCCAAATACATAGTTGGCTACCACCTTAACCCCTTAGTGACCAGCCATGCACACACGCAGCCGGCACTTAAAGCCCACTGAACTTTTTTCTCCCATTGCTTTGAACGACTTCCTGGACGTATATGTATGTCCTCTGTCACTAAGTGACTGTTTCTTCTGGACATACGTGTACGTCCATTGTCGGGATGATGTTAATAACAACAGCAGTGGATGAAACTAAATTAGGTCAGTCTGGCATACAGTATGCTAAGGGTTAATATCAGTTGTTCAAGTGCAACTCACATTATGGCCAAACAACACTTTCATGTTGTTTTACTTTGCTAGGTGGATTGTGAGATGAAATGTAACACTTGTATGTGCTGTGTGTGATTACCCTTCGTACAAGATCTTAAAAACAAGTAATATGTGCAGGAGCTGTGTTCGCTGCATTGCTTTGCAATGCCTTGGAGACATCTCTGCCACTTAACCTGTTAGGAATCAGACACATTTAGGTTTGCCATCTAGCCGGTATTTTACTGGCACAGTCTGTAATTGGCGCACTGGAGTCGGTGTCGGTATAACTACTATACCGGCAATTGAAAAGCTGGTATTATGTGCGTCCTGGAACTCGAGGGGAGTGACTCACATTGACAGCTGATCCCATCAGCTTAACAGCTCAGAACCTCCCTTATCCCAACCAAAAACAAATTATCAACCTGGTTGCCACAAACTCTCTCACCCTCAGAAGGGACAGTTAGCCAATCACAGCAGTGACCGAGTACGTCCAATGAGGAAGCAGCTGACATTCACATTTTCCATGGTACATTATGTGTGGAGCTGTTCATTAGGTTGTTCTTTGCCAAATGAAGGAATGACTAGGATGTCTGGAGTGCATGGAGAGAAGATTTGTGTGTTTGATTTCCACTGACAGCAATACCATTGTATATAGGGAGAAAACGTCCAACCAGTGTTGAACAGTGGTACACGGTTAGGCAAGGGAAAAAAGGTTTCAGTTATGCATAGGAATGTCATTATATTATTGAGGAAATATTACGGTTTTACGGAATGTATATGAGTACTGTTGTTGGTAGAGAAATCTCAATTCCTTTTTTTTTTTTTAACCATCCAAAATGCTTTCAGAGATTATTGAGTGATAACATAATTTTGCCGGCTGAATACTCTCCATGTGGCTGTCCAGCTGTGGTTGAACTATAAATATCATTATCCTCACTCTGTCAATAATGAAATGAGTTGGAGTCGGGACACTGTGAGAGAGGGAAGGAGCATGGGGAACACACAGGAGGACTCAACTCGCATAAAACTTGCCCCGGCCTCTAAAGCTCACCTGATATCAGTTACATTGACATCCTCAAACACACACACACACATACTCTTGAAGGGTATCGCGGTGCCCCTGATTCCTGCCTATATGTATTGTACTACCAGCGACATTATCACTTCCAGTATTCTACACTACGCTCTTATTGGAGATCGGGTATTGGCACCTCCCACCTATTGCCTTTATATACCCAGCTCTCACACTTCCTAACTGCCCTTTTGTGGTGTACCTGCATCTAGTGACTCTCTTGTTGCTACGTACGTTCCGTGTATGACCCTTGGCTAGACTGACTTTGATTACTGCTTGTTCCTGTGCTGTGTTCTGTTCCTGGCTTGACCTCGGAATTGGCAGATATCCCGTTCCGGTTCTGACCCTGCTGTGGATAACTACCCGCTCTGTGCATGACCTGGCTCTGGCTTACGTTTCCTCCTGTGGTTGACTCGGTTTGGCTGCCTACCCGCTCTGTGTACCGACTCAGGTCTGGTTTATGACTCCTCCATTGCTATGTCTGTTTGGCAGACTACCCACTCATAGTACCCATAGGCTCCGGCCTTCGATCACAGTATTGATTTACTGCAGACTACTGTATCCTTCTGTACGAAGTGCTTCTATCAGCTATCCCTGCTTGCTGGGATTCGTTTACATACTATCTCTGTCTGCCTGCTTGCCTTAGCGTTCTAGGGTACACCGTGTTGGGTCACTATTATCCATTGATCTCCCTAGCGTGCTAGGGTTTGTCAGAGGGGGCTCCTTGCCAGTCGCCCATTCCGTTTCCAGTAGCCTGTTGCCTACCTCCCTAGCATTCTAGGGATCCGTTCTGTAGGTCTCCTTCTGCTGCATGTTATCCAATTTATACTCTCAACGGCTGAGGTCATTGCCATTGCCTAGCCTGAGGGACCCTACCCTCTAGTAGGTCATTGCCTTATACCAATACTAGTACCAATAGCATTCTATTGGAGTGTTCTATTTTTGGTCAAGGAACTTTACTATTTTTGACTAGCTTTTGTCTTCAACTCCACTAGTCAGTTCCTATACTTTTTCCTGGGTCACTTGAGACTAGTCTCTCTCTCTCTGTGAACCTGTACTGTCTCCATACCTGACCTGTGACATTGCTAGGAAGTACTATGGTACAGTCCTCCTCTGGGCCTTTGTGGGTTGGAGGAAGTGCATATTTCCTTGCTATTTATTTGCCTAATAAAAACTTTGTTTTACCTAAACTGTACTTGCCTGAGTGTTCTTACAAATCCATGACAGAGGGAGGATGAACCATCTCTCCAGATGTCTCTCCTCAATACTCCTGCCAGCTCAACCCAAATATTTATCTTCCAGAAGTTCTCTAAACTTTTTATTTGATCCACCTCTTCATAAAAACTGTGCTACACTAACCCCAAATTATTGCTAAGTAGCAGATTTTCTTTGTGCATCATTAGGACTGGTAATCCCCTGGACATTTGCCCTGGTCCCTTGTAATGAGCTGAAGGCTTCTGCCCCTCTTCCCCTATAAGGATCATGGCAGTGGGGGCACAGTCACAGACAGACAGTGGACGGGTGCCCTCGCTATCCTTGGCCCCAATCTTGGGGCAAGAGACCAGAATGGAGTTTGGGGCCCGCACCTGCCACGACTTGGGTGGCATGGGCACAACACAACCCCAAATATATAATATGCATGTGACCTATATAACTGTGTAGTGGCCCTCATGTACGAATGAAATGAAAAGCAATTCTGAAGCACACCAACAGTACCAGCTCAATTTTGTAGGGTAATGCAACATTCAGTGGTTCTGCCCCTATTGTGGCTCCTCCCTCACCAACCCACAACTATGGCTGGATTTTTTTTAGGAAAAGGTGGCAACCCTAGACACATTCACAGACATAAATTGTATGAGTGTTTTTTTATTTGTGGAAATATTTGGGGGACTTTCGAAAGGGCTGCAGAGTAGATGACCTCACAGACTGTCTTGTGACTCTGGGGATTAGTGCAGGTGTCTCACTGGAGGAGGAGGTGGTTGTGGTGGACCCGTCTGTTGACCCCTCCATCTGTAAATTATCCCTGCGATTGTGTTCTCGCATTTCTACGAGCATCTGGCCCAAGTCCATCATTCCTGTGCAGAATTGCCAGATCTCCATGGTCAGTATGGCCTGCTGAGCTTCCAATGACCTTTATCTTTTTCCCTTGCATAAGATGTATCGTACATTAATTAATGGCTTTTGGGATACACAGTGAGGTGAAAAAAAGGTGCAAAGCTGGTTTTTAAGATACATGGATTTTTTGGGCCTACATTCATTAATCAAGTCAGACATGGCTAATGTTTATTTGCCTTTTGTGAGTTAACAGAGGTTTTACCTTACTTCATTGAATCGACACCTCTATTCAAGGAATTTGACGTGTTTTTATTTGTTTATTATGGGACAGTTGCTTTCAAGTGAAAGAAATTAATTTGGTAAGTAAACTACATTATTTGAAGAGCTAATGTTTTATGTAGTAACTGACTTGGAACAAACTGATTTCAGTAAATTTATATTTTGAGTTTTATTTATATAAAAGTGATCCTCAATTGTTGACATGTCCACTGTGAGTCAATGCATTCTCTTCCTGTGATGGTGTAGTGGCACAGAACTAAGACAAACATTCTGCTTTCCTATGGTTTTAAGAGGTGGAAATAGGAAGCATCTCAATCCTCAGAACAGGAAACAAGGGACATAATCCAGAATGAGTTATTCTGGGTAAAACCAACCATGCCATGGGGACAAGTAAACATTCCCCAAAGTCTTATTGATTTAACCCTTAGAATGCTATAGAGGTCTCCAAAGCATTGAGAAGCAATGCATAGGTGACCTCTCTAGCATTTAAGGGGTTAAAAGTCCCATTTAAATCAATAGGAATAGTCATTTGTCCTCTGTGGTGCAGTTGGTGTGCTCCAGAATTGCTCAGCTTTAACTTCCTGAATTGAATCTGGCACAGGGTCTAAGTGGAATTACAGCCCAACTGCTGCAGCTGGGAGTTGTGTTTACCAGCTAGTATTGCTGCACTGAGCTAATTCAAGGCTACATGTGTGCGTGTGTCAGAGAGGAAAATGAGAGGATTTCCCGACTAATCAGTAGATAAGGAAGGACATGCAAAACTCCTAACACACCAGATATGTGGCCTTGAAGGAAGGATAACAATTTAACCATTTGAGTGCCAGGTGGGTACTTGTAATGTGTTGGTACTCAGAGTTACCCTGCCATTTGCTTTTTTCTTGATGATCACCATTAAAATGTCTAATATGGACAATGAAGCATTTATGAATTAAAACAAGAGTCATTTGAAAACACAGAGGGATATTTATCCCTAAAAATGATGGAACATTTGTGGAGCAGCCCAGCTGCATCACCGGAACAAATTACAAATTCCCAGAAATGTCTTTGATTTCTGTGGAGCTTTTAACTCATTGATGGCTAGATAGGTCTATAATGAATTGCAAAGCTAAGTATTAGAGTCTCATCTAACATTCATGGGGTTGAAAGCCCAATTTGATTTTTGATTTTGAATTTTATTTGTTCTTTATGACATTGCTGGTTTTCTCCAGAATTGCACCTCATTTTAGTTTGTGCATGTGGCTTGTTATTCTGTTGTGTGCTTACCTGTTTGAAAAAGCACGTATTTCCCTCGCAGACTATTATTATTGGCCTCTTTGTGGCTGTATACTAATGGAGAAGATCTCCCTTTTTCACGTTTCCTGTTTCATTTAAATTAGGCTGACCAGACCTCATCTTTAACTGGGGACACATAGGAAATAGGCATATTTCAGGACTGCACTGAAATCAAGGCAACCCTGCAGTATGCATTTTTCATGTGTCCCCAGTTAAAGGTGAGGTCTGGTCACCCTAATTTAAATACGCCTGGAACACTGGGTTGCAAGGCAGCTATTTTGAGCAACACACTGTTAGTATGCAGAGGCAGTTTTGCATCTATAAAGGGCATTATATGGCTAAATATTGTGGCCAGGGGCCTTAGTACTTACCCTACATGATACCCTGTCTACATTAAAAGTGATCCAAGATGAGAAGACTCTAGATGACAATTTGTAATGTTGTAAAATGTTTTATTATTTACTGATTTAAATATTATCTGGTATCCATTGCTGTTTCTAAACATAGATTCTTTTAGAGGGGCAGTACATGTTTAATGAAAAAAATACATATTTTGTAAGCCATTTCCTGCAAAGTAAAACAAGTGTATGCCCACTGCTGAGTGGTGTATATTTCCAGCTTTTGTTTTACATTAATTATGTCCTCTAGTAGTCAGATTCAGTTTGTTATTTTGTTGCATTTTATGGGAGAGGTGAGTCATTGACAAACAGTTCCCCATAGAATGTGATAGTAACTACAGAGTAATTTCTGACAGTTTGAATTTTGGGAAGTAATGAGGCTTTTACAAACTTCCTGATAATTTGAACAATGATAACTTGACATAAAAAACTGCTAGCAGTGAGACTACCCCTGTTTTACTCAGTATGAAAAGGCCTATAACATATAGGTTTTCATGAAAATGTTTATAGCTACTTTAATATTTTATTTTTAATGTCAACTTCTCATTTGTTCTGCATTTGTCTTTGCTTATTGACTTTCATGCAAAAAAAAACCTAGATTGATATTTTCCATCATGTTGCAGCTGTTGTTTGAGAAAACATGCCTACAAAACGCACATTCTGAATCTCCCGTGAGACTTGTGAGAAATACACTTTTCTGCTTGGCTGCCAAAATAGCAGAAAGGAATTATTTTGTCTCAGTGGAGAACTGTGGGAAAATACCCTATATATTTGCAGAACAAATACAATAAGTAGTAAGGAGTAACCAGAACAAAGAGAAAAGTCACTGCTTTTCATTGAGACTTGTCAATGTACTTTTGCTGATTATAGATGAAGTACTATATTATTATAAACAAAAATAATACTTTTTCTAACTCTTTACTATTAAAAGGAATGTATATTTTAGGAATAAATGTAAATTAATTTTCCAAAGAGATAAAGTATTATAAAGCGTGGCTAATGTCAAGTTTTCCCTGATGTCAGCCCCTTGCCCAGCAAATGATTTGGAAATACAATTCAGTGGTTGCCATGGCAACCTGTCCAGAGCATACACACAGATAGCAACATTTTTCTCCTGGTCATCAATTTTAATGCATCCTGAGCACTGAGTAATAGACAATGTTCTTGACATATTCAAACTGCTCACACAGAGACAAGTGATCGCTGGATAACATTACCATGACAACCAAGATCCACTGGTCAGCTGACCATGTTAGCCCCTTCAAAGGAGAAGAGAGTGATATCAAGGGGTGAGGGATGTAAAATCCTTAATATAATCTAAACTACATGCCTACCAAGTGTCCCTCTTTAGGAGGGACAGTCCCTCTTTTAGACCCAAATCCCTCTGTCCCTCTTTCCCACCCTGATGTCCCTCTTTTTAGGAGATCAGACTGTGTGGTGTGTATATAAGTGTATCACATTGCTCCACAGCAATAAAACTCACATTATTGTTTGTTTAAACTTCAGTATGTGTGTTTATAAATTTAGTCTGTGTCAATAAAATACACTGGTCTTGTTATAAGTAATTTATTAGGTTATACAAGGAGGTGTCAGTAGGTCAAGAAATAGCCTAAAAGTTCTTGGTAATGCATCACCCACCCACCACGCCCCCAGAAACACCCCCTAAAACACAAGTGTCCCTCTTTGGCAATTTGAAATGTTGGGAGGTATGAAACTAGGGAGTAGAAAAGAGTGTTATTGACCACAGTGTAATGGACCTGCGTCTGTTACCATAGTCCAGAGCTGAGGATTGTAAGTGCATCTGTAATACATGTAACTAGGGTTGCCACCTTTTCTTAAAAAAAATACCGGCCATGGCCTTCTCTCCATAGACTTAACGTTGGACAGAAGCCAATTTTTTACCGGCCTGCCAGTAAAATACCGGCTGGGTGCAACCCTACATGTAACATATGCTGGACCCCTGTTTCAAGAAATTGTTTGGTCTACAATATTACATGGGCCTGCAAGAATTAAGTTGTTATATTTTTGCATATTATCATTCTATGCTCTGCAAATTACAGTGGATATAAAAAGTCTACACACCCCTGTTAAAATGCCAGGTTCTTGTGATGTTAAAGAATGAGACAAAGATAAATCATGTCAGAACTTTTCCACCTTTAATGTGACCTATAACGTGAACAATTCAATTGCAAAACAAACTGAAATTGTTGAGGGGGAAAAATAAAAAATAAAAAACTCACAATAACCTGGTTGCATAGGTGTGCACACCCTTAAACTAATACTTTGTTGAAGCACCTTTTGGTTTTATTACAGCAATCAGTCTTTTTGGGTAGGAGTTTATTAGCACGGCACATCTTGACGTGGAAATATTTGCCCACTCTTCTCTGCAAAAGCACTCCATATCTGCCAGATTGCGAGGACATCTCCTGTGCACAGCCCTCTTCAGATCACCCCACAGATGTTCAATTGGATTCAGGTCTGGGCTCTGGCTGGGTCATTCCAAAATGTTAATCTTCTTCTGGTGAAGCCATGCTCTTGTGGATTTGGATGTGTGCTTTGGGTCGTTGTTGTGCTGAAAGGTGAACTACTTCTTCATCTTCAGCTTTCTAACGGATGCCTGAAGGTTTTGTGCCAAAATTGCCTGGTATTTGGAACTGTTCATAATTCCATCCACCCTGACTAAGGCCCCGGTTCCATCTGAGGAAAAGCAGCCCCAAAGCATAATGCTGCCACCACCATGCTTCACGGTGGGTATGGTGTTCTTTGGGTGATGTGCAGTGTTGTTTTTGCTACAAACATACCTTTTGGAATTATGGCCAAAAAGTTCAACCTTGGTTTCATTAGACCATAACACATTTTCCCACGTGCTTTTGGGGAACTTGATGTTTGTTATTGCAAACTTCAGCCGGGCTTGGATGTTTTTCTTTGTAAGAAAAGGCTTCCATCTTGCCACCCTACCCCATAGCCCATTCATAAGAGATTGTTGTCACATACAGCGCGCAGCCAGTATTTGCCAGAAATTCCTGCAGTTCCTTTAATGTTGCTGTAGGCCTCTTGGAAGCCTCGCTGACCAGTTTTCTTCTCGTCTTCTCATCAATTTTGGAGGGACGTTCAGTTCTTGGTAATGTCTCTGTTGTCCCATATTTTCTCCACTTGAGGATTACTGTCTTCACTGTGTTTGATGGTATATCTATTGCTTTGGAAATTCTTTTGTACCCTTCTCCTGACTGATATCTTTCAACAATGAAATCCCTCTGATGCTTTGGAAGCTCTCTGCGGACCATGGCTTTTGCTCTGAGATGCAACTAAGCAAGTGTCAAGAAAATCCTACTAGAATGGCTGAACTTTATTTGTGATTAATCTGAGTCACTTTAAATGATGGCAGGTGTGTAATAACTTCTATTTAACATGAGATTGAATGTGATTGGTTAATTCTGAACACAGCCACATCCCCAGTTATAAGAGGGTGTGCACACCTATGCAACCAGGTTATTGTGAGTTTTTTAGTTTCTATTTTTCCCCCTCAACAATTTCAGTTTGTTTTGCAATTGAATTGTTCACGTTATAGGTCACATTAAAGGTGGAAAAAGTTCTGACATGATTTATCTTTGTCTCATTCTTTAACATCACAAGAACCTGGCATTTTAACAGGGGTGTGTAGACTTTTTATATCCACTGTATATCTGTCTCATTGTCTGGTCCAGGTTTGTTACTTTCCTAATCCCTTCACCACTGTTGTGTATTCACCTTTGTTATCTGTGTGAAGAGATTAGTCTAGTGTCATGGTTGTCTGTAAAACCTGCTTCCATTGTGCTATGTGTTCATTGTATAAATTTGATTGTTGTCACATCCCCCTTCCTCTGACACTGTGGCTATATAAACCCTGTCCTCTTCCAATAAAAGTTAGCATTCATTTTGGAATAGAACCTGTGTGGTATCTTTTACTTCAGAAATGGTTTAAAGGGTCTTCATTGACCCCTGTTCCTAGGAACGTTACTCTGCAGGACCGCCACAGTGATTTGTACCTGTTTTGCCATTGATAGTTTATCCCCTGTCCCTACTGCTTCTAGTATGTCTACTACATGCAGCAGTTTGGTATATATATTTAATTTTTTCCTTTTTATGTATGTTGTACTGTATAGCACATTGATTTCAGTTTTAAATCTTATAAAGTCAAGTATCTCTAAAGAACCATTCAGACTGTTGAAAACGATTGTAAATTTTGAGGTGGTAAAACTGAAGGCAGACTTTGGGTTTGTTCAGATGGGTGACTTGGGTACTTATATATAGCTCAGGCCAAGCCACCTGTGTCTACTTATATCCAAAGTCTTGAATTCCTCCAGCAATACTCTTATATGGAGGCATGGTAGAGCTGTGTCAGATGGCTGGCCCACAGGAGCGTTGACTATATATGATTGACTGGTAGCAACATGGGATAGACAATCATTAAAGAAAGGCATTCGATCCTCCAAAACCATCCATATGTACAAACTGCACATCAGTATGCTGGAATCTGGATGTGCCCAGGACACAAGCACATCCAAGCTTCAGCATGCTGCAAATTATCATGCATCGTTGCCTACAAATAGGAAAAACAAGTTAATCACATATTTTGGAAAGACTTGTAAATTGGGTAAATTACATTGGGTAAGAATCCATGCCATTTCTAAGTCATACTGTTCCTTTAAAGTTCTCAAGACAGACCTGAAGAATCCAGCAGAAAGCTACTAAGACAACACATAGTATAACTTTCTGCTGCCACCTTGACATGTATCTCAGGAACATTTAGTGCAGCAAACACTTGGGGATTGTACAAATCTACCAGTGCAACTCATTTTCTGAGCTTATGTATTTGCTTAATCCTTTGAGTGCCAGAGTGATGTGCTCTACAGTGTGTTGCACACCCCTCTTGTAATCAGGGTTAAAGAGGAGCAGTTTTAGTCCATGACATGGTGTTAGACCTTTACTGACCAGTGATTTGTGCAAAGAGGTGCAGTAGCTGCTATTGTGGCCTTTGCGCCTGATGCTTCAAAAACAAGAGCAATACAGGTACTGCACTGCTTTGCATTCAAGCAGTACTTTGTGTCATATATATATCATGCTAAAGATATGTGTTTCTGGGGCAAACCAGCAAACCACAGAGGTACAATGCAAATGCTATTCATTTAAATTGAGATTTTAACTCTTTGAGTGACAGATAACAAAACAATGTGTTGAAGATCTCTCTATCATCCAAGGGATTTAAGGCACCATTTAAATCAGTGGGAATTTGGAGATATTTTATTTGTCCCCTGTGATGCAATTGGTTTGCTCCACAATTGCTTGTCTTTAGCTTGATGAATACGTCCCTTTGTGTGTTGATTTTATGGCTACACTTTTTTATTTCTCAGCACAAAGAAAAAAATGTGTAAAAGCCACAGAGAACTTTAATGGAGTTCAAATTTCCTAGGTGTTGTGTAGCAGCCCGTAGGATGTGTTTCAATGCCTTGGAGACATTTCTTCCATCCAGAGATGGAAAGTCTCCTGGATGTTAAAATCAGAGGAAATAAACATTGGTAACCATATTTTTCAATGAAAAGAAATCTAACAGAAGCCATCTGGATTCTCTGATCTGAAAAACCTGATGCCATTATTTATCACTAGTTTTGCACCTTGAAAACATTAGTAAACAGCCCTGACTCAGGCAAGTCCCAGGGACAGAGGATGCCTTGTGTGCCATTACTGATGCCCAGTCTGTTGACTGATGGAACATTCTTGTTTTGCAGTACTGATAAGCATAGTGATGACTTGTCTTTGAGAGCTCTTCAGATAAAGCTGAGCTATCAATGTCCCTTCAATCTGTGAGTCTGTATTTGGTACAGTCGTCAGCTAAAGGCTATGTGTATGTGACATTTGTTTATCATAAAGGCCTAGATTTCATGATTTAGGGAATGGCTTCTCCATTACCCTAAACCTGAATCCAGCAACCTCAGATTAAAAACAAATTAACTTACCACCAAACAGCAGAACATGAGTTGGAAAAGAGCTAGAGTTAGAACCAAATTTCTTTATCGTAAAAATACCATCCATTGAATTTCTGTTTTTCTCGACACCAATGTACTTCCTGAAAGAATTTGTCAATGTCTGCTTATGCTAAGGCCATGACAATTGACATTGCAATACTATAAAAAACGTGAGTTTCTCACTGTGCTGAGAGGTCTTACTTGGTAGTCAGAGAGAGTAGGTCAGGGCCGGATTTACCATAAGGAAGAGTAGGCATCTGCCTACAGGCACACCCCACAGAGGGGCGCCTGTCATTGGGACCCTTTTTAAAAAAAAAAAAAAAAAAAGTAGCCTCGCCGCCTGCACAAACCCCCAACCGCCCGGTGAGGTCTGTGCCTCCTTCGGCACAGACCTGGAGCTGTTGCGATCCCTTGTCGGCTCTTTAGTAATACAGAGCGCTGGGAGATGACATAATCTCCCAGCCCTCTGCATTACTGAAGAGAAGACCACACGGGAGCTTCAGCAGCTACAGTTCTGTGCCAAAGGATGCACAGACGACAGACCTCTCCTGTCGCTGGTCCACCAGGGAAGAGGTAGGAAACGGACACTGGGGGGGGGGGGAATATGGAAATGATGGGGCAATGTGAGGGCAATATGGATCTGATGGGGGGCAAGTTGGAGCTGATGGCGGACAATATGGAGATGATAGCAAATTGTCAATGTGGAGATGATGGGGGAAATGTGAGGGTAAGTTGGAGCTGATGGGGGCAATATGGAGCTGATGGGGGGCAATGTAGAGATGATGGGGCAATGTGAGGTGAAGTTGGAGCTGATGCAGCAATATGGAGCTGATGGGGGGCAATATGGAGATGATGGCAATGTGGAGATGATGGGGGCAACGTGAGGGTAAGTTGGAGCTGATGGGGGCAATATGGAGATGATGGCAATGTGGAGAGGATGGGGGCAATGTAAGGGTAAGTTGGAGCTGATGGGGGGCAAGTTGGAGCTGATGGGGGGCAATGTGAGGGCAACATGGAGAGGATGGGGCAATGTGAGGACAAGTTGGAGCTGATTGGTCAATTTGGAGCTGATGGGGGCAATATGGAGATGATGGGTGGCAATGTGGAAGTTAGGAACATTGTGGAGGTGTCCAGTGGAGATGGCCAATGAGGGGGAAACACTTCTGATTTCTGTGCCTACAGGCTCCTGAGATGTAAATCCAGCCCTGGAGTGGCTGAATATCAAAACTCAGCAAACCACAGGACAAAACCGGGTGATTGTACAAATACGATTCCACACAAGAACCAGCACTGTAATTCATTTTCTAGCCCTACCCCTGCTTTTTGCCAATTTACTAAGCTACTTACACTGACGATTCTCAACTTAATGCTGTTTGTGCCAATAGGAGAGCTGTGGGGCAGTCTATGGGTATATCTGGGCATTTCTTTCCTCCACACCTTTTTTAATGCCATTTGTTAAACAAAGTGCAGAGAAAATTGTATATCTCTACTCCATTATCCTGTGCATGCTATGGGACAGGTGTAAGGGGCTTACTGGAGTTCATGTCTTACTAATGGTGGTGTGTGCACATCAGTATGCACTAAAGCAATCATAAACTCTAGTTCATGCAATAAAGAGCAATCACTTGTATGGAGGCTAACTCCAATGAAGCTGAATTGAAGGTTTCTTACATTCACACCATTGTCTACAAGTAAACCAAAGTTGTCACTGCTGTATGCAAAATGTAGATTTTCAAAAACAATTTTCACAATGACTCAGTGGCTTTAAATAAATCCAAACCTTTCTTGAATATTCCTTCTGAATCTGCCACTATGGCCTCCTTTTGCTAGTAAATGACATATATTTACTACCCTTATTTACTTACTGTTTTCCAGCACTTGGTTTTTCTGCTGTATTGCACAATATAACATTTCCTTCCTTCCTCAACCCTTTGAATGCCAGAGAGGTGTGCAACTCACTGCAAAGCAATGTATGGCACTTAAAGGGTTAACTATTTTGGATTACAGTTTGCTACGGTCTCAACAAGGCATTTTCTGCTATTCTATAATGTAGAAAAAATGTTTATTGAGTGTAATAGTATGTAACTATTAAAGGGATAGTAATACTTAAAATGTAAAAAAAAATGTTGTAGGGTTTATCCCCCTGAGTAAAACAAGAGTACTCCCACCACTGAAAAGTGTTTTACTCAAAAGTTATTACAGCTCAAAGTTGAATTTTTTAGGTGCAATATCACAGTGGCCTGAAGTTGTACAGTGGCGCTGTTGCTAAACCATCCTATGGATATTTATGGTCTACGGACCAGAGCTGTCCATAGGATGGTATGATGTACGATTTCAGGCCACTTTGATATTGCACCTAAAAAATTAAAGTTTGATCTGTAATAACTTTTGAATAAAACACCTTTCAGCACTGAAAGTACCCCTTTTTTTACTCATGGGGATAAACACTACAATATACATTTTTTACATATTAAGTACTACTATCCCTTTAAATGTATTAATTGTCAAACTGCAGCACTGAGTCGTTACAATTATATGTGAGTATTCCAAGAAGTCTCTAAAAGTATATATTAGAATTTGAATGACTTGTATGGATGGTATATATTGCTATATATTGATGCTATGAACACGGACAAGGGGCCTCATTCATCAAACAAAAGAGGCTAAATTCTGGTGAAAAACAATTGCACCATCCCCATTCCCATTGATATAAATGGGGATATTAACCTCTTGAATGTTAGCAAGGTCTCCAGCACATTGCTTCTGAATGTGTATGAGACCTAATAAGCATTTACTGGGTTAAAAGTACCATTTAAAGTGCTACTAACACCTACTCTCCTGTGTCCTTAATAGAAGTAGAATCCTAAAATTTTCGGGGAGGGTGGGGCTCAGTGCTCCAGATGGAACCCCCCAGCTGGCACCATGTTGAAGCCCAAATAAGACCCAAGATCTATTATTGTCAGTTGGGGCTCTGCTAGTATGAATCCTATGTGCATTTAATAGGAACTAGAACAATCTTTTTTTTTATTTTATTTATTTACTATTTGAAGAGCCCGTTACACGGGCCACAGTGCCACTGCCACCCGGTCGTGGGGCAGTCATGCACAGTGGGGACTGCCCACGCCGCAGCTGATACAGAGCTGGATACGGCGCGGGCAGTCTCTACTGCACATGACTGCAGCACGCGCAGTAGTGTCTACTGTCCAAGACGCGGCATTACACACGTTTTAGCGAATTATTATATAGGATTTTTTTTAAATAAATGTGATTCAAATAGTTGTTATACAGTGGCACTGCCAGACGTCAGCAATGAGTTACTATATCTGTGAGTAGTGTATTAACTAGGTAAGACCAATTATGTGCAAAAGAAAAATTAGACATATATCAAATATTGACACTGTAAACACCTGGACATATATGAACTTTTATAGTCTGTAAGTTCTGAACTGCTAGTTCTGTATGTTAATATATTTTTACCCACCTCCCCTAGCACTGAGTGTGTTAAAGGGATAGTAATGTTTCATAATAAAAGCAGCTCTAATTAATCATCATAGTATTTGGACTTTGGAAAGTGTTATTTCAATTCTGTCAGAGTTGTAATTCCAGAGTAATTCAATGACTAAGTGTCCCCCTCCCGCCCCTTTTACTGATGTCACACTGTTCAGCCTGAGAAGAAGGGATGTGCCCAGGTAGACTGCAGAGAAGGACAATCTTCAATTAAGATAAGGGTAAAAACCTAAAAAGCTTGTCGAGGGGGGCAGGGATTTCATTATTTTCATAGGAATAAGAGTGTCCCCTTCTGTTATCTGTCCAGTCTATGGACTGCATTCCACATCTGAGAAGAGATTGCTTACACTAGGTAAAAGGGGCGGGAGGGGGAAACTTTGCTTGTGAATATCTCATAAACCATAAAGGTTTGAGAGATAAGACTTATATCATTCTTCATGTTTTTTTAATGCCTACAAAATAAAATAAAGTTAAAACGAAGTATTACTATCCCTTTAAGTGTCACTAAGTGTAGGAGGTAATGGAGTGCTAAAATAGGAATTACCTACAGTACATGCCTTAATTAGATAATATATAGCTAATACAACATATAGGTTGTGTCCATCCCTATAACAGTCCCTGAGGTAATTTAGCTTCTCCCTGTGGAGATCACTCTCCCTTCCTAAAGGGCAGGATTGTCTGTCACCTCCACAATGATCAGCTCATCACACAGACTCATGAATTCCCTCCATCAGTCAAGTTACCCTTCACACCAGCTCACATTCAAGCATCAGCCTCCTCCAGGATACTTATCCTATAATAACAGATATATACACTTGGAGGAGGTGCTTGGATAATTTCACACCATCCAAATAATAAGAAAAATTCAGGTCTGATTTTCAACTTTAGTAAGTAAAGTATGGGGGGGGTTCCTTCTGCCTTAGGTGTCAATGGAGTACAACCAATTCTCCACAGCAAAATCCACCAGAAACAAGAACTTATAGATGGAGCTTGGTACTGGTCTCCCTTGCACCGATCAGGAGTCCTACACATTAAAGATATATATAAACGCAGTATCTCAAAGGAATAGAAATAATGGGTAAACAGAATATTTTCATTTCATTTAACAAGATACAGTAAACTAGATATAATAGCTAAAGAGATATGCTCACTTCATTTATTAAAATGTAAATAAGAACTATGACACAAAAGGACAAATACTGTCATATCTAGTTATAGAATTATAGACAAATATTCAGCAACACTTTATTGTGTAGGGCTCCTGATCGGTGCAAGGGATATCCTATAACAGGACCATTCCTGCATACCCCTCCCAATCCTATATAATAATTCGCTAGGATGTTTGTCAGAAGCCGTTATGCGCAGTAGAGGCTGCCTGCGTTTGGGCAGTCTCTGCTGAGCATGATTGCATCGCGTGAGTGAGACGACACAAGACTGCATCATGTGGAGCAGTGAGGCAGCGGCCGCTTAACCCTCTGAGTGTCTCTGGCACTCAAAGGGTTAACATTACCTGGACCTTGGCCTGTGTAAACTAGTCCCCACATATTTAGTCAATAGCAGCACTAACTAACTTAGCTCAATGCCTTAGTTACTATGGTGGCTGACTGACAGAGGAGCTGACCAAAGACAAATGTACCTCAGATTAGGCCACATAGTCTTACAGACAATCATAGCGGGTGGCTGCCCCACTGGGCCAGTTGCCCTGCTACTTATTATGGCCTGGAGCATCAGCCCTATGTTAGGCCCCCTGGCACCACAGGGAGACAAATGATAATCACATGTCCCAAATTTTTGCTTTGTAAACCTGCAGTGCAGCCATTGGCTAGCCCTCAGTCAATTACAATCTTAGTAAAAGCTAGTAGGCATCAGATGCAATATTATCTACATATATGCAAGAGACTGGATATTACAGTAATCACGTTGTGCAACTATGCAATCAGGTCTTAGGAACCAGCCCTGGGAGCGATGAACTCAGACCAGTTGGGTGTCAATCTCCTCATAACCCTCCCAAAGACCTTAGTAACTCTTCATGCTTATTGCTGCTTATGTGCAAAGGCATCTTTCAGTATTTGAATTAAGAAAGATGATTTGGCAAAGACTTAACTCAATGAGTTTTATATGTTGCATCTTTCAAGTGGTGAATTACAAATCTGTTTCTTCACAACAAACATATAAACTATATATTATTTCTACAAGTAGCTATGTATGTAACAAGTTTATAAGTAACCCAAAAAAATATATAAATAAACAATGGAAAAAAAACCTCATAGATGGGATGCCACTTTTTTTCCCCCTTTTTTGTTTTGAAAATGTGTAAAACATGTCTACCAAAAATTGGCTCCTCAGTGTATGCTATAAATAAATACACAATGTGAACCCTAAGACAGGTCTCATCAGTTACTGCAGTTACTGTTTGTTGACACTCTAGTAATATTATGTCAGTAAATAAACATTTTCAGAAAAATTTAAGAAACTGGATAATACACATTCTTTTTGCTGTCAGCTTTGTAATAAATAGGTAGTTTGAAAAGAGCTTTCAAAATCACCTTTTCCAGCCACAATTCTGTATGTCAGCATTCAAAGAGCTAATCCTGCTCACAACTGTAAATCCCTCCAATTCCTGTTTTTTCTTCCTGTCCCTCAGTTGTGTGTAAGAGGCTCCCTTCTGGTGACTGCTGATATTCTTTAAAGGGATAGTAATACTTAAAATTAGGGTTGCCACCTTTTCTTAAAAAAAATACCGGCCATGGCATTCTCTCCATAGACTTAACATTGGACAGAAGCCAATTTTTTACCGGCCTGCCGGTAAAATACCGGCTGGGTGGCAACCCTACTTAAAATGTAAAAACATATATGTTGTAGGGTTTATTCCCCTCAGTAAAACAAGGGTACTCCCACTGCTGAAAGATATTTTATCAAAAAAATTATAACAGCTCAAACTTGAATTATTTAGGTGCAATATCACAGTGGCCTGAAAATTTACAATGGCACTGTTGCTACACCATCCTGTGGACTGCTGTGGTCTGTAGACCATAAATCTCCATAGGATGGTGTAGCAACAGCGCCACTGTAAATTTTCAGGCCACTGGGATATTGCACCTAAAAAAATTCAAGTTTGAGCTGTTATAATTTTTTAATAAAATATCTCTCAGCAGTGGGAGTACTCTTGTTTGATTCGGGGACATAAGCCCTACAACATATATTTTTTTTACATCCTAAGTATTACTATCCCTTTAACTTTACCCAGAGCCATTTTAAGCCTAGCCAGCCCCAGTTCTCACACTCCCTGGAAGCTAGAGTTCCTCTCTCACACCTTTCATGTTAGGGACACCAGACTGGAGATCCCCAGAGTGATGCAAGAAGGACACGGCATCAAGCTGGTCAGCCAAGCCACCCCAGTGCCCCACCCCTCTCTCTGTACTCTGGCCAGCTTCTTCTGCTTTACCGCACCTATCAGAAGTTCAGGCTGGGGCACTGACATCACTGGAACTGTAAACTAGTATAGCCCAATGTAAGCCGTCTGAAACTGCGCTCTGTGGAGCAACAACAGCCGCCTGACACTGCACTCTGTGGAGCAGCAACTCCTTTTGTATTATGTGGACCAACAACTCCACAGAGAATAAACAGACTGCTATTTGATATAGCTATTTGATATAGAGCAGGAATACACTGGAAAACAACACAGTTGAAATAGTTACACAGCAACAGGTAAACAGCAGGGGAGTCCCCAGTAGTCCAGATGCTGGGATCGCAGAGTTGGGTACATATCTGGCTGATGTAGACTACCCCTAAATTTGCTGCTGGCCCAAACTGAAGGTGCTGACCACAAGGTCAGTTTAGTTCCGACTGGAGGAGCTGACCTGCACCTAGGATGACTGTCTACGGGATAGTTATTACCTACTGGGGTCAAGAGAGAAAACCTGCAGTACCAGTTGAAGGTTGCTAAGCTGGAATAGGAGAAGCTGGTGAATTAGAATACAAACTCAGAGATGCGACCTGATGTTGATTGATTCAAAGTTCGACTCTTAGGACTATAATACGACTGAAGGTCGAATGAGTATAATGGTGAAACAGCGGCAGGACCAACAGAAGGTCAATGTAATCGAACTCAAACTGCTCCTGTGAAAGATGAACTCAGGCAGGTTGAATGAGTCAGGCAGAGGAATTTAGCATCTGAATGGTCAGATAGTCTAGCAGGGTTGGCAACAGGTGGGCAAAGAGGTACACAAACAACAAGAACAACAGTAGTCGAGAAGGAGAGCCGGGGTCAATAAAGGAGAATCAATCAAAGAAAACACAGTACAAGGTCAGTAAACAGAAGAGTAGTCAGGAAACAAGGCCACAGTTGAAACACGGAAATCACTATGGAAGAAGGGCAAACAAACTCAGCAACAGGACTGGAGACTATGAAACATGCACTAGAATGCTTAGATCACAAGTCAGCACTGAGGAACTGGAGCTTGATAAAGGCTCAGGACTGAGTAAAAATCAGGGCAGGAAAACAAGGATATGGCAAAATAAGAAAGACCCCACAAAAACAGGAAAGTAATCAGAAAAAAGGCCAGAGAAAGGACAGAACATGACAGGAACACAGCATTTTAGCAGTGGCAGAGGGGACAGGCATTATAACTCCCGGTAGTTTCTCTTCCCTTCCCTACTGAAGACTTAAAGGGAAGGGAGGAAATGCTAGGGCTCCAGGCAATTGTTTGGAGAGCGATAGAGAGAGAAAGGGACAGAGAGAGGCTTGTTCCTATAAGAGGAGAGTTTTGTGCAAGACATCTTCTGTTGGTTGTTGTTTTGGCTGCTGATATGGAATTTCCTTTTCCTCTTTTCTGTTGTCTGTTTGGCTTTCTCTTCCTTTATGGTCTCTTTCTCTCCTACTTTAGGATGTTTATGATTTCTGGTGGTGCTTTTTTTTTGCATCCTCCATGGCAACATGAAGAGTGACTCCTTACATAATACACCACAATCTAAGGCTGTAGGGTAAGCTAATTTAAGATAATTCTTTTCCCATTTTTTTAATTTAAAAACAGTGATAGATCGCTGATGAGACTTATGTCTTTCCAGCTCTTCAGGTGGTTCTCCAGACCTGGCTCAAAGATCCTAGTTGGTCATGGAAGGCAAGAAGATATGCAAATCATGTTGGACTGATTTGGCAGCAGTAATGCCATAAACGTCTTCAGCATCTGAGATGGTATCTTTAATAAGGCAAGTGTTTGCGCAAAGGTTCCAAGAGATTTCTTTAGGACATTCTTGTAAAAGGTATGGAGGAAATTTCTTCATCTGAAGAATTACCAACTGGGTCCAGACTTTCAGTTGATTCCCTGGAGTTCACAGAAGAAGAAATCTGATGATTTAGCAGGTTTTGACCTGGTGTTAGTGAAGCCCTTGATCAAGGCCATATGTCAGGCTCTTAATCTCCAAATCCTGTGGAAGAGGCTCCTAAATACAAAATGTTTGCTTCCCTCAAAAAGGGTATATTCTTTTTCCTTCACACTATGTCATTAGGGATATTCCTTAATGAATGGAAGAAATCAAATCATAAGCATAGATCTTCTGCTAAGATGTGAAATGAGATATATCCTTTTTCTCACCAAGTTGCAGAACTATGGGATGCTCCACTTAAGGTTGACACAGCCATAGTTCCTTTGGTCAGGAACACTATTCAACCCTTGGATGAAGTGTCTTCCTTTAGGAATCCATTAGTTAGAAGCTTGAGAAGGGTCTGAAGCATCTTTTTCTTTTGGTTGATGTGGTGTGTAAGCCAGCGGTGGTCCACAGCTCGGTAACCTGAGCCACGAAGTTGTGGCTGCACAATGTAAAAGCCGTGATTTCAAGAGGTAAATGAATATCAGTTATCCTGAATTCCCTGATGGAACCTAAGATAGAGACATAATTTATTATTCATTTATCAATCAAACCAACACTATAGGGTTAACCCTATTTGCACAACCTTTATGTCCTTCCATTTCTAGGAAGAATGATTTTTAGAGACCATCTGGATGAGATTATCAAGAAGTCTTCCAAAGAGAAAAGCATATTTCTTCCCAAAGAAAAAAGGAACAAGAAAACACTTTCTTTCGGGATAAGAAAAGGCAAAAAGAAAAGTTATCCTTTTTCAAGATCTCCGTGCAGACAGGTTGAGAAGCCTGGATAGGAGGTCAGTAAGGATTATTTTGGAGCAAGTCCCATGATTCTGGACCCATTAAGAGCAGCACTAGGCTCTGATGGTTTTTGATACGGGATATAGGAGTGGGAGACAGACTATGACACAGAATGAATAGACTAAATTACACAATAACAGATCAATGGGTTCTCAAGATAATCACCAATGAATATGCCCTGGAATTCTCATCACCACCTCCAAATAACAGGTTCATCAGATCCTCAACATCCACTACAAGGAAAAAAGCAAGATCTCAAAAACAAATTAAACAGAAACTTTTTTATTTTTATTCCGGTTCCAAAAGAAGAAACATTTTATTTGATCCTATGCTTCATACAAAACTCATCAGGGACCTTCAGACCCAAACTGGACCTCAAATATCTCAACAAATGTCTAGATGTCAGATCAATGAAGATGGAAACACTCAATACCATTATTCTCATATTTCATCCTCTAGATTGGATGATCTCCATAGACATATGTCAGCATCAGAAGTTCCTCAGAGGCAATCTCTCATTTTTCATACCTAGTGTACCCCTTTTTATAATGTTTGTATAACTACTTAACTACTTTACTTACTGTATCCCACAATCCTAAATGTAAACTGTAAAGCACTAAGTGCACATCTTGGTGCTATATAAATAAAATTATACATACATAAAGGTAACTGACCTATGGTTAGTTACAAGAGCATCTGTTAACCCTTTAAGGACCCATGACCGTACCAGGACAGTCACAGCTGTCCGTCACTTAAGGATCAGAGATAGTCCTGGAATTCAGGGCTCCCAGTGAGGCTACATGCCATTCAGGGAGCCCTGAATCCATTATTGAAAAAAAAATGCCAATTGGTCCTTAAGGGGTTGATACAGGTAACGGATGCTGGACCCCTGTTTTACAAACATTATTTGGACTACAAGATATATGGGCTTGCAGGGGTTACATTTTGGTATTTTTTGTGTTATTACCTTATGGTCTCCGATTTTATGTGTCTCACTGTCTGGTCCATGTTTTATTAGGTGTTACTTCCCTAATCCCTTTACCACTGTGTATTCACAATTGTTGTCTGTGTGAAGAGATTAGCCCAGTACTGTGGTTGTCTTTAAAACCTGCTTCCATTAATCTGTTCTTTTCCTGATTGCATGTCACATCCCCCTTCCCCTGGTGATGTGGATATATAAACCCTGGCCAGTTCCAATAAAGGTCAGAGTGTTCTTGAACTGCAGTGACCTGTTCAGTGTGGATTATTTCAGTAATCGCCTAAAGAATCCCCTTTGACTCCCAATCCTTGGACCATCATCACCTGAGACCAGCCATGCTACCCCTATGTAGCCGCGTTGAGGAGTGAGAAGCCTGGCATGACAGCTAGGGACACATATATTTTCCAGCTTCCTTACAGGAAGGCCATTAGAGATTCAAGTAGACAACATTACAACAGCAGCTTACATCTGGAATCATGGAGGAACTTGAAGTTGGAGGAGGTGTCTCAGATACTGTACTGTACAATGCTTTGTGTTCCACGTGTGAGAGCAGTATACATTCCAGTATCCTTCAACCTGCAGGCAGACTTTCTGAGTCTTTCCCAACTTGATCTAGATGCTTTGGCACTGAATCCAGCAGTATTTCACCAGATTGTTAAACTATTGGGCCAACTGTCTATTGACCTAATGGCAATGCAAGGACACATGAAGATAAAGAGATGTTATTCCAGTTCCTTCTATACATGGACCCTGGGGGCGGATGAATTAGTCCTGTGCTGGAAAAGCAATTCACTTATGTCATACCCTCAAATCCAAATCCAACATGTCCAAAGAAGCACTGTGAACTAACCCGGAGCAACAAGACCTTGCCCACCAAGGTCCAATTCTCCATCCATGCACAAAACTTCTTAGATTGCCAAGGAAGGTATTTCTGATGCAGCTATTTCACTGTTTCTCTATGCCCAGAAACAGTTTATGTTTAACTTCTATAGAATATGGACCCTGTTGTGTCAGTCAGCCTTAGTTCATAACTGTGATTCATAAGGACCAGATTCTGGATTTTCTTACAGAGGGCTTTCATAAGGGACTTAGTACCAGCTCCCCAAGTTTGAGGTGTCAACCATGACAACCTTAACAGGCATGATATGGTGAGAAGAATGTTCAAAGCATCAAGATAGAGTGTTTCAAAGTTCAAGACTTCTTGTGTAATGTTATATCAAGAATCCATCCAGAACAGGACATCATACTATCTTCTTTCCTGCCAAAACTAGCATATGAATACAGTCCAGCATGGAGTAACCTGTACATGGTTACGTGTTTGAGGATTTATCTTCTTAAGAATAGGACATTTTAAAAATCTCCAGACTCTTCATTATTCCATCAGGACACAGAGGAGGGGAAACAGCATCAAAATCTACCATTAGTAGATGGACTATCTCTCATCTCAAGAGCCTCTATAACCAAAGGATTCATGATTTCAGAGGGTTTTAAGGCATATTCTTCTAGGGCAGTAGCCACCTCATGGGCAGCAGAAGCAGCAGTTTCAGCAGAAGATATTTGTAGAGAAGCAACCTTATTTTCAGTATCCACATTTATCAAACACTATAGGCTGGATGTGAAAGCCTTCTCCTCTGCCTCCTTTGAGGGGAAAGTCCTGAATTCAGAGCCCCTGGCTTAAGATATTATTAAGTACATTATTTAGCTTTCTTTCTTATTTTGTGTGGTCATTTTTCTCTCCCTTCTTATCACGGTGTCGTGATATCTTGTCTGTCGACATTGCTATTTCCTGTCGGTGTGTGCTGCCCTTTATTGGGTTCTGGGCTTTGCTCCGCCCAGCAATCTCCTATTTAAATCTTGTTCTCACTATCTTTGGTGCCCTTTCGTGGTGTTCCTGACCAGACGTTTGTTGCTGTGTATTCTGTTCCGTGTATGATCTGGTTTTGTCTGACCTTGCTCCTGTCTTCGCTGCCTATTCCGTTTACGACCCGGTTTGCCTATCAATTCCTGTGTCCGATTCCGTCTGACTACTGCTCGCTGTGTACCGATCCAGGCTTTGGCTGACTACCGCTCGCTGTGTACTGATCCAGGCTTTGGCTGACGACCGCTCGCTGTGTACTGATCCAGGCTTTGGCTGACGACCGCTCACTGTGTACTGATCCAGGCTTTGGCTGACTACCGCTCTCTGTGTACCGATCCAGGCTTGAGCTGACTTGCTCTCTGTGCACCGATTCAGGCATTGGCTATTGCTCCTAGCAGAGCTATCCCGCTTGTGCCCTCTGTTGTCTCCGGTCTCGTGTTCTATAGCCGTTGCTCTTACGGTTGCCATGGTTGCTCTACTATACAGCCTGTGCCTTTGCGGTTGCTCCTGGTTGCAATAACTTACAGCCTGTGCCTCCGGTTGTGCTACTATACAGCCTGTGCCTTACGATTGCCTCCGGTTGCGCTACTATACAGCCTGTGCCTTACTTTGCCTCAGGTTGCGCTACTATACAGCCTGTGCCTTACGATTGCCTCCGGTTGTGCTACTATATAGCCTGTGCCTTATGATTGCCTCCGGTTGCGCTACTATACAGCTTGGACCTTACGATTGCCTCCGGTTCCGCTACTATACAGCCTGTGCCTGTTCTGGTTGCCTCTGGGCATAACCTCCGAGTACATGTGTCTGTGCCTGTCATTTGGGCTGCCTATTCCTTTCATATACGGCTTGTGCCGGTTCCGGTTGCCTCTGGGCATAACCTCCAAGTACGTTTGTCTGTGCCTGTCCCTTGGGCTGCCTATACCTTACATATATTACCTGTGCCTGCTCCGGTTACCTCTGACATAACCTCCAAGTACGTGTGTCTGTGCCTGTCCCTTGGGCTGCCTATACCTTACATATATTACCTGTGCCTGCTCCGGTTACCTCTGGCATAACCTCCGAGTACGTGTCTCTGTGCTTGTCCCTTAGGCTGCCTATACCTGGCCTTCTGGGCAAGTCCGGTGGCCTCGCCTGCTTCCCCTGTTCCATTGGGGATTTTGCCCTGCAGTACTTACCACTGCTTAGGGCGCCTCCTTGCTGGTACGCTGAGGTTTTGTTCCAGTTCTACACCTGTGTCAGATCCAGAAGAGCTCATCCCCTGTCTGGGTCTGGACCTGTTGAAGGGCATTTCTGTTCTTTATTATTTATTTAATAAAGTTGCATTTTTTACCTTAACCAAATTTTCTGAGTGTTCATTAAAACCATGACACTTCTTGAGCTTGGGTGCTATTACCATTTGGCAAATGGCTGGGAAATGAGAAAATCTAATTCAATTCACTGATATTTTCTTTGCCCAGCCATTAATCTGTCAACATTCACCATTACCCTCCCTGGTCTGGTTTTTGAATTATTGTCAGACTTTTTAGTTAGACAGGGGTAGGAGGAATCTCTAGGAAATGTATAACGTGGTGATTCTGTCTTTACAGCTGTGAGCAGAATTAATATATTTAGGTGAATGATAACAGATTAATTGCCAGTAAAAGAAAATAATGGAAAGCTGAAATAATTTTCTAACATATGTATGTTATATTTATGTAGTTTATGAGATAATAACTTTATTTAATTGTCAGTTTATGCAGCTGATCTAGTACATGCTGGTAGGAAGTGACAGTTGTAAATCTGTGCAGTGTGGAATCTTTAATCTGTTGGACATGCCTGCCAGATTTGCATTAGCTTACAAATATATAAAAGCTAAATATCTCATAATCTAATATGCTAATTAAAAAATGTCTAATATAGATGTAGGTGCTTCTGAAATTTCTTTTAAAAATCACCTTTTTATTTACATAATGACATGCCTACTTTAAACACAAAAATATGCAAATGCTGTGCTACAATTCTTTGATTCTTCCCTTTCCTTCCCTCACATACAAGGGCCGGCGCTAGCATAAAGCAGCTTAGGCATTTAAAACTGTTTGTCTATGGTCATAGCAGGGTACGTTTATTGGTAAAAGTATCATAAAGCACTGGCATTTAAAGGTTAATTAATACCTTGCTCCACAAATCCTCTTTATTACATGAGTACACCAGTTGCTGTTGGATACATGGCTATATATTTGGCATCTATGGTGGTGCAGTCAATTTGCCCCATATGGCATCCATTTTGAGAACAAGACCTCTAAAATACATTACAGTAAAGTCCAATTTTAAAAGAGAACACAATAGCCTATTGATTTCACTAGGCTATTGTGTTCTGCTTTTAAAATTGGACTTTGCTGTAATGTATTTTAGAGGCCTTGTTCTCAAAATGGATGCCATATGGGAGAATTGACTGCACCACCATAGATGCCAAATATATAGCCATTGATTTAAATGGGCTTTCTTCTAACAATTTGCACGCTAAAGAATATATTTAATCCTGTAATCCAACAGCAACAGGTGTACTCATGTAATGAGGAGGATTTGCAGAGCAAGGTATTAATTAACCCCCCCAAATGCTAGAGCTTTATGATGCTTTTTACCAATAAATGTACCCGATGACCATAAACAGTTTTAAAAGATGTTCAAATAGCTTTCATATTTATGTTGTATTGGTCATTTTATTTAGAAACAAAAGTCCTTGCGTGGCATGCGTTAATGAACATAATCTATGAACATAACTCAAAAACTAGTTTTTGAAAAAAAATGGCTAATAGAATATATAGGGTATTTTGAAAGCTCTTTCAAAATTGACAGATGGAAGTCTGTCTCATGGGAGCTCAGATAAACAAGAGGGCATTGAGCTTCATTTCTCTGAGCTCACCGGAGATGGCTTTCCTTCATGTATCCTGTTGTAGTTGGAGAATTGACGTCTTCTGCAGAGTGGAGTCATCTGGTTTGCTGTGGAGGTACCAAAATAGTAGGGACTCTGAACTCTGCTGTGTAGTGGCTGGGGAGCTCACCTGTACCTATTTTTACTTGTGAATGTCCTTTTAGCTCTTTTAAAACATTGTGTACCTTTTTCATGATATACTACACTACGGGCTCTTGTGTGTTTTCTCGCATTTATTTTGTTTGAGTATTTAGTGCCCTGAACAAGCTCTTGTAGAGTAATCTGCATAAGTCCTGAGAGGAAAAATATATATATCTCTATTGCCACTGGTAGAATCTTTGGAACACTCCTACAGATTTACTTTTGTGAATTGTGAACTAGACTCTTTTGGATACTTTGGATAATTGGTTTTAACACAAATGAAATATACATTTACATTTCAGTTTGAATTTTTGGGAATTGTTTGAACGGTATTTAGGTGCTTAAATATTTCCTACTAGTTTTAAAGCCTGTATACACGGGCCAACACTGGCGATGCTGCAGTCATGCACAGTTCTGACTGCCGGAATGTGCAGTGGCTGATACGTAGCGGGGCGCTCCGAATTCAGACCGTAGTCCTCTCTGTGCACCTTCCGGTCTGAATTCGGAGCACCCTGCTCCATATCAGCCACGGCGACGGGCAGTCTCTACTGCACATGATTGCAGCGCGCAGCTGTCTCTACTGCACACGATAGGTTCTGACAAACATCCTTAGCGAATTATTATATAGGATATGGACATTTGTATTGGTATACCACTCTGACATAGCTTGGTATGCAATTAACTCAACTTGCACAAAAAGTATCACCCTTGTCAATCCCCTGCCTGTAAAAGGCCACTTCACAGCAGAATGAAAAATCTGTCGCAAATGAATAACAATGCGTTGCACATTCCTCTGGTCCATAAAGAGTAAAACAAAATATTTTGCTGGATCCAAACCTGGGATTTATAGTGTACATTTTTTTTTTGCAAAGCAAGCACTCTGCAGTGTGATTATAATCTTATATTGCTACCGCCGGAAGAAATTATTGCATGCAAGAAAAATAAGGCTATAAAGTTACTCAAGCTGTGCTACAGTACATTGACCACAGATGCTAATAATAGCTATTGCATGGATTCCTGTGTTGTGTCTAGACTGTTCCTTGCCTCAGTTGCTCCCCCTTCTGGATTTCTTGTACAGTTCTACTGCTGACAAAGAACAACCTGAGGCCAGTAATACATACATATTATTAGCTCAGCTAAAACGACAGCCAATATAACTAGAAAAGTCATAAAACTTGCATTAGAACATCAGTATCATGATTATTTTAGGAAGGATGTACTAATGTGATTCAGTACTAAAGTGGTCTCTGGAACTTATTTTTTAGTGCTATGCTTGCCAATTTACTAAGGTATATAAACAGAAAAGGGGTCCAATAAAGCAGTAAAATCAAGTTTATAAATATGTCTATGTGAGAAAATTCTGTGAAAATTTGCAGAAAATTCACTAACGAGAATTTTTTCACATATTCACTATCTATATATAATATACTTCCAGAACAGTTTATAACAGGTTTTAAGATTTCATCACAAAACTGCCTTTATTTTCATGAAGTTAGTGAACTTCTTCACATGTATGTGACATAATTCTTATTTGGACAAGACAATTTCTAATCCACTTTTCAAAAAAGTCAGCTGATCGTTGTTAAACACTTTTATATATCTTTATTTTACAGACTCTCTCTTTATTCCTCCAGTTTTATACATCTCTCCCAAAGCGACTTAATCAGTGGTTTCTAACACCACGCATCATTACACTACCAGTCAAAGGTTTTAGAACACCCCCATTTTTCCAGTTTTAATTTAAATGTATGCAGTTCAAGTCCAGTGAATAACCTGAAATGGTACAAAGGCAAGCGGTAAACTGCCAGAAGTGAAAAAAAAGTTTAGGTTAACAAAAATTGAAAAATAATGTACATATCAGAGTTATACAAAAAGTCCTTTTCAGGGAAGAAGTAATGGGTTAACAACTCACAGTTGTTCTGCATCAATGTAAATAAATTAATCCTTAAAAGATCATGCTAACAATGCCTACAGGTGTCCCAACTTTTGTTGATTACTTACAAGCCCTCTGTCCGTATAAAAGCAGTGTTGGAATAGACCATGTTACTACACCCTCTTAAGCAATATTTGGACAGTATTGTACTGCAGGAAGTAGTATATTGCTCTTAAAATGGCAAAAAAGGCAATTAACAAAGGAAGACAGACAGATCATTATAATTCTTAAACCTCTGAGTGCCAGAGGTGTACGGAATGCATTGCGTTGCAATGTATTCTGTACCCCTCTGGCACTCAAAGGGTTAAAAGTGTAGGTCTTTCCTTTAGAGAAACTGCAAAGAAAGCCAAAGTGTTGGTGAGTACAGTTTCCTACACCATCAAGAGGCACTTGGAAACTGGAGGAAACTCTGACAGGAGGAGGTCTGGCACACCCAAAGCCACAACAGAATCAGATGACAAGTTTCTGAGAGTCAACAGCTTGCATGACAGGTAGCTCACGGCACAACAGCTTCAAACACAGCTTAACACCAATCAAAGTAAGCAAGTGTCAGTTTCAACTGTGAAGAGAAGACTTCCAGCTGCAGGTTTGAATGATCAAGTGTCAGTAAGAAAGCCAGTGTTAAGATGGCATAATAAGAAAAAGATGACAATGAATCAAAATTTGAGATCTTCGGTTCATCACACAGGGTTTTTGTATGCCGTTGAGTAGGCCAAAGGATGGTTCCTCAGTGTTTGACACCAACTGTCAAACATGGAGGAGGAACATGATACTATGGGGCTCTTTTGCTGGATCCAGTGTCGGCAACTTGCACAGAGTGAGTGGCACCCTGGACCAATACTCCTACCACAGCATTTTGCAGCGCCATGCAATACCCTCTGGTACACACCTAGTTGGTCATGGGTTCATCCTACAGCAAGATAATTACCCATGTGTCAGAACTACCTTATAAGAAAAGAACAAGATGGTAGGCTTCAAATCATGGAATGGCCAGCACAGTCTCCAGGCTTAAACCCCATCGAGATGGTTTGGGATGAACTGATCAGAAGGGTGAAAGCAAAGCAACCTACAAGTGCAACACATTTGTGGGAACTTCTGCAACAGTGTTGGGGAGAACTTTCAGAACAGTATTTGATTTCCGTTGTGGAAAGAATGCCACGAGTGTGTTCGGCTGTTATATCTGCAAAAGGTGGCTACTTTGAGTCAAAAATTTAGATTACATTTTGTTAAGGAAAATGATTTAATGATTTCTTTTAAAGGAATAGTAATACTTGAAAATCATTTTATTTTATATTGTAGCCCTTAAAAAATATTAAAAATTATATGTCTTATCTCCCAAACCTTTATGGTTTGGGAGATATTAGCAAGTAAAGTTCCTTTTTCCTGGTTGTTCTAGCCAAGTCTGCCATCTAGTCGAAAGATTTGGAATCCAGTCCACAGATCAGCCGGCAGCTCTTTAGCAGTGCCGAGATCATGATCTTTAAAAATAACTACTTCATTGGAACTGTCTACAAAGTGTGCCTGGCTTGCAAGCACACTTTGTAGACCATTCCAATTAAGTATTTCTTTTTAAAGATCGTGATCTCGGCACTTCTGGAGAGCCGTGGCCGGTCAAGGGACCAGATTCCAAATCTGAAGGCTAGAGCAGAGACGGCACTCCAGGGGAAGCTTTATTTGCTATTATCTCCCAAACCATAAAGGTTTGGGGGATAAGACTTGTATCATTTTTAATGCTTTTTTTAAGGGCTACAATATAAAATAAAATTATTTTCAAGTATTATTATTTGTTTAATGTTCAATTGTTTATTTTCAGAGTACATTAGACTGCGTAAATTTCAATAAAAACAGGAAAAATGGGGGTGTTCTAAAACTTTTGACCAGTAGTGTATATGTACAAAGACAAAAGTGAAACAATCACAGGGCAAGCCACCTGCACCCCAGGTGACAAATAAAAATCCCTACGACTTTAACCCCTTAAGGACCGGGAAAATTTGAGGTGGATTTCACTTAAGGACAATTTTGAGTTTTTTGACTATGTCTTTGTTCAACCATATTTTTCTTTAATTCCTTTTGTACACCCACACAAATTATACACTGTTTTTTTTTAAGCACAAGTAGGGATTTCTTTTGATACCACGATTATGTGAATACCTCATTGTTTAATTTGATTAAAATAGAAAAAAAAGAGGAGAAAAATAAAAATACAACAACATTTTGCTTACATTTTCCTGTCAGGATTTGTATACTATTAGTTCATTACAAAAAAATACCCCTAATATATTAATTTTACCACCAATCCCTCGTAAATCTTGATGTAAGTAAAAAATTCAACATTTTCCACACTTAGATTTGAATGTTGATGTGAATTTCAAGCACAGAATAGGTGAAGATTTTTAAAAATGTATTGTTTAGTGTTCAGCTCCTTCTTCTGAGTATGACAATACCCCATATGCATAGGTTTCTCAAGGTTTGGGGGAGCTACAGGGTTCAAATTGGAACATGCGCGTTTCCAGTTTCACACTTTGAATTTTCACTGCTTGCATCACTGGTGCCATGTCTCATTTGGGGCTGTGTAACAGTGCTCCACTCTAAGATTTCCCCCCAAAAGTGTATATTTTTGGAAAGTAGACACCCCAGGCTTTCATTTTATGTAAGTTTTCAAATTTTTTACGCAGCCATTTTACCACCAATCCTTCATAAAACTTGATGTAAGTAAAAAATTCAGCATTTTTCACACTTAGATTTCAATGTTGATGTGAATTTCAAGCACAGGATAGGTGTAGATTTTAAAAACTGCATTGATTAGTGTTTGTCTCCTTCTAAGTACAGCAATACCCCATATGCATAGGTTTGTCAGGGTTTGGGGGAGACACTGGGCCCAGTAGGGAACATGTGCATTTCCATTTATAGAAACGCCATTTTGACAGCTTGTGCCTTGTCTCATTTGGGGCTGTTTGACAATGCTGCAATAAATTTCACTCCCAAAAGTATATGTTGTAGAAGAGTAGACAACCCTGGCTTTCATTCTATTTGCATTTTAACAATTTTTTGCCACTCTATCACCAATCTCTCCCAAAACCTGCAGTAAGGAAGAGAAACACCATTTTTTCACAGCTATATTTTAGTGTTGCTCTGGATATTAATCAAAGGATATTTGCAGATTTTTTTAAATGCTTCACATTAGTGTTCAGCTACATTGTCTGAGTATGGCAATGCCGAATATGCATAGGTTTGTCAGGGTTTGGGGGAGCTACTGGGCACAGTAGGGAACATGTGTGTTTCCATTATCAGACATGGAAAAAACTTGCTTTGCTTCCCATATTCCCATATATTTTGATAGTGTTAGAAATAAGGAGGGATGAGTTTTGAAAAGTAAAAAAACAGGATATTTCAGGGGGAAAAATTGGCCAAGTAATAAGGTAAACTTTACAGCACTACTGCATTGTGCCTGCATGGTATTGCTTGAAGCAGTCACCAATGCAGAGGCCAAGTTTAGAAGGGCAATCAGGACAGTAAGTTGTGGTATCTGTCCATATTCCCTTGCTGTAGCAAACCCTATGATAATTTTTTTTGTTTTTGTTTTTCTTGTTTTTTTATATATAAAACGCTACTCTTAAAGGGATAGTAATGTTTCATAATAAAAGCAGCTCTAAATAATCATCATAGTATTTGGACTTTGGAGAGTGTTATTTCAATACTGTCAGAGTTGTAGTTCAAGAGTAATTCAATGACAAAGTATACCCCTCCCGCCCCTTTTACTGATGTAACACTGTTCAGCCAGGTCAGAAGGGAGGTGCCCAGGTAGACTGCAGAAGGGACAATCTTCAATTAAGATAAGGGAAAAACCTGAAAAACTTGTCAAGGGGGCAGGGTTTTCATTGTTCTCATAGGAAGAAGACTTCTGTTATCTGTCTGTTCTATGGACTGGATTCCACATCTGAGAAGAGATGGCTTACATTAGGTAAAAGGCTCCGGAGGGGAAACTTTGCTTGTGAATAGCTCTTAAACCATAAAGGTTTGAGAGATAAGACTTATATCATTCTTCATGTTTTTGTAATGCCTACAAAATAAAAAAGTATTACTATTCCTTTTACCTAAATCTATCCCTGAGCCTTACCTTAACCCATATGTTCTCTGAACCTACCTAACCAACTACCTATCTAAACTAGCTTATAACACAAACTCAATTTTTAAATAAAATAAACTTTTTTTTGGGGGGGTTGTTTTTTTGGGGGGGATTTTTTTCCTACGCTACTCCTAAACCTAAATCTAACCCTAAACCTTACCCTAACCCACGTATACCCTGAACCTACCTAACCCAATTCAACTACCTATCTGAACTATAATTTTTTTTTCTACTCTACTCCTAAACCTACCTAACCAACCCAAATGCCTAGCTAAACTACCTAAAATACTTTAAAAAAATCATTTTTTTATTAAAAAAAGTAAAAATAAAATACAAAAATATAAGGGGGGGGGGAGTATCACAGATCAGCAAAAGCTGATCTGCAGCAATTGATCACTATTAAAGTGATCAGAAGGGGTGGAATTTATTGATCACTGCAATTACAGTGATCAGAGGGTTAATTCTGATTTTTTAACAGGGTTTTTTTCCACAGGAACACTTGAACAGGATCTGGAACACTGTAACAAGATGTCTCTCTGTCTCTCTTCACCTCAGCAGTGTGTGAGATGGAGGGAAGCAAAGAGAGGTGACAGGAAGAGTGTCTGTAAATACTGTCCCTGTCATTCTGCTTTTGCAACATGTGATTCGCTAATCAAGCAAATCACATGTAGCTACAATGTTGCTAGTGGCTGAAACTAAGTGCCCCAGTATTGGAGCACTTAGCAACAGCCTGCCCGCGCTCTTTCATCGATCCGTGCAGCAGTGATCTGAGATTTTAAACAATGACGTACCAGGACCGTCATGGGTCCTTGTGGCAAATCTACCCATGATGATCCTGGTACGTCTTGGGTCATTAAGGAGTTAAATGGGGCTTTTAAACTCTTTCATTTTTAATTATCCCCTATGGTACTGTTAGTTTGTCCCAGGCCTGTTCAACTTTCATCTGTGTGCATATTGCTCTTACAGCAGGATTTCATGATATCGTTCCTATAAGGACAGGCTCTGTTATTCACACAGTATAATATGTCAGAATGAAATCCTCTGAGAGGTCTACTTATGATGATGGGAGGATATCCTGCAAATCTGCAGTGATGATGTAGAAAGAAGACTGGAATAGGAGATCACAATAGCTTAGACTGGAGCTCCAATAAGCTAAACAGCCTAACTACAATCCAGTGTATGAATCCCAGTGAAGAAACCCTAGGATAATTCCCTCATGGCCGTCTAAAACCGGCATACCACTACGCTAGGCCTTAAATTAAATTCTAACCCCTAGAGAAGCCAACTGGCTTCATTTAGTTAGAGATTAATCAGTGTATCTTCCAACATGACTGGTCACTGTGACAATCTATCTAAAAGATTCTCTGCTACAAAATCTAAGATTTATAATCCATATTTCAGTAGCACCAATGTGGGATTTTGAATTCAGTAAAACAATGTAACAATGGATTTAATGTTTACATTCATAACTTGCCAATACATAGGGTAAAATATTATGGCGTGTACATTACATAACGTTGACACACCCCATCTAATGACTTGACAAACAAGTTGTCCAGACTATAGACTACCTGATGAAGCCATAGTAACAAAATAGATACAACCACCACATAGGGCCCATTGTTACAAAGGAACTATACACTAGGAAGAAACGTCTCTACTGAGATTTTCATTCCAAGACCAGATCAGATATCTGGGGGCTACACCTTATTATTAAAGGAAAGGAGCATTCAACTGATTATGAGACAAATTATAATCAACTGATTATGAAACAAAGGTTAACTTGACAGACTTATGTCTTTTTCCAACCTAATTTACTATATAATATATAAAACAAAACAAAAAGATAGACAGAGAACACAAGGTAAGGTCTGCCATGAACTTACAGGGAAACTAAAAAGAAAAAAAAATGCTAGAATTCAGTCTTTTATAATTCAACCACTGCTGTTCCTGTCTCTGGGAGTAGTAGAATTATAAACTTACAGCCCTGATGTAAAGGTCCATTCTGTGGAGTAATTACAGGGGTGCAGATCGTGCAGTTGCACTAGGGCCCAGCAGCCATCTGCCCCAGGGTCCAATAAGTTTTAGTTATGATTCAATGAAAATATGTTTATGGTAGGGGGTCACCCAAAAAACATGTGTGCACTGTAGCCCTCCAATGACAAGAGGGGGAAGAGTGTGAGTATGAGTGTGTATGTCACCTGAATACTGAGGACTGATAGGACATCCACAGCTGTATTAGAAAAAGATAATTTATATGTTCTTTGCCCTTTAAAGCAACTTTTATCCACTTATCTTATTTTGCCCAATAAAAGTAATTTTCACAAGGAATAACTTTCTAACAGCATAGTTATTTTTTTCTGTTCCTATTGTGCTGTTTAAGCAGACATATTTTAGTGTTTCAGGGTTCCAATACACTGTCCCTTTATAAATATGTCTGTCTCACAGCCATCTTACTTCCTGTTACCAGATACTAGAAGTATTTGCTGAAATGAAAAGGTCCCATCTCCACTACTGTCATCAATAGCCAGACGAGGAAATAATATAAAACTGCTGGGGAGATGCAGCCAGTAATAGCTGTGGGACCTCTTTCCAAAGAATACTTCTGGCTTTGATTACTAATAACAAGGACATGCAGTGTTTTTCTTAATTTATTTCTCCTTCAAACGATGAGACAGGATCTCAGTTTGACCACCTTAAATCAAAACCACAGTAGTGATGGCCAAGGCTGAAACTAGAACCTACTGCCCCCCCAAGCCTAGAGAAAGTTTTAACAATGTGTGCCATCAAATACCTTATTTAAAGTTCCAGAGCATGTTTTAATCATGCCTTGACTTGGACCCAATGTACAGTTCACCACCAGAAAATTCCAGACCATTTCCACAGGACAGGGATAGGTAGAGGGGGGGAGCAATTTGCTTGCAGCACCAGGGAACTTCCGCTTCATGATTCATGGTCAACATGCTGACAGCTGGCCCTTCTAGTACAAGAGGAATGTCAGCACATTTCTTTGCAATGAGCTGGACACCACCTTTCTGATGCTCAAAAGTTTAATGAAGAAAATGGAAGGGGCTCACTGATGCTATCTTATCTTACAGGCTGCAATTATGTTTTCAGTTGACAGATAAGCTTAGAAATTGGTCTGATTGTAAGGGGTCTTAGCAATATGACACACAAATTGGCTGCTCACAGGACCTCCATCTGAGTCTTGTGTATCTCCAAGGTTCAAAACCTCTCCCAGCTAGGACGCCGCCGTGCAAGACCAAGGCTTCCTCCAGCCATTATTCGACATAGACACAGGCAAGAAAGGCTGTACAGGTCAACTCCACGCAAAGAAGAAGATAATTAAATCTCAAATCTTTATTGTATATTCTTCATAAGATCAAATTCCTTCAGACTTCCAATACTCACATATTGACAGACAAATACATTACACACCTGTGTGTAGAGCAACGCGTTTCATGTTACACATGCTTAGTCATGATAAGGGGTCTTAGGACATTGCAGATTTGATGAGCCCCATTGACTTCAGGTCCTGTCACAACTGCACCCCATTTAATTAACCCCTTCTGGCAGGTTACAGAATCATGCCTCCACACCAGATTCCATACAGTATAGATTCCATAACATAAGTGGGAAAAGTTACTGGGAGGTGCTTAGATAACACAAATATACAGTATACATTGAAACAAAATAGAGATCCAAAGAAGTGAACATGGTTCAGCATTAAAAGGGTCAACAAATAACATTTAACATATAGCACTCTACTAACGCAAGAGAAATATCATTGTTGATGATAGTCCAAGTTTCCATTACCACCTGAGTAGAGCACAGATTGCTTTCTGGCTGAGCAGACCTTCAAACATACCTCTTTCATTCCGCTGATAGACATATGCATTTATTCCAAGTTTCTCCTGTACAGGGATTTTAGCTCTGACTGAAGCCAAACAGTCTGACCTTAATTAGATTTTCTTAACAGAAATCTTGTGTATCCAAGAATAACAATAAGAATACTAATGGTAGAAAAACCCTACTTGTAAGAGAAATGAGGTGATAAAGTTGAAACAACCACCATACTGGACCCATTGTTACAAATATACACTAGAAAGAAACCTCTCTAGCATTCATGGGGTTAACCTTTTATGGACCAGTGGTGTGAGCAACACATTGGTTTGCTGAAAGCCCTATTTAAAATCAGGAACATTTTTATCCCCCTCCCATGGTACAGTTGGTTTGATCCAAAATAGTTAATTTGTTTCTTTCTGCATACAACCTTTTTGCATATATGTTCTGCTGAATCTAAATAAAGAATTACTTTTCAAAATATATATTTTCTTAATTAATTTCTGTAGTAAATTATTATGCATAGGAATAGTACTAGAAATGTAACAAAATGTTATGACAGTTACATAAAGTCAAAAATAAATTATAATGTGAAGCATTCACTGCTAAAGATGTCTCCAATTAATTGTTCCACAATGTTCTGAAAATGTCTGTAGTATCCAAGGGGGTGATGCACTTAGGAGTGATAACATGTAGATAAGGGGGAGATTCACTAAGCGGTGATAAAGAGTTGATATGGTAGAGATGACTTCTCCAGTGATATCACTTCTCCAGTTCTTATGTTATTCTATAGAGCCTATTCACTAAGACCTCCAAAGTTGAAGAAATTTTAGTGCATAGGCTCCATAGGATAACATAGGAACTGGAGAATTGCAGAGCCAGATCATGGACGAGGCAACCTAGGCGCCTGCCTAGGGCCCGACGACTTGGGGGAGGGGTGCACTTCCCAGCTACCAGAGTCCCTGCTCAACAGCAGCTTAACCCTTTGAGTGCCATAAAGGTGAGAAACGCATTGCAAAGCAATGCTTTGTGCACCTCATTGGCACCCAAAGGTTAAGAAGTTCCACTTTGCTCTTGCTTCGTAAGGTAGGGTATAAAGAAAAATGTAGCGGCAATGGTTACATGAAGTTGCACAGCAGCCTCTATTTTCAGGTTGTCAGGAATTCGGGAGATGGGAAGGGACGGCAGACAGCGCAGACAGGCTGGGCAGAGGCGCCAAGTTAGGCATGGCACGATGACCCAATTCAGTCCACACAAAGTGTGAAGAGTTAGTGCAGAGGGATGACTTAAGCCCTCTGATAGAAGTCATATTGGAATGACTGGGGACACTTTTTTGCTTTTTTGCTACTGTTTATTTGAGGCTGTCACTTCCATTTGGCTTGGGGGGATCTTTGCACAATTACCTGCCCTTTATATTGGAGCAATAATGCAAATTTTCCAGTGAAACATGTATGGGATCACTCACCATTACAGAGGGCCAGGGAGTATGTGTGTTTGTGTGTGTGTGTGTGTGTGTGTGTGTGTGTGTGTGTGTGTGTGTGTGTGTGTGTGTGTGTGTGTGTTAGAGTTCGTGTGTGTAAGAGTGAGTGTATGGGTGTAAGTGTGCATGTGTAAGAGAGACTGAGAGAGTGTGTGTGTGCGTGTAGTATGTGTATATGTGAGTGTGTGTTTATGTATATGTATATATGTGTGTGTGTGTGTGTGTATGTGTATATGTGAGTTTGTGTGCATCTGCGTGTGTGTGTGTGTCTGTGTGTGTTTATTTCTCTTTGGCAATTCTGTACAACTGAAGCATTCTTAATCCATTTTGAACTGGGATGTGGTCCTAAGGCTAAAGTATCCATGGCAATATCATAATGGATGGCTCACCACCATCTTAAACTTAATATAACTAAGACAGCTATGATTATAAGCCCTCCTAAACCTCACCCCAACACCATTCTCTTTTATTCAGCCACCTCCCGGCACTTTTAAAACCCCAATTCTTCCCTTTTCCAAGAATACTGCTTTGCCACTGGCAGATGCTGAGGCTCTCAATGTTCAGGTGGACAAGAGCCTGGATTTCCCTTGAAGTTGGATTTTGCAGCTTCTGGTGCATCCTTACACCCTACTTTTGCCATTGCATGGGCCACTAGGGCTATAACTGTTTGGGGCATCAGTTTTTGGCAGCTGTCCAAGTAGACTAACCCAAGGAGGACCATGTTGTCCTTATATCCTTGAAGCTAATGTTTATCTTTCTGAAGCAGCCTTTAATGTTGCTACCCTTATTGTAAAGTCCTTGGCTTTCTCTGTGGCCACTAGTCACACTTTGTGGCTTATGATTTGGTTGATTGACCAGTCCTCCTGCAGATCTTTTATATATCTCACAATTGTGGGCAAATAGTTATTTGGCTTGGAATTAAACAAGGTTATCAGTCATGCCACTGGAGGCAAGATTACCTTGTGTCTTCAGGTTACTCCTAAACATTCCTTTTTTCCGCTGAAGATGTACGGCTTTTGTTGCCATTGCCAGTATTCTTGCATGTCCAGGGCACCACTTCCCTCAGCAACCCAGGCAAATTCCACCCAAAAACCCAAGTAGGCTTCAGCAGGCAAGAAGCTCAAAACTGACAAGCCTACCTCCACATGACTAGCAGTGGTATGGTCGAACAAAGGCTATAGTAGGTAATCTCGTGTGGCATGTGGGCCATTTCCATGGCAGGTAAATTTGGAAGAGTATTGCATAGACTTCAAATCACTTCTTCTTAGGTATCACAGTGCCCGTGCTCTAGCCGTAGGCGGCGACATTATTATTGCTTGATTCACTGCCTCTCTCTTATTGGTCTGGTGATCCTGACTCCGCCTAGGGCCAGCCTTTATATACTCTGTCATGTCTATACTGAGGCGCCCTTTCGTGGTGTATCCGATCCTGACGTTAGTTCCTGTTTTGCTCTGATTGTGTATGACCTGGCCTGCCTGACGATGTTCCTGCGTATCCTGTGTTGCTGATTCCATTGCTGACTGATCTGGCTGAGAACCCGCTCCGTTGCTGACTGATCTGGCTCAGAACCCGCTCCGTTGCTGACTGATCTGGGTGAGAACCTGCTCCGTTGCTGACTGATCTGGCTGAGAACCCGCTCTCTTGCTGACTGATCTGGCTGAAAACCTGCTCTGTTGCTCACTGATCTGGCTGAGAACCCGCTACGCTACTGATTAGTATCTGGCTGGGAATCCGCTCCGTTGCTACTGTGCCTGGCTAAGAACCCGCTTGGTTGCCTCTATCAGGCTAGCGTTCCACTCTGCTGCCTGACCTGTTGCGCTTGTCTGTAGTAGCGCCACGTGGCGCTTCTGTTATCCTGCCAACTGAAGGCTGAGCATTTGTGCTATAGCCGGTTATCTGGTTAACCACCTCGGGCGGTGTGCACATGTGAAGTACCGGTCCAGTGCTTTGTAGCGCTGACTGTGTTACTCTGTGATCCATCTGTGTCCTCCTCCGCTTCCCAGCTGGGCTCACTCCCTGTGGGAGTTGCAGACTTCACTTTGGGCGTTACCTTAGGACCCTTTCAGTGCCTCGATCCTCTAGGCAGGGTCAGTGCTACATTCCTACCTGCAGTAGCCTCTAGGCTCAAGAGCCAGCTGTAGCGTGATTTACACCCTGCTCGTGCTCTGGGACACTAGTTGCCTTCATGTTGTGCTGTCTCGATCCACCCCTAGTGTTCTAGGGTTTTTCTTACCAGAAGCGGTTGCCTTGGTCTTACTGTGACCCTAGTCCCTTGGGTCAGTGTTGCCTTATTGCTGCTGGGTTCAGTGCCTCCCAGGTGTCTGGGACTTGTGCCAGTTAACATCCTGTGGACTCCTAGTGATCTAGGGTCCTTCCACCAGTACTTGGGCTGCATAGCCTCAGAAAGCCCCTAGTCCGCTAGGGGTGGGTTGCCTATAGTCTCATGAAGCCTCCAGTCATTTGGGGTTCTAGATCAGAACTCTCTCTAGCCAGCTGTTGCCTCCAGCTGTCCTTATCCCTCCAGGGACTGGCTTGTTAGTACTGCATTATCCTGTTATTGTGCCCTTGTGGGCTTTACCTCTGTATGTGCTTTATTTCAATAAATTTATTTTAACCTTACCAGTCGGGTCTGAGTGTTCATCAATAACCATGACACTATGTTACAGTGATTGCTTACATCAACTCCTAGGGAGGGACAAGGAGTGCGGCCAAGTGGGCCTAGGTTTGGATGATTCTCATGTGGGCATAGGCTCATTTGCCATCTACATTCCAGGGGTAGACAATGTCGTGGCACACTTTCTCAGTTGCCAGTGTTTGGATCCCAGCAATTGGTAGCTCAGTCAGAGCATATTCGACACAGTAAGCTATTCAATTACCTGTGCTATTAAAAAATGCCAGTAAAAAAAAAACTGTTGGGTGTTAGCCCTTAAGATCCATTAAGGGACCCACTTTATTGTGCGGAATTTAAGAATAATTTTTTTTGGCCGCAGAGTCCCTTATCGGATCTCAAAACAGCCCACGCATCAATCGTTAGTAAAAAAAAATAAGTGAAAGCAGGTTCAGTCATTCCCCAGCTCAAAGCTGGTTTGCTGGTAGGTGCATAAGCACACATTCCAGCCAACAGCTGTGACGCATTTTGAGCAGAGACTGCCCATATATAAAGGCAGTCACTGTTCAAAATTTCCTCACAGTGGAACGGACATCGGCCTGTAAGGTACTTGGGGGGGGGTGCTTCTGCTTACTTACCCTTTCGCCGCCACCGCTGCCAACAGCGGCAGAGAAGAAACTGGGGCCATATGAATTTTTAATATTAATTTGGCCACTTCAGTTAACCTTATGTTTTCGGAGCACATTTAGCATTACACAGATTTATGGGGCTTTTTATGCATTATCTAGCTACCTAACCCTGTAATCTGTGTATTGTTTAAACTATGCATAGATGACAGGGTTATATTTGGACACACAACATTTAACATTCTTTTATTTTTTTCACAGGTGTGATGCAACGGTGACAAAGAAGAAAAACGAGTGAAGAAAGAAAATGATTAGAGAAAAATGAAGGAAGTTAGAAGGAGATGGACAGTAGATAACAGGTAAGTGTAACAGAGATGAGCTAACGATCAGTGCTGGAAAGTATGCCAGGCACTGATTGTTAGCTTTTTTCCCATCATTCATGCTATTTAGTGTGTGTTTTGGAAACTTATTGCACAAAATGGACGTTTGGCAAAGAGTCCTTTTCTGTGACCTACCTCTGTTGTGCTTTCATCTTGTAGGACAATTGAATACCGACTTGGACACTTTTTTTATTATTGTAGGCCGGTATCCAATTTTGCAGTACTGCATGTTTTAGGTCAACTAACTGAATCGAGATCGAGATGTCTTGAAACAGCCCCGCCCTGCACAGGAAGTTTAGAGAGAAACTTGTAAGCACAGCATCTTAAAATTTGCAAAGTTAGCATTCAAAGGGTTAAAGGGAATATTACATGAAAATATGTGTTGTTTTTTTTAGCACTTCACAAATGTAAACATGCCCATGCTAATACAGCATGCCACAGTATACACACTACACATCAAAGATCTATATGAATCTGTTGTTCTCAAACCCAGTGAGATGGCACAGTAGATGTCTCTAAGTGTAGATGTCTCTAAGTGTGGTATTAAGGTATATTATTAGCCCTTCATCTTCACCTTTGTGTTCTTCGGTGGTGCACTCACTTGTATTTGAGGCTTTTATTCTTTCTCTAAGAAATCAACACATTCCCAGTATATACCCTGGGATAGGTATTTTTGTCCTCCACTCTGTTCTTCATGCCATTATCTCCAGTCACTTCTCAATAATATGGAGTCCTTTCAATAGCCTCAGAGAGGGAATTACAACCCCACTGACCTCCCTTAAAACTGGACCACTTCAAAAATAGTATGGGCTAACAGGACAGAAATTAATTACTTCCAAGCAGGTGAGGTATAGAAATACACTATTTTATTAAAACATGCTAAAAACAGATAAGCATGTACAATATACCAAGTGATAAAATCAAATCAAATGCTACAAATACCAGATACGTTAGATCTAAAAATGCCAAAAAAACAGTGGAAAGGCTCTACGTGTTTCATGATATACACTATTACGTCACATCTGATGAAGTGATAGGGTGTATCACAAAACGCATAGAGCCTTACCACATCTCTATTAACCCCTTAAGGATTAGTGATCTGGGAAGTGAACTTCCCTTAAGGACCACTTTGAAGTTGGTTGGCTTGCCAGCAAACATGACTGATGACGCGTACCGACATGCCGAACAGGAGTCTGGGGGAAACTTCTCCAATCTTGGAGTGCTCAATTTCAGACACTGCTAATGCTTACAGTGCTCCTGCAGGAGTGCTGTAAGCACAAAATATGTGACGTTCCAGGTAGGGTGGCCACATTTCCATTCTGCCGTTCAGGGACACTGCAGAGATGAGAACAGTAGAGTACGTGTCCTCGGCTCTAGTGCAGCTATGTGGGAGGGTTTATTATACATCACTGGACATCAGTGGGCAAACCTCTGTTTCTCAGGCACCCCATAGAGTTCTAAGCAATAGAGGGAGAACTGACCATTAACTGCTGTGACAGAAAATGATGCCTGTTGCAGGCTACAAGAAAAATATTGATGCCTGTTGCAGGCTATATCAGGCCCAAAGCCTTAGACTACCATTACACTGCAACAAAATTCCACTGCAGCTCCTGTTTGATGTCAGGATCAAGGCTCAGCTCTCTCTCTCTAGCTTATAGAGCTCTGTCTGGAAGCCATTTCCTTGTAGCCCAGCAGAGGCATCACTTCCTGACACATTAGGCAATGGGTAGTTCTCCTAGTGATTAGAACTCTGTGCTCTGGAATCTAAATTCAGGGACTTTGTATTGTCCCTGAAGGAGGCTGCCAGTGACATGGGACACATATTTCAAATCAGGGACTGTCCCTGACAATCAGGGACACGTGGTCACCCTAGTGCCAGGACCATCACTAGTCCTTTAGGCAAGTTTACCGGGACGGTCCTAACATGTCACTGATCGTTAAGGGGTTCTCTTATTGCAATGATGTTCCCACTCAGGGCTGATAAAGAAGTCAGAAGACAGCAACTAAACTTCATTACCCTTTGAGAGCCAGAGAGGTGTCCAAAGAATTGCTGTGCAAGGCAGTGGGCACCCTTTGACACTAATAGGGTTAAAATACATGGTATCACCTAACATGAAAATAGTTCATATTCATTTAAATATATTGCTTGCCAGCATGTATAAAAAGTGAATTTGATTACAACCTACTGCACAAAGGTCTAACAGCAATGTTAAGCTGCCTGCACATTCATAAGGAGAGGACAAGGTAACAGAGTTTTTAATAATAAATTCTTGCTAGGAGTAATATTTAAATACCAATTTACATTTTGAATGATAGTGCCTACTTAAACAATAGAAGAGCAGATATATGTGAAAATGTCTTACTATTAACCCCAAAAAAGTGTTAATGCATACATTATGTTGATGGAATGTATTACTCCCCTCCCAAAAAAAGGGAACAAAAAAAAAATAAAAATCAGAACAAAACCTTGCTTTCAGGGATCTCACTGCTTTATTTTTTGAGTGCCAGGGAGATATCGAACATTAATGTGAAATGCACTGCATATCTATGTCATCCAAAAGGTTAAAGGTAATTTACTTGGCAGCCCAAACAAGATTTACTTTATTAGTCTTCTTGGCAGACAAAATACAAACAAGGGTACCTTTTATACATCTGTCAAAGTCAGCTTTCCGACTACTGGAATTTTTCTGGATTTAATATAGTGGTTAAATGTTTAATTTCAGGTTTTATATGACTGCAAACCATTCTGAGTTACACAGTTGGATGTTTGTCACTGGAAAAGTAGTTTTGCAGAAGCTTAATAAATATAATTATGCATTTTAATATAATTATCGCCAAGAACATTGGAATCATTTGCCTTGTGATGTAATAAGAAGCACATGCTACTTAAAGAAGGAGCTATCACAACAGGCTACTAACAATTAAGGTTGGGGCCTTGCTACATACCAAGACTTTTCAGCAGCAAAACAAACTAAACATTTTTAAGTAATTGCTGGCAATTTAAACTGCAGGCTAATTTTGGAGGAATCACAGAAGACTTCTCACTGAGCTATTTATGCAAATAATCTAATTTAGCGAATAACATATATTGCTAGATGCCAGAAAATGTAACTCTGTGAGTGCCAAAGGGCTGTGCATTGAATTACATCATGGAAAAAAACTATATTCATATTGGTTTAAACTGAGCACTATAACCCACTGGATAAAAGACACATTTGAATTCATGGAACATTTTCATTACCTCAGGTCTCCAATGGTAGCACGCACAGAAAATACTATTTTTAATTATATGGCAGTTGCCCCGTTTACACTCCTTACCCTCTCTTAATATAAGTGATTTACACCACTCCTTAAAGGGATAGTATTGCCAAAATATTTTTTTAAAAAATCAGTACGTTAGCTATTGAAAAATTATACTAAATGCCCCCAGTCCCATCACTCAAACCTTTATGGTTTGAGAGATATTCAGTGTTAAAGTTTCTCCCTCCTTCCCCTTTCCCTGACATCAGCACTCTAGCTGACTGCAGGGGAATCTGGTTCCGGGACTGGCGGAGGCTCTTCAGCAGAGCCGAGATCGCAATCTTAAAAAATAAATACTTCACTGGAACGGTCTACAAAGTGTGTTTGCAAACCAAGCACACTTTGACCTTTCCAATGAAGGAGGCGAGAAGGAGAGAAAAGAGATAAGGCGGTTGACGACTGGCCAAGGCTGGGGGTCAGACCCAGTCAAAGCCTGTATCCTGGAGACAGAAGTAGCTTCTATTTTTATGTGTGCCCACTTTGGAGTGAAGAGGATGATATTTTCATTAATGTGTTACAATCCTTTTCTTCGGTTTTCTTGTTTGTATATATATATATATATATATATATATATATATATAGGGTGTATTCAACAGCCCATGGAAAAGCAGTATACTTTAATGAAAGTGAAGAGTGAAGGACTTGAGGTTCAAGTACAATAATATTACATATAGCTACCTTCCAGATATTGTGAGACTTACAATAACAATATTTTTTTTATCATATATACCATTGTTTTATATGTGATAGATGATACATATATATTTGGTGTTTATGTTATTTTAAATTATCTATCTCTTTCCTATGGGCCTGATACAATTATTTCAGTGTTATGTTTATACATATCATGACTATATAGATGCTTTATTTATAGTTAGATCACTCAGTGGATAGGCGAGCACTTGAATTCATGAGAAAAAAAATCCACATTAAAACTTGACTGCCTCCTTTTTGGAGGCAATCTCCTTTAGAAGCCTAAGCCTGGATAATGATGATTCCACTTTTTCTTCTATTTTGATCAACCAGATACTCAAGGTGTAGAAAATACAGGCCATGGCTGTGGCAGCCTGTAAGATTTGCCCAATAGTTGTATATTGTTTCTTCAGAGCACTGTCCTTTCATTCATTGGGTCTCTGAGAGAAGTACCATCTTCTGGATCTGAGCTACCACAGCATCTACCCATAATCCTGCATCAGCATCTTGAAAAGGATACATTTTCTGAAAGCATCTAAAAGTAGATGTTCTGCGGTCCTCCTGATTCCACTTCCTCATATGTCCTGAATCGAATGGCGAATGGGGAAGAACTGATGCAACCTATTTTTGACCTTTAAAAGCTCATAATATTCATTCCCTTATTGGTTTCTGTTAACCTCATGGACTTGATAAAGGCTTCTAACAAGATAAAGGCCCCAGAATCCTTGCGCAATGCTCCTTCTTCGGCTGAGGAGGCTGATAAGACAATATCTATCAGGTTTCCCTCCTTTTCTTCATTGAAGAGCATAGAGGATGTGACTTCCTCTGGATCTAAAGGTTTTGGTCTCTTTCTAGCTGATTTTTGGATTACATTGAAAGTTTCCTACACGGATGCCCTCATCCATCACTGGTATTCCTTAAATTGTGAGGAGATGTCAACACCATTTGCTTTTTTTGATGCATTTTCGGCATAATTTAGCACATGCAACACAATATTTGAATTTTGGACCTGCCTTTCTTCTATAGCAGGTGCATTATCCGAGACTCTTGGCTTATCCCCTTGAGAAGGTTTGGAAGTCATAGCTTTTCACTCAATTAAACAATATTTGTGTGTGTGTGTATGTGTGTTTAGATATTTAATCCAGTGATTCTCAACCAGGGTGCTGTGGCACTTGGTGTGCCACGAACATCAAATTAGGTACCCCATGTTGTCTATGAAGACTGACAAAAATGTGACTATTGTCTTTTAAATGTAGAAATATGGAAATTATAATGCATAATATGTTTATTTTTATTACTATGATTGTGAGACCTAATAATATCTGGATATTTATGAATTGTAAACTTTATTATGCCCTAGAAAACTTACTTTAAACATATTAGGGGTGCCCAGAAAGTTCCAAACTGAGTGTTAGGGATGCCTTGAGCAAAGAAGGTTGAGAACCACTGATATTTACATATAATCATCCATTGTCGATCCACTGCGGAATGAAGACCTCCTCAGATAGTCTCCAACAACTTTGGTCTTGTTGTTTTTGTTGCCACTGTGTACCAACAAATCTGATAATTTCATCTACCCATCTTGTATTTGATCTCCTCCTTGGGCATTTATTAACTGAGTGGAATCCATTTCAAAATTAGTTTGACCCGTCTACTGTCAGGTCTTCTTGCTATGTGGCCTGCCCATTTCCATTTTAGACACTTTACCCTTTCAATGTTGTCACCTTTCTTTGCTGACAAATCCATGCGCATGTTTTTTAGTCTCTCTGTTTGTTATGTTCAGAACTCAAAGCTCCATATTTCTCTGTGTAACCATAAGTTGATGTATGGCTTTTGCCATTCTGTGCCCGTGATTCAAAGTTATATGTAGGAACTGGGAGGACAAAAAACTTTTGCTTGAGGCAGTGTGGTAAATTTGTCTTAAAGACAGTACTACTAATTTTTCCAAATGTTTGCCTTCCAAATTTTATTTGTGACTCAGTTTCCATCCTGGTGTTTCCATCTGTTGATAAACATGCTTGTCCACTTCTTGTTGTTTTTGTCCATCTACTTTGATTTTCCTTGGTATAGTAAATATGTTAAACATAACTTGTGATATTCATCTTCAGACCAACATTTGCATTCTTTTTGTAGCTTTTCAATGCATTTTTGCAGTTCCTCAGGTCTACTGGCAAAAGTATGATATAGTCTGCAAACTGTAGGTCATGTAGATAGAAGTCCTTTTTGGTCCCAATTTCTTCTAAACAAGGAAAAATAGGATTTTAGTCTTACCTGTTAAATCCTTTTCTCATAGTGCATATAGCTTACAGGTACCATGGGAAGGCGACTGCCCTTTTAAGTAGGCAGGAACAATTCTTAAAAAGACTGAAGGGCAGAGTCTTCCTCTCATAGCTGGAGACTAGCCACTCCCCTCTCCAGATAGAGTTGAGACTATAAACCTACCTAACTAGATAGCAAGAAAGAAAAGAGGAAAACTCCTGTGAGCATGAACCCAAAAGGACTCCCACTTCCAGCCACAGGATACCAAGCATGGTCCCTTGACAGGGTGGGAGACCTGTAAGCTATATGGAGTAAGAGAAAAGGATTTAACAGGTAAGACTAAAATCCTATTTTCTCTGTCGTCCAATATAGCTTATAGGTACCATGGGATGTACCAACATTGAGTTCCCTGTGGTGGAAAAAGAAGGCAAGGACCAAGCGTAGTCCCCCATGATACCAGAGCTCCTGTGGACTAATCAGAGTACGGAATAGCCCACATGAACAAAGCGTCAACGGACATTGAACTGTAACACAGCACATCAGTATAACTGTAAACACAGAACAAGAGCCAAAGTGGTTCAACAGTTAAGACACAGGAATTAAAGTCCTAGACAGGCAGAGCTGCCTCCAGGACTTTTCTGCCAAAGCTGGCTTCAGCCGAAGCCAGAACATCAACGTGATAGTGCTTGGCAAAGGTGTGCACAGAGGACCAAGTGGCCACCTTACAAAGCTGAACAGCAGAGGCCTGATTCTTTTAGGCCCATGAGGCCCAACAGCCCTGGTGGAATGTGTAGTGAACCGAAAGGGAACAGGTTTCTTCTTGAGTTTGTAAGCCTTGCAGATGGTAGACTTAATCCAGGAAGCAATAGTTACTTTGGATGCAGCCTTGCCCATCCTTGGACCCTCAGGGATGACAAATAGACCAACAGTCTGACGTACATATAATTTAAGACATCGCACCACATCCAACAAGTGAAGATCTCTCTCCTTGTCAGATTAGGATCCAGGCAGAATGACAGCACAGCAATCTCCTGATTGATATGGAACTCAGAAACACTTTAGGAAGGAATTCCTGAGAAGTACGAAGGATAGCCTTATCCTTGTGGAACACCAGAAAAGGCAGTTTGCAGGACAAAGCCTGCAATTCGGCAACTCTGCGGACAGAGACCACAGCTAGAATGAAAGCCATCTTCCAAGTCAGAAGACACAATGGAACAGTAGCCAAGGACTCAAAGGGTGGCTCATGCAGCACCACCAAAACCAGGTTAAGGTCACACTGAACAGTGGGAGTCTTAAAGGCAGGGTGGGCATGAGCAACCCCATGAAAGAAAACGTAAACATCCGGCAAAGTGGTTATGCGTCTCTGAAAACAAACAGAAAGAGCTGCTGTATCACAGTGCCTGTGATCTTTCTGTCACTCTCATCTGTGGCAGACTGTGATTTGCTCGGTTGGTTTGGCCTGCCCCTTGGTGACCTTTTTATACCTGACGCTTACATCTGTCAGATGCCCTTTCGTGGTGTTTCTGAGCCAGACTTGCTGTTGCTGTGTTCCTGAATCCGGATTCCTGTGTACCGACATTGGCCTGTTCTGACTACTCTCCTGTGTTCCTGATCGTGTATGACCCAGCTTGTCTGAGAACCCTCTTCGTGCTACGACCCGGCCTGTCTGAGAATCTTCTACGTGCTACGACCCGGCTTGTCTGAGAATCCTCTACGTGCTACGACCTGGCTTGTTTGAGAACCCTCTACGTGCTACGACCCGGCTGGCTGACTTCCTGCTTCAAGATCTTTGCGGCTGCCTGGCTTGTTGACGCCGCCGCGACATTCTGAATCCTGCATTGCTGTGCCGAGCTAGTGTGACCATTACCCTCCTGGGTAACCCATCCATCTGTGCAGAGTTCCTTGCCGACTTGCATAAGCTGTGCCTCTTGTACTGAGCCTTTATACGTTGCAGAGCTAAGCTACCATTCCGAGCCTGGGAGATTCAAACGTACCTATTAACCCTTGCACTGCCGCTTCTCTCTGACCGGACCTCCTTTCTAAATACAGAACCATTACCTTGTAAGTCTACTGCTGCTGAGTTGGCCGATACTTGGACGGCGACTCCCGGTTACATTTGCAGAGTAGTCAATCCTGTTAGGCCGGTTGGGCGTCCTTGGCTCTTGGTCTCACGGTTAACGACGGAGGTGTCCGGTGCGGCTATTGGTGGCAAGGTTAGGCTCCAAGCTCTTGCTCAATCCGTAGGTTGACGCCCGCGGGGGTTATTGGCTCGTGTTGTGCTTACAGTGGTCTCCGGTTATACGCCCGTGGGGGCTAAAACGCCAGCTTCGAATCTCAGGCTAGTCTCGATCACGCCCGTGGGGGCTACATACTCTTGCACTTGCAGGCTCACTGGTCTATTGACGAACACCCGTGGGGGATATCTTGGGTTACTGAGCTGCTATGACTTACATTGGTCACTAAACATCTACTACTCATCTTTATATGAACTCTGTGCTGTGCACATTTGCTCAGTTTATCACTACACCACACGGGCGTGCCAAACCCCACAGCTGAGACTGACAAATTGTTCTCATACACCCTTCAGGGTCCTGTTCCCTATTCACTGTTCCTATGTTTGGTGCCTTCTGTATATTATATTAAAGCTATGTGTACTGTGTAATAGCTTGCAATTGTTGCTGTCAAAACTGTAGAGGGCGATCCTTTGTATTTTATTTCTTTCAATAAAAGATTGTTTTATTTTACCTACTGGTCTGAGTGTCAAAACAAACCGTTACAGTACGAAAGGGCCATAACCTCAGACAGTAAGGGTGAAAGTAACGCACAAAACATCCACTGGAGAATGGATGTCCATGAGCAGCGCTTAGATCAATTGGCACTGGCTCTACAAACCCTACTTGAGCGTACGGTACACCTAGACAAGCATAATCCGAATCCGGTGGTCCCCCCAGTCTTGACACCGGACAATACGCCTCTAGCCCCTCCTACTTGTGTCAGAGGCTTAACGGCTGTGGCGCCGTTACCATTGAGCTATGATGGCGAGCCTTCTCTATGCAGGGGTTTTATTAACCAGCTAGAGATCTATTTGGAATTAACGCCCCAGGCTTTTCCTAACGACCGAAGCAAGGTCGGATTCATGATATTGCTACTAACAGGCAAAGCTCTGGCTTGGGCAAACCCCTTGTGGGAGAGTGCCAAACCCTGCACGCTGAACTTTTATGAGTTCGTAAAGAAGTTCCGCCGTGTGTTTGAGGTTCCTGGTAGAGTGGCCTCCGCTGCCAAGAGGCTAATGGAGATACAGCAGGGCGAACGTACATTGGGCAATTACGCGATAGAATTCCGGACCCTGGCAGCGGAGGTGGGCTGGAACGATGAAGCATTATTGGCAGCTTTCACTAAGGGTCTCTCTGAACCAATTAAAGATGAAATAGCTGCTCGAGATGTACCTAGTGACCTGGACGAATTCATTGATTATGTAATGCTCATTGACTCTCGTATCCGGGAAAGACGGTTGGCACCAAGGGCAACCTCCAGAAAACATGGGCAGGACAGCTCCTTTGACCCACCCTCTCCACCCTTTCCTACTGAGCGTCCAGGAGAGGCAGCAAACAAGGGCGCAGAAACCTTGGCACTGGCGGACTCTGGAGTAGCCGGGTACTTTATGGACCAATCTTTTGCGGCTTCGCACAATATTCCCCTATGCAAAAAAGAATCTCCATTGGCAGTAGAGGCCATTGATGGCAGACCATTGGAACCTGCCTTTATTACAATGGAGACCATCCCTATTTCTATGTCAATTGGGGCACTCCACAAGGAGGAGGTTCAGTTTCAAATTATTCGTTCACCTCACCATGCAGTCATTTTGGGATTTCCATGGTTGCTTCGGCATAATCCTCAATTTGATTGGCAAAAATGTGAGGTTAGTTCCTGGTCCAATTACTGTAAAGAAAACTGCCTATCGCTTCCTGTCAAAATTATGTGTACCTCTCCTGCTGTGCCAGTTGAATATGGGGAATTCAGTGACGTATTCAGCAAGGGGGAGGCTGCGCATTGCCCGAGCATAGACTCTATGATTGCGCTATTGATTTGCCTCCAGGTGTGATTCCCCCGAGGGGACGAACCTACCCACTGTCATGCGAAGAGAACAGGGCAATGGAGGAGTACATTGAGGACGCCCTTACCAGGGGAATTATTCGCAAGTCTACTTCTCCGGCTGGTGCCGGATTCTTCTTTGTAAAGAAGAAAAATGGCGAACTTAGGCCATGTATTGATTACCGGGGGCTTAATAAGCTGATGCCCAAGAACGCATACCCTATTCCACTCATCACCGAGTTATTTGACAGATTGAAGGGCTCTTCTGTCTTCACCAAACTTGATTTGCGGGCCGCCTACAATCTGATTAGAATCAGAGAAGGTGATGAGTGGAAAACGGCATTTAATACCAGAACTGGGCACTACGAATATCTGGTAATGCCGTTTGGCTTATGTAATGCACCTGCGGTATTCCAGGAGCTAATTAATGATATCTTGCGTGACATGCTTCAGTTCTGCGTGGTGGTATATCTGGATGATATATTGATTCATTCCGCCACTCTTTCCCAACATATTAAGGATGTCACGCAAGTTTTGTTGCGACTCCGGGAGCATAAGCTGTTCTGTAAATTGGAAAAATGCGAATTCCATGTGTCACAAGTACCATTCTTGGGGTTCGTAATCTCCAAAGATGGAATCTCTATGGACCAGGACAAGTTGGCAGCCGTATTACAATGGCCTCTCCCTAAAGTGTTAAAGGCAATTCAGCGCTTTTTAGGGTTTGCCAACTATTACAGAAAATTCATACGTAACTTTTCTACTATTGTGAAACCTTTGTCGGATTTGACTCATAAGGGCGCTACTCCCTCTCAGTGGTCCGAGGCCGCTGAGAATGCGTTTGAGACCTTAAAATCTGCCTTTACGTCTGCCCCAGTACTGTCCCATCCCAATCCCTCCCTGCCTTGTACCTTGGAGGTTGACACTTCTGAGGTTGGGGTTGGGGCAGTACTCTCCCAGCGTCCTGTGGGAGGTGGTACCTTGAAACCTTGTGTTTTTTTTTCTAAGAAATTGTCCAGCGCACAGAGCCACTATGAGATTGGCGACAGGGAGTTACTGGCTATTATTCTGGCACTTAAGGAGTGGCGTCACCTGTTGGAAGGTACCAAGAACCCAGTACTGATCCTGACCGATCACAAAAACTTGACATATCTCTCTGAGGCCAAGAGGTTGTCTTCTCGACAGGCCAGGTGGGCACTCTTTTTGTCCTGGTTTAACTTTGTTGTATCGTACCTCCCGGGATCTAAGAACGTGAGGGCAGACGCATTGTCTCGTCAGTTCGTGTCGGACACTGACAGGGAGGAAGCACCGGTACCCATTATACAGCCCGACCGTATATTGGCTACTATTCGCACTAGTATAACTTTGCCTCTGGGGGAGGAGATTTTGGGGTCTCAAGTTAGGGCCCCACCTGAGACTCCAGTTGGCAAATGTTTTGTAGATGAGCCTTTTCGCACTCGTCTATTGGAGACCTATCATTCTTCTAGGGCAGCCGGGCACATTGGCAGGGATCAGCTGGTATGGTCTCTTTCACAATTATTCTGGTGGCCGACGCTCAGAGCCGATTGTTCCGCTTTTACTGCCGCTGGTGCCACATGTGCCCGTGCTAAGACCCCCAGGCATCTCCCAGTGGGCTTGCTTCAACCTGTGCCTAATGGAGAACGGCCCTGGTCTCATATATCTATCGATTTTCTGGGAGAATTGCCAATCTCGGGGGGGTATACATTTATCCTTATGGTGGTCGATAGGTTCTCTAAAATGGCTCATTTTGTGCCACTCAGGGGTCTTCCATCGGCTCAGGAATTGGCTAAGGTCTTTGCTAAAGAAGTGTTTCGTTTGCATGGGGTACCCAGCGTGGTGGTCTCCGACCGTGGGAGTCAATTCGTATCCAGGTTTTGGAGGGCATTCTGTGGCATGATGGGCATTCAATTGTCCTTTTCCTCCGCCTACCATCCCCAGACCAACGGAGCCGCTGAGCGTGCCAACCAGGGACTGGAACAGTTCCTGCGCTGTTTTATTACTGATCATCATGACAATTGGGCCGACCTGTTGCCATGGGCGGAGTTTGCCAGGAATTGTGCAGTTAACTCATCGTCCGGGAGCTCCCCGTTCTTATTCAACTATGGGTTCCAGCCAGGTTTGCTCCCGGACTCGTTCCATTCTCAGCAGATTCCGGCTCTGGATGAGCATATGGAGCAGCTCCGTTCCACCTGGGCACAGGTACAAAGGACCCTCAGTCAGTCTTTCCAGCGGCAGCAGCGATATGCCAATCGTAGACGGCTGCCAGCGGTCTCCTTCCAGGTTGGGGATAGGGTATGGCTCTCCTCCAGAAACCTCAACCTGCAGGTTCCCTCGAATAAGCTGGCTCCCCGGTTTATTGGTCCATTTAAAATTATTCGCAAAATTAATCCTGTCTCCTATGCGTTGGAACTTCCACCGTCTATGCATATTCACAATGTGTTCCATGTGTCTCTGTTAAAACCCCTGGTTTGCAATCGTTACACGACCACTCCGGTAGTTCCTGGGCCGGTGGACGTCCAGGGGCAAGAAGAATATGAGGTTCAGAGCATTATTGATTCTAGGCGATTTAGAGGGAAGTTGCAATATTTGGTCCACTGGAAGGGCTATGGCCCGGAGGAGCGCTCTTGGGTTGACCAGAAGGACCTCCATGCGCCCAGACTTGTGCGCAGCTTCCACTCTAAATATCCTCAGAAACCTAAGCCTCCAGCTGGGAGAGGGGGGTACTATCACAGTGCCTGTGATCTTTCTGTCACTCTCATCTGTGGCAGACTGTGATTTGCTCGGTTGGTTTGGCCCGCCCCTTGGTGACCTTTTTATACCTGACGCTTACATCTGTCAGATGCCCTTTCGTGGTGTTTCTGAGCCAGACTTGCTGTTGCTGTGTTCCTGAATCCGGATTCCTGTGTACCGACCTTGGCCTGTTCTGACTACTCTCCTGTGTTCCTGATCGTGTATGACCCGGCTTGTCTGAGAACCCTCTACGTGCTACGACCCGGCCTGTCTGAGAATCTTCTACGTGCTACGACCCGGCTTGTCTGAGAATCCTCTACGTGCTACGACCCGGCTTGTTTGAGAACCCTCTACGTGCTACGACCCGGCTGGCTGACTTCCTGCTTCAAGATCTTCGCGGCTGCCTGGCTTGTTGTCGCCGCCGCGACATTCTGAATCCTGCATTGCTGTGCCGAGCTAGTGTGACTATTACCCTCCTGGGTAACCCATCCATCTGTGCAGAGTTCCTTGCCGACTTGCATAAGCTGTGCCTCTTGTACCGAGCCTTTATACGTTGCAGAGCTAAGCTACCATTCCGAGCCTGGGAGATTCAAACGTACCTATTAACCCTTGCACTGCCGCTTCTCTCTGACCGGACCTCCTTTCTAAATACAGAACCGTTACCTTGTAAGTCTACTGCTGCTGAGTTGGCCGCTACTTGGACGGCGACTCCCGGTTACATTTGCAGAATAGTCAATCCTGTTAGGCCGGTTGGGCGTCCTTGGCTCTTGGTCTCACGGTTAACGACGGAGGTGTCCGGTGCGGCTATTCGTGGCAAGGTTAGGCTCCAAGCTCTTGCTCAATCCGTAGGTAAACGCCCGCGGGGGCTATTGGCTCGTGTTGTGCTTACAGTGGTTTCCGGTTATACGCCCGTGGGGGTTAAAACGCCAGCTTCGCATCTCAGGCTAGTCTCGATCACGCCCGTGGGGGCTACATACTCTTACACTTGCAGGCTCACTGGTCTATTGACGAACGCCCGTGGGGGCTATCTTGGGTTACTGAGCTGCTATGACTTACATTGGTCACTAAACATCTACTACTCATCTTTATATGAACTCTGTGCTGTGCACATTTGCTCAGTTTATCACTACACCACACGGGCGTGCCAAACCCCACAGCTGAGACTGACAAATTGTTCTCATACACCCTTCAGGGTCCTGTTCCCTATTCACTGTTCCTATGTTTGGTGCCTTCTGTATATTATATTAAAGCTATGTGTACTATGTGTAATAGCTTGCAATTGTTGCTGTCAAAACTGTAGAGGACGATCCTTTGTATTTTATTTCTTTCAATAAAAGATTGTTTTATTTTACCTACTGGTCTGAGTGTCAAAACAAACCGTTACATGCTGTCTGAACCTTCAAGGAACTAAGGCTAAGGCCCTTGTTGACACCATCCTGTAAAATGGACAGGACAGTCGAAAGATCAAACTCCTGGGAGGACAGATCCCTCTCCACACACCAAGAGTGGAAGATAGAGCAAATTCTGTGTTAAGCCTTGGAGAAAACAGGTTTCCGCGCCTGAACCATAGTGGCTACCATCTCGGGACAAAATCCTTTTCTCCTCAAGATAGATGATTAAATCGCCAAGCCATCAAACCCAGATGCTCCATGTTCTCCTTCCACAGGTAGCCCTGCAGTAGGAGACCTGGTCTGTGTGGAAGATGAAACGTTTTGCAAACAGACAGAGCCTGCAGTTCCAGAAACCAGGGTTGCCAGGTCCAATAAGAAGCAATGATGATGACTGGAGTCCCTTCCATCCGTAGCTTCTGCAGAACCCTGGGGAGCAGGGGGAGAGGAAGAAAGATGTAGGCTACATGGAACTGCCAAGGAATTCACAGAGCATACACTACAAAGGCCAGAGGGTCCTTCCAGCGAGAGCAAAATGTCTGAACCTTCCAGCTGTCTCTGGTGGCCATTAGGTCATCCAGGGAAGACCCCATCTCTAAACAATGAGGTTGAACACTTCCTGGTGAAGCTCCCACTCTCCGTTGTCCACCGTGTGCCGACTGAGAAAGTCTACTAACACTTTTTCTATGCTTGGAATATGTACCGCAAAAATGACAGGTACATGTTCTTCTGCCCAGGTTAAAATAGCCTTGACTTCTAACCAAGCTGGTGGGACTTCTGGTGCCACCTTGCTTGTTGATGTAGACCACGGCCATGGTGTTGTCTGATTGGACCCAAACTGGGAAACCCATGAGATGAGACGACCAATACCTCAGAGCATGAAAGGTCGCCCTGAGTTCCAGAAAGCTGATGGGCGGGAGGGACTCCTCTGTCGACCAACGACCCTGAACATTCAGGTGAAGTAGAACTGCACCCAGCCGGAAAGGATGGCGTCCGTCATCATCGTGGTCCAAAACAGAATCACAAAGGTCTGCCCTTGCGCAAGCTGGAAAGATCCAACCATCAAGGGAGGCTCAGTTCTACATGTAAGGGAAGAGTGACTGGGTGATCCAACAGAGCCGGGTCCTCCTTGCAAACCTATGCAATTCCGTCATGTGAGCCATCGCATAGGGAACTAGACTTGTGCACAAAAAAATTTCAGGTATAATTGGATTTCGGACTTTTTTTTTTATTCGGTGACTATGGATTTCGGATCAGACCTGTTGGACTTGGACGAATTTCAACAACAGTTGAATTTAAAATACTTTAAAATATACAATAAAAAATGAAAATTAAATAAATTGAACCATTTCCAGGGTCTAAATGAAGATGGTGGAACAGGATAAGGTTGAACTGTAGCTAATGGTACTATGGATGAAGTAGATGAAGTATGGATGTAGCTAAATTCGAAGGAAGATTGAGGATGACTGGTGCAGGGCAGACTCAGGATGACTGGAACACTGTAGATGTAGCCAACAGCAAACTTCAGAACACGGGAGCAGCCAGGACTCAGTATATCCCTAGATCTTAATCATATCTTTGATAAAGTGGCGTTGGCTGCCACGAAACACTGTAGATGTAGCCAGCAGCAAACTGCAGAACATTGCAGTAGCCAGGACTCAGTAGAGATACAGCAACTGAGGATGACTGGTGTGAGGCAGACTCAGGGTGACAGCATTATTGTAGATGTAACACTGGAGTAGGCACGACTCAGTAGAGATACCGCAGACTTTTTTACAAGAGACTAGAAAACTGAGGATGACTGGTGCAAAGCGGATTCAGGATGACAGCAACACTGTAGATGTAGCCAGCAGCAAACTGCAGAACACTGGAGCAGCCATAACTCAATAGATGGATACAGCAGACTTCAAGAGACTACAAAACTGAGGATGACTGGGGCAGGGCGGACTCAGGATGACGGCAACACTGTAGATGTAGCCAGCAGCAAACTGCAGAACACTGGAGCACCCAGGACTCAGTAGAGATACAGCAACTGAGGATGACTGGTGCAAGGCAGACTCAGGATGACAGCAACACTGGAGATGTAGCTAGCAGCAAACTGCAGAACACTGGAGTAGCCAGGACTCAGTAGAGATACAGCAACTGAGGATGACTGGTGTGAGGCAGACTCATGATGACAGCATCATTGTAGATGTAGCTAGCAGCAAACTGCAGAACACTTGAGTAGGCACGACTCAGTAGAGATACCGTAGACTTTTTTTTACAAGAGACTACAAAACTGAGGATGACTGGTGCAGGGTGACTCAGGATGACAGCAACACTGTACATGCAGCCAGCAGCAAACTGCAGACACTGGAGCAGGCACGACTCAGTAGAGATACCGCAGACTTTTTTACAAGAGAATACAAAACTGAGGATGACTGGTGCAAATGGATTCAGGATGACAGCAACACTGTAGATGTAGCCAGCAGCAAACTGCAGAACACTGGAGCAGCCACGACTCAGTAGATGGACACCGCAGACTTCACGAGACTACAAAACTGAGGATGACCGGTGCAGGGTGGACTCAGGATGACAGCAACACTGTAGATGTAGCCAGCAGCAAGCTGCAGAACACTAGAGCACCCAGGACTCAGTAGAGATACAGCAACTGAGGATGACTGGTGCAAGGCAGACTCAGGATGACAGCAACACTGGAGATGTAGCCAGCAGCAAACTGCAGAACACTGGAGCAGGCACGACTCAGTAGAGATACCACAGACCTTTTTTTACAACAGACTACAAAACTGAGGATGACTGGTGCGAGGCGGACTCAAGATGACAGCAACACTGTAGGTGTAGCCAGCAGCAAACTGCAGAACACTGGAGCAGCCATGACTCAGTAGATGGATACTGCAGACTTCAAGAGACTACAAAACTGAGGATGACTGGTGCAGGGCAGACTCAGGATGACAGCAACACTTTAGATGTAGCCAGCAGCAAAATGCAGAACACTGGAGCGTCAGGACTCAGTAGAGATACAGCAACTGAGGATGACTGGTGCGAGGCAGACTCAGGATGACAGCAACACTGGAGATGTAGCCAGCAGCAAACTGCAGAACACTGGAGCAGCCAGCCCAGGAATCAGTACATAGATACAGCAGACTTTTTTCAAGAGATGAAAAACAATAGAGCCAGACTGAACAACCTGTATAGTGGGACAACAATGTAGACTTTAAATTCCTCCCTGTGTCCTATCAAGTTAGGGGGTTGCTCAACCTACCACGGTCCTAGAGCTGGGTAATCTGGAGCACTCAGTATATTATGGTAATATGATACTTTTTTTCTTCTAATCTGTATCGAACCTGAGAGCAGGGTAACCCAGCTTTGGTAGGTTGACTTTTAAAAAAGTAATTTGCTCCATGAGCTTGGGGGCCAATTGAGAGCGGTGAGTGCTAAGTATATTTCCTGTTATGGAAAATACCCGCTCACTCTGGACAGTGGTTGGGGGGCAAGAAAGCAACTCCTGGGCTATCAGGGTATCACGGTCCCCGTGTCTTTCTGTCAATCCATCATGATGTACCTGTGCATTGGTGGAGACTGATTGGCCCGCCCAGGATGTGCCGTTATATGCTGGAGCTTGGGCAATTGTCAGATGCCCTTTCGTGGTGTTCCTGTTGCTGCGCCTTGTTGCCATATTCCACTGTCTTCTGTGTACAGACCCGGCTAGTCTGACTCTGTTCCTGATTCTGCTTCGTGATTTGACCCGGCTTTGGCTGACGACCCTGCTCCATGATTTGACCCGGCTTTGGCTGACGACCCTGCTCCGTGATTTGACCCGGCTTTGGCTGACGACCCTGCTCCGTGATTTGACCCGGCTCTGGCTGACGACCCTGCTCCGTGATTCGACCCGGCTCTGGCTGATGACCCTGCTCTGTGATTGTTTCCGGCCTGCCTCTGTTCCAGCATTGCTCCGGACCTGTCTGCTGTTCCAGTTACCGTTCCGGTTCTGCCTGCTGTTCCGGTTGCTGTACCGGCCTGTCTGCTGTTCCAGTGATCGTTCCGGTTCTGCCTGCTGTTCCGGTTGCGGTACCGGCCTGTCTGCTGTTCCAGTGATCGTTCCGGTTCTGCCTGCTGTTCTGGTTGCGGTGCAGGCCTGTCTGCTGTTCCAGTTACCGTTCCGGTTCTGCCTGCTGTTCCTGTGTTCCTGCGTCATTCCAGTCGCTCGGCGACATTCTGAACTGTAATAGCGACTCACTGTTCCTCTCACTTGTCAGTAGCTGTAGCCTGAGGTTGCTTTGCCTGCTGTTGACTGCCAAGGTACTCGCGTGTGTACAGAACCATTTAACCCTTGCAGTGCCTGTAGTCTCCGGTCTGGTGCCTCCGATACTTCTTGCCAAGCATACATTTCTCTGACATAGCCTTTTACTCTGAGTGCTTCTGTGTGTCTCTTATTCCATCAGAGCCTTGTCAGTCCGTGTTCATTCTCTGGCTCAGGGCCACAGACGTTGAAGGTACATTCCATTGCACTCCAGAGGACATTGGCTCAATTACAGCTTGTGCACTTACCATCAGTACAGCACCCAAGGGGTGTATGGGCATATCCTAGTGGCACATGCAGGGTTATTACTTTTCTAGTCAAGGGCGATTTCGGTTCTGATCATTACAACGTGGCAATAGCACTCCTCTGTAGCCCCAGGCGTGGGTACCGGCTCAGCTCTGGACTTTGGGCTCTAGTATATCAACTTGAGAGTGTATTCAGTGCAGTTACTCCACTATCCTGCTATTGAGAGACTGTGTCCACTATCCTGCTATTGAGAGACTGTGTTCCAGAGACTACTATTTATCCTGGGCGTTGGCCAATCTTGTATATCTCACCCATTTCAGTCTTTTACCCTTTGGGGAAAATTCCCTATCTATTCTAGCACCTGTCATTATCATTGTGTGCATTCTCTTTGTTATTTTTGCCATTGTTGCTATTTATGTGCTGGCCTCTAGGGGCCTTGTTTTATTTTCAATAAAACTGTGTTTTTACTTCATACCCTGGTCTGAGTGTCAGAAAACCGTAACAGTACGAAAGGGCCATGACCTCAGATGGGAAAAGTGACAGTAATACACAGAACCTCCATTGGAGGATGGATGTTCACGAGCAACGAACGCCTAGACCAATTGGCACTGGCCATGCAAACCTTGCATGAATGTACGGTACACCTTGAGAAACCGAATCAAAATCTGGTGGTCCCCCCAGTTATGACGCCGGATAATAATACTGGGCAATTGTTGGCACCCTCTCGTAGTTTTACGGCGGCGGCGCCGTTACCATTAAGATACGATGGTGAACCCACTCTCTGCAGAGGTTTCCTGAATCAACTAGAGATATGCCTAGAACTCACACCCCATGCTTTCCCAAATGACCGTAGCAAGGTGGGGTTCATGATATCTCTACTAACTGGCAAAGCCCTGGCATGGGCTAATCCTTTATGGGAGCAGGCTAAACCCTGTACTCAAAACTTTACCGAGTTTGTCAAACAGTTTCGCAGAGTATTTGAGTTACCTGGGCGAGCTATCTCTGCGGCAAAAAAATTGATGGTAATGCAAATGGGCGACCGCACTGTGGCAGAGTATGCTATAGAATTTCGGATTCTAGCAGCTGAAGTAGCCTGGAATAATGAGGCACTCCTGGCAGCCTTTTCACAGGGCCTATCCGACTCCATTAAGGATGAAATTGCTGTCAGGGAGGTGTCTGCTGAGCTGGATGAGTTTATAAACTATGTAATAATCATTGACACTCGCATGCGTGAGAGGCGAGTAACTAAGAGGGCTAGTTCCAAGACCTATGGGCACGAGAGGTCTTTTAACCCACCCTCTCCTCCCATTCCTCCTGACCGGGCGTTTGAGACAGGAGAGCCTATGCAGATTGGCTTTACCAGGTTGTCTAAGGAGGAGAGGGCTCATCGCAAAAGACATGGGTTATGCCTATATTGTGGCAAGAAAGGGCACCTATTAAATACTTGCCCGGTACGTCCGGGAAACGCACGTACCTAGGGTACCTTGGGGGACAGGCCCTAGGTGGTGTACAACCGTCCTCAGATACTGACTACAAGAAACCCACCATTCCGGTGAGTTTTCTCCTAAGCGACCAAGCTGTGGAGGTACTAGCCCTGGTAGATTCTGGCGCAGCAGGCTATTTCATGGATCAAGCATTTGCAGAAAGACATAATATTCCTTTGTCTAAAAGAGATACTCCGCTAGCCATTGAGGCTATTGATTGCAGACCCCTCGAACCAGCTCTGGTTACCATGGAGACTACTCTACTCTGTATGTCAGTTGGGGCCCTCCATAAGGAGGAGGTTCGTTTTCAGATTATTAATTCACCACATCATGCAGTCATTCTGGGGTTCCCTTGGTTAATGTTGCATAATCCCCAGTTTGACTGGCAAACATGTGAGATTAAGTCATGGTCCATTTATTGCTCTGATAACTGTCTGTCTCATCCTATCAGGATATTGTGTACCTCTCCTTCTGTGCCAGCGGAATACAGCGACTTCTGCGACGTATTCAGTAAGGGTGAGGCCAGCGCATTACCACAGCATCGGGCATATGATTGCGCTATTGATCTGCCCCAGGGAGTGGTGCCACCGAGGGGTAGGACATACCCATTGTCCTGTGAGGAGACTAGGGCCATGGATGAGTACATTGAGGATGCCCTCAAACGAGGGATTATTCGTAAATCATCCTCCCCGGCAGGTGCAGGATTCTTCTTCGTAAAGAAGAAGAGTGGCGAGTTACGACCGTGTATGACTACCGTGGACTCAATAAGTTAATGTCCAAAAATGCGTATCCCATTCCACTCATCACAGAGTTATTTGATAGGTTGAAAGGCTCCTCTATCTTTACAAAACTCGAGCTACGTGCCGCCTACAACCTAATAAGAATCAGGGCCGGTGATGAGTGGAAGACGGCATTCAATACTAGGTCAGGCCACTACGAATATCTTGTGATGCCATTCGGATTATGTAATGCACCTGCCGTATTCCAAGAATTCATTAACGACATCCTCCACCACTTGTTACAGTCATGTGTGGTCGTGTACCTGGACGATATATTGATCCATTCTGCTAGTTTAACCCAACACATCCAGGATGTGACCAAAGTTTTACGCACATTACGCAAAAACAAGTTGTTCTGCAAACTAGAGAAATGTGAATTTCATTGTTCCCAAGTACCCTTCTTGGGTTTTGTCATATCTAAGGATGGCATTGCCATGGACCAAGAGAAGTTGGCCGCAGTCCTACGTTGGCCAAGACCCAAGGGGTTAAAGGCGATTTAAACGGTTCCTAGGCTTCGCCAACTATTACAGAAAATGTATTCAGAACTTTTCTACCATTACTAAACCATTGTCTGACCTGACGCATAAGGGTGCGAATCCCTCTCAATGGTCTGAGGCAGCTGAGATGGCCTTTGAAACCCTCAAGAAGGCGTTTGCATCTGCTCCTATATTATCCCACCCTAACCCAGCCCTACCGTTCACACTAGAGGTTGATGCCTCCGAGCTTGGGGTAGGGGCAGTTCTCTCCCAACGCCCTAAGGAAGGGGGTAACTTGAGGCCGTGTGGATTCTTTTCCAAAAAACTGTCTAGTGCCCAGAGCCATTACGAAATTGGTGATAGGGAGTTATTGGCTATCATTTGGCATTAAAGGAATGGCGACATCTTCTGGAAGGCACAAGGACCCCAGTATTGATCCTCACGGACCATAAAAACTTGATTTATTTGTCCGAGGCCAAAAGGCTGTCATCTCGCCAGGCTCAATGGGCTCTATTTCTGTCCAGATTTAATTTCATAGTGTCTTATCTGCCAGGCTCCAAGAATATTAAGGCCGATGCCTTGTCGAGACAATTCTGCACAGACATTGAGAGGGATGAGGCCCCGGTCCCCATAATTCAGCCCGATAGGATTCTGGCTACTATTCGTACCAGCATCACTTCGCCACTGGGAGAGCAGATCTTGGCATCTCAAGGGCATGCACCTCCGGAAACCCCTGTTGGCAAGTGTTTTGTGGACGAGCCTTTCCGTACCAAATTACTTGAGACCTATCACTCCTCCAAGGCAGCTGGGCACATTGGCAGAGATCAGTTGGCATGGTCCTTATCTCGAACATTCTGGTGGCCCTCTCTGAAGGCCGACTGCTCTGCATTCGCTGCACCTGTGCCCGTGCCAAAGCTCCTAGGCATCTCCCAGTGGGACTGCTCCAACCTGTGCCTAATGGTGACCGTCCTTGGTCCCACATTTCTATAGATTTCTTGGGAGAGCTGCCTAATTCTAAGGGCTATACTTTCATCCTTATGGTGGTGGATAGGTTCTCAAAAATGGCTCACTTCGTGCCCCTTTCTGGCCTTCCCTTGGCCCAGGAGTTGGCATGAATTTTTGCCAGAGAAGTATTCCGCTTGCACGGGGTACCTAGAGTGATAGTGTCCGACCGGGGGAGTCAATTCGTGTTGAGATTCTGGAAGGCTTTCTGTGGCCAGATGGGCATTCAATTGTCCTTTTCCTCCGCCTACCATCCCCAGACCAACGGAGCCGCTGAGCGTGCCAGTCAGGGACTGGAGCAGTTTTTACGCTGCTTTGTGACTGATCATCATGATAACTGGGCCGACCTGTTGCCGTGGGCAGAGTTCGCCGGGAACTGTGCGGTTAATTCATCGTCTGGGAGCTCTCAGTTCCTTATTAATTATGGGTTCCAACCCTGTCTGCTCCCAGACTCATTTCAGTCCCAACAGATTCCGGCTCTGGATGAGCACATGGAGCAGCTCCGCTCCACTTGGGCACAGGTGCAAAGGTCCCTCAGTCAGTCCTTCCACAGACATCAGCGGCATGCCAATCGCAGACGACGGCCAGAGGTTTCCTTCCAGGTTGGGGACAGGGTATGGCTCTCCTCCAGGAATCTCAACTTGCAAGTGCCTTCGAACAAGCTGGCCCCCCGGTTCATTGGACCATTTAAAATTATTCGCAAAATCAATCCTGTGGCATACGCTTTGGAACTTCCTAACAATATGCGTATTCACAATGTGTTCCATGTGTCATTGTTAAAACCCTTGGTTTGCAACCGCTATACTACCACTCCGGTGGTTCCTGGGCCGGTGGAGGTGCAGGGCCAAGAGGAATACGAAGTTCAGAGTATCATTGACTCCAGGAAATTTAGAGGCAAGTTGCAATATTTGGTCCACTGGAAAGGGTATGGACCTGAGGAGCGCTCTTGGGTTGACCATAGGGACCTCCATGCTCCACGTTTGTTGCGCAACTTCCACTCCAAATTTCCGCAGAAACCCAGACCCCCCAGCAGGGGAGGGGGTCTTTGAGAGGGGGGTATTATCACGGTCCCCGTGTCTTTCTGTCAATCCATCATGATGTACCTGTGCATTGGTGGAGACTGATTGGCCCGCCCAGGATGTGCCTTTATATGCTGGAGCTTGGGCAATTGTCAGTTGCCCTTTCGTGGTGTTCCTGTTGCTGCGCCTTGTTGCCATATTCCAGTGTCTTCTGTGTACTGACCCGGCTAGTCTGACTCTGTTCCTGATTCTGCTCCGTGATTTGACCCGGCTTTGGCTGACGACCCTGCTCTGTGATTTGACCCGGCTTTGGCTGACGACCCTGCTCCGTGATTTGACCCTGCTTTGGCTGACGACCCTGCTCCGTGATTCGACCTGGCTCTGGCTGATGACCCTGCTCTGTGATTGTTTCCGGCCTGCCTCTGTTCCAGCATTGCTCCGGACCTGTCTGCTGTTCCAGTTACCGTTCCGGTTCTGCCTGCTGTTCCGGTTGCTGTACCGGCCTGTCTGCTGTTCCAGTTACCGTTCCGGTTCTGCCTGCTGTTCCGGTTGCTGTACCGGCCTGTCTGCTGTTCCAGTGATCGTTCCGGTTCTGCCTGCTGTTCCGGTTGCGGTACCGGCCTGTCTGCTGTTCCAGTGATCGTTCCGGTTCTGCCTGCTGTTCTGTTCTGTCTACTTTTCTAGTCAAGGGCGATTTCGGTTCTGATCATTACAGCGTGGCAATAGCACTCCTCTGTAGCCCCAGGCGTGGGTACCGGCTCAGCTCTGGACTTTGGGCTCTAGTATATCAACTTGAGAGTGTATTCAGTGCAGTTACTCCACTATCCTGCTATTGAGAGACTGTGTCCACTATCCTGCTATTGAGAGACTGTGTTCCAGAGACTACTATTTATCCTGGGCGTTGGCCAATCTTGTATATCTCACCCATTTCAGTCTTTTACCCTTTGGGGAAATTCCCTATCTATTCTAGCACCTGTCATTATCATTGTGTGCATTCTCTTTGTTATTTTTGCCATTGTTGCTATTTATGTGCTGGCCTCTAGGGGCCTTGTTTTATTTTCAATAAAACTGTGTTTTTACTTCATACCCTGGTCTGAGTGTCAGAAAACCGTAACACAGGGACAAAGTAGGCCACACAGCCCTCTTGTTATCCCAGAAAGTCAAGGGATCTGTACTTGGGGGCAAAGAAGGTTCCGCAAGGTAAGCCTTAACCTCAAACTCAGCACTTTTTCTATTGATGGGGAGCTGTTTGTTTTGTCCGAAGCATAATCTGTCCATTGCCTCAGCATAAAAAGCAGCAGCTGCTCCACTGGAACAAGATGAAGCGCTGCTGGCGCTTCTACTGATAGGTCCCGGAAGACCACCACACTCCTCCAGCTCATCTTCGAAATCTTCTCCCGCCTCCTGTGACTGCATCCTATTTTTTCTTTGCCTCTCACGCACCCTCACTATCAATTGTTCCCTCCAGGCAGTGAGTGAATTGGAACTAAGTGCCATCTTGCCTTTGATTCGAGGATCACAAATTGTGGCAAGCATTAACTCAGGGCAATTGTCCATGAGCTTTTCCATGCGCCGAGTCAGTTCCTACTTCAGCCTCGTTAGAAGGGCAGCAACACTGGGAAGAATATTACCCTAGCACAAGGCAAGAGTTCCCTATGGGCAAGGAAATTGTCCAGTTTTAAGGAGAGGTGTGTGAAGAGAGGAATGACTTATGCCAGGCCAGGGTTCTCTTTGCTTAAAATTTCCATCAAAGCTCGGAAAGGAGTGATGACTGTCACTACCTGTTCCATCAGGACCCAGTCAGCCTTGCCCAGTATTCTGTTACTGCCAATGAAATGGTGACATGACATAGCATGAATTGCCTTTTTCTGCTCCAGGATACACTCTAGCATATCTAAGGTGGAGTTCCCAACATCTTGTTTTGGGCAGTGCTCTGGGAGATCTGCCTTTTTCTGTTCCTCCATGAGGAGCAGGCCATCTTTGACACTGTGATGGAAGTGGCCAGCAATTTGTCAGCACAACTCCAGAAGTCGTAAGCGAACCTGAGGTACTGCCGGCTCTCCGGATGAATGGTGATGTGCAGGTAGGCATCCTGCAAATCCAAAGAAGCCAGAAATTCCCCCAGGAATTTGGTGGATTTGGGCTTGGTGGAGGTGCTTGGGCCTCCACTGCTGTTTGGGCTTGGAAGAGGAACATACAGTCTGAGGAACCGCCTGGTTCTCCCTGTGCTTCTCACTATGGTATGCACGAAAAAAGATGCCTATGGGCCTGAGGTTTCTTTTTAGGAATTCAAGGCAACAAGGTGCTTTTTCCAGTAGCCTCGCTAATAAGAGTCTTCAACTCAGGGCCGAAAAAAGAAGTGCCCAGAAAAGGAAGAGAGACCAGAGATTTCTTGGAGATCGAGTCAGCAGACCAGATCTTAAGCCAATGAATGTCTGGCAACAACAGACAAGGCTGAAGCTTTGGCTTCAAGTCTGATAGTGTCAAAGATAGCATCAGTAACATAATGTTGAGCATCTGAGATGTTAGTCAAAAGATGTAGAAGATCAGCTGTAGTGGCCCTTGTCACCGACGCTGAGGCAAAGGTAGGTCTCAGAGATGCACCAATGGTCATGAAGGTGGCCTTCAGAATAGCTTCCAGCTTCCTGTCAGTTAAATCCTTGAGAGCTGAAGCATCTGCCATGGGCAAGGATGTGGATTTGTAAAGTCTCGAAATAGGAGCATCAGCGTTCGGAGAAGCCCACTGACCCAGTGCTGCCTCAGAAAAGGGGTATAATTTTGCATATCTCTTAGGTAGAGATAGATGTTTATCAGGGGTCTTCCACTCATCCAGAACAACCTGGTCAAGAGTGGGATTAAGTGTGAAGATAGTACATGGCTTCTTACACCTTTGGAAGATGTCTGAAGCAGACTGAGGTTCCGCAGAGACAGAAGGTATATTTAATGTATCCAGAACCACATTAATGAGACACTCAGCAGGGGGCTCAGGGTCAGCCTCGAAGGGGTCTCCGTAAAATTGAGTAGAAACCCCTTCTGAGCACTAGCCTTTGTCAGAATCTAGCAGTAATTCCTCCTCAGAGGAGTCTGATATGTCAGGAATGCCTGGTAGCTTGAGTGCCACTAACCTGAACAGAGCAGGGGGCTTCCAAGATTGGAGGAACCCCTGAAGGTGTAGAGGAAACTGCGTCATGGTTGACTTTAATTCTTGTACCCAAATTGGCTCTTGAGCATGGCTGGAGGGTCCTGGCAGAGACACAGGGTCCGCAGTGCATGAAGGGCATAAACGACCTGAGTATTCTCAATGGTGCCCTGAATGACATAAGGAGCAATGAGTAATGGGGGTCAAAGATGCCCCAGAGTCCTTTGTCTTAGGTTTAGTCTCATGTCCCCAGGGGTCTGACAACCAGAAAGGATAAAGATAAAGTGTCTGACTGTACAAGGGAAAACCCAGTACTGTGTCCCAGATTAAAGAATTCACCCCAGAAAGAGCTAAAATACACTTATCTGGAAAGCAAAGGTTTAACCTGAGGAGGAGAGCAGAAAGGATGCAAGCCCTGCACAGGATACTAGTGAGAGGATAGAAAGAAAATGGTGACCGAACTGATAGCCAATCAGGAAATAACCTGCGAAATGGGCATTTGTGTGAAATGTAGTTTTCCTCACAGAGTACCCCAAAAACAGTGCCTGAATCCCCTGATCCCCCCAAGATACTGAGGATGTTTACCGGATTGTAGGGCAAGGGCAGACAAGAAGAATGAGCCATCTCTGAACTCAGTACATTGAGCAGTTGCAGAGATGTCCCAAGTTAAACTGTCCCATAGAGATCAATGGAGCATTGTGGCTAAATGGTAAAGCAGTTCAAATAAAATTTTTAAAAAAGTGTGTAAAAAGTGCTAAAACACTTAGGGAACACAAAAAAAAAAAGAATAGAAAACACATAATCCCATGGGAAAAGTGACAAACATGTCCACAATATAACACAGCATAGTAAGGAAGGGGTTAATTACCACAGAAGACGAAAATGCTCCACAGAATCAGAAAAGGAACTTTAAAATAAACCCAAATGAGTTCAGGATTTATGGAGGAACTCCAAAAGTGGCCCCTGGTCCTGGTCTGTTGGTGGCCCTTGAGGACTGAACTTTTACAGCCTTGCTATGGTTGATCATGGCATAGCCTATGCTTGCTCTTTCACAGAGATAGGCCTTTTCATAATCAATGAAGGCTACACATAATGGAAGGTTGTATTCATTATGCCACTCATGTCTGAATATGGTTTATTGAACTGAAACCGCTCCTGAAGTCTACTTGTTCTTTAGGTTGTGCCACGTTAAGTATTGTGTCCATTCTTCTTGATAGTACCACTGCATAGACCACTGGCAATAGGCTTATTAGTTGGTAGGTTTTTTTAGATACTTCTTAACACCTTTTTTGTGCAGTAGGATGACTTGTGAGTCCCATGTTTTAGGCACTTTGCAGTGTAGTAGGCATTTTAAAAATAGTTTAGCTAGTGAGTTGAACTCCAGCTTTCAATATTTCAGTAGTGGATTTATCAGGTCCATTGATTTTATTGCAGCTTCTACTTCTTCTACCAAAACGTCTGACACTGCATTCAGTTGTAGTCCTTCATCCTTATAAAGATTTGAATAAAATGTTTCCAATCATTTTAGCATTTGTTGTTGAGTTTTTGCTGTTGTACCATCTTCACGTTTTAATGCAAACACTTTGCTTCTATGTGTGGCTCTTTTTCATTTTGCTTTCTTTTCTTCCAGTATCCTTTTGATAAGCACAACATTGAGCTTGTCTAGCTATTTCTTCTTTTATGATCTTCCTTACGATCTTGCACATTTCTACATAGTCAACCTTTTCTCTAATATTACCGTTTTACTTAATTTCTCATCGCTTTTCATCATGGCAACTGTTTCTTTTGATATTTGGGTTTATCCTATATTATAATTCGATAAAGATGTTTGACAGAAGCCGTCATGTGCCGTAGAGATGGCTGCACGCGCTGTACAATACTGTACAGCTAATATGGAGCGGGCCGCTCCAAATTCAGACTGGAGTCTGCACAAAGAGGACTATGGTCTAAATTCGGAGCGCCCTGCTCTGTATCAGCAGCGACGCGGGCAGTCAGTACTGTGCACGACTGCAGTGCCGCCAGTGTTGGCTGTGTACAGGGGTTTTAAAGGAATAGTAATACTTCATCTTAACTTTATTTTATTTTGTAGGCATTAAAAAAACACGAAGAATGATATAAGTCTTATCTCTCAAACCTTTATGGTTTATGAGATATTCACAAGCAAAGTTTCCCCTCCCGCCCCTTTTACCTAGTGTAAGCAATCTCTTCTCAGATGTGGAATGCAGTCCATAGACCAGACAGATAACAGAAAGGGACAATCTTATTCTTATGAGAACAATGAAAGCCCTGCCCCCCTTGACAAGCTTTTCAGGTTTTTCCCTTATCTTAATTGAAGATTGTCCCTCTCTGCAGTCTACCTGGGCACCTCCCTTCTGCTGTGGCTGAACAGTGTGACATCAGTAAAAGGGGCAGGAGGGGGACACTTTGTCATTGAATTACTCTGGAACAACAACTCTGACAGAATTGAAATAACACTCTCCAAAGTCCAAATACTATGATGAATAATTAGAGCTGCTTTTATTATGAATCATTACTATCCCTTTAAAACTAATATATATGTATTTATATATCTTGACAAAGGCTCATGGTAGGGCCGAAACGTCGATTTCAATAAATCAGCACATCATTTCACTTTAAGAAATCCTGTGAGAGCGGTTTTCTTCAAACAGTATCTGCAATTTTCTCAGGCTGGCACCCAGGCAAGTTGCATTTATATATAAGAGAGTGCTCCACTCCAACGAACAAAATATATATATATATATATATATATATATATATATATATATATATATATATATATATATATACAGGCCTTATAATTTTAAGTCCTTTGCTACTAGCCAGACCTAAAAAGTTACTCGCCACTGCAAGCCAAAACATACACACCAGGGCTGAATTTCTACTCGCCAGGGCTAAATTTTCACTCACCATTGGCTAGTGGCGAGTGGAAATTTTGAGTCCTGTGTATATATATATATATATATATATATATATATATATATATATAGTATTCTTACCTGCAAGTAATCCACTCCTTTAAATGGAAAAGGCCTCCTTTCTCAATCAATCTGGCGTGCGTACCAGGTTTGCACTCTTCCAGCTCCATCTTTAAAAGGATAGTAATAGATAAAAAATAAACGGAGCTTATATTAATTTGTATATCTTTGGCAGCATGTTGAGCACTGCATCAATCCAGAGTTGTAGCTCAAGAGTTATAACGTTATAAAAGATCCCTTTCCGCCCCTTTTACCTATGTTACGCCACCTCCCCCCAGATGCGGGGTCTGGTCGCTTGACCGGACAGCTCTCAGCAAGGGACAATCTTCTTGTATTGAGCCTAAGGAAAACCCTGCCCCCCTCAGGGAAGGAAGTATTTTCCTTATGCTCATTGAAGATAGGTCACGATGCTGGTCCAGATGGAGTGTAGTGAGGGACAAAGTATAGGGGCAGAGGGTATCCTTTATAATGTTATAACTCTTGAACAACAACTCATATAGGATTGATATAGTTCTCTACATGCTGCCAAAGACATGCAGATGAATATATGCTTTGTCTGTTCATATTACTATCTCTTTAAGGTCATGCAATGTGTGCCACATACCTATGGAGGAAGCTCAGGCAAATAATCTAAATTTTAAACCAAATGGGGAATATTTTATTCCTCTCTCTTGTCATGTGCATCAGTCTGTATGTTAGGGGGGAGCACCCTGTGGATTCCCAGCTACTGGACTAAAACACCTATCAATCTCACATGGAAAGCTGTTAACAGAGTATGGAGCGAGAGAAAGCCCAATAACTGCTGGAGAGTCATGGTTACCTATCCCTGTGGCAGAGTAAGAGGTGACAGACTGTAGGAGAGTGTTCACTCCGGTTCTTACCTTGACATTTCGATTTACCCTCCCCCCCCCACACACACACATACCATTTTTTTCTCCCTACTTCTGTATCTTTGTGTATACGTTGGATATAATTATGATGATTAGGAAGTTACTTGTAAGGCTCTGTTGAATGGTTGTGATGATTTTGAGTTTTGTGACTCAGACTTCCTCTACAGTTCAAACTGTGTGTGCCAGTTTTCTTACAATTGGGAAGCTTACCATTACTGAATCTGAGAACTCTTGGGGTAGATCTAATAATAAAGGCTGAGCTTCTTAAATCGAAAGGATAATGAGATACTAGAAACTGGTTGAATAAGGAAAAGCTGGGGTTGAGAGAGGAACATTTTCATTAGAAGAGACTAAGGGCTGGATTCAAATGTAGGTGCTAATTTTATCTCTGCTTTTATCTCCAGATTTCCCCATAGACTTCAATAGGAACATTTTTGATAAAACAAGAGTTAACACTTATCTCCTACATTTGAATCCAGCCCTATATGAGGTGACCATAAATGGGAGACAAGATTAGTAAGAGTAACAATAGATTTTGCATAAAAATAAATATAATATATGCTCATTTGATTGTTGTCTTATTCTAAAGTACATTTCACTTAAGCAACATCATATTGCTCATCATTTATAAAAAAAAACAAAAAAAAAACAAGTGGAAACGATGGACTAGAGGGTACATTAAAATTGATAAAACATAAAATAATTTGTCTAACTTCCCTTTTCAGTTCACAGGGACTTCTCCTTTGCCACTCTGCCTCCGAGCGGTTTTCAATTGTCAATAAAGCATTTTCATGTAAGAAGCACACTTACAACAGTAAAGGATACATATTTAAAGTGATAGTAACACTTAAGTAAAAATATATATGTATGTAGTACGGTTTACCCTCCTGAGTAAACAAAGGTACTTCCAGTGCTGAGAGGTGTTTTATTCAAAAAGGTATTGCAGCTCAAACTTGAATTTTTAAGGTGGAATATATCAATGGCATGAAGTTTTACAGTGGGGCTGTTGCTACCCCATCCTATTTAGAGCTCTGGTCAGTTGACCATAAACCTGCATAGGATGGTGTAGCAACAGCACCACTAACATTTCAGGCCATTGAGAAACTGCACCTTAAAAATAAAGTTTGATCTTCACTAACACCTTTAGATGATAAACCCTACAGTATATAGACTTTCAAAATTAATGTTACTATCCCTTTAAAGTTTTTTATGTCTACTTTTCTTTTAAAAAAGAGGCATTTTAAATACTATAACATGTTCATTTTGTGCACACAGCATTGTGGGAATATGTGGTAAAATCCTTGGAAGCTGCATTCTGAACCATTTGAGTGCCAGAGGGGTACAAAATGCATTGCTCCGCAATGCAGCACTCAAAGGGTTAATATTACTTCTGCCTCCTAAATGTAGGGGGTATTTAAATTCTGCACTTTAAGCCAGGGGCAGCTCCAGCTCTCATCCACAACAGATAGGGTTGACACCCAGCCGGTATTTTACCGGCAGGCCGGTAAAAAATTGGCTTCTGTCCAATGTTACGTCTATGGAGGGAATGCCATGGCCGGTATTTTTTTGAAGAAAAGGTGGCAACCCTAACAACAGAATTGGACATTTCAATATAGACTGTTTCTTTGATATATGTTCAGTTTCTTCCACAGTTGCAGGACAGTTGTTGAACCACAAATGATGATTTCTATTTAGCAGGAATGAGGAAAGGGAATCATGAAAAGGTAATAGACACAAAGTATTCCCCATTTTGTAAACACTAATCTTTAATATAAAGGGGATAATTGTATCCTGGATATTTTGATCCTGCTTGATCATAAGCCTCACTGGAACACTATTCAGAATACAAAAATGCACAGGCCTGGTTGATTTGTCAATGTGAAAAATTATTTGTAGTCTTAAATTAATACTAGTATCGGATGTTAACACTTTAAGCACCAGGCCTACACAATGCATTCCATAAACCATTGGTTCTTAATGGGTTAACATTTCTAATTTAGCAGAATAAATTGTATATGCTGGTTTATCATCTTGCCTTGTATCTTCTATTTCAGATCTTCCCTTCTTTCCACTTTCAGTGAATGAGTGCCCTCTACCTGCAATTTGTTAAAACAATATTCAACCCAAATGCATTTTTTGAGGGGTGTAGGAAAAGTGTGTGAGACAGTTCTTATGATCCATTGCTAAAAGATGACCTTTTAAAAATGCAAATAGAGGGACATTAACATGGAAAAAAATCTGAAATTGCTAAAACAAGGCTATTACAAATAGATAAACAACAAGTCATTAGGTAAAATGTATTTACTAAAATGGGAGGTTAAACACTAATATGTAATAAGGGGAATGGCTTATGCAGAAATATATTTTCTGATACTCAGTTTATTACTAGTGTTCTGTCCTGGCATACTGCCACATTATTTTTTAGCTGCTTAAAAGAATAGGTAACCTTTTATTTTGACTTTACATATTCCACAAGTGCAGAATACGTAAAGCAAAACCGCCCATACTTTAGAATTATCTTTATTTTTTTCATCTTCACAAAAAAACCTTTTATGTGTCTGACCATAAACTCCAAGGATCTTGGTTGGCTGGCAAACTCTTTGCAAACCATCATAAAAGGATAGGGATATATTTGAATGCTATCCCTGCAGTATAGAGTGCTATATATGCCCTCCCTCATTTTTACATTGTTACTGTCACTGTATATTGTCACTGTAGCTGCTTTCATGTTTCAATGTTCTGGAAATGTCTCTAGCATCCAAGAGATTAAGAGCACAATTTTGCTAATGGCTCTGTACATTAACCTTTTGAGTGTCACTCAAAGGGTTAGCATAGGAACCAGCGATGTTAGCAAGATGGAGAAGTTATCGTCTCTTTTATACACCTTAATGCTCAAGTCCCTCAGATCGTTTACAAAAGGATATAAATATTTTTATTAGAAACACTGGTATTAAAATACAATAAAAAAAAGTTGAAAGTAAATGAAACTTAAACCAATTACATTTAATACATACAAAACCGCCTCTGGGCAGCATTATCACAATAACTTATTTTAAAGGTATAGTAATACTTCGTTTTATCTTTATTTAATTTTGTAGGCATTAAAAAAACATGAAGAACGATATAAGTCTTATCTCTCAAACCTTTATGGTTTCACAAGCACAAGTTTCCCCTCCCACCCCTTTTACCTAGTGTAAGCCATCTCTTCTCAGATGTGGAATCCAGTCCATAGACCAGACAGATAATAGAAGGGGACAACCTTCTTCCTATGAGAACAATGAAAGTCCTGCCCCCCTTGACAAGTTTTTCAGGTTTTTGCCTTTATTGAAGATTGTCCCTCTCTGCAGTCTACCTGAGCACCTCCCTTCTGATCTGGGTGAACAGTTATAGTAGTAAAAGGGAAGGGAGGGGGATAATTTGTCACTGAATTACTCTTGAACTACAACTCTGACAGAATTGAAATAACACTCTCCGAAGTCCAAATACTATGATGATTAATTAGAGCTACTTTTATTATGAAACATTACGATCCCTTTAACTCCGGTTTCAAAAACATTCCTTTATAAAAGGTTTCTAGCACAATGCTGAGAAGAAAGCAGTAAGACAACTGTGTTTTTATTAGTTCATAGAACAAAATACTGGTAGCCATTGTACCCTTTACAAATACAACCACCACAAACACTAAATATAGTGGGGGCTATTTTAAAAAGTTGAACAAAACTGCAATCACATGGAAGTTTTCATCACAGCACTCTTTCCCCTTGATTTGTGCTTAAACACATGTACATATTTGGAACAGAGAAGGCTCTACAAATGCAATTAAAACAATGATCTTGTTGAATTCTTGCCAGGTGGTGTCTCTCTCTATATAAGATATATATTTTTTCAATTTAGGTTAGCCGTGTTAGTCCAGTGGTGTAGAGGACATATGAATGAGTATTGCAGTAGGTCATAATACCTTTTCTCTGTTGTCCAATACAGGTTACTGGTAACTTTGGGTAGGCGAACAGCCCCTTTAAGTAGGCAGGAACAATTCTGCAAAGTGACTGCTGGGTGGAGCCTACCTCCTCTCCTTAGCTTGCAGCTAGCCAATCCCCATCCAGTAAGTTATTTTCATTGGTCAAGACACAAGACAAAAGAATAGTTCTGCTATAGTTTTAGCTTCTTTATTATTTTTCTGTTAGATATGGGATACCACCATTAGGCGGATTACCATCACAGACAATTCCCATCTCCCAAATGTGGATAGCTCAGTTTACCAGGTGCTTTTGTGGACCTAAGCCCTAGGGCAGGCACGTGCACACATAGACCCCAAGGGGGACTTGAGCGTCTGCCCTTTTTGTCCAAGTGCCCTCATGCCAAAAAATAATATTAATAAAAAAAATCAGTTAATTTTAGTATGATTTTTATTTATGTGAGTGAGAGTGAGAAGTTGCCTGTCTGCCGCCTGCAGCTAGCTCTTAGATGACACCGACCTGTATGCACCCTTGCACACCGCCGCGGCCGCCTATTAAATGATACCCGCACTGCCGCCCGTGACCCGTCTGACAGTGTGTGTCCACCACTCCAGACTCTCAGCTGTCACTCTCTCGCTGCGGCTGCGAGCAGTCTGACAGACTGTCTGAGACAGTCTGTCAGACTGCTCGCAGCCGCAGCGAGAGAGTGACAGCTGATGAGAGTCTGGAGTGGACACACACTGTCAGATGGGTCACAGGGAGCAGTGCGGCTCTGTCTGTGAGTGTGAGAGCAAGGCACTTCATCTCACCCTGTGAGCCCTCAGCCAGCCAAGCCAACTCTTGTGTTGCGTGCTTGCTGCCAGCCCACTCAGTCTGGAGGAGAGACTCACTCCGGCTGGCCTGGCAGCAAGCGAAGACTGCCTGTCTCTCACCCATTGTGGCACTGTGTGTGCCTGTACCTCTTCCTCCTGATAAGCGCAGCAGCGCTGCGTATGTGTAGTGTGATGTCATCACGGCCCGCAGGGGCGCGTGATGATCACACAGGGGGGCAGAATGGGAGTCTATGGGACATCACCACCAGGTCAGGTGACAGTACCCCGGTCACCCCGCCGGCGCCAAGAGGAGTTGGACCAGGCCAGGAGAGGAGGAGTCAGCAGTCAGGACTTAACTACAACTCAAGTCAAGTGACAGCACAGGTAAGCCAGTAGTTGTTTGGGTGCACTGTATGGCTTGACTGAGGCTAGGGGAGGGTTGAGAGGGCTACTAGTGGTAATTGGTAATAAATAATTATGAAAAGTGCCCTTTTTTTCATTTGAGCCCCTGCCCTCCAAAATGTCTGTGCACGTCCCTGCCCTAGGGTGAAAATCTTGGCTGCAAGTTCTTTCCCTAGGAGTTGCCCACTGAGGCTTCTTCTTGATATATAGTAATCTGAAGACAGAAGACCAGCTAAAAAGGTGAGCACCCTTTGAGTGCCGAGGTTCACATGTCCCACGCTTCCTCATGTACTCATTGGGTTTATCTCTATGTCTGTGGGGTGTTTGGAGCATGTTTCTGTGGTAACTTAACCCTTTGGCTGCTTGTTTGGCATCTTTTGGGGGTGTTGTGGGCACTTTCCCTACTGGGATTGGTGTTTATTGGGTCTACTGACTTGTTCTAGTGGGCTTTTGCATGGTTTTTACATTTGGTTTTCACCTTGTAAAATTTGTGTTTAGCGCCTTTAAGGCGTGCGTTTACCGCATAGATGCCATTGCTCTATTCACTTCCATGGGGCTTTACAGTTTGGGACATATCTCTGCAAGGTCAGAGATGGCTCATTGTGGTGATCTGCCCTTGCTCTGTTATCCTGTCAATGTTCTCAGCATTTTGGGGAGCTCATGGGGCTTCGGGCACTATTGGGGTACTCTTTTAGCGAAACTACAATTCCCATGAGCGCTTGCTTCACTCGCTCATTTCTAATTGGCTCCTGCAGCGGCAGCCATTTTGTGCCTTTACTGATTGAGTATCATATACAGGGCTTGGACTCTCCTTCACTCCTCAGCAGTATAACCCTTCATCTGCCAGATAAGTCTATTTTAGCTTTTGCTCCTCATGTCACTCAGGGTTACCTAGAGAATACTCAGGTCATGTTTGCCCAGCATGCGCTGCTGCCCGAGTCCCCTGCAGGGACCTCCAGTCATACACTAGAGCCAGTCTGGATGCAAGAATTTAAGGCTACTACCAGGGACTTCCAGTCCACCTTACAACTCCTTCTATCCACTTTGCAGGTGGTCTCCATCCCTAGCAGATCTTCCCTGCCTAAAGGAGGAATTATTGGTGGATTCTGATGATGAGGACTGTTCTGCTGTCCCTTCCTCTCAGTTTTTTGGGGACCCCATTTGAGGCTAATCCTGTTCACTCAGCTGAGGGCTTGATCAGGGCTGTGTTGGACACCCTGAACATTCCCTTGGTACAGGAGGTTTCATCTGACCCCTCTGATGTATTCCAGGAGCCTATTAGGCCCCATACTTGTTTTCCACCTAACCCACCCTGGACCTCTTAGTGTCTGAGGAGTGGAAGTTTTCAGACAGAAAACCATCTGTCTCTAGGAAGTTTGCTAAGCTTTACCCATTCTCTGAAACGGCCCTAGCTCAGTGGGTTCATCCTCCCAAGGTGGATGCCCCTGTTTCCAGGCTGTTTCAAGTCCACTGCCTTGCCTGTGGATGATGCATCTGCTCTGAAAGACTGGATTAACAAAAAGCTTGACACCTCTCTCAAGGCCATTTTTGTGATGGCTGGTTCTACCCTGCACCCCGCATTTGCTGAGGCATGGGTGAACAGAGCCGTGGCTGTTTGGACTAAACAGCTCACTTAAGCTGTCCGTCAGGGAGCTCCTACTGCTGACATGTTGTGGCTTCTCGCCAACATCTCTGAGGCTCAGCATTATGTTTCTGCTGCTCTGTTTGACGCTGTGGGCATGGTAGCCAGGGCATCCACCATGTCTGTGGTAGCCAGATGTGCTCTCAAAATCTGGTCTGCTGACACTGCCTCCAAGAGGGATCTCCTGTCTTTGCCCTTTCAGGGCACCTCATTGTTTGGTCCTGTCCTTAAGTATCTGATCAGTGAAGCCACTGGATGGAAGAGTACTCACCTGCCAGTGGTCCAGCTAAGGCTCCGCGCGCCTCATTCAAGCCTAAGCAGCAACGGAGGCCTAAGTCCTCCGCTAAGCCCAAGGCTTCCAAACCTCCTTCTGCATGACTTGTTGAATCCGGGTCCCCACCCGCAGGTGGGTGGCCACTCTCGCCACTACCTCTCGGCTTGGGAAGCCTCTGTGCTGGACCCGTGGGTTTTGCAGGTGGTGGCTGCGGGGTAAAGGATCCCCTTTTCCTCCTTCCCGGACCTTCTCTTCTCGCTCTCCTCTGGGAGCAGAAAAGCGCCGCCTTTTCGAGGGAGCCATTCAGGCCCTTCTGGACAAGGCGGTCTTGGAACCAGCTCCTCAGGAAAGGGGGTTGGGATTCTACTCCAACCTCTTCGTGGTTTCCAAGAAGGATGGTGGTGGTTGTCCCATTTTGGATTTGAAGGATCTCAACTCTTTTGTGGTCAGGTCCCAGTATCGCCAGGAGTCACTACACACAGTGATAGCTGCCATGTCCCCTGGGGAGTTTCTAGCTTCTCTTGATCTTTAGGATGCATATTTGCACATTACCATTCATCCAGAGAGTTGGCAATATCTCCGCTTTGCCTGCGACCAAGGGCATTTCCAGTTTTCTGCCCTCCCCTTTGGCCTGACCACGGCTCCTCAAGTCTTAAACAGGGTCCTGGGAGCCTTGATTTCCGTCCTACATCGAGACGACATCAGAGTCACCCCGTACATGGACGACTTATGAAGGCCTCTTCTCCAGAACTCCTTCATCAGCAAGTGCAGGATTGTATTCATGCTCTGTCCCGTCACGGGTGGATCATCAATCTGGACAAGTTCGACTTTGTTCCTTCACAGGGGATGGTCTTTCTAGGCATCCTCTTCAACACTCAGAGAGGGATGATTTTCCTCATGTACAAAGTGGATAATCAGATTGCACTGAAGGTCCAGGCTGTCCTGAATCAGGATCCGGTTCCAGCAAAGAAGTTGTCATCCCTGGTGGGGAAGTTCATTTCCACCATAGAAGCGGTTCTGTTTGCCATGGCTCATACCAGAGAACTTCAGAGGTTTCTAATCCTGGCATGCTGGGATTGGCCAGATCTCCTGGAGAGGTCCTTATCTGTCCCTCTTCACATGGAGCTGAGTCTCTTGTGGTGGCTCAACCTGAGCAATCTGCTGAAAGGCAGGCCATTCATGGTGGCATTTTGGACAACAGTGACGACGGATGTCAGCCTCTCCGATTGGGGAGCGGTTCTGGGGCACTCTGGCATACCTTTTTCCTCCAATTCCCCTGTTGCACAGGGTGATACAGAAACTGCGACTGGAGAGCTGCCCAGTCATTCTGATTGCTCCGTACTGGCCTACTATCATGGTCCCCGTGTTGCCCTGTCAATCTTGGCTGAATTACCTGTGCATTGGAGGAAGCTGATTGGCCCGTCCAGGATGTTCCTTTATATGCTGGAGTTTGGGCACTTGTCAGTTGCCCTTTCGTGGTGTTCCTGTGCCTCGTTGTTGAGTTCCAGTGTCTCCTGTGTACCGACCCGGCTTGTCTGACTCCTCTCCTGATCCTGCTCCGTGATTGACCCGGTTCTGGCTGACGACCCTGCTCCGTGATTGACACGGTTCTGGCTGACGACCCTGCTCCTTGATTGACCCTGTTCTTCGGCTGTTGTTCCTGCTGCAGTATTGATCCGGTTCCGGTTGTCGCTCCGGTCCTGTCTGCTGTTCCGGTGTTCCAGTATTGCTCCGGTCGCTCCGGCGACATTCTGAACTGTTTAAGTGACTTGCTGTTTCTCTCACTATCGTCTAGCTGTAGCCTGAGGTTGCTTTGCCATCCGCTGATTGCTAAGCTGTTCTCTCCTGTACAGAACCACTTAACCTGTGCAGTGCCTGTAGTCTCCGGTCTCGTGCCCCCTTTATCGCTTGCCAAGCATACGGTTACCCGTTTGAGCCGCTACTCTGAGTGCCTCTATTACAGCCATATTATCTCCTGCAGAGCACTGTCTGTCCGGTGTGCACCGTGACCGTGCCGGCTGGCGCTGGTAGTCTGTTCGCTCTTGCTGTGAGAATGGAGTGCGGCACCGGAAGGGTGTCCTGACTCCGGCCTACATACGCTCAGAGGGTACGCTATCCACTGCACTTCCCAGTGCTTCGGCTCTTTGTAGCTTGTGCAGTAACCGTAAGTACTGGCACCCAAGGGGTGTCAGGGCACAATCCATTTGGCACACTCAGGGTTAGTACTATTTACAGTCAAGGGTGATTCTGGTTCTGGTTACTTCAGCTCTGGCAGTAGCATTCCTCTTAAGCCCACGGAGGTGGTATTGGCTCAGCTCTGGGCACTTGTGTGCATTCCTATTCCAACTTGAGAGTGAATTCAGTGCAGACACTTTACTCCTTTTCCGCTATTCAGAGACTGTGTTCCAGAGACTGCTGGGCGTTGGCCAATCTAAGACTGAGTCTCTCCTATTGCACCTGTTAAACCTTTGGGGTTATTCCCCGTCTATACATAGCACATATTCCTACCACTATATTGCATTCACTTTGTCTGTAATTGCATTACTGTTATTCCTGTGCTGGCCCCTAGGGGCATTGTTTTACATTCCAGATTCAATAAAACTGTGTATTACTGTCACTTTTCCCGTCTGAGGTCATGGCCCTTTCGTACTGTAATGGTTTTCTGACACTCAGACCAGGGTATGAAGTAAAACTGTGTTTTTACTTCATACCCTGGTCTGAGTGTCAGAAAACCGTTACACCTCGGCAGGCTTGGTTTCCAGAGCTTCTGGATCTCTCAGTGGCGGCTCCCCTCCCGTCCAAATCTCCTTCTACAGGGTTACCTGTGGAAGGAGGATGTTCATCGTCTGGTTTTGACAGCATGGAGATTGAATCTTCAATTTTGAAGAAGAAGGGATTTTCTTCTGTGGTGGTGGTTACTATGCTTAGTGCCCATAGGCTAGTCTCCTCTAGTTTGGTCTACCTTTCTATCTTGGTATGCTGATAGGGACCTGTACCAGTATTTTGATCTTCCTACGGTCCTTTCCTTCTTCTAGGATGGTGTAGATAAGGGTCTCACAGTCTGAGTTCTCTTAAGGTTCAGACTTCAGCTCTCTCTGTTTTCTTACAGAGGAGCCTTGCTATTCTTCCTGATGTCAAGGTTTTCTTCCAAGGCATTGCTCATTCCCGTCCTGTGTTTAAGAATCCTACTCCTCAGTGGGACCTTAACTTGGTTTTGGCCATCTTTCAGCTCCCTCCCTTTGAGTCACTGGCCACTATTCCTCTCAGTCTGCTGATGTGGAAGATGGCTTTTCTCCTGATGATTGTGTCTGCATGCCCTGTCCTGTAGGTCACCCTTTTTGGTGTTTCACAAGGACAAGGCGGTGCTTCGTAAGAGTTTTTCCCGAAGGTGGTATCTGAGTTCCATATTAATCAGGAGATTGTGGTTCCTTCTTACTGCAAACCCTACTTCTGACAAGGAGAAGGATCTTCACCTGATGGATGTTGTACGTTGTCTCAAGTTCTATTTGCATCGCACTGAGCCATTTAGGCAGTCTGACACTCTTTTTGTCATTCCTGAGTGTCCCAGGGCAGGGAAGCCTGCTTCCAAGGTAACCATTGGTTCTTGGATCAAGTCTACTATTAGTAAGGCTTACGAACGTAGGAAGAGGCCTGTTCCCTTTCGGGTCACGGCTCATTCTATGAGGTCTATTGGGGCAACTTGGGCCTACAAGAATCAGGCCTCAGCTGAACAGTTGTGCAAGGATGCCACTTAGTCATCTGTGCATACCTTCTCGAAACACTACCGTGTGAATGTGCTGGCATCTGCTGATGCCAGTTTTGGGAGGTAGATCCTGGTGGCAACCTTGCCTGTCTAGGATCTCATTAGTTTCGTAGTACTCTTTCACTTTTGAGCCCTGTTGGCTCTAGTTCAGTGTGTAACAGTTCCTAGGGTCTGTTTTGCCCCTGTTCAGTGTCTGTTGACACTCTGCGGTTGTTGTTGAGCTATTCATGATCTGTTTGTTCATTGGTGCTCTGGTGACTTTCGGGGGCCTGCGCCTGGTCCTTGCCTTTCTTCCCGCCGTGGGGAACTTAATGGTTGGACATCCCAAAGTTACCAGTAACCTGTATTGGATGACAGAGAAAAGAGGTGCTGTGTTACAGTTCAGTGTCCATTGATGCTTTGTTTGTTTGGGCTATTCAGTACTCTGATTAGTCCATAGGAGCTCTGGTATCATGGGGGACTAGCTCTTGGTCCTTGCCTTCTTTTCCCACCACAGGGAACTCAATGTTGGTACGTCTCAAGGTACCTGTAAGCTATATTGGACGACAGAGAAAATAGGATTTTAGTCTTACCTGTTAAAACCTTTTCTCTTAGTCCATACAGGTTACTGATCTCCCACCCTGTCAAGGGACCATGCTTGGCTCTCCTGTGGCAGAACATGGGGGTCCTTTCGAGTTCATGCTCACAGGAGTCTTCCTTTACCTTCTTACTACCTAGTCAATAGCTAGTTTTCAAATCTTACTGGATGGTGATTGGCTAGCTGCAAGATAAAGAGAGGAGGTAGGCTCCAGCCAGCAGAATTTTTCCTGCCTACTTAAAGGGATAGTAATACTTCCAAATTACTAATCCCCATATTGTAGCTATGCTAAAAAAAAATGTATTGCCCCTTATGGTTTGAGAGATAATAGCGTGTAAAGTTCCCCCCTCCCTCCCCTTTCCCTGAAGTCAGCATTCTAGCTGACTGCAAGGAAAGCTGTCGTATGACCGTCTTATGTGCATCAGGCGGCTCTGCAGCCGAGCAGAGTTCGCGTTTATAAAAAAGAATCCTTTCACTGAAACGTTCTTCTACGTGTGCTTGGTTTGCAAGCACACGTAGAAGACCGTTTCAGTGAAACATTTCTTTTTTATAAACGCGATCTCAGTTCTGCTGCAAAGCCGCCTGATGAACATAAAACCGGATATCCCTGCAGTCTGCTAGAACGCTGACTTCAGGGAAAGAGGAGGGATGGGGGAACTTTGTGAGCTATTATCTCTCAAACAATATGATTTTGAGAGATGACACTGGGGGCATGGCATAGCTACAATATGGGGATTAATAATTTGGAAGTATTACTATCCCTTTAAAGGGGCTGTTCGCCTACCCAAAGTTACCAGTAACCTGTATGGACTAAGAGAAAAGGATTTAACAAGTAAGACTAAAATCTTATTGGACACACATTCAGTTATATGGAGACACACCTTCGAGAGCGATGCTCCCCCACTCAAGTCCAAACCACACTGGTTACAAGTGAAAAATTGCAATGTGTGTATAAAGGAAAGTTTACAACTGATAAGTAATGAACCCCCTGACAGGTATGTGAGAGAAGGGTGGGGATTATGAGAGACAGACAGAACCATGATACACAGATATAAAATATAATAAAAGAGATGGGTTAACACGTACCAGAACAAAACAAATAGAAGGAAATATTATATAAAATCTTGGCAGTGTGGAAGGAATACAAAGCTTTATGGTAATACAGGCCTGCTTTTCAATGCATTCCGTACCACTCTGGCACTCAAAGGGTTAACAGCTGGCATCTACCATCAGTGAAAATGAGCCCATAAAGTCTGCATGCTTTTGTATGCAAACAGATTGCTCATATAGGACAACCGACAGCAATTAATGAGTGAGCTTGAGCAATGACTTCTGACATAGGAAGGTTGTATAAGGTAAATCAATCTGGCAATAACATTTCACATCTATCATAAGCATAATGTTACAGATAAAATGAATTCGCAGATGAGTAAAGACAAGGTGCCACAAAGAAGCAGCAAGTTTAACTCAGAATAATAATTTTTTCCTATATTACAGCTATATTTCAGACTGCAAAATGAGAAAAGAATTGTATTGTGACTAAAAATTGCTTGGCTGTATCTCCCGACAGGGGTGCCAGACAGAGCTGAACTGGTCAGTGTTTTAAGACTGACACACCCATGGTGAGATTCGACCAGGTAACGTGTAATCACAATACAATTCTTTTCTTGTTTTGCATTACAGTTTTTCTGACTTGCAGCACACCATACTATTTCTAATATAAGTATCTGCCCCCCTCAAAATCAGTCTATAATAAAGAATACAAGGCTCCATCCAGGTGGGCATAGAGGGCTTCAATGATGCAGAAGAGCTGGCAGGTTCTTCAGAGAAAGATAACTATTACAAACTGTAGAACTGAAGGACTAATTAACTAGGTGTAGGATGAAGGCTAATCAGATAGTCCTGAGTCTCATTCAAGTCTCATTCAGACAGGTGGTCAAATGCAACTTAAGCAGAGCCCAAGATGAAAACAAGAGGATCAATGTAGTTTAGTAACTATTTGAGTGCCAGAGGGGTACAAACACACTGCATACCCCTCTGGCCCTCAAAGAGTTAATTGATCCAATCATAATATGGTTAAAATTAGCAAAACATTTATATGAAAGACAACATCTTACAGAATACATCAAGCTAGGCAAAGCAGCTTAGGTAGGACCAGTTTTAAGTACATCCAAAAGTGAGAGTGACCCTTTATAGCTTTTTGGATTGGTCCTACCAGCTGGGAGGCAAAGTCAATACCCATTTTTCTGCCATAGAGAGGCACAGGGAAAAAATAAATAAATAAATCAGCGAGACTGTTTATCTGTTCCCTATTGTGTAGCTGGTTTGCCCTAGAACTGCTTCAGTTATGCGTAGTGCATCAGCCTGTATGTTAGGGGGGAGCACCTTGTGGTTCTCCAGCTATTGGCCTACAACACCTACCAATAAAGTTGTTAACAGAGTATGGCAGGAGATTAATTCAATAACTGCTGGCGCGTCATGGTTACCCATCTCTGTGGCAGAGTAAGAGGTGACAGACTGTAGGAGAATGTTCACTACGGTTCTTACCTTGACATTTCAATCTCACACACACACACACACACACACACACACACACACACACACACACACACCATTTTCTTCTCCCTACTTCTGTATCTTTGTGTATATGCTGGATATAATTATGATGATTAGGAAGTTACTTGTAAGGCTCTGTTGAATGGTTGTGATGATTTTGCATTTTGTGGCTCAGACTTCCTGTACAGTTCAAACCTTGTGTGCCAGTTTTCTTACAATTGGGAAGCTTACCATTACTGAATTTGAGAACTCTTGGGGTAGATCTAAAAATTAAATTGGTTGAATAAACAAAAACTGGGGTTGAGAGAGGAACATTTTCATTAGAAGAGACTAAATGAGGAAACCATAAAATGGGAGAGAAGATTGGGAAGAGTAACAATAGATTATGCATAAAAATAAATATAATATATGCTTATTTGGTTGTTGGTCTTATTCTAAAGTACATTCACTTAAGCAACATAATATTGTTCATCATTTAAGGAAAAAACAAAAAAACAAGTAGAAACGATGGACTAGAGGGTACATTAAAGAGATAGTAATACTTAAAAATTACTGTCCCCCATGTTGCAGCTAGCAAAAAATGGAGTTAAATGACACCAGCGCCATCTCTCAAACCTTTATGGTTTGAGAGATATCCGCTTTCAAAGTTCCCACCGTTTGGCTTTTCCCGACATCATCGTTCTAGCGGAGAGCAGGAGAATCCTCTACTGGGATCAGCCAGCGGCTCTGCAGCAGAGCCAAGATCACGTTAATAAAAAAGAAATCCTTCACTAAAAAGGTCTTCAACGTGTGCTTGGTTTGCAAGCACACGTAGAAGACTTTTTTAAGTTAAGGATTTCTTTTTTATTAACGCAATCTCGGCTCTGTTGCTCCGCCGGTCCCGGATTCCCTTGCTGTCAGCTAGAATGCTGACGTCAGGGGAGAGGGAACTTTGAAAGAGGATATCTCTTAAACAATAAAAGATTGAGAGATGCCGCTGGTCTCATTTCACTCCATTTTTTACTTGCTACAACATGGGAATAGTAATTTAAGTATTACTATCCCTTTAAAATTGATGAAAACTGTTATGAGCCGTTTTCAATTGTCAATATAGCATTTTCACATAAGGAGCACACTTAAAGCAGTAAAGGATACATTTTTAAAGTTATAGTAACACAAAAAAAAACCCCAAAAAAAACAAACGTACTTCCATTGCCGAGAGGTGTTTTATTCAAAAAGGTATTGCAGCTCAAACTTGAATTTTTAAGGTGGAATATCTCAATGGCATGAAGTTTTACAACGGTGCTGTTGTTACCCCATCCAATGTACAGCTCTGGTCAGTTGACCATAAACCTGCATAGGATGGTGTAGCAACAACGCCACTAACATTTCAGGCCATTGAGAAACTGCACCTTAAAAATAAAAGTTGGATCTTCACTAATGTTTGAATAAAACACCTCTTAGGTGTGGGAGTTGTACAGGGCCGGCGCCACCTATAGACGAGGTAGGCGCCGGCCTAGGGTGCACATTCTCTGAGGGCGCATGCGCATCGGCCCCCGCTGCCGCTCACCACTTACTGCGGAAGCAAAAAAAAAAAAAAAACGTACGTTTCGGTGCCCTCCCTCAGCTGGCTATTTTCTTAATGTAGCACAGCGATACCAGTTTCTCTCTCCCCCTCCGCTCCTTCAATCCTGGACCAGAGAAACAGGCATCACTGTGCTACATTAACCCTTTCAGTGCCAGAGGGGTACGCAACGCATAGTTTTTCAATGCGTTGTATACCCCTCTGGCACTGAAAAGGTTAAAAAAAATAGCCAGCCAAGGGAGAGCACCTTAACGTACTCACTGGGGGAGAGAGAGACGTGCACCGGAAACAGTAAGTGGAACAGGGGTCAAGTGAGGGGATAAACAGTCAGACTGGGAGAGAGAGAGAGTCAAAGGGGGGATCAGCAGTCAAGAGGGGGAGAGAGAGAGTCAAATGGGGGGATTAGCAGTCAAGAGGGGGATCAAGAGGGAGAGAGAGAGTCAAAGGGAGGGATCAACAGTCAAAAGGGGGAGCAAGACTCAGACTGGGAGGGAGAGAGAGAGAGAGTCAAAGGAGGGTCAACAGTCAAGAGGGGGAGAGAGTCAAAAGGTGGAGAGAGTCACATATAGAGAACATACACTCTGTCACACTGATACACATATAGAGAAGCACACACATAATTACACACTGATATCCTTACAGTCACACACACACACACATACATACATACAGGGAACACATACTGACACACACACACACACACACACACACAGGGAACACACTGACACTTAAACACATACAGAGGCGGGGCATAAATGGGTAGGGCACAAGGGGTGGAGCCAAGAGGCGGCAAAATTAGGTTTTGCCTACGGTGGCAAAAATCCTTACACCAGCCCTGGAGTTGTATATTCTGTAGGGTTTATCATCCTGAGCAATACATTTTCACATATAAATGTTACTATCCCTTTAAAGTTTTATTAGGTCTACTTTTCTTTTAAAAAGAGGTATTTTAAATACTATAACGTGTTAATTTTGTGCAAACAGCATTGTGAGAAAATGTGGTAAAATCCTTGGAAGCTGCATTCTGAACCATTTGAGTGCCAGAGGGGTACAAAATACATTGCTCTGCAATGCAACACTCAAAGGGTTAATATTACTTCTGCCTCCTAAATGTAGGGGATATTTAAATTCTGTACTTTAAGCCAGGGGCAGCTCCAGATCTCATCCACAACACAATTGGACATTTCAATATAGACTGTTTCTTTGATATATGTTCAATTTCTTCCACATTTGCAGGACAGTTGTTGAACCACAAATGATGATTTCTATTTATTTATTTATTTATTTTTTTTAAAATCTTTATTGGGAAATCAAAATGATACATTGTCATATCAATGAAAGACATATAAAATCACAACTCCAGAATAGGAAACAATTCCAGTATCTAAAAAAAATACAGTGTGTGTACAACAAGGCTTATCAGAATTCTATTCAATGCATAAAAAAAAAGATGTGTGATACATGAACCATTGCACTGCCCGAAAGTCCATCAAGACCCTTTGATACCACTAGGCTACACTGACAACAGGGCAGTGTTTAGATACATAGACAGTTCGGGGGTGATGTAAAAAAAAAAAAAAAATAGCATTGAATAATTAAAGGCCACTAGGCTAGGAAGATAACAGAGATGACATAAGACAAAGAAGAGCAGACATTATCAAGATAAGGAAAGAAATTAAAGGAAGATATATGAGTCATAAAGAGAACTAAAGAAAGAGTAAGAAGCTAGATGAGCAAAATAAGGGGAAAAAAGGTAGGAAGGAGGGAGAGGATCTGGGAGGAAAAAAAAGGGGGGAGGGGGACTAGGGGGAGTCCCGCTTCGGCCACCACCAACAGCGCTGGGTAATAGTACCACAACTAGAGACCTGCGTTGTCTCAAGTCGAAATTGCTATAGCAGAGGGAACAGAGAAGGCCCATGAGGACCTGTCCCAAAACTCCCACACCGCTCTGTAGTCCCCAGCCCTACTCAGCGAGTAAGCATGTAACTTCTCCATATCTCTGAAATGGTTAACTCTACCCCTCCAGCTTTCCAAAGAAGGGGCTGTCTGGGCCCTCCAGGACGAGGCAATGGTCAATCGAGCTGCAGTCAGCATGAAATGAAGTAATGGAAATTTCCGAGCAGGGAAGGTAGAACTCAGGGAAAATAGAAAGAGAAGAGGATCTCCCGGGATCGGAAAACCCAGCACCTCACAGAGAACACCTTCAATCTTGGACCAATAAGTTGCGATCAGTACACAAGTCCACCAGATATGTGTCATTGTGCCTCCCGTCTCCCCACATCTCCAGCACACATCTGGTACTCCACATCCCATCTTTGCTAGCCGAGAGGGCGTCAGGTACCATCTAGTGATTAATTTGTAAAACCCTTCTTGGGAAGGAACATCTCTAGGGAGATAGTGCATCAGGCCAAAAATGCTACTCCATACGTCCCGATTTTCCAACATAGGGACCTGCAATTCTCTACTCCAAACAGAGGCAAAGCCTGGAAGATCCTGAGTGTCACCATCACCAAATAGTTTATATACCTTGGAAAGTAAACCGGACCGACTTATATCCGTGACTAAAAACCTTTCCATAGGTGAGAGGGGTCTGACCACTGGTCCGTGACGTAATAAACGTTGTATATAGTGCCGAATTTGTAAGTATCTCCACCATTCCGACCCCGGGATCCCGTTTGACCGAACCAGGTCGTTAAACAGAATAGGCTTCCCCCCCTCAAACAGAGAGGCGATGTGTCCCAGTCCTTGGGTCTCCCAACATCTGAACGCTCCTGCTTCCATGCCCGGAGTAAAGTCCGGGTTGCCTCGTATGGCCAGAAGTGGCGAAGGATAGGCTGTCCAACCCCTACGATCTCCTCTCCTCCAAAGGCGCAAAATTGGGCCTAAAATAGGACACTTCAACAAGGCACTAGGGATCTTGGCTTTCGGTATAAAAGGCAGCTGCTTTGGGTCAAGCAGTGGGAACGACTGTAGAGAAATATGCGACCAGTCAGCCCTTGAGCCACCTTGCATCAGGTCCACCAAATTGGTAAGCACTAGGGGTGCACCGAAATTTCGGTGGCCGAAATGTTTCGGCCGAAAACGGCCTTTTCGGCAAAAAGCCGAAATAAAACAAATGGCCGAAAATCCTTGTCAGCCCGCATCATCACGCGCCCCTGCGGGCCGTGATGACATACAGACAGAGAAGAGGGCAGAGGCACCGGAAGAGAAGCGCTTGCTGCCAGCAGACTGATCGTTACTGTCTGGCAGCAAGCGCTTCTCTTCCGGTGCCTCTGCCCTCTTCTCTGTCTGTATGTCATCACGGCCCGCAGGGGCGCGTGATGATGCGGGCGGGCAGGAGGGAGCTCAGAGCCAGCCAGCCAGCCGCAGGGGACCGGGAGAAAGAGAGGTACAAAGGGGGAGAAAGTATATAGGGGAGAAAGAGATGCACAAGTGGGAGAAAGAAGTACATGGGGGAGAAAGAGGCACAAGGGGTAGAAAGAGGCACAAGGGGTAGAAAGAGGCACATGGGGTAGAAAGAGGCACATGGGGGAGAAAGAAGTACATGGGGGAGAAAGAGGCACATGGGGGAGAAAGAAGTACATGGGGGAGAAAGTGAGGCACAAGGGAGAGAAAAGTACATGGGGGAGAAAAAGAAGTACAAGGGGGAGAAAGAGGCACATGGGGGAGAAAGAAGTACATGGGGGAGAAAGAAGTACATGGGGGAGAAAGAGGTACATGGGGGAGAAAGAGGCACTAGGGGGAGAAAGTGAGGCACAAGGGAGAGAAAAGTACATGGGGGAGAAAGTGAGGCACAAGGGAGAGAAAAGTACATGGGGGAGAAAGAGGCACAAGGGGGAGAAAGAGGCACAAGGGGGAGAAAGAGAGGCATAAAGAAGTACATGGGGGAGAAAGTGAGGCACAAGGGGGAGAAAGAGGCACAAGGGAGAGAAAGAAGTACATGGGGGAGAAAGAGAGGCACAAGGGGGAGAAAGAAGTACAAGGGGGAGAAAGAGAGGCACAAGGGGGAGAAAGGCACAAGGGGGAGAAAGAAGTACATGGGGGAGAAAGAGAGGCACAAGGGAGAAGAAGAAGCAAGGGGGAGAAAGAGAGGCACAAGGGGGAGAAAGAGAGGCACAAGGGGGAGAAAGAAGTACATGGGGGAGAAAGAGGCACAAGGGGTAGAAAGAAGTACAAGGGGGGAGAAAGAGAGGCACAAGGGGTAGAAAGAAGTACAAGGGGGAGAAAGAGAGGCACAAGGGGGAGAAAGAAGTACATGGGGGAGAAAGAGAGGCACAAGGGGGAGAAAGAAGTACATGGGGAGAAAGAGAGGCACAAGGGGGAGAAAGAAGTACAAGGGGGAGAAAGAGAGGCACAAGGGGTAGAAAGAAGTACATGGGGGGACAAAGAAGTACATGGGGGAGAAAGAGAGGTGCATAGACCCCATAGTAAAATAATAACAATGATGCATGTTAACTGTGTAAAGTTTTTTATTCTACTGTTTGTTTTTAACACTCAGTTTGTTCATTAAATAATGAAAAATTAGCATATTGTTTTTTTTATCCAATTAATCGAAAAAATAATTTTATAAAAACCTTTTTCAAAGTCAAGGTTTAAATACATTCATAATGCATATTTTAAAACCCTATCTCTGACTTTGAACCGGTTTTGACAAAATTATCTTTTAAAACTTGTTTTTGTTTGTAAAATAGAAACATCTTGGCCATTGCTGGGCAGTCATAAGAATCTCATTTCTCCACTACCAGAAATGAGATTCTTATGTTTGCCCAACCCTGGCCAAAATATTTTTTTTCCTTTTTACAAACAAAAACATAATATAACAGGCTAAGTTTATGAAAACTTTTTAAAAGTCAGGGTTACGGTTTTAAAATATGCATTAAAGTCATTTTCGGTTTCGGTTTTCGGCCAAGTGCATCCTGACGTTTCGGTTAAAAATTTTCATTTCGGTGCACCCCTAGTAAGCACACAGGCTTCATGGTAACGTTGAAAATCCGGAAAAGCCAAACCACCTTCCTTCCTAGGGGCCATCAGCAATTTTCTTCCACAACGCGGATTCGTCTTCCGCCAGACAAATTTGAAGAGTATTGAGTGAAGTGAGCGAAAGAAGGCTTTGGGGAGACTAATTGGCAAAGTCTGAAATAGATATAAGACACGTGGCAGGATAATCATCCTTATCACATTTATGCGCCCAAACCAGGATATATGTAAATCATTCCAAGACCGTAAAGTATCGGAAATACACCCCAGCAATGGAGCATAATTAAGAGCGTAAATGGAGGAGATAGAGGATGGAATACGTACCCCAAGGTAAGTAATGTGTGACGAGGGCCACATAAATTGAAATTCCGCTTGCAGGGCTTTACACAGTTGAGAGTCCAGCCCAACATTCAAGATTTCGGATTTCGAAGCGTTAATTCGTGAATTAGAGAGAAAGCCATATTCGTCCACCAGAGACATCACTGCCCTCAGAGAGACTACCGGGTCCGTCAAGGTAAGCAAGATGTCATCCGCAAAACCTGAGACCGTAAAGTCTCTATCAGGATCCGGCACTCCCTTAATATCCGGATGAGATCTAAGTGCATTCAAAAGAGGTTCCAGGACTAGTACGTAAAGCAAGGGTGATAAAGGACACCCCTGTCTAGTACCATTTAGAATGGGAAAGGGATCAGAAAGCAACCCATTTACCTTGACCCTAGCAGTAGGGTTTGTATATAACGCCTGAATCCAATTAAGAAATCTAGGACCCATCCCTATTGAGTCAAGGACCCCAAATAGAAACCCCCAATGGACTCTGTCAAAGGCTTTCTCTGAGTCTAAAGAGAGGAATATAGTAGGGACCCTAGTAGTCGAAACACGGTGGAGAATCGAGACGATGCGAGTTGTGTTATCTTTCGCTTGGCGGCTGGACACGAATCTAGCTTGATCTGCATGAATCAAAGTAGGTATGAACTCTCTAAGCCTCAACGCTAAAAGCCTAGCAAACAATTTAAGGTCTACATTCAGCAGAGATATTGGTCTATAACTAGAACAACTCTCAGGATCCTTCCCTTCTTTATGGATCACAGTAATGTGAGCCTCAGTTGTCTGAGGTGGGAAGGCCAAGGAGGCAGAAATGGAGTTGAAAGAAGTTGACATCCAGTGCGATAAGATGTGGGAGAACGTCTTATAATAACAAGCTGGTAATCCATCGGGGCCAGGGCTCTTCCCCATCGGCAACTGTCGGATTGCCTTACAAATCTCATCTACTGTAAAAGCACGATCTAAGGATACAACCGCAGCCTCTGATAATTTCGTTGTCACGAAACGCTGCAGAAAGGATCTCAAAAGCTCCTCCCGGTTGCGACCTGTTGTGTCCGCTGGGGGGACAGAGAGGACAGAAAGGAGTAACTCATTAAGTCTCCACATGGAGACACCTTTCTTGCTATTTGGGAGAGACAAGTCAATGAACACAGGACTGTGATCAGACCAGGTGATGTCTCCAATCTTTGGGTTACGTAAGAAGCTTAGTGAGTACTGATCACATAGGAAAAGGTCGATCCTGGAATATTTATTATTGGCATGAGAGAAGAAAGTGAAATCTCTATCAGAGGGATGTTCTAAACGCCAGATATCAAGAAGGTGATAACGATGTAGGGTGGCGTTAAAGGATGCAACCACAGATTTTTTAAAAGAAGAATGAGGTGGGTTACAGTCCATAGAGGGGTCCAAGGGGAAATTTAGATCTCCACCAAAGAGCAAGACACCCTCTTGAAAGGCATCCAGCTGATTAAAGAGATCCGACAGGAAGCTACCCTGCTTCTCATTTGGGAAATAAGCATTTACTAATGTAATTTTGGTGTCCCATAGGACACCCTTGACCATTACAAATCGTCCCAAAGGGTCACAGAAACTATCTATGGCAGTCCAGGGCACAGAGCGGTGTAGGAAAATAGAGGCCCCCCTAGCCTTAGATTCCGATGTGGAATGCCATTGAAACGGGTAATGATGGGAGCCAAAAGCAGGATGGGAACCTCTGCGGAAGGGAGTCTCCTGTAAGAACAGAACCCGTACTTCTTTCTTAATCATCTCCCTTAGCAACATGCTCCTTTTCTCAGGTACATTCAATCCATGTACGTTAAGAGAACAACACTTCAACATCAAAGATTCAGCCATAGTAGAGATCATGAAGGCAACGCAAAAGGCAAAAGCGAGAGACCCCCCAGACGTAGGAAATAGACGAAGGGGAAGGGAAAACAGGGGGATGGGTAGTAGTGAGATGGACTAAGAGAAGAGAGGGAAAAGAAAAGTCAAAAGGAAACAGAACAGAAAAAGAAATAGAAAGAAGGAAAGAAGAGAAAAACTTCGAACCAGAGGTGTCTCCCAACGGGCACTGGGGAAAGAACCCTATGGGAGAGACAAGCGCACTAAAAAGTACACTGATGAGTAATATTCAAACAAGGCTAGGCCAAGACAGCCCAACCCAGGAACATAACAGTACATCTTAATATAGTAACAATTTGGTAACTGTAAACAATGACCCCAAAAGGAGGTATCCAGCTGAGCACAGCGACCTCCAAAACTATAAGGCATAAAAGTAATAAACACGGGTAACTCCTATATCCCAAACCATGTTCGCGTCTCAAACCGTGCCCTAACTAGGACGCCCAGCGAGGCTGCTGTCCAAGAAAGTCTAAACTGCTGACATGGAAAGAAAAAAAAAAAAAAAAATAAATAAATAAATATTTCTGGGCAATAAGGACAGCACTAGACCCAATCCACCCCCCATCTAGACCCCCGGCGTACAGCCTTGTGCACTCAAGCGCACGGGACCCCCCTCCAGACCCCCCCCAAACAAGGGGGGGAAGAGTCCGAAGCGGCAGCCCCGCACCACCAGCCCACCAGTCGCCCCTGTCTAACACAGTAGGCGGCGTCCACTCATGAATAGCTTCAAAACGGCTCAAGGATCACTAAGACAAACCCCTATATCCTCATAACACTGACCACCCAGGCGCACGACCCCAGCCACCCCCACGGGCCAAATAACTCGTATAGGCAAGTAAACAAGGGGGTGACTAACGGCCGCCCACCCGGGCCCGTCTATCACGTGCCCAACCACCCGGCCAACCAGTCCCCACCCACATCCCCCAGTATGCCAGAGTGGACCCCTCCGGACGACAAAGAAAAAAGTCACCATCGCCCGAAGGGGTTCACTCCAACGTCTCCCCCTCCAACATCATCTCCAAAGTGTAGCATAACATATAGTACATGAAATGTAGCAAAACAAGTATACATTGGGTGAAACTGAACCCCTCCAAAACTCTCAAAAGTGCCCATCACCACCCACACATGTCTCTACCTACAATCGTACCGGCATTAGCCGCAGAACAGTGCAGGCCTCCAACCAGGCAAGTCTCTGTGGGAGAAGGAACAATGCGTGCTCGGTGCCGAGCAAAGGCAAGCCAGGGGATCATCCAGCCGGGCCAAGTCCTAAGAGCATGGCGCAGATGAGAAATGTCCCATCCAGAGTGAGGGAAGGCATATATCGTCCTTTAAGTAAGTCAGGCTGGTGAGCTCGGACCATCTCCCCTCGGACTCCAGTGCGGGGTGCTACGAGGGGCCTCACCCCCAGGTCTGTTTTCGGAGGACGGGCCCGCCTCCTCGGCCCAAGAATCCCTCAGGGCGACCGCCAAGGGTGGGATCTGTAGAGCGGTGCAGAACGTATCGGCTTCTTCTAGCGATCTGATGAAGGCCGTTGTCTCACCCTTCTGTGCTTGTAGACTAAAGGGAAATCCCCAACGGTACTTCACCTGGTGCCGAATCAGATGACCGGTCAGGGGCTTAAAAGCTCTTCTCTGCTGGAGAGTGTAAGGCGATAAGTCGTTGTAGATTTGAAATTCTGATCCCTCATATGTCAGAGGTTCCATTTCTCTACTCCGTCTGAGGATCTGTTCTCTCTCTCTGAAATAGTGGAGACAGCAAATTATATCTCTAGGCCTCTGATTTGTGCCTGTTCTACGCCCCAGGGCCCTATGGGCTCTATCGAGGCGAATTTCGTATGTGTCAGGTTTGTTCAGAATCTTCTGAAAAATGAGTTGTAGGGCCTGTTCGAGTTGCTTAGGTAGGATGGTCTCGGGCAAATTTTTCAAGCGTAAATTGCATCGACGCCCTCTGTTGTCCAAGTCGTCTAACCTGTATTGTAGATTAGAAATCGTATCCTGTTGCTCTGAAATATATTGTTCCAGTGCCGAGAGCTGATTTTTACATGTAGTGTGGTCTGTTTCCAGAGACTGCACCCTATGACCCAATTGAGAGACATCTGACTTGAGTTCCTTCATATCCCGGTGAAAGGATGCTTTTAAATCGCTAAAAAGTTCTTTCATATTGGCCTTTGTCGGCCATGTCGATGAATCCAGGTCAGTTGTCTGAGACGCCATGTTTCTCAAAGCAGTAGGTACTGAATACTCCCGAGAGTCAGGCCCAAAGGAGTGAGAAGGACCAGCGTCTTCACACGCAGTTACACCACGCGGCGAAGGCCTCCTGTTCGGCGTGGCGGCAGGCAGCTGTTTAGAAGGTCGTGACGAGCGTCTCTGGGTCTTGGCAGCAGACCCGCACGGCATGTGTATCAGCGGGGTCTTGTAGGAGAACAGAGGTCTCCACCAAATTAGTTAGCTTTGGCAAAAACAATCAGTTCCCAGGTCGAGCCACGGAGCCAAGCTAAAACACGTCCATGTTGGACAGATGCTAGCTCCGCCCCCCGATGATTTCTATTTAGCAGGAATGAGGAAAGGGAATCATGAACAGGTAACAGACACAAAGTATTCCCATTTTGTAAACACTAATCTTTAATATAAAGGGGATAATTGTATCTTGGATATTTTGATCATAAGCCTTACTGGAACACTATTCAGAATACAAAAATGCACAGGCCTGGTTGATTTGTCAATGTGAAAAATTATTTGTAGTTTTAAATAATACTATTATCGGATTTTAACACTTTAAGGACCATGCCTACACAATGCATTGCATAAACCATTGTTTCTTAATGGGTTAACATTTCTAATTTAGCAGAATAAATAGTATATGCTGACTTTCTTTAAAGGGATAGTAATGTTTCATAATAATAGCAGCTCTAATTAATCCACTCTCCAAGGCCCATAGTATTTGGGCCTTGGAGAGTGTTATTTCAATTCTGTCAGAGTTGTAGTTCAAGAGTAATTGAATGATAAAGTATCCCCCCCTCCCGCCCCTTTTACTGATGTAACACTGTTCAGCCAGATCAGAAGGGAGATGCCCAGGTAGATTACAGAGGGGGACAATTTTCAATTAAGATAAAGGAAAAAGCTGAAAAACCTGTCAAGGGGAACAGGGTTTTCATTGTTCTCACAGTAAGAAAATTGTCCCTTGCTGTTAACCAGATTCCACATCCGAGGGGAGCAGTGTTACACTAGGTAAAAGGGGTGGGAGGGGGATACTTTATCATTCAATTACTCTTGAACTACAACTCTGACAGCACTGAAATAACACTCTATATGGCTCAAATACTATGAAGATTAATTGGAGCTACTGCTTTTGTGAAACATTACTATCCCTTTACTTATGATCTTGCCTTGTATCTTCTATTTCAGTTCTTCCCTTCTTTCCACTTTCAGTGAATGAGTGCCCTCTACCTGCAATTTGTTAAAACAATATTCAACCCAAATGCATTTTCAAAAGGCTGTTGTGGCAGGTGTAGTAGACATTAACATCATGGAAAGTAGGAGAAACAAAATCTGATATTGCCAAAACAAGGCTATTACAAAAACATCAAGTCATTAGGTAAAATGTATATACTAAAATCGGAGGTAAAACACTAATATTTAATAAGGGGAATGATTTATGCAGAAATATATTTTCTGATAGAGTATACCTGTAGAATTAGAATTATCTTTTATTTTTTTTCCATCTTCACACACAAAAAAAAAATCCTTTTATGTCTCTGACCATAAACTCCAAGGATCTTGGTTGGCTGACAATTAAACTCTTTGGAAACCATCACAGAAGGATAGTGACACAATTGAATGCTATCCCTGCAGCATAGAGTGCTATATATGCCTCCCACCCCCACATTTTTACATTGTTACTGTCACTGTAAATTGTCACTGTAGCTGCTTTCATGTTTCAATGCTTTGTAAATGTCTCTAGCATCCAAAAGACTGAGAGCACCATTTTGCTAATGGTTCTGTACATTAACATAGGAACCAGAGGTTAGCAAACTGGAGAGGTTATCTCCTCTTTTTACACACCTTAGCGCACAACCCCGTAAGATGGTTTACAAAAGGATATAAATATGTTTATTAGAAACACTGGTATCAAAATACAATTAAAAAAAAGACAGTTGAAAATAATTGAAACATGAGACTTATTAAATTAAATTTAATTGGTGATCTATTTACAAAATACATACAAGTTTTAAAACCACCTCTGGGCAGCATTATCACAATAACTTATTTTAACTCTGGTTTCAAAAACATTCCTTTATAAAAGGTTTCTAGCACAATGCTGAGTAGCAAGCAGTAAGACAACTGCGATTTTATTAGTTCATAGAACAAAATACTGCTAGCCACTGGACCCTTTACAAATACAACCACCACAAACACTAAATATACTGGAGGCTATTTTAAAAAGTTGAACAAAACTGCAATCACATGGCAGTTTTCATCACAGTACTCTTTTCCCTTGATTTGTGCTTAAAACACATATACATATTTGGAACAGAGAAGGCTCTACAAATGCAATTAAAACAATGATCTTGCTGAACTCTTGCCAGGTGGTATCTCTATAATTTTACATATTATATAATACAATTTTCTCAATTTAGGGTAGCCATGTTAGTCCAGTGGTGTAGAGGACAAATGAATGAGTATTGCAGTAGGTCATATACCTTTTTTTTTTTTTTTTATTGGACTCACATTCAATTATATGCTCCCCCTCTCAAGTCCAAAGCACACTGGTTACAAGAGGGAAAAAAATGCAACATGTATATAAAAAGCCACGTAGAGGAATATTTACAACTGAAAAGTAATGAATCCCGACAGGTCTGCGAGGGGAGGGGGAGTATGAGAGAGAAGGAGAGACAGACAGAACCATGACACACAGATATAAGTACAAAAATATCATGAGAGAGATTGGTTAACATGTGACAGAAGAAAACAAATAGAAGAAAAGATTATATAAAATCTTGGCAGTGTGGAAGTAATACCAAGTTTCATGGTAATACAGGCCTGCCACTGTGCTTGGGGATGAAAACACACACATGCAATCTGTTAAGAATTGCCATGGAACAGGGAACCATGTCCCAGTCTTTCGTTTTGTCCAGGCAGACCACTCCATCCATAGTCTTGAGGTCGGAATGCTCAGAAGGAGCTTCAGGAACGAACAGGAGAGAAAGAGGTTCGAAATTAGGACGATCGGTTTTCTCGACAAACAAAGACACACGCACACACTGGACTAAATAAGGACTTGGGATTCCTTGCACTTATAAGATTCTATATAATATTTTCTTCTATTTGTTTTGTTCTGGTACATGTTTACCCATCTCTCTCATGGTATTTTTCTACCTATATCTGTGTACCATGGTTCTGTCTGTCTCTCCCCATCTCTCATACTCTCACTCCCTCCCACCGCATTCCTGTCAAGGGATTCACAGATTTAAACTTGAAGGCTTGTCTCCTTATAAATTAATGTTAGTCCAATAAAAAAAAAAGGTATTATTACATACTGAAATACTCATTCATTTGGTGTGCGGCTTCAGATTTCTTTCAGGAACACAGAGGTTACACTTTACGCTTTTTGGTGGCTGATGGTTCTTCTTGGTCATCCCCTGAAATTAGAAATATCATAATTAAAATCTTTCTGGGAAAATAAATTTGTATTCTATAAGCCAGATATTAAAAGGACATCATATGGGGTTTGAGAAGAGGAACACTTCTTTAAACCTTGGATTACTACTGGGACTGTGCACCTCACATATTTCAACTAAAGGCATGCCAGGTAGTTATACAGTTGAGCAGGGAGGTGATGGTGATTTGTCCTTACTAATACCCAGTATCAGTGGTAGGAAATCATAACAGAAGCAGCTAACATCACATGAACATCTTTAAAAAAATATATATATAAGTTAGATCTAATGAATGGCTGCGTTTTCAGCCCTGACGGGTTATTTCAGTCACTAGGTACAAAGAAGTATACCTTTATGGATGGGTAATTTTTTCCTGGATTTAACAGCTCTTAACCCCTTAAGAACCAGAGGGGTCTGCAGTACATTGCTTTGCAATGTGTTGTGAAATTTGCCACGAGTTGCAAACTTGTCTGGTACTTAAACCCTTACGGGCCACAACGTGTGAGGACCATCATGGGTAAACTTGTGTTAAGGACCCATGACAGTTCTGACACATCATGAAATTCAGGGGTCTCCGCGTGGCTGCATGCCTCTCGGGGATCCCTGAATAAATTTGTCTGAAGAAGAAAGGGGGGGGGGGGGGAGGGTCTGTGGTCCTTAACTGCCAGCTGGTCGTTAAGGAGTTAATGTGTTAAAAAAAAGAGAAAAACAGATGCAACTGTGAAACTGAATACTCGTCTGCACAACTTTTAAACAAAGTGGCATCTGTGGTCAGTGAAATTGAGCCCATCAAGTCTGCATGCATTTGTATGCAAACAGATTGCTCATATAGGACAACCGACAGCAATAAATGAGTGAGCTTGAGCTATGACTTCTGACATAGGAAGGTTGTATAATGGAAGTCAATTTGGCAATAACATTTCACATCTATCATAAGCATAATGTTACAGATAAAATGAGTTTGCAGATGAGTAAAGACAAGGTGCCACAAAGAAGGAGCAAGTTTAACTCAGAATAATATTTTTCCCTAACATTTTCTTCACAGAAAGATGTAGAACTGAAGGACTAATTAACTAGGTGTAGGATGAAGGCTAATCAGATAGCCGTGAGTCTATGCAGAACTACTTTATCCATGTGACATTTGTGGGTTTTCAAGCATGAGCTTATTGTTTAAAGTCCTGCATCTCAGTAGGGTTTGGGTCTTGACTTTGACTAGGCCATTTAAAAATGTAATATCTTCTGGTGTCCTGCTCCACAGCATAGAGAATTGACTTTATCCTCCCCCTCCAGCTGGTAGTACCAATCAGCACATAGATGATTCCCACAAGTCTTGATCAGTTATTTTGGTCCTACCCAGCCAGAAGATGGAGGCTGTAACCTCCATATGTTGGTTGGCTTTGGTACGGTTTGAGAATCAGCATTTTTTTTTTTGTACACTGTGCTAGGACTGACCACATCTCAATGCCATCCATTCAGGTATCATTTTAATATATCCTCCTGGATAAGCGAGTTTAACACACGATGGGAGGACCACAAACATAATTAAATAATACATGGAGAGCGTCTGCTTCGGCTTACCCTACCTGACATGCAGAGCATTACTGGTATTCTCATTGGTGACATATGGCTCTCCGAATATTCATGTCCGCTTTATCTCCTCCCTTGAGAGGATCAGAGAGTCAATTACCAAGCATGCATTCCAGGTGTGGAAAACATGCCAATGCCAGAGGATATTTAAAGGTGCAGATGCCATTTTGCACCTTTATATGTGAAGCTTTTTTAGTGGCAAATATCAGTTATTAGTCAACTTGAGACCACTGGCTCAAACCTTTGGCAAAGGAGATGATGCCTACAGATTCTTCCAGTAAAAATGATATATCTCAAAAAAAGAAGTATTTTACAGGATGTGAAAAGGAGATTCATGTATCAAAGTAATCTAAACTTTGGCCAGAATGTTAGTTGGGCATGAAATGCCATTACATTTTCAAGAATTTTTGTCATGGATGAAGTCCTCCATGCAAGAAACCTTCGCGGCTGTGCAAGACGCACCAGTCCCTAAGAAAAAACAGTGTCTGGAAGTTCCAGGGGAGGGTCTTTCCACAATAATGGATGAGGAAAGCCTACAGGAAATGGATTCATTATACTCTTCAGACAGACATTTTCCTAAAACAATATGAGGAAAACATTGGTTTAACAGAAACCCAGAAACAGTTGGATGTCACATTTCTAGGGAACATGTAATTACCTGTATTTTCTGTACATCATTCTATATCTGGCATCATTAAACTGAATGCTGAAAAAGAAGAATAAATATTTGTCTTGCCTAAAAAAGATTCCAACGAATGTACCGGCTTAATGATGAAGACGTCAAACACTGGGTTAATCCACTTTAAGTGGATGCAGCAGTGACCCAGATAGCGAGAGACACGAGTCTCATGAAAGATGGCTTCTCGCTAAAGGAACCTATGTAGAAAAACAGAGTGATCCTTGAAGAAACGATATTCCCACATGGGCCAAAATTTGAAGATAGTCACAGCCATGGCATAAAAGAAAAACACATAAGGGAGAGGGTCTTATGGTTTAGTACATCTCTGTAATATTCATATAAATAAATACATGACAAAAAAAAATAATCATGTATTCCATTAGATACTCAAAATAGCAGTAGCAAAAAGTGCCTGTGGAGGATATCACCAACACCACACAGGTCAGCCGGTATAACAGTGCTTGATCCCTTGAAGGGCCGTCCACCGGAACAACTTGAATAAAACACAGCAAAACCAAAGCCAAAAGGAGAACAAGCCCAAAGAAGGATATGGTCATAAAATCATCAGTGGTATAAAGCCACACTCATATTAACTGATATGACCGGCTGATTTATCTTCAAAACTGGTCTTAAGGCTCACTGGGATTTGGGGTGCTAGACCTCTAGGCAATGGGACCACAGCGATAGGCACCTTAACCTCTTGTAATAGAAACACAGCCAACATCAAAAAAAGATACCAAAAAACAAAAAAGAACAGCTTGATTGGAACAAAATGATAAATGTATTTAATTAATTAAAATTTACAATATATAAACTTTACACCCAGACATTTTTCATGGTCACACCGACAATTTTCTCAGGAGAGACCAAATAACACCATGGCATGAATAGCTATGGCTATGCATATTTGGTTGACGGATTTAGGAAAGAGAAAAAAATAAATAAAAAATTGAATCTTCAGTTTCTAGATCCAGATTGTTAAAGGAAGTTGCAAACAACAAGGAAGCAAATCACTTTTCCTGTGATGCTTTGATGGATATGATAAAGTTCTTAGAAAAGCCATTAACACTCTGTCATGGCAAGACTATCCTTGTCACTCAAACACTAGGTGGGCATTCTCATCCTGGAAGAATAAACTTGTAGAGTTATTGTTCTCAGGGTACTCTGGCGAACATTTGGAGAATCTAATTGAAAAGTTTTTCTGAGGTAAGATTTCTTTCTTACCACAAGAAAGGAGGTCTAGGTCATCTCCTCCTTATTCCTTTGGCTTCAGATCCAGACATTAAGCCTCTCGCAAGTCCAGAAGAAGTGGGTTCAGGAAGGAATTTTCTTGAAAGGGACAATTTAAAAGATAGTTCCAATGAGAAGCCTTGGGCCCAGTCCTAGTAGGGGCAGGGCCAGCGCCACCAATAGGCGAGGTAGGCTCCGGCCTAGGGCGCACACGTACTGGGGGCGTGGGCATGCAGCGGAGAAGAGCGGCGCCCGCACCCACCACACCGGAACGCATTAAAGTCATGTCTGTGCTGCTACTGCACTCCCTCATCGCGGTAGCTCTTTAGTAATGCAGAGCGCGCTGGGAGTCATGATCTCCCGGCACGCTCTGCATTACTGAAGAGAAGACGGCGCGGGAGCTACAGGTATGTGATTGGGGGCAAGTTGGAGCTGATGGGGTGCAAAGTGGAGCTGGTGGGGGCAAGTTGGAGCGCATGGGGGGCAAAGTGGAACTGATAGGGGCAAGTTAGAGCTGAGGGGACATAGTGGAGCTGAGGGGCAAGTTGGAGCTACTGGGCGCAAGTTGGAGCGGATGGGGGGCAAAGTGGAGCTGGTGGCTCAAGTTGGAGCTGATGGGGGGGCAAAGTAGAGCTGCTGGGTGCAAGTTGGAACTGATGGGGGGCAAAGTGGAGCGGACTGGGGGCAAAGTGGAGCTGGTGGGGCAAGTTGGAGCTGGTGGAGGCAAGGTGGAGCTGATAGGGGGCAAAGTGGAGCTGGTGTGGGGGGGGCATCTTTTACAGGCATCTACAGACCAGGGGCAGACTGGCCCAGGGGACAGAGAGAGGACAATCATGAATATTGTAATATATAAGTAGGCGGGGTATAAAGGGGTGTGACACAAGGGGTGGAGCCAAATGGGCAGCAAGATTAGGCTTTGCCTAGGGTGGCAAAAATCCTTGCACCAGCCCTGAGTAGGGGACAGACAGATTTTTTTTTCTGGAAGTCTGAGAACAGCTTTGCCTAGACAAGTGGGTTCAACACGTAATGGAATTGGGATACCGACTGGAGTTAGAATCTTTCCAATCAAGAAATGTGTTCATGACATCAAAGTTACCTACATATCCCCACATGTTTTAGGCAGTACAAGAACTGATCCAGAACAGCGATAGAGGCAATTCCTCCTTCTCAAAGGAGCTAGTGCATTTATGCTACACTATTCCTTGTAACCAGGTCTTCAGGTGGTTACAGGACAGTATTCTGGTCTTCCAAGGGAACATCCTGGCACCCTATAAGGACTTTATTACTCTCCTGAGGCCCTATGCTGCTGAACAAAACCCTGCATGGGTCAAAACACTAATGCCCTTTGTTCCTCCATCCCTTCATCTACCCAGTGGGTTCTCCACTCATGGCACCTCATATTGCTCTCACTCTCAGTTGGCTGCCGATTGTACTGATGAAGAGATAGATACAGAGAGCATGGATTCTTACTTGTCTTTTGGGGATTCCTATGAGGCTCACCCTTACCCCCTCAGCAGAGGGGCTCATCAGTGCAGTGCTGGAGGTATCTGATGTGGGGTCTTCCTCACAGGACCAAGAAAGATTCTCCCATTTTTATCTCCCAACAAAACCTTTGATCAGGTTTTTCTGGAAAAATGGAAGATGCCAGGAATGAGACTCTTCCTTAATAAACCTATTTCCAAATTATATTCTTTTTCTGCTGCGGCTTTAGCACAGTGGTCTTCCCTGTCTGATTTTTATCCCTCTATATCGTGATCAGTCAAAAACACAGCTGTGCCACTGGCCACCTTGATTCCGTATTAAAGATGAACTTTACAGCCATTGAGGCTGATCTGCAATCCATCTTTGCTACTGCCTGGGTCACCATAGCTATAGATAATCCGCGGAGACGTTCCTAAAAAGGAACATCTTGTTATACTTGTATTTTAAAGGCCAAAGCATATCTTACTGAAGCAGCCTCTGATGTTACCAGATTCCTGGTAATTTCTCCGCTTTATCTGATGCGATGTGTCTCACTTTTTGGCTCAAGTAGATAGCCCACCGCTGGGGAATTCTATCATTGGACCTCATGGCATCACACAAGAACCAGAAGGTTCCGCTGCTCTGCACCAAGATGAAGGATCATCTAGCTTTTGGGATGGGAGCTATGTACATCCTATGGAACTTTCATCTGGCCTACCTGTTTGCTCCAGTTCCACTGACATCTACGATTCTGTGGAAGATCAAGATGGAGAATGCGCAGGTGATTCTGATCATACCTTTTCTGGCCCAGTCAGGCCTGGTTTGTGGATTTTCTCAACCTGTCCATGAAGGAACCATTTTGTGTTCCCCTAAGACCAGATCTGACCCAGGGTCCACTCTCTGCTTCCAGCAGATGGAAAGGTTGGCCTTGATGGCACAGCTCAAGGCCGACATCTTGAAGAGAAAGGGTTTCCTCTGACGCTGTCATCTCAACCAGGATTCGAGCTATGAAGCCTTTATATTAAAAAAGGAGGAGGGGAGATAGCGCACCAAAGATCTAAGTGCAGTATAGTAGTAATTGTAATAGCCATCACTTCAATTAAAATAGAACAAAATGAAAAGGATTACAATTTACTGGTACACCAATTATATTAAAATAACCTTCAAGTGAAAGAAGGGTTGACTCATATAGACTCATAGGTAAACCAACGTAAAAATAAATATTCGCTCAGTGTAATCACCTATATTGTAGAGTGATACATCTAAATGAATATATAAGTAAATAGGGACGTAGATAAAGAGTAGCCTGATCTCTACATATCCATATTTGTTCAAGTAACAAGATTTCCAAGTTGTGGTTTCAGGGGTCTGGATGCGCTGTCTCTCTTGAGGGCATTTGACCCACTGGTATTGGGGAGAATGCACCTCAGGTACAGCTAAATACTGGATCAGAGTCTAACAACTGGGAGTATGAACAGATATATGCTGATGCACCCGATAGAGCTTAACTGCTTACCAGAATTCTTCTTTGGTCAATGCTCATCGGGTGGTCTTTTCTAGGGATCCCTTATATGGTCTCGTTTGCCTCTGTACTCTTTCTCCCAGTGTACTGCCCGATGTTCAGGACACGCGCTTAGAAGCTGCAGACGATGGGTAATGGATTCTCCCAGTGTATTGTCCGATCCGGTGTGCTGTGCAATGTTCAGAACACGTGCTTGGGAGCTGCAGGCGATGAATAATGGATTCTTTGTTATCCAAGATTGTAGAGTTCTATAGTGTCTTAAACGAGCGGTCTGCTTGGCAATAGTTCAACTCGTTTCGGAGCAACTATACCCCTACCTCCAACACTTTATATTAAAAAGCCTATCATAGGATCTGGGCCTATCCCTTTTTTTTTTAAAGGGATAGTAAAACTCTTATAAAAATCTCTAAACTTGTAGATATTAATAACAGAATTAAGAAGACCTACTTCCCAGGACTCAAATCTTCATAATTTTTATGTTCGTAGCATTTAAACTTCCTTCCCCTTTTTCATACGTCAGCGCTGTAGCTGACAGATGCAGAATCCGGTCATTTGACCAGACAAAGGCTCTTCAGCAGAGCCGAAAATGCAACATTTATGAAGAAACACTTTACATTAGAACGGTCTATAAAGTGTGCTTGGTTTGCACTACAATTTTAGAGATTTTTATAAGAAAGTATTACTATCCCTTTAGCTAATGGTACGCTGATAGGGACAGGTCTCCGCAGTTCTTTAGCATTCCTATGATTCTGGCTTTCCATAAAGATGGTATTAATAAAAGTCTCAGTCTGAGCTCTATCAGAATACATATCACTGAATTCTTCTCTTGCAGAAGCAAAACTGCTTTTCTTCCTGATGGTAAAACCTTAGTTCAATGGCAGAGCTACTACCTTCCCCTACTTTAAGTGTTTCACTCCCCCCCGCAGGACCTTAATATGGTGCTGAGACTTCTTCACAGACCACCCCTTTGAACCTCTCTTTGGTTCCCTTGTGTTTTTTGCCATTGTTTCTGTGCAAAAGAATTGTTGATCTACAATATTTGTATTGTAAACCCCCTTTCCTGTTTTTTTTTTGTTTTTGTAACAGGACAAGGTGGTCTTTAGTACTCCTAGAGGTTTCTTACCAAAAGTCTTTCAAATTAACTAAGAAATTGTTCTTCCTTCTTTTTGTCCTGATCCTTCCACCAAACAGGACAGGATATTCACCTGTTGGATGTGGTTCAATGACTTAAAGGGATAGTAATATTTAAGAGGTAAAAAAAATATATGTTGTAGGGATTATGTCCCCGAATCAAAACAAGGGTACTCCCACTGCTGTGAGATATTTTATTAAAAAATGGTAACAGCTCACACTTGAATTTTTTAAGTGCAATATCATAGTGTCCTGAAAATTTGCAGTGGAACTGTTGCTACACCATCCTACGGAGATTTATGGTATTAGGTGCATTGCATGTAGCCTTTTAGAAAGGCATATGTCCTCTTTGTCATTCCTGCTGGCCCTAGAAAGGGTCAGGCTGCATCCAAAAATCACTATTTTGTTTGATCAAGGCTACCGTACGACAAGCAGACTCATGGCACACTTCACCCAATCTGTGGATGATTCCTGGGTCTACAAGAATCAGTCCTCTGCTGAACAGCTATGCAAGGTGGCAGTTTAGCCTTCCTTGCACACACTGAACAAACACTACCATGTCAACGCCTTGGCTTCACCTGAAGATGGTCCTTCAGGCTGTTGTGCCTGTTTAAAGACCTTCTTCCTTTTTACAATTCAGAATATCACAAATATTCATAATGCTTACTAAGCCATCCTTATAGTCCTGTTTTTGATACACACTGTGTAAAAGTTGAAGAAATTCTGGTTGTCATCCAACCCCTTGGCTGCATACAGAAATCTGCTGTGTGCAATCAGTGGACCTTAAGATTCTGCAGTCTGCAACTCCCATCTTACCCATCCAGCCTTATATCTGCAACAAGATATTAATGTAGCATGGAACTCTGAGTTCCAGTGTTATCTGCCTCTGGGAGTCTATCTGCACATATGTTTGAAGCTTTGCTGCACATTTCTGTGGTATCAATGACAAAGGTGGACATGCTGTATCTGAATATTGTGAGAACACATTACTCCACAAGAGAAAAGCAAGATGGAGGATGGAAGTGGGAGGAGTTGGGAGAATGCAAGTAACCAAAAGTAAGTATAATGACCTGTTTTGAGCTCTTAACATATTTGTTATGGCAAATCAAGTGAAATTTCAGTTCAGATGACAATTCATTTCTGCGTCTAACACTGGGTGGACTAATTACTTCATCTGCGGATTTGTAACATTTTTCAGCCCTACATAGTTTTTTCTGTGTTTTTTTCAAGCAATATCCCTGGAAATCTGATAGTAATCTACTCTTGGGAAAGAAATACAGAAGGTTATATATATATATATATATATATATTTTTTTTTATATATCTGCTTATTTTGAAAACCAACAACAACCTACGATGCATGTGCATGATGCACAGAAAATTGGCTGGAATAACACAACCAGGAAATCTGTGGCTGTGCAGGCAGTTCCAAACTGTCAGTGTCAGGCTAGCATGCCCTTCACTAGTAGCCCCATAAACAAGACTTAAAATATCACAGATCAGTCTATAGTCTGGACACGCGAGAAGTCACTTATCAGCCCTACATCCTGCTCTCCTGACGATCTGTCAGGATACATAATGCAGCCCAGGCTTCCTTTGCAGATTTATTCCTAGAGGAGCAGACCTGTCAAGAAAGTTCCAGCATGGTAGATCCCCTTTAATTTATCAATTCCTATTAACAAGCAGCAGCTTACCAGAAGCTGCAGAGTCATCCTGATCATCTTCTGGTACAAGCTTGGCTTTATTTGCATACTGAGGAGCATCATCCCCATTGTCTTGGTACATACTAGACCACTTAATAGCCATGTCCAACTCAGGAGGAGGAGCTTTTCTCTCTTCTGTTTGGTACGTCTCAGGTGGGGGGACTGCATTAGTCTTCCATACTTTAAACTCTCTGGGAGGCTGTGAATAAATAACAGGATTTGAGAAGTGTGAACAAAGACATTAACTTGTTACTGATAAATGTTATTTGAAACAATTTACATATTGCCAATTACTTACGCTTTATCAAAAGATTTGCAAATAAATTATAAACTTGACTGCAAAAATTACTTAAAACAATTTGTGCCTTTGTGACCCTAAGATTTGTAAAAAGGTTAACCCTATAAATGCCCTCTCACACTCACAGGGATATAATATATGCTGTTAATGACCTTCTTTTAGCTCTTATTTTGAATGATAATTATATAAATCATAATAATGTAATGATACAAGTTATAGAAATTACAAGTTTGCACTCATTTTTAGGACCCCGGTTTGTTCTCTGGTACATTGAGAAATAACAGATAAGTTATCTAAGCCACATTAAAACCCCTAATTTTTTTCCTTGAGAACAAACTTCCTTTAACATTATTTGTCCTTAAAGGGATAGTAATACTTCGTTTTAACTTTATTTTATTTTGTAGGCATTAAAAAACATGAAGAATGATATAAGTCTTATCTCTCAAACCTTTATGGTTTAAGAGATATTCACAAACAAAGTATACCCCCCCCCCCCGTTCAACCAGATCAGAAGGGAGGTGCCCAGGTAGACTGCAGAGAGGGACAATCTTCAATTAAGATAAGGGAAAAAGCTGAAAAACTTGTCAAGGGGGGAAGGGCTTTCATTGTTTTCATACAAAGAAGATTGTCCCCTTCTGTTATCTGTCTGGTCTTACAACCAGATTCACATCTGAGAAGAGATGGCTTTCACTAGGTAAAAGGGGCGGGGAGGGGAAACTTTGCTTGTTAATATCTCATAAACCATAAAGGTTTGAGAGATAAGACTTATATCATTCTTCATGTTTTTTAATGCCTACAAAATAAAATACAGTTAAAACGAAGTATTACTATCCCTTTAACTCCTTGAGTGCTAGTTTTCTCCAGCTTAATGCTATAAAGACCTCTCAAGCATCCAAAGGATTAATTTACATTTCTCAATCTCTATTTAGAATCTTTATAATGTGTTGCCATTTGATGAACTGAGGGTCACATCTGCAGATCATTTGGTTGCCCATCACAGAATTCCATGATGAATAGGTCTGTAAAGGCAAACACCAGACTAGAGAGTTTGCCCCAAGTATAAAATGCACACATTGACTTCCTTTATCATACAAAGGTAAGCCAAATAAGGGTGTGTGTGCGCGCATGCGTTGGGGAGAACCCGATAAAAATAAACCTCATATTCTTAACATATATCAGCTGTAAGCAACTCACTCTTTTAAAACAATTACCATACCACAAATGAGTGTGATCACAGAAAAAAAAAAAAAATCCCACCTACCCACCAAAGAAAAGATTGTGAAAAGAAGTCCTTCTGTCAGCCAAAACTACACAAACATTACAAGACCCATAAGACATGACAGGAGCTGTTTGTGTTGTAGTATCCAGTGGTATTCAATGAAGCCATTGATATAACAGACCATTTCCTCTACTATAGGCATCACTTGCAATCCATAACCTACACTCTGGTTTTTGAAAAATCAAGTTTTGTCACAATATTAATCTTAATTTACCAATATAAAATAGCCGTCCTCTCTGGCATCAGCCTAAAATTGAGGAAAAGCCAACATATATATTTGGTGAACCTAGGATTGTACAATAATTTAGTCAATACATCACAGTCACTTTCATAACAGAAAAAACTAATGGAGCTCTGTGCAGTATACAGTTGAGAGACCAGAGTCAGCTACTTCTGAATAAAAGGGTGTGAAAGGGGATTTAAACTAAAGTTCTCATTAATGTGTTTTACAGAGATTTGCTTGTATGAGCTACTCATTACATCATATAAATTAAGTTAAAGGAAAAAAAGTCTGAGGCTTTACTCTCGCTTTAACTGAATATCATTCAGACATTAAATGTTTTAACTAATAGTGGAGAGCTGCTTGATTACTGTGGAGATGTCACAATGACTTCAGAACCATTTGAATACCAAAAGAAGTATAGTCAATACACTGCACATCCTTCTAGCACTCAAGGGGCTAACCAAACCACTATGGGACCCAGGGTCACTATGGAAGAAGTGACTGAGATTTTCTTCTATATGCTCAACATTTAAGGTGGAAAAAAAAAATACTCAGTCAAATGCAAATACAGTGTGGGTCGATTGGTCATTTATAACAGTCTGTCCACTGCAACTCTAAAATTAAGTGTTTTAAATATTTCACGGTCTGTGAGTATGTTAATGAGTGTCAGTTATTTTCACAAAGTTAACTGTACTCATAGGATATCCTACAAAAACCTGCAATGATGGGAGTACTTGAGAGAGACAGATTTTCAGACACTGAAAGCGGAACTTTCATCCGCTATAAAGTCGCCCTTCTATAATTAAGCAGGTAGCGAATAGCTTTATAATATATCTATTACCTCTGAAACGTTGGCCATCCTGAAGAAATCCATCACTGCAGGAAACCGGAACCCAGGCTACAGTGCGGACATCTTGTCTGCGCACCTGCGCTGTCAGTCCCAGTCTCCTGTAGAAGCACTGCAGCGTACCAGATGGCACCTGGAAGGACTGACGTCACAGGAGCGCAGACTGCGCTAACCCAGCTGTCAGTCTCCTACAAGGATGGGTTTCTTTAGGATGGCCAACATTTCAGAGGTAATAGACGTATTTTAAAACTAGTCACTACCTGCTTAATTATAGCAGGACAACTTTATAGTGGATGAAAGTTTTGCCATTGACCTTTATATTCATATGGAGGGTGCACACAAGACCATAGCATTATGAGCCTACTTTAATGTTCCGAGCTCTTTTTTAAACTATATCAGTTTAGTACAAATGTTTCACCTTGTAAATCAGTTGACAAATCTGTTTGCTAGAGGGCTGGTAAATGCCAGAGGGGTGTCCAACATAACCATACCTGGGAACTTCCAGTTGAGGGCTACCCGGAGGGTAGCAGGGGGTGACAAAAATTACGCTAATCGCGTCAAAAAGGGGCGGGGCTTGCCGTGAGTGTGGGGGGACTTAACCCTTTGAGTGCCAGAGTGGTACGGAATGCATTGCAAAGCAATGCATTCCTTACCACTCTGGCACTCAGAGGGTTAAAGGTGTCACACAGAAGGCTGGGGAAGGAGGAACAGCGGGAGAAAAAGCAGATGTGGCAGAGTTTCAATAGAAACTGTCCACATCCGGAGGAATCTGCCTCTGCCCCGGAGACCCGGTAAAGCTCTGTCAGAACCGGAGTCTCCGGGGCAAATCCAGAGAGTTCCCAGGTATGAACATAACTGACACCCAAAGGTTTAAGTTTCTGAGTGCCAGCAGGATATCCCATTCATTGCTTTGCAATGCATCGAATACCCTTCTGGCACCCAAAGGGTTAAAGCGGAGTGTTCACTTAATAATAAATTTTGAGCATGTGTTTTAATACATAAACCTAGATTAGCACCGTTTTTTTTTGTTTTTTTTTTAATAATTGTTTTCTAGTGGAGATATTTAGACTTTAAAATCTGGCACTTCCGTGTTCTACGGACCCTGTATGTCCAGCATGACGCCTCAGGCTTCCCAGGGCTCCCCTTCGTAGCTGTTTTTCTGTGAGCTAACATTACGCAGGCTCCGCTTACAATGCTACTGAGTAGCATTGTAAACGGAGCCTGCTGTAACATTAGCCCACAGAAAAACAGCTATGAAGGGGAGCGTGAACGCGCTCCCTGGGGCAGCTGGGAAGTCCTGAGACGTACAGGATCCCATAGAATGCAGAAATGCCCGATTTTAAAGTCTAAATATCTCCACTAGCAGACGATTAAAAAACACAGGTTTATGTATTAAAACACATGCTCAAAACTTTATTTTATGTGAAGGTTCCCCTTTAAGCGCCAGAAGGGTGTTTAATCATTGCAAAGTGTTAGACAGCACTGTGGTTCTTTTGACGTGTTAACCCACTGAGTGCCAGATGGGTACGCAACGCATTGCATACCCCACTGGCAATCGAAGGGTTAAAAAGTAATATGACAGCTACCGAGCTGTTGACAGGCATAGGACAAGTTCCCTTCTAGTCTATATTCAGGTTGAAACCCTTGTACTAACTGGTGTAAACAATATTTTTTGCTAATTCACTTTTGGTAAGCACAGAAAAAAATAATACTTACATTGTTTCATTAATATATATACCCCAGTGTGAAATAGAAAACAGATACACGTACAAGTTCACACTATAAAACCCAGCAGTTTTACTGATAGACGTATAAACATAGGCAATCCGTTAAACTACAATTCCCAATATACTCAGTCGGTTGAAAACCAGCTGACGGTTCTGTGAGTTGTAGTCACGTAGCTGGACAGTCTCAGTTAGAAAACCCCTGATGTAAATAATGCTGAAAAGCCCACGTTATACAATAAAGAGTATATGTACCCTGCACAAGAAGTCATCACACTCTGCACATATAAGGAGTCAACACTCCTTGGCACGATAATCCTATAAACATATAAAGGAATACAGGAGTAAGAACAGGGTTCTCACCTCTTGCGGAGCACGCACAACCCTGCTGTCCCAGTCGATGTGCTTGTTCAATGGGTTGTACAGGAAAGAAGGACGGGACACGTTCTGAAATAGCTCGTCCGGCCGCGGGAGCTTCTTCTCTTCAACCGGGAGCTGCCTCTTCACGCCCTTAATCCTGGCCTCCTCCACCACTTCCCTCTCTTCATCACTGCTCTCCGAGCTGGAGCTACCACTGCTGCTGCTCCCGTAGGCGGCAAAGTAACTCAAAGGATCCTTTTCCTCCGCGGCCATGTCAGAACTAATGCGCAGAGCAGGCTGTGCACTACATAATCTAGCCCACTGAAACCAAACCAACTCTGCAGAAAGGTTCCGGGTATACATGTCTTGCTACACAGTAATAAAACTCTGCCCTGTCATTCTGCACTGAGACGGTGAGAGAGAGCGATTAATGCAAAAGGATATGTGGGTACGATCCAGAAAAGCCTCTATCTGTTCATTGTATGTTAAAATGTGTATTTCCTTTTGATTCTTGTAGGGAAAGAGATAGAGAGAAGGGTCACAGGCATACCTCCCAAGTGTCCCTCTTTAGGAGAGGCAGTCCCTCTTTTAGACCCAAGTCCCTCTGTCCTTTCCCACCCTGATGTCCCTCTTTTTAGGAGATCAGATTGTGTGGTGTGTATAGAAGTGTATCCCATTGCTCCACAGCAATGCAACTCACATTATTGTTTGTTTAAACATTAGTATATGTGTTTATAAATTAGTCTGTGTAAATAATACTTTAGTCTTGTTATGTCATTTATTAGATTACACAAGGAGGTGTCAATAGGCCATGAAATAGCCTAAAAATTAATCATAATGCCCCTCCCACCAGCCATACCCCCAACACCTCCTAAAACACAAGTGTCCCTCTTTGGCTATTTGAAATGTTGGGAGGTATGAGGCAGGTATGGTATGGGTCATTCTGCACTGAGAATGGGAGAGCGTTGATTTATTGTTTTTCATTTGGTATGTACTCCAGCCTCTCTAAGGCAAAGGATGATGGGACTTGAATGAGTGACATGAGATTCTCATGTCACCCTTTTAAACAAGGCGCCATGTTGAATGCACCCTATAGTCGACACACTGTTTTTCATGAGACATTTTAAAAGGATACCGTTGCAGAGATATGTCCCAAAGAAGTTTGCACATAGAAGTCAATGGAGCAAAGATGGCGGTAGAGTGGGAAGAGTTCTTAAAGGAGCTGCACAGTCAAACTGACAAATTATGAGGTACCCCAAAACACAATGTGGGGGGCCCATAAAGGGAAAAGCACCCAACCCAGATAAAACTGTAGTGAATGCATTAACTAGTCCCAATGAAGCCATCCTAGCTCCATTCTGTCAAATAAAATACCCAATTTCAGTGCAAGGACTCAAGAAAATCTCTGTAAGGAAGAGGTACAAGTAGGGAGAAACTGGACCAAGGCATGTAAAAAGTTACTCGCCAATCTTCATTTCTGCCGTTTCATCAGGTAACCACTGTGAAATAGACTCTGCTGGGATGGAAAACTGGTGTTGCAAGATTTCTCTCCACAGTAGGCTGACCAGATCTCACCTTTAACCGGGGACACATAGTAAATAGGCATATTTCAGTACTTCACTGAAATCAAAGCAGCCCTGCAGTATGCATTTTTCATATGCGTCCCCAGTTAAAGATGAGGTCTGGTCACCCTACTCCACAGGGTTGCAAGGGTCCACACAGCACCTGCACACTGGTCAATCCGCTCCAGGGGAATTCCAATAATGGTAACCCACCTAATGAGGGAATTTCAACAGCTCCATATCTAATAGGAAAATAATAAATCTAAAAGTAAGATAAGTGCTCTGGCCATGATTTCACCTAGAAGAACACACAACTGGAGGCGGGCTGGGTTAAGCTGCTGAAGGAGCTGGGAGTCTCCACACACAAAACCCTGTCTTTTTTGAGAATATGTTCTGCCTCCAAAGGAGGATATCAGACAGATGGTACCTGTGTTCTATATTGGAAATAAGTGTTTCACATTGCACAGCAATAAACCCCACACAATCTTTGTTGAAACTTAAATGTATGTGCTTATAAATTAGGCTGTTTAAATACAGTACTTTGGGCTTGCTCTTATTTATTGATACAATGTAATTTTATATGTGTATGTATATTTGTGTATATATATATATATATATATATATATATATATATATAATTTTTTTTTTTTTTTTTTTTTTTTTCTTCCTTTTATGTCCCCCACTCCAAGTCTTGATGCCGTTTGAGGCGTTGGAGGCTCTGTTCTCTGTTTCTCTCGTCCTCTCTATCAGAGTGAGGGAGAGAGAGAGGCAGAGAACACTGACAAAGGCAATACTGTATATAGAATACATTGCTTTTGTCATTGGCTTAACAGGAGCATGTGATCGCTGTACCAGTGTTCACATGTACCAGCAAAACAGGGAAAGGCTGAAGCCGACTGCTCCGGTCCTGGAGCAATCAGTTTCAGCCTCCCTGGCATAATCACAGGGCTCCCTGAGGAGTGGAGCGATCATTAACACATGAAGTGCCAGGGCCATCACTATTCCTTAAAGGGCTGAAACCTATTACAGTCCTAAGGTCATTAAGGGGATAAATCTCTTTTGCAGCACCTTTTGGATTGCATGACTGGTTTCTGGAATGATCTTTCCAAGTGGATGTGTGATATTTAAGCAAGGTGATCAGATACCCTTTAAAAGCAGAACTTAAAGTGATAGTAATACTTTCATAAAAGTATTTAGAATTTTTTAAGTATTAAAAAACTAAATTAATTCCACCTGGTCCTATCTCTCAGACCTCTATGGTTTGAGAGATATAAGCTTTGATAGTTCCCATTTCCCTCCCCTTGCACATACGTCCGGGTTAGAGAAGGAGATACCGTTCAACAGACCGCCCTGTGCTCTTCAGCAGTCTCATGATCATGCTAGTTAGGCAGAAATACTTCATTTGAACAGTCTACGTGTGCCTGGTTTGCAAGCACACGTTGGAGACCGTTCAAATGAAGTATTTCTGCCTAACTAGCGTGATCACGGTGCTGCTGAAGAGCCGTAGGACAGTCTATGGACTGGGATCTCCTTCTCTAACTCGGAAATCGGATGTGCGTTTCAAAGCTTATATCCCTCAAACCATAGGTGTCTGAGAGATAGGACCGGGTGAAATTAATTTAGTTTTTTAATACCTACAAAATTCTAAATACTTTTATGAAAGTATTACTATCACTTTACAAAAAAAACACTCACTGCAGAGCTGTACTGATTTCAAAGCAGTGCTACAAATATTCATAAGTATCCTGCATTTAAATGGATATATAATCACCTTATATTTCAGAAATAAGATGTCTACAGTTATGGAAAAATGTATTTGATCCCCTGCTGATTTTGTACATTTGCCCACTGGCAAAGAAATGATCAGTCTATAATTTTAATGGTAGGTTTATTTGAACAGTGAGAGACAGAATAACAACAAAAAAAATCCAGAAAAACACATTTCAAAAAAGTTATAAATTGATTTGAATTTTACTGAGTGAAATAAATATTTGACCCCTGTGCAAAACATGACTTAGTACTTTGTGGCAAAACCCTTGTTGACAATCACAGAGGCCAGATGCTTCTTGTAGTTGTTCACCAGGTTTGCACACATCTCAGGAGGGATTCTGTCCCACTCCTCTTTGCAGATCCTCGCCAAGTCATTAAGGTTTCGAGGCTGACGTTTGCCAACTCGAACCTTCAGCTCCCTTCACAGTGGCTAGGCCACTCCAGGATCTTAAAGGGATAGTAATACTTAAAATGTAAAAAAAATATGTTGTAGGGGTTATCCCCCTGAGTAAAACAAGAGTACTCCCACTGCTGAAAGGTGTTTCATTCAAAAGTTATTAATTTTCAAAGTTGATTTTTTTAGGTGCAATATCACAGTGGCCTGAAATTGCACAGTGGCTACACAATCCTATGGACAGCTCTGGTCCCGGGACCATAAATCTCCATAGGATGGTGTAGCAACAGCGCCACTGTACAATTTCAGGCTATTGTGATTTTGCACCTAAAAAATTCAACTTTGAAAATTAATAACTTTTGAATGAAACACCTTTCAGCAGTGGGAGTTCTCTTGTTTTACTCAGGGGGATAACCCCTACAACATATTTTTTTTACATTTTAAGTATTACTATCCCTTTAATGTGCTTCTTCTTGAGCCACTCCTTTGTTGCCTTGGCCATGTGTTTTTGGTCATTGTCATGCTGGAATACCCATCCACGACCCCATTTTCAAGGCTCTGGCTGAGAGAAGGTGGTTCTCACCCAAGATTTGATGGTACATGACCCCATCCATCGCCCCTTTGATGCAGTAAAGTTGTCCTGTCCCCTTAGCAGAAAAATACCCCCAAAGCATAATATTTCCACCTCCATGTTTGACGGTGGGGATGCTGTTCTTTGGGTCAAAGGAAGCATTTCTCCTCCTCCAAACACAGCGAGTTGAGTTGATGCCAAAGAGCTTGATTTTTGTCTCATCTGACCACAACACTTTCACCCAGTTCTCCTCTGAATCATTCAGATGTTCACTGGCAAACTTCAGACGGCCTGTACATGTTTTCTTGAGCAGGGGGACCTTGCGGCCGCTACAGGATTTCAGTCCTTCACGCCGTAGTGTGTTACCAATTGTTTTCTTGGTGACTATGGTCCCAGCTGCCTTGAGATCATAGACAAGATCCTCCCGTGTACTTCTGAGCTGATTTCTCTCCATTCTCATGATCATTGAAACTCCACAAGGTGAGATCTTGCATGGAGCCCCAGACCGAGGGAGACTGACAGTTATTTTGTGTTTCTTCCATTTGCGAATAATCGCACCAAATGTTGTCACCTTCTCACCAAGCTGCTTGGCGATGGTCTTGTAGCCCAATCCTATCACGATTCCCGTGATCTGTCACTTTCTGCTGTGGTGCGCTCCCATTGGCGGAGCTTGTTTAGCCTGCCCAGTGTGGCCTTCATTTACCGGGCCTCTGGCACCTGTCAGGTGCCCTTTCGTGGTGTTCCTGTACCAGTGCTACCGTTGCTGTGTTCCTGTGGACCGATTTTGGCCCATCTGACTATTCTTACTGGTTCCTGCTCCGTGATTGACCCGGCTTGGCTGACGTTCCTGCTCAGTGATTGACCCGGCTTGGCTGATGTTCCTGCTCCGTGATTGACCCGGCTTGGCTGACGTTCCTGCTCAGTGACCTGATTCCGGTTATTCTGTCGTCCTGAGAGTGTTCCTGCTGAAGATCCTGATTCTATGTTGCCTGGCGACATTTTGAACTTTTGTGTGCAGTGCTGTGCAGACTGAGCATCCAGTTAACCCTTGAAGAGCTTGTTGCCTCCATAGACTGGGCTGTCCGTTAACACTTGCTGAGCACTGTTGCCTCCGATACTGAGCCTGTCCATTAACACCTGCTGAGCACTGTTGCCTCCGTTATACCGAGCCTTCCGTTACACTTGCAGAGGATTTGTGGCCTCCGTTAACTGTGCTTCCGCTTAACACCTTACTTGCACAGTATATCAGTTGTCGCACCGAGTGGTGCTGTTGGGCTATTCCTTCTGCTCTCGCAGTGTACATGGTTCCATTACCGCACCGGAAGGGTGCTATTGGCTCTGGTTCCATTCAGCTCTTCAGTGTTTGTGACTCCGTTACCGCACCGGAAGGGTGCTATTGGCTCTGGTTCCATTCAGCTCTTGCAGTGTTTGTGACTCCGTTACCGCACTGGAAGGGTGCTATTGGCTCTGGTTCCATTCAGCTCTTGCAGTGTTTGTGACTCCGTTACCACACTGGAAGGGTGTTTTTGGCTCTAGTTCCATTCAGCTCTTGCAGAGTGTTGGGTATTCCGCTCATTGCCAGTTCTTGGAGTGTGTCAGTTCTGTCTCACTGCTAAGGTGCTTTCACATCTTGCACCACAGTCTCTTGCTCCCTGACATCCTTGGACAGCTCTTTGGTCTTGGCCATGGTGGAGAGTTTGAAATCTGATTGATTGATTGCTTCTGTGGACAGGTGTCTTTTATACAGGTACAAGCTGAGATTAGAAGCACTCTTTAAGGGAGTGCTCATAATCTCAGCTTTTTACCTGTATAAAAGATACCTGGGAGCCAGAAATCTTGCTGATTGATAGGGGGTCAAATACTTATTTCACTCAGTAAAATGCAAATCAATTTATAACTTTTTAGAAATACATTTTTCTGGATTTTTTTGTTGTTATTCTGTCTCTCACTGTTCAAATAAACCTACCATTAAACTTATAGACTGATCATTTCTTTGTCAGTGGGCAAATGTACAAAATCAGCAGGGGAGCAAATATTTTTTTCCCTCACTGTATATGATTCTAAGTATTTGTTCAGGACAAATAGTCATCCTCATTCAACAATTTATATATTTTAAACACACACAATTATATAATAATAATAGTAAACTTCATTTTTGTCACCATTTAAAAGAACTGTGAATGGACTGTTTCTCGACAAATAAACACCTACCCTGAAACAAACTATTTCTTCTCTAAAATGTAGTTTAGAAAGCCTTCCATTGGAGCTATATACCTCTCTAGTGAGTAGCTTTAGCAATTGGAATAATGGTTCCCAGCAGTCATCTCACAGAACGTTTGTGACAGGGCACCACATTATGTCACACCTTCCCAAGTTCATTAATTAAAGGGGCAGTGCCTCCTATGGCAAAATAGAAATGTGCACCAGTACAGAGTTTACCAATATTCTGGTTAATGTCAATAATACTTAATCTTGGTAACATGATATCATTCGGTAACCAGGAAACCAGAGATTTTAAAATAAATGTGATTATAAATATTGTACTAAAAGATATCAGTTTATATCCAATAATATTCTTTATTATAAGAGTTATTTTAAAATATTACTATGATTTAAAGAACAGCTTTATTTAAAAAAAAAAAAAAAGCAACTTTGTTCCTTCCATGGATTTAAAATATAGTTATAAAAGTAAGTATCATTATAGTCTTTGAATGTCCTTATGTAATATGTATATACACAACTCGATTGTTATTATTTTGAGAATGTTAAGCAGAGTTCATTATTATTTTTGTAAAAGTTTACGGATCAGAACAAAAAGATACAAACATACCATACAACATTTTTGTTTTACTGACTTCAGTTTATGGATGCTGTGTTAGTGATCTTCATTCATTTTGGCAACCGTGATGGGACAGTTCTGACTTTCAAAGAAAATTAAATAGCTTCATAGTCACATGACATTGTCAGTCTATTGTACATGTCTGTGAGAACTAAGACCAGAGTTTCTGGCTGGGTCACAGGTTAGAGAGAGAACTAGATCTCAAAGGCAAGAACTGGCTATCAATTGGTGAGTTACTACAGACTTCTTCAGGGGCACACGGAAGGGCAGCAGGAAGTGGAGGTGCACCAGGCTCTCCTGGTTTTGGAAGCTTAGTTGAGAAGAGGCCACTTTGTCTGCTGCTCTTTGTGATTGTCTTTTCCAAAACGGATTGGTTTACTGAAGTCTGGGAAGTACCAAAATAGATAGGTAGACTGGATTCACCCTCCGGGTGGTACAGAACTGTAGACTCGATTTCAGGTACAGACAGTTTATTTTCAGTTGGGTAAGGTCTAAACACTTCTTGTGTCGATCCATTTAGTGTTGACTCATAAGTGCTTAAACTGGAACCTATAATAAAAAGTTATTACAGAGTTATACTTAATATCAAAATTGTATCTAAACTATAAGATAAACTATGTGTAGCTGCATATTTGACATATTTGTAAATTTGTTTTTTAAACCAGACAACATTTTTACAGACCGATATTTACCTTACACATTTTGGTAACATTTCTTATATTTATTCACAATAATATTGGTATTTTAAGGAAATGTTAATATAATGTAATTGGATTGATGATATTTTGACCAAATGATTAACAATTACATTGCATATGTATGTGCGTGTGTGTGTGTGTGTGTGTGTGTGTAACATACCTCTATGCCCCTTTACAGTGGCCATTCACATACACACATATAAGTGTTTACGTGTATAAATGAATGTTTATTTATATAACTCCACAAGTGTACTAATTGCTTAACAATTTACGGGTATGGACAATACAGGGTGACAAGTGCTTAACAAAGTGAAACACTGGAAGTGAGATCCCTGTTCGAAAGCTTACAATCTAAAGTGGTAAAGACTGACATCCAGAGAACATAAGTGTTAAAGTGAAACTGACACATTCCTATTTTTGGTCCACACAGCTTACTTTTAAAAATTATGGGTTCCTTCATCTTAATAATTTACCCTCAATCAAGCGCATCTATGTAGGAGAGCACCGCCGTCTTACTTATGATGAGATTATTGCCACCGCTTTCCCTCTATTATCTGCCAATTTTTGAATTTAAGCCTGCCCCCTTCTCTTACACTGCATGGACCCCCCTCCCCGCACAACTACTACGAGAATGCAGTTAAGGGACCCATAGGATTCCGGATGGGGGGCAAGGGTGGGGGCACTTGCCCCATCCCTACAATTACCCCCTCCATATAAACTAAAGGGCTGGATGGGCTGGCCTGGGAGTCACATTATGGCTTTGCCCCCCCCCCTTCCTGGAAAAATTTATATGGACACCCCTGCAGGGAGCGTGCTGTCGATGGAAGAGGTGGGAACAATGGTGGGTGGTATTAGAACTGAAGGGGATGGCTAGACAGCCTGTGGTACCCACAGGAAACACCTCTTACATCACCAGGTATGATTTTAAGATCATTATATCTTCAAAACTATGTTTTATAGAAAGAAAGAAAACTTGGAGGGTGATCAAAAATTCAGTGCATTGGGACCAAGTTGGTTTGGGGGTGAAAGGTCCTCTTTAAATGTGGAATACAGAGCTTTATTTCTGGTCGGGATAGAGGATCATAAAAAAAGTAAATTATAAGAGCCTTGGATGTACGACATCCGTGCCTTGTAGCCTGTTGAAGATGTGTTAAGGAGGTGTCATTTTAAGTGAGGCTTGAAGACTGCAAAAGTATCACAGTCTCCCTTGGGCTATTCTGTGCTTCCTTACCTCTGTATGGCCATCAGCCATCATGGCCTCTGGCCACTTCCTCGTTGCTACATCAGGTAATAGGCACTAGCAAGGATGCCTGTTTATGGGCCTATTCTGGATGGCCTAATTGGGTCCCACCTCCTTCTGCTCCTTTATAAACCTCCCTGGGCCTGGGAGTCATTGCCCTTACGTGGTGTTCCTGTTAGTTACTCTTGTGCTCTGTTGTGACCCTTGCATATCTGAGAATCCGCTCTGTGTATGACCCCGACTTGTCTGACTACCCACATCGGTTGTGACCTGTGGCTCTGGCTGACTGACTTGCTCCACGTATGACCCTGGCTTGTCTGACTACCCACATCGGTTCTGACCTGTGGCTCTGGCTGACTTACTCGCTCCGTGCATGACCCCGGCTTGTCTGACTACCCACATCGGTTCTGACCTGTGGCTGACTCACAAGCTCTGTGTAGTCCCTGGTTTGTCTGTCCTGCAGCTCTGGCTCTTATCTCACTCGGTGTATCCCCGGCTTGTCTGACCTGTGGCTCTGGCTGACTACTCGATCCGTACGCTCCTAGCCTGCCTGACCTTTAGCCTCTGTGTCCTGCGGCTCTGTCCGACTGTTGCTCCCTGTTGCCTTTAGTCTCTGGTACCTCGCAGTAGCGCAGTGAGTAGCATAGTGTGCAGCTACGGGTAGGAGCTTGGGCCCTATCATTCGGTGGTCTGGGGTTGCGTGGGATATTATCATTGCAATATCTCATATATTATCATCACTCTAATAAAGGTGGTTATATTTTATTACTGTGTCTGTCCTTCTTTGCCTGAATACCGTGACAAAGAGAAGTTCAGTGTTGCAGACTGGGAGATGGTGTTCTACAGATAAGGATAAGGAGCAATGCGAGAAAAGGGTTTGATACGAGAGAGCTGTAAACCTAAAAGGGGCTGAGAGAAGAATGTCGTAGGTTGATCGCAAGTAGCAGGATGAGGTATAGTGGGAGACTGAAAACATAGGAAGGAGTAAAGGGTCTTGAATGAAAGAAGCAGTATTTTAGATGATATTCAGAGTTTGATAGGCATCCACTGGAGTGACTGAAGGATGACAGTAAGTAAGTAAGTAAGTGTGCTGCAGCATTCTGCATTGATTGAACTCTATGAAGTTGTGAGGCAGTAAGATCTGAGAAAAGGTTACAATAGTCCCTGTGTGATAGGAAGAGTGCTTGTGTAAGAATTTTAGGTGTGGAGGAACAGAGGAAGGGCTGGAGTTTTGCAAAAGGCAGGATTTGGCATTAGCATAAATTTCAGGAAAAATCAGGAGAGAAACATCAAATGTCAACCATAGGCACTGTGCTTCTGATACTGGATTTATGGTACGAATATTTACTGTCACCTGGAAGGGCACTACTGGGCCAGCTATAGGTGAGATGAGGAGTACCTCAGTTTTTGACATATTGAGTTTGAGGTGCTCCGATCCATCCAGTTTGAGATAGCTGTGAGGCAATTTGTGACTTTAAATTGAACTTCAGGATTCAGTAGAGGTGCAGATAAATAAAACTGGGTGTTATCTGCACAGAGGTGATATCTGAGACTGAATGAGTTAAGTGTTAATGTGAATAGAGAGAACAGAAGCGGTTCAAGAACAGAACCTTGAGGAACACCAACAGAGCTGGACAGTAGAGGAGAAAGAGGTGCCAATGAAGACACTGAAGGAGTTGTTTAGTTAGATAGGAGACATCCAGTTCAGGGCTACATTATGGATCCTTAAGGAGTAAAAAAATTTGGAGGAGGAGGAAAGAATGATGAACCATACCAAAGGCAAATAATTTTAACTGTTAAGTTGGAACTAAAACTTTATGACGGCTTAGGTTCATTTGAGAGAGCTTTCAAAATCACATATTTTACAGTAGTAATTTTTAATTTCAAATAATAGTTTGAGATTTGTCAGTTTCTGGCAGACAGATGCTAACATTACTCTGTGTTCTCCCTCATACTAGCCACTCCCTCATAAGCTAGCATTTAAATGGTTAAATGGCTAAAATTAAAACACTAGGTTAGTCTTATTGTTTGACAATAAAGGGGTGTCTAATGAACCCGCTTCCCCAGCTGCTAAAATAAGCAGGAGGGATGAAGGAAGAGCATGATGGAATGGTGGGCGTGAAGGAAAGCTCTGCAGTTAGTATTTGCCACAGGCTGTGCCAGCCATATGCGTATAACTTTCATAATCTGACAAAGAAAGGTAAACATCTTATGAACTAATAATGATTACTTTAAATAAACTAAAATAACAGGTATTTTGAAAGCTCTTTCAAATTAGCCTAAGTTGTCATAAGGTGTTCAGCTTTAATGACCTAAGGCATCTACACCTCATTGCTTAGAAATTTATTGTGCACTCCTGTCCTTAAAAGGGACAAACACAATACCAGAATTACTTATTTAAAAACCTTTTTACCGGTTCACTTTTAAAAGGTTGCACGCATTCATTTACCATGTCACCATGATAAAAATGGAGATCTGAAAATCTCATGCTGCAGGAAAGCACGATATTCTCAGGTCGAGCTATAAAACATATCAATCTACCTCATCTGCAGCTGCTCCTCTAGTTCTTCAGAGAATTTAATTTACCCAGTCTCCTTGTCATCCAGTGCTGCTCTGGCCCCTCTCTCTCCCTCTTAATAAATAAATATGCGCTTTTAAGTAGCTTGATTAAGATGGAGATCCGCAGTTATGAACAGGTCTCATCCAGTGCTGCTCTGGCCTCTGTCTTGCCCTAGACAGTCCTGGATTTTAACTGCGTGTTCCATGTCCCAGTCAGCTCCCCTTCTATGACAATATAAAAGTCCCAGAGCACATTGCCTAGTGTGACAGAAAGCAATGCCTCTGCTGGGCTATAAGAAAATGGTCTGCGAACAGAGCTGTAAATACCAGAGAACTGAGCCTTGCTTCCTAATGTCAAATAGAAACTGCAATGCAATGTTTTTGTAATTTAGTGGTAGCCTAAGGATTTAGGCTTGACATATATTTTCTTGTAGCCCACCATAGGCATCCCTTCCTGTCACAGCAGTCAATGGGTAGTTCTAGACATACCTAAAGAAGTCTGTGTTTTGAAGCAGTAGAGCGCTGCCATCTTGCTGACGTACAGAGTGAGAAGCAGCGCTCTTCCTGAGCCCGTGTGTCACTCATGTTAGCTCTGCCTTCCCCTTTTCTCCGGGTGTGTGTATCATGGGCTAGACAGACAGTGTGCACCAGTTACGGTAATCAATGGGCCGGTCATAGGGGAGGAACTCCGATGCAGAGGAAGGAACATACTGTTAACTATGCAGCAAGAATATTGCCTTAGAGTGTGAGGAGAGGACGTCACATGAGTTATTTTAAGCACAATATCTTGCGTTTCGGATAGCCTTAAGAGGAGTTACACTAATCTAAATGATCATCAGAAGGCTGTTAAACAAATGAAAAGAAGTTTTAAGAAGGTGAAAGTTCCCCTTTCAGTTTGGGAGGTGATAATTGTGCATGGATAAAAAAATTAGCTAAATGATAGATGGCTAAGAGTTGCTGTAAATGGAACTTTTTCAAATTGATGTAAAGTTGTAAGTGGGGTGCCACAGGGTTCAATCCTGGGCCCAATGCTTTTTAATTTGTTTATTAATTATTTGTTAATTAATTATTTAATTATTAATGATCTAGAAGTGGATATTGAAAGCAATGTCTCACTCTTTGCTGGTGACACCAAGTTGTGTAAGGAAATACATACAGAGCGGGAAGTTTTTCTCTCCAGAAAGATTTGGATGAACAGAGTGAAAAGTGGCAGATGAGGTTTAATAAAAATAAATGTAAAGTTATGGATTTAGGCTGTACAAAGAAACGTGCTACATATACACTAAATAGGAAACAATTTGGGGAATCCTCGCTAGAGAAAGATTTAAGAGTACTGATGGATAATAGACTTCACAGCAGTATGAAGCGTCATTCAGCTGCTGTAAGAGTAAATACGGTACTATCCTGCATAAAAAGTGGTATAGATGCACACGTTGGGAATATAATGCCACCTCCCTATTAATCATGGGTAAGGCCTTATCAACAATATTGAGTACAGTTTTTGGCACCAGTTCTTAAAAAATAAGACATTATTGAACTGGATTTGTATACATTAGAGAAGAGAAGTCTAAGGGGTGATATGATTACCATTTACAAATATATCTGTATCTACAAATAACTCCAAGGAACAATTTACTCAACTAGCTGAGCAAAGAACAAGCGGTCACCCATTAAGACTAGAGGAGAGGAGGTTTTGACTAAAATAAAGGCAGGTATTTTTACAGTAAGGTAAATAGTTATGGAATTCTTTGCCTCGAGATGCTGTGCGTGCAGATACTGTAACTGCTTTCAAAAAAAAGTAATAGATACCTATCTAGCACAGAATAATATTGAGAATTATGACAATTGGTTTCAAAAGCAGATAGGATGTTGATCCAGAGAATTAGCTGACTGCCATTTTGAGTCAGGAAGGAATTTTATTTACCCACTTTACGCTCAACTGGAAATGGCTTCAATGTTTTTTTTGTTGCCTTCCTCTGGATCAACAGTAATGATATGGCATGGGCTGAACTTAACTGAAGCATGTCTTTCTTCAGCCTCAACTACTATTCTTTTGAATGCAGTGGTCCAGTCAAGAAGTGAGTCTGTTTGGAAGAACAAGATTATGTGAACAATGAGTTTGTGATGGATTGTAGGTGGGAGATTGATTTTACAATGTGGCAAGAGTGAGTAGAAGTTGGACAAGGTGTTGATCTGGCCTTGCTCATAACAGTTGTGGGGGCAGTTGATAGGCTTCCCTGAAGAGGTGGATTTTAAGGGAGTGCTGGGGAAAAGTCTAATGGGACAGTGGAGGGAATTAAAGGTGCAGAAGATCTAAGATAAGTCCTGTAGTTAGGAATGGGAGGATGTAATAAGAGCTGCAGAGAGACAAAGGTCCTATTCAGAGTGAAGATTGAGTGGGAGTGTATTTGGAAACAAGAGATGAAATGTAGGGGGTGCAGAGTTAATAAGGGCTCTATAGGTTAGCACCAGAATTTTTAATTTAATTCTGCATGCTAATGGAAGCCAGTGTAGGGATTGGCAAATTGAAGTGGTGTGTGAGGCAGACTAATATGGCTACAGAGTTTATTATGGACTGTAGTGAGTTTAGTTGGGTGAGAGGAAGCCAATTAGGAGTGAGTTACAGTAGCAGAGATGGGACATAATGACTGTTTAGATTATCTTGCTCTCAGTGCAATTAGTATAAGATGAGTAAAGATTCATTATAAAAACAGAATTTCCTGCTGAGTACAACAAGGGTTCTTCTGTTACATTTGTTTTATTCCAAACATCAGAAAAGTGATGAAGCTGTGGAAAACTGTAGCTAGTGGCTCACTCCTCCCAGAAAATACAAAATAATAACTGTCTGTACACAAGGCAAACAGTCTGAACTGATATAAAAACACAACAGCTTTAACTAATCATTTTGGAGCAAAGAATCTCCCAGCGGGGGCTTAGCCTTGTTTTATTCATCAGGAAAATCCCAAGTATATGTGTTTTTTTTTGTTCCTCCTAACACGTTACTGCTCCAGTAATCATTTACTTTCATTACATTGTCTCTAACAGTTACTTTGGGGGTCAGGTGCAGGCAGCTATGGCAATGACTCCTTCCAAGCTGGGGAGCCACAGACATGAAGACTAGAGCCACTTATAAACTTGAATGGAAAAATCATCTCCCAGTCATTAGTTTTATATGAAACACATTTGTTTCAGCCAAGATACCAAGGCAGAGGTCAGCTTTCTGAACACCAAAGCTGCTGTTAGAAGGCACACATGGAGATACCCAGTCCAACTCCTATTAATTTTCTGTAGAAGCAGACTTGGTTGTAGGAGATAGCTGCCTTTCTGTACTATGATAGTTTCATAAAAGGAACTCAGTGAATGTCTAACAGAACACAGACATTTTGCAGAGAATATCATTACCTTTACAGGAGTCCAGTCTTCTGTTTTTGGCTCGCAGCACCTCATCTGTGATCTTTTCTATTAAAAAATCCTGAGTTTGTATATGTCTAATTGATTCAATTAAGGCATCTAGACCTTTGGGATTTTTGGCCAAGCGATCCAACAACTCTCCAGCTTTTTTGCGACTTGTTGTCTGACAAACAATTTCTTCAGTGTCATCCTTGTTTAATATCTTTTTGGAACGCAGATAATCAAAATGTCTTTCTGCAATTATTTTGTCACATAGGTAGTGCCGTAAAGATTCAATAACCTAGAACAGAAATAAAGAATGTGAATATGATACCCTGGCAAACAAGAACACTTCAAAATATATATTTCCAAAGGAACTAATTGTTGAGAACAGAATTTTGCATGTTCTATATAAATGAATTAACCTCCAAATTGCCTTTTCCCAAACTGACATATTTTGTGATACTCATCACTTTCCATTCTGTATTCAGGACATGAATGTGGTATTTACCCTGAAAGTGGTAAAAATGGCTCGGGTGCAAGAATGCTCTGGACCTCAGTCCCCTAAAGCCGGTAAGATAAAGAGGTGATAATTTGGAGAGGACTTCTACAGGGTTCTAAACTCTTCAAGTCCTATCTTATTCTATGGACTCAATGCACAAAAATATCTCTAACTTGTGAGATTTTAGTGCATAGGCTCCATAGAATAACATAGGACTTAGAGTGTTTATAACACTGTAGAAGTTATCTCCACATAATCACCTCTATATCACGCCTTAATGTATAACCCCTCTAGTAATGTAGTGAAATAAAAAGAGGGGTTAGGCACCAAGGTATGATAAATGTGAGATAAACTCTTCATTTCCTGTGTTATTGTATGTAATTTATACGTTAAGATCTTTCAAACTTGATACATCTTAGTGCACTGAATAACACAGAAATTGGAGATTTTATCTCACTGGAGAGTTTATTTAACTTTTATAACACCTTAGTGTATCTCTCCCCTGGAGTCTCCATGTTAGGTCTGGAGAGTCCCTAAGTGTGTTTGCTATATGTCTTCTCATTGTCGATAACCTATTCTTGACAGTAAAATGTACTAGAGGTGGAATAAATTGGGCGAATATACTGACAGCAAACATGTTATACTGTGCAGAGTGAAGCATAAGAATTTTGTGAATGCAGTTAAACCAGATTGCATTAACTGAGCAATTCATCAGTACTGAGCCTCAGCCAGTGCAACTGTTACTATACAGTATGTTTGTCTAATGTACTGAAATGTTTGTGGCTCCTTACAAATTCTCCTCAGATGATTCTGTAGCCATTTGTATGATAAAAAGGGCACATTTCACTGACACAAAGGCTGTTGTACTGAGGAGAACTAGAGCAATTCTGTGGAAAACCAACCATCTGCACCACTGGTGATAAATAAAAAATCTCCAGTGATTTAAATTGGGCTTTTAATGACTTGAATGCAAGATAAATCTTAAAGGCATTGCAAAATAATGTGTTAGAGACCTTTCTACCATTCAAAGGATTTAAAGTGTCATTTAAATTAATGTGGATTTTGGACATTTTTATTTGTCTTCTATGGTGAAGTTGGTTTACCACAATATTACTAGGGGTGGGCATTAAGAGAAGCACTATGGGTCAGTAAGGGATCAGATTGGTGAAATGGTCTTGTTTTTGCTTCAGATACTTTTCAACATATGCACTAAGATATCCTCATTATCATATCCCTGTGAATATGCCACAACTATGTCTAAATCACTATGAAACTGCCATGTCTTCTTCAGGTTTACAATTTTTGCAGTGACTACAACGGCTACTATGCAATGGCTCATTTGCATATTGTGCCCCAATAGCTGACTGTGCTGTCAGAGTTCACAGTCACATATAAACTAAGGATTTTACTATATATAGTTTTCCATCTATATTGGAGAGCAGAGCCAGCAGCTACCCTCCTTCAAAACTTGTATTGAACACCCTGTGGCACTGAGAGTTCCAACATTAAAGGCAGCCAGTATTGCTTTCTGCAGTGCACAAACCGCCAGAGAAGCTGTAACACATAACAGCAATTCTGCTGGTTTTTACTGACTGAATCAGCTGTTCAGCAGGTTATCCGCTAATTAGATTTAGGTAAACACAGGACTTGCAAAGCAAATAGATAAATAAGAAACTAACCAGAGAGACAACCCGAGATCAAAGTGTAGTAATGGCTGTCCAAAAAAGAAATAAGCAGTACAATTTAATTACATTTATTGAAACAAATGATTAATAACTATGTAGAAAATCTACACATATATGGTAATAAAATGATAGTACATACCAAGGGACAACTGACAAATAAACAGAGCAACAGTATATGTAAAATATGCTCAATGACAAACTGCAAAAGTAAAAAGGATGGAAATAAAAATAAAAAACACAAGTTAAAATATGAAATAGATTCTAAATGTAAAAAAAAATGTTACTTTACAATATTCTCCATCGCTCCTCTCCTCGTGTTGACTCAGTGATGGGCAATACTATAAATACTATTTGTTTATCTATTTACTCAAATTGTCCTTATCTACCATAATTTTATTATTGTATATGTCTATTTTTATATAGTTCTTAAATATTTATTTCAATTAATGTAATTATAATTTATGCTTATTTCTTTGTAGAACCGCCATTACTACACTTAGATCTCTTGCCTGTTCATTTCTTTGTTTTCTGTTTGTCAGTACAGAACTCATAAGGCACTCTTTTGTGGAGAGCCTAGGGAGTCCTGTAGAAAGCTCTGGTGCTAGGCTCTCTGGCAGCAAGTAAGTTCATTATGAAAAATTACATAAGAGGCATGGTATAATGGCCTTTAATGTTGCTTTTGCACACCCTTGTGGCACTGAAAGGGTTAGGGAAATATGGTAACATTTGTGCTGCTTAAAGGGATAGTAATACATCATTTTTACAAATCTTCATCTTGTAGCTATTAAAAACTTAAAGCGGAACTACCACACCTCCTAAATTTGCCCCTAAAGAATTATCAATCTGGCGACTCGCTGCTCAATTGTACTAGTCACCAGAATTATTACCTTCTTTTAGATAATTCCTACTGCTCCCGGGGCTGACAGCCAGGAAACAGCGCAGACATCCTTGCATAGTGACGTCTGCTCGACTGCACGGTCAGTCCCAGTCTGCTCTAGGAGGCGTTGCTAGGAGCTGCGTGGTACTGGAAGGGACTGATATCGCAGACACAAATATATCTGCGCTGTTTCCTGGCTGTCAGTCCGGGGAGCAGTAGGAATTCTCTAAAAGGAGGTAATAATTCTGGCGACTAGCACTATTGAGCACTAGTGGCCAGATGGGTAATTCTTTAGGGGTAAGTTTAGGGGGAGTGGTAGTTCTGCTTTAAACTAAATGCCCCCTGTCCCATCTCTCAAACCTTTATGGTTTGAGAGATAAAGTCCCCCCCCACCTTCCCTGACATCAGCTCTCTAGCTGACTGCAGGGGAATCCGGTCCCTGGACCGGCGGAGGCTCTTTAGCAGAGCTAAGATTGTGCTATTGAAAAAGAAATCCTTCACTGGAACGGACTACAAAGTATGCTTGGTTTGCAAGTTTCTAGTGAAGGACTTCTTTTTCAATATCTCGATCTCGGCTCTGTTGCAGAGTCGCCGGCTGGTTCCAGGACCAGATTCCCCTGCAGTCAGCTAGAGCGCTAATGTCAGAGAAGGGGGGGGGGGGGAGACTTTAACTATGATTATCTCTCAGGGGCATTTAGTTTAAGTTTTTAATAGGTACAAGATGAAGATTTGTAAAAATTATGTATTACTATCCCTTTAAAGCAACAGTAATGACTGGATTTAACAAATGTAATATTGTAGGTATTAAAAATATAAATTATCTGATGCAAGTCCGGTCTCTCAAACTTGTATAGTTTGAGAGATACATGCTTATAAAGTTCCCCCCTCCATCCCCTTTCACAGACATCAGTCTCTAGCTGACAGCATGAGATCCTGGTCCCGGGACCGGCTGGCGGCTCCTCAGCAGGCTCTGCTGAAGAGCCACCGTCGGGTCAGACGACCGGAATCTCATGCTGTCAGCTAGAGGCTGATGTCTGTGAAAGGGGATGGAGGGGGAACTTTATATGCGTATATCTCTCCAACTATACATGTTTGAGAGACCGGACTTACAGCAGTTAATTAAAATTTTTATAATATACAATATTGCATTTTATTAAAATCAGCCATTACTATTGCTTTTAGTCTTGGCATATCCTCTCTGCTCCCCCACTCGCCCTCTCTAATACATCTCCAGCATTACTATAACAACTCAGTGGTTCTCAATCTTTTCTTTTTTTTATTTACACAATTAGAACAAAACCAAACATACTGTATACAGGGATGTCCATAAATATGTAATTGAAACTAAAAAGTAACTAATAGAAAACAAGAGGCACCATCAGTGGATATTCATGGCACACCAAAATGCCACAGCACCCTGGTTGAGAATCACTGCTATATAACTCAACATGCAAATTATTTAATCCCACTCCCCCAAATTGTTAGTGTGTCATATTCCCCATGGAGAAGTGATCTCCACACATTGCTAGACACACTCACCATAGCATCGACCATACTCACACTCACCATAGCATAATTGTGGGAGATGTAACTTGCATTTAAAGATAACAAGTTTGCAACTTGAGTATAATTTAAATTGTGAAACTAGTATAAGATAAATAATGTAGCAAGCAGTACATGTAACTTTAGCAATTACAGGGTGTATGTTATGACACACCCTGGGAAAAAAGAATGTCTATATTACTTCCATGAACATCAGTGTAATGTGTGCAATAAGTCACTAACATGCTAGCATATAAAGTGACTTGTATCACTGATGCATCTGTTTTCCTCCAGCCACTCCACCAAGGCATTTATCACTGTGAACCAAGGGATGCATTCGGAAAGCTAAAGAAGTGTAGTTCTAGGGTACACCAACTGCCTCTTGGGGGAAACAGAAAATTCCTCAAATCCCCACTGATTTAAATTGTTAATTTACTCCTTGAATTCTATCAAATAGTTAAACCAGTTAAAAATTCCAATTGATTTATTTATCCTCTATGTTGTAGTTGCATAGATCCAGAATTCCACCTTTTTAAACTCATGGAATTTTTAGTTGTTCCCTATGTTGCAGTTGGATTGCCCCTGGGAAAGTTGTACATAACACATTCCCACATAATCCACTCCCTGATTAACAAGTCTACTATACATAGTTGCCAACATTTAAAAAAAAAAAAATCTGTAAGTATTCTTTGCAGGAAAGAAAACCCCATCCCATGACATCATCAAGCCCTGCCCTGTGATATCACAAAGCCTCGCCCTGTGACATCATCAGACCCTGCCCAAAGTAAAAGGAACCAGCTACACAACATTGTATTTTAACACGTCAGTGTAATTTTCTTCAAAACCAGTTCATTTAAATGTATTACTATTGTCATCTTAATTTTAAAGATATACTCCATTGAATTTAAAATTGCAGTGTAGCATTGTGTTATGCAATGGGTATTACATATTTATTAATATGTATGCCATTATGCATTGCAATCTAAAATTCAGTATATCTTTAAAATAAACAATTTTTAAGAAAATAAAAAATACTTAACTCACACTACAGTGTTAAACTATAATGTTGAGTAACAGGTTACTTTTAGCTAATAAAAAAATCACAACTCCTGAATGGTTTTCTATAATCCCAGACACATGCGTAGTAGATTTGTGCTTTGTGTGTAAGGGGTGTGTGTGTGTAGTAAAAGTGCAATATAGGCTAACTTTATGTCGTGCCTCAACAAAAAAAAATGTAACTCATGAATACGTGGTTTGCCCTCTGAGATTGAGTAAGAGCAAGGTGCTGTCCAAGTGGGTTACAGAGAGGAACAATCTTCAGTTAACATAAGGGAAAACCTGAAAAATCTGTCAATGGGGTCAGGGCTTTCATTGTTCTCAAAGTAAGAAGATTGTACCTTGCTGTGAGCTGTCTGGTCTTGGACCAGATTACACATCTGAGGGGAGGTGGCTTACACTAGGTAAAAGGGGCGGGAGGGGGATACTTTATCATTCAATTACTCTTGAACTACAACTCTGTCAGTATTGAAATAATACTCTCTATGGCTCAAATTCTATGAAGATTAATTGGAGCTGCTTTTTTTTGTGAAACTTGTATACACAAGACAAGCATAACTTCTCACTCTGACTTCCTGGCACAACTGGTACCAATTTAAAAGCTAAAGATGCAGTTAACTGGAGCAGAATATATAATAGGTAGCACTGGACTCTCTCACCCTGAGATTTTGGTCAAACCCTGAGAGATCACAGGTATGGAAATAATATGTAAGCAGCTATTATGGCAGTGGGGCAGAAAAACCATGTAAATGATGTGATGCACCGCTAATGAAAGCTGTGCCCAGATTGGATACAGCCAATGGAGTAGCAGATTTCTACTACTGGACCAGTCTCTGTAAGGCCAGATAGCTTGATACCTGATTAGACGGAGAGAGAGATACTTACTGGTAGTTGAAAAGCTACCAGTAACTCACTAGCTACTTGTTGGAGACCCCTGATTTAGCTCATGCATGCTTGTGACAACAGGTTCATTTGCACAGGTAAGGGCCTTTAAAGCTCCAGTCATTAGGATCATTGGTAGATCATTTTTTGGTCAGGACAAGGGCAAAAAAAAAAATCATGACTGGACCTATGGAATCAGGACAGTTAAGACATTATGCATTATACATCAATAGCACACAAATGCTTAATGTCCTGGGCCAGTGTAGACAAGGCATTAACCATTTGATTGCTAGAAATGTATACACCAACTCTTTCAAGTAATTTTTTAATCACCCCTCCGAGTATCTCACACTTTCACTTGAATTCAGCTCCCACTCCACCTCTTCATATCAATATCTAAGCCAGGGATGGGGAAAGTGAGGCACTCCAGCTGCTGTCAGACAACATCTCTCATAATTTGCTGGTTAGCAAGAATTATGGGAGTTGTAGGACAGTCCCAATTTCAGTGGCCAATCCCACTGTCCCGCCATGTTGACTCAATGTCCTGCTTCCTGAGGCTTCTGCCCCGGTTGCTGTACTCCCAGTTTTCTTAACTCTCGAGCCGCAACATTTAATTTGCGCCATTGCTCACCCTAGAGCCGCGTTATGCACATCCCCCGGTGTCAGGACCCAGGGATGGTGGTGCAGACAGTACCAGTGTATTCTCCGTACACCATGACATCATGCTTCCTGCCTCATGCGGCGCATGCCTCAGACACAATTATTCATTGGCCCCAGCATGTGCGCGTGGCGTCTACCATAATAAACTGCTGCATGCATGCATGCACGTCCTCTTGTGGTCTGGGACATCAGCTTGGTTGTCAGAAGTGCAGTAAGAGGAGCGAGCAGCAGAGCACAGCGGGAACAGCGCAGCAGTCTCAGTGGCCATCAGGTACTAACACCCACATTCTGGCCAAAGTTGAAGAAATCCTGGACAATGCATTGTTGTGGTTAAAAGAAATCAGAACCATTCCTCTAATGTGGCTCCAGTTTTATACAATGTGTACGGCTTTTTCACACTTCGTGTTTTTTGTTGTGCTCTGATTACCATTAACCCTTTCAGTGCCAGAGGGGTACACAACTCGTTGCATAGCCCTCTAGCACTCAAAGAGTTAACACAAATAGATCCATATATAAGCTGTCATGATCAGCGCTTATACACTACAGTTATAAAAAAGGAGGATGGACACGGGCCCTTCGTCTCACATTGCCCCTTGTGATGTAAGCTCAGTTAGTGTCCAGATTATCTGAGGAAAGCACTTTCAGTTATATGCTCCATTTTTATTTCAGGGCATTCCTGGCATAAATCAGAGTTTAAAAATGGATTATATTTTCCCTTTGAGTGCATACCCCTATGGCACTCAAAGGATTAAGCCAACAGGTCTTTTGATCTTTTAAGCTGGTAAGGTTTAGTACAGCACGCATTCCATGTGTCCATCTTTAGGAAGGCTAGCCCTTCTTTGAGACCCAAATGCCTATGTCCCTCAATCCCACCCTGGAGCAGGGCCGGATTTACATCTCAGGAGCCTGTAGGCACAGATATCTGAAGCGACCCCCCCCCCCCGACCATCTCCACAATCCTCCAAAACTCCATATTGCCCTCACATTGCCCCCCAACACCTTCACATTGCACCCCATCAGCTCCACACTGCCCTCATATTGCCCCATCATCTCAACATTACCCCATTCAACTCCATATTGCCCTCATATTGCCCCCCATCAGCTCCACATTGACCCCATCAGCTTCACATTGCCCTCACAATGCCCCCCTTCGGCTCCAACTTGCCCCCACCATCTCCATGTTGCCCTCACATTGCCTCCCTCCCATTGTCTGTTTTCTACCTCCCTGGCAGATCTGTCGTCTGTGCCTCCTTGGGCACAGTCCTGTAGTTGCTGAAGCTCCCGTGCGGTCTCCTATTCTGGAATGCAGAGCGCTGGGAGATGATGTCATCTCCCAGCGCTCTGCATTTCTACAGAGCCGACGAGGGAGCTCAGCACTTACAGGTCTGTGCCAAAGGAGGCACAGACGACAGATCTGCCAGGGAGGTAGGAAATAGACAACAGGGGGGTGGGGGTGCAAAGTGAAAGCAATATGGAGTGGGCGCCGATGCAGCCAGCGAGGTGGCTATTTTTTTTAATTTTTTTTAAGAATTAAAACAAAAAAAAATCCCATTGGCAGGCGCCCCTCGGTGGCGTGCGCCTGTAGGCAGGTGCCTACTTTGCCTTATGGCAAATCCGGCCCTGCCCTGGAGTCTATCTTTTTAAGGGATAAGACTGTGTATAAGTGTATCATAGTTCTCCACAGCAATAAAACTAATGTATGTTTAAACATTAATGTATGTGTTTATAAATTAGTCTGTGTAAATAAAATAAAAGGCGTCAATAGGTCATAAAATAACCTAAAATTATCGTAACGCCCTGCCCACCAGCCACGCCGCCAGCAACACCCCCTAAAACAAGTGTCCCTCTTTGGCCATTTGAAATGTTGGGAGGTATGGAAATGTCTTCACCTGAGTGAGGGAAATGGAAGGACAATCTGATGTATGTGGGACATCTGGCAAAACTATTGAGCACTTTAATGTTGTGTTAAACACATTTTTTTGCCTTTAAATATTATTTTAGATTAGGGTGACCAGACCTCACATGTACAAACTGCTGGACTGCTTTGATTTCAGTGTAGCCCTGAAATATGCATATTATAAATAAAGAATAATAATATCCTTGGGTTACAGGTGAGGTCTGGTCACATTATTTTAGGTTGTGTTGTGCATCTTTAGTTTATTATAAAACAAACCCAAATCAATATATTAGTAAATAAAGTATAAAAATGGCAAGAAAATATATAGTCAAATTCCCACATTCATTAACCCATTTTAATGCTTCAAACAGAATGCTCTAGTATCCAAGGAGTTAAGATGATGTTAACCCTTTGAGTGCCAGCAGGGTTTGCAATGCACTGCATACCTCTCTGGCACTCAAAGGGTTAATGAGTATTCAAAGGTTGACCATCCCTCATACATAATGCTGGTCACTTATGAATAATGCATACTGTGAGACTGCTTTCACTAGTTTACCTTTGGGTGCCAGAGGGGTCAGCGACACATTACTTTGCAATATGTTGCGTACCCCTGTGGCACCCAAAGGGTTAAAGGGGAGGTCTGCTCACCCTACATTGATTGACTTCCTACAAAAAGCACTCAGCCCTCCCCCCACAGAGGCCTCACATTTTACTTACATCTTTTTTCACTTCAGCCATTTCATCATCACTTAGTTTAAAGGAACTCATCACTGCCATTTCTCCTGCAGGACCACCCCCTTTTGTGTAAAACACAGATACTTGATAGTGGAAATACAGAGGTAAGGCACCTGTATTGCAAGATAAGAGCTAAATAAGCTGTTTTGCTTCCTGTCGGTAAAAAACAAGTTTCCAGTTGTATTTCACTCACTGCTTCCTTGTAATTTTTTCACTTACACTTCCTGGTCTCTTTTTCAGTACACACAACCTTACTGGTTATTGAGCTGGCTCACTGTTAGATTCTTTCTGATTTGCTAGAGCATTTTGGTCAGGTACCATTAGGTTTTTATTATTATATGGGTCAAAAGGAAGGCAAATGATTTTGCATAGTAGTAGCACCCTTTGGGCCACATGTACAAAAGAAAAGAGGAGCAGTTCTGGAGCAAACTAATTGTATCAGAGGGAGTTGTCAGGACATCCTTTTGAAAAGGAATAGAGATGAAAAATGCATGCTGCAGTGTTACTGCACTGTCTGCAGTATTTCTCATATAGCAATTCAGCATGTATTTTTCATCTGTGTCCCCTTGAATGTTAGAGAGGTCTCCAGTGCAATGCTTCACAATGTTTCGGAGACATCTCTAGCATTAAAGGGGAACTACCACCCCACACAATCTTTACCTTCACTTAGTAGTGCTAGTCGCCAGAATAATTACCTTATTTAATAGATTTCTCCTCTCTTCCATGGGTGACAGGCAGGACGGAGCGCGGACATCTTGCCATAGTGCATACCAGCCAACTGTCCTGCCAGCATATATACTTTATATGCGTACGCAATTGCGCCTTATGCCACCCGCCACCTGAGCCAGCCAGAAGTGTTTGAACGGCTTGAGCTGACTGCAGTTGAGCAGCAGCCGACGCGCCTGAGAAAATGGGAAAACTCTGTGCTCAAAACATCTCCTGGTGTCTACTATCGTCCTCCGGTGTGACAGGCTCAGGTAAAATACTAGCTAGTTACATGGCGCCTAACTTCAAATTCATTGCGGCTGGGGTGGGGGTGGATGGATGGGTATCATGCCAACGTCCCTGGCCATGTGCTTCATAGTGGACGAACGCCGGGGATAAGTGAGAACTGCCATTGCTGCCTCAGTGCCCGCTGCCTGGCGAAGCGACACCCGCCGGAGGCAGCAGGCCAGGAGGAGGAATGATCGGCCGTGAGAACTGATTAAGTTATTCATTGCAGGGCACAGCGCCTGGCCAGGCAAACCAGCAGCAGTCAAAGCTGCTTGGCAGTAGCGTTCAGCAGGAATGAAGTTGTGGGCAAAGCTGGAGGAAGTCCAGTACAAGGTCCGGAGTCACTGTGTAAGGGGAAGTGTTGTGCGGAGTTACTTGGGAATGCCTGGGTTAAGAGTCATCTCCTTTAACCCTTTGAGTGCCAGAGAGGAATCTAATATAATATAAATAAGTAATCGACAGTGGTTTTACTCAAGGTTTGGTGTTCTATTATCTGTGCTGTAAAGCATTGTTACATGGTATACTGATACAATGTCCACAAGTATTCCACCCATAAAAAGCAACGGAACCGTCTAATCCCTAGTCTATTGCCTATGCGGTGAATGTTAATGCACATTTTTGATACATTTACTGGAAATAATTCTGCACCACAAAACCCACGTATGGTTTATTTTAACCCCTCAAATCCCAGATGTATTGCAATGCATTGTAAGCCTCTCTTGAACTTAAAGGGACAGTAATGTCCCATAAAAAATTCTTCTAGTTTTGTAGAGGTTAAACCTATATGCCACAAATCCTATCTCTCAAACCGCTATGGTTTGAGAGATATTCACATTGAAAGTTCCCCCCTCCCTCCCCTTCTCCTGATGTCGGCCGACTCAAGGAGGCTCTTCAGCAGAGCTGAAATCGTGTTATTCAAAAAGAACTGCTTCACTGGAACGGTCTACAGTGTGTGCTTGCAAACCAGGCACACTTTGTAGACCTTTCCAATGAAGTCATTCTTTTTAAATAACGTAATTTCGGCTCTGCTGCAGAGCCGCCCACTGGTCCCCAGACCGGGATCTCTTGCTGTCAGCACAGCTCTGACGTCAGGGGAGGGGGAGCTTTCAATGCAAATATCTCTCAAACCATAGTAGTTTGAGAGATATGCAAATATCTCTCAAACCATAGTAGTTTGAGAGAGAGGATTTGTGGCATATAGTTTATATTTTTTTAACCTCTACAAAACTAGAAGAATTTTTTATGGGACATTAGTGTCCCTTTAAGAGGTTAATAGTACAGAAGTTATTCTTTTCTGAGGGCAGTGGAATATGGATGTGATTTCAGAGAGTGCATGTGTGATTCTGTGGCCCCCAGGACAGTGGAGCAAGTTTGACGTGCCAGACAGTATATGTCTGGGACTATGAATATCACTGGGACAGTGAAACAAAGCTAGGGTACCAGACAGTGCATGTGTAATTCTGTGGCTTCCAGTGGGACAGTGGAATAAGACTGGAGTGTCAGAAAATGTATGTGTGGCTGTGTAACGTCCACTGGACAGTGAAACAAGGCAAGAGTGTCAGTGTCCCGTCACTGTGTAGGTCAGAGATTACCATTAAACAGTAGAACAAGGCTGTGTATGTGTGGTTTTATGTCTACCAATGGACAGTGGGACAAGGCTAGGGTGCCAGACAATGTATATCTAGTGCTGTGCCTGCCAGTGACAGTTCATAAATATCTGACTACTGATGTTCCTATTTTGCAGCCCTGATGAGAGGGAAATGTTGAGTTCGCAAACATCAACTATATTTGAATTTGATTTGCATATCCTGGGCAATGCAGGTTATCGTAGCAGACCATGGCTTCTCACTCTGGTACAATGAGGCTCACATAAGAATAAGGAGTGTGCCTGAATGTTCTTTGCCTTCTCAAACCAGATTCATGTGTCTGGATAAATCTGTTCAGTATACACATCTCAAGTGTGTGACATCTTTCAGGCACACTATACTCCATAACATTGATGTGGATACGTGTCTATTAGGGGACATTGACCCAGAACCATTTGAGGTTGTCCCTGTGCTACAGGTATTGGAGCATATAGATAGAAGAGGACACAGTCCCAGTGAGCTTTTGCATACCCTTGCAAGCTCAGGAGCCTAGTTGATCATCTCTGAATTCTTCTACGTATATGCAAATTGCTCTTAGGGTTAGTCACCCTAAGGGTAATAGGGGAATCCAGACGTGGACCCCTTGCCTAGAGGGACAAGCTGCACCTCACTGAGGAGGCCCAAAAGGGCGAAACATACGTCTGGTGTTAGCTGTTTCCCTTGTTCAGAGAAGAATTGTCTGGCATTTCGTGGCTGGACTGTTATTTTGGCAGGACCTGTATGATATACTTCAGAATATTTCTTCTCTGTGTATGGCATTTGTGAGCTAAAGGATATTGCACCCTGGGTGTGAGGACACAGTCCTAGTGAGCTTTTGCATACCCTTGCAAACTCATGAGCCTAGTTGAGCATCTCTGACTTTTTCTACTCAAGTATTGGAGCAGGAGACAGTGAGAGGTACAGACATGATAAAGCCATCTGTCACTTATTTTCATGTAAGTATAATTTGTGAAACCACCAAAACTCATTTAACATCACAAGACAGGCAGGCTGGCATATTCCTGATACATAGTTTTCAGTGGATTGAGTGGAAACAGATACCATGAAATGGATGACACCAGGTGATCCTGAAACTGAACTGTTGTGTAATTCCCAGAGAAAGAGCTCATCCTCCGGAAAAGTAGAGAACTAGATTTGGTTCTCTTTGAGGGGACTGAGATCCAACTATATAATGACTTATCTCCTTACACCTTGCAGCAGCAGAAGGCTCTGCAGCCTCTCACTGAATATTTGACTAAACTCCAGATTAAATACCACTGGGGATTCCCCTTTAATCTGCAGGCCCAGAAGGATGAAGTAACGGCCTACATCAGATTCATGTAGCTCAGCGATACAGATCTCACCTGTGCCTAGTATTCCCAATGCCAAAACCTGCTGCCGCAAAGTAGAAACAAGGTTCCTAGACCTTCCAGACTGCCATCCATGACCAAGAAGTAGAGACCAGTTATGTTTCCTTTATGTACATGCCGAATGTTTTTTCCTGCATAGTTTGGTGGGAGTACCACCCTGCTCCTCCCGAACAAATACTGCCTTTTGCAGTCTCAATTTTCAATGTACATGTCAATGCTCATTTCATTTTTCTGTCCTGCCTGTTTCTTTGTCCTTTTTCTCTTGGGTTTCTCACCTATTTCTTCCTATTCTCCTGCTGTGGTCTGCCCTCCTCCTCTCAGCTACCCTTCTATTCCCTCTCCCCCCGATGGGCTGTGGATGTCATAAACTGCTTGTTTTTGCACACACCACTTACCCTATCTGTGGTATTCCTCTGGTGACACTAAATCCAAAGGGGTGGCAGCTTTCATCCATCACTCCCTGCCCTGGGTGACCATTGACAGCTTTTCTGACCAGGAGGGTAGGTTTCTTCTGATTAAGGGACAACTGTACTCTACGAAGGTCACCTTGGTCAACGCATAATTCCCCAATCACACCTCCATCAGATTAAGTGGTCGGACCACAGTTCAATCTTTGTTGAGCTGCATCTCCCGGGTGCCTATCGGAGCAACAATCCTTGGAGGCTGAATGAACTGTTGCTAGATGACCTGGCAGTGTTATCCTCCTTGTCATCAGCTCCGAAGGATTACTTTGATACTAATACCTTGTGTGGCGTGCCTGGCCCGACGGTGTGGGAGGCATATAAGGCAGTGATTAAGGGAGTGCTCATTCAGATCAGAGCGTGCAAGAAGAGGGAAATGGCTAAAAAACTAACTGATATGCTGTTCTGACTTAGGTCCCTGGAGAGTAGCCACAAGAGGCACCTCGATGTGACTCTTGGCAGGGAGAAATCTTTAAATCCTTCCAATGGTTCCAATACAATTCTTATTTGCAGGGTAACAAATCTGGCAGATTACTTGCAAGATTGGTTCAGAAACAGAGACATGCCATGCATATTGGGGGGGGATCAGGGGTCCCCGACTGGCAAATGCATGTGCTATACCAGGACACTGCAAATGCATTCTGCTCTTTTTACAGAGCTGTATATTGTCCACGAGTCCTCGACTGGACCTCATGGACCCGTACTTTTCGGCGCATCTCTCGGTGTTCCTGTCTAGGCACCTTTGGCAGAAGTTATCTGACAAGGTACTGTCCTTTTCAGACGGACTTCACACATAATGAGATTAGATCCCCCCTCCGCACCATACCTCGGAACAAATGCCCATGCCCCTAAGTCCTTTCAGTGGCATATTATGTGAAATTGCTGCCCTGTTTACTGCCTCATACAGAATCCTTTGCATTCCCTCCCCAAGCATTAGATGGCCACATTACTATGATACATAAGGAAGGCAAGGATCCAGTGAGCTGCAGCAACTGCCAACCAATTTCCCTCCTTAATGTGGACTTGAAGCTCTATGCTAAAGTACTTGCTTTACGCCTGCGGCCTTTGCTTCCCATCTGGTTCACAAAGATCAGGTGGGCTTTAAGGGCCATCAGGCTAAGGGCCATAACACCAAACTCCTCTACCTCTTATACAGGGTGTCACCTGCATATCCCCTCTATCATACTGTCCATAGACTCTGAAAAGCCTTTTTACAGAGTGCACTGGAGTTTCCTTTTTGGATTGCTCCCGTCATTCGGCTTTGGTCCTAAGAAGCTCCATCGCATAACAGCCATGTACTTGTTCCCCTCGGCCAGGGTCAAGGTGAATGGCACTTTGTCTGATCCTTTTCACATTTCTAATGGGACATATCAGGGTTGTCCTCTCTCTCTCTGCACCTTTTATGTTTCAGTCTTAGAACCTTTTACTAAATGCAATTAGAGCATGTGAGGGTGTGCTGGGGATCCTGGGGCTCTGTACTGAACATAAAATCTCAGGCTTTGTGTTATGGACCAGGAACCAGAACGGACACAAAAAGGTAAAATGCAAAACACATTTATTAAAGTAACAAAAAATAAACCAAACAGAATCGTGATCCAGGGGCATAAACCAAATGACAAGCCAGGGTCAGTATCACAGTGCCTGTGATTCCTGTCAGTCTCAGCTATGACAGATACTGATTTGCTGTGTTGGTTTGGCCCGCCCCCTGGTGACCTTTTTATACCTGGCTAGCAAGACTGTCAGGCGCCCTTTCGTGGTGTCTCTGTGCCTGTTAATGTGCTGTGTTCCGGATTCCTGTGTACCGACTTGGCTTGTCTTGACTATTCTCCTGTGTTCCTGCTCGTGTATGACCCGGCTCGTCTGACTACCTCCTCTGGATCCTGACCTGGTTTGGCTGACGTTCCTGCTTGTGTACGACCCGGCTTGTATGACTACCTTCTACGTGCTCCGACCCGGCCTGGCTGACTTCCCGCTCCGAAGAACGACTCCGGCTTTCTACAGTGACCTGTGTTCCAGTTGTCGCCACCGCGACATTTCTATCTAATGTTCCAGCTTTTGGTGTGACTGCCTTGCCTGGTGTACTCCGATCAGTGCTGTGCTTTTACCGTTGCAGAGTTGGGCGTACCCGTGCCTCCCTCAGACTGCAGAGCCTTGCTATACCGCTGATAAGCCTCGAGTAAATGTGCTAGTTAACCCTAGCAGTGCCGCTGGGTTCCACTCTATCGCTAATCCTGTAAGAGTCTCTTTCTCAGTGAATACTACTGCTGAGCTGGCCGCTCTTCGTCGGCAGCTTCACACATCCTTGCAGAGTATTTACATCCGTGTAGGTCGGTTGGGCGCCTGAGACCCTTTCTCTTGTTCAGTAGCGATCCCGCTTTCCCGAGTGGTGGCAGGCACAGGCATCAGCATTCGTATTCCGGTAATCACGCCCGTGGGGGCTGTCGGCTCTAGCGTATGCTTTCCCATTATCCGGTTTTGTCTGAGGAGGCTTGGCAGCTATCGCCTTGAAGGTCGGTTCCAATTACGCCCTTGGGGCCTTATGCACTTGCACTAGTTGAAGCAGTTCCAGTAGGTACGCCCGAGGGGGCTACGGGGACTTTGGTGCTTCTTACTGAACACTGTGGCGGGGCAGTCCAGTATCCAGCCGGTGATAGTCTTGGTCTCCAGCATCAGCCTTATAACACCCAGGGCGTTCCAAACATTCACATCTGAGACTGACTGTTATCAAGGACTTAACCCCTGAGGGGTACACGCTATCCTATTTCTGTGTAATTGTACTTAATGGTCATTTGTGCATTTATCATTATAAATATATATATATTATCTGTATATATTTACCACCACTAGAGGGCGTGTTATTGCCTTATCTTATTTTAATAAAACTGTGTTCTTAATCACCCAATGGTCTGAGTGTCTTAAAAGAAACCGTGACAGTACGAAAGGGCCATGACCTCAGACGGTAAGGGTGAAAGCCAAACACAGAACATCCATTGGAGAATGGATGTCCATGAGCAGCGCATGGACCAATTGGCACTGGCTTTGCAGACGTTACTCGAACGTACAGTACATTTGGACAAGCCTAGTCCTAATCCGGTGGTCACCCCAGTCCTGACACCGGATAATCAGTCCATAGTCCCATCAGCCAGTTCGAAAGGGCTAACGGCATCTGCACCGTTACCGTTAAGGTATGATGGCGAGCCTTCCCTTTGCAGGGGATTTATTAATCAATTAGAGATATTTTTGGAGTTGGCACCCCAGGCATTTCCTAACGACCGTAGTAGGGTCGGTCTTATGATATCTCTATTGACTGGCAAGGCATTGGCATGGGAGAATCCGTTGTGGGAAAATGCCAGACCCTGCACCCTGAACTTCAGAGAATTTGTCAGAAAGTTCAGACGAGTGTTTGAGGTTCCTGGCAGGGCTGCCTCTGCTGCCAAAAGGCTAATGGAAATTCAGCAGGGCGAACGCACACTGGGCGATTATGCTATTGAATTCAGGACCTTGGCAGCAGAGGTGGGCTGGAACGAGGAGGCCTTACTAGCTGCCTTTACTCAGGGCCTTTCCGAGCAAATTAAGGACGAGATAGCAGCTCGCGATGTACCCAGTGATCTGTACGAATACATCGATTTTGTCCTACTTATAGACTCTCGCATCCGAGAGAGACGGTTGGCTAAAAGGGCTAAAGTGAAAAACTATGGCTAGACCAGTCTCCTTAACCCACCCACACCACCCGTTCTTCCTGAGCGATCAACCGAGAATCCTGAACCTATGCAATTGGGGTTCACTAGGCTCTCTAAAGAGGAAAGATTATATCGTAGGAGACAAGGTCTATGCCTTTATTGTGGCAAAGCAGGGCATCTGTTGCGCAATTGCCCAGTTCGGCCAGGAAACGAACGCACCTAGGGTACCATGGGGGACAGGCCCTAGGTGGTGTAGAACAGTCCCTAGATTCTAGCACCACTAAACCCACTATTCAGGTGGTCTTCGCTTGGGCGGACAAGGTTATCGAGGTCTTCGCACTGGTGGACTCCGGGGCAGCAGGCTATTACATGGACCGGTCTTTTGCTAACCTGCATGGCATTCCTTTATGTAAAAAGGACTCTCCGGTTGCTATTGAGGCCATCGATGGCAGACCCCTGGAGCCGGCATTTATTACGCTTGAAACTAGTCCAGTGACAATGACAGTGGGGGCTTGCCACAAGGAACAGATACGTTTTCAAATCATTCGTTCCCCGCACCATTCAGTTATTTTGGGGTTCCCATGGCTACAGGTACATAATCCCCAATCTGACTGGCAGAGATGTGAGGTTAACTCCTGGTCAGAATACTGTGACAAGAACTGTCTCTCCTTACCCGTCAAGATTATGTGTACCTCTCCGACTGTGCCAGCTGAATACGAACAATTCAGTGACGTGTTCAGTAAGGGAGAGGCCAGCGCATTGCCCGAGCAAGGGCGTACGATTGCGCCATTGATTTGCCTCCTGGTGCGGTGCCTCCTAGGGGGCGCACTTACCCACTGTCCTGTGAAGAGAATAAGGCTATGGAGGATTATATTGCTGATGCCCTGGAGAGGGGCATCATTCGGAAGTCTACTTCTCCGGCAGGTGCCGGATTTTTCTTTGTGAAAAAGAAAAGTGGTGAACTTAGGCCATGCATTGACTATCGTGGGCTGAACAAGCTTATGCCTAAGAATGCCTATCCGATTCCACTTGTCACCGAGTTGTTTGACAGATTGAAGGGCTCATCGATCTTTACTAAACTTGACTTGCGAGCCGCCTATAATCTGGTCAGAATTAAAGAGGGTGACGAGTGGAAAACGGCGTTTAACACCAGAACAGGGCATTACGAATATCTGGTGATGCCATTTGGCTTATGCAATGCGCCTGCAGTATTTCAGGAGTTTATTAATGACATCCTACGAGACCTACTACAGTCCTGTGTAGTTGTATATCTTGATGATATATTAATTCACTCTGCCAACCTCTCACAACATATCAAAGATGTTTCTGAAGTCCTGCTCCGACTCCGCAAGCACAGGCTATTTTGTAAAATAGAGAAATGCGAATTCCATACATCTCAGGTGCCATTCCTGGGTTTCGTTATTTCTAATAATGGCATTGCCATGGATCAAGAGAAGTTGGCAGCAGTTCTGCATTGGCCTCGTCCTAAAGGGTTAAAGGCCATTCAAAGATTCTTAGGTTTTGCGAACTATTATAGGAAGTTCATCCAGAACTTTTCCACGATTGTCAAACCGTTATCAGATTTGACTCATAAGGGCGCTTCTCCCTCTCAGTGGTCCGAGGCGGCGGAGACCGCATTTGTTACCCTGAAATCTGCCTTTGCATCTGCTCCGGTGCTGTCCCACCCTAATCCCTCTCTGCCCTTCACGTTGGAGGTTGACGCTTCTGAGGTTGGGGTTGGAGCAGTACTCTCCCAACGTCCCGTGGGAGGTGGCGCCTTGAGGCCTTGCGGTTTCTTCTCAAAGAAATTATCCAGTGCGCAGAGCCATTATGAGATTGGGGACAGGGAGCTGTTGGCCATAATTCTAGCTCTGAAGGAGTGGCGTCACCTTTTGGAGGGTACTCGGAATCCAGTACTAATTCTTACGGATCATAAGAATTTAACTTATCTCTCCGAAGCCAAAAGACTGTCCTCTCGACAAGCTAGATGGGCACTCTTTTTGTCACGATTTAATTTCCTAGTGTCTTATCTTCCTGGCTCAAAAAATATTAAAGCCGATGCGTTGTCTCGTCAGTTCGCTCCTGACACTGAGAGGGAGGAGGAACCTGTTCCCATCATTCAGCCAGATCGCATTCTGGCCACTATCCGTACCACCATTACCTCGCCTCTGGGGGAGGAGATATTGGCATCACAATCGAGGGCACCCCCTGAGACCCCTGTGGGGAAATGCTTTGTAGATGTGCCATTCCGTGTTCGTTTGTTGGAGACTTACCACGCTTCTAAAGCAGCTGGGCATATTGGTAGGGACCAACTAGTCTGGTCTCTGTCGCAATTATTTTGGTGGCCTACCTTGAGAGCCGATTGTGCCGCTTTTACTGCAGCCTGTACCACCTGTGCCCGTGCTAAGACCCCTAGGCACCTCCCTGTGGGCTTATTGCAACCTGTGCCCAACAGAGACCGTCCGTGGTCTCATATTTCTATCGACTTTTTGGGAGAATTACCAGCGTCTAGGGGATTTACGTTCATTCTTATGGTGGTCGATAGATTCTCTAAAATGGCACATTTTGTGCCTCTGACTGGCCTTCCATCGGCTCAGGAATTGGCTGTAGTCTTTTCTAGGGAGGTATTCCGCCTGCACGGAGTACCCAGAGTGAGATTGTATCCGACCGAGGGAGCCAGTTCGTTTCTAGGTTTTGGAGGGCATTCTGTGGCCAGATGGGCATTCAGTTGTCATTTTCCTCCGCTTACCATCCCCAAACGAATGGGGCCGCTGAACGTGCCAATCAGGGACTGGAGCAGTTCCTGCATTGCTTTGTCACTGATCATCATGACAATTGGGCTGACCTGTTGCCATGGGCTGAGTTTGCCAGAAACTGTGCGGTCAATTCATCGTCCGGGAGCTCTCCGTTTCTCGTTAATTATGGGTTTCAGCCTTGTCTGCTCCCGGACTCATTTCAGGCGCAGCAGATCCCTGCTCTGGATGAGCATTTGGCACAGCTTCATTCCACTTGGTCACAGGTCCAGAGGTCCCTCAGTCAGTCATTTCGGCGTCAGCAGAGGCACGCTAATCGCAGACGTCTGCCAGCGGTCTCCTTTCAAGTTGGGGATAGGGTATGGCTGTCTTCCAGAAACCTTAATTTACAAGTACCATCTAACAAACTGGCTCCCCGGTTTATCGGTCCATTTAAGATTATCCGCAAGATTAATCCGGTTTCTTATGCTTTGGAGCTTCCACCCTCAATGCACATTCACAATGTGTTCCATGTGTCGCTCCTGAAACCCTTGGTGTGTAATCGCTATACTACTACGCCAGTGATTCCTGGGCCGGTGGACGTCCAGGGCCAAGAGGAATATGAAGTGCAGAGCATTATTGATTCTAGGAGATTTAGAGGGAAGCTGCAATACTTGGTTCATTGGAAGGGCTATGGTCCTGAGGAATGTTCTTGGGTTGATCAAGGGGACCTCCACGCACCCAGATTAGTAGGCAGCTTTCACAGTGACCTGTGTTCCAGTTGTCGCCACCGCGACATTTCTATCTACTGTTCCAGCTTTTGGTGTGACTGCCTTGCCTGGTGTACTCCGATCAGTGCTGTGCTTTTACCGTTGCAGAGTTGGGCGTACCCGTGCCTCCCTCAGACTGCAGAGCCTTGCTATACCGCTGATAAGCCTTGAGTAAATGTGCTAATTAACCCTAGCAGTGCCGCTGGGTTCCACTCTATCGCTAATCCTGTAAGAGTCTCTTTCTCAGTGAATACTACTGCTGAGCTGGCCGCTCTTTGTTGGCAGCTTCACACATCCTTTCAGAGTATTTACATCCGTGTAGGCCGGTTGGGCGCCTGAGACCCTTTCTCTTGTTCAGTAGCGATCCCGCTTTCCCGAGTGGTGGCAGGCACAGGCATCAGCATTCGTATTCCGGTAATCACGCCCGTGGGGGCTGTCGGCTCTAGCGTATGCTTTCCCATTATCCGGTTTAGTCTGAGGAGGCTTGGCAGCTATCGCCTTGAAGGTCGGTTCCAATTACGCCCGTGGGGCCTTATGCACTTGCACTAGTTGAAGCAGTTCCAGTAGGTACGCCCGAGGGGGCTACGGGGACTTTGGTGCTTCTTACTGAACACTGTGGCGGGGCAGTCCAGTATCCAGCCGGTGATAGTCTTGGTCTCCAGCATCAGCCTTATAACACCCAGGGCGTTCCAAACATTCACATCTGAGACTGACTGTTATCAAGGACTTAACCCCTGAGGGGTACACGCTATCCTATTTCTGTGTAATTGTACTTAATGGTCATTTGTGCATTTACCATTATAAATATATATATATTATCTGTATATATTTACCACCACTAGAGGGCGTGTTATTGCCTTATCTTATTTTAATAAAACTGTGTTCTTAATCACCCAATGGTCTGAGTGTCTTAAAAGAAACCGTGACAGTCAGGAACCAGGACCGATACTCGGGCCAAGGCGGAGTCAGGAGCACAGAGTCCACGAATTTAGGAACAGGCCAGTGGGTCTGGAGCCAGAAGGGTTGTCAGAGGATGTCAGGTCATACACTGATAAACAGGCGCTCAGTAGAATCACAGCAGTCAGCAACAAACACAAGGGGAAGGGGAAGTGAGCCAAGCTGCTTTAAATACCCTGGGAGGGTTACCTGATAGCAGTCAGGTGAGCAATTAGAGAGGTCAGCTGATCAGCCTGAGCCAGAAACTCAGAAGACAGCAGCAGTGGACAACAGCTGCTCAGCAAAACCTTGACAGTACCCCCCCCCCCCCCACACACACACACACACACACGGGGCAGAACCAGGTTTGTGGGGAAAGTGTGCATGAAAAGCACGGAGGAGGGTGGGGGCATGCATGTCTGCAGCTGGAAGCCATGATCGCTCTTCTGGACCGTAACCCTTCCGAGAGTCAACTATGGATCGGATCTTGTACTCCTCATGGACGTCAACGGCACCAAACCAGGTCAAGGAGTAACCGTAGTGAAACGATTACATACCAAAAGTTTCAGCAGTGAGACATGGAACACATTGTGTATCCACATATTGGGAGGAAGATCTAGGACATAGGCCACAGGGTTCACACGTCGGAGGATACGGAAAGGCCCCAGTTTCTAAGAGGGCACTCGGAGGTGGAGATTTCTGGAGGACAACCGGACCCTCTCTCCGATCTGGTAGGAGGGTGCGGGTAGGCGTTTATGATTAGCCTGGAGCTCCTGGGATTGTTGTGAGCTTTGCAATGACTATCTTAAATAAAACTTTGTATTGCACAGAACGAAAACCCTATGCAGGACTATAACAGATATGCAGGAATACAACAGAAAAATGAATAGTAAAACTGTTCAAAAATGCAATAGTCAATATTGTATTCACCCACCCACAACAAATACTACGGCCCACCCTAGGCTTCATCCTAGTGGCAGTTGGGTACCATTAGTTGGTGCACATAGTTGGGGCCCAGAGTAATTGTAATCCACATTATGGTTTGTGTTATGCTGTAGTCTTCCAGTGATTAGTGAAACTATAAAGCAAGGTCTCTTTAATTGTGTAACCAGATTCAGGATGCCCTGTGGTGAAACAGGGGGAGAGGTTTCAAGCTTACCACTCCAGTCTGCAATCAGGTCAGTTCAGAAAGGAGAGAGCCTGCTTCTCTAACTGCTGCAGGAATTCCTGCATTCTTCACAGCATTCCCTGCCAGGAACAGTTCTGTGCCTTGGTCTGGTTACAGCTGTCTGCTGGAATGCTTCTTCCAGGATGCTCCAGCACTGGATCAGACAGGTCTCCATTCCGTGCTTAGAAAAGGCTCCTTTACTCACTTCAACTCACCTGGAAAAACCACACTGAAACTAAAATGGCTTCTTGAATCCAGCCATGTGCATAGAAGCTCACCATCTTCTGGTCACTACCAGGAACTGCAGAAATGACTGTGTCCCAGAGGGGTTACATATACATGAAAGAAAAAGTATGTGAACCGTTTAAAAATGACTGCATTTCTGTATAATGGAGATGAGTTGTTACTGTCGCTACTTGATGAGATTACAGTTAGTGACCAGTGCGTGCAGAAAATCAACTATTTCCAAACGGTTCACATACTTTTTCTTGCCACTGTATGTGGAAATGGATTGCTCTGACACTTTGTAAAAGTATTAATGTTCTGTTTATTTTGTGCAAGTATTGAATAATTGAGGATTATTCTAGCTTGTGACCAAATAATCTGAATTTTATTAAAGACAGGAGGCGAGTATTTGCATCACTAACTTTTACTGATTCTCACAGCAGCCAGTAGAAGAAAACAAACAAAATAAATAACCAATCAGAAGTAACCACAGTGTATATAGGACAGTCCTACAACACGGTTTCCTCTTCCTTTGTAGGACGAACACAGGAAAGAAAACCAAAACCGGAACCAGGAACAAATGAAGAGTCACCAGAACAGGCAGAATCGCAGCAACAAAGGGAACAGTAGCCATAGGGATTCGGAGCCTGCGGCCAGGAATTCAGGCGATTCAGAGATGAGATCAAGTTAGAAGAGAAAAAAAAGAGAACCATAACAGAAACTGGAAAAAATAAAGAGAAATAAAATTGTAGTACATAAGCACAAGATATACATAAGTATAACAGGCATAGCAAGGGATTACTTGGACAACGTAAAAGGGCTAGCATAATAAATATACATGAGCATAGCAAATAAACCAAAACAAGACAAGGAAAAAAAGGGGGGCAGGGATGGAACCACGGGCGGGAAAATACTCGCCTCCTGTCTTTAATAAAATTCAGATTATTTGGTTATAATTTTATGGCAAGACAGGAGGCTCATATTTACAGTTTTTAGAGCCACTAAAGAATTTGCATCATGAGACACAGGATGGCAATAGAACCAGCGAAAAGTCTTTTCTCTAGACCAATCTGCTGAGTGCATAATGTTGTTCAGCAAGTTGGCAGCACAGAAAGCCTGCAAAGCCGCGGCACCCCTCACAGAATGAGCACCGAAGGAGGGGTCAGCACCTGTCAGAGACAAAGCCCAGCAAACCCACCGGGCAAGAGCGGGGGAAGAGACTGGACGAAAGGGAGCGGAGTGAAGAGAGAGCAATTGAAGGAAAACTCGAACGATGAGAAGAGGTACGAGCAAGATAACACTGAAGACAGCAAACGACACATAAGAGCGGATCCGAAGGGAAAAAAAGGATAAGAGACTGAAGAGGAGGAAGACTTGGTCCGACGAGAGATCCGGAAAGTAACTCCGGGGAAAAAGAGAGCATTAAAGTCCAGAGCGCAAACATCCGAAACCTTACAAAACTATACCAAACACAGTGACATGGTAATCTTGGCAGAAAGGTCAGAGTTGTCAGACCAAGACCTAAACAGTTCAAACACCAAGGAGACATCCTAAAAATAGAAGTATCTAGGGACGGGGGTCTAGAAAGACACATACCGCATAGCAACACCCAGACTAGGGGATCCTTGCCAATAGGAACACCAGCCAACGGAGAGTGAGCTGCCGATATAGCGGAACGGAAAACGTTCACCGTAGGTAAGCCTTGCCCTCCGAGAAAAGAGCAGAAAGAAAATTGATAACGTCCGTCACCGGAACTGTAAAGGGATCACCTTGTCGAGCTACACACCAGCAACACCAGGTGTTCCATGCACTGAGGTAGGCGCGTATGGTGCCCGGGACCCAAGAGTAGCGGAGGAGGTCAGAAGCCGATTGCGAAAGTCCAGACAAATCCCAGGAATGCCTGAAATCGACCAGGCGACCAGAAGGAGACGATGATCAAGTACAAGGGGGTGAGGAGAACCCCCTGGCTCCTGAAGTAGAAGGGGACTCCAGGGAAGAAGCAGAGGGAGGTTGCAAGACATCTCCAAGAGAGCCGGAAACCAAGGTTGTGCCAGCCACAACGGAACCACGAGAAGGAGAGATAAATGATGGCGACGGAGTTGGTGGATCACACGGGAGATCATGGAGAAAGGTAGAAACGCATAAGCCCCTGTCAGAGGCCAAGTCTGGGAGAAAGCGTCCACTGCAGTCGAGTCCGGATCTGGAAGCCAACTGAAGGAGGTCTGGACCTAATGATTCCAATGGGTTGCAAAGAGGTCCACAGAGAAAGGGCCATGAAGAGATGAGGAATGGAGGAAGACCAGTCTGTCCAGCACCAATCGCAGGCATCCCTCCAAGACAGGGAGAACCAGTCCGCTGTCAGATTGTCGAGCCCTGGGATTTACTCGGCAGAGAGTGAGATCTGCCTCTGAAAACAAAGCTGAAATAGATCCCGGGTTATGTTGGACAGGCACTCCAACCGGGAGCCACCCAGCTTGTTGATGTAGCGCACCACCGAGATGTTGTCCATACACAGTAAGGGAAACTGCGGACGGCAAAAAAAACAGTAATGAGCTCAAGGCAGTTGATGTGGAGCTACTGTTCGTCGCGGGACCATCAACCGCCGGTAGCGGATCCAGGACAGGAGGCACCCCAATCCTAGAGACTGGTGTCTGATTTTAAGTTGGGCATGGTGCCAAAAATGGCTGTGCCATTCCATGCTGACATGTGCAGCAGCCACCAGGTGAGTTCCGACCGAACATCCAGCGTCAAAAGAACCATCTGGTCGTAGGATAGACGAGTGCGTAGGTACTGGGCTTTCAGGCATTGCATGGCCCTGTAGTAGACCGGTGAAAATCACCTGAATGGAGGACAAAAGAAGGTCCACAATCCGAGCGAAGAGTAGGAGAGAGAGAAACTCCAGACGTAGGACCTTCCTGAGTTCCCGTTTGATGTTTACTATCTTGGACGGAGGGAGCTTGAGGAGGGAGGATACAGAGTCAATCTCGAACCCCAAAAAGTGGACAGTTTGCTCCAGGACCGTCATCAACTTCTGATGGTTGACGATGAAGCCCAAGCTGTGAAGCCAGCCAATGACCCAGGCCGTTTGAGACTGGATAGTGTTCAGCATGGAATAGCAGGATGTCGTCTAGGTAAATGATAGAATAGATATCCGGAGAGTTAAAAAAGGCCATCACGGGTTTCATCAGTTTGGTGAAACACCAGGGAGCGGAGCTCAGGCTGAAGGGAAGACAAGTGAACTGCCAAAGTTCGGAGTTCCAACGGAATTGAAGGAACCACCTGGAATCCGGGTGAATGGGAACAGTGAGGTAGGCATCCTGGAGATCCAGTCTGGTGAACCAATCCCCTTCGCTAAGTAAATCTCGTAGAAGATGAATTCCCTCCATCTTGAAGTGGCGGTAGACCACATATTTGTTGAGGGCACGGAGGTTGATGACTGGACGAAGACCTCCGGATTTCTGAAAGGGCGAGTTGAATGGCACCTTTGTCCCTCAGAAGGGATATCTCCTGATCGATGAGACAGCGAGTCTCGTGATTGGCCAGGAGTGGGGTGAGCTTGGATCGGGGGAGAAATTAATTCTATGATGAAACCCTCCACCGTTTGAAGGACCCACCTGACAGAGGTGATCAGACACCAAGCCTAGGAAAAGGTAGCGAGATGTGCCGCTGGGGGCAGGGGAGCTAGGGAAGAAAGTAAGGAAGGGAAACTTGCCGTGTGAAAAGCTGGAGCGGCCACGTCCTCCCTTGCCTCGACCATGTGAGAATCCTCTGGACACAGGAAAAGGGGTTTGGAAGGTGGGATTATAAGAGGTGGAGGGGTTGGAGGTATACTGAAGTCTGGGACAGGAGGAAAAAAAACGACACGGCCCTGCTGTCTGCTAGCCCGGTGAGAAACACCTTGGCCTTGAAATACACGTTTCAGGGAAGTCTCCACCTTGTTTATGGTAGTGTAATTAGTTGCATGTTTGCGCAGTTCTGCAATGAAGGGATCGCCAAACAGTTTGCCATCGGCCTTGGGGCCCAGCTCCTTGTCAGCTGTGTCAGAGAGACTTAATCTACAAGAGATGCCTTTCGGCGCTCTGCAGACACTGCAGCATTGACATTGCCAAGGAGGCAGATAATGTGTTGAGTCCAGTCCCGCACCAGAACTGGATCTAGAGCAGAGCCCTGAGAAGCTGTGTCATCTGACAAAACAATGATCTGAGTTAAAGGGACAGAAACATCAAGAAGTTTGTCCTGAGCCACTTTAAGGCCTTTTTCTAGGCCTTTCCATGGGTCTCTGCCCTTCTTATTCATATAATTTACCATAAAGGTATCAAATTGTGGGGTTGAGGTAACCTTCCCCGGTATAGTGGGCCGAGGGCATTCCGCCCGAAGGCGATTGCGAACTTCTTTATCTAGGGTCTTCCACATTCAGACTTGGAGGTGGTGTGCAATATGGTCAGGAGGGGTCCATTCAGCAGATCTGGGGTGACGAATGAAACGAGGGTCAAATAGAACCTCACCCTGGGGGATGAAGACCTGATCCGCCTCAGATAGGTCCGGTTCAGAGCGGGATCAGGGCTCACCCTCCCCCGCCTCCAGAACTGCCGAGGAGTAGTCAGGGGCATCTCCCGAAAGAGGTGCAGCCAGGGATGGGGCAGCCCCCGAAGAGGTTGCAACAAGGGCAGATAACTTAATAGCTTTAGCGGGACCTTTAACCTTACGGGAAGAAGAGCTGGACCCTTTCCATGGACGTTTAGGGGGTGGTGAGTCTGCTGAACCCTCTGAGTCAGAGCCTGAAGGGGGGTACTAGGGAATGAAGGGGAGGAGGGACCCTGGGAGGAAGGAGGCAAAGTGGCAAGAGCCTCCCTAATGGCCTTTTGGATCCATGCTTGGACACTCGGGGGGACAAAATCGGAGGAAGGGTCAGCCATGGAAATGAACTGAAAAGGGATCTAATATAATGTTAAGAATAGTGAAAAGTCACCAGAGGCTGGAATCAAACCATCAGAGCTAAATGGAGAAAGGCAAGGAAAAACAGGAGCTCACCCTGACAAAGGGAAACGGGATAGGATTGGGGCTCACCCAAAAATAACCCAACAGGGGTTAAGGTACATAAAAAGAAGCAGGGCTCACCTGCTAATATGATTGGAGATGGAAAAGATGTTGTAACACAAAGTCAAAATACAGTGGGTCTCACCCACTGAAAAAAGAAGGGGCCAGACAAAAATAAGAGGCTGAGGGGGGCGGATCACTAAATACCAAGGAGAACTGATGCATTACATTTTAAGAGCAAAGAGAATAACCAAAACGTCAGACCAAGAATCATGACAAGGTACGCCAAAACCCACTGAAAATTCACAAGAAAGAAAATGCATGCCCAGATTAAGTGGAGCAAAACCACAGTCAACAGAATGTGTTATTTGCAACCAGTCCAAACAGAAAAATGAGATACAACTTTTCCGTATCTGCGAACCTGGAAGAACACAGAAATTTCTCAATGCAAAAAAAGTTTAAAGATGAAGTTTTTGAAAGCACTTGGACTTTGAGTGACATATCAAGTGTGTTTGCCTCCGATATTATTATATGTTCTAGTAATTGAATGTACGCATATATTAACAAATTCAAAACCTCAAACGCTAGAAAATTGGAGTGTGAATTTTCAGACAGTTGATTATGCGTTGATCTGATCTTTGTGATGAATTTATGAAGAAAAATCCAACCCATAAAATAAACATGGTACAGCAGTACATGACCATTGAGGTGTATGAGTGACGTAGGTTTCTTGTACTCAAGGGGAAACATTATCCCAGCTTGTCTATGCATCCAACATTGACTATAGTTCAGTTGTGGATAAAGTATGATCTACTGATGTACTTACTGGTTATCAAGAAAATGGTCTTCTGTACCACTTTTGCCAAGGGAAGTGTATTGAGGAAGTGTATGGTGTTTTGGGGTATTCCATTCATCTGCATCTTGGTTAGCCATATGTACTACAAGATGTAGGGGAAATGGTGTAACATTACTCAATTTTCCTGTGTATTCTATAAAGGCAGTTGAGGTTTGTGTGCATTAAATTCTAAAGAGTTCATGTGCTGCGGTGCATACCCAAGGTGCAGGAATGTGAGTAGGGAGCCAGCATTCCAGAGCAGAAAATCAGTTGCACCTGTGGATTCATTTATTCCCAACCTTTAATGCCTTATTTACCAAATCTATGTTAAGAAAAATAAAATAAAATGATGTTATCAAAACTGTCACTAGATGGCAGCAGATGCACTGATATATGACATTTTATTCAAAGTGAGTTTTTTGAGAAACAGTGAAGTGTTAAAATATACTATTTACTGTGAATACATATCTCTCACAGCTCTTTCTTGCCCTTATAAGCAAAAAAATGAATGTTTTCTCAAAACTAGTTTAATTTGAGATCTAAGGTCTACCCTTTTAAGAACTATGCATACAAAATGTGAGCAGCTTCTGAGGATGAACAAACAGCACAACAGCCTGTTCTACGGCTAGTCACAGCTCAGAAGCATCACGTTTTTAGCTCTCTAGTGCCATTACAGAGGAGAAATTTCCACATACACATTAGACTAATCCCTCCCAAAATGGCAGTCCAGTTCCAAAATGATGGGCAGGTCCCCTCTGCATAGGAACACCAGCTAACCCCAGTTGTACGTTTCAGCCTTGTTGGGCCTCGTCAGGGAGGTGCAGCTGGATTTCATAGGCACTGAGAGCAAGGGGTCCACGTCTGGATTACCCTTCACTCTTAGGTAGACCCCCTAAGAGTATTTGAACTATGCATACAAAATGTGAGTGGCTTCTGAGGACAAACAAACAGCACAATGGCCTGTTCTTCGGCTAATCACCACTCAAAAGCATGCCTAGGGAATCCAGATGCACCCTCCTGACGAGGCCCAACAAGCCCGAAACGTACGTTGGGGGTTAGCTGGTGTTGCCCGTCATTTTGGATCTTTGTGGGAGGATTAGTCGAATGTGTGTGGAAATTTCTCCTCTGTAATGGCACTAGAGAGCTAAAACGTGATGCTTCTGAGAGGTGACTAGCCGTAGAACAGGCCATTGCTCATCCTCAGAAGACTCACACATTTTGTATGTTCTTTTTCAGAAGTCTTTTTTTTTTTTTTTTTTTTTTTTTTTAAAGGGGCAGTAAAGAGAGTACATGTCCATTAACATAGCTTACTTGTAACTATTGCATCTCCAAACTGCCAAATCTTAAAAATGAAAAAATTAATGTGGACAATTTGTATAAAACCCATTCCATAGTTACCAGATATATGGCTAGAGTTAATTGTAAGGGATACGCTTCTCTTACTGTTAACCCTTTGAGTGCAAGCAATATGTTGGATACCCCTCTGGCACTCAAAGGTTTAAGAGATTTGTCTATTTAAGGCACATAAGGGTTATAATACCCTTTAATAAAAATGCATACTTGAAACTATTGTCTCTAGAGAAAAAATGTTACACTCGAGAAGCTTGTTTTACATCAAAGAGGGTTAAACATAAGAGATGAATACATTTAATGAAACAAACAAACTATGCATGTATTAGTGGGAAATAGTACTGATTTGGTATTTGATCAATACCTTTGCTGTGAAAATCATGGAGTCTTATACGACTAGATCCTGTCTTAAAGGGCTATAAGAGAATCCTTTCTGGAGCACAGGTGGGTTACCCACAGTAACTGTGCTACTGATGAACAGCTCCTGACGAAGCCAGTATGGCGATACGCGTGGGGAAGGGTAGCTGGTCCGGATAGTACCTTGGGATCCACTCTTTATTTTTGGTTATCCTGTTCAGAGCGTTGTTTATATGTGGAGGTTGATGATAAGTAACCTTTTCTTTCTATGATTTGCTGTATCTTACTATTTGTTTTAGGTACATTGTATCATGTTCAATAGCTCTTTATGGATTATATACTAATATATATTTGCTATGATTATTGATGCACTGCCTTATATTGAGTATACATTGTATGCTTTAGGTTATTTTTGCAAATGTGCGTTTCTCTAAATCTGTATTAGGATTTTTATGGCTCATAGGTTTATCTCCGGACCTCTATGGTTTTAATTGTTTTTATTGTAATTGGTATATTCTTTGTATCTGAATAAAATTGATATATTTGTATTTGATTCATTTTGTTTGGCTACGGAGTGCCTCATTTATCTAGCTCTTTTTGTAGTCACTCTGGGAGGACACAACTGTTTGCTCTCCCTGAGATTTCTACGTTTGAGTTAACTGATGAACGGGTGACTAACACATTTTCATAATGGTTGTCTGCTTCCCTTTCCATGGTCAGAAAATCCTAATGATTCTCTATGAATTTTTTCCTTGAGCCTTTGTTCAAGAGATGACATCCAGGATTGATTGAAGATGTTATGTCAGTGGAGGCAGCCATGACAGTTGCTAGCAGGAACTCAGGACTTTAAACTCCCACATAGTAGCCTAACATTTTAAGGACATCAAAAGTTGAACTGCATTGTTTCTCAATGTATTGCACATCCCTGTAGGCCTTAAAATGATAAGGAGACTCATGCACTCTGCCTGCTTCAGTTTGGAAAACTGCTAGCATCTGTCATGTCTGCCTGCATGGATGTGACATCAAGGATTGATTGAAGATGTTACCTTTTGAACAAAGGCTCACAGACAAGATTCATAGGGGCCATTATGATTTACTGGTCATAGTAAGTCACTTGGGAGTTTATTATTATTAGATGTTAGCTCTCCTTTAAGTCACCTTTTGAGAATTCATACATTTTGACTTTCCCACTTCTGCTTAACCCTTTGAGAGCCAGAGGGGTGCCCAATGCATTGTAAAGCAATGCATTGGACATCCCTCTGACACTCAAAAGGTTAATCAGGGATACTTAAATCCTGGTCTGTATATTGTCCTTGAGGACAGGTTTGGACACAACTGCATTACATGGACTGTTGTGGTTTTTTTTCCAATATCATCAGCTCTGTAACAGCTGGTTAAGGGGAAATGATGACAAAAATTGACAAAGACTTCTTTCAGTGTTACACATTTGCTGGTTGCTCATTTGCTAGTCAGCTTAAGCAGCATTCAGTACAGGTGGATCGAGTACAAAGCCCAGCTTGTGCTAACATTCCTCTGGAAGGCTCAGGTATGCAGGGAATGATATCCGTGGTAGGGTTGGACACTTTCTGGCTCTACAGATAAAGCTGGATGGTTGAAGTCAGACTGTAGCTGAATGCAGGCTCACCAGAGTTATCCAGGGCCTGGGGAAGAGGTAAAAGGAACAAAGATCCAAAAGCAGGTTCACTCTCTTCTATCTCATACCAGCCTGAAATATTGAGACTGATGTACTAAAAACAGGAGCAATTCTGGGGGAAATCAACTGCACAATAGGAGACTATTAAAAATCCACATTGTTTTAAATGGGGATTTTAACCTCTGGAACACAGTGAGATTTGCATTGGAGATCTTACTAGCATTCAAAGGATTAAATGGCCAATTTAACTGTTTGAGTGCCAGAGGGGTGTGCAACACATTGGCACTCAAAGGGTTAAATTGAGAAGAATTTGTGGAATTTTTATTTCTCACCTCTGATTTGATTCAGAATTATGTCCGTTCTTCAGAGTACTTCAGTATCAGTAATTCAGCTTGGTATAAGGTAGGAGAGTATAAAGCTGCTTTGGGGCCTCTTCTCCATTTACCTCATCCCCTTTTGTTTACTTGCAACAGACTAATTTTTAATAAATAACTAATATCTCATGTACATCATCCGAGAATAGTTATTTAACTTAAAGGGGAACTATCACCCCAAATAAAGTCTCTCCCCAACAATTAGCCGTCTAGTGATAAGCTTAAAAATAGTGGTATTAGCCAGCAAAATGACTGCATTACTCAGAAATTCTACTTGTCCTGAGACTGATGGCCAGGCAACAGCGCAGACATCTTTGCTTACAGACATCTTTGTGTCTGTGCTGTCATTCCCTTCTGGTACCTAAAGGTACAATGGGGTGTCAGTTCTGGTCTCCTCTAGGAGACGTTGCATAGTACCAGCAGGGACTGACGGCACAGGTACGCAGATGCCTCTAAAGCGCTGTTGCCTGTCCATCAGTCTCAGCAGAAATAGGGTTTCTGAATAACGCAGTAATTTTGCTGGCTAATAGCACTATTGTTGAGCTTATCACTAGATGGCTAATTGTTAGGGGGAGACCATTTCTTTGTGGACCTGAAGCCAGTGCCAGGAAGATCAGATTTAAGAACCCCTATGGCCCCTGGTGACAGTGTGAATGGATGCCCCCAAATATAGGTAAACCTGTAGGATCATATTAAATATAGTTGTTGCCTTTTATCTTTCCAGTTTATGAGAAAATCATTAACATGTATGTGTTGTGCAGTCAGAAGAGCCAGGGCTGGATTTATATCCCAGGTGGCCCTAGGTAAGGCATTCTAGGGGCCTTTTGCTACACCCATGGCCACACACCCCATTCCTCACTAATCCCTCCCCCAGTCCCATCCACTATTTTCTGGCACAGAAAATAACCTTAACGTATAAAAAAGTAAGAATGAAAAAATTACTATAATACTAGAGAGATCAACAACACATTGCTTTGAAAATCTCTACTCCTGATTTGGTGTGTGTGGCCAGTCTCGGCCCCCCTCCTGGCCCAGGGCGGGCAGACAGTGAACCAGAAACAAATTATATATACACATAGCAATTTGTAGGAGAAAAGAAAGCACTCACAGGTCTTTGTAGAGGTGAAAAATGTGTGCTAGTTTATTCCATCAACATTTCGGCCCCACTCTGGGCATTTTGATAAAGGTCACGCATATTTTTCACCTCTACAGACCTGTGAGTGCTTTCTTTTCTCCTACAAATTGCTACATGATTTTTATGAAGATAGCCACTCAGGCATAAACTGTACCTTAAAGTGAGTGCACATCTTGTAACTTTTTAATATATATAATAGGGCTCAAAATTTCCACTTGCCGCTAGCCAATGGCGAGTGAAAATTTAGCCCTGGCGAGTAGAAATTCAGCCCTGGTGGTTATGTTATGGCTTGCAGTGACAAGTAACTTTTCATGTCTGCCTAGTAGCAAAGGACTTCAAATTATAAGCCCTGGTATATAATATACATACATGGCCCTAGCAGTCAATGTTGTGTCCCTATTTGGAGGGAAATCGCCTCTCCTGATTTGGTGTGTGTGGCCGATCCCGGTCCCCCAGCTGGCCCAAGGCAGGATAGACAGCAGTTTAACAGGCCTGATCTAGACTGCAAGGAATTATCCATAGTAGATAATGTCACTGTTAATAACTTAGTGGCCAAATATGTCTTAATCTTTCTGTAATTACAGGTTGCACAAAGCAGTGAAAGAGCAATCATATACATAAAATCTTCCAATGTAAAATAAAATAAAACCAAACATAGTTTCATGTTAATTCCCTAACACTTTGGGAGATTTTTATGGCTACACAGCAGTGCAACCACATTTACTTTTTTAACTACATTTTTATGTTAAATTACAGTTTTAAATGTTTATATCTTTTGAATGGAATTACATTTGTTCTCAGATTTAGCAGAGTCCCTACAAACCCTGCAATTTTAGTATACATTTTATTTATTTTGTTATTAGTACTTTGTTGTAACAATCTCCTGAATATACTAAACTTCGTATGTCATTAGATGTTAAAACAAAAAAGTTGCCCCTATTCCTGAGCTATTAGTTTTAAATTTGCAGCTTTGCACGTGCACATTACATTATTACACAGACCTGTTGCTCTCACAGCTCATAATCTAATAAAGTATACCTTAAAGGGATAGTAATACTTAAGTATTACTAATCCCTATAGTAAAGTCCTATTAAAAATACATGTATTGCCCCCAGTTTCATCTCTCAAACCTTTATGGTTTGAGAGATGACCGCTCTTAAAGTTGCCCTCTCCCTTCCCCTTCCCCAAAGTCAGCATTGTAGCTGACTGAAGGGAAATCTGGCCTTAGATCATCAGGCGACTCTGCAGCAGAGCCGCGATCACGTTAATTAAAAAAAACTTTCACTAAAACGGTCTTCTATGTGTGCTTGCAAACCAGGCACACACAGAAGACCATTTTATTGAAAGTTTTCTTTTTTATTAACGAGCTCTCGGCTGTGCTGGAGAGCTGCCTGAAAGTCGTAGGACTTGCTTCTCTGCAGTCAGCTAGAACGCTGACTACGGGGAAGGGGGAGGGAGAGGGCAACTTTAGGAGTGATCATCTCTCAAACCATAAAGGTTTGAGAGATGAAACTGGGGGCAATATATGTATTTTTAAAATGACTTTACTTTAGGGATTAGTAATACTTAAGTATTACTATCCCTTTAAATCAGTCAAAAGCATGCAGAGAATTGGATCATTTTAAGAAACTGTTCCCAAAAAAAAATCGATTGATTCTAACAATATAACTTAACTCATGCTTACTAAGTGTACTTGATCGATAAAAAAAATTGAACTAAAATATAATTGCAAGAGACAGTGGAAATTAAAATTTCTAAAGTTTTATTCAATTTTAAATTACTGTTAAATATCTGAGACTATTAATTCTGTGTTCCCCCTCCCTGTGATTTTGCTTTAATTGTATTTATTCTCAACAAACCACAGGAGGAGCGTTGTTAATGATCTCTGATCTTTAACTGTGATAACTTTAACATTGGTTTTAACTTGTTTCATTTAATAATCTTATAATGGCATCTTAAATCACACAAAATGAAGTAATTTACATAGAAAATGTTACATACATATTCATATTTTTTCCTCTTCTTATAATCTGTTAATGATATTTCACAGCATGGGAAGGAGTGAAGGATTTAAGCTTATATTTTGAATAGTCATACAGCTGTACACCAAATGTTTATTAGAAATGACTTGGAACAATGTTCCACATGGTAAGCGGTGACACCAGTGACAAACTGGTTTTTCTGTTCTGACTATTGAATGAGAAACATGGACTGTTATGTGAAAAGCTATCAGCCTTAATAGAGGATTTATAGTTATCCTCTCCACAAAAAGCAAATTCTATCCTGTTTAAAATAAGGTCTCTTATTCAACATACTGGTTTCGTCTGAACTATCTGTTGCAAACCTGAACTTGCTTTTGACCACCCACCATCTGAGAAACCATTGTATTCCTGACTTGCCCTCAGCTCTCCTGTTTAGCATTTCTGTTCTCCATCTCCACCTGATGTCTGTATCAGATATTATATGTGCTAACATTCAATACCTGAGTCTGTCTGTAGACTCTAAAGACTCTTCCTCTTGTATTGCCAGAATAATATCAGGAGGTTAGTATATACCCATGCCGCTGGTTGTAATCGGCAAGGAAACCACCACACATTGAGCCCTTCTCCTGTTCTCTGTACCTGCCATTGGGTTTTCACTCTTGTTAAGATCTTTACACCAGGACCTAACACCTAAGGATTTATTCCTATATGTGTGGTACATGCATAGCTTCTGCTGTTTCTCCAAGGATGGACAGTTTTAGAAAACAACCTTAGAAACTCATCTCTAGTTCTGACTGGTGGTAATTTGTCACCTACTGAACTCTGCAGGCTCCAGAAACAAGAAGAACACTGGAGACTTATTTAGCATCCTTGGGGTTAAAGATAAATGCATATCAAGTTGGAATGTCTGAGACATAACACATAAGAATGTCAATACATTCCAGGCTGGAATACATAATCCATTACACGTAAAAATGTTGATACATTCCAAGCTGGATAGTTTAAACCACTGCATCAACAAAAAATGCATTCCAAGTCAGAGCACAAGAGACAATAGGCAAATTCCAGGGTGGCAGCCATTTTTGATTACAATGTATAACTGTATACTGTATCACTTACAAAATGAGACATCCATCAAATCTTGTAGCAGACTCCCAGGCCATGCTATGTGATTATTACCATGTCTTTATTTCAAGTTCATTTATCCCTTTGAGAGACAGAGAGGTATCCACGCATTCAACACAACGCGTTGGATACATCTCTGGCACTCGGAGGGTTAAATATACTATATGTATATGGCTTTTTAATTTCAGTGTTAGCATATAAAAAGTTGATTTTTTAGGACTGACAAGACATCATTTATTTTGTGGGGATGTGTGCTTTAGATATTTTATATCCAAGTGACCAATTGACGTTCTGTAACCCAAGATGGCCACCATTAGGGACTCAGTAATTTATTAGGCTCTAGTGTTATGGATTGGAATGCATTGCTTCTTGAATGCCTTGTTGCCTAATGTCCTAGGTGTTAAATTTTTATTTTAAATTTAATTTAATAATACGTATTTGCTGTACTTACTAGCGTTTTTCTTTATTCTGTGTACCTACCTAGCACATTTTTCTTCAGTTTTCTCCACTATGTAATGTGACTACTCTATTCCTGCAGGTTGTAGATAGTGTACAACTCAACTGCATCTACATTGAATTATAATATCTATGTGCATGTGTTTCTATCTCACTCCGTATTTGCATGAACTGGCTGTTATGTTGAATAGAGACAGTGACACACTAGCGAGACAAAGTGCCATATTAAGCTAAACAGGAGAATTCTAGAGTAAACCATCTAGGCCCTAGAGTACAAATAAAAAAAAAAGCCTCCCCCCTGACAAAAGCTGGGCTTTTAAGCTCTTGAATGCTTGAAATGTTTCCAACTCCTGAAGCAGTGCAGGGGCAGCACTAGTTATTTGGGCCCTAAGAGGAAAAATTCACATGCTCCCCCTGAACTCCTGTGTTAGAATTCCTAATAAAACATTCACATTTGATTTTGTTTACATGTGGTAGTGGTGGTATTTAAGTGCTGCAGGGTCCTCTGACCAAGTGGGGGACCTAAGCAGCTGTGTATTCTGAATATATTGTACCACCGCCACTGAAGCAATGGGTTAGAAACATCTGTAGTATTCAGTGGGTTAAAAGTCTCATTTCAATAAATTAGCATTTGGGAAATTTTTATTTGTCCCTTATGGTGCAGGTAGCTTTCCCAGAATTTATCCTCTTTAGCCTCTTGAATATGACCCAGCTTTCATATGCTCCTTTGCAGATAGCCACACACTCTTTTTACAGACTACAGGCATGTATATATTTATTATTTTTTCATTATATTTGCATTTTTTTTAATATAGCGCACACAAATTACGCAGCGCTTTACACTCATATTGGTCCCTGTCCCCATTGGAGCTCACAATCTAAATTCACCTATCAGTATGTTTTTTGGAGTGTGGGAGGAAACCCACGCAAACACGGTGAGAACATACAAACTCATTGCAGTATGCTTCTAGGTCACAATTCCTCAGAACAGTAGACTCCAATAGATCTGTATGACTCATAAAGTAAACATAGAATCTGACGGCATATAAGAATATATGGCCCATCTATTTTTCAAATATTTCTTACTATAAAAACCTCCAAAGCTTATTTTGTGCTTGGTTTTACCTTATGTTCAGGACAGCCTTATACCTTTCCCATGAAAACGTAAGTGCCCCCACTGTATTAACCTTTACCAGTTCTGCTGGTAGTTTAATCCATATATCTACCACCGTCTCAGTGAAGTAACATTTTCTTACATTACATCTAAGCTCTGTCCCTCTAGTTTAAGACTGTGACCTCTTGTCCTAATATTTATTTCCCTTTAAAATGTACTACTTGTTGAATCTCTTCATGTATCTGAATGTTTGTATCACCTTTTTCTCTTCTCTTCTCCAAGCTATACATGTTTAGATCCTTTAGTCTATTCTGATATTTTTTATCCTTTCACCTTTCTCTGAATTTTCTCCAGAATATCTATATCCTTCTGAATTTGGGGTCTCCAGTACTATACACAATACTCTAAGTGATGTCTAACCAGAGATCTGTAGAGTGGCATGACCACTTCCCATTTTCTGCTACTAATGCCCATAGCTATACAACCCAGCACCCTGCTTGCATTCCCTGCTGCTTTGTTACATTGCCTGCATACCTTTAAGTCATCAGAAATAATTACTCTCAAGTCCCTTTCCTTTGTTGTCTCTGATAGCACATCACCCTTAATACAATATTCTGCATTCAGATTTTTATGTCCCATGTGCATTGTTTTACATTTAATAGCATTAAACTTCAGCTGCTAAGCTCTAGTGCATTCTGTTAATTTACCTAAATCATATGCCATTTGGCTGATTCCCCAGGAATGTCTACCCTGTTGCATATCTTTTTCAGCTACAAAAAGTATACCTTACCTTAACCCCTTAAGGACCGGGAAAATCTGAGGTAGTTTTCCCTTAAGGACCGGAGCAATTCTGACCTTTTTGACTGTCTTTGTTCAACAGTGTTTTACCTCTAAGCCTTTTATGCCACCCCCATAAATTATATACTGTTTTTCTATTCACAAATAGGGCTTTCTTTTGATAACCCACATATATGGATAACCCACCATTTACTTTATGAAAATTAAAAAAAAAAAAAAAAAAGTAAAAAACACCATTTTTTTTTTCTTGGGATCAATTGGGCACAAAGGGTTAAATTTTTATGGCGAATGCAAGAAAAGTATGACCGGTTAGTCATACCTACAAAATGCGCAGTTTAAAGTGGCCACTGTCCCCCCGGGTGAAAATCCCCATGTCCCTTTTTCCCACCCTATTCTGACACTTTTTATCCCTGACATTTGGCGGCATGTAAAAGTGTATTACATGGCTTCACAACAATCACACTTCCAATATTGTTTAATGATATGTTTGTTTTGTTTTGTTTTTTAAATAAAATTTTTTTGTAACAAAAAAAAAGTGTTGTGTTAAAAAAAAAAAAAAAAAAAGTATATCATTGCATTTAGCCAGCCTCCTGCACCAGCAGTGAAGGGGTTAATACCCCCAGCTGCTGTATTTTTTTTTTTACCACTAGGTGTCTCCTCTCTACTTCTCTCTCCCTTACTTTGATAGCAAGGGAGACAGAGGTAGAGGAGACACTCAGTCAGCATGCTTTGCATGCTGCCTCTGTCTGTCACTATGCCTGTATATATGATCGCTGCTACGGCGATCACATGAACCGGCACAAGCAAGAAGGGCTGAGACTGAACGCCCCGGTCTCGGAGCGCTCAGTCTCAGCCTGGAATTAATGATAGCAGCATGCACGGAGGCACGCTGCTATTAAGTCATGACGGTCCAGGACCGTCATGGGTCCTTAAGGGGTTAAACACCTTTTGCAATATCATTAATGAAACTATTAAAAATAATGGGCCCCAGTATAGAACCCTGAGGTACCCCAGCAGTAACACAACCTTTTTTGGAATATTCTCCATTAACTACAACTCTGTCACTCAACCATTGCCTTATCCATTGAACTATGTTTACATCCATACCAAAACACAGAGTCTCCTATGAGGGACAGTGTCAAATGCCTTACTGAAACCTAGATAAGCTATATTTACTGCTCCACCCTGGTCTATTATTTTAATTGCACAGTCAAAAAATCTATGAGGTTAGTTTGACTCCCTACTGTAAACCTATGCTGTTTGGGCTCTTACAAGCTATTTAAATTCAGGTATTTAACAAATCTTCCCTTTAACATGGTTTCTTTTAATATTCCGTCTACTTACATAAGACTTACTGGTCTGTAGTTTCCACACTTTTCCTTGCTACCTTTTTTTTGTGAAGCAGTACTAAATTTTGCTACCTTTAAATCTTATGGAACTTCTCCTGTAAATAGTAGATGATTGGATAATTCTGTTAAAGGTTTTTCCAGAACAATCAAGTTCTTTTAATAACTTTGGGTGTATCCCATATTATCCTGTTCATTTATCTGTTTTTACCTTAGAGAGCTGAAGTAGAACTTCTTTCTTTCTTTGTAAACCTGCATTCCCATGTCCCATGTTTCTTTTTCTAACAGAGATCCCATCCCTTCCCCTGCCTGTGTAGAAACTGAACAGAAATATTCATTGAAGTAGTCAGCTAGACCTTTATACTAATTTGCATAAATTCCATCTTTTGTTGTCAGTCTAACTATTCCTTCCTTACACTTATTTATCTAAAAAAAAGTTTTGTCCGCCGTTTTTATTGACTTGGAAGTTCTCCTCTGTGTGTGCTTTGGCGCATCTAATAATGCATTTAGCCTCCTTCAGCCTATCTTTGTGCAGAAACCTTCCTCCTTCTGCTTATATTTCCTGAATGCTACTTTTTTTCTCTTTTACTATATTTGCCACAAAGGACCTAATCATTATCAGATTGTATACTTAAACCATCTGCAGCTTTTCAATGCATTGCATACGCCTCTGGCACACAAAGGGTTAATGCACCTTCCCTAATCTGTCTCAGAAGATGTGCTAGCAATGGATAATCCCTCCAAGAGTAGGAGAAGTTACCCAGTCAAACAGGATATTTTAGCTATGGGGAATATTGTGGGAATGTTTGATGGAACCTCAGAAATGTATGTGGTATTCTGTCAGCCTCCTTCTGAAAGGTGGGAATAAGTGAAACAATTCAGTAAGTTTAGTATTTATCACTGTCAGTGCCAAAGAGGTACCCAATGCATTACCCTGGCACTTAAAGGGTTATACAAAACAGGTTTGAAAGGCCTGAGACACATTTTGAGAAACCCGTGCATTGTTTTGCATTCTGTTTGCACATTTAAAGGAAAACTAACTCCTTCTAATAACAAATGCCAGCTTACTGTATAATGGGCAGAAAATCCTAATGTCCCCTAGAATTTTGCTCTTGTGCCATTGTTCAAGCGAAAACATATTTAATCAGTCCTGGATGTTACATCCCTAGAGGCGGACATGACAGTTGCTGGCAGTTTTTTCAAACAGAAGCAGGCAGTGTGCATACATATACTTAACCCTTTAAGGATCCGAAGGGTTAAATTTACCACTTGGAATGAGCAGAGTTTTAAGTTTTGTTGTCCTGCTAGTAACTGTCATCTAAGCCTAATTGAGACTGCTATCTTTTGAACAAGGGCACAAGACGGCCATTAGAATTTTCAGGGTATTATTATTAGGATGTGTTAGTTTTCCTTTAATAAGTTATATTGCCTGAAAAGTGGTATCTTGATGTATGAAATAAAGCAAAAAGAACAGCTTTGAATACGTTTTGATATTATGGATAATATGTTCCTGTTCAGGTAACTACTTCATACCTCCCAACATCTCAAATTGCCAAAGAGGGACACTTGTGTTTTAGGGGGTGTTGCTGGGGACGTGGCTGGTGTGTGTGTGTGGGGGGGGCATTACTGAGAATTTTTAGGGTATTTCATGACCTATTGACATCTCCTTGTATAACCAAATATATGACTTATAACAAGATCGAAGTATTTTATTTATACAGACTATTTTAAAAACACACATACTGACGTTTAAACAAACATTAACCCCTTAGTGACAGCCACGTGTGCACGTGGCTGTCACCTTAACACCCGTCATAAAAAAAAAAAAAAAAAAAAATTTTGCTATATTATTCCAGAGTCCCTGAACGGCGTCCAGCCGCACAGGGACCCGGAGATCCGGTACTACTTCCGGGACTTACCAGGTATGTCCTCTGTCACTAAGTGATAGTTTTTGTGGGACGTACCTGGTAAGTCCTTTGTCATTAAGGGGTTAATGTGAGTTGTATTGCTGTGGAGCAATGTGATACACTTATATATGCACCACATAGTCTGATCTCCTAAAAAGAGGGACATCAGGGTGGAAAAAAGGAACAGAGGGATTTGGGTCTAAAAGAGGGACACTTGGGAGGTATGTTACTTATCTGATTAAGGCGAGAGAACTGCCTAAGCAGGTTACTATTAATTTGTGTACAATACTGAATGTGTGTTTTCTGTGGGTGTGGGTGTGGGTGTCTCTGTGTTTGAGAGAGAGAATGTGTGTGAGAGAAATATATAGAGAGAAATGTGTGTGTGGGTGTGTATCTGTGTGTATGTGTGTGAGAGAGAAAGAAGTGGGTGTGTATCTGTGTGTGTGTGTGTGTGTGTGTAAAAGAGAAGTGTGTGTTTGTGTGTGAGAGAGACAGTGAGTGAGAAGTGTGAGTGTGTGTGTGAGAGAGAAAAGTGTGTGTGTGTGTGTGTGTGAGAGAGAGAGAAGTATGTGTATAACTGAGTAGAGTAGTGTGTGTGTGTGTGTGTGTGTGTGTGTGTGTATGTATGTGAGAGAGGGGTGTGTATATGTGTATCAGTGTGTGTGTTTGCTGGCCATGTGTCTGTGTGAGTCTATGTGTACCTTTAGTGACCTGAGAATGTCAATGAGATATCTACACCCAACAAACAAATAATTTTCCTTGCAAGACAACAGTTTCTCATGTTTACTTTAATTCAATGCAACATATATAAAAAGCAAATGGAGCAACGCTCGGGTAAATCAACTATTTTGAAGGGTACAAGTAAACATTGTCACTGATTAAAATGGATTTTCAAGCCCTTGGTTGCTAGCGAGATTTCCAACACATCATAGACCACTCTAGTATTCAGTAGGTTAAAAGGCTCCATTTAAAAGTATGGGACTTGTAGGAGTTTTTGTCACTTATAGGGCAGTTGGTTTGGTCCAGAATTGGGTGCACTTTGAGTCTATACATAATAGTCAATGTCCTGTGAATACCGCATTCTATTAGTAGTTTGTCCTTGTCTCCTCAGTCAACTTGTAACAAGTAATTTCCTCTCAGGAAAGAACTTTGGGTTCTTCTAAAAAGTATTACATGATATGATGTTAAATATAGCAGTTATTCCACCCTGTTCAGATGAGTAGCATAAAGCTTACTCAAACAGTGCATTTTCCCTATTAATTTTGTTTTTCTGGCAATATATTCTTGTAGATGTTCTGTTCTGGTGGCAGTAATGGGAGTGTTTCTTTGAAACTATCCCAAAAAAGACTCTAAAGCTTATATACTAAGCAGAATATAACCAATTCTGGGACAAACCAGCTGTATCATAGGGGCAAATATACATTTCCATTGATTAAAATAGGACTTTTAATTGCATGGATGCTAGTGGGGTCTCAACACATTGCTTAGTGTTTAAAGGGATAGTAATACTTAAAATGTAAAAAAAATATATTGTAGGGTTTATCCTCCTGAGTAAAACAAGGGTACTCCCACTGTTGAAAGGTGTTCTACTCAAAAGTTATTAATTTTCAAAGTTGAATTTTTTAGGTGCAATATCACAGTGGCCTGAAATTGTACAGTGGCGCTGTTGCTACACGATACTATGAACAGCTCTGGTCTCGGGACCATAAATCTCCATAGGATGGTGTAGCAACAACGCCACTGTAAAATTTCAGGCCTCTGTGATATTGCACCTAAAAAATTCAAATTTGAAAATTAATAACTTTTGAATAAAACACCTTTCAGCAGTGGGAGTACCCTTGTTTTACTCAGGGGGATAAACCCTACAACATATTTTTTTTACATATTAAGTGTTACTATCCCTTTAAAGAGGAACTGTCACCTCTCCAAATCATCCTCAGTGGGAGCTTCCATCTTCAAATGGTCTGCATGATAATTCCATTCTATTCTTTTATTCGAGCACTCTGATGGAAACTGGTAGGCCTAAGAAGGTGGGAGAGATGATATTCTGGATATGTGCGCTTTATCACATAGGTCAGGGAACAAAGATCTGCTGAGACTAAATTCCCCAACTACTAAGCCAAAATTCTCTAAAACCTTTTAACTTATTAAAAAACAGAAAGTACAACATATAAGCAGTTTAAATATACATATAATGAGACACTTTAAATCAATGAGAATATTTGTCTGCTAAAGTGCAGTTGGTTTTTTCTAGTTCTTCTTATTAACCCTTTGAGTGCCAGAGATGTAGCCAACTCCTTCCGTTGAAAAGCATTCAATACCTCTCTGGCACTCAGAGGGTTAAATCAGCCTCATAGTTTGTAACTTTACATTGTTGAGTGCCATAGTCGTAGTGTTATTCATTAAAATGCAGGAGGTTATGAGCAATAGGCAACCAGTGCAGGATTATAGACACGTTACAACACAACACCATGAGGACCAGAGGGGTCTGCAATGTATTGGAAGCGAATGTGTTGCATACCTCACTGGTCCTCAACAGGTTAACCCCTTAAGGACTGGCCGCGTACGCGGCCATCACTTTAGAACCACTGACTTTTTTTTTTTAAAATCTGATTCCGGACTCCCCAAATGGCGTGCAGCTGTGTGGGGAGCCCGGAATTCCATGTTGGTCCAGGACCATCATGGGTCCATAAGGGGTTAAGTTGTAATGTGTCTATAATTCTGTTTTGATTGCCTATTGCTCATAACCACATGCATTTTAATAAGGTAATGTTACATAGTTACATAGTAATTTAGGTTGAAAAAAGACTTGCGTCCATCCAGTTCAACCCTTTTCCTATTCCTGTTTACCATCGCTGACCCAAAAGAAGGCATCTGACTCAAAATGGCAATCAGATTTCTCCCTGGATCAACAAGCCCTAACTAAATATTAATCCCAATACTAACGTGCATAGCCCTCTATGTTATGCTCTTTTAAATAAGTATCCAGGCCCCTTTTAAAGGCATCTAATGTATTTGATAGCACCACCTCCTCCGGAAGTGCATTCCATACCTTTATTGTCCTTACTGTAAAGAAACCCCTCCGCTGTTGTAGATTAAATCTCCTTTCCTCAAGTCTAAGCGGGTGGCCCCTTGTCCTGTGTACTGTTCTGTTAATGAACAGGTCTTTTGAAAGCCCTTTATATGGGCCTTGAACATATTTATATAGTGTTATCATATCCCCTCTAAGACGCCGTTTCTCTAGTGTGTACAAGTTTAACTTTTCTAGTCTCTCTTCATAACTAAAACTTTCCATTCCCCTTACTAGTTTTGTAGCCCTCCTCTGCACTCTCTCTAGTTCCATAATGTCCTTCTTCAGAAAGGGCGCCCAGAATTGAACAGCATATTCTAGGTGGGGTCTTACCATGGACCTGTAAAGAGGCATAATTATATCTTCCTCCCTTGAGTCAATACCCCTTTTGATACATGCCAATATCTTATTGGCCTTTGCAGCTGCCAGCTGGCACTGCATGCTACTGCTAAGTCTATTGTCTACCATTACTTCTAAATCCTTTTCATTAGTAGATTTCCCCAGAGAAACACCATTTAAACTATATGTTGCATTTTTATTATTATACCCAAAATGCATAACTTTACACTTGTCTATATTGAATCTCATTTGCCATTTGCCTGCCCAGTTACTCAATTTGTCCAAATCCTCTTGTAATGAAGACACATCGAGTTCAGACTTTATTACCTTACTTAATTTTGTGTCATCGGCAAACACTGATACATGGCTTCCTATGCCCTCTGGGAGGTCATTAATAAACAAATTAAAAAGAAGAGGACCCAGGACAGATCCCTGAGGCACTCCACTTATCACGTTTATCCAACTGGAGAACTTGCCATTTACTACCACTCTTTGCATTCTATCTTTCAGCCAATTTCCAATCCACACACAAACATTTTCCCCTAGTCCTATTTCATTCAATTTGTACAGTAACCTCTTGTGCGGAACTGTATCAAATGCCTTGGCAAAGTCTAAATAGATCACGTCAACCGCCGCTCCCTCATCTATATTATTACTTACTTTTTCATAAAATTCGATCAAGTTCGTTTGACAAGACCTATCTTTCACAAAGCCATGTTGGCTATTGCTAATGATATTCATGTTCCAGCAGAATTCTTGAATATATTCCCTTAGCAATCTTTCAAACAGCTTCCCTACCACAGATGTCAAGCTTACGGGTCTGTAGTTTCCTGGCTGGGACTTTGATCCCTTTTTAAATATGGGCACCACATCTGCTTTACGCCAATCCATGGGCACCATACCAGAAATAAAAGAATCCCTGAAAATCAGATATATCGGTCTGGCCAGGGTCTGGCTTAGCTCTTTAAGTACCCGTGGGTGTATACCATCTGGCCCTGGAGCTTTGTCTACCTTGACACCATTCAATTGTTTTAATACTTTTTCTTGTGATAGCCAGTCCCATGCTTGCTGTGCCTGTTCTGTAAAAGTAGTTTGCAGATTCTTGTCCAATGGGTCTTCCTTGGTAAAAACAGAAGAAAAGAAATTATTTAAAATATCTGCCTTCTCTCTGTCCCCTTTGACCATCTCACCCGTTTCAGATAACAAGGACCCAACATTATCAGACTTTAATTTTTTGCCATTTATGTATTTAAAGAATTTTTTTGGGTTGCTTTTGCTCTCCTTATCAATATTTTTTTCATTCTCCAGTCTAGCTAATTTAATAGCCTTTTTACAGGTTTTGTTGACATTTTTGTATTTTGCAAATGCCTCTGCTGATCCCTCAGCTTTGTAATGTTTAAATGCCGCTTTCTTGTTATTTATTTCATGAATTACTTTACTTGTTAGCCACATTGGTTTTAATTTGCTTCTTTTGTATTTGTTTCCAACAGGGATAAATTTATATGTGTATTTTTGCAATGTTATTTTGAAGGCATTCCACTTACCTTCTGTGTTTTTTCCTGAAAATATTTTATCCCAGTCAACGAGACCAAGGGATGAATTAAACCTGCTAAAGTTGGCCTTTTTAAAATTCAGTGTTTTGGTGGAACTCAGATCAACTTGTTTTTTTGAATTAATCTCAAACGATACCATGTTATGGTCACTATTCCCCAAGTGCTCCCTTACTTGGATGTTAGAGATAAGTTCTTCATGGTCAGTTATTACCAAATCCAGACATGCATTCCCTCTGGTTGAGGTCTGCACTAGTTGTGACAAAAAATTGTCATTCAACAAGTTCAGAAACTTGATGCTTTTAGCAGAGTTAGCTGTTCCATTTTTCCAGTCTATTTCTGGATAATTAAAATCCCCCATAATTATAGTTCTCCCTATTTGGGAAGCCTTTTCTATTTGCATTAATAGCTGTGTTTCTTCAAGGTCACCAATGTTTGGTGGTTTATAGCAAATACCCACTAACATTTTCTGGGCAGTTTTACCCCCAGTGACTATTTCAACCCACAGGGATTCCACATGTTCTCTACTGTCATCACATATATCTTCCCGCAATTGAGGCAATAATGCTGGTTTGATATACAGACAGACCCCACCACCTCTTTTGCTTGACCTATCTTTTCTAAATAACATGTAGCCCTCTAAATTGATTGACCAATCATGTGTGTCATCCCACCATGTTTCTGTTATGCCTATCAAGTCATAGTTTTCAATTTCAGCTACCAGCTCCAGTTCCCCTATTTTACCAGTTAAACTTCTGGCATTTGCAAGCATACAATTTATGCCACTGCTGTGTTCCATTTGTGATTTAATTTTGATGTGGTTTATAGGCTTCTCCCTATCATCTGTACTAACCCCGCCCCCAGATCCTCCCACCTGGTTATTAACTACATCGCCTTCCCTTTCTATACTATCTATCCCAGTATTTATTGGCCCCTCCCCCCCCCTTCCTAGTTTAAAATCTCCTCCAACCGTCTAGTAATCCTCTCCCCAAGCACTTGAGACCCTCTTGCATTCAGGTGCAATCCATCCCTGCTATAGAGATTGTACCCCAAAGCAAAATCAGCCCAGTGCTCTAAAAACCCAAAGCCCTCCTTCTTACACCAAGACTTCAGCCATGCATTGAGCTCCCTAATCTCCCGCTGTCTCTCTGGCGTAGCGCATGGCACAGGTAGTATCTCTGAGAATACTACCTTGGAGGTCCTGTTCCTAATCTTACTGCCTAAAACCCTAAAATTACCTTTTAGGACTCTCCACCTTCCTCTAACTTTGTCATTGGTACCAATATGCACCAAGACAGCTGGATCCTCTCCAGCCCCTCCCAATAATCTGTGGACTATGCCATGTTTCCTGTTATGCTCTGGCCCTGCATTATATGTGCAAACAGTTGTCAGAATTTGACAAGACAGTTCCTTGATACGTTTTTATTAACTGATAAAGCAGTAAGTGCCTGGGTTCTTTTGTTTTTTCTGGATTTCAACAAGTTCATCCAGTTTCCTGGTGATTAATTGCCTGCTCAAATAAAATTGGACTGATGGCAGGAGCTGGAAAATTTACATAATTTCATTTATCTTCATGGTTGACTGTGTTTTTTTTTTTTTTATTTCAAATAAGTTTACAGAAACAATAATAACTATAATTCAATACATAAAATCATGTCAAAATTCTGAATCATATTTAAACATCTATTCTTACAAACAGTTTGCTCTATATATCCAAAATTTCTTATTCCAGTCCAATTATGGATCCATATACCCAAACTGTACTCCAACAATATCCCAATCCTAATTGCTTCTGTATCTATAACCTATAGTTCTAATATTCTTTAATCATACACACTTCATACATTCTACATTCATCCTTTCATCTACAGGATCAGGAGAGGTCAGCAGCAGCCAAAAAAGAAAAACTACACTTTTTTTGCCTAAGTCAATATTTGCCCTAATTTGTGGGACCAATTCAACGCATCATCAATAGGCCCCTCCCACATCTATTCCTCTTTCTTCCAGACATGTTCCAATACTCTTCAACCGATCTTCTGTCACAGCTTACCTTGACTGCAGCATGATTACAGGCACAAGGCTTCAATCAGGCTGCAGGCCTCTGTTTTATCTGTTTGCTTACTGTAGTCTCCTCCTACCTACTTCCTCCCTCTGAGCTGCTCCTCCTACTTCCTGTGGAGGGGTTTATAAGGCAGACTGAGGCCTGACTCAGATACCCTTGTGTTGTTCTTCTTAGGTGAAGTACTTGGGCTCTGTGTGTGACCTGGCTATCTAGAAAAACCCACTCTGTGTATGACCTGGCTATTTATGAGAACCTGTACTGTGTATGACCCGGCTAAGTAAGAGAACCCTCTCTGTGTATGACCCAGATATGTATGAGAACCCTCTCTGTGTGTATGACCCAGCTAAGTACGAGAACCCTCTCTGTGTATAACCCACTGATCACGAATATGCCTTACTGTGATCACTTTGTACTATTGGCCTAAGACAGACCGCTGTTGTGGACAGAATCTGATTGGTGACTGCAGGCGTGTGTCACAGGGTCTTGATATAGTGACTGCAGGCATGAGTCACAGGGTCTCGATATAGTGACTGGTGGCGTGTGTCACAGGGTCTCTTAGTGGTGATTGCAGGCGTGGGTCAGTTCTCCAGTCCAGCAGTCATTGTGTTCCTGTTCATCTGATCAAGATCACTGTTCCAGTCGATAGATCAAGAGCTAGCGTTCCTGTTTCCTGCTGAGATTTACAGGGTCTTCGGCCCAGTCTCCAGTCTAGCGTGAGGCCTACTATTTCTGGTAGTAGTGTTGCCAGCTAGTAACCCTTTGCTTGTTGTACTACATATTTATTGCTGTGATTTATTCTAATAAATATTTTACATTACATTACCGTACTGAGTTCTGAGCTTTCCTGGGTGCCCATGACTTCTTCACAGATCCTGGCTTGTCTACTACCTCCTCTTGATTTATAGACAAAACCCTTTTCCATTCTTAGTTGCCATTGTAAATGTCCATATACCTCATTCATACTAGGTATAGTTCTTAATTTCCAACTTTTAGCAACATATAGTGTGCGTTGTTTTAGTTAATCTGGTAAATCAGGGCTTATAGTTTTAAGTTCTTTGCTACTAGCCAACTTTAATTATTTTGTTCTGTCCTGAGCATTGCTTCTTCCACTGGCTTTGTCCTTCAATCTGATGTGTGGTAAAGGGCAAATATCACTAGGAGCTGACTTGTCAACAAATCAGGGCTATACTCTGAGTCCTGATGGACTAATGGAGGAGAAGAATGGTAGTCTGAAAAGTGACCCCTGTTGTTATGCCTAAGCATGAGTTGGCCTTTGAAGGGCCCTGTTATGTTAAATTTGTTTGTTGGCCTTTGAAGGCCATACCAGGTCCTTTGAAGGGCCCTGGTATGTATAATTTGTTTGTTTTGTGTATTTTATTGTACCTTTTAAAGTGTTAGCTAAATGAGATGAGCAGATAACATCACCAGAGCAGGATATAGGGTCATAAAAGGTATTGGGCCCTCTGCTTTGATGGGGTTGCCCAGGGGTCAGCCAAATAATGTGAACTAGGGAGTACATGTGTATATTGTAAACTGTCAGGCCAAACCTCCCCCCAGGTAACACCCAGGGGGTTTGGCCTCTTAGAAGCAACTGTGGACTCCTATTTAATATGGGTCTTGGATAAAAAAACAGGGAATTTCTTTGCAACAACTGAAAGGAGAGCGTTTACCATCTGAAGTTCCCACAAGGACTCCTAATATATCGGTAATTATGTATAGGGATCTTTTGTGTTTCTCCTATTATATTTTATGGACTGTTTTGCTTATGTGTAATCTTTATTTGTGTATGTCCTTTATTTTTGTATTTTTGTACCCAGCACTGTGAAACCTTTTTTCAGATTAAATGTTCAATCAATCAGCTCTTGTCTCTGTTCTCTAAAATGAACTCACTACTCTTAAGGAAGCTCAGGTAGCACACGTTACTAAAGGGTTAATTACATACATCTGGTTATTAAGGTGATTTTATACTGTAATTCTGTTGTGTTTGGGGTAACCTAAGACGCCCAGATATAAAGTCTTGGTGGCGGCAGCAAATTGTAGTACTGGGGTGATAGTGCAGGAGGGATTTCAGGGGTTAATTTGGTGGTTGCTAGGAATAGTAACAGGTAACCAGGGGTCTGGTATTGTTAACCCTTTCACTCCCACCCTCTCTCCACTGTCTCAGTAGGGCCTATAGCCTTTACTTGTGACAATGGTATACACGTGTTGGTCCTACAGGAAAAAAATTGAATTGTGACAATGTAGTCTCCTGGTTAAGTTTCCTGTCCTGCACAATACTGGTCTTCATAGACTTTCTGTCTTAGGCTTGAAAGCCCAACATTACAGGCCTCTGGGGACTGCACACTCAAGTTTGTGTCTGAGACCCACTTTTGGGTTGCATTTCGGCCCCGAGCAGCTGATAGGAGACATTTTCGAGTTACACAGTGCTTTTTACTAAGTCTCTCCCATAGGAGCAAAACTATTAAAAAGGAATAACTTGCTATTTAAAATCCTGGTGTTTCTGCCCATCTCCCAATTTAATGGATAGACTCTAGAACCATATGTCATTTTTTCCAGTCTCCAATTCTGATAATCATCCAGCTTACAGTCAGATGCTAGATTGGCTAGATATTGATCTCTGCCAATGAGACCGCTTCAGCTTATAGCCAGAAAGTCTCCATCATCGGATGAGGCTGGATAGAGGGAAGGGAGCAGAGGCAGAGTGATAGACTGTGGTTACCTGCTCTGTAAACGCAGTCCATCTGGAAGTAGGTGCAGCGCATCGTGTATTCCTTCAATTTCGTCCAAACAGAGCTTTAAAAAGCAAAATTAATATACTTTTATACATATTCGCTATATAATTTAACTATTGAGGCTAACTTATATAGGGGTGATACGTCCCCTTTAAAGCTGATTATCTGTTTAGGATTCTGTTTCCTTTTCAATTCTTCTATCACAAAGTGGCCAACGCACAACTTCTTTACCAACCACCAGCTGATTAAAAACGCCATAGATTCTAAAGCAAACACCTGTGACTTCAAAGAAAAGGTTCAGCAGCCACCATTACATTACATCAGGAGACAATTTTCTGACCGGATTTTGAACTCAAATGGCAATTTTTGCATTTGTCACCTCTAATCTGTTGAAGACCAGTTCATCTCTATAGAAAGAAATTCAAGCTCTATGCAAACAACAGCTTAGCTTTCATTTTGACAGAACTTCTAATACCTTCAGTGCATAGACCTCTCTTGCCTTCATCTCCAGCATTCAAGAGGATAAACAATACACAGAAAAAAGGGGAATTTTTAAAAATACACTACCAACTCTGTACAATGGCAACTAGGGTTGCACCGATACCAGCATCTGCACGAGTACTCGTACTCACGCAAATGCGGACGATGCCAGCACCAATACCCTGTGTCAGGGTCGGTGCTGCAGAGGGGGAGCCCAGGGAGCTGCTTACAATGCTCCCCGGTCGCCCCTCTCCCTCCTGCAGCGTTGGAGCGTTGCCGCGGGTTACCATGGCAACACTCCGACGCTGACTTCTGCCGGGGGCTTGCGAGAGAACAGCGAGCACCCGGCAGAGGAGGGTAAGGCAGGAAAAAGGGGGATCAACAGAGGAAGACGGGGCATGAAGAGCGGGTGGTGAAAGATGCAGAGAGAGGGGTCAAGAGGGAGATAAAGGGACTAAGGGAGAAAAAAAAGAGGCAAAAGGAGGAAGGATCAGGAGACAAAAGGAGGGGGGATCAGGAGGGAGAGAGAGTGGCAAAAGGGTGGGATCAAGAGTTAAGGAGGGGGACAAATGGGGATCAAAAGGGAGAGAAAAAGCCAAGGCAAAAGGAGGGAGCTCAAGAGGGGGAGAATGAAGTAAAAGGTGGGAATCAAGAGGGGGAGAAAGAGGCAAAAGGGGGAGAATCAAGAAGTGTGTGTGTGTGTGTGTGTGTGTGTGTGTGTGTGTGTATATATATATAATGTTTATATTTCAAGTACTCACCGATACTTCCAAGTACCTAAAGTGTGTGTGTGTGTATTTATATATATATATATATATATATATATATATATATAATATAATATATGCTTTAGGTACTTGGAAAACTAGCAAATGGCCGCAAAAAAAAAAAAAGTATCGGTAACTGGTATTGGTGAGTACTTGAAAAAAGTATCGGTACTCGTACTCGGTCTTAAAAAATTGGTGTCGGTGCATCTCTAATGGCAACTATTAAACTTATTAATACTTGGAAATCATGTAAAAAAAATGTAAAATCCCCCACCCCTCAAATATTACACTCTTCTAACAAATAAAATAAATGTATACTTTAACTTTTACCTTGCCACATTACAAATAGCCAAAGAGGGACACTTTTATTTTAGGTGGTATTGCTAGGGGAGTGGTGATGGGTGGGGCATTACCTTTTTTCAGGTTATTTAATGACCTATGGACGGTTCTGTATATAACTGAAAAATGACCAAAGACCAAAGTAATTATTTATACAGACTAATTTATAAACACATATACTGAAGTTTAAGCAAATATTACTGTGTGTTTATTTGCTCTGGAGCATTGTAATATGCTTATATACACACACCACAAAGCCTGATCTCCTAAAGAGAGGTACATCAAAGTAAGAAATGGGTACAGAAAAATTTGGGTCTCAAAATGGGACTGGCCTTCCTAAAGAAGGATACTTGAACCTTTAACTGCTAATACAAATGAACGTCTTCCATATGCACCAAAACAAGAAACCTTGGACTTGATTCAATGACCTTAGCTAATATAAATTGTTCTTAACTGAGGTCTAAACTGCCTTGTAAGCTATTCATTGTCCTCTCTTCGTGAAAAATGACAGTTGCTTATTTTAGACAACAGCTGCTAGAAAACCACACCCTAGAAATCCTTAGAAAACCATACCTGCTAAGTGATTCAGTGACTTGCACTAACACTTAGTGCATCCAGTGTGCATGTTAAATGGACATATTTTCTGTCATACATTACATGTCATAAACTCACTATGTCTAGAATCTGATTGATGCTCTAAACCTACTTCTATTCACCGTACAAGCCTATAAAGAATACCTGGCACATGTGCACTGGGGCCTCTATCATTTGTAAAACCAAGTATCACCCAGCAAACATATTAGTGCCAATAATCAAAGTAACTGAACCCTCACTCCCCCAACCCTCTCCAAAAAAATAACATTCACCAAAATGAAACCCTGCTCCTCTCACCCAGAGGTGTCTGCGATGCCCTGGCCTTCGTATGAAGTCTCCACAGTTACAGTAGAAATCAACAGGGTTTTTGTTTATATTTACTGTAACCATGAATGAAACTTATGAACAGAACATTACGAACACTACTAGCCCTCCGACATCATGTTAAGTGCTTCACATGGGAAGCATGTGGGGAGGAGAAACAGGGCCTTCAGTTTTGGACATGTTGGTTTCACTTGGGGTGGGAGTACAGGGGTTCAATTTTTGGATATGTTATTTTTGGGGAGAGAGTGAGAAGGGAAGGGGACTTCATTTTGGTGATTTATTTGGGGAGGTTGAGGGGAGTGCGGGTTTGATTACTTTGAGTGCTGGCACTAGTTTATTTGCCAGGCAATACTTTGTTTACTAGAATGATAGTTTTAACAGCCCTGTCAGTATTAAGCCCATGTGCGATGGAGCTAGCATTTAGTTCTTGCTGTCCAGAAGATAACACTACATAGCATGTTGATTTAGGATGTTCTAACAATTTTTTCTCAAAATATCTGAAATTAGTGCAAATTATTGAATGAAGCTCTGAGTGCAGAATACTCAACCAAGAAAATTACTCAATACTCTAAATGTGGCTTGTAACCCCTTAACTGAAATACAGCAATTAATTGTACACTTACAAGAGATTCATGGGATGCAAAGATACATTTTCAGTAATAAAACCTCATATTCGCTTACTGTGGTGTTGTTTGTTCCAAGGCTGGTATTGATGGCTCATATATACATACATATGGTCTAGTCTTAAGAGATGAAGAGGTCATAGTGGAATATACCCTGTTTTGGGTTATTGGTACATATGGCTTATCCCTGAGTCAGAAAGTAGTAAGCTGTTGGCTCTCCATCTGTTGGGGCCTACAACTCACAACATCCCAACTAGCCATTGGCTATTAGAGGATGGTGGGAATTGTCGATCTTGGTAATTGGCTGCACAATGCTGATTACTCCCTGATCTAGGAATGGGCCAAAGGTACTAAGGGAACAATACAGGGTGAAGTCAAGCACAGGTTTTCTAGCTGTGATGTACCATCAATCTCAGCTACAGAACTTCACATACTGACCTCCAGCACTTCCTGCACTGGTAGTTAAAGAACCATATGTAATGACCCCTAGATTTGTCCCATGGCCCTGGTAGCCATAGAACCAAACATAATGACCTCCAGCCTTGTCCCACTGCACTGGTATAATGACAGAGCCACACATTCTGAGGCTCCCAACATCCCCTAATAGGAAAGTGATTGAATACATACAGAAACAGAAGTTAAGCAGCTCAAGGATATCCCGGCTTATGATTAAACAACTTAGGTACCAAAAATGACAGAAAAAGCTGAATACATGTTCCTAGCAAACACAGACCTTAACTGGTCTGATTAAAATTGCAAACAATTAAAGTTCACTGCACCATGTAGCCAAACAAATCTAGTAGTGTAAAACCATATAAAGCATTTATAATCATTAAAAATATTTACAACTTGATCAGTTATCTCACAACCTCAGACAACCAGATGCTTGTAGTGGTTTCATCAACACGTTTCACGTATACACTTCTTAATCAGGATGACAAAGACTTCTGCATTGGCGTCCTGTATTTAAAGTCTCTCTGGCTAATAGATTCAGTGTACTTAGGTGGTACAGATGCCGTGTAGTAAAACACACTTCAGGAGACATTAGCCCAGACAGGATGTAAGTTAACTCCTCACGTTCTTTAAACCAATTCCTTATCAAAGAGAATATATCTCAAATGTGTCAGCCGCGACAAAGTGCGGCATCCATTCTCCACAAGTGGAATAAGATTTTAATATATCTATTTATGGATATAAATCAACTGTAGCTAATCATTTTATACATAACCACAATAACAATAGTGATACTTTGCTAATCCAAGGCATTGAAAGACTTAGCCTGGAAGAGAGAGAGGAGGGGACCTATTCATCTTCTAGTTAAGAACTAGGTCTTTTGAAGGATAGAACAGGGAATATGATGTCTCCTTCTAAGTCTAGATTATTGTGTCTAGGTTTTAATGCAATGTTTATAACATTTGTTGCACATGATTTTTACAGCGATGTGCATATGTTGAATCTGGATTGATTGCAGGGCTTCCTGGAGAGCTGAAATGATGGTAGAATATTCTCAAATATTCTCATATAGACAGTGCATTGTTTGCCAATTCAGAATACTTTGTCATCATGATTAAGCGATGTATAAGCAAAACGCGTTGATGAAACAACTACAAGCCTCTGCTCAGCTGAGGTTGGCTTGTAGTAAGGTAATTGATCAAGACTGTATATATTATATATATATATATATATATTAATGACTATAAATAAATGCTTTATATGTTTTTACACTACTGAATTCATTTGGCAGAGAACTTTAATTGTTTGCAAGTGATTGAATATACCCTGACTCAGGCATAGGCCATATGTACTAAGGTTACAGCAGATGACTGAGCCCCTGAACCACTCACCTGTACTCTGTACTGGGAGACTCTCAACTCCTGCCTTATTAGTTGGCCCTTCATGCACTGGGTATGAACCACTGCACTGGGGACAAATCCAAAAATGGCTATAATCTTAATTTTTAACCCCTTGAATGCTTGAAGGTCTGCAACACAGAGTGAAACAATGCATTGGAGACTGATATAGTGTTCAAGGGATTGAAAACTGTTTAGATGATGACGTTTGCTACTGAAATTTGATTATTCCTCTTTGGTGTAGGTCAGTTTTTCTCAACTCCTGCCCTCAGGACCCACTAACAGACCAGGACTTAGGGATTTCTCTACTAGAGCACAGGTGTGGTGATCAGAGGCTCATTCACATTGATTAATTCACCTGTGCTCTAACAAGGAAATCATCAAACCCTGGCCTGTTAGTGGGTCCTGAGGACAGGAGTTGAGAAACACTGGTGTAGGTGGTTTACCTGAAGCAGAATTGCACAACATGAGGCACCCCAGCTTTTGTAGCTTAATGACCCCATCATCCCTGTCAATCCTTTGGACATTGTTATGGCACACAAAGGATTATGGGGAAGGTTTAAACTAACATTTGGAGATGTATACAGGGCCAGGGGTACAGATTTCTCCCAGTGGGGACCTTCGTCTTTTTCACCACCACCTTGCATTCATAATACCTGTGCTTCAGGATGACAGATGGTAAGAGAACCTGAAAGCTGCACTCAAAGAAACCCCATATAAACGAGGAACACTGAAAGTAGCAAACAATGAAAATAAGCTTTATTCATACAAGAAGTGGTTCAATATCATTTAAAATCAATTAAAAAGAAGGAGCCCAGAGGACCCAGAGTATAAATTCACCGCAATACAGTCTCCAGAGTATATAGGTAAATCTATTTCATTATAATAAAGTCTGTAGATAAAGCATGAAACAGATATACACTTGATATAAGGATGGAAATAATATGATAATACTTAAACCAAATCTACAAAGGAGATAAATGTAGCCTCTGGGAACTCTGCAGCTACCCAAACGCCCCACGCGTATCGCCACCGACCGTGGCTTTGTCAGGGGTAAAGTGGTATAGTGCAGGGATAGGCTTTTAAAGTTACTTCCTCCAATAGGAAGAGATATGTATCTTAATGGTGAGGTGGACCTCCCGTAAGCCGGAAGGACTCCAAAGTCCCACCACCTTCGTTCCGATCACGTGGACTGGGTATACAGATCAGTTACGTTGATAAGATTACATCTATTTCCGTATACGCCAGCGCCATGTTGGGATGGACATGGATGAACAACAGAGTAATCTTAAGGGTGAGTTGGTACCTTTATAGACCAGATAATGAGTTGTTGGACTTCTTGATCTTTCGGAGGTGGGACTTTGGAGTCCTTCCGGCTTACGGGAGGTCCACCTCACCATTAAGATACATATCTCTTCCTATTGTAGGAAGTAACTTTAAAAGCCTATCCCTGCACTATACCACTTTACCCCTGACGAAGCCACGGTCGGTGGCGATACGCGTGGGACGTTTGGGTAGCTGCAGAGTTCCCAGAGGCTACATTTATCTCCTTTGTAGATTTGGTTTAAGTATTATCATATTATTTCCATCCTTATATCAAGTGTATATCTGTTTCATGCTTTATCTTCAGACTTTATTATAGTGAAATAGATTTACCTATATACTCTGGAGACTGTATTGCGGTGAATTTATACTCTGGGTCCTCTGGGCTCCTTGTTTTTAATTGATTTTAAATGATATTGAACCACTTCTTGTATGAATAAAGCTTATTTTCATTGTTTGCTACTTTCAGTTTGCCTCATTCATATGGGGTTTCTTTGAGTGCAGCTTTTGGGTTCTCTTACCATCTGTCTGTCCTCATAATAGTTATTAGATTCCACCAGATGTGACACTCAATTTTGTCACTAGCTTTTAAGCTTCAAAATTCAACAAAATCAGTGATGCACTTGGATTTAATGTAATCAGTTGGATTTTTGACTGAGTTTTACTATTGAATGGGGAATAAAGTCAACTGGTAGGAAAACTTGGTGGGAATGGAATCTCAGCCCATGTTCCATGGGTTATTTACTAACTCCCAGTATGGAGGCTGAAACATCAGCAGGGAAGACATTGTAATGAAATGCATTAGATATCTCTCTGGCATTCAGAGGGTTAATATGTGACCCCATGAGTATCAGAGGAACTTGCCAAAAAAACGCAAATTTGCCAGATCATTTTTTTAATCTCAGTGATCCAGTAAAAATAAAACATATTAAAATAAAATATATTAATGCTATTTGCTATTGATTTGACAATGTACAGTATATCATCTGCAGTTCACCTTGATAATGTTTGTGCAGTGTATGATGGTATTGTTTACTCCAGGGTTGGGCAGCGTGAAGCCCACCAGCTACAGGGGGCCAACAACTCCCACACTGGCTGGGGAGTGATGATGGGGGTTGTAGTCTGGCAGCAGCTGGAGGGCCTCACATTGTCGACCTCTGGACTTTCCTTGTTTACCATACATTTTCCTAATAATTTGTTTCCAATTAGACCGCACAGCATTCTGATCAAGTGATGTTATTTATTTGTTTTTAACACAGAAATAGTTATGACCTTTTGTTTTCCCTTTGTAAAAGACTATGAAATGCGCAGATGTCTTTTGTTAGTACTGAAGGTCAGTGGCAATAAAAACAAATTCAGGTTTACTACACAGACTTGTGTCGAGACAAAAACTAAAAGCTTTATAGACTTTCTAAAACATTTCTATGGAGTAGTTCCTAGTACAGCTGTTGACTCATTTAAACCCTTATATGCTAGAGAAGTCTCCAACCCATTGCTTTGCAATGCATTGAAGACCTCACTACTATCCAAAGGTAAAGCGTTCCTTAAAGGGATAGTAATACTTCTTTTTAACTTTATTTTATTTTGTAGGCATTAAAAAAACATGAAGAATGATAGAAGTCTTATATCTCAAACCTTTCTGGTTTAAAAGATATTCACAAGCAAAGTTTTCCCTCCCTCCCCTTTTACCTAGTGTAAGCAATCTCTTCTCAGATGTGGAATATAGACCAGACAGATAACAGCAGGGGACAATCTTCTTACAGTGAAAACAATGAAAGCCCTGTCCCCCTTGACAAGTTTTTCAGGTTTTTCTCTGATCTTAATTGAAGATTGTCCCTCTCTGCAGTCTACCTGGGCACCTCCCTCCTGATCTGGCTGAACAGTGTTACATCAGTAAAAGGGGCGGGAGGGGGACACTTTGTCATTGAATTACTCTTGAACTACAACTCTGACAGAATGATATAACACTCTCCAAAGTCCAAATACTATGATGATTAATTACAGCTGCTTTTATTATGAAACATTACTATCCCTTTAAAGGAGCAGAAAATTTTATCAACAAAAATATGCGTTATGGGGCTTTTTTGCTAAGTAAAACAACTGCTGGAATAACTTTCATTCAAAAGTTATTAGTTAAAGTTTTATTATTTTTAAATCGGTTAGCAACTGCCCCAACTGGTATCCAAAGGCATTTTTTATATGCAAGCTTGAGTCACTGACTATGGCTCTCCACAGTAAGTGATAGGAACAATACCACCTAGTCACCTCAATAGAAAATGTAAGCAGAATTAAAAAAAAAAAAAAAAAGTTGTAATAATTGCAAGAAAAACTTCCCACAAGGGAAATCTAACACCTCAAAATAAACATGTAACTATTTATAATGTAATTATTTATAATGTAACTATTTATAATGTAATTATATTCACAAGCAAAGTTCCCCTCCCGCCCCTTTTACCTAGTGTAAGCCATCTCTTCTCAGATGTGGAATCCAGTCCATAGTTCAGACAGATAACAGCAGGGGACAATCTTCTTCCTATGAGAACAATGAAAGCCCTGCCCCCCTTGACAAGTTTTTCAGGTTTTTCCCTTATCTTAATTGAAGATTGTCCCTCTCTGCAGTCTACCTGGGCACCTCCCTTCTGATCTGGCTGAACAGTGTTACATCAGTAAAAGGGGCGGGAGGGGGATACTTTGTCATTGAATTACTCTTGAACTACAACTCTGACAGAATTGAAATAACACTCTCCAAAGTACAAATACTATGATGATTAATTAGAGCTGCTTTTATTATGAAACATTACTATCCCTTTAAGTGATTTTTGAACTATGATGCAGTTTGTTTGCTACAACATTGGTCTAGTTATTCTTATTAAGGCATCTTCATACAATGGTGCTTCTGGACTCTGTTTAGTTATATTTTACTGTTGGCACTATTTATTTCAATACTTTTGCTGCCTTGGTCTGGATTAGTGTCTAATTTGTCTTCCGATGTGGACATTTTTGATTCAGGAGATTTTCACAAATGCAACATTGAGCATTGAGAGAACAGAAATAGGTTCTCAAATGGTCCAGAGATCAAATCCTCCATAAGTTCTTGAAGCGAAAAGTCTTATATTAAGACTGCAAAATAATCACTTGACTGGCCATTTACAATGCTCTTCTATGATTCCCGATGTGTCCCAAAGGTGCTGAACATTCTGAATGTGATGGCTTGAATTAAAAAAGAAGCTCCTGAAGAGCTTTTGTCAAGGAACTTGGTTCCCTGTGAAAAATACAGCTGTAATGGCCAAAAGCAGTTTTTTTTTGTTAGCGTAACATTACTAAAACCATGATATATCATGTTTATGTATACTCTTGGTATAGGCCGAGGAATCAGCGAGAAAGTAAAATTAAAATTCCAACCGGTATAACCATATTATCATGGAATGTGTATGCTAATAGATCTGCCATCTAATAAGTACTGTAACAAGATAGGTCTCATGCTCCAGAACTACATGAGTTAGCATAGATATGCAGACTAACAATATTAACTCCTGCACTCTGGAAGAGAAGCTATCTTCCACTCAATGAGCACTTAAGGAGATAGGTCTATCCTTCCAGACTAACAGGTGTTAATATGGTCACACAATGACAATAATGAAAAGCTGAAAAGTAATTATTAAAACACAATAACAAACACACACACATGTACATACAAATGTATATGAGTCAATACTGTTTATGATAGTACTATATTCTTGATTCCTGCATATATTTATACATGCCATTCTATATTGCCATTTTATACTGCCAGCCTTCCCCTGGCATCTAGAAATGGGTCCAGTGCTGATTGTCAACAACCATCTTTGGTTTGATTGGTCTTTCCTTGTGCCTGCCTGGTTGCAACTTTAAAGAGGTGAGAATTATCCACTAATAAACTTCTAAGATACTGTTGTGCTTTTTATAGCTTTGACTGGGGTGTAAATAGTATTTGTCACTTGCGGTTTTAGGGGAGCTCTTTGAAATTTTTTGGGGGTGATGCTTTCTTCCACCACTGGGTTTGGTGTGATGATATCCTTTCTGTCTGTGACTGATGACCAGTGCTGTGGGTGCTGGAACTGAGATCTCAAGCCCCCATAGAGCTATAAGGCCCCACAGACCCAATGGTCTTGTACAAAACCTAAAGCACACTGGCTACATGGGGGTTTGAAATGTCAGTCACAGCAACTGTAGCACCAGTAGCCAATCGGAGCTGGAAGTTGAGACTGCATTCCCTACTCTTCATTATCCCTTTGAGTGCCAGAGGAGTATGCAACACATTGCAAAGCACTCAATGTGTTAAATAGGACTGGATCACCCGTGTGAACTAGATACCCCTCTGACACTTAAAGAGTTAAAAGGTGGGGAGGTTCATATCTGTATATGTTGGGGGAGATGTACTAAAGGTCAAAGAGGGCTCAGAATGTCAGTGTCCTGTAGGGTCAGTGTCGAAGACACATCAATATACAAGTGTCTTCGGCATCACGTGCCCATTAATCAGACAAAAATCTGCTCACATGGACATCAATCGACTTGCCTTTGATAGGTTTACGAATTTACACTCATTCCATCGACAAGGGCCTATTTCCATTTGGAAATGCACCATAATGAGTAATTTCCTTAATGAAATGCAGGATAATTAACCACTATCTTTTTCATGGGGGTGTGTATTTTTTTCATTCACCACTTCTCCACATGCACTAAATTCCGATTTCTAATCGTACATTATGCTCTGTTATGTGTGGTTGTTGTTAAATAAATATAGATTTGTTCTGGTGTTTAGATGTCTTAATTTTAGGCAGTAGATCCCAAAATAATGCCAATCAAATGAAACACAAAGATACACAAAGAGTCTGATATCTCAGGGAAAGATATGTACATTATCCCCAGGGTTCAGACCCAAGTGGGCTTTTTGCTTGCCTAGGAACGTCCAGAAAGAACCAAGTAATACTTAACTTTTATTAGTTTTTTTTTTTTAAACATTACTTGCAAGGTTCAGTATTGGTCACAATGTGGTTTTGTAACATATCAGTAAAATGTATTAGTTTACAACCAGAGAGGTCATCTATATCCATAGATTCCTGTCTATTAAAAACATTATATGGGGTAGTTATGCACGTTATATATAAAAAAGCCCTATTAATAAACATATATTATCTTATGCCCCTAGTTATATGTTACAAACCATATTATGACTGATACTGAGCCTTGGAACTAATGTTTTAACAGAAACTAATAAAAGTTACATATTACTTGGTTCTTTCTGGCCGTTCCTAGGCAAGCACAAGGTCAACTTGGATCTGAACCCTGGGAATAATATATAAATATTTCCCTGAGATATCAGACCCATTGTGTATCTTTGTGTTTTGTTTGTTGTTAAATAAAATCAGACCTCGCTGGGGGGCATCAGGACCACTCCTGATGTCCCTTTGGCATTGATCACCTATCCTATAAGATAGGCGATCAGTGCAGCAACCAGGAAGGTGATCACTCCCTTCCACCAACCTAGTCCTCTTCATTCCGGCTTTCTATGAATGACCGGGTTGAGTAGGAGGATCCCCAAGACCTATTCACATCACGTGGGTCTTCAGGATCCTCGTCTTCAACCCTTCCATTCATAGAAAGCCGGGATGAAGAGGACTAGGTTGGTGGAAGGTGGTATCACCTTCCTGGTCGCTGTATTGATCACCTTTCCTATTGAATAGGTGATCAATGCCATGGGCATATCAGGAGAGGTCTGACTTTATTTAACAGCAACAACACAAAAGGAGCATAGTACAGGAACAGGGATCCTGCACTATTTCTATTTTTTAAATATTTACACAGGGAGCCATTGTGTGGGGCAGAACGCAGCAGCATATATCAGATATTAACCTTTTGAGTGCCACTGGAACTCATATAGTTAACTGTGTGAGGGCAGCATATGTTGAATTGTCACTGTGTGTGGGGTAGCATTTGTCGAATTATCACTGTGCTTGGGGACAATATATGTTGAATATTAACTGTTGAATGTACGTATTGTGGAGCAACATGGGGAGCATCACCATCGTGTGTTAGCCCCAAATACATTGACTGACACCCCCAGCCTTATTCCCTTGCCCAGGCAAGGAGAATGGGGATCTGTGGCTACTAGTAGGCAAGGGAACTATGCTGGGGGGTCAGACAGTGTAAATGGGGATCTGTGGCTACTAGTGGGCTGGGGGGCAGCTGGTAGCCCCAAATCTCCATGGACGATGCCTGACCCAGCCTTGTTCCCTTGGGAGCATACAACATGTATGAAATATGATACAGAGCGAAGGGGATGATTGTGTACTGTTGGGAATACCTTTGTAACTCTCTGAGTGCCACAGGGGTGTGCAATGCCATCCTTATAGCACTCAGAGGGTTAAGAGAGTGATGAAAGTATCCTGTCCACTATCCTAATGACTAAGAGAGAGAATGTTCTCAGACTTCAGGATTGTCTTACTGTTGGTGATTTGCAAGCAAGGGCAAGGTAGTGCTCTGCGAGGATGTTTAGGTCCTCAAAGGGAATTACCATGAGCTTCAGTTATAAGGTCCTCACAGGCCAATGTGGGAAGATGGTGACAAATGCAATCATCCTGCCCACTGTGCAGATATAATGGATGACTCTGGAGGGGGTGAGTGGTAGGGTGACCACACTTCCTGGGACTGTCCCTTATTGGGGGTCTGTGTCCCACGTCCCCGGTCACCACCCACCGGGACAACAAAGAGTCCTGGAATGGAGCAACACGCACTAGTCCAGCCAGCCAGCCAATTAAATGTATTTTCTATATGGTCCTCATTGGCTGGCTGAGGCAGCCAATGAAGACCATATAGCAAATACATTTCATTAGCTGGCTGGACTGGTGCGTGCGAGAAAGCTTGGATGGAGCAGGTATGCTTGTACGGCAAGTGAAACCTGTGGCTGAGGCTCCTGTCGGCATGCTGCGCTGACCATCTTTCTGACGCTGCCACAGAGTAAGAGTTCCCACTGGGAACTCTTACTCTGTGTCAGCCTCAGAAAGATGTTCAGCACCGGTGGGAGCCTAAGCCGCTGGACTAGGGTGAATGCATGTCCCGGAATGGCAGAATGGAAATGTGGTCACCCTAGTGAGTGGAACGAGTAGAATCTGGGAGTGTACTGAGGTGAGGGGAGGGAGGGAAGGAATCAGACCCAAAATCCAAAATTTTTTGTTTTCCGTGGAAGTCTTAAGTATAATTTATACCTGCATATTAGACACAGCTGCATATTTTACCCGAGATTTTACTATAGTTTTACAAATTTTACTTAATTTATGTTTTAATTAATATGCTTCTAAAGCCATGGGTGAGCAAGCTGTAGTCCATCAGCATCTGTTAGGCTACAACTCCATTATCTTAAATCTATCAATAGCCAGATGAGAATGATGGTTATTGTAGCTGGAGAGCTACAGGTTGCACACCAGTGCATAAAGCCTCTCTTACTACTAGGTAGATGAGTATCTATATTGGCTATACTCAATTAGTTCTCTCATGTTTATACTTTACTTTCCTCCCTCTATCATATGCATGTTATTGATTGATCCATCAAGAAAATAAAATCTCTCTCTTGAGCTGGTGGAAAAGAAACACAATCATCATGGATACTTAACCCTTTGAGTGCCAGAGTGGTACGCAACGCATTGCAAAGCAATGCGTTGCGTACCACTCTGGCACTCAAAGGGTTAATGCTAATAAAAAGTTGTTCACAGTAGTACAGACTCCCTCTGCTGGTTTTTTGCAGTATTGCCCAGGCCTTCTCTCAGCAGCATTTTTAACCTTTGGAGTCATAGATGTAGGTGTCCTATTGCCCCTCTGACACTCATAAGGTTAGTTCCCTGGTCCGTAAAGGGGGAAGGGGGGAGTATTTTTCTTAATTCTAGAAATTTCTGTGGTAAAGCACATATGTTTTCTTTAATCAGTTTTCATAGTGCAACTTCAACCACCCAAAACCAGTTTACTTTGACGGTATATTGGCTACACATGACAGGGAAGACTGCAGGATGCTGTCTGCATGCATTCCAGCTTTGATTCCTGTGTCAAACATCAAATGCAACCCTTCATTCCTGGTATATTTCCAGAGTGATATATATTTAATAGCATGTAAAGTTGAGTAGTTATCCCATTACTCATAAAAATGTTTAAAGACTGAGGGAAGTATAAAATAGTCTAAACATTAAAAGTGTTTTGATCTTGCCGCTATATTTAATTTGATTCATTTTCAAGGATAACATGAGATATTTCTCTCTAAACAAATCCTATACATTATATAATTCAAGAAGCTATAGAGGTGTACTTTTGGAGCAAACCAACTGTATCGCAGGAGACAAATTAAAATTCCAATTAATTTACTTAACCCATGAGAGCCAGAGAGGTGCGCAATGCATTGCTTTGCAATGCGTTGTGCATCCCCTGGCAACTAAAATGTTAAAGAGCCCGTATCACCTTAAACAACTTTGGGATATTAAAAGAACTTTAAAAAACACCTATATGTTGTACTGATCATTTATATTTAGAAAATTAGTTTTTGAGTTATTTAGATTTATAGATTTTGCTTATTAACCCTTTGAGTGCCAGAGAGGAATCCAATTCATTGCTTCGCAATGCACTGGATACCCCTCTGGCACTCAAGGGGTTAAGCCATGTCATACGGGCACTTCTTCCCGCCTCCTTTTACCTCATCCACTTACTGATACTTAACCCACTCAGTGCTAGAGGAAGTGGGAAAAGCATTGCTGACCAGTGTCGGTGAGTGGGGGAGGTAGTGAGGGGTTAACACAGGGACTGCATAATCTGTGAATCTAAATAAACTGTAAAACTAGTTATTTAAGCAAAAAATGACAAATAAAGCTCTCTCAGAATCACCACTCTTTCAGAATAGTTGTTTGTAGGCGATAGGGTTTAAGTTTTCACAATAAGTGGAAGCCCACGCTAGCATTCAATGGGTTAAAAACCAAACTTAGCCTCCTTAATAAGATCTTATCGGTCATATACAGGGAATTTTAGGGATTATTATTTCTCCCCTGTGGTGCAGATGGTTTGTCACATAATTGCTTCAGTTTGTCTTTATACGTAAGGCACATTAATCAGTCCATATGGTGCAGCTTGTTTACCTCAGAATCCCAACCAATAAAGTCACATGATCATACTTGCCACCCACAGGACCTTCAGGCTGCATATAAAAGGGAATTTTTGCGTGCTTACCAAAAAATCCTTTTCTCTTAGTCCATGTGGAACACAGGAAATATGGGGTAAAGTTCTCTCTTTCTGGAGAGCAAGACACTTAAATAAAAAAGGTCACTGAGCTGGAGACTCCCTGCTAGCCACTTTTTTAATGTATAGTAAAGATGAAAGAAAAGAAACAGAAGTGGAACTAGAAAGGCAATCCCCTGAACCAGAGAACCCAAGAGCCTCCTGCCCGGGACTGGAACCATTGTTTCATGTTCAGGAAGGAAGTCCTGTATTCCACATGGACAAAGACAAAAGGCTTTATTTGTAAGTGCACAAAAATCCCCTTTTCTCTTATGTCCTATGTGGAAAACAGGAACCAGTGAGATATAAAAAAGCATTCCCCAGCAGTCCAGAGAGGGATGGAGACCCCACCCCCAAACAAAGGCAAGTTCTAACAGAAATGAACTGGAACAACATAAACCACAGGTGTCGAAGGACATAATATTATACTGTGAAATCTTGGGTATAATACGCACCTCTGTATAATATGCAGGTGTACATTATATACAAGATTTTAGGGGAAAACAAGAGTGCCTATATATAATACGCACCCTTGTTTTCCTGTCACACACACAAAATTAAATCCCATTGCCACACTGCTTCCCTCTCTCCCGCTTACTCATAGCCTCCTGTCCCCCTTTCTTGTCCAATTTTGTCAGCCTGACAGGGTCCCAGCGGGAGGCATACTTTCATCTGCCTCCCGCTTCCAGCATTACCCTGTTAGGACCTCTTCTGCCTAGCCAATGGTAATGTCTTGTGAGGAACGCAAGGTCCTCTCAGGGCAATACCATAGATCCAGTGCTGGGACCCTGCCAAAACTGGTCAAGAAAGTGGTACAGGAGGCTATGGGTAAGCGGGGTAGGAGGGAAGCAGTGCAGCAATGGATTTTTTTTTGTTTTTTCCCTTGTGTATAATACTTACCCCCCACTTCACATAAGGTGAAGAGGTGCAAAACTGTGTGTATTATACACAACATTTTATGGTAACTCAATGAACAGGAACCAACATGTTACTGGCCAAAAGAAACCCAGTAAGCACACGTATATAGGCACAGTTGCCTGTGTAACCTTGTGGCTAAAACATCACACATCAGCACCAGGGCTGGATTTACATCTCAGGAGCCTGTAGGCACAGAAATCTGAAGTGCCCTCCTCCCCGATTTGCCATCTCTACTGGACACCTCCACAATGCTCATCAGCTTCATATTGCCCCATCATCTCTATATTGACCTCACACTGCACCCATCATCTCCATATTGCCCCTCACATTGCCCCCATCATGTCCATATCCCCTCACATTGCCCCCATCATGTCCATATCCCCTCACATTGCCCCCATCATATCCATATTGCCCCTCACATTGCCCCATCATCTCCATATCCCCTCACATTATCCCCATCATTTCCATATTGCCCCCATCATGTCCATATCCCCTCATATTGCCCCCATCATATCCATATTGCCCCTCACATTGCCCCCATCATCTCCATATTGCCCCTCACATTTCCCTCATCATCTCCATATCACCTCACATTGCCCCCATCATCTCCATATTGCCCCTCACATTGCCCCCATCACCTCAATATTGCCCCCCCCCCTGGTTTCCTACCTCGCTGGAGAGGAGAGGTATATGTGCCTCCTTTGGCACAGCGCTGTAACTGCTGCCCGCTGGAGCTCCCGTGCGGTCTGTAATGCAGAGCGCTGGGTGATGTCATCTCCCAGCGTCCTGCATTATTACTAAAGAGCCGACGGTGACGAGGGAACTCAGCAGCTCTACAGGTCTGTGCCTTCTTTCTCTCCATGTTGTTGTGGGCGCCAAGTGGGGGGCAGGGCTGGCTGGCGAGGCTAATAAAATTTAAAAATAAACAAGCCAAAAAATGATCCCAGCAATGACAGACGCCCCTCTGTGGGATGCGCCTGTAGGCAGGTGCCTACTCTGCCTTATTACAAATTCGGCCCTGATCAGAACATCAACACCACACAGTCTGACAAATGTGTTGGTGGGTGACCATGTTCCCACCTTACACAACTGCTCAGAAGAGACCTGATTATTTTTATAGGCCCAAGATGCTCCCATCAATGGCTTCTTCCTGAGAACATATTCCTGGTTAATGATTGCCTTAATCCAAGAAGCCACTGTTACCTTAAATGCAGCCTTGCCTACACAAAGACCCTTGGAGATGACAAAAAGTGAATCAGATATACCAAAAGGCTCTATATGATGAATATATTACTTCAAATACCTAATCACATCCAAGATATGAAGCTCTTGCTCCTGTCTGTTAGATGGAGCTTGACAGAGAAGGAAGGACAATTTCCTGGTTGATGTGCAACTCAGAAACAACCTCAGGGGAAAGCAGTATAGGAGTCCGCAGGAGCACCCTATCACTGTGGAAGACCATAACTAGAGGCTTAAAAGATAAAGCCTGCAAAAGCAACACAATACCAAGAGAAAAACTGTCTTGAGTGTCAAGAAGCACAGGAAAACCAAAGACAAAGACTCAAAAGGAGCATTCTGAAGCACTCCCAGAACTGTGTTCAAATCCCACGAAGGAGTGGGACACTGAACGACAGGGTGGGCAGGAATCACCCCTTGGACAAAAGTTTGTACATGAGGTAGTAAGACATTATACCTCTGGAATAGGACAAAAAGAGCTGAAATATGAAGTTAGAATTAAGACTAATCCCTTTTTGAAGACCATCCTAAAGAGAAGCCAAGACAATCAGAAGACGAGAAGGATGCAGCTGTGACCACCAGTCGTCACACCACTTATACAACAGGGACCATACCCTGTAATATGCCTTGGAAGAAACTGGCTTTCATGCTTGTAGCGTAGTAGCAATGACAGAGTCAGAAAAAAACTTTCTTTCTCAAGATGCTGGCCTCAAGAGCCAGGCCATCAAAGTCAACTTCTCCACCTGTGGATGACACAATGGACTAGGAGTTAAATTGTCCAGACACAGAGGGAGCCGAAGATCTGAAAACCACGCCCGATGGGGACAGGATAGGTCAATCAAACTGTTCACCAGAGGAAACACATATGCCAGAGTAAAATGCCATGAAGTGACCATCGGGTCCATTGTGAGGACTAGAGGATCCTGGGTCCTGGCACAAAACTGAGGAACCTTGCAATTCAGCCAAGAGGCCATTAGGTCCACTGTTGGGAGACCCACATAGTCGAGTCGAATATGCTCTGATTGAGCTATCCATTTGCAGGATCCAGGTGTTGGAGATTGTGAAAGTCTGCCACAATATTGTATATCCCTGGAATGTGAATGGCGGAGAGCGCCAACATGTGAGCCTCCACCTACATGAGAATCAGACAAACCTCACCCCATATGGCCACACTTCTGTTCACTCCCTGACAGCTGATGGAAGCTACCACTGTTGCATTGTCCAGCTGGATCCGCACCAGAGATCTCTGATGGGACTGAGAAAAATGCCAAAGAGCTAGGCAAATCACCAAAGCTCCAGAACATTCATGGACAGAGCTCTCCACCCTGGTCCAAAGATCCCAAGCAGTCAATGGCACAAAGTGGCCCCAGCCTGTTAGACTAGTGTCTGTTGTGACTATGACCCAGTTTTGGATAACCAGTGGCCATACCAAGGACATATGAGGCCTCTCAAGCCAACAAGGAAGGTACTCCTATTTCCTGTTGGACAGAGAAATTACACTGGAAAGGTGACACTGCTGGACCAGTTCCTGAGAATTTCCAGCTCCAGCTCCTGCGTATGAAATTGCACAAATTGGATTGCTTACAGAGCAGAGACTGGGCAACCTAATTCATGAACTCCCATACAGTCAAAGACTGCTGGGATGCCACCCGATTCAGTTGAAGGGAAACAACATAATCTTGTTGCCTGGTAGAAAAACCTTCTCCAGAAGATGTCAAGTCTCATACCAAGAAAGTGAAGGACCTGGGACTGAATGTAGAGAGAGGACATGTAAGACCAAATCTGAATGCTCCAGGTTTCCTAAGAAGTAGCCTTTAGTAAAATGTCATCAAGATAGGGAGTCAGAGAGGTCACTGGAGAACAGATGTGAGATGCGAGGGCTGACATGAACTTTGTGAATACCCACTGAGCAGACACCAACCCAGAGGGAAGAGCAGTGACCGGAAAATATCGGTCTTGGAATATAAACTGCAGGAAACGTTGATGATCTGCATTGATAGGATGTGGAGATAAGCGTCTTATGTTTAGCGAAGCCAAAAATTCCCCTGGACACATGGCAGCAATGGCAGAGCACAAGGATTCCATCTTGAAATGTGGAGTGGGCATTTTAGGTCCAGAATAGGATGGGATCTGCAGTGTTTTTTTGGGGACAATGAAAAGATAGGAAAATAAACCTTTGAATCTCTCCTAAGAAGGAATTGGTATTAACACCTGCATGTCTACCAGGGAAGAAACTGAATCCTAAAATAGACAATTAATTTGGGATCATGAGGACCTCTGGACATGAAGAAATGACATGGCGGCATGTACTTTAAATCTATGCAGTACTTTCTAAAATTACCAGCAATACTTATTGATCCACCATGAAAACGGCCTGCAGGAAATGTTAAAAAAACACAGACTACATCCTTTAGCCTCAGGTGGACCAGACCCCAGTAAGTCATGCAGAGGTACGGTACTGTGAAAAAAGTTTTAGGCAGGTGTGAAAAAAAAGCATTCTTACTTTATAGAATTTTTTCGTACCTGCCTAAACATTTGCACAGTACAATAGGTTTGTTGGTTTTTGGCTTCTTCCCAGGATTCTTGTGTGACCAAATTGGATTTTGGGGTGGAATGCGCTTGTGCGGCCAAGGGATTCGGTGCCCTTGGTGCATACCAATACTGGCAGGAGTAGTGAAAGCCAAGTGTTTCTGAGGAAAAAAGGAAAATTTAGGCATAACCTGAGGCAACAAAATGCTCTTGCCTCCAGTGGCATGACTAATAACCTTCCCCAATTCTGGGCCAAACAGCTGTTTGCCCATTAAAAGGGGAGATACCAAAGAGTTCTTAAAAACCTCTCCAGCTGACCAAATCTTAAGCCACAGAGAAACCGAAGGCCTTTCCAGTAAGTTTAGCGACAACAAAAACTGCTTCAGTAAGGTAAGCATTAGCTTCAAGGATTTTGGTAATAAGAACCACCAGGTCCTTCTTGAGTGTATCCGCTAGGACAGCATCAAAAAGCTGATCACCATTAGAGAGCCATAGACTTAGTTACATGTGCAACTAAGGTGCAAGGTGGCAGGGATTTGCTTATACTCACAGTAAGAAGATTGTCTCTTGCTGTGAACTGTCTGGTCAAGCGACCAGATTCCACATCTGAGGGGAGGAAGCTTACACTAGGTAAAAGAGGTGGGTGGGGGACACTTTATAATACAATTACTCTTGAACTACACCTCGAACAGTATGAAGAGGAACTGCATTTATTTTCAAGCATTGCTATCCCTTTAATTTTGTTGAATAATAGCATTTCAAGCAATATTTTATGTAATATAGTAACATAGTAGATAAGGCTAAAAAAAGACATGCGTCCATTAAGTCCAGCCCATGCCAAAAACACCCCTGTTGATCCAGAGGAAGGCAAAAAAGCCCTCTGGAGCCATTTCCAATCTAGTCCCAAGTGTGTGTGTGGGGGAATTATTCCTTCCTGACTCCAGCTGGTAGTCAAATAGTTCCTCGGATCAATATCCTATTTGCTTTGAAGCCATCTGTTATAATTGTCAATATTGTTCTGTCCTAGATGCATTATCTGCAAGCACAACATCCTGAGGCAAAGAATTCCATAGCCTTACCGCCCTTACTGTAAAGAATCCCTTCCTTTGTTTTAGTCGAAAGCGCCTTTCCTCTAGTCTTAAAGGGATAGTAATGTTTCATAATAGAAGCAGCTCTAATTAATCCTCATAGTATTTGGATTTTGGAGAGTGTTATTTCAATTCTGTCAGAGTTATAGTTCAAGTGTAATTCAATGACAAAGTATCCCCCTCCCGCCCCTTTTACTGATGTAACACTGCTCAGCCAGAGCAGAAGGGAGGTGCCCAGGTAGATTGCAGAGAGGGACAATCTTCAATTAAGATAAGGGAAAAAACTGAAAAACTTGTCAAGGGGGACATGGCTTTCATTGTTCTCATAGGAAGAAGATTGTCCCCTTCTGTTATCTGTCTGGTCTATGGACTGGATTCCACATCTGAGAAGAGATGGCTTACACTAGGTAAAAGGGGCGGGAGGGGAAACTTTGCTTGTGAATATCTCTCAAACCATAAAGGTATCGTTCTTCATGTTTTTTAATGCCTACAAAATAAAATAAAGATAAAATGAAGTATTACTATCCCTTTAATGGATGACCTCTCGTTCTTAGCTCAGTTCTTCAGCTCTTTGCATAAATAATTAATTGGATAGTTCTTTGTATTGACCTTGAATGTATTTGTAAATGGTAATCATATCAACCCTTAGACATCTCTTCTCTAATGTAAACAAACCCAGTTTGGCTAGTCTCTCTTTATAACTCAGATCCTCCTTTCCCTTTATCAGTTTTGTTGCACGTCTCTGCACCTTTTCCAGTTCAGTAATGTCTTTTTTTTTTTTAGAACAGGCGCTCAAAATTGTACTCCATATTCTATATGAGGCCTAACCAAGGATTTATACAGAGGTAGGATAATATTAGCATCCCTTGCTTCTACACCTCTTTTTATGCAGGCTAGTAGCCTATTTGCTCTTGCAGCAGCTGAGTGACTCTGCACACTGCTGTGAAGTCTATTGTCTATCAGTACTCCTAAATCTTTCTCTAATGAGGATTTCCCAAGATGTTTCCCATTTAGAATATATGTTGCAAGTTTGTTTCTACAGTCCAAATGCATAACCTTACATTTATCTACATTAAATGACATCTGCCACTTTTCTGCCCATTTACTTAGTTTATCTAAATTCTTCTGTAGGGAAAAAACATCCAGTTCTGTATGTATTTCCTTACACAGCTTAGTGTCATCAGCAAAGATTGAGATGATACTTTCAATTCCCACTTCTAGATCATTAATAAACAAATTAAAAAGCATTGGTCCCAGGACCGAACCCTGAAGCACCCCACTTATAACCTTAGACCAATTTGAAAAACGTTCCATTTACAACAACTCTCTACCATCTATCATTTAACCATAAATAAATTCACGGTTATTAAAACCAACATATGACATTCACAGACATTTTTATGTTTGTGCCTGCCTCCTGAACAGTGGCGGGAGATGAATTTCTCCTGATGCTGTATGCTGGTTTGTCTTATACACAGACCAACCAATATATGAAGTGAGTACTGCTTTATTTTTAATGCTGTTTGTTGTTGAAGTAGCAAACTGAATTGAAGTGAAAGTGCCCCTATATTTCTCTGTTTGTTGTATGTTCCCTTTTATTTGAGGTGACATTTGTCTGTCTACAGGGGAGCAGATGTGTGTTGTATACAATCTGTGTGGGGCAGTGTAATGTCCTCCATATGTGAATTTGCTGCTGTAGGACTTTTTACATCAGCTAGTATTAAATGTGAGTAGTATAGTTGTTTTATTTATATAAATATATATTATTTTATTATATATATATATATATATATATATATATATATATATATATATATAATCTCTGATCCTATTTGTTCAGATGCTACAACCATATGAGGTGGCGACCTCTCTCTTCCTTTTGTTTTATTTTTTGTAATTGATTTAAATGGGACTTTAACACATTGAATGTTAAATATGTCTCTAACATGGGAGATCTCTCTAGCATTCAAGCATAATTTTTATTTGTTCCCTATGGTGCAGCTGGTTTACCTCAGAACTGTTCTACTATTTCTTAGTACAAATGGCTTTTTATAGCCTACAATACCATTTAGAACCTGGTTAAAATTAACTGGGGTTATACACACTTAAATACCATGTTCTCCTTGCTAGCATTTATAAAAATGCTCTATTTGTTTTCTGAGGCCTAAAATCAGGTCTTACATATTCTCTGTGGAGCTCCCATTCCTGCCTTTTCCATGGCTCCAGGGATCCCATTACCCGCTTGGGATAGGTGTCTCTGAACTGATAAGGCTCTATGTTTGTAAATGAGCTAAGTTACCAGCCTTTATGAATATAAGAACCATGGCTAATCTCAACAAATATAACTGCCTTAACTCTTATCTCTCAATACAAACTGCACAAACCAAAACTGTAAAAAAGAAAACTCAAAGCGCTAACTCATCATAAAATATCCATATAATAAATATAAATTAAATATAAGTATAAAGATGATAGATATAGTTAGCAGCAAGAAATTAGAGGGTTCTCCAGTCCCCCTGACTTTAGACCTAGACCCAAAAGTGAAAACACATACAAACAAATTTGCGCTCCTCTATATACTGTGAATGATGTGTGCCCTGTAATGGGCATATATAATAATCCTTAATAAATCTAAGTAAAATAAGTGAGAATTTCGTCCCACAAATTGGCCAATCCGTGTGTAAGCTTACCAATCACGCCAAGGTATCTCACTTTATGGTAAGTCCTACTCTAATACACCTACAAATACTATCTAAATTAAAAATCCCTGAAGAAAGATGTTATTTTGAAAAGCGTTGGAGGGGACCCTTTAAATGATATTTTGATGTTTTTATTATTATTTGTGTGTCCCAGTGTTGTGCAATTAAAAACAGCAGACATACAATAAAATAAAAGGTGTATATGAAAGACTTACCTGGTGCAGGAACCATGTGGGCCTAGGGTGACCACGGGTCCCGGAACGTCCGGGACTGTCCCTTATTTCAGGGCTATGTCCCGCGTCCCGGGTCATCTTCAACCGGGACAATGAAGTGTCCCGGAATGAAGCCAAGCCGCCCTGGATGTCAGCCTGCAAGCGGTGTGTCACATCATGGACGCCGCGAGGGAGCGATTGGTAGCATACGGAGTCCATGATATGACACACCGCTTGCAGGCTGACATCCAGGGCGGCAATGCAGCTTACCTGATCTGGAGGCAAGCGCTCTAGTAATACAGAGCGCTGGGAGATGACATCATCTCCCAGCGCTCTGCATTACTGAGCACAGCGCGCGGGAGCTTCAGCTCTGTGCTGGAGGAGGCACAGAGCACTTTACACGCCGCTAGACCACCAGGGACTCAAGGTAGGGCATGAAGGGGCAACTAGGGTGACCACGTCCCGGAATGGCAGAAGGGAAATGTGGTCACCCTATGTGGGCCTGCAGTAATAAAGTGATTACATAGAGAGCTATGTTCCATTTATAGCCTTCCTCACAAGTCATGAGAGGAATGGTTGATACCAAACAGACAGAGGGTATACACATTGGAATAGGCCAAAAAGCCTGGTTCTTAAAGGCCAAGTGGGATAGAAAAGGAAATGAATGGTGAAATAAAGTAAAGTAATAATGTATTTTTTCTTAGTGATTGAATTGAATAAAATGAGAAGCTGCTAAAGTGAGCTGAAGGAGATATGTGTACAAAAACAGAAAATAATATCCATATAATAAATATAAACCAAAACTGTGTCTGCAATCATTAAAAAAGTTTAGGATAGATTTCATGGATCTAACATATAATAACTCAATTTTATAGCTGCTACCCCTTAGTGTTACTTTAATATGAAATTAATGTTTAAAAAGCTTTCATCAATGAACAAGATAAAACCACATATAAAAACCACCAGGTCATTTAAATCTTTCCTTTTGTACCAGATAAAAAAGGTCTGATCTTTCTGTGTTTTGAGGCCAGAGGAGTTTCCAGGCACTAGCTAAAGATGATCAAGTCTTGGTTCTCATGTTTAAAGACCTGAATCTTGTTACTAGCCTTGGGCATGTAATGATTTAATACACTGCTGTCCCTCCTAATGGTAATATTGCAATTGAGCTGTATGGTTCACTATTAATGCATTAGGATGGCTCAAGCCTTGGGCTTTTTGGAAACCTAGTAACTTCCCTGCAGAGGCTATTTCCCATAGTACTGCTTTAGCTATATAAAACTGTAATGAGATCTATGAAGCTACATATGCTTTAATTACATGTTCAAGTAATAAACTGGGGTGAAGTTACTAAAGGTAGAATATGAAAACCTATATCTTTGTGCTCATTCTTGGTTTCAATTATCAAAGTGAATACCTCAAATTCAGATGACATAAGGCATTTATTTTTGAATGTCAGATTTACAATGCATGTGATTTGTTATGACGTTTGCAAATGGTATTGAAAGATTTCCCACCCTTTAGCAACATGACCCCTTAGTGTGTGCTGGTGTTTCAATAGTTATCCTACAACAAATCAAATAAACACACACATCTAGTGTTGTTACAGAGCTTTAATTGATTTGACTGAACAAAACAGCACAGTGACGGAGCATGACAGAGGTCTGCAATCCCGACTTGACTTGAAGACATCTGTGACTGAATAACTTGCGTTCACATACAGAAGAATTAGGCCACCTTTGAAGAGGCAGGTTGAACATTTGCCCTAGTCTTCCTCAAGATGTGAACAGTACCTGAACTGAAAGGTTAACTTGGGGTTAGTAGCACAGTGGTAGATTGTCAGTAAAAACGATAAACTAAGTGGCCACAGACTCTGCTATCTTGCATGTGCATTATTGCCAATTACAAGAATATGCCTATAAATTCAGAGATCTGTTTTCTTGTTAATGATGATTGAACAGCAGGTCAGGCTTCCATCTACTTTTTGCAGTTCGGAGTTGGCAATGGGGATCAGCATGTGTTCCTTCAGTTTTTCGAAGACCTGGAATACAAAGCAAAATAGGTCAAGACCATCACTATATTACTGTACAGTAAATAAATTTACAATCCTCCTATCTCTGTTATGACAAGACTCTTTTTGTTTATCCCCTGTGGTGCTGTTGGTTTGATGTGGAAGTAATCCGGTTCATCTTAGCACATCAGTCTCAAAGTCTGAGGAGTAAACCCACAACACAATGCGCCACGTGCATAAGTGGAGTCATTCTGGGGCAAACAACTTCATGTTAGGGAACAAATACAAATTCCTATTGACTAATACAGGGATGTTAACCCCTTGAATACTAGGGGGGCCTCTTGCATTGGGTTTGAGACCTTGTTAGCATTCAGGAGCGTTTAAACCCAATTTAACCCTTTGAGTGCCAGAAAGGTATCAAACTCTGGAACCCAAAAGGGTAAATCAATAGAAATTTTGATGTGTTTTCCTTTATGTAGTTAAATCGCCTCATGTTTGCCTCTGTGGATAGGGTTCCACTGGGTCTATGAACCAAGCAGATACCAGTGCCTTTTTACTACATGTGACATCTGTCATATCAATAGGGCTTTCCCCAATGCACATTTTATTTATTAGGCTAGGAGATAACTGGGTTCATCCTTGTTTATATAACCCTTTGAGTGCTAGAGGGGGCTGTTGAGTACCTGTCCGGCGCTCACATGGTTAAATCTAAAGGACTTGTGTATAAAAGCAAATTGGAACACCAAGTGTACCACTGGGAGGACAAGAAAATTCCCATTGATTTAAATGGGGCTTTAAAAGCAATGCATCAGAGACCTCTCTAGAATTCAAGGGGGTCAAGAGCTCCATTTAAATCAGTGTTAAATCAATGTTTTACTTCTCCCCTATGGTGCAGCTGGTTTGCCCCAGAGTTGCTCCTGTTTGCTTTTATACATAGGCCCTATATGGCTTTGTTTCACAGAATTTTGCCACCAATGAATATGTTTGACATGATACCCCCCAAAATGAATATGTTCGACACACTGCCCCCCACAATGAATATGTTTGACATGCTGCCACCCAGAATGAATATGATTGACATGCTGGTCTACAATGTTTTCCCATTCTACATGCTGGCCCACAATGCTTCCCTATTCAACATGATGGCCCACAATGCTTCTGCATTTGACATGCTGCCCCACGATGCTTCCCCATTGTGAAATATATTGTGTGTATATTTAAAAAATGTGCATAGTGATTTTCTTTAACCCCTAAACGACTGGCGCACGGCCGGCACTTGGTGATCATGGGGCTTTTTTCTATGATCCTTTCCGGTTCAGGGCTACCTAAGCGGCGTGCAGCCGTGCTGGGAGCCCTGAACGCCATGAGATGCCAGGACCGTCACTGGTCCTAAGAGCCGGACCAGCGTGACGGTCCAGGTACGTCATTGGACGCGAAGGGGTTAAAAAAAAAAAAAAAAAAAAGTTGCATAGTGCAGGATTAAGAGATCTTGTACTATATGCATTTAACATATAAACACGACCACTCCCATCCTAGTGGGAGCAATCGTGTATATTATAACATGTACCAGAATGGGGAAGCACTGTGGTGCAACATGTCGAATGGGGAAGCATTGTGAACATATTCCTTGTGGGGAGTGGAGCATATTAATTGTGGGGGAGAATGGGTAACATCACCATTATGTGTTAGCCCCACATACACTGACTGACACCCCCACACACCTTGTTCCCTTGCCCAGGCAGTGTCCATGGGGATTGTAAATACACAAGGAAAACACATAGTTTCTTTAGGCACGCTCAGTAAGGAGTATACAGGAATATAATATTTCTGAGTTTCTTATCCGTGTCTTAACCCTGTATCGTCCTTCAGCGGTGCAGCTTCTCCTGAGGTGAGGGTATCCCTCGCCAATAGAATCTGGAAAAACAAACAAAAGACAAGAAAAGAGAGTGCAAACCGCCTGTAAGTGTAGTATGTTCAGTCAGAGGGATAAACCCACCCGTGGTAGAGTACTCACTAGACGTGGAGGCTGTATCCTGCCTCCAAGACTGCTCACAAGCACTGGCTATGCCCCAGGCTAGCAAGACATCTGTGTAGGCTGCAGTATGTGTTCTCCAGTCATCACCACGACACTGTTTCAACTCAATAATTCCAACAATTTATTGATATATAAACAAACCACATAAAATAATAAAATATAATATATTAACCCTTCACGTTTCGTGACTGAAACGCCACTTCGTCAGGGGTCAAACACTTCCGTTTTAAAAAATCCTTGTGACTGAACATACTGCACTTAGAGGCGGTTTGCGTTCTCTTCTCTTGTCGTTTGTCCATGGGGATTTGTGGCTACCAGTAGGAAAAAGAACAAGTCTGGGGGGTTCAGTAAGACCATGTAAATGGGGATCGGTGATTAACAATGGGCAAAGGGGGCAGGCAGTGTACCTAGAGTTCTATGGCTACCAGTGGGTAAGGGAGCAAGGTTGGGGGGGGGGGAAGCTGGTAGCCACAAATCCCCATGGATGCTGTTTCATCCCCAGCCTTATTCCCTTTGATGTGCACAACATGTACGAGTAAGAAATTATACAGAGTGGAGGGGATGATTGTGTACTGCTTGGGGTACTTTTTTTTAACCCTTTGTGTGCCACAGGGGTGTGCAATGCACATCCCTATGACACTCAAAGGGTTAAAAGAGTGATGCTGTATGTGCTGCTGAAAGTATACTCTCCACTCCTCTACTGAGCAAGAGGGGTAGCAGGATTTTTATACTGCTGGTGATGTTCTACATCGCTAGCCGTTCAACATCCCTATATGCTAATGGGGACCTTCTCCTCCCCTCCCCTTGCATCCCTAAATTTTAGTGTCTACATCAAAAGAGCAAAGTGCTTTACACACATTGCCAAAATCATATTGCCACAGCATAGACCTTTAGTACATCTCCCCCTGGAGTAATTAATTGTATTACCCAACTGCAGCACAAGGGACATTAAACATAGCTTGCCAATGCATAGATTTGCAATACATTGGAGACCTATCTAACATTCAAGGGGTTAGAAGCCTCATGAAAATCAAGGGGGAATTTTATTTGTCCCTTTAGCTGCAGCTGGCTTACCCCATACATATCCTTAGTTTCTTTGAGTATATCCACTTTATTATCTTAATCAAATATGCTTAATGGATAAAAACAGCAATCCCATGTATGTAATGAACAAGAGTACGGTAGTTACTTTCTTCTAATCTACCATCATAATCTTTCAGTTTCAAAAGCAAAACTAAAGGAGGTTTTCAGTTGCCCAGAAACCCCCTTGTACTCTACTGCTCCTATCATCCCAATAATTAAAGGGTTTTGATTATGTTATGCATATGACTACACTCATACCTTTAGTAAACCTTCTCGTTCTCAGCCTCCAGAGTACCAAGAAGGGTTTGGGGTGAAAGTGTCCAGATGAGGGTTAGCCAATTCTGGTCCTCAAAGTTTACCGACAGGACATGTTTTCAGGATATACCTGAATGAGTTGACCAATTAAATAGTCCACATGTGCTCCAGCTTGGACAGCCCAAAATATGAACTTTTAGTAGCTCTAGGGGATCAGGGCTGCTACACCTGGTCAGACTGATGTAATTTGTGTCATAATGTGAATGGGGATTGATCAGGGTGGACGGGAATGAGAGGAGGGAAGTTGGGGTTTCTACTGCAATGGGAGGTGAGAGGGCAAACTTAACAGGCCAGAGTGTCAACTGGGGCAGATCCGGAGAGTTTCAAGGTATGAATACACCAAAGGTGTACAGATTGTAGACCTTCAGGTGTCACTGGGCTACAATTCCCATTATCCTCAGTCAGCCAGCTGCTGATAATGAGAGTTTGTAGTCCGGGAAGGGGACAACATTTCCAATCCCTGGCCTGTGCAAAAGAAACTGGGGCTTGGGTGCAAAATTATATAGAATATTGAAGTTGTTATTTAATACTGTTCACCCTGGGTTTCACCCTGAATCTGGTATGAAAATTGGCATTTTATTCAATGATCCTATCCCACTATTTTGTCATCTTGTCCTGTCTATCCATATGCACACCTGGATGCTAAATACAGCTTTGGTGATTGCTAAGTAAACAATGTTGTGGTACGTTTACCTTTGCACTTTCTGGAAACTCCTCAGGTGCACGGTGCAGCAGGACGTGCCCTTTGTTTGGTATGTTTAAATAAACGCAGTTTGCTGCAGCATCATCAGGGACTGTCAGCTTGTCATAGCGGTGATCACTCATCTGTTGCATGGTCTACAAAATATAATTATTTAACACACAGTCATGACCTGCATCTGTCAATCACCACGAAAGCAAAAATGTTACCAGAGGCAAACATTGCTATGTATAGAAACACATTCCTTGCTCTACACTGAATTCTACTTAGCGGCTATTTTCTTATGTTTAACGCCATTGATACTAAAGAGCTTTAGCAACAGTTAACCCTTTGAGTAACAGAGGGGTAAGCAATGTATTGCTTTGTAATGTGTTGTGTACCTTTCTGGCACTCAAAGGGTTAAGCCATTTTATATTATAATATATATATATATATATATATATATATATATATATATAATTTTGTAAAACAGAGATTGTTACAAGTTGTCTTAACCCTTTGAGGTATCTAGTGCATTTCAGAGCAATGCATTGGGTGCATTTCCAGCACACATAGGGTTAATGTGTTACCTCATATTTTATTGTATCCTTATATTTCTATTGCATTTCTAATCTAAATAACCATAGAACATTAATATTAACCCTTTGCAATGCTTTAAACAATCTCTGGTCCTTAACCCTTTGAGCGCCAGAGGGGTTCACAAAGCATTGCAATGCATTGCGTACCCCTCTGGTACTCAAAGGGTTTAAGGATAAACATAGTCTTGGCAAATATACCATTATTTGACTACAAATATCTCCTGTAACAATAGATTTTAAAAGTGTCCGTTTATATTAAGCTGAATCCACAACTACATTCTGTACAAATATCAATGCTTATACATTTTTTTAGTAATTATTTTGGAAAAAAGCAGTCCCAGGTGCATACTAAGGCCTTCTGGGGAATTAACCCTGAAAGGGTTAAGGAAAGCCTTTGAAAAGCAAATAAATATTATATTTGCATGTCTTTCATGAAAACACTTCAGGCATCGTGTGCTTTCACAAAAGTCAGGGATTACTGGTTGGAAAGATGGTGGCCTGACTGGGAGATCGGGTTGTTACGTCTCCAATGCTTTATTTATCAACTAGTGTAAAAGCCTGTGTACACGGGCCAAGGTCTGGGTACTGTTAACCCTTTGAGTGCCAGAGGGGTACGCAACACATTGCAATGCGTTGCGTACCCCTCTGGCACTCAAAGAGTTAAGAGGCTCACGCGATGCAATCATGCGCAGTAGAGACTGCCCAAACGCAGGCAGTCTCTACTGCGCATGACTGCATCGTGACAAACATCCTAGCAATTTATTTTATAGGATGCTGGGTGATTCAGGTAATTTAAAACTACATTATTAGGATAAAATGTATCCATAACTGTTATAGGTGACTGAATGTATTTTTTTCTGAGAGAGTTCTATGTTCTAATGCTTATTCCAAGATAAAAGTTACAGAAAACATTATGTTGTATGAAGTAGTCTTCCACACATACACTGAATCACATATACACTGTCTTCCACTTACTGAAATTACTTCTGTGGAACACTTTGAATTATTTCAGTGATTCCACAGAACAGTTTAAGAAGCACTGGTTTAGAGCAGCCATCTACATTACGCAAACAAACAAGTGGCTGCTAATCAACCCCCAAAACTTTGACTCTCTATGCACTTCCTGTTCCCCTCTGTCTGCCTGCCAGTGCACACCTCTATGGATCTCACTCCAGACTCACTCAACCAAACAGAAGAAGGCTGCTATTGGCCCAAGTGAACTATAATATAGTTTAATAAAATAGCAATATAATAAAAGAGAGAGAATGCCAACAATCAACATATATGAGAGGTCATATGTTAGTGGGGTGTGGGAAAAACATTTTTATAACTATAAATGGATACTGCGATATAAATTAATGTATATTGGTGCAAATGTACAACACTGTATCCTCTCAAAAGAAGTGCTGGAATTGGATTTCTATTTCCACTCCTTGCTAATGTCACTTTAATACTTTTATGTTTTCTACTTAATTATTCCTTTTTTCTATTTAATTATTAGGTATATATGTGCTGTTATGTTATGTGTTGTCACTTTAGTGCATGTTAATATGCTAATTGGTTAGTATTGCTGATTGCTAGTCATACTATATATTAACTTATATTGCAGTATCCACTTATACAGTCTGATAAAAGGCCAGATAAAGGCATGAAACACCTCAGAGCTGCCCCTCCACTAATATAGGGCCACACGTATGTTAGATTTTGCACTCTCGCTGTGTTAGTGTACTGCTATTTTATTGATTGAGTGAGTCTGGTGGCAGATATATAGAGGAGTGCACTGACAGGCTTGGCAGAGGGAAGCTGGAAGAGCAGGAAGTCCAGGCTTTGGGAGTTGAGTGGCAGCCATTCGTTTTTTTGCCTAATACATGTGGACTTCCTATACCAGTGGTTTTTAAACTGTGTTCTGTGGAATTATCTGAAATAGCCCAAATGGTTCCACAGAATTATTTCTAACTGATCTCAAATTCTAGTATTTACGATGAGTTATAAAAAGACGCAAATGTAATAGTGCCCACTTGCTAAAAGTGACCTGTGATTAATATTCCTTTGCCACATACAGTATTTGGAAAAAGGGGAGAGGCGCTATCAATATGTAGCAAGCTGGAATGTGGCAGCCATGTTAGCTCTGTACCTTTCCATGCAACAAGATGTCTTATAAGTACTGACATTGAGAAGTTGCAAGAGGTCTTAGTCCTTTTAATCCAACAGGGGTATGCAATGCATTTCAAACCCGATGCAACTCAGATGTTAAACAGGAATATTTACAAAGTGAATATGGATTGTCTCTGACATCACTCACCAGTCTGTGTGGGACTTTACTGATGGCATTAGCCCTTAGAGTGCCTTTGAGTGCCAAAGGGGTGCTTTTTAATGTGTTGCATACCCCTCTGGTGGCAATCAAAAGGTTTAAACAAGGTTTAAAGAAAGTGCAGCAGAAAGGAACGATCTGAAACACCATTACACTCCCACCATGTCCTCCCCTTGGTGCAAGCTGCATTATGGGAATAATTTTCAGTATAAGAAGGTTAGTAAATTGACGCCACACAGACATAGGGGTATAAAATAGGTTCCAGTTCTAGGTTTGGCATGTTATCATATTCTTACATTACCCCATTGCTAACAACACAGAGAAGCTAAACTTGGAGGGTGAGGAATAAAATAGAAGAGAATGAGTGGGGTACATTTAAAAAAAAAAAAAACAACAACAACTGCTATTTACAATTAATTCAGCTGTTGGAATGGTATGTATATGAAATTATTCTTCTGCATAATTCCCTTTTATGTCTAAACATATATTTTGCATTTCTACAGTTCTAGCACGCTGCTTCTCATATATGTCCTCATGGACCACTAACAGCCTGTAACTTGAGTTAATCAAAGTGACTGAACCTCAGTGATCTGACATTTGAGGCGGATGTGTGTCCTGAACTACTCCAGTGAAGAGTTCCCCAGCCCAGTGCCAGGTAAAGGGAAGTGGGAAATCTCCTAGATCTGACTTGTGAGGGTGGGTCCAGTTTTGTCTCTGTCTCACTTACAATGTTTCCTGATATACAGTATAAAGGGAGAACGAAGAACAGAGAAGAAGGTCTGCTGGTAAGACTACCATTTCATATGTATGGTACACATCCATTACCATGAATAACACTGCATGCCTCACTAGCAATCAAGGGGTTAAATTTATAAATATTGTGAAGTTGTTTTGACCCAGAATTGCTCTACATTTGTCTTTTAATATGTCCTGTCTTTTTTTCATAGCTGTTCCCTTTCATTCCTTGAGGTGATGGATACATCATTATTGAGACAGTCAATAACTCATCTGTCTTTACAGTGTCTCTGTCTTTCTACACCTGCCCAATTAGTGCAACTGGGAGAGTCTGTCCCAAGAACATTTCTTTTTAGTTATTTCCCTAAATCCATGAGATTAATGCAGAATAATGAAATGTTTCTGATGATTGGAAAGGGAGTGTTGTCTGACCGCAGGAGAACAAAATGTTCTGTCCATAGGCTCTTTAGATACAGCGGTTGTTACAGGAATGTCTCTAAAAAAGTAAAGGTATTTAACAGATCTGCTCACAGGAGCAGGGAATTTAGGGTCAATCAGAAACATGATTATTGGGTCTGGCACACCGCTACCCCTTTTCATTGCACCCAGCTGACTCAAACCTATTTGTGACCAGTGAACAGCATGCACGCTGCTCTGTTGCAGGGAGGTAGGATATAGGAATTACAGTGCAGAACATGGGATGGGCTGAACCACTGGGAATCTCCCCAAGAGTTTAAATAAGTAAAACATTAAGACTTTGCTTTTTAAAATATTCTTTACTACCACTGAAAAAGTCACAATTCTAACAACTGATCTTGTGAAACAAAGAAAAAATAAGAAGATTATTATAGCATTCTAGGTTAAGGTCTGTCATTTGAAATGATGGTTGGAGAATCACAGCAAGTTAGAAGCATTTTAATGTATAGCTGTATGCAGATTTATAGCAAGGAACCAACTTAAGCCTATGACCAGAAAAGGTAGATGGTGACCAGGGTGTATAGCACGCTATGACTGCTTTTCCAACAAATATTAATGGGCCTAAGGAAGGCAACCACAATATGTATTGCTGTTGGCATCTAAATCATCTATTCTGGGAATGGACTGCTTATCTTTTTCTGTTTACCACTCTTATTACTTCTAACACATTTCCTTTATTTCTCTGTTTCTTCCCCTCGTTCAACTGTTTTCACTGCTCTCTATCCTCCCCTCACTGTCCCTGCCCCTTTCTATTCCTCTGTGATGTTTACCCCTCCTCCCTCTGTTTGCTTCTTTACCCTTGCATATCTCCTCTGCACTATTTGTTTTTTCCTTCATCTCCCCATTTCCTCTTCTGTCTCTACCCCCATTTCCTCCACTGTTTATGCCCTCCCCCCACTGTCTCTGTCCTCTCTATCTGTTCCCTACATTTTCCCTCTAAGCCAGACACACCATTTCCTCCACTATTTCTGCTCCAAAATTACCTACACAGTCTGACTCAAATGTCCCACACTGTCTCCCCCCCACCCCCCCATTGTTTGTCAGATTTTACATAATGCCCAGTAACTGTTAACCTTCCCACTGTTACTGTCCAGGTTTGAGTAACTTGTGACTCTCCACCTTTTGCTGATCTATAGCTCCATCATCCCCATCCAAGTACTAGCCAGTTGAGGATGCTGGAAGCTGTAGTCTAACTTCTGGAGGGTCACAACTTATTCACCCTATCTCTTCCCTATGCTCTTATCTGTCATATGAATTCATCAGCATGGGGAAGATTAATGCAGAAGCAGTTTGAGTTACAAGTAGATTATTCAATGGGTGTCCGCTGCATCAATAACCCCTTATACACAAACCCTTAGTTTTTTTAATATGTGATATTCTGTTCTGCTGAGAAGAAAGACCCCTAGCTGTGTGCTTTAGTAACTTGGAGTATAAAGACAATCATAGGAGAGAGACTCTTGTTTTCTCTGAATAAACATAATTTAAATAATTAGCAAACCTTAAATAAGCTAGTTGCCACAAAGTTTTATTCAGTGCCAAAGCACAACTTAACTTGTGATATATGGTAATAAGTGTTGGTTAAACCTTTAAGTGGCACAGGAGTTTCCAACCCATTGATTTACAATGCGTTGGACACCCCTCTGGAACTGAAAGGATTAAGAGGTCCCTTGGTATAGACAGATATAACCTGTTCTTATCATTGCAGCTTCATCCTCTAGTTACATTAACCATCCCATTATAATCGGATCCCCATTTAGTCACATAAAGCATGTAATGCTAATGCAGGGCTCTCAAGGAGTGGGCTGGATTGTTTTTGTCCCAGATATTGGTAGGATGAACCCAGTTTGACCATGAGGATGCTAGCTACATCTAGGACTCAATGCATGTAAAGCAATATGTCGGAGACATCTTTAGCAATGAAGTGCTATAAAGGAGTCTAAACCTTTGTTGAATATTTCTGTTGTATACCACATCTCTCAGTAGCAAATTCCATATTTTTACTGCTCTTATACACGGACAAAAGCTCCTCGGGGGCAGCATACAACTCACATACCATCAGTTGGACAGCCCTGTGTGTCTGTATTTGGAATAAGAGAAGTCAGAATGTTTTCAGTGGAAATCAATCTGATTAACCCATTAAGGAGCAGAGGGGTATGCAACTCATTGGGAAGCAATGCATTACACACCCTCTGTTCCTTTTTAAATTACTCTAATCTGAAAAGTGACATCGGGAAGAGAGATATTGCTTTTACCCTTTGAGTGCCACGGGGGTTTGCAACGCATTGCTTTTGAAATGTGTTGTGTACCCCTCTGGCATTCAAAGGGTTACCTCTGGTAACAGAGCAATGCAGTGAAGGCAGTAATTGGAAACAAAAAGTACCTGAGGAGGAGCACCGAAGAGCAGTAATTAGCCTCAATGGACACACTACTCAAGAAGAAAACATATGCATATCTTGTATATAAACATAGATCAGCAAATATTAATTATGCCTAAAATATACATAAGGCAAGACTGGTTTGTAGTGTATCAGATGAAGTGCAACTAAAGCGACTGTGTTGCAAGATAAGAACCTCTTATCAGTGGGGAACCAGTCATTGAAGGGTGCCGGTGAAAACATTTTTTTGACCCCTTACACAGAAATCTTTTCACACAGGCATAACTAGAACCTATTGGACCCTGGGGCAGATGGGGCCTCCATGGATGCTAGGACCTGGCACAACTGCACCCGCTGAACACCCTGTAGTTATGCTCCTGTCTCTTATGACTAAGAGATTGATCATGTGTGCAGGATATTAAAGGAGAATTAACACCACCTAATAAAAACTCTTACCTTACTATGACCAGAAAATACTAATGTCCCTATGCCTTTGTGCCATTGTTCAAGAGATAACATCTTCAATCAGTCTTGGATGTGAAGCCTATGGAGGCAGGCATGACAGTTGCTAGCAGGATCACAGAATCTCAAGCTCTGCTCTCTGGACAAGGTAATCTTAAAGGGATAGTAATGGTTAGATATTAAGGTATGGTTAATTCTTCAACTTACTTTTTTTTAATAACAAAGTGTACCTTTGTAACAGTCCATAACATTGTCATTTTCATTTTATTTTCTATTAAAGTGCCCTCCCACCCCTTTTACATATGTCATGATCCATCCCCATTAGAGCAGCAGATTTGGATGTGTCTCACTGAGGGACAATCTTCAGACAGCATAAAGTTTTCCTTATACTGATAGACAGATGATTGTCCCTCGTTGCGATCTGTCCAGTCCTCTGACTGGATTCCAGATCTGAGGGGAGGCATCGTGATATATGGAATGGGGACATTTTAATATAAAATAAAATGAAAATGACAAGTTATGAACTTTTACAAAGGTATACTTTGTTATAAAAAAAAGTATGTTGAAGAATCAATCTTACATTAATATCTAACCATTACTATCCGTTTAAGTGCTGTGGGGTGTGCAATACCTTGCTTCACAATGTATAATTCAGCCCTCTGGACCTAAGCAATGCTCATGCACTCTGCCTGCTTCAGTTTGATAAAACTTCCAATAACTAACATGTCCACCTCCATGGATATGACATTCAGTACTGATGTTATTTCTTGAACAAAGACACACAGGCAACATTAATAGGAGCTATTATGATTTCATGGCCATAATAAGGTAAATGGGTGGAGATGTTTTCTATAGGGAGATATTTGTTCACAGGGAGACAGCTGTGGCCTCAAACAGACTGTTCCTTTAGAAATACTGGTAATCTAAATCAATGTCTGGAAAGAGACAAGCCTTGAAATTTAACAAATGGTCATATGGATATTTGTAATATGACTCAAAAGGATTCCAATCACTATGTAATTTAAAAGAACGCATCTTTTCCACGCAATTAACAATGTGCATATTCTGCATTTCATGAAATATCTATGGGTCTGATTGGTAAAGCGATTTGGCACAATGTGCATCATGAATATTCATACAATTGAAATTACACAAAGAGATACTGTACTTTACATATTCATATGCTGAAACATTATACAGCACATTCTTAATATGAACCACAAGGTTCTGGACATAAAGAAAGAGAACCGAAATCTGATATCTTCTATACAAGTGAGATGATCTCACAGAGTGCTGATGATATACTTCACTGCTAGGATTAATGGCAGTCAGTTCAATAAGAGGTTATGCTCTTCTACAGGAAAAATAATGATCTCACAACGAGCCATCACTACTTCTGTGATATCTCTTAAATGTTACTTATAAGGAAATACAATTTTTTGCCTATAATCCTATTGATCACTGCATTAAGTGGTTCAGTTTTCTATTTAATGGAGAGGTGTACATTTTTATGAAAACTTGTATGTTAAACAGCTTTTCCTATTGAGTCTATTAAGGGTACTCACACAGTTGGTCTATTCCAAAGTTACAACACTTTTATATTCTGTATAAATACAAATCAAGGGAACTTGAAAGTTCATTGACAGGAATGTGTCAGCAGTTTCTATCACATTCTGTGCAGAACTGTTTGTCAGTGACTCACCTCTCCCATAGAATACAACAGAATAACTATGTTAAATATGGCCACCACAGGATAATGTTAATGTAAAACACCAACAGTTTAAACTGCAATGACTCTAGAAAGACACATTTCCCGACACTGGTAGAACCTCTGTTCTACTCAGCATGAGAATCCATACTATATATTTTTTCTCCATAATAAAAATCTTACTGCTCCTTTAAAAATCTTTGATTGCCAGATAGTTATCCAATGCATAACTCTCTGACAATCAAATGGTAAATAATTTGACAAGAGCTGCATGATTTTCCTCATTTGCTTGTGTTTACTGTTCTTATCTCTCCACCTTGAAAATAAAACCCCCCACTTCACTGTAAACAATAAAATTAATTGGGCTGTAACAGGACAGTTTAACCTTTCAGATGCTGGAGAATTGGTAACTGAGACATCTTCAGTATCCAAAGCAGTGTTTCTCAAAGTCAGTCCTCAGGGCATACCAGTATATCCCTGCTTGATACCAGGTAGGTAATCGGTAGCTTAGTCACTGTAATGAATATATATGAATCTACAATCTAGCATTAAACCCTGACCTATGAACTGGTCTAAAAGATTAACCCTTTCCTTATAGATGTCTACTGACCATCACAGACAGTCTAGATCTATGGCGGAAAGATCTGGTCACCTTATGGAGTAGCCTTGCCATAACAGACTAGTACACAGTGAGGCTGATGTACTAACAATAAGTGGTGCAAATCTGAGGCCATAGGAAACGAATAAAAAGTGTGGGTGGGCCTGCTCTGTGTCTGAAGCCAACATAAAGGGGCATTCCTAGCCTTCCTCTTCCCTGAGGAAGGTAGAGCCCACCAAGGGGAGAACTGTGTGAGGTAGGTTCTCCCTCTTCCTAGAGGTGGGAAAGAGACAGTATGATAGGCAGGTAGGGACAAGTGAGTGAAATGGGACGAGTTAGGGCTATAAAGGTGGCTGTTAGGACTAGTTGTGGTATTGTACCTTTAATATCACATTATCAGGGCTTATAATTTAAAGTCCTTTGCTACTAGCCAGACCTGAAAAGTTACTCGCCACTGCAAGCCATAATATACCAACCAGGGCTGAATTTCTGCTCCCCGGGGCTAAATTTTCACTGTATATAGACAAACAAAAAAAGTATTTTCCAATTAATTTCCTTTGTATCTTGTACTGGTGTATAAAATGGTTCTGCAGAAAAAAAAACTTTTACATTGTGCAAAGAACTTACAGTCGTATTCAATAAAGAGGTGTAAATGTGGATGATCCGACTCTGAATACAAGTTGCAATGCTTGCTGTCATGTACACTTCAATATCTTCACTTCTGGGGCTGACACCCTGGTCATGTACAGATCGTCACACACCCATTCATGAGCATGTGGTGCATGCAGCTCACAGTCCAATAGGATTCAATATACGTTCCAATAATCAGACATAAAACACAGTTTAACCCTTTGAGTGCCAGAGGGGTATATGCCTTGGATACTCCTCTGGGCACTCAAAGGGTTAAAATAACAATGGAATGTAAAAGGAAAACAACTGTCTTTAACCCTTTGAGTGCTTTGCAATGCATTCCGTACCCCTCTGGCACTCAAAGGGTTAAAGCCAGTGTTAAAACTGTCAACCTGAAATTAACAAAAGCAAAAGTTCTACAAACATTATCTATGCTTTCCCCAGTGAGTTTCATTAGTGATACTAATTGTCATTATAATGCAAGGAGTTACAGTTAATGTTTGTTGATCCTTTTCCTGCTTTGTTTGATATTAATTATTACCGTTTTAACTGTTTAACACCTTGAGTCCAAGAGGTATGGCAACGCATTGTTAAGCAATATGTTATACACACCCTCTTTTGCTCAAGAGATTCAAGTAACGCAGTATGTAAAATTCAGAAATATATGGAGATATTAAGAGATTAGAATAGTAAACAGCATAAATGCTGAATTTAACCCTTTGAGTGCCAGAGAGGTATCTAGTGCATTGCAGCGCATTGGACGTCTTCCCGGCACTCAAAGGATTAACCTCTGAGTTCCCTCGGAATTCTGTATTACAATATATAATAGTCTAAGCTGCATAACTATGAAGATGTCGGTTATTGCTCTTGTTTTCACAATAAGTGATCTCAGTTCATATTAGTTCAAAAGACCACCACAGCTATCCTGCAGTACATACCATTCCTGACAGTACAGCTGAAGGGGATGGGAGCACTGGGATTCCCCCAAGCACACAGAGAAAGCATGAACTCTTCCTCTTGACTGCAACATCTTGTGGCTCAAAGTCTTTTTAACCCCCTGAGTGCCAGAGGGGTGTGCAATGCTTTAGACACTCCTCTGGAACGCAAAGGATAACGTTTGAGTTATATTATGCAGTTGAAGGTGCAGCTGACCATATACTGAGTAGTATGGGCAGGGAAGATTCTTCTGGGGATTCTTTTGAAAATTATATGGGCCTTATGTATGTAGAATAACTCCCAAGGGTCCCTCTTTCAGACACAAATCCCTCTGTCCCTCTTTCCCACCCTAGTGTTCCTCTTTTTAGGAGATCACATTGTGTGGTGTGTATATAAGTGTATCACATTGCTCCACATCAATAAAACTCACATTAATGTTTGTTTAAACTTCAGCATATGTATTTATAAATTAGTCTGTGCAAATAAAATACTTTGGTCTTGTTCTAAATACTGTAGATATCCTAAAGATTCTCTGTAAAGCCCCACCCACCAGCCATGCCCCCAGCACACCCACCTAAATCAAAATTGTCCCTCTTTTGCCATTTTAAATGTTGGGAGGTATGACGTAGGCATAGTAGAGCAATTCTAAAGAAAACCATCTGCACTACAGGGGACAAATACAAATCCCAATTGATGTAAAAGGGGTGTTTAACCCACTGAATACTAGATCTTTTCCTAGCATTCAAGGTGTTAAAATCCCCACTTAAATCAATGAGCATTAAGGAAATGTCTATTTGTGCCCTTTAGAGTAGCTAGTTTGCCCCAGAATTTCTCCATTTTGGCTTTATATATATACAAGTCTGAATGGCTCTGATTGGAACTCAGGTCTAAAAGATTTTGGTCAATATGACAAAGTGAAATGGAGAAAATATGGGGCAAACCAACTGCGTCATAGACAACAAATTCAGACTGAGTGTCATGTTAGAGAAGTCTCTAATGCATTCAATAGCAATGTGTTAGGGACTTTTCAAGTATTCAAGGGGTTAAAAGTTCCATTTTAATAAATGGGGAGTTTGGGAATTTCTTTTGGTCCCCATATGTTGCAGTTGTCCCAGAATTGCTCCTATACCTCTTTGCTCATATGACCCTTTGTGTGAGTTCTGTTATAACCACCTGCAGGCTCCCCAGGGTAACCAGAAGTCCGGCTAGGAACAGAAACCAGACTTGGTGCCAGATAAGTATAGAAGAATGTTAAAGGGTTAGAGTATTGTCTTATATAAATAAAAAGTAATATTGTAGATAATCAAAAAATAAATCCATCGATACCAGTCCGATCGTTTGAGAGACATAACATTTTAAAGCCCCCCCCCCCCTCCCCTTGCACTGATGTCAACCTCTAGCAGACAGAAGAAGATCCTGGTCCTGGAACCATTAGGCGGCTCTTCAGCAGGGCCGAAATACCGCAATCTAAAAATAATTACTTAATTGGAACGATCTTACTTTTTATTTATATAAGACATTACTAACCCTTTAAGAGAAGAATCGGGGGGGAGGTGCACTAAGACATGATAAAGGGGTGATAAAGTGGAGATGTCTTCTCAAGTGATATCACTTCTCCAATTCCTTTGTTATTCTATAGAGCCTATGTACTGTGACTAACACATCCAAAGCTGGAGAAATCTTAGTGTATTGGCTCCATAGAATAACACAGGAATTGGAGAAGTGATATCACTGGAGAAGTTATCACGACTTTATCACCTTTTTATCACACCTTAGAGCATCTACCCCAGGACTCTCTTACTATTTTACTCTCAGACTTCACATTAAGATATTAAACATTGTTTTAACCCTTTGGAGATTTTATATACTGTATATACTGACTATATGCCAGACAAAACAGTCACTAAATGCAAAAATTATGCCTAATAACCAGAAGTCCACTGGAATAATAATAGGATGGATTCTGCAATCAATCTCTAAGGCACCCAAACAGATATATAATGAAATGGACATGTTGCAATGGTGCCAATTAAAATAATACATAAAATGGAAAGAGTTGTGTATCATGGAGACAATGCAGAAAATATACTTGCGTCCAGGACCTCAAATGTGAATTACTTACACAGATCTTACTGGTGCAGCAATGATGCAAATATTAACCACTCATGAGTGTCAGAGACCAGCTTCTCAATGCTAAATTTATTAATTAATTATTACTTATGTTTTTTTACCATCTAGGAAGCACTCTCTCTATAATTAGGTACATTTAATGTTACTAAAAGCTCGTAGCTGACAGTGCCACCTTCATGGTTTGTTGTACATTTGAGTAGTACCAACAGCATCTGACCAGACCTGGCATCCATCTAACAGATACCTGTATATATGATAGGACAACCCAGTTCTCCTAATCAGATATACAGAATTACTTTTACAGGATTGCTACTGAGAGCAACACATGGACTGTGGATGCAACAGCACATGTTTTCTTTAATATAATAAAGGGAAATGTTTTTCTACCACAGGGAATATGCTTGTAATACACATCTGTTCTTTGTCTCTGTAACAGTTAATATAAGCCAACAGGCCTTATGCACAAATTAAAAATGGAGACATTCTGGGGCAAACCAACTACATCACAGGGGACAAATAAATATTCCCATTGCTTTAAATTGGGCTTTAACACTTTGAATTTTAGCAAAGTTATCTCTAGAATACAAGGGTTAACCCATTTGCAATGCGTTGCGTGCCCCCTGGAACTCAAAGGGTTAAAAATCACCATTTATACTGATGGAAATGTTTCTTTGTTTCCCACAATGCAGTTAGTTTGCTCCTGAATGACTCCACATTTTTGTTATTATGGCCTATAGTAATTTCCAACAGAGAACCACTGGAATACGTCTAGCCAAGACACAAGGAGAAAGCCACGTAAATGCATCTCTCTAGGAACATAAACCTACTAAATAAAAAGAAATAGGGAATGCGCATAAAGGGATTATTTGTCTCTTATTAAATCCCAGCCATAATGACTCCATCTACAGCACAGTGATGGCTGCCTCAGCAGCACGTATCTGTTGACGCATGAGGGTGAGCAGGAGATGCTCTGTCAGCTAGAACAGGATGATTCTACTGTAAGCTGATCCGGAAAAAAAAAAAAAAACCTGAGGTGAAATGAAGCACAATAATAATAATAAAAGGCAAATCACCCACTAGAGCTTCCTGTCAGTGGAAAAAATGATTGCAGTGGGTTCAGAGTACATTCAGCACAGCAGAACTGCATCGTTAACATTTTTTCCAGTTTGAGTCTAGCATTCATTACCCCAGGAGGGGGAGTAACTGTGTAGCATTACATGTTAACCCTTGGATCCTAGACACAACTGCAGTGCATTGAAATGTCTATCATCCAAGAAGTAACAATTTGAGTGCAAGAGGGGTATCAAACATATTGCAACTCTGACACTCAAAGAGTTAAAAAAAAGTACTTTTATTGCATATTATATTTATGAGGCCGATTTACTAAGAACGAGAGCAATTCTGTGGAAAATACACTTCACTATAAGGAGTAAATAAAAAACCTTGTTCATTTAAATGGGTGTTTAACCCTTGAATTCTAATGAGGTCTCTGATGCATTGTGAAGCAATGCATCGGGTACCTCGTTAGCATTCCAGTGGGTAAAAGCACCATTTAAATCTATAAGAATTTGAGGGCATTTTTACTTGTTTCCTACGGCTCAATCAGTTTCCCCACTTCTTCTAAACTACTCACCGCTATTCATCATAGAGCAAATGCCTGTGTGTGCAAGGAAATCATCTGATTTCCTTTTGCATTTACGATCTTTAAATTCAATGGCTGAATTGTATCCAGTACTTACTCAAAAATCCATGAGAGAGTATCAGGTAAATCTGCCATTCCTTTAGGTCTCAGCATAGCATACCTGATAGAGCCCAGCCTCTGAGGCAGGAGACAAAAAAGATTTAAAAATCCTGCCAGCCAGCCCTCACTAATGTTAACCTGTCCTACCCAGGTCAGGGTGCTGGATAGCCTTTTTTTAGAGTGAGTGCCTAACGGTCTCAGGTGCATTTACTGTACTGCTGAAAGGTTAATTAGGAAATGGAGGGGCATGCTATGGCAAATCTCAAAGAGGTGTGGTCAGGAGGGATCTTCCAACAACTGTTTTGCGGCCAGACAGAAAGTTGTCAACCGTGGATGACAAACTTCTGGGTTTCATGTCTGTGCATCTGGATGACATCCAGGTGGTATCTAAGGGTGGTAGGCCCCCTCTGGTAGGGTATAGTGTTCAGGATTCATAAGGCCCAGTATGGATATGCCTCCTCGCACCATCCTTTCTTTTATTCTCCATGCAGTACAGAAGGTGGCTCCAGCATCTTACAAGCCTCCTACCAGAAGATATGTATGATATGAAACTGTGCTTCCTGAGGTATACATCAAAATGAATTGTCACACCTGCGCTAAGGAAAAAAAAAATCTGGAAAGAAATGTTGACCAGGATTCCTGGTTTCAAAATATGACCCAAGAGTCTTTGAATGCTGTCAGTGCTACTATCCATACACAGGCAAGAACCAGTACATACCCCCATCTTAAGAAATACTATCCCACCCTTGGTCTCTAATACAGTCTCTGTGGAGCTTTCTGAGGAGGGTAACAGTGAAGACACATACATTTTTGCAGCTGACAATATTGATTTAATGGTTAAGGCTGCCAGAACCTCTTTGGAATTAGAAGATGTAAGGGTGCCAAGATCCAAGCAAGATGACATGTTTTTGGGATGCAAAAAGACCAATACAATATTTTCTCTTCATAAAATTATTAATGCAGTACTTAAAAAGGAATGGCTTACATTCCCAATAAGTTAAAATATATTTTCCTTTATAACACAAATTACACTTCCTCCTGGAATAACTTTCCAAATATGGATGTTCATGTTGCCAGGCTACTACATCTGTAGTGGGATATCTGAGAGAATGATATTCTGAAAATATCATTAGTAACGTGTCATGGAAGGATCTTAAATCCATATCAGTAAATAGATAGTTGCCAGGACTCCCGCTCATGTCACAGCAGGACATAGAGCTCTGTGGTTTAAATGATGTACAGTAGACGTTTCTTCAAGGAGCTCATTGTGGGACATAAGTCTTTGAAGGCCCATATCTTTTTGGGAAAGAGTTGAATGCTTTAATCTACAAGATTGGGCAAAAAAATAAGATTTAATATTCATAAAGCTTTTTTCGTCCCAACAGAAACTACAGAATTATAAATCCAGGAAAATCCTCATTAAGGCCTTACACAAGCAATGGATCCAAATCCCCAAGAGATGTTTCCAAGACTCACAGAACAAACAACAGTTTTGATGCCAGGCCTGCCTTCCAAAAGGAGGAAGGTTGTTTTGGAGAGAAGACATTGCAGATTCCTCATACTGAAATTGATATTGGAAGAGTACAACATAATATTTTCTTATCAACTTCCAAAAAGTTTTGTAACCACCCAAGTATCGTGCTTTCTTCCCAAGAAAAAAGCCTTGGATAAAGATTAATATGAGGGGCCTGCAGTAGCTTATTCTCAAGAGGTGGGTTAAGAAAGACAAACCTCTCAAATGTTATTTGCACTTCTTGTGCAGAAGTCAAGCTGTCACAGATTTGATGATCCAGGAGCAAGCTTAATTGGTCTGCAAGGGTCCATTCCAAATTGGACAGTCATCACAACAGATGCAAGCAAGCATGGTTTGGGAGCAGTCCTTAGTCAGATCTTTTCAGGCCTTTTGTACCCATAAGAGAAGCGAGTATGCGCAAATTATCCCAAACTTCTAGCAGTATGGAGGATATTGAAGGAGGCATCCCCCCTCATAAAGGGGTGAGTGTTAAGGATAAGACAACACTACAGTAGTTGCAATCCTCTCCAAGAAAGGTGTAAGAAGCAGAGTTTATTTTCATCTAACAAAGACGATATATCAGCTGGGCACACAGACTCACTGTTAGATGATACCAGGCACGTGCACACATAGACACCAAGGGGAGCTTGAGCACCTGCCCTTTTTGTCCAAAGTGCCGTTGTGCCCTTCAAAAAAATAAAAATAAAAAAAAATAGGTCCGAAGTGCCCTGTTTTTTGCATTTGAGCCCCTGCCCCCCAAAATGTCTGTGCATGTCCCTGGATGATACAAAAAGAAGAATGGGCTCTCAAATTGTCTTCAGCTCTGTGACAGAGACCTGGGGCATGCATCAGAAAGATGTGATGGTGATAAGAGAAAATACAAACCAAGATTATTTTCCCAGTTTCTCAGGCCATCCGGCAGCTGTGTATGCCCTACTGCAGAAGTGGAACTTTCAGTTGGTTTACAACTTTCCTGCCCTGAGGTTCATTCCTCTAGTACTGAAAAAAGATCATGCAAGAGAAATTGAGAGTGATGCTCATTGCTCCTTACTGGCCTAAGAGAGCTTTGTTTTTCATTCTCAAGAGCCTCTCAGAGGAAGGGCTGATACTGCATAGCCAACCATTTAATCTGAGTCTTGGTGCCTGGTTCCTAAAGGCAAGATGTAAAGAAGTCAATGTTTATCATCATAGGTGACTGAAAAAGAGAGTACATGTAACTGTTACAACAGGACACAGAAGAAGGCCTTTAGCTAGTGTAAAGCAAAGAAATAAACAAAAGAACAACCACCCCCTCAAAAAAAACAAAAAAACCCCCAGATATTTCCTTCTATTCCATGCATTCTTGAATTCATTTCAGATGGTACTGTCAAACATCTGTGCCCTAGCGCTTTGACAGCTCAAGTTTTAGTCTTAGTAAGCATGCTGGGTTGCCCCTTCAGTGAAAATCACCTATAATGAAGAGATTCATCAAATCAATTGAGAATCTAAGGCTCAGAATTGCTCCCTCCTGGGAGATGAATCTAGTCCTGACAACTCTTACTAGAGAGCCCTTTAAAGGGATAGTAATGTTTCATAATAAAAGCAGCTCTAATTAATCATCATAGTATTTGGACTTTGGAGAGTGTTATTTCAATACTGTCAGAGTTATAGTTCAAGAGTAATTCAATGACAAAGTGTCCCCCTCATGCCCCTTTTACTGATGTAGCACTGCTCAGCCAGAGCAGAAGGGAGGTGCCCAGGTAGACTGCAGAGAGGGACAATCTTCAATTAAAATAAGGGAAAAATCTGAAAAGCTTGTCAAGGGGGGCAGGGCTTTCATTGTTCTGATAGGAAGAATACTGTCCCTTGCTGTTATCTGTCTGGTCTATGGACTGCATTCCACATCTGAGAAGAGATTGCTTACACTAGGTAAAAGGGGCGGGAGGGGGAAACTTTGCTTGTGAATAAGACTTATATCATTCTTCATGTTTTTTTAATGCCTACAAAATAAAATAAAGATAAAACGAAGTGTTATTATCCCTTTAAACCTCTAGAAGAAGGTTCTCTGAAGCTCCTCTCTCTCTCTCCAAAGCTTATCAGATGGTTATGATCAGCTATTACAGAAGTCTATACTTCCCAAAGGAAATAACCTCTGGTAAAATCAAGGCTTATCTGACCAACAATATGGCAGCATCATGCACATAGAGGGCTGAAGATTCTGAGGAGCAGATATTTAGTAGCACCGCTTGGAAGAGCATTCATACCTTCACAAGACGTTACAGAGTGGACCTAAAAGCTTCTGGGGAGGCTAATTTGGCAGGAACGTGTTTCAAGCTGCAATTACTTAATTCCTTCTTATGGGTTAGCTCCATTATATATCTCAGGTATACTACCAGTAGACCTGAAGGAAAGACCTGTCAAATCAGTTACTTCATGATCTCCATAGGTAGGACACTGACTCAACACTTTTTAGTTTATTGTTTTTTGGATTAAATATTGTCTGTTTAAACATCACTGGTATTCTGGTTTGGCTCCATTGAAACACTATGGACGGCTGACTGGGAGGTCTTTATAAAGCTACTTCCTGTCATACCTGGAAGCTTGGTACTCTCTCAGATGTGCGACCTATGGAGACCATGAAGGAAAAGGAATTGACAAATATGAACATTCTATCTTTCTCAACCATTAGATTTAGGTTGGTGGTTCCAATGGAATTCTATAGGTACTACACTGTACATGCATCCATGTGTATCATAATAAAGTCAAAATACAAGACATTTTTTATTGTATTCCCCTGACTCACATAAACAAGGTACGCAAATATGTCCTATCACTGATAAATACTGAAAGGTATTTGCCAATGATTGCAGCCAAGCAAAGAGTATCTGATACACCACTCTCCCCGCACTTTGATAAGTCCCTATGTATCAGGTGTATCTGACTTATTTTAACACATTTTGTAGCCTGTGCACAAAGTCTGGGGTCTCTTTGGTTAGTAATGCTGAAACATAATCCGATTTAACATTTACAACTTTCATATCATGCTTCTACGAAACAACTGTTAGAATTAAAATAATAATAAATTAATGGGCTACCTAATTTACATTGCATCATATCCTATATAATAATTTGCTTTGTCACGATGCAGTCATGCACAGTAGAGACTGCACATGATTGCATTGTGTGAGTGAGGCGATGCAACACTGCATTGCGTGGAGCAGTGAGGTAGCGGCCTCTTAACCCTTTGAGTGCCAGAGGGGTATGCAAAGCAATGTGCTGCATACCCCTCTGGCACTCAAAGGGTTAACATTACCCGGACCTTGCCCTGTGTACACAGGCTTCTAAACTAGTAGCAATATATTCTATTTACTTAACCCTCAATGTGCTGCATAGTGGCCATTTACAATACTGAAACACTGGTATCCATAAAGTTGCAATATTATCTCATTAATTTACAAACACGAATCTGGACATTTTGTAATACACATAAAATGAGATCCTCAAAACAACAGTGTACTGTCTAAATCACAAGACCTCAGGCAAATAAGGCAACATGATATTGCTAATCCTAAATTTTACTTGAGGTTTTTAGGATTATTCAAAGGTTGTATGCTGAACCACAACGACACACCTGCTCTCACGGGAAGCTAAGAGTTGTAGAATGCGCTACGTGCAGAATCAAAATTAGGCTCATATTGAAGGAAGAAATGTGTGTCAAATTCCTTACTTATATGAGTTCAAAAATGGGTCACTCAAGTTATTGAAATAAATGCTTAACCCTTTGCAATGAAGGGGTGTTCAATGCATGAAGCATGACACTGCATTTGGTAAACTACAAGTAGAAAGCTGGGTGTGCAAATTGAGACCCTCCAGCTTGAGAACTATAGTTCCCATGACTGGAAATACAGCTGGAGAGACTCAGCTTTCTCACTTTTTGCAGTAAAGCCACAGCAGAGTTAGAATGGTCCAGATAACCCTTTGAGTGCCAGAAAAGTATCCAACCCATTGCTCATAATTGTTCAGTATGTATGATAGATGGAACAAGGTGAGTTTACTGCTTAGAAGCAAGAGCTAACTACAACACACATTCTGGTACCTGGATTCTTCACTCTGCTGTAGCTTTGCAATATTTTTTGTTTCTTTCCTTATAATATTAACTCCTTGAGGGAAAGAGGGGTGAGAAACATATTCCAGGGACTAAGCCTACTTATCAAGGTATCTGAGGTTCTTCATTCTACATCTGCTCCAATACTGTACATTTCCTATTTTATACCCACTTTGTTTAAAGAACACCATCACCCAAAAATTAATTAGGCTATAAACATGTATAGGGCAATTATTTCCTATGGGAGAAGGACTTAGTAAAAAGGCTGAGGCTGCCCTATGGTTCTGTAAAATGGCTCCAGAGAAGATCCCCCCATCTGAGTTGGTAGGAGAACTGGATGCAACCTGGAGGTTTGTGGCATAAATCCACATACGTTGCTATTTTGTGTATTCAGCCTCATAGATTGCTATGGTCAGGTTAGGAAACCATTCCTTAGCAGTCTTTGTGCACTATGGGACGCTACCCACCTTTGTCCAAAGAGTGAGACTTGATAGTTCAATACATATCACTGGATCAGTGGGAAAGTGCCAAGGGATCACTTTTCTGACACTCTGTTTGGCTCTCCAGTTTTTCTGCCAGTACTTACAATACAGCATCAGTATCCTCAGCAGGTCAGACCCCAAAAAGACAGGCCTGCCAAGATGACACTATGTTCATGATAGTTGCCCTTTAACATCCCTGCACCCCAAGCCAGCAACTCTCTATCTGGAACCCATGGCCCAAAATATGTCCTGATGAAGTATCTGTTCATGCGTTCTACAGAGCCCTATTAGCACAACATCCTATATAATAATTCGCTAAGGATGTTTGTCAGAAGCCATCATGCATAGTAGAGACAGCTGCATGCGCTGCAGTCATGCGCAGTAAAGACTGCCTGTGCCATGGCTGATACAGAGTGGGGTGCTCCAAATTCAGACCAGAGTCCTCTCTGCAAACCTTCCTGGGTCTGCTTGGTCCCAGGAAGGTGCGCAGAGAGGACTATGGTCTGAATTCAATGTGCCTCGCTCCGTATCAGCCGTGTCGTGTTTGGCCAGACAGTACTGCGCGTGACTGCTGTGGCCAGTGTACACGGGCTTTGCAACTAGTTCTTCATAAGTGTCTGAGAAGTGATAGTGCAGTAAGTGTGTAAACTGTCAGAGGTAAGACACAAGTCATCCTGAATAGAATAGGGAAGAGTACTTAGATCACTAAATGAAATGCTTTAGTTAGATCTTGCTGCTCATTAATGCTGCATAACCAAACAAGTAAACAATAAGATTGTGAAGAACAGCCTACACATGGAATAGAAAATCAAATTTAGCTTTAAAATTTACTGAAGCAGAATTAAATCAAAATATTTTTAGATGCCTTAAACGGTTAGTGTTCTTTTAGACTCAGTCCTGCACAATAATTGCCTTCATTTTGCCACCATCTCCAAGGTGTGAGTAAGGATGATGGTGGTATTACACCATTCCTCACTCAATGAAAGTAAAACAATGTGTCTTACACAGAAAAAATGACAAACATGAGCAGTGATGGACCACACTAACTGCACCATAAGGGGCAAATAAAAATTGTCATTGAATTAAAGGGACTTATAACCCCTTTAATGTTAGAGAGATCTCAAATGCATTTCAAAGCCATAAAAGACCCATCTAGCATTCAAAAGAGTTAAACGCCATATTTAAATCAATGGAAATGTTAGGGGATTTCATCTGTCTCCTGTATAGTGCAATTAGCACATTCCTGAACTGCCATATTCAGGAAGTTAAAGTGATAGTAATGTTTCACAAAAACAGCAGCTCCAGTTAATCGTCATAGTATTTGAGCTAGACAGTATTATTTCAAGTGGGTGTGTCACCTATGTATAACATAGCATAAATAGTTAAGCTACTACTACTAAAACGATCTTTTTATTTTGTGTAAATTTAACTTATAAAGTCTGGGCTGCAGCTACTTCCGCATAGACTGCGGTTGGCTGCTCTGTAACCACAGTCCGTTGCTCTGCCTGTGCTCTCCTCCCTCCTCCAATGACTGAGGCTTCTGTCTGTAAGCTGAAGCGGTCTCATTGGCAGAGATCGATATATAGTCAATAAGCTGGAGCGGTCTCATTGGCAAAGATTGATATCTAGCCAATGAGACCGTTCCAGCTTACAGACAGAAGCAGTCATTGGAGGAGGAAGGAGAGCAGAGGCAGAGCAACGGACAGCAGTCTATGTAGAAGAAGCTGCAGGACTGACTTTATAAATCACATTTATATGGAATAAAATGTAAAAAAAAAAATTGAAGACCGTTTTAGCAGTATTTGATATGTAACCTAACTATTTATGCTACATAGGTGACACATCCACTTTCAATACTGTCAGACTTGTAGTTCAAGAGTAACTGAATGATAAAGTTTCCCACTCCCGCCTCTTTTACCTAGTGTAGGCCACCTCTCCTCATATGTGGAATCTGGTCTTGAGACCAGACAGCTCACAGCAAGGGACAATGTTCTTACTGTGAAAACAATGAAAACCCTGCCCCTTGACAATCCTTAAGGTAAAACCACATAAAAGTCATAGCACGGCATGTGGACATTAAGGGGTTAAAAGGCAAACCAATGGCACTGTAGAGGACAGATCACTGCTTTCAATGATGCATTTAATGTTTTGAACAGTATAGTGCATGGTTAATCAAAATGTGTTAGAGACCACTCTACCTTTCAAGGGGTTAAAATCCCAATTTAAATCATTGTGAGTTTCATTTGTCTTCAGTGGTGCAGTTGAAATGCATAGGAATTGATCATAGTTTGCTTTCTGCAGAATGTCCTAAATTCCCAAGTCATTTATGTATTGTACAGTGCAGCAGAACTGTATCTCTGTTCATTCTAAATTCTACCTTGTCTTGGTAACATCACCGTGCTATGGCCAACTAACAAGGTAGACTGGTAGGATGTGTTATGTCTATCCCCCAGCAACCTTCTGTAACACAGCCCTGTTGTCTGAAATATTATCAAAACTAGATTTATTTTACTATAACCTTATATCCGATTTTCCAGTTTTCTCTGGAATATTTAGCATCAGTTCTGCAAGGCCAAATAAACCTGGTTCCTTTTACATCCACCGAACAGAATCCAGATGCTCTTGCTTATCTTATTTCCTCAAAGCTTTGATTAGCATGAAATCATAGTTATTGCTATTTATTTTTAAAGCAACAACATATTCCACAGGGCTGTACAATATTGGAACATACAGAGAGTTAAGCATACAAGACCACTCTTCAATTGAGAAGAGATCATTAACTATTGAGAAATAAGTCCTTTGGAGAAACCCATGCCAAGGCAAGTTCATTCAAAGCTGAGTTTAGTTGTGGCAGCATTTCTGTCTGAGGGTAGAGAAAAAGCTTCAAAAGCAAAAAGCAGCATAGTAGATTCATTGGCAAAGGTTAAATTGGGAGGAAATTGTGGAAAACAAAATGAACTGACCTTTATTGTACTAGATACATACATCAGCCTGGTCAAAGTTTCTAAAATCATAGTCAAAGAGTCCAGTGCAGCAATTTATTTAAGTGATATGGAGCAAATGGAGAGGAAGAACCCAACACATGTTGACATTTTAGCCCAAATATCGAGGTAGCTGAGTGTAGATAGATCTATTGAGGGTTCTATCCAGTTCTACAGTTCCACTGTAGAAACTGAGAAGGTTCTAAAGAGAGAGGTCATTCTCTATGTTCCACCAATTTTTTACAAAAAGTTGTAAATGCCAGATTTTAATTTGGCTAAGTTGGGCAGAGTAATTATAAAATTAAAAATTGGGAAGGATTAGGGCCTCTACCTGCCTGCAGCTGTAAAGACATCTTTCACCAACCTGGAGCCCCTCTCCCGCCACCCACTTGTCAGAGGGGCTGGGATAAGTAAGGTCTGAAACAAATACAGCAACTTCAGGAGTAAGTTCATTTTAATTGTGGCTTTTCTGCTAAACCAAGAAATAAAATACCTCTTCCAGCACTCTCATTATTTCATCATGGCTGTGAAAAGGGGCTTATAAATAAAGGAATATAAAGATTCAAGTTAGATAATATCCAAGTGCCTAAATATTTGATAGTGCCAATTATATTGAAATCAAATTTGGAGCTAATATGAGTAAGTTCATCATTTGTGAAAGTCAAGGGAAGGATTTCAGATTTCTCAAAATTATTCTTAATCCCTGGAGTGCCAGAGGTTTATACAATGCCTTGCATACCCCTCTGGCACTTATAGGGACAAAAATTACTAATATCTTTACAGGCTTGATGGAGAGAACAGTACTTTGTCTGTAAATGTCTCTACCACTTAATCTCATCCTTTAATATGAATCCTTGTAATGCTTAGGATAGTTAAGACTTTAGAAAAACGGTTTTCCAGAGGGCAAAAAGCAAAGGCATAAGGCAGTAGATCTGACGGGTTCCAATCATCATATGAAAAGGACTAAGGCCTGATAATAGGAATTAGAAATGACATGGATGGATGGATGAGCATAAAATGACCTGATGCCATTATGGAGGCAGTGACTGAAACCAAATTGTGAATGTTGAGAAGGGGAATGGCCAGGACATCTGATAAAAATCCTTCTCCACACCAGAGAGTGTTATCTGAGTCCTGGCAAGATGGAACAAAGTCCATTTAATCCGAGTTTATTAGAGAAGGTTGTATTGCTAGTCTATTTTTCTTACAGAATATAAAGAGTTTAATAAGTATCCATGAACTACCACTTTATGGGCATATAACAGGGTGAAAACCAATTTTGATAAAAATGTTAAATTGTGTTTCAAATGTAAGTTTATGGAAATTGTTATACAAATATGCTTGTCATTCTAACTGTGAGACTTAACAATAAGTTTACATTCCTGTATTGTTCTCTTCATTAAACCCCTGAGAAAATCTATATAAAATGTGAGGATTGCACAGAAAATTCCAGATTTCATGTTGGGGTGACTTGAAACCAAGAGCGAGGTGAATCTTCTGGAGCACTTTAATGGGCAAAAGACTCTCACCCTTGTGTCAAAGGCCCTGAGCTGTCTGAAGGCAGGAGGCCAGCCTGTTAGGATGGCATCCATCATGACTATCACCCAATTCAGAATTACCAATGGCCATCCCAATCAACAGAATGAACATCTAAAGCCATCAATAAAGATCTGACTGTCCGTTCACAGAGAGACATCACTTGGGAAGACACTGCTGCCTGGCCCAGTTCCTGAGAATCACCAGGAACTGGGTTTAGATTTCCAGGAGCAAATGAGGAAGCAAAAATTCTCATCTGTTTCATCTCCTACTTATCAGAAGAATACCCCATATACAGAGTGGGGAAGCGGTAAGGTCCTGGTGTAAGAACTCAAGGACCCCCTTAATAGAATAAAGGCTGTAAACCCTGCAGACACCTGATCAGGAGAAAGGGGGCCAGGTGGTTGCTGTATAGGGGCCACAGAACAAAAAGGACATAAAGTTGGTGCACAATCCCTAAGTACAAAAGTCTGAAATGAGGAACAAAGGGTTAACAGGGAAACCCCTGATGTCCTGCTGATCTAAGACTTCCCCATATCTCCAGCTCTCCTTCCTTCTCCCTGAGACCCAGGTAAAATTGAGCCTCATGTGAAACGTAATTTAATTTTCCTTGCAAGCATAAAATGGTCAGGTGGTTCTCCAACCATCACTGAAGGGTTCCCAAGGGCATCCCTTAACTATATTAAAAAAGGGTAGAAAGATAAGCCTATCAAAATACACTCACTGCTTCAGAAATCATTACTGTCCTTGCCTCATCCAATATGGCCAACATGAGTGCCTATTTATTAAAGGTACCCTTCACCCATAAAGGAAACTTACTAAAATTAGGTGAAATTTTGCAATGTCATGAAAGAGGTCACCTCCAGAGAGGAGGGCAAGGGGACTGACAGAAAAGAAGAGAAGAGTGCAGAAGTAGTGATTCCACCACAGACCTTTTGGATGTAGCTGCTGGAGCGCTAGCTCACCTGAGGGATAGGATTATACTCAGTGGACCTGTGACCTCTGAATATTAGAATCCTCTTCAATCTTCATGCTCCTATATACTTATAATGTGTTCAGACAAGCCAAGCAGATAAAAGATAAAAAAGGCTGATAGATCAAGTTATCATCAAGCAGACCCAGGTCCTGTAAAAGTCTGTACTCTGGTAAGTATTGATCAAGGAGGCCAAGGATAGAGGACCATCCCCATGTAAGTTAAGAAAATAAAAAGGAAGCCTAACTATGAAAATCTTTGCCCTGATGACCCTCCTTTGAGGTCACTTTTAAAACGGAGCATGTCTGGTCTGGGGTAACTTGGAACAGGGTAGGAGTCTCCATCTCCAGAAAGCATTTTAAGACAAGTGATCTTCAATTGTGCAAAAGGATACTTTACCCTCTGGTTCCTGTGTTGCACAATGGAAAAAAATAAGAAAATTTGTTTATAAATATACAAATTCTTCCATGAGCTGAATATTGCATGGCATTATCTTAAGTACAAGCGTAAAAACAGAATGGCAAACACCAGATGCAAGCCAGTGCTTGGTCTGGCTCACTACCCAAAAGCAAAGTAATGTGTTTCCAGATATATGTTGTACTATTTTGAGAATAAATCTGTGCTTATTACAGAGGTATTTGCAGGAAGCATTCAAGTATAGGAATAGTTAAATGCAGTTAATAGGCCAACTGAAGGATTACGCATGAAAAACAGAATCTGGCAGAGGGCATAACACATTTTAGTAATCATACTTAAGGTTATGCATCTGTAAAGCTGCCAGATCTAGAACATTAAACAGTAAGTGGAATAGGCACAGAGAATAATCTTTCATGCTAATGACATTTCCTTCTCACTCAGTATGCATATAAAGCATTAACACGGTTTTCTCAGGAAAGAAAATTGTGCCCTGACCCTTTTAAAGTACTTTAATTAAAAAAAAAAAAAAAATCTAACAGATAAATATTAATATTTTACCTTTAGCGCTTTCTGGGCTGCTTCACTTGAGCCAATAACTATGAGGTTTGGTCCAGCCATGCTGCAGAAACTCTTCAAATGCAAAGTCTCACACACTGGCACAGTGGAAACTGCGTAATCCTGCATGCAAAATGATTACTATTATTATTATTGCAGCTTTGGATTGGAGTTGTATTGCTACATTATCTATACATTTAGAGAATGATACAGAAGGAGATGATGTCTGTAAGGACCTGGGCACAAGGCAGAAAAAGAGGCTGGACTATAAAACAGGGTTCAGTTATATATGGACCTTCAGTTTAGAACTCCCATAATATCTATCTATCTATCTATCTATCTATCTATCTATCTATCTATCTATCTATCTATCTATCTATCTATCTCTCTATCTACCTATCTAGATACTGTATTCACATATGTGTGTGTGTGTGCGCACACATGGGAGTGTGTACGTGTGTGTGCTACTGACCTACCTCTTGGCACTTCACAAGACTTGTAGGGATTAAAGGGTCACACATATTTCTAACCTCACCCCATGACTAGGGGGTGTTGAATAAGCCAAGCCCTGCCACTAACATAAACCAGGGGGTGAATGTCAGATGGGGATATTTATCCAGCCTGCTGATAACCAACCGTTACTTCAAAGAGGAAAGGTAAATGAGTTAATGACATGTATAATTAAATAATGGAAATCCTCCCTTGCTCCAAAGTCAAGGTGGTGAGGAGAGACTAGCCCACCTCTGGTTCTAAGGCCCCCACTCCTACTCCTGGACTAGGGGCCTAGAATCCAAGGACTGCATTTTATTATATGCTTGAAGGATGGTGGATCTTTCAAAACTGCATGTGTGAGCATCAGAAATGTATAATGGGGCCTTTCAGAGGAGGGATTTACATTTACTTGATTAACTCCTCTTCTGTATCAGACACAGCAACACACAACATGCAAATGCATTGCAAGCCCCTGAAGCAATAGTAGGGTTAATAGAGAATACTATGCATGAAGGAAGGCAGTCTTTTAATTATGTATTTTCCCTTTTAACTCCTCTGTTGCCAAAGTCAACTGAGGTGCTGGAAAAGTGTTCATGGTTTCATGTGGACTGTGAGGCCAGGAAATGAGCCATACTGATGTGTGCCTCCTGGTTACTCCTTGAACGACCAGATTGAAAGTGTATTAGCCACTGCAAAGCTTTTAGTTTCAAAAAAGGTATCTACTTAAACTAGCTATACCTTATGTTTTTTGTATTTCATAGTACAGGAGTGAGCAATTATTTTGGCCTTGGGTCACATTTGTGTTCAACTTTTTTTCAGATCTCAAGTTGCACTGCATCTCAAAGCAGAACAAAACAAGGGGAGAGAGACAGGGGGATGGAGGAGGGGAGGGAGAAGTGGTGTGACTGAAAACTACATTAAGTCTGGATGTCTAATGAGACACTTCATTGAAAGCTGAGACCCAAACAGATAGTTTCAATTCTGTCTCTCTGTACTAAAAGAGTGAATCACTGTGCCAGTACTGAGCTTTGAGATAAAATGTATCACTCTTCCTCTGCAGAGAAATCCAGTTGTGATGTTTTTGCATGCAGCGGCAATGCTATGTATGTACAGCTAGGCAGACCTGAGGGCCAGGGAAAACCAGATGGTGGGCTGCATGCAGTCAGCATTTTGCCCACTTCTGGTTTAGTAGTGAGGGACTCTTCAACTTCAACAGGGCTAATCTCTGTGACCTGTGTGGCACTGCATAATGCCACTGCATAATTACTCACCGGTCATGAAACTGCCTCATTCCTTACTCCTTGTGAGGTTGCCAGAATATATCAGCTTGCACAAAATAGGTGTAATAAATGATTGGGGAGGAAATATAATGCACAGTCTCACAAGATGGATCCCACTGAGGGGAGGAAAGGTGAAAGACTCCCTTTAAAGGGATAGTAATACTTCATTTTAACTTTATTTTATTTTGTAGGCATTAAAAAAACATGAAGAATGATATAAGTCTTATCTCTGAAACCTTTATGGTTTAAGAGATATTCACAAACAAAGTATCCTCCCCCCCTGTTCAACCAAATCAGAAGGGAGATGCCCAGGTAGACTGCAGAGAGGGACAATCTTCAATTAAGATAAGGGAAAAAGCTGAAAAACTTGTCAAGGGGGGAAGGGCTTTCATTGTTTTCATACAAAGAAAACTGTCCCCTTCTGTTATCTGTCCTGTCATACAACCAGACTCACATCTGAGAAGAGATGGCTTACACTAGGTAAAAGGGGCGGGGAGGGGAACTTTGCTTGTGAATATCTCATAAACCATAAAGGTTTGAGAGATAAGACTTATATCATTCTTCATGGTTTTTTAATGCCTACAAAATAAAATAAAGTTAAAACAAAGTATTACTATCCCTTTAAGGGAAAAGACCATATTAGCTCTTATATACCTTGAACAAAATGCATTGTTAGACTGCAGCCACATGCTAGTGAGATGAACAACCTTTATCTCCATCCTTAATTGCAATAAGCACAGTGGTCATTTCATTAACTGCTTGGTACAAAGATGCAAAACATGCACGTTTCTGCTCTGCACCTAAAAACATATAATTTGGTGCTAGAACTGCAACCAGTAGGGCATATGGGGCATATGTATAAAGAGAAATGTAGAGAAATTCTGGTGCAAACCCAATTTGATACAGGAAAAAATGACATATACGGTGATTTTAAGCATTTGGCATGGTAACCAATCTTAAACGTACTTGGCCAAATTATGTTATAAAACCCTCATTGGTTTGACATAAATTAACACATAGGCACAATATATACTTTACATAGGGTTTATAATTTCTGGGTAATGTGTATGGATTAGCACAGGTTTGTTTTTATCTTGCCATTTTCCCATTTATTACTCTAGTGTCTCTTCTAGAAAGTATCAAACAATCTTGAGCGTGTGTGTTTGTGTATATACAGGATGCGTCTATGTGTGCGCACTTGTTTTTTTGTATTTGTGTGTGTGTGTATATATTTGTGTAAGTGTATATATATATATGTGTGTGTATGTGTGTGTGTGTGTGCATGTGAGTGTGAGTTTGTATGTATTGAGTGTGTGTGTTGTGTGTGTGTGTTTGTGCTGTGTTTTTTTCTGTTGTCTGTGTTTGTTTGTGTGCATGTTTGTGTGTACATGTTGTGTATGTGTGTGTTTATGCGTGTTGTATGTGTGTGTATATGTGTATGTGTGTATGACTCATACATGCAGAAGGTGTTCAGTAGAAGACATTATAGAGTAAATACAAAGTAAGGTGTCCACAAAGTTCTTATTTGTGAATGCAGTCGTTATTATATTGGACACATACTATTTGGAAACTGCTTAACTAGACCTTTTTTATGCCTAATGGATGCCTGTTACAATTAATGGTTGTCAGTTGTCATAAAAGACACTTGGTATGTCCTGACATGTAACTTATGTTTCACGTGCTATTCTGAAGAGTTTAAGAAGAGACAGTGTTAACCTCATCTGAAGCTTGTTTTATCACTTAGCAATGTGCTAAGTGGTTTTTATCTGTCAGTACACAGCATGACCCTAATAATTAAAAAGGGCTTGGAGTGCAAATATAAACATTTATTTTAATAACAGTTGATGGTTTAGTATAGTAGGGTGGCTAAATTTAGCAGACAGTTGAGTCACTGGAAAGAATAATTAATTAATTAAAGTGCTAGCCTCTTCTTATTTAACAAAGTATTTCTTGAGAAGGAAATACATAGTTACAAGAAATATATATATATATATATATATATATATATATATATATACAGGGCTCCAGTGGCGAGTGAAAATTTAGCCCTGGCGAGTAGAAATTCAGCCCTGGTGGGTATGCTATGGCTTGCAGTGGTGAGTAACTTTTCAGGTCTGGCTAGTAGCAAAGGACTTCCAATTTTAAGCCCTGATATATATATATATATATATATATATATATATATATATATATATATATATATATATATATATAAATATATAAATAAAATCTCCATATTCTGTCATTTTTATTATTGACCTTTACAGAAATCTATACTTACATTGGAACTATCACTTTCACTGTCAGTCCCTCCCGGAGCCAAACGGCTCCTAGAAACGGCTACTAGAGCCAGCTGGGACTGACAGAGCAGGTGCACGGACGTCACTAGGGCAAGATGTACGCGATCTGTACTGCCTGTCAGCCGGGGAAGAAAGGATAAATCTATTGAATATGGTAATAATTCTGGCGACTAGCGCTACTAAGCAGCTAATCGCCAGTTGGGGAGTTACTTAAGCTAAAGTTGTTTTGCGGTGGTAGTTCCGGTTTAAATATAGGTAATGTTAAAAGTTATTTCAAAACCACCTACTGGTTGCAAAGTTCACTTTAAACTTCCGATAAGATAACGTTAGCACTCTGAATAAAATTCCCCACGCTGTCTGACTAAACAGAAATAGGTCTTTTATATAAAGGCAATGTGGAGCAATGTTTAAATCTAAAGTGGAGCAATTCCCTGAATTCCCTTGAATGCTAGAAAAGTCTCCAATATTCAAGCCGTTAAAAGGATAGTAATGTTTCACAATAAAAGCAGCTCTAATTAATCATCATAGTATTTGGAGTTTGGAGAGTGTTATTTCAATTCTGTCAGAGTTGTAGTTCAAGAGTAATTCAATGACAAAGTATCCTCCTCCTGCCCCTTTTACTGATGTCACACTGTTCAGCTAGATCAGAAGGGAGGTGCCAGGTAGACTGCAGAGAAGGACAATCTTCAATTAAGATAAGGGAAAAACCTGAAAAGCTTGTCAAGGGGGGCAGGGATTTCATTGTTTTCATAGGAATAAGAGTGTCCCCTTCTGTTATCTGTCTGGTCTATAGACTGCATTCCACATCTGAGAAGAGATGGCTTAAACTAGGTAAAAGGGGCGGGAGGGGAAACTTTGCTTGTGAATATCTCATAAACCATAAAGGTTTGAGAGATAAGACTTATATCATTCTTCATGTTTTTTAATGCCTACAAAATAAAATAAAGTTAAAACGAAGTATTACTATCCCTTTAAAAAGCCCCAGTTAAAGGGGAACCATCATCCCTATACAAGTTTAGCTTATTTTAATCCTTATCTAGCAACAATCTTAAATAGTTTGTTATTTTTGTTTAAAAAAAGCATGCTGTGATGAAATCTACATTGTTAACCCTTTGAGTGCCAGAGGGGTATGCAAGCATTATTAATTTAAAATTACTCCACACGAATAACATCATATAATATGCTGTTATAGATTTCTGCTACTATTGACATTGATTGATATATCTGGAGAGTGGTGAAAAATGTGCATAAGGAAAACATACAAGTTATTAGTATTCCTTTCCTCGTTATGGTGAATAAAGACATAATCAATTTCATAAATTAATCAACTGATTTAGAGAACAACCCATTCATTTATGTGCTGAGGGGAGATGTAGTGAAGGTCTCAGAACTGAACAAAGGTTATGTTTGTGTTTTCAGCAGCTTTTCCCCACATATAAAATTAGATTATTGCTGACCTTAAAAGTGTCTGCCAGGATTTCTGCACCTCGTTGGTTGGTCCTCTTCGACAAACCCACAAAAAACTCCCTTCCTATAAGAGAAAATAAAATAATTGACACAACTTTTACTTTTAACCCCTGAAATGCTAGCATGGTCTCCAGTGCATTAACTCTTGGTTTGCCAGAGGGTACGCAACACATTGCAAAGCACTCAAATGGCTAACTAGTGCTCAGTACTTTAGTTAGTTTAGGTTAACCATCAAACTGGCTCTCCACCCAAAAAAACCCTGTTATAACCAACTCCTATTAACCCGTTTTGGACATCCCTCTGGAAATCAAAGGTTACATGTGTTTTCATAAAGAAATAATGCCTAGGAGAGAACGCACATTTTATAATAATTACACTAATTTCATTTGAAAAACTAGAACATGAAGAAATGGAATCAAGATTCGGTAGGTCTGCTACCTCCCAGTTATGCCTCTCTAGACAGTTTCTAATGTTTTTTAGTGTTTTCACTGGCTCTGCACATAATGTGTACAACTCCCCGCAATATGTTTACATCTTCTATACCAACAGAAAAAGAAAGGTAAATTCAAGAACAGGCAAGCCTGGACTGCATAAAGCAACTGTTCTGGTGTGATTAAATTATTTTGGCCAACACTAAAGATGAGCATATCTAGGAACTTGCAGGGTTTCACCTGGAGACTCAGAATTTAGAGCTCTGTCTCCGGATGAAACCTTCAAATCTCTGTGTAACGATGACTCAACCAGGCATTTTTCGGGTGTGATAATTAATGTATATAGTATTGCTGCCGGATGTCCTTGCAGCTTGCCTCACACTTTGCACGGTGCATGATCCATCCCACCATCCACCTCCCCTTGCCATGTGACCCCCTCACTGTCACCCCGGTCCCCACACCACCTGACTAGTGACACATGACTAAGCCAGCCAATTGTTGCTGCTGGCATTGCTGAGGAAGAGCGATGCCAACGTGATGACGGCGCCGCAGACTCTCAGGGTAGCCGCATGAGGAGCGTGAGTGGAGGGCTGGAGGCAGAGCATGGTCAGTGGACCTCAGTACAGTGGAATTTACTCTACAGTGAATATTAAGGGTTAATATTTCAAGGTCTCCAGGTCAGCTCATTTAGAAAGTTCCCGGGTATGAAGATGAGTTGCCAGAGAAGACAGTAAGACCTGCAGCTGCACATGGCTTGATATTTGGATCAGTCAATTAGTTTACCCTTAGCACCAAAATCAATCATCCTGTCCGTTTATACACAAACATAATTGTATCATCTTAAACCTGGTTTCCAATATGAATTCTCAAAACACTTCCTTCCAAGTCAGACATGATCAGGACAACAAATATTAAACAAAAGATTCACAGTAATGACAGTCAGAATTATGATAGATGAAGGTTATGGTGGCAATAAGAATTCCCCACACTTTTAATCCTTTGAGTGTACAGAGGTTTAGATGTAATGTAAGAAAGTTTTACTTCACTGAGAGGGTAGTAGATAAGTGTAATAGCCTAACAGCAGAAGTGGTAGAAGTTAATACAATGAGGAAATTTAAGCATGCATGGGATAGGCAAAGGCCATCCTTAACATAAAATAAGACCAAGTACCAAATAAGGTTTGAGGTTTTTACAGCAGGATAATAGGCAGACTATAAGGGCTGAATGTTTCTGACATCAAATTCTATGTTTCTAGCCATCTTCTTGTGATTGTGAGGAACTTTGGACACAAAGAAACGACAAGTTGCAAGGAACTTGAAATCTATGCAGGACCCTTCTAAAATTACTTGAAAAACTCACTAATCCACCACAGAAATGGCCCATGGTCGGTGGAAGAAACAGAGACAACCTCCTACTGTCTGAGAAAGACTAGTTCCCTGTGAGTCATGCAGAAGGAAGTTTGCAGGTTTGTGTTTCTGTATGGGCTTCTTGCCTGCCCAAGCCTGCTTGGGTTTTGGAGTGGGAAGCTCCTGGGTTGCTGAGGAATGTGGTGCCCTGGAAGTGTGCCCTTACAGGTGGGGGTAACAAAAAACATTTGTCTTCTTTGGGAAAAAAAGAGCATTCAGGATTAACTTGAGGCAATAAGATACTCTTGCCCTCACTGGCATGACTGATAACTTTGTCCATTTCCTGGCAAAACAGCTGTTAGCCTACAAATGGGAGAGATACCAAGTACTTCTTGAAAGACTGAATGGATGACCAAATCTTAAGACTCAAAGCCATTGTGCAAAAACTTCAGCAGAAAAAGCGTTTAACACAGAAATAAGTGGGTTAAGGAAAAATCTGCCGTCAGATATTTTCCATTCCTCTACAAGTAATTGATCAAAGGAATGGTGAGAAAGAAAAAACATAACCTCTATCTACCATCACTTAAAGACATCCAGGGAAAAGGAACTAGAAACAGAAGCCCCCCCCCATACCTTGAGTCTGTAGGACAGTCAAATAAGACCCTCAATGGAAGAGCAGGGATCTTCCTCATAAGAGTCCACAACAGAGAAGGATAAATATAAGTTGCATTCATATGAGTTTTAACATGACTGAAGGGGATGTCCCAGAAGGGGACTCATGTTTGAAGAGTCTCTATTACTGCCCTAAACAATTTCTTTACAGACCTCCCTCCTCAAAAGAATCCTCCAGGGTAAGAAAAGAGACACCTGTGTCTTCTGTTTCGACATCCACTGGTGAAGGATCATCCTCAGTGCGAAAAATGACATTCTCTAAGAATGATAAATCCCTCCTTTTAGGGGGGACAGGGGGTCTCAATCTAGTCTATCAAGGATACACTGAACAGATATCGGGATACTAGCCATAGTAGCAATACGGGATTTCACCCATGCAGGCTCCTGATATGAACCTGGGACCCCTAAGCAGTTTGGAGAGGGGCCACAAAATAAGAGGAACATAATTTACCTATCTGGGTGTCTGATCTGGCAAGAAAAGCATTTGGCCACTACAGAATCAGCTGACCTTCTGGTGGTCTTGGGCTTCCCCTTATCCGCTTTGGATTCAGACATGATAAACCAGACCAAAAGAAAAGAATTAAAAATAAGAAACTTATCTGTACCACTAATGAAGAGTCTGTAGAGGAAAATGAAGAGGATGAGATAGCACTCCTCTTCTTCCTTGTCCCAAACCTATGAAACCTGGACTGAGGTAAAATAAATCCAAAATGGAATGGTGGCTCTTCATCCATCAGTTCCAAACATCACCGCCACAGTGGGGGACCCCATTTCAAGGGACACTAATGTCCCAGAAAAATTGTCTCCAGTTTTGTAGAGGTTGTAATAATAAACAATATGCTCCAAACCCTATCTCTCAAACTGCTATGGTTTGAGAGATATAGGCATTGAAAGTTTCCCTCTCCCTCCCCTTCTCCTGATATCAGCGTGTAGCAGACAGCAGGAGATCCCGGTCTGGGAACCAGCCTGCGGCTCTGCAGCAGAGCCAAAATCTTGTTATTTCAAAAGAATTACTTCATTGGAAAGGTCTATAAAGTGTGCCTGGTTTGCAAGATACTTTGTAGACTGTTCCAATTAAAGTGGAACTACCATGTCACAAAATGTTTAGCTTAACTAAATCCCCTTCTGGCGACTAGCTGCTTAGTAGCACTAGTCACCAGAATTATTACCTGATTTAATAGATATACGCTTTATTCCCCAGCTGTTAGTAGCACGGAACGCGGACATCTTGCCAGAATGACGTCTGTGCGCCTGCGCTGTCGGTCCCCAACCCCTGTGCCAGCTCAGGAACCAGATCCAGAACCTCCTTGTCTAAATGGGTCTTGATGGTGTCATTGAAGAGAGAAAGTGTGAGAAAGAAAGAACCTGAACAGAGGAAGAGAAGTGTAAGGGATCCTGTACCCTTCCAAGACTCCCTGCAAAACGGATCCACCATGTTGTCTGTCCAGATATCGAGGAAGTGGCGCAGACAGCCACCCACCGGCACGTGGGGACCAGGGTTTGGCGAGCCATGCCGAAGAAGGTTTGGAGGTCTTGGGCTTGGTGGAGGACTGCATGGAACTCCACTGCTGCTTGGGCTTGGAGGAGGAGCGCAGGACCTGGGGAACCGCCTGGTTTGAGGGACACGCTTCAGCCTGAAAGGGATGAAAAAGCAGATTCCTTTTAACCAGAGGCTTCTTCTTGGGGACCAAGGGTAACAGTGTACTCTTACCCCCAGTGGCCTGAGGAGGTCCATAAGCTCTGGCCCAAACAAGGATGTTCTTGGAGGCAGTGTCAGCGGGCCAGCTCATCTGGCTACAACAAATATGGTAGAAACGTTAGCCACCAACCAGATAGCATAAAAGATGGCTGCAGAAACATAATGCTGTGCTTCATGTTGGCCAGAAGCTGCAGCAAGTCAGCAGTGGGAGCACCCTGACGGACAGCAACAGTTAGCTATTCAGTCCAAACTGCAATGGCCCTATTCACCCAAGCAGCAGCAAATGAGGGACACAATGAAGTGCCTGCAGCTGCAAAGAATCTTCAGCAAGGTCTCAAGCTTCCTGTCTGTCCAGTCCTTAAGGACAGAAGCGTCCGCAACAGGCAGAGCAGTGGACTTAGAAAGCCTAGAAACTGGGGCATCCACCTTAGGAGGATGAGCCCACTGCACAAGTGCTGCTTCAGAGAAAAGATACAGCTTAGCAAACTTTCTAGACACAGCATATTTCTTATTAGGAGACTTCCATTCGTCTAATACAAGTTGGTCAAGAGTGGGATTAGGTGGGAAGAAGGTACACTGCTTCTAAGGTTCATGAAACACATCAGAAGGGTCCTTGGGAGTCTCAGGGGCCTAGGAAACATTCATTGAGCACTGCCCTGATCAAGCCATCAGCTGAGGGATCAGGGTCAGCTTCAAAGGGGTCCCCAAAGAATTAAGAAGATACCACCATAGAAAATTCCCCCTCATCTAAGTCCATCAACAGCTCCTCCTCAGAGGTATTTGATACATCAGGTACACCCTGTGGCTTTGGTAAGGAAGACCTGATAGAAGTAGGGGGCTGCCAGGACTGGATGACCCCCTGTAATTGGGATGGAAGGGGTTGTAAGGTAGACCTTAGATCTCTAGTAGTGGTCTTAAACTCTTGCATCCACAGTGGCTCTAGTGCATGGCTGGAGGTCCCTGGGGGAGACGCAGGGACAGCAGTGCACGAGGGGCATAAATGATCTGAGTATTCTCTAGGCATCCCTGAATGACATGAGGAGCAATGCACAATGGGGGTCACAGACAACCCAGTATCCTTAGTCTTAGGCCTAGCCCCAAATTCCAACGGAGATGACATCCTCACAGGGTCAAAACGTTTGAAGGTATAAGGAATACCCAAATACAGTGTCTAAGATTAAGTATTCCACCCCAGAAATAGCAAAATTGCACTTACCTGGCAGACGAAGGGTTAATCTGCTTAGGAGAGAATGAGAGTCCAAGCCCCGTGTAGGATACTCACGAAGGCAAAAACATGGCATCTGCGACGGGAGCCAATCAGAAACGAGGGCGTGAAGCTAGCGCTCATAGGAAATGAAGTTTCCCTTAAAAAGTACCCCAAACAGTGCCCGAAGCCCCCTGAGCCCCCAAAACACTCAGAACATTAACCGGAAGATAGAACAAGGGCAGACAAACAAAATGAGCCATCTCTGAAGTCGCTATGTTGAGCGGTTACAGAGATATGTCCCAAACTATAACATGCCATAGAGGTGAATGGAGCATGGCATCTATGTAGTAAAACGCGCAGGAACTCAAATAAACCAAAATTTACAAAAGTGTAAAAACAGTGCCAAAAAGCATCAGCAAATAGTAGAAAGATGAAATAAACACTGGACCCAGTAAAGAAAGTGCCATAAACCCTTCAAAAGTGCCCAAACCAGCAGTGAAAGGGTAAATTTACCACAGAAAACCCATTGCTCCAAAACCCCACAGACATACATATAAACCCAATGAGCGCAGGAGTATGCAGTAGGAACTCCAAGAGAGACCCCTGTGCAGAAGGAAAGTATGAGACATGTGGACCTCAGCACTCAAAGGGTTGCTCACCTTTTTAGCAGGTCTTCTGTCTTCAGATTACCATTGCTAAAGAAGAAGCCTCAGTGGGCAACTTCAGGAAAAAAACATGCTACACAAGCTTCTCCCTCTCAGGGCTCCACAACAGCACCTGGAAACTGAGCTATCCACTTGGGAATTATCAGTTATGGTAATCCGCCTAATGGTGGTATTCCACATCTAACAGAAAAATAATAAAAAAGCTAAAACTATAGCAGAACTGTTCTCAGGCCTTGCTTCATCAAGCAACAGATCTTACTGGAGGGAACTGGCTGAGAAGCAGCTAAGGAGAGGAAGAAGGCTCCACCCAGCAATTTCTTCCCAGAATTGTTCCTACCTACTTAAAGGGGCAGTCGCCTTCCCAAAGTTACCAGTAACCTATATTGGACAACAGAGAAAACATTACTGTCAGTGCCCCATCCAATATGGCTGCCACCGCTGATTCATAACAAGGACTTACTTAAATTAAGTAAAATTTAGAAAAGAGACCACCACTCATGAAAGAGACCACCACTGAAGAGAACAAAAAAGGGTAATGGGGCTGACAAAAGGCAGAGTGCAGAACTAGCGATTCTACTACAGATCTTTTGGATGTGGCTGCTACACAGATAGGTTCATAGTCACAGGGCCTGTGTGCTCTGAATACTGCAATTATCTTCAGTCTTCTTGCATACACAAAGCAGAGAGGACAGACAAATGGCTGAGAGAGAGAAAGAGACATCCTCTAGCAGACCCTAGTCCTGTACAAATCTGCACTCTGATCAGTATCTGCCTTATAATGGAATACGCAGCCCGATATAACTTAAAAAATAAAAAAAGAAGAGACAAAGAGAATCTTTGCCCTGATGTACATCCTTTGAGGTCGCTTTTAAAACTGAACATGACTGTTGGGAGTAAAATGAGTAATGAGGGAGTCACCACCTCCATAGAGCATTTTAAGGCAAGTGCCCTGCCATCTTGACCACAGGATCCTTTACAGCATGGTTCCTGTGTTCTACTCTGTATGAAAGAAAAAAGGAAGGAAAAAATGCAAGTGAATGAGTAGCCAGAACATAAAGCCATGCAGCATCACAAACCTTAGATGGCTGCAGGACAAACTGACAGTGACTGGTCATATTCACAGGACCTGGACTATCTGCAGTTCTGCCTCCTCTGGTATCATTTGTCTTTAGGCTCCTTTAGTATAAGGGAAAAAGAGGGAGAGTGGCAGAGAAGATAAGTAGCCATTCCCAAGCAGACCTCCAATTCCTGGCAAACAGTCTGCATATCATTCTGCTCTGAGTACAAGAGAAACAGATAAAAATAAGCCTGCCTAATGAGGGACAAGATTACCGCCATGGTTCTTGTGTACCACAACGGATCAAAGGGAAAAGTGAGACTTCAGATTTATTGTAGCTTCACACAATTCATGTGTAACAGTTGATTTATGAAATTTGTACTTTTAAGAGACTGTTACTGAGAGAGATCCAGTGGGTTCCAAACTGTGTTGAATCAATAAGAGGTATTCCTTGATTGTGGTGGGTTTATTTCAGAAGTATTCCCTAGGCAGCTGCCCATTTTGCCTTATTGTTAAAGGGGAACATTCACTGGGAAAACTTTTGGCATCATCTTGCCGATGAGAATACAGGAGAGATCCTCCTCCCCGCTGGTCTGTCAGTAAGTTGGAGTACTCTCATTGGCTAGATATCGATCTCTGCCAATGACAGTTCTCCAGCTTACTGACAGACCAGTGGGGAGGAGGATCTCTCCTGTATTCTCATCGGCACAAATTGTCCTGATCAGAATGAGAAGACATCAAGAGGGAAAAGGTAAACCCTCAAACTTAATTTCTACAGCGTTTTTTTTTTTGTTTTTTTTTTTAAACAAAACCCAGCGCAGTTACAATAGGTATAATAAATGGATTAAAGCAAACTTGTGCTTAAGTGAAAGTTCCGTTTTAACCTCTTGAATGCTCAATATGTTAACCCTTTGAGTGCCAGAGGGGTATGGAATGCATTGCATTCCGTACCCTCTGGCACTCACAGGGATAAGGTGTTTTTAGCATCCAAGGGGTTAATATTTTACCTGTAAACAAAACATCTCCACCGTCCAAAGTTGCATTTTCATCTGTCATTTCCACAATGTTTAGCTGAAGGTCCTGCAAAGCCTTCTTCACAGCTTCAACCTGTAAGTATAAAAATGCCTGATCAATAAGGTGGCCAACAATTGATATATATAATATACGGTAAGAGGCTACTGTTTCTAGTTCTGTAACCAGGAGACACTGCTTTGCAAACACAATACCCATTATAATTACATACTTTCTACAGTAGTGAAACCACATAAAAGGATGCAACTATAAAATAATAACATAAGAACAGACTAATAAGATAGCTGCAAGACCTCTCAGTTGTGTAATGAAACAGGAGCCATGGCTTCCATATGTGAAAATGAATCCTGCCTGCACTTATGATTAGCTTTTCTTTCTCAGCAACCCAATCACTTGGTGTTCATTGTTCATCATTTTATTTGTAAGGCTTCATGTGAACATTTATAATGCATGACAACTGTGTGAAAGAAGTGTGTTTGTTTAACAAAACAAAGCATTCATACAGATTTTTTGAATGATTGGTGTTTTTTCTTTAGAAAGAAGGCTCACAGCATGCCTAGCTTTACCCACAATTCCATTTCCTGTTCAAAACCATCATAAATCAGTGCGAGAGAGATAATAATTATATTGAATCAGGTGTTTTTTATGGTGCTTCTTGGCTTACAGGGTGGAAAAAGAAGCAGGATGCAAATATTTAGCAAGCTTTTTCGACATCCATTGATCTCAGCACAGTTATCGAAAGGGCATTTCCAGCTATTTGTTGACCTTACTGCCAAATTGCATACCTCCCAACATTTCAAATTGCCAAAGAGGGACACTTGTGTTTTAGGGGGTGTTTCTGGGGGTGTGACTGGTGGGCGGGGCATTACCAGGAATTTTTATGCTATTTCATGACCTATTGCCACCTCCTTGTGTAACCTAATAAATGATTTAGAACAAGACCAAAGCATTTTAGTTACACAGACCTATTTATAAACACATATACTGACATTTAAACAAACAATAAAGTGAGTTTTATTGCTGTAGAGCAATATTATACACTTATATACACACCACACAATCTGATCTCCTAAAAAGAGGGACATCAGGGTGGGAAAGAGGGACAGAGGGATTTAGGTCTAAAAGAGGGACTGTCCCTCCTAATGAGGGACACTTGGGAGGTATGAAATTATTTTCAATTATTTTATTCTATAGTATATTCTAGGATCTGCTCCATCTATTTGCTCCTCATATATACAAGAAGGATACAAACATGCGGAGGGTCATCAGTCCAGAAGAACATCTCTCCATCACTATAAGTTATGTTGTGTGTGTGTTTATATATATATATATATATATATATATATATATATATATATGTCTGTTTTTTGTATATATTTCCCTTTTGGAGTATAGATGAGTTTGGTGCTCCAACAACTAACCTATACTCAAGTAGGGGAGTCTTAGGAATCCCTGATGAGAGGTTTGGGAACCACTGCTATAATCAATATGACTTGTTATCCCTATCTTGCAGCTGTTGCTATAGACAACGGGCAGTAGAACTGTAAAATTACTTTTGTTTATAACTGAAAAATTAGATCCATACAAAAGTGGTAACTGGGATACAAACCAAACACTTTGCCAAGTGAATATGTACATGTTGACTTAATATGGTTCATTCATATCCCTGCTTTTGCCAGGATTGTGTGAATGTGTGGTTTGTACAATTTATACAGGGAAGCATTGCAATCATGTACATAAAGGAAAGGTAATTGGCCCTTTTTTTATTTGCCGGTTCCTTGCCTCCGGCCATTCCTTGGTATCTCTGTGGTACCAATTTCACACTGGAAAATCAACCATTAGTGGCATTGTGAAAGAAAAAAAATATTTCTTCTAGCTGGGACTTGGATACGTTGTAATGGTTGCACCGGTTTTTGATACCTGGCAAAAGATTGCTCTTAGTGTTTCTCTCACAATAATTTCCTCCACTGCACTTTCAGTGATCTCATTCATGGCAAACATATATATCTTCATTCAGTTATCACCCTTGTCTGGCTCTAAATTGTTCACTTATATAAAAAAAAGTCTTCCTGGAAATGTACTGTCTGTGCTACGTGTTTGTGACTAATGAGGCATACCCTTACTGAAGACTTTTTGAAACCTTATCTGCACTGAGACCGATCTGTGAAAAGACAGTCTTTAATTATAGATTTGTAATGTGCCTTTGTTATACTGACCAATTAATGACATGTTTGCACAGTGCAATTCAAGTGAAACTTGCGCAAATGTGAGAGATGAGTTTAAATTTAAAAACAGCATGTCCCGATACCAGATATATAGTGGGCTGGTGGATGTGGACCCTGTATAAGGACTGAGGTACGTGACTACTTTGAAGATTAATTTGTCTCACCATATGGTGAAATTTCTTGGCAATACAACAAAATAAAGTTATGTCAGAATCTGTTAAACATTAATTTGCATAGTTCAGATCTCATTTGCGTGAGTCACAGTTATGCTATTAGAACTCAATGAACTCACAGACAGCAAGCAACATTACATGTTCAGTATATAATATCATTCATATGTAGTTATTAAAAAGGACAAAGGTGTAAAAGAAACCAAAAATAAATCATTGCATCAGAAAGAATTAACTTTATTTTCCAAAAGTTCACAAAGGATAAGTTACATTTTATCACAGCTTATCTGTCAGGGAGATCCAATCTTTGGCACTCCATCTGTTGGTGGGAAGAACTATAAACAGCCACAAAAATATATTGTATGTTTGTGGATAATGGGAGTTACATTCAGAAACAGAAATTGCCAATGATTGGTTACCCTTGTGTACCCTGGAGTAAAACAATGAAATAGTACATTGATAGTATCCTGATTAGAGATGTACAAATGGGCTTTTTCTTTATGCGCCTTTCATCAGTTAAATAAATTGTGATACATATTATATTCATATATTTGTAATATGTGAAAATTGAAAACTGGTAAATTGCCAGACATAAGCCAACACTCAACAATGTTTTCAACAACAATATAGTCTCTCTTCAAATTCCCTCACAACCTTTGGCTGGAATGTGCTTACGCTCATCCTAGCCAATCAGTTTAAAGAACAGCCGCTTGAATCTGAGTGTGAGGGAATTTGAACAAAGACTGCCCATTTATAAAGGCAGTCTCTGCTCAAATACCCTCAGTGGGGAACGGACATCGGCCTATGAGGGACAGGACGGGGGGCTGTGCCACATAGTACTGTCTCCATTGCCACGGATGCACACAGCGGAGGAGGCAGAAATCATTGAGATAAGTATTTTATTATGGCATAAAGCTAATTATGTTATGGCATTTCTGGATATATTATTTTGAACAAGTTGGAGATATTGGAATAAATGGAGGCATATTCATATGTAGAACTGGACAGTAGAGCCCCAGAGAGGTATGCAACACTTTGCAATGCGTTGCTTACCCCTCTGGCACTCAAGGGGTTAAACTATGTATTGGTGTGCCAAATATTTCAGCATTCTATTCATACTTTTATTTTTTATTTACAGATACAGGAAAGAAGAGAAGACAGAAAATACAAGAAAGAAGAGAATACAGAATGGAGACAGAAGGACAGTGGATGACAGGTACGTTTAACACAGATTAGTTAAAGGTCAGTGCTTGCCTGTGTTTCAGGCATAGATAGTTAGCTTTTTTCCTTTGGAGTTCCCAATACTGCTGCTATTTAGCAGCGTTTTGGGAACTTAACACACAAAATGGACATTTGGCCACAAGACCTTTTCTGTGGCCTAACATCCGTTGTTCTTTTAGCCAGTAGGACATTTGAATAACCGACTTAGACATTTTCTTTTGTCTGTCGGTATCCATTTTGCCCTACTGCCTTTTTTATTATTGCGAACATTTGCATCAAGCCATTCATTCAAGCCAGTGATTACTAAGTTAGCTATTTAAGGTTCACTTTTGAATAGTTGCACGCAGAAGAGCGTGCGACCATTTAACTGTTTCACCATGTCACCTGGTTATAAATAGCGATGTGACAATCTCTCAGTGTATGACAACGTGAGATTGTCACGTTGCCTAGTCAATGAGCGTATTTAATAGTTATACAGCTGTTTAGCACTGAAAACATTTCCAGCATTCAACGGGTTACCATAACCCGGCAGCATTAGTGGATATACGGTGCAGTGTATGATCTCTGTAATTTTGCATTACACAATCAGAATGTGAGCCGGTCCAGCCTCTCCCCTTCTTTGCATGCAGAATGAAAGGGAGAAGCAGAGCACACAGAGAAAGGGAGAGGCTGGATCGGCTCTCACAGTGATTATAACGGACAACAATTTTAGCAGTTCTGTATACTCAAGTGCAAAAAATGTTGAATCAGTATCTTCATCTACCACAGACCTCATTCTCTCCACTAAGTGAATTTAGTAAACTTAACCCAGTTCAAGAGCCTGATGGACATCAGCATTACTACTATATAGACACAGTGAGGCTGATATAGTAATGACAATCAAAGTCATTTTAGGGCACACCAACTGCAGGGCTTTTAATACTTTGATTGATAGACAGCAATGCATGAGAGACCTCTCCAGCAGTCAGGCTTTTAAAAGCCAAATTACTGGGGATTTAGGGAATTCTTATTTGTCCCCTATGATGCAGTTGGTGTGCTCCAGAACTGTTCCATTCCTTCTTACTACATTAGTTTCACTGTATTAGAATTTAATGACATATTAATCTTTATAGATTTACGGAACAAAACTTTTCAACTTAGTTGACGCTTTGTAAAAAATAGGGAGACTGCTCCATCATCCAAGTGGTAAATATTGTTAGTAAAAGACAGAACATCAAATAGTAATGTGGCAAATATACCCTAATTCATAATTTACCAGGTAGTCTGTATAACATGGTAGAACAAAACGTACCCTGTAGAGCATTGGATGCAACCATTGTTGTTGCTCCAGTTTGCCATTACATAACGTCTGTGAATGCTACAACTGTTCAGAGAACTGCAAGCACTGCCAGGCTATTGCTTCCTCATACTTTAGCAGAACAATTCAAACAGGAAATAGCTGCAGTGTTTACCCACAGTGACGGATATTGCTCTTTGCTTACGCTGAGGATTAGTAAGGCATAGTTTACCAGAGTTCCACAGAACTTGGAAGGCTCAACTACGTGAAACCTATCAATCTCTTCTTAACCCCTTAGGGAGCAGAGCGGTATGCATTGCACACATCTTTAGTTCTTTAAAAGGTTAATGCATGTTCCTTGTCCCATGGGCATTGAATGGCATATGTGCTTATAAGCGTGTCAAATTTTGGAACAAAATATATTGCAAATGGTGAACTGTATAATACTGTAATATATCTTCTATACTGATTTCCCAAGTGACAGGATACAATGTTGTTGACATTTCACAGAGAAAAATGAAACTTTACAAAGTATTTCAGAGGAAACTCACAGTGGTGGCCTTAATTACTGATTCAAGCATTGATTTACGTAATTTATTCCAAGAGACATAGGGCAACAAGGTGATTTCACAATTCTACACTTGATCCAATGATAATGAAGAGAGAGCCAATGCATAAGAAAAAAATATGAGTAGAACTTTCCATACCTTTTACTTATACATTCAATATTTAGCTTAACCCTTTAAGTGCCAGAGAGGTATTCAACGTATTACAACGCAATGCGTTGGATACCTCTCTGGCACTCAAAGGGTTAAAAGGGTTGTTTACTTATCATAACAGAAAAAATGAAAGCTGAAGCACTGAATGTGTAATATCACTAAAGACAGCATGTTACACTTGAACTTATTATTGCTGCCATGCACCTGTATCTAAATTATTCATAGTATACATAAAAAATAAAAAAATGCTACATAGATACTTTGTAGGGCACTATAGTGATGAAGTCAAAGGAGAGTCTTATATTGAGTTATATTGCTTGTGGTACAAAAACATAACATAGCCGGTCACGGGGCAGTCATGCACAGTAGATACTGCCCACGCCGTGGCTGATACAGTGCCAGTCAGTCACGGTGCAGTCATGCTCAGTAGAGATTGCCCGCCCCGCGGCTGATACAGAGCTGGATGCTCCTTCGGAGCGCCCACTCTGTATCAGCCTCATCACGGGCACTCTCTACTGAGCATGACTGCAGCACTCACAGCAGTCTTTACTGCGCATGGCTGCGACGTTACAAACTTTGTAGCAAATTATTATATAGGATTATGTCTCTGACATCGAGCTCCCAGGATGTCTGTTTCCAGAAAGCTTTCAACTGGAGACTGTGAAAGCAAAGCTATTGATACAATGTTACAGTCTTTTCTCCAGCTCTGAGTAATCTGTATGCTGTAGAAGCAGGCTTTTCTACATTATTTCATTGTCTTTTTACAATGCATCTTTGCACTACAATGCTTTCACAGTGCACACGGAAGGCTTTCTGTACAAAATAAAAAAAAATGAAAAAAAAACCTCACTGACTTTATATATTATTTACTTGCACAATAACAGGATTTTAGTCTTACCTGTTAAATCCTTTTCTTAGTCCATACAGGTTACTGGTAACTTTGGGTAGGCGATCCGCCCCTTTAAGTAGGCAGGAACAATTCTAGAAGATAATGCAGGGGGTGGACCTACCTTCCCTCCTTGGCCACAGCTAGCCAATCAGCTCCAGTAAGATGTGAGACACTAACTATTGACTAGATAGTGGAAGGGAAAGAAGACTCCTGTGAGCATGACCCCGAAGGACCCCCATGGTCTGCCACAGGAGATCCAAGCATGGTCCCTTGACGGGGTGTGAGACCAGTAACCTGTATGGACTAAAAGAAAAGCATTTAACAAGTAATGCTAAAACTCTGTCTTCCAATACAGGCTACCGGTAACTTTGGGATGTCCAACCATTGAGTTTCCCAGAGGAGGGAAGTAAGGCAAGGACCAGGCACAAGGACCCCAAAGTCACCAAAGCAGATATGAACCATCAGATCAGAGATAGCCCAACAAAACAAAGTTTTAACGGAACACTGAACAGGGGTAACAACACCCCAGGAACTGTTACACAGCACACTGAACTAGAGCCAACAGGGCTCAAAAGTGAAGGAAGCACCAAAGAACCGAAGAAAATCCTAGACAGACAAGACTGCTTCCAGGATCTTCATCCCAATACTGGCGTTAGCCGATGCCAGCACATCAACACGGTAGTGCTTCAAAAAGGTATGAACAGACGACCAAATGGCAGCCTTGCACAGCTGATCAGCGGAGGCTTGATTCTTGTAAGCCTAAGAAGCCCCAAAAGATCTAGTAGAATGAGCCATGACCCAAAAGGGAACAGGCTTTTTCCTCAGCTCGTAAGCCTTACGAATAGTGGACTTGATCCAGGACGCAAAAGTCACTTTGGATGCAGGTCTTCCTGCCCTGGGGCCCTCAGGAATGATGAACAGTGCGTCAGATTGCCTGATATACTCAGTGTGATGTACATAAAACTTGAGACAAAGCACCACATCTAATAAGTGGAGATCCCTCTCCTTGTCAGAGGTAGGGTCAGGGCAGAAGGAAGGCACCACAATCTCCTGATTAATGTGGAATTCAGAGACCAACTTCGGGAGAAACTCCTGAGAAGTGCGAAGCACCTCCTTGTCTTTGTGAAACACCAAAAAGAGTGGTCTACAAGACAGAGCATGCAACTCCGCAACATGGCGAACAGACACGATCGCCAGGAGAAAGGCCATTTTCCACATCAGTAGGCGTAAAAGAATAGTAGACAAGGACTCAAAGGGAGCGCGCTGAAGGGCACCCAAAACCAAGTTAAGGTCCCACGGAGGAGCAGGAATCTTAAAAGCAGGATGAGTTTGAGCAACGCCCTGGAAGAAAACCTTGACATCAGGAAGAATAGCAATGCAAGAAAACAGAGAGAGCAGAAGTCTGAATCTTGGGGGAACTCAAACTGAGTCCCTTATCCACACCATCCTGCAAGAAGGCCAGGACCGTGGGCAGATGAAATTCCTGAGACAGGTCCCTATCAGCACACCAAGATAGAAAGGTCAACCCGACACGAGGTAGGTCTTACAAGAAATAGGTTTGTTGGCACTGAGCATAGTATGCACCACACCAGAAGAAAAACCCTTCTTCTTCAATATTGAGAATTCAATTTCCAAGCCGTCAAAGATAGCCGATGAACATCCTCCATCCACAGGTAACCCTGTAGAAGAAAATCTGGACGGCAAGGGAGCCGGAATGGCTCCGCCACTGACAGATCCAGAAGCTCTGGAAACCAAGACTGTTGAGGCCAGTATGGAGCAATCAGAATGACTGGACAGCACTCCAGTCTCAATTTCCGTAACACCCTGTGCAACATGGGTAGGGGAGGAAAGATGTAGACCTGAGGAAATAATCAAGGAATGAACATGGCATCCAACGCTAGAGCTAGAGGATCCCTCCAGCGAGAAGAGAACCTTGGAACCTTCCTGTTGTGTCTTGTCACCATCAGGTCGATGCAAGGAAGACTCCACTTCTGAACAATGATGGTGAACACCTCTGGGTGAGGTTCCCACTCTCCGCTGTCCACTGTGTGTTGACTGAGGAAGTCTGCCATGACGTTGTCCACACCAGGAATGTGTACTGCGGATATGGCCGGAACGTGTTCTTCTGCCCTGGACAAAATAGCCTTGGCCTCTAACCAAGCGGCAAGACTTCTTGTTCTGCCCTGCTTGTTGATGCAAGCCACAGCAGTGGAGTTGCCGAACTGAACCCGGACTGGGCATTCTTCCAGCTGGGGTGTCCAGTGGCGAAGGGCATGAAATATCGCCCGAAGCTCCAACATGTTGATGGGAAGGAGAGATTCCTCCGGAGACCACCGACCCTGGGCACTCAGGTGACCCAGGACCGCTCCCCACCCGGAGCGGCTGGCATCCATCATCACTGTGGTCCAGAAGGGTACCAGGAAGGACTTGCCCTTCAGTAGATTGGAAAGGTCGAGCTTCCATGACAATCTCCGTTCCACATGAAGAGGGAGGGGATACTTACATCTTCAGAATGTCCGGCTGACCCTTACACACCTGGATCACAAACCTCTGGAGTTCCCTGGTGTGAGCCATGGCAAATGGGACCGCTTCTATGGTGGAGATGAATTTCACCACTAGAGAGGACAGCTTCCTGGCTGGAACTGGATTGTGAGCCAGAAAAGCAGAAACCCTGTGGGTGATCTGGTGAGCCACCTCGTCCGTGAGAAACACCATGCTCTGCTGCATGTCGAAGAGAAGGCCCAGGAAGACCAGACACTGGAATGGGACAAGATCCGACTTGTCCATGTTGATGATCCACCTGTGATGGGTGAGAGCATGAATGCAGTCCTGAACCTGCTGATGAAGAAGTTCCGCAGAGGGGGCTTCCAGAAGCAGGTCATCCATGTATGGAGTAACTCTGATGCCCTCCCGAAGTAGGACTGATACTAAAGCTTCCAGGACACGGTTGAAGACTTGAGGAACCGTAGTCAGACCAAAGGGAAGAGCTGAAAACTGAAAGTGCCCTTGGTGGCAGGTAAATCTGAGATACTGCCTGCTCTCTGGATGAATGGCGATGTGTAGATATGTGTCCTGAAGATCCAGAGAGGCAAGGAATTCCCCCGGGGATGTAGCAGCAATCACCGTCCTTAGGGACTCCTGATCACAAAGGAGTTGAGATCCTTCAAATCCAAAATGGGACTGGATAGCGCCAGTGAACAGACGGCGTTTCTCTGTGCCCTGGGGCGTACGAGAGAGAAAAACACGAAAAGGAGGAAGAGAGATGAAAGGGATCCTGTACCCTTCCGCCACCACCTGTAAAACCCACGGGTCGGACACTGAATGCTCCCAGACGCTGTGGTAGTGACACAGATGGCCACTCACAGCTGATTGGGAACCTGGGTTTGGCAAGTCATGCCAAAGAAGGTTTGGAAGCCTTAGGCTTGGAGCAGACCATGGGCTTCCACTGCTGTTTGGGCTTGGAGGAGGCATGCAGAGCTGAGGGAACCACCTGGTTTGACGGACGTGTCTCAGTCTGGAAGGAACTAAAAAAACGATTATGCTTGAGAGGCGTTTTCTTCCTAGGGACCAAAGGCAGAAGGGCACTTTTACCCCCTGTGGCCTCACTAATCAGATCCTTAAGATCTGGCCCAAACAATGATGTGCCTTGAAAAGGCAAAAGGAGAGCAAGGCTTTCTTGGAAGCAGTGTCAGCAGACCAGATCTTGAGCCAAAGAGCTCTTCTGGCAACCACAGACATGGTGGAAACCCTTGCCACCAGACGGATGATATCAAATAAGGCAGCAGAAACATAATTCTGGGCCTCAGAGATGTTGGCAAGGAGCACCCTGACGGACAGCCCGGTTAACCCATGTCGCAGCAAATGCTGGACGCATGGCAGTACCAGCAGTGGCAAAAATGGACTTCAAGTTTCTTGTCAGACCAGTCTTTCAGAGCGGACGCATCAGAAACTGGCAAGGCAGTAGACTTAGATAGCCAGGAGACAGGAGCATCCACTTTGGGGGGATGAACTCACTGTGCAAGCGCCGCCTCAGAGAAGGGGTAAAGCTTGGCAAATTTCTTGGAAACAGAGAAAATAAACCAAAACGATTGCAGAACTGTTCTCTTGTCTGTATCTTCATCAAGGAACAAATCTTTCTGGAGAGGGGGGCTAGCTGCAGCTAAGGAGAGGAGGTAGGCTCCACCCAGCATTCTCTTCAAGAATTGTTCCTGCCTGCTTAAAGGGGCGGTCGCCTACCCAAAGTTACAAGTAACCTATATTGGATGACAGAGAAAATCCCTACGTTCTCATGCACTTGAAATACCCTTGCACGTTGCTTTGCAATGCATTGGAAACCTCTATAGCATTCAAAGGGTTAAATGCCCAATTTAGTTAACCCATTGAGTGCCAGAGGGGTATGCAACACATTGTTTTGAATGTACCCCTCTGGCACTCAAAGGGTTAACAGGAATTTTACATGTCCCCAATGATGCAGATAGTTTACTCCAGAATAACTCCATTTCGCCCTTATAAATATAGGCCATAGTTACCAAATGTTTCCTCACTAGACATTTTATTTTAAATTATTGCAAAATATCCATTGTATGCTTATGTATAATACTGTGTGGAACTAAACTGCAATCAATCAAAGCGGTGACGAAACAGGTGAGGCTGATGTACCATAGTACACTATTGGGGCAACACAACTGCAGCATAGGGGACAAAAAAAGAAGCAAAATCCCTATTGATTTAAAATAGCGTTTTAACAAGTTGAGTGACAGTGATCTCCAGTGCACTGCAAAGCAATATATTGGAGACCTCTCTAGTATTCAAAGGGTTAAAAGTTCCATTTAAATCAGAGATTATTGATTTGTAACCTACAGTGCAGTTGGTTTGGTTGGTCTTCAGGGGGAGATGCACTAAGGCATAATAATGGTGTGATAAAGAGGAGACAATGGGAGAGATTTATATAAGTGGCGTTAAGCAAAAAGAAGCGTTAAAATTACTGTAACAATTTCTCCGATAGTTATAAAATGAATAACTAGGAGAAAAAAAACAAAGAGAAGGTGCTTCTAGTGCAATAAAGTTTTTTGAGGAACTTTTCACCAACCGTTTTAAGAAATGTACTCACAAGTTTATCATTCAACTCAACACTTATGTGTTAGCTGAAATCTACACATGAGGGATATTATCACTGTCCCCACAGCAGTATTGATATTCATTGGAGTATTTCCTTATTCAGCTGGGCTGCTCCTCGATACAACTCACCGGAAGTTTACAATATGTAGAAAAAACAAAGTGGGCGTCCAATAGTGCCTATTATCTTTATAGCAAATGCCTGAGTAAAGCATCAATTATACTCACAAAAGTGATGGTGGTGGAAGAGTATATACCCAACAACAACAATACAGGTATGCAGAGTTATTGAGCTGTCTCTGCTCAGGTATCCACGACTTGAGAGTGTAAAGTTCCACACAGGACTGCTTCTTAGTCTAGAAAAATTATTTAATATAAAAAAATATTCACAATACAAAATTGTAATAAAAGTAAGAATCTTAAAAACAAGGCTTGCTGGATATTTTTTCTACGTAAAATGAATAACGCCAGTTTAGGAAGGCTGTAAACTATGTAGCATGTTTTTCTTACAAAGTGGCGTAACGACATCTATATATACGGTAAAAGAATAAGCCTCATTGCATAATTTATGGTACCTCACACACAGAACATAATTTATGTCTCCTCAGAAAACAAACACACATTGAACAGAATGCCTCATTACATAATTTATGTCTCATTAGGAGACACAACTCCTATTGGGTGATTTAATGGGGACTTTACTGCTCCCATTGGGTGATTCAATGGGGGCATGTTTATCATACAGGGAGTTGGCCCGCCCCCTCCAGCTCGCCCACCACTATCCAACTGACAAAAAAAATATAGCTGCCACTCGCTCCTGAAGTAGGGGATATCAGTAACTTCTCCCTGTCCACACACACTCTCACTCAGGATCATGACCCCAAAAACACACTGTTTCACCTCCCACAGATAACTGTAACCCTCCATGCACTCTGTGTCAGTACGAGGGTGTAATGTTTCCATAAAATACAAACACTCAGGTATAAACTTAATAGCAACTCTTTTATTTAACTCTTTTCATCTCTTCAGTCACCTCACTAACTGTCTGTTTTCAACTGTCACTCCTCCACTTCCTGATTCCCTCCCTTTCTCCTTAAAGGGAGAGAGATGCTTTGCTGTATGTTACAGAGGGCAAGCCTCAAACACCACTTTCTATTTGTTCCCTCAGCATATTGCTACGTTGCCTCAGCTCAAGAGCCACCGTGTGTTATATTGCTATGTTACCTCAACTTAACTCTTTGAGTGCCAGAGGGGTACACAACGCATTGCAAAGCAATGTGTTGCGTACCCCTCTGGCACTCAAAGGGTTAAGTAAGGAGGAGTTACTGCTCCCACTGGGTGATTCAATGGGGGAGTGATTTAAATCATGCAGGGAGTTGGCCTGCCCCCATTATCCAGTCCACCCACCACTATCCAAGTAACTGAAAAAAAACACCACAGACACAAACACATCAGACAAAAAACACACTCAGTCACACACACTCAATCACACACTCACACTCTCACTCAATTATACACACTCAATCATGCACACTCACAATAATTCATACACTCACACACTCTCACTCACACACTCTGTCACTCACACTCTGTCACTCATGCTCTGTCACTCAATCACACACTCTCACTCAATCACACACTCTCACACTCAGTCACACACACTCAATCACACACTCACACTCTCACTCACACACTCTCACTCAATCACACACACACTTACACACTCACCTGCAATCACTCACACGCAATTACTCACTTTCGCACTCACACTCACATCCCGGGAGCCAGCACGATCCACCTTCCACCATAGTCTCACTCACACTCACTCACACCCCGGGAGCCAGCACGATCCACCTTCTACCATAGTATGTGCAATTACCACATTCATTTCAACTACATGAATGAATGCCACTCACTCACACACACACTCACTCAAACCCCGGGAGCCAGCACGATCCACCTTCCACCATAGTATGTGCAATTACCATATGCATATCAACTATATGAATGAATGCCACAGTGGAGGCATAAGTACAAACACAAACTCATTACAATGACACATAAGTCACCCCCTTATGACTCACTTCTGTGTGTGTGTCTCTGTGTGTGCCTGTGTGTTCCTCACTGTGTGTGTTGCATGTCTGTATCACACTCTGTGTCTGCATGTTGTGCATTGCATGTATGTGTGTATGACTGTGTCACTCTTTATGCATCTCAGTGCATGCGTGTGCATTTGCGTGTGTGTCTCTGTGTGTGTGTGTCTTACACCCATGTGTGTGCATTAATTCCCTATATATCCTGACGGGCAGCGCTGTCCCACATTGCTAGTTTGTAATAAATTATAAAGAAGTGTCACTATTTGCGACAATATGGCGACAGAATTTTCACCAGAATCTTAATACCAGGTATATACTGTCATTAACCCCTTAACGACCAGCTGCCGCAGCTCGAGGCCAGTAGTTGAGGGCCCCGGGTCAATTGTTTTTTATTTGATCATTGGGTTCCTGGGTCCCTGAACGGCGTGCAGTCACAAGGGGATCCAGAAATTCCATGATGTGCCAGGACCATCACCGGTACTTAAGTGGTGGAACAGGCGCGATGGTCCTGTCATGTCTAGGGTCATTAAGCATTCCAGGCATTAACATCAGAGTAATAATGCCATATTTATAAAAATGCTTTTAATCATTTATAAATCTGATCTGATATTAACTCCAGTTATGACTTAAGTACAATTCTTTAACCCTTTGAGTGCCAGAGGGGTAAGTAATGCATTGCAGAGCAAAACGTTGTGTACCCCTCTGGCACTCAAAGGGTTAAAAAGTACTAAGAATGTCTTTTATAAATCTTCCCCAATGTTTCCAGTGGGATAAAAATCTTTTATGTTATTCTATGGAGCCATTGCACTAAGATCTGTCAGGATGGAGACATAAAAGTGAACAGGGTCTATAGAATAACATAAGAACTGGAGACTGTATCACATAACCTCCTCTTTATCACATCCACCTGCTTTCTTTATAGTACATCAGCCTCGGGTGTATCAGAGGAGAAACAACCATTTCCATTAGCTGCCAGTAAATATTTATCTACTTTTATTTATATGAAAATATAATTCAAGCTAAAAGAGTCATGCTTGCATTTCAGAAATGAAATCTCCAATGAAATAGATGAGTAAAGAGATACTAGAGCAGTATCATCACTGTAGTAAATGCCTTTGAAATTCAATTCCATTTGTATGCAGTGCCTCTATTTCCTGTCTCTGTATGTCATTTTTCTTTCTAATTTCCACCTCACCAGTCCCTCCTTTTATCGCCTCCCCACTTCCTTTCTAATTCATTTTCCTAGCGCCTTGTCTTCAATAACACTCTCTTTGCATAGTGGAACAGGCTGCTAAAATGGATAGAAATAATATGTCTTTCCCCTGGCCAATGACTGGCGGAGGATGAAAGAATTTGTAGTACAGAAACAGCTGAAGGGCCTCAGATTGAACACCCCTAACCTAGGTTGCCTGTGGCGGGTTTGAAAACCCATCCCTAGCAGTGTATAGGAAAAGTGTATGCTGTCCCAATAGACTGAAGTTTTGCAGTTCATTCAGGGGATGCAAAGTGACAGCTGAGAAGGTCACTTTCTTGCTTTCTTTCTGGCTTTCCAGTTGATCCACTCACAGTGCAGTCCATCAGTTTCCCTAAAAGGTCTGCTCCCAGAGGCAGGCACTATGCACGTGATAATTGCTCTTTAAGATGTTCTAGAACAGAGCTTGCCAATCTGAATGTTTTCGGTTTGATGGGAGCTGAAGTCCAGCAGCACCTGGAAAAATGCAGGTTGCCCAACCCTCTCATAAAATCAGTTTCTCTGTGTGATAGTGAAAGTTTTGACCCTTTAAGTATCAGAAGGGTGTGCAACTGTAGTGACCTGGACTAATCCAGTCAGCATCTGGAAGTCTGTCACTATATGTTTGGTCACTTACATACCTTAAACCCATGATCTTTCATATATGTATTCTCTTACCTAGTCTTTTGTGTATTCCCTGAGCACATGTGAAGGTATAGGCCCTAAGCCTAATGTGGTAGTATCACATTCTCCATTTTATTTCCATGTGTATGTGTATTGTCTAGCATAGCACCATCTTTTGGTCAGAAAGCTAATTACTTGTTTCATTCACACTAATGTTAACATTTTCCCTGTGTATTACTGTACATCTCATCATCATCATCCACATGGTTAAGCTGTGGGAGTGAGTCTAATGAATCATGTGACCTCCTAGAGCCACTCAAGCCCCCTTGATTGCTCTGGAGGAGGAATTCCAGGAGCAGCCCTCTGGATAGAGGGTCTGTAACCCTGTAGTTTTAAAAAGTCACACTTCGGTGTGTGAAGAGAGCAGACACACTTCAGTGTCAGTCCAGTCAGTCAGTCACAGGCCTTATCCTTTACTAAGAAAGCCTAAAGCAAGTATTCAGCATATCTTCCAGCCTGTTTATCACCTGTTCACCCAAGTTAGCAGGGATTATATACGTGCCTTCTCTCTACAGTCTGTGGGACAATACTATTATATAAAATAGCCCATAGCAAGCTGTCTTGGAAATTGAGGGTCATCCCGCCAGCAGCGCCAAAGTTTCCTACGCATTCTCTACAAGCACGTACCCTGTCTAATAGGGACTCCAGTCATGGGATGCAGGTATTCAAGTCAAGCAAGTGCATTTATTACTACTCAGTTATTCAAGGCCTCTGTAAAACTCCATTCACCTGCTTCAGAAGACCACTCACCACCAGCTTCATCATTTACCACTACTGTGATCTGGATTTCCTGTGTCCTGCCAATAAAGAGCAACGGTTACCCCCGAGACTGGGCGTCTGGAGTACTCATTGCTACAGGTACCTACGTGGGGGCGGGTAATCGGGACACACACATATGTGGATGCCACCTGGGATTGGGCCCATTACATCCCTCGGCCATAGTGAACTGCCAACCACGTGACACCTTAAAGGGCCAGCAACACCTAACAACCCCAGGCCACCACATAAGTTTTGGCGTCACGAACAGGATGAATCTATGTGCCGTATAAAGAGACTTTCCTTGTATTGCTGTGGAACTACAAGTCCCATAAAGTCATTAATAGTACTTCTGATAAAGTGAGGGTGCTGTCCCCTTGAATGAGAGACTATCGCTTTGAATCTGTGTGGTGTGAATTGCAAGCATCTTCTATTGTGGACTGCAAGAGTTACCTACACTTGTGTGGAGCAAAGGATTGTGCTGCTGTGTTAGTGTGTGATCATCTACTGCCATTGTACATTATGCTGCTACCAGAAGAGCATACAAGAGGTTAACTGTGTCCCTCCAACTTCTGGGCACTGTAGCTCCGCCCACCTGCAGTGTGTTCAGCTCCTCCTCTCTTCATCTCTGCAAAGTGGAACGATTCTGTATTGTCCTTGTGCTAGAGGGGAAGGATTTCTTAGCTGCACCTGATAGAGTTGCTAGGCACTGCCATCTTGCACAGAGTACCAGACCCTCAGCACTATCACCACTGCTGCATTGCTCATCTCTCCTGTTCTCCTATCATTCAGTGTGCTGCCCCAGTTATTTTCTTCAGCCTGTTTGTGTCTGCATTTCCTACTCATTGCTGCAGTGAGCACAGCATCTGTCATCCCAGCTATACAGATAAGTGCAGCTCTTCCTTTTCACCAGTGTTACATAAAGGAAAGAAAGTTGTATATTCAGAGACTGTGTTTTTGCATAAATAATTTTTCTTAAAGCAACAGCAGCCATATTTTTCTTAAAGAGACAGTACACTCATTTTTGTGAAAAATGTCTACCTCTTCTCAAAGTGACCAGGCTGGCACTAGCAGTTCTGCATCATCATCCGCCAGTGTCCCTGCACCTCCAGTTACAGCTGCTGCACCAGTTCCAGCCCCTGTTATAGCAACAGGAATGCCTTTCTTCATAGGAACCTCTTATCTCCCAAGTTACCGAGGGGATCCTCATACCCTTGGTGCATTTAAAGAAAAGATATTGCGTACCCTTGAACTTGTGTCACTTTCTCCCAATCAGCAGGTTCAGCTTCTCCTAGGTCAACTTGATGGTCCGGCTGCAGAGGAAGTCCGTTCCTGGCCATCTACAGAAAAGACCAGCGTTGACCAGATTCTCACTCGTCTCAGGAAAGAATTTGAAGTCCAATCACCAACTGAGGTTCGTCTTAAATTTTATGACAGACGTCAGAGACCTGGGGAAAACCTGAGAGAATATGCCTTAGCTCTGCAGTCTGCATACAGATCTTTGTGCCAAGTAGACACCCTCGACCCTGTTGCTGCTGAGAGCATGATCACTGATAGATTTATAGAAGGTGTTGATTCCAGACTAATACAGAGCCAACTCCGCATGCTAGCAGCTCAGAACCCAAACATGTCCTTTCTAGACTTTAAAACTTTGGCCCTGCGTGTAGTGGGAACTGACTCACCTTGTTATACTTCTGCCACTTATTCTCCAGACCTGGCTGGTGGAATTTCTACTGCATCCCCACTGCCTCCTGTTCTGCCTATGCAGGCTACTCAGACTGTCCAATCTACCCCTGTTACTACCCCTACTACTACTGATGTACTTGCCCAGGTTGTTGACTCTCTGTGTCAAGCTTTAAAAGAGTTAAAGGGTCAGCCCTCATCCCGTGAGTCATCTTTATCCAGGACATTGTCTCCAGAACCCCGTTCTAACCGGCCAAGACCTGATAGGCCCCCTCCTGAAAGGTCTCCACGACATGAACCTCCTTATTGTACTTACTGTGAACGTCCTGGGCATTACAAATACCAATGCTACCAGTTAAACGGGCCACTCCCGAGGCCAAGGGCCGCCCCTCGGGTAGTGAATCCAAGGGCCCAGAGGGACAATCGCAATGGATTTCCAAGTTCATCTCGAAGTGCCCGTACATAACTATTTGTATTGATGGTGTACCATTAGAAGCGTTAGTGGACACTGGTTCACAAGTCACCACCATTGAGCGACAAGCCTTTGAAAAGTATTGGGACTCTGACATACTTAATCCTGTGGGTAAAGCCAAGTTACCTTTAATAGCAAGTAATGGTCAACCTATTTCCCAGCTAGGCTACTGGGAACCCACCATCCGTATTGGTGATCGTCAGTTACCAGGTCAAGGTGTAATTGTTACTGAGGCTCAGGGAGAGACAACAGCAGTAGTGCTAGGCATGAATGTTATCCGCCATGTATTTACTGAATTGCTAGCTGCCTTGCATGCCTCTCTCCCTTCTGCTTCTTCCCATTACAGACAAGCTGTTCAGCGGACCATTAAAGTGCTCTGTGCCCAGCAGAAGTTCTCAAACCATAAAGGTGAAATTTGCCGAGTCCGTATCCAGGATGTAAGACCAGTTACCTTAAGTCCGAACAGCGAAACACTAGTCTGGTGTCGAGCTCGTCCAGGTATAGATAATTCAGATTATGCAGCTTTTCTTGATCCCATCCAGATTGAAGGACAGCCACTGGTAAAAGCTGCCAGAAGTATTGTCACCGTCTCAAACGGTAGAGTACCAGTACGACTAGTCAACCTGAGTGATGCACCTGTAGACTTGTACAAATTCAATTCAGTTGCTCAACTGTACCACCTGGATCCAGAAGACCTCCTGGATGAAGAGACGCTTGCTCACCAAAAGTCAGTTAAAGCCACTCCCAAAGGTAACCACAAACCAACTACCTTCTGGTACAATGAACTCAATGTTGGAGATGCCAACACACCTATTGAAGACATAAATGGTGTCGTTAAAGTTGCTAAGCGACACAGTGAAGCTTTCAGCAAGCACGCTCTAGACTTTGGGAAGACTAATTTGATCCAACACAAGATCAACACAGGTGATCATCCTCCTATCAAGGTAAGACACCGTCCCATACCTCCTGCAAACTACCAGCAAGTAAAGAAGCTGATTAAGGAGATGAAAGACACCAAAGTCATTCAAGAAAGCCAAAGTCCTTGGGCTGCACCCATCGTCTTAGTGAAGAAGAAGGATGGTAACATCAGATTCTGCGTTGACTACAGAAAACTGAACAATGTCACCCACAAAGATGCCTATCCTCTTCCAAGGATTGAAGAATCCATCACTGCTCTTGGCTCAGCTGCATACTTCTCAACTCTCGACCTAACCAGCGGTTACTGGCAAGTACCCATGGCTCCTGAAGATAGAGAGAAGACAGCTTTCACTACTCCAATGGGACTCTACGAGTTCAATGGCATGCCGTTCGGGTTGTGCAACGCCCCCGCAACATTCCAGAGACTAATGGAAAGATGTCTTGGCCACATTAATTTCCAGAGCGTCCTGTTGTATCTTGACGATGTCATTGTGTACTCTCGTACATATGAAGATCACTTAAACCATCTTGCAGAAGTGTTCCAAGTGCTCATTGAGCATGGTCTGAAGATCAAGCCATCAAAATGTTACCTTCTGAAGCCAAGGGTCAGTTACTTGGGTCATGTCGTCAGTGCTGAAGGAATCCAGCCTGATCCGGAAAAGATTTCTGCCGTGAAAAATTGGGACACCCCAAGAACTGTGAAGGAAGTCAGAAGTTTCCTAGGATTTGCAGGCTACTACCGCCGTTTTATACCTAACTTTGCCAAGGTAGCAGAACCACTGACAGAACTTCTACGTGGTTGTCCTAGAGAAAACTATAACAGAAGATTTCCAATTGATTGGTCTGAGAGACAAGAGACTGCATTCCAGAAATTGAAAGACCTGTTGACTTCTCCTCCAATTCTAGCGTATCCTGACTACAGCCATCCTTTCCGTCTCTACACGGATGCCAGCTATCAAGGCTTAGGAGCTGTATTGTCACAAGTCCAAGACAACAAAGAGAGAGTCATCGCTTATGCCAGCCGAAGTTTGAGAGGTGCCGAGAAGAACGATAACAATTACAGTTCGTTCAAGTTAGAGCTGCTAGCTCTTGTGTGGGCCGTTACCGAGAAGTTCAAAGATTACCTCGCAGCCACACCATTCACCGTTTACACGGACAACAATCCTCTCGCTCACCTTAATACTGCACGGCTAGGTGCACTTGAACAGAGATGGGCTTCCAGATTGGCAAATTACTGCTTTGACATCAAGTACCGCAGCGGTAAAACCAACATCAATGCAGATGTATTATCCCGTTTGCCCATAGGAGAAGAACCTCCTGATGAAGAAGACATGTGGGAAAATGTTGAGATGCCTCCCTTCTATCAAAGGTTTGCTACGCAGAATGTCATCGCTGCTACACAGACTGATAAAGGTCCTCAACAGAAACCTGACCCAATTCAAGATCCACCTAGATGGCAAACTCTCCAGAACGAATCTCGAGTTTTAGGTGAGATCTATGATTTCTTAACTTCTGGAAGAACACCTGTCAGACTCAGAAGACAGTATCCAGATACTGAACTCAAACGCCTATGGAGACAGCGGAAAAGGCTCTTCATTCAAAAAGGCCTCATCATACGTAATACCTTGGATCCTGTTTCAGGAGAGAGAATACACCAAATTCTCATCCCCAGAAGAGATGCAAAAATTGTGCTTGACGCTTACCATGACCAATCAGGACATTTTGGCGTACATAAAACTGAAGCTACCATACGCCAGCGCTTCTACTGGATCGGAATGCGAGCAGATATTGAAAATTGGTGCAGCGAATGCCCAGCTTGCAACCTGACTAAAGCCGGAAAGAAAGAGGCTAGAGCGCCATTGCATCCAATCAACTCTCACAGACCAAATGAGCTAGTTGCTCTGGATCATGTGAAATTGGCACCTACTCGTTCAGGATATACCTATGCTCTCACAATGGTGGACCACTACTCTAAGTGGGTCGTAGTCGTTCCAGTGAAGGATATTACTGCTCGTACTACAGCTGCTGTATTTTATCGTGAGTACGTGAGACATTATGGTTGCCCTGAAGCAGTCCTAACAGATCGTGGACCTGCCTTTGAGTCACAACTCTTCCAAGAGCTCTGCCAATTCCATGAGTGTAAGAAGCTACGTACAACAGCTTACCATCCACAAGGGAATGGACTTTGTGAGAAGATAAATCAAGTGTTTATTAACATGCTGAGAACGGCATCAGTAACCAAACAGGCAGAATGGCCACAACTACTGGATGAACTAGTGGAGATTTACAACAACACCACTCATTGTTCGACAGGCTACTCGCCATACTATCTTATGTTTGGTCGCCAAGGTCAGCTGCCTAAGGATCGAGCTTTAGGAATTCAAGTTCCTGATGTGATTAATCCCTTGCCAAAGACCGACTGGGTTTCTGAACATCAACGTCGCATCCATGAAGCTAGAGAGGTAGTTGATCACAGAATGAACGAAGCTCATCGTAGGCAAGAAGAGTGTTATAACCAGAGAGCCAATGCTACGCCACTGCATGTGGGAGATAAAGTATGGTTACGTAAATACCACCGCTCTGACAAACTCGTTTCACTCTGGGAACAAGAACCCTACACTGTTACAGGTATCCCATACCCTGATTCAGATGTCTATGAGGTCAAGAAGCCCGGAATGGCTCCTCAAACAGTTCACAGGAATCGCATGAAACTCTGTACTAAGGAAGACCTTATGGTTATGTCTTCTCCTTCACAACCAGTCATGCCAGTCTACACACCAGCTCCTGTAACTGAGACACCACCAAGACAGTCCTCTGTGGAAGAATCAATTCAGAACTCTCCATTCATAATTCCAGGCTGTTATCAATGGGTACCAGTTCCTGTTCAAGTTCCTGTACAAGTTCCAGCTCAAGTTCCTGCTTCAATTGCTACTCCTGTACCAGCATCAGAAGAACTACCTCATTACCACGTTCCGGATTCTGAAGAAACTCAAGTGCTGAGGCGTTCAGAGCGAAGTACCAAAGGAACCCCACCTGCCCGTTACAGGGATTAAAGAACTATATCCTTTCCATGTGTATATACTGCTTTGCCTGTATACATATATGTCTGACTTTATTTAGTTAGCTAGTTCGCCAGTTTGCAACAGTTTAAGCCTCTAGTACCTGGTAACTACCATGCACATTGTTCCTGGTTTACTTGCATAGTTATACAGCCTATGGACTACTAAGGACTGTTCCTTTACTCAAAAGTGCCTTTTCCCAGAGCCTTTCCATGGACAATGCCTTATTGCCGAAAGAGACTCTACCTAAATTGCACAATATCTACTGTTCTATTGTTTTGCACATTTTCATTGTTATTTTCATGTGTTATTGCATTGCTCTTTATGGTATATTTTCCATGTCATTTCACTTTTTCATTGTCATTGTATTTCAGGTGCTACCCCACATATACATGTGCATTTCTAAGTTTCCTCCTCATATAGACGCCGAGGACGGCTTATTTTTAGTGAGGGTGTTTGTAGTGACCTGGACTAATCCAGTCAGCATCTGGAAGTCTGTCACTATATGTTTGGTCACTTACATACCTTAAACCCATGATCTTTCATATATGTATTCTCTTACCTAGTCTTTTGTGTATTCCCTGAGCACATGTGAAGGTATAGGCCCTAAGCCTAATGTGGTAGTATCACATTCTCCATTTTATTTCCATGTGTATGTGTATTGTCTAGCATAGCACCATCTTTTGGTCAGAAAGCTAATTACTTGTTTCATTCACACTAATGTTAACATTTTCCCTGTGTATTACTGTACATCTCATCATCATCATCCACATGGTTAAGCTGTGGGAGTGAGTCTAATGAATCATGTGACCTCCTAGAGCCACTCAAGCCCCCTTGATTGCTCTGGAGGAGGAATTCCAGGAGCAGCCCTCTGGATAGAGGGTCTGTAACCCTGTAGTTTTAAAAAGTCACACTTCGGTGTGTGAAGAGAGCAGACACACTTCAGTGTCAGTCCAGTCAGTCAGTCACAGGCCTTATCCTTTACTAAGAAAGCCTAAAGCAAGTATTCAGCATATCTTCCAGCCTGTTTATCACCTGTTCACCCAAGTTAGCAGGGATTATATACGTGCCTTCTCTCTACAGTCTGTGGGACAATACTATTATATAAAATAGCCCATAGCAAGCTGTCTTGGAAATTGAGGGTCATCCCGCCAGCAGCGCCAAAGTTTCCTACGCATTCTCTACAAGCACGTACCCTGTCTAATAGGGACTCCAGTCATGGGATGCAGGTATTCAAGTCAAGCAAGTGCATTTATTACTACTCAGTTATTCAAGGCCTCTGTAAAACTCCATTCACCTGCTTCAGAAGACCACTCACCACCAGCTTCATCATTTACCACTACTGTGATCTGGATTTCCTGTGTCCTGCCAATAAAGAGCAACGGTTACCCCCGAGACTGGGCGTCTGGAGTACTCATTGCTACAGGTACCTACGTGGGGGCGGGTAATCGGGACACACACATATGTGGATGCCACCTGGGATTGGGCCCATTACATCCCTCGGCCATAGTGAACTGCCAACCACGTGACACCTTAAAGGGCCAGCAACACCTAACAACCCCAGGCCACCACACAACAAATTGCTTCACAGTGTGTTGCACACCCCTCTGGTACTTAATCCTTTCAGCGCCAGATGGGTACATAAAGCATTGCTCTACAAAGCGTTGCGTACCCCTATGGCACTGAAAGGTTTAAAGGGTTATTCTGGAGTGGCTAGGCTCCTTATTTGTCTGCAGTGGCCACTTAATTCACACAGTTGTCCCACTGGTGCAGTGCCAGTGCTCCCTACAGATCATGTGTCAGGCAGAAGCCGGTTGCGGGGCTCCTGCTGATACAGCTATGCAGCATGCTGGGATGCCAAGGATTGCTGGGAACCAGAAAAGAGGATTTTCCCAGCAGTCATGCCACAATAAAAGGCTTACACCTTTAAAAGATACAAAACCCTATTTAGTTACCAAAAAAAGAAAAGATAAAAAAATGACATTCCTAGCAAGAATCCTTAATTACACAAAAGGCACTGGCATTGTTAATCTGTGAAAAGTGACTCCCACACCAGCTATAATGCCTTGAAGCTTTTCATGCTAAGAACATCAGAACACTGCTCGTCTTTCTTCAGGCTCTTTTTTTTTTTTCTTTTTAAGAAAATGTACAGTACCTGATTGACCTGGAAGGATTCTGTGCAGGGGAGCTCATTCCAAGCCACCACATACCAGAGAATATTTTCATTTTAAATGTAAATGTTTGCCTAGAGCTAAACTCGTGCAGAGGATATTATGCAAATAAGCCAGTCTACTTCACGGTTTATCAGAGGAGACTAACACTGACAGAAATAATTCCCTTCACATCATACCCAAAGAGATCAAATGATTCTGCAAAGTTTAGGGGTGCGACCAAGAGTGTTGTCTAATTAGCTAGAAGCAATGGAGGGGCAATGATAACCATTTTACAGACAAGCCAGTTACAGGCAGTGGCGTAACAATAGGGGTCGCACCTGCGACCAGGCCTGTCCGCCCCCTGCAACTCCGTCTGTAACTTAGCTGATCTCCCACTCCGGCCGCCGGCGCGCCACTCTAGTAATACAGAGCGCTGGGAGATGACATCATTGCTAGAGCGGCGCGCGGGAGCTTCTGTTCTACAGATCTTTGCCGAAGGAGGCACAGATCTGTCAATCCACACCGCTAGACCAGGGACTGGAGGTAGGGGTATTGTGGAAGGGGCAATATGGAGATGAAGGGGCACTGTGGAAGGGGCATTGTGGAGATGAAGGGGGCAATGTGGAGATGAAGGGGGCATTGTGGAAGGGGCAATGTGGAGATGAAGGGGCATTGTGGAAGGGGCAATGTGGAGATGAAGGGGCAATGTGGAAGGGGCAATGTGGAGATGAAGGGGCAATGTGGAGATGGGGGCATTGTGGAAGGGGCATTGTGGAGATGAAGGGGGCATTGTGGAAGGGGCAATGTGGAGATGAAGGGGGCACTGTGAAAGGGGCATTGTGGGGATGAAAGGGGCATTGTGAAAGGGGCAATGTTGAGATGAAGGGGGCAATGTGGAGATGAAGGGGGCATTGTGGAAGGGGAAATTTGGAGATTGGGGGGCAATGTGGAGATGAAGGGGGCAATGTGGAGATGAATGGGCAATGTGGAGATTGAGGGGCAATGTGGAAGGGGCAATTTAGAGATTGGGGGCAATGTGCTTGAGGGGGCCAATGTGGTCGGGGGGGCCAATGTGGTCGGGGGGGGCCCATGGCAATTCTTGCACCAGGGCCCTGTGGCTTCTAGTTACGCCTCTGGTTACAGGCCACACTAACAGCAACATTCTAACAAATATGTTTCGTCGTCATCTTTGTAAAAATATTAATTCTTCATCCCTAGATTCTAGTGAGGTTTCCATTCCAAACAAAAGAGAAAAACAGGGGGCGCCCCTAGTGCAGAAAATCCTGGATTCGATCCACCACCAAAACACCCTACATGTGGATACTCTCAAGGGTAATGGCTGTCAGTCACATATACATACCTCCCAAGTGTTCCTCTTTAGGAGGGACAGTCCCTCTTTTAGACCCAAATCCCCCTGTCCCTCTTTCTCACCCTGGTGTCCCTCTTTTTAGGAGATCAGACTATGTGGTGTGTATATAAGTGTAGCATATTGCTCCACAGAAATAAAACACACATTATTGCTTGTTTAAACATAATTATATATGTTTATAAATGAGTCTATGTAAATAAAATACTATGGTCTTGCTATAAGTAATTTATTAGATCACACAAGAAGGTGTCAATAGGTCGTGAAATAGACTAAAATTATGTGGTTATGCCCCGTCCACCAGTCACACCCCCAGCTACACCCCCTAAAACACAAGTGTCCCTCTTTGGCCATTTGAAATGTTGGGAGGTATGCATATATAATTAGCAGGATATCTGGGTAATGAAACCGACCCAGAACAGTATACAGGAGGTTCTCCAACAGAAAACCAAACAGAGGGCACCACAATAGTGTTATATGGCATAAGTCATAAAAGTGGAAGATAAAAATTGCACTCACATGAATTGGTGGTCAGTGGAGGCCTATTCCAAGCACTGACTGAACAGGAATACAGAGAATATCTCCCATCTCCACTTGGGTATCTGCAAGTGCAGGATCGGATGTGACAGATGGAGGGAGGACCCACTCTTCAAATGTGAAATTCCAATATAAATTTAATAAAAGTATAACTTACATAGCATAAAATAAAAAAATACAACAGTATTACAATAATCTAAAAATATCCCACTTACGTGTTTCACAGTGAATGCACCGCTTTATTAATGCATGAGGCTCTGCAATACATTGGCACCCGCTCGAACATCCAGGGTAACCTGCCTGCACTTTAACTCCTTAAAGACCAGATTGGGATGAAATGGATTTATTTACTATGCACTGGACCCCCCTCTAGTCCTAAAGGGTTAAGAGAAATGTAGAGAGAACTGTCTGGGCACAGTTATTTTTTTTTTTTTTACAAACCTTGCCATCTTTAGGTATATTTATAAGTATACTTTTTTGTGGTATAGTGGGTTTTGTATGCAATTCTATTTAATTCATTATGTGTATTGTAGCAATGCGTTAGACACCCCTCTAACACTTAAGGGGTTAAAAGCTTAATTTAAATGAATGTGACTATTCATTTGTCCTCTGTTGTATAGTTGTTTTGCTCCAGAATTGCTCCTCTTATGACTAGGGTTGCCACCTTTTCTTCAAAAAAATACCGGCCATGGCATTCCCTCCATAGACTTAACATTGGACAGAAGCCAATTTTTTACCGGCCTGACCCAGATGTGAAATATGGCTTTGGGTACTGATAAGTGAAATATCAACATGATATCTGTGCTTCTTTACCATAGCAGGGTTTTTTTTTGCCTGGCAAAATTCACCCATAATTGATCCATGCTACCATAAATTAAAAGTTGTTGCCATTTTCCTTTCACACAGCTGATGTGTTGCTAGTATTTAAGAGGAGATTTCACCACGGTTTTAGGTCATGTGACTACACATATATAGAAGTCTATACATATTTTGCACCCAGCACACAGGTATGTGTGTTAGCCTTTTTCTAAACAACTGAGAGTTCTTCAGTTAATGTATTTTAAAGCAGTGTTTCTCAACTAACAGTTCTTGGACTTGTGCACGTCCCTGGTAGTGCCAGTTCTGGTTCCTGGACTGTACTTCAAAATATGTAAATTACTTAGGGCCATATGTTCAAAAGAAAAGGGAAGGAGATTTAGGGCAAACCATTTGCACTATGGGGCAAACTAAAAATTTGCATTGATTTAAATGGGGGATTTTAACCCCTTAAATGCTGGAGAGGTGGGGTGAGTTTATTTTCCTTCACACCGTGTTCCTCCCACTTCCTGCCCACTTCTCCTCCTTCCCACCCTGTTCATCCCACTTCCTGCCTACTTCTCCTCCTTCCCACCCTGTTCTTCCCACTTCCTGCCCACTTCTCCTCCTTCCCAACTTGTTCTTCCCACTTCCCGCCCACTTTATGACACTGATGAGTAAGCCTTGCCCACCCTATCAAGCCACACCCCTTTATTATGTGAATCAGGTAATAGATATCCTCTGTTGGACAGCACATGAGCCCGCTCTGGGGGATTAAGGGGAAAACGTTCCCAGGTATACTTATAGAGTGCCACTTTCACTGCCTGCTGTGGCAAAGATAAGTACTCAGGATTGTTACATGGCTTAATTCCATTTGAGTTTCATAATGTTACCTATGTTTCTTTGCTCACTGAACTTTGCTCATTTTACTGGCTGCAGTGCTTACAAAGGACATTTGCATTTTCCAGCATATGGTACTTTCAACACTCATGAATATATATATATTTAAAACACTATAAGGTTTCACTAGTTTCTTACACCACTGTACAACTACTAGTATATTGGTAAACTATAGTGAAGTGATTATATATTATAGTAAAAAAATTGCTTCACTATTCATAACAGACATTGCTGTAATATGGAATGTGTCTAATCCATCCTAAATCTAGATGGAAGGCACCTTATATCTGCCAGCATAGCTCCATTTTTGGGAAAAGGGCAATAAAATTGTGTTAATGACATTTCTAAGAAGTTCCTGCTATCCTGCTTGCTGTAATAATCGTGTCTGCTTCAAATGAAACACTTTGCATATTTAAAGAGGCTGCCAAGCACTTCAGACCCACAAAGAACTCTGCAGTACAAAGAATGCATCTATCTGGCTTTTAGGTATCAACCTTTTATTTTTATCTTCACTGAATATTTCATTGGATGATGCTTTCACAGTGAATCACCTTCATCTAAATATATGCCAGGGTGGACTAAGTCTGGGCCACATGATCAGAAAGCCATAAGTCTGAGGGCAGCATTATATTTTAATGATAATGACAATGAATTACAGACTCAGCTATTCAAAAATATGGATTTATTGATTGATTGATCAAGTTAGTGGGAATACTGATATATAACCGACATCTATGACATTCTTGTACTGTAGAAGGCAAGGGGTTATGTCTTACTGGCCTACCAGTTCATGTGTGCTAGGTAACTTGATACAAAAAATATATTTTTTAATTATCTCGGAAGGCCATATGCTGGGGTAAGGAAGGCCTCACTTGGCCCACGGGCCACGCATTGGATGCTCATGAATTCAGTGATGATTAATGAGATTTCTACAACTACACTGCTGGTTCTTTTGGGGAAGGAATCTTTCACAAACTCTTCACTCAAGTGGTAAGCAGCACATTACAAAGCAACATGTTGCAAACACTTTTGGTTCTCCGGGGGTTAAATCAGTGATAATAATTAAGTTGGCATAAAACAGACATACACGGGAAGACATTAAAATGTAATTTGCTAGATATGGACAAGAATACACATATTTTCCTTCATGCCATTCATGATTTACCAACTGGTGAACGTTTTCTTAAATTCACTCATTTATCAAAGATGATGTTGCCAAGAGATTACGTGCCATTTAATGCACTTTTTTAACCTTTCACATGATTAGCAATGAACTGAAGAAGTCTTTAGTAGCCAAGGAGGTTAATGAGCAAGTTGGCAAAGAAAGACAGAAAATACAGACATAAAGGGCTAGACTTGTCTGGCTAAATGTATTATTTTTTATCAAAATATTTCCCTATAGACTACAGTAGGGATTTTTGAGATCCAATCTATTGATAACTTGTCACTTGTAATATAAATAAGACCAAAAAGAGAATACCATAGGGATACAAATGATGAGTGATGTAATAAAATGTTTCTTAACCCTGTCCTCAAATGTCCCAAACAGAGCAGATTTGAATGCTATTCTTTGTTTAAGCACAGCTGGGTTAAATCTCTGGCCCAGTCATTTAGACCCAGTCATCTGACCCCAGACATGGACCTCTATAAAACCTGACTTGTTATTGATATCAGAGCTCAAGGATAAGAAAAACTGGCCAGACAAACTGAGAGAAATGTTTTTAATGTTTGTCAGTGAAAGAAATATAGAGGGTTTGCATGAAAAGTTAAATATAGTGAATATTAAAGGGCAATTATAATATTTTCAATAAATCTGTCAGCCATCAGGTGGTAGGCTGGAAAAAAAAACAGAAGTATGTGTCTCTCAGTAACAAACTCCTGGATTGCACATTCATTCCCCACAGACATGTTGTGTCAGGCTTTAAAGCCAGAAACATAGGATCTATGTGGACATGGATTGCACAAGCAGAGGCGTAACTAGAAGTCACCAGGCCCTGGTGCAAAAACTGTCTTGCCCCCCCACCACTTTGCCCCCATTGGCCACCTCCACATTGCCCCCAATGTCAACCTCCCCATATTGCCCCCAATGTTCACTCTCCTCATTGCCCCAATGTTTACCTCTCTACACTGCCCCCACTGACTCCCAGTATTCATCTCCTACCCCCCTGGTGGTCCAGCAGTGTAGCAGGAGAGGTCTGTGCCTACTTCTGCACAGACCTCTATTAGCAGTTGGAGCTCCCACGCTGTCCTCTCTACAGTAATGCAGAGCACTGGGAGATGATGTCATCTCCCAGAGCTCTGTAGTACTAGAGTCCTGGAAACAGAGGGTGCTCAGCTGTTAATAGAGGTCTGTGCCAAAGAAGGCACAGACCTCAGCTTGTTGCGGGCCAGGCACCTGGAGTGACAGGCCCGGTCGAAGTTGCTACCCCTGCGACCCCTGTTGTTATGCCACTGTGCACAGGAAAGGAAACGGTCCTGCATGATGCATCATAGATACACCTGGGAGCATTAAGGGTCTCTTTTCAGAAACAGTTCTGCTCATCTACAGGGGCTCACTATGCAGTCCCAGCTTAATTACCAAGACTGTTAACAGGGGAGCAGATCTGCCTATAGGTAAACTGTTTGATGATATTTGTCTTTTCAATGGAGTATGCTGTAGCATGCATGGTAGTGTAACATGTTGGTTAAGCCAAATAGGTGACTGTCTCTGAGACTAGTCCTATGAATAAAGTTATCCAAATAACAATTGTCAGAAACATTTATTCCTAGATATAGCCGGGTACCTCTTCCAGTGACATTTGCACATAACAAGGAAGATGCCCATGTATCGCATACAATGTTTCTTTCTTCCAGTGTGTTTAATCTAAATCCAGTGCCACATTTCCCATTAGGCAGGGAAGGCAACAGCGTAGTCCAACAAGTTTTGAAGGGTGCCTCATATGTGTTGTCCACACTCACATTCTAAGTTTTTTGTGTGGTCAGAATAATCACAGTGCCCCTCATTTATGGTTGCTAGTTTGATTACCTGTGTACATACACCTTTACTGGCCATTATGTAACTCCTTTCGGTACTAGAGAGGTCTTCAATGTACTGTGAAGTTAGTATCTTTTAGCATGCTGATATTTATAGGCTAAGAGTATTTTTGTGCAATGCAACCGTGGGTTGAGCTAGGTGTGGAGTCCAGTAGGGAACTGTGGTCTGCTTGGACCCCATTGCAGTCTGTGGCTCTGCAGGCCAAATGATCCTCATTGACAAAGCTGACAAAGCTAGAAGTGTGCACATGGGGATTACAGGATTTCTCATACAAAGCATATCTGCCTTGCATTTTGTGGCTGTCTTCCCTTGCAACAAAGTAAAACTGATTTGCACATTGCTATTTATTCTCTATAGTTGCACAACATAGTGTAAATATGATTGATCAGCAACTATATTGGTATTATCCTAAAGGACAAACATTTACGAGTGGCTCATTTTTAAGGAGTACTTATCACAACACTTTCTTTGTCTATGCACATGTACTGCAGCATATGGACTTCCCACGTTAACAAATAGATGCTCATATGCACACTTACAGTAACCAGGACTAAAGTAGTTGCCTAAATGTCAGGGAAAACAGTTTAAATTACATGTGTTAACTATGCAATGTATCCCACCACCTCCTGGTTGCTGCAGCTAGATGCAAGTAAGACTGCTTAATAATTATGAGTGATTTCTATAAATCAGGTGATACAACTGCCAGTATAACTCTACCTTTTAACCACTAGGAAAATTGTACATTCACTGCACAAATAAACTCACTGACCTCACTTATATAAAAGTACTACATGTGCAAACCATCAGTCAGTATGGATTGATGCAGAAAGTAAAGAATTCTTGTAGATTCTGAAATAGACCACTCAGAAGGGCTTCAGTCACAAAATTCTTGACTTACCTTTTATTAGTTAAGTAAAACCATAAAGCTTGGTAGAGAGAAAAGAATTATATTTAAAATAACTACTGAAATAGTAAAATAAAAGTCTGACTGCTATGAGGGACTCTATATATAAGAGAACCTCAATCTCAGCATACAAATATACCAGCACCATAATAGTATATACAAGAAATAATAAAGAAAGAAAGAAAGAAAAAAGAAGTGAAATTATTTTCACGAAACGCAATGAGTGTTTTCTTTTAACCCCTTAAGGACCCATGACGGTCCTGGCACGTCATGGGTTGGAGTGTAATAAGGACTCATGACGTGCCAGGACCGTCATGGATTTCAGGGCTCCACATGCAGCTGTACACCATCTGGGGAGCCCTGATTCGAATCGAAACATTTTAAAAAATGGTCCGTGCTCCTTAAGTGCTGGCCATGTGTGCCTGGTCCTTAAGGGTTTAAAATAGAGATGTTCATATTCACCCTAGTGTGATTATTAATACTTTTTGTATTTTATTGGCCACTATTGGTCCTAGCCTTGTTTCTTAGGGGTCTATTTGGATTACAAGTAGGGTTGGTTATACCTCTATTTGTAGTCCTAAAAAGCCCTGGTCCTGAATCATTGGTAGTGGTGATCGAAGGACACATAAGAGTGGATAACCATCCTGGGGTTTACACCAGGCAAGTGTTATATGCTTGAGGCGGTACATTTAGCCTCAGAAGAATGTGAGTACATTTCCTGTAAGAGCACATTGGGTGAAAGTGAAGGCCATATATTTCTCCAAAATACTACACCTGGGGCTGGATTCAAATGCAGGTGCTAATTTTATCTCTGCTTTTATCTCCAGGTATCCCCAAAGACTTCAATAGGAACATTTTTGATAAAACGGGAGGTAACATTTATCTCCTACATTTGAATCCAGCCCTTAGAGTCCTCTTTGCACCCTTGTCCCTTTCTTCTCGTCGTTCCAAAATAGCTACTGAGTCTGTTGCTTTATTTTAATTTAAGTTAGGCATCATACACTAACACATTTTGATATTAGATTGCTGTACAACAATAAGGCTTTATTCAGCTCTGCCAAACTCTTGGTTTAGTAACGTCACTTTTATTTTAGTTTTTTTAACATACAGTTCCCTGTTTCCTGGAACTTGTTGTAAAGTGAGGGGAAGTAATAAATCAAAACTTTGATGGTTGTTTAGATTTACAATATAGTCTGTATCAGGACATGCCCACTGGACAGATTAGTATCATCAGACAGTCAGTTTTTAGCTGTAATCATACACCAATTGACACCAATTGGGAATCACTGTCTAGTAACCTGAGTTACGGATCACTCACTAGTAGACTTGTTAAAAGTTCATTCATGCATACACACACACACACAGTTAAAAATCCTATGCAGTTCATTTAGATGCTACTTCTTTTCAGTTCAAATCCAAAGCACAATATTCACATAAAATTTGGGGCTAGATTTAATGGTAGGAGTTAACATAGCTGGTAGGGCAAAAGTGAATACCGGCTGTTAAACTAACATGTTTAACGCAGTATTTAAAGGCCCTACCAGCTAGAAATCCAAAGCACGTTAAGCCACAAAAACAGTGTTGTGGCTGAATGTCCATTTTGTGCGTTTAGTTCCCAAAACGCCGCTAAAGTAGCAATATCGGGTACTGAACAGTGAAAAACAATTAACTATCGGGCCTGGATCCATGTTACACTTACCTGTCATCCACTGTCCTTCTGTCTTTTCATCCTTCTGTCTTCTTTCTTCCGCCTTCTCTCTGTAAAAGAAAAGAAACCAAGTATTACCAAGCATGAACGAATACATTCCAGAACCCTTTGAGTGACAGTGGAGTACGCAATGCATTGCAAAGAAATGCGTTGCGAGGTACGTACCTCACTGGTACTCAAAGGGTTCAATAGTAGTGCGCCCCAAAGATACCCATATATGCCTCCATGTAATGCCTGAAAGAATACAAATGCCAAGAAATAAAATGATCCACATAGAAATACATCAATGCTATTCCTTAATGCCCAGTATGGCACTTAGCTTTGAGATTTGTGTCTCCGCGGCTTGGAGCAGCTGCAAGGGCGGCGGAAGCGAAGACACAAATGTCCCACGACGCTCCCATTCAGCTGTATATGGGCCGATGCCCGTAACACACTGAGGACATTTGAAGTGTGTCTGCCTTTATATATGTGCAGGCTCCCTTCAATTGCCCTCACTGGCATTGGCTGGGATGTACTTCATATCCCAGCAAAGCAGATTCAAGCGGCTGTTCTTGAACATGATTGGCTGGGATGTGAAGAACATCCCAGCCAATGGCAGTAAGGGCAATTGAAGTTCAAATGCCCTCAGTGTGTTACGGGCATCGTCCCATTCACAGCTGAATGGGAGCATCGTGGGACATTTGTGTCTCCTCTGCCGCCAACCTCGCGGCCGCTCCAAGCGGCGGAGACATGAATCTCTAAGCTAAGTGTCATACTGGGCATTAAGCAATAGCATTGATTTATGTCTATGTGGATCATTTTATTTCTTGGCATTATTTCTTGTCATTTGTATTCTATGGGGCATTACATGGAGGCATATATGGGTATCTTTGGGGTGCACTATTGAACCCTTTGAGTGCCAGTGAGGTACGCACTGCATTGCTTTGCAATGCGTTGCATACCCCACTGTCACTCAAAGGGTTCTGGAATGTATTCGTTCATGCTTGGTAATACTTGGTTTCTTTTCTTTTACAGAGAGAAGGTGGAAAATGGAAGAAAGTAGGATGAGAAGACAGAAGAGAAGGACCAGCAAGCTGAGGACTCTGCTGGACATCAGGATTAATGGTAAGTGTTAATGCGATGTTTCTTTACTTAGTCGGGTTAACCCTATGAATTTATATACCCCACCGGCACTCAAAGGGATAATCCTACTAACTTTGGACGGGTTTTAGGCACTTTGGATGTATTGATGTGGGGCTTAGGGCCCATATCAATATATCCACTGTGGACATTGTGTTCTTTTGCCAGTTAACAGCTGCGTTAGTTGGCAAAAAGATCCGATAAGGGACTTTACAGCTAAAAGAACTGGGTCTTAAGTTTTGAGCGGTAAGTGAGTCCTTTATCAGATGTTTTCAGCTAACTCAGTGTTTTAAATGGCATTAAAAATGGCAGCGTTTTTTTTTTGTTTTGTTTTTTTTTAACATGGGCCAAAACAAACGTTAGTGCAGCGGCCGGCATACTGGATGAACTGCCGTTAGCAGTTAATTACATGGCCCTTTGTATGGCTTCCTACATGTTAAAACACCCGTTGGTGTTTTTTTAGGTTAACGGCTGCCTTTAAATCTACCCCTTGATGTGATATCTCAATGTGATAACTTATGCTTTTCCTTTCCTTTTGCCTTCATTCAATGCAGTTCTGCCAAGACAATGCACGCGAGATACTAAGTGTAGCATAGTTACCTAAAACAGTTTATTTCGGTTGGTAAAATGTGTAAGTAACCTTCAGTAGTAATGCAGTGATACTTCTGATTGATCAAGCTATAAACGTGTATACTGGCATGTCTTGTATATACTTGCTTAAATATATGTCCTGATTTAGGGAGCATCACTAAAATCAATATAATGACTTGATATTGCATTTTCCCTAGTTCATTTGACTTTATTCCAAATACAATCATCTTTAATGTTGCATGAAAATCAAACATTTTCAGTTTTACTTGTCATATTACTGGGAAATTAAATAATATCAGGGTTTCACCCATATCAGAATATAGTATTCGGTATCTTATTCCTATTTATTATATCACAAGTTAGGTATTGTTTAGGATTTCTAGTGTCAATGTCATGTGTAGATCAGAATTGATATTACTACTCAGGAAATAGGACACAATCCCTATCAAGTTAGATATCGGGGGGAGATGCACTAAAGTTCAATGCTATGGCGATGTGTGTCTGCCTATGTGTTGGGAGCATACTGCCTTGGTGATTCAGACACACATCACCAAATGCACTAAGAATTAATGATGCAGGTGGGGCTCCTTATTAGCATGTAGGGTTGTCAAGCTTCTGGTGATGTGGAAGGGATTCCCTCCAACTGCAGCAGTTGGACAACTGTGAAGTCTGAGAGCATTCTTTGCTCCTTTATTTGTCTACTGGGGAGCAGTTACTCTCAGACATCAGCATCACAAACAGCATTTCTCCCTAACCCTTTCAGTACTATAGGAATGCGTAATGCACACCCCTGTGGAACTGAAATGGATAAAAGCTGCATTATTAACAACAATTTGTTTTGTTTTAATATTTATTTAATTCAAAATGTAACTGGCAATTACTAAAAAAAGTAAACAAACTGTGACAGCAGGCATCTACTGTAATTATAAAAATCAATTAAGGACAGTTTATTATCAGGAGGTGCAGCTTTCCTTTACATGTGCCATTACATATGTTTCTTTTTGCTCTTGGGAATCAAAACCATTTTATTGCAAAAATTAGTATGGGACCAGTATGGTTCAATAAATGCTGCTTCGCCAGGTAGGCAACCGGAGGTTCACGTTAATACTACACACTCTAACACTTTTTATCTTTCTGTCTGTAGATGCATTATAACCCCTTGCCTGGTCAGCAACCATTCTATATTGTGAGGATAGACATCATCCATCCTTTACAAAGACACTGTATTTTAGCAGTCACTTACCCCCATACTCTCCCTCCTACACTTTATGATTACTCCAGTAGGTTCCTGATAGGACTTGTAGTTGGATGACTGTGGGCATCATGACTTTCATTTATCTTCAGAAGGGGAATCTATTCAATAGATTGATTCTGATTGATTCAGTATACTATGATTATGCTCAGTGATACAGCCATTTATCCTCTACCTCTGCTGCCAGTGAGGCTTGTGCATTGCTGTATGATGCGTGGGCTTCACCTGGTGGCTGGGATGATACACGTGCAGGCTATGCTTTGACTTGTTAGCTCTAATTCTGGTGTGTACCTTGATGGCTTCGTTATTGTGTTATAGAATTGTGAGCATTTTTTCTCTTGCTGCCAGTGACACCTACACACCGCATAAGGGAGTCTTTCCTGGTGGTCAGGGCATTCATAGCCCTTTTCATTCTATTTATGTGTGTCAGGCACCCAACTTGGTGACACAACCACTGCTTTGCTAAATGGAGTTCTCCTCTGGTACAAAATGCTTGCTAAGCAGGCACCCAGCTTGGTGAAGCATCTAATGTGCCAGCCTCATCCACTGTTCAAATCCTACTCACGTCACACACTCAGCTAGCTGTTCCATCTGCACACCCACCGATACACCTACTTCACAACATCCTCCATCCATACCCCTAAGCACATACCCCTGCGTGTTCACACCATTTTGCCCGTCCCCTCTTTATGTCCACCTACTAGCCCATCTCACTCAGCCTGGCCACTTCATTTCACATCGCCAGCTCAGCTACTCCACTTCACAAAGACGATCTGAAATGTACTGCTCAAATCCCTGTCAGCTTACACACTCTGCCGAGATGTGTACTTCACATTATCTTCCACTTTGCAAACCAACTCTGTCTTCTGTCATCTGACAGCCTCATTATCACTCTTCTCAGCCAGATTGCTACACTCAGTATCAACAGTCAACCATGCCCCTCCAAACACTAAAAGGGTTAAGAGAAGGCAGTTGCCGTCTCTGCTCTTTAGCAGAGACAGCAAACAGTTATCTGGCTTCAAAAAGAGCTACAGGGAGATCCCAACATCATCAACCTCAGGTAGGCGATGAAGGTACTGTAAACTACGATTGCAGAGGCAGCTATAGGTGTTTAGTGAATGTGGCAAACAGCTACATTAACATATGAATGCACCTACATGAATACACCAATGGTCATTATTCTGCATTTCCATATAGAAATTGTCCATTGTTGATGTCTTCAGTGCAAAATCGTAAACTTGTCGAAGGCATGGTAGAGAATTAAAGAGGTTATGATGGCGAAGACGTTAGTGCACATTGGCAATGTGCCTTCGACACAGATCTGACACATCACCATCCTGAGCCCTTATTGAACCTTAGTTCTCCTCAGCCCTGGAAATCTAGCTATTATGGTCCTATAAAGGTATAAAAGAGGATCCTTCTTTTAACCAATTTTTACTCCTCACTTTTAGGTAGCATATCCATTCATACTCATGTCTTAATTTTGTTTTTATCCAAATCTCACTTTCTCTGATTGCTGTTAACTTTTCATTGCCAGTAAATCCTAGATTGAGACAGTCTATTCTGTGTTGGGTGTATACATTCCTGGCAAGTGGCATTTGAAGCATATATGTGGTAGATAGCCATTTAAACATCCCATGTCATTTTGCATTACTGAAGTATCTTGTTTCAAATTTTTCCTTTTAATGCCCAATTTAAAATATTTTTGTTTGTTTCATAAATGTACAGGCTTAGGTATCTCCCACATTGGTAGGAACTAGTTAGCCTCTTTTTTAGCCACACTGATTTATGTGTATTGAGAAAATGGCTGGGAACTAGGCAATGCTGCAAGTTCTTCCTACTTCTTCTTCTGGCTGTGATAGTGAGAAGCTCAGGAAATACTTCCTTCATATCAGATTCTCTAATTGGTATAAGCCAATATTTACTCAGGATGCCCTTAACCCTTTGAGTGCCGGAGGGGTACGCAACGCATTGCAACGCAATTATCCAGTGTTCCAATACAATGGATACCATAAAAGTGGGACATTTATAAAAAGCCAAGGGTTGAAAAAGCCAACACTGACATTACCTCTTCCTCAGAATATAAGGGTTCCGATGGTGAGGAATTTGAACTGAATAATGCATCCAAATTTAATAGTCCAGAGAAAGTAGAATGGACGTACACATATTTTTCCTGGTGCAGTAACTTCACTTAGTGTCCCGTAGACCAAGATAATCATGTAAAGTAAAGAATAGTAGAACACACTCAAGGAGATGTACCAAAATCAGCTTGCACTGAGCTTTATTACTGAAACATACAAACATACATTTCAGGGGGCTCAATGCCACCTTTTGTCAGGCATAAACGCAAAGTGAAAGCCACTTTTTACTTTTCCAAATTTAATAGACAATTTAGTTGCAGGAGCCAGTAAACAATTCCCTGATTTTTTTTTTTAGAGATAGGCCAAAGACAGAAACCCACTTCTATGCAGCTAAGAAACAAAGAACAATGGGCATTTAACAAAAGAGGGATAGAATTGAAAATACAGATAGGGACACTAAGAACATGCACATTTTTTCAACCTTGACCTCTCACTTGATCATATCCACTACTATAAAATGGTCTGTCACTTGTAAATGGATAAACAATATTATTCTGTTTGCAAGAATACTTGCTCTACTTCATACAGATAAGACAGAAAAACAAAACAAGCTTGGGGGTATGTCAGTCAAAGATTAAGAGATCCCATGTGACTTGAATAGACTGTTTGTAGAAAGCAACAGCTATACCTCATACTTATCCCAAGAACAGAAGTACTTTCATATCTTTGTGGATATGGTGACTAAAGATGTTAAGAAACTAATGAATGAAGGGCCATGTTATCATCACAGTAATTTGAATCTTAATTAAATGAAAGCATTGCAAGAACTGATCAAAATAATGAAACTGAAACTAATATTGTAATAATGACAAAAAGACAATACTGGATAACAAGTGGATGGTAAGTCATCTTCTGATGGCCAGAGAACAGAATGAGATCTTATGTCAAGACCCTGACCAAGGACATCATAGGTGAACATTTTAGGAGATCGAGGGCCTTAATCTCAAAATAGGAAGCTACATTTATGTTCATTAACCACCACCTAATAACAACCTTATATAGCTTTACAAAAGTTATTAAAAAATCCTCACACCTCCAGGTTATCCAACTCTGTCAGGAAACAACTGCATGTCACAAAATTCCAGTATTTATGCAGGCAAAATTCTGAGACCCAATGTAGTGTTAATACCCTCATATAAGACAAATGAGAGCAATTATTCAGACTATAGAATCAAATGATACCTTAACAGGATTTTCTGATAGGTTGGAGCTTTATATAATAGCAAACATCATGATTATGGATTAGAGGAGTGTAACTATTTTCTGTCCACACAAGACAATAATTTGAAGACCACAACAGATTTTTGATGAAACTGATTCATTTCATTCTAACACTTTTTTTCCGTTCTCCAACGAGATCTACTACCATCTCAGGGGTACTTTAATGGGTACTTGCTGTGCACCAAGGTATATAATTCTATTTGTGGGTTGGTGGAAGGATAAAATTGCATTTTCATATTAGTTTCTACACTTGACAATACATATCTCCATTTGGCTATGTTTTATTTATGATATCCTCATTTTCTGAACTGGAACTAACGAGGAATTTGAACTCTTCATACAAACATAATACTAACAAGTATAGTCTGAAGTTTGCATCTAACATTCATACTCACAAAATTACCTTCTTGGATATTCAGATAAAAAGACAGTTCTGATAATAAAGTACCAACATCAGGTGTTCAGGAAAGAAACCTCCACTAATAACTGTGGAGACAAAAAACATCAAATAGCTATGCAGATGTGTTCTACAGCATAATGTGACAGTGACCAATACGCATCAAAATCCATTTGCCAGGCATATGAACACCCAGCACAGAGGAGACTGATCCAATCTAAGGTTTGTTGGTATTACAAAAGTTAACAGTGATCAGATAATAGGAGATCTGCATAAAAACTGTTAAGATGTGAATGTGAATGGCTATGCTGCCTAAAAATGAAGAATATAAATGGGTTAAATGAAGGATTCTTCTTGACACCCTTTATCCATAATGTCTGAGTATAAAGCACAGTCTCAAGTACTCCAGGCGACCATAAGAGCTGGTATTCCTGATATCTAACTTGATAAGGAATGTGGCCAGTGTCCTGGGAGGTAATATAAATTCTGATGCACAACTAACATCACAATGAGGTGTACAAATTTAAATATTTCAGCCTACTTTACGAATGACAGTAGAAACCCTAAATAATACCTAACCTTACTTGAAATAATATCTAGGAATAAGATAAGGAATACCCTATTCTGATATAATTTCTGAAACCTGACATTTTTTAAATGCCTAGTAATGATGAAAAGTACAACTGAAAATGTCTGATTTGCATGGAACACTGAAGGAAAGCTAACTGTATCTCAAATGATTTTTTACTTAATATCATGACATATGTAGAATGCTGGTAACATAGTAACATAGTTGATGAGGCTGAGAAAAGACGTGCATCCATCAAGTCCAGCTCATGCCAAAAACACCCCTGTTGATCCAGAGGAAGGCAAAAAAAGCCCTCTGGAGCAATTTCCAATTTAGCCCCAAGTGGGTAAAAAAATTCCTTCCTGACTCCAAACGGCAGATATTTCCATGGATCAACAAACTGCTTTGAAGCCATCTGTCATAATTTTCAATATTGTTCTGTGCTAGATAGGCATCCATTGCTTTTTTAAAAGCAGTTGCATTATCTGCAAGTACAACATCTCGAGGCAAATAATTCTATAGCTTTACGCCCTTACTGTAAAGAATCCCTGCCTTTGTTTAGTAGAAAGTGCCTTTCATCTAGTCTTAATGGATGACCTCTTGTTCTTAGCTCAGCTCTTTGGTAAATAATTCATTGGCTAGTTCTTTGTATTGACCTTGAATGTATTTGTAAATGGTAATCATATCACCCCTTAGACGTCTCTTCTCTAATGTAAACAAACACAGATCCTCCAATCCGTTTATCAGTTTTGTTGCACATCTCTGCACCTTTTCCAGTTCAATAATGTCTTTTATAAGAACTGGAGCTCAAAATTGTACTCTATATTCTAGCTGAGGCCTAACCAAGGATTTATACAGAAGCAGTATAATATTAGCATCCCTTGCATCTACACCTATTTTTATGCAGGCTAGCACCCTATTTGGTCTTGCAGAAGCTGAGTGACTCTGCACACTGCTGTGAAGTCTATCGTCTATCAGTACTCCTAAATAATTCTCTAATGAGGATTCCCCAAGTTGTTTCCCATTTAGAGTATATGTAGCAAGTTTGTTTCCACAGCCCAAATGCATAACCTTATATTTATCTACATTAAATGTCATCTACCACTTTTCTGCCCATTCACTCAGTTTATCTAAATCCTTCTGCAGAGAAAAAACATCCATCCCTGTATGTATTTCCTTACACAGCTTAGTGTCATCAGCATAGATTGAGATGCTACTTTCAATTCCCACGTCTAGATCATTAATAAATGAATTAAAAAGCATTGGACAAGACTGAACCCTGCGGAACCCCACTTATAACTTTAACCAAATTGAAAAGGTTCAATTAAAAACAACTCTCTGCCATCTATCATTTAACCAGTTCTCAATCCATGTACAAATAACACTGCCCAAACCGCAGCCCTTTAATTTATGCAGTAACCTGTTGTGAGGCACTGTAGCAAAGGCTTTTGCAAAATCCAAGTATACTACATCAACAGCATTTCCCCTGTTACTACTTACTTTTTCATAAAATGCAAGTAAATTTGTCTGACATGATCTGCTCTTCATGAAACCATGCTGAATCCTACTAATAATATTGTTTGTCTTCACATAGTTCTGAATACTGTCAGTTAGTAACCCTGCTAGTATCTTACTCACTATGGAAGTCAAGCTCACAGGTCAATAATTTCCTGGTTTGGATCTCGCTCCCTTTTTAAACAATGGAACTACATCAGCTTTCCTCCAATCACAGGGTACTATGCCTGATGACAGTGAACAATAAATATTAAGTATAATGGTCTTGCTATTACTGAACTAAGTTCCTTAAGTATCCGTGGGTGTATACGTTCAAGTCCAGGTGCTTTATTCACAATAACCTTTTCCAGTCTCTTTTGGACCTTGTCCTCAGTAAGCCATGTTCAAGATGGAGAAAACTCTGTGGTTTTGTCTGTTTGCCCATAGCCTGTCATTGCTGCTTCCTTTGTATATACTGGAGCAAAGAATGTATGTGTGGTGCTTGAGCACATATAGAAGACACGCTTATAGTCAGATGACTCAGTAGTGTCATTTGTATTGATAGTGAATGTATCACATATTTTACCAGCAGTAATGAATTTGTTCATACAAATTTCCAAAAGTCAGTATCTCGTAAGAATTGTCTTAGCAAGATATAACACCAGATATGTGTTGGAAAACGTCTACGTTAAAATCTCATGATGGCTAAATTCAGTAAGAATTGTATTAGACAAAGGCAATAGGAAAGAAAAAGCATATACTACCTCATTGTGATATCACATCAAATCCTGTGTGGATACCATACAACATGGTAAACTGACAACAACACATACTTTATCACAATGGAAACATGTGGGAAACTCTCTATCTATATTTCTCTCTATATATATATTTCTCTCTATATTTCTTTGAAATTTGCAGCAAAAACAAGTGTAAAAACTACTTTTTGTAGAAATTCCAGCAGAAGGCAGGACATGATTTAGCATTTTTGGCTTTTGAGGCAATCTGTTCTACCCATCCCTACCAGATGAAATGGTGCTGTTGTGTTTGTTCACAACATACTATTTATCCTGATCAAAAAAAAATCAGATAATGAGCTCTTTGATAAAAATCAATAGAGTTGAGATTTGAATTGCAAAAGGAGTAACAAGTAACAGTAAACATTACATGCTTTTAACTATAGCGTGTGTGTTTGTGATTACAGCTGAATACTGACTGGTCTGATGATACTAATCTGACCAGTGGGCATATCCTGCTTAGTGCTGATTGTGAATTATATATCAGGACTGATACAGAGTATACTGAAAATCTAAACAGCAATCCTGAACTTGATTTATTACTTTGACACTGCATGTTTAAAAACTAAAGTAAAATTATATTACTAAACCACCAGTTTGGCAAAGCTGAAGCCTTATTGTCATTCAGAATTTTAAAGGGATGGTAGAATCAGAAATGTATGTTACAGTCTACGATACATACACTGAATTGAAATAAAGCAACACACAAACTAGTTGGTTTAAAATGTTATTTTCTCTCTACCAAGTTATTCTGTTTTATTTAAATAAGTTAAGTCTTAATTCTGCAGCTGAAGTCCTTCTCAGTGGTCTGTTTCACAAGCCATTTTGTGCTTACTATTGGTTGATGTACTTACTTTTTAATGTTTGACCCCATGTAAGTACTGTGTACACAGTAAGCTGTTCCTTGAATTACTTAAATAATGGTATGCCAGTATGATCAATACATGTCTGTATTAAGCAGCTACTTAACAACACTGATAAAATCAACATGACTTTTCATAATACAATCTACATTTGGTGACAGTTATAAAAAAAAATGTAGTTTTATTCTAAAGGGATATATATATAAACAGCTGCTTCTACATAAATAATTCTCTAAGTGTTGTTGGCAGCAAGGTCATATGAACAACTCGGTCACTGAGATGCTTTTCTGTGACTAGAGTTGTCACCTTTTCTTCAAAAAAATACCGGCCGTGGCATTCCTTCCATAGACTTAACATTGGAAAGAAGCCGATTTTTTACCGGCCTGCCGGTAAAATACCGGCTGGGTGGCAACCCTATCTGTGACCAATGCCAAATCAGTCTGCAGAGGGAGCTCTAGTCTCAGTCTGATCTATCTGTTAGCAAGACTGCAGGTGCCAGTAACCGTGCAATAAGTGAAGAGAGGCTTTCTATATAAATATGGCCCATTATATTCTAAATGTAAGTGCTTATCACTATGACTGGTACCCTAGGATCTAATTATCGAGATGTTAATAAGTAAACATGCAACAAAATACAATAACATTTATATGCCAATCAAATAGTTATAATGAAGTGTTACTGGCTGCTTTATCAAGGAGCGTGCACAAGTAGTATATGCTATATCATTTCTGTATAGTGGCTTTTGGCTGGCATGTCCTCTTATTGAAAGTGCTGTTCCAGACTTCTAAATTAGGTAATAAAATGACAAAGGAATTTTAGTACAAACCAGCATTCAACAAGCCCATAATGCCACCCCCTATAGCTGGATTACAGAAAAGGAAGAATTCCTGTGAGTCATGTCAGTACATCAGCGTAAAAGGACATCCAGAAATGACACAATAAAAAGTCAGTACACTCCCACTTTACTAAACCCTTGGAGAAAGTAGCTTAACCCCTTAAAGAGTAGAGTGTTGAGCAATGCATTGTGAAGCAATGTGATGCACATCCCTCTAGTCCTTAAATGGCTACAGCAACATTTTATTTATGCAGACACCTTAGGACATAGCCTACAAAGTGTCTAGTGATGCGTTACAGAAAATACTGAAAATAACTGCTTGATCAAAAAAGCGGGCAACCAACTTATGTTTAATAGAAAAACAGATACTGTATATATAGCTAATATATGTCCAAGCACCCTATGATCAATCTTAATCTAATCATAAAATAACAGATATAATAAACCCATCCTATATAATAATTCGCTAAATCGTGTGTAACGCCACAACATGCGCAGTAGATACTGCCGCGCGTGCTGCAGCCATGCGCAGTAGAGACTCCCTGCTCCGCGGCTGATACAGAGTTGGGTTCTTAGCAAGTAAGAAACCTTGTATTCAGATGCAGAGTTAGATTCAGTCGCTGAACTGTGTGTGCAGCGAAACTGAATACAAGGGATTGAATGGATAGGGCAGCAGGGCATCTGCAGGACAATTAAGTGCATAACTTCAGTATGTCATTTTAATAAGGTACTGCAAATGGGATGAAAGAGTGGAAGGCTATGAGAATATACTTTAATAGTAGCTTTGTTGTGATGAACTGAATATCACAAATTCACTGCGATCACTCATAAAATATATGACTCGGAAGAGTAAGAGCAAATACACTCAGATGAGCAGGGCTTCTGCAGCGAACCCTATAATCAATTGCTGAGCAGTTTGATAGTGTTTCCTGCATGTATAAACACTAAATATACCTTGTGGTGATATCAATAGTGTGTAATAAATGTAAACTTACCACTGGTGAATTGAATATACCTAACTGTATCAACTGGTACAAGTATCATTATTTATAATCGAACTCCATATAGAGGGTAGTGCTAATGCAAGTTGAAGTTGCACTGTGTTTTTTAAGGGGACGCCATATTCATAGTGTTATCCTGTTTGTTTGTTTGTTTGTTTATGTGTGTTGAGTATTTTAAGGTTTACTAATAAAATGTACATTTTAGGTATATCAGTCTCCCTATTAATACTGAACTGGTCTCTATTGGAAGGGTGGAGATTTCTCTTATGACTGGAAGATTCATTTCTTTATCTGGCTGTAGGGGATAACCGTATCCTTTCTTTTCTTGTTATATTTATTATTAGACCTGCTTTATTCTATACTAGATTTAGATTGTTAACAACCCCCATTAGTTGTACAAAAATAAATACAACCTCACCTATCAGTGGGCATCTAAAGGATGCCGCTAAAAGCCGCGAAGGAGAAGCGCTTGCGCCACAATAAAGCGAAAAATGTATTTGTTCAGACGTATGCACCTGCCACCCGCACCTTCAAGAAACACCCTGCCAGGGCACACTGACAAATTTATATAATTCAATAACAGCAAATGCCAATATATAATGGAATAAACATATATTCAGTCCTACAGTGGCATTAGCTGTCCTACATAAAATACCCTTAAAATACAATGGGTTCGTCAGCACAACCACCTCAAGCAAATCACTCACTGGTGAAAGGGTTAAATGTCCTCCGCTTGTCATACTTCTTTATTTACATCCAGCTGGATATTAGAATATCTAAAACACTCATTAGACCCTATTCATAGCCATTTACTTATTATAAGTATTTGATGTATTGCTATATATAGAAATTTTAATAAATGTTTTGATATATTTGTTATATTATTCAGTGGTCTGATTTTATATCCCTTTAATAGTGCGCTTATTGATTAATGTGTTTTTGCGTTGCTACACGTTTGTCCTGATTTTAGGATATAAGTGTGGCATATACCGAATACACATAGGCTTATTGGTTTATATAGTTCTTTTCTTTGGATTCATCCAGTTTATGTTATAACCTTTGGGATATTATTATAACATCTATCTTTATTGTCGAGCGGAGGACATTTAAAGCGGAACTACCACCCAATAAGTATATTGCCCCACATAACTGCACATCTGGCGACTAGCTGCTCTGTAGCGCTAGTCGCCAGAATTATTACCTGATTAAAGAGAAATCACTATTCTTCCTAGACTGACAGAAGGGCGGAGTGCGTACATCTTGCCATAGTGACGTCTGCGTGGTCAGTCCCTTTTGGAGCCGGCCGGCTCCTAGCAACGCCTCCTAGACCCGGTTGGACTGACAGTGTAGGCACGCGGACGTCACTATGGCAAGATGTCCGTGCTCCGTCCTGCTGTCATTCTTGGAAGAATAGTGATTTCTCTTTAATCAGGTAATAATTCTGGTGACTAGCGCTACAGATCAGCTAGTCTCCAGATGTGCAATTCTGTGGGGCAAAATACTTATTGGGTTGTAGTTCCGCTTTAACCTTTTCACCAGTGAGTGATTTGCTTAAAGGGATAGTAATACTTAAAATGTAAAAAAATATATGTTGTAGGGTTTATCCCCCTGAGTAAAACAAGGGTACTCCCACTGCTGTGAAATATTTTATTAAAAAATTATAACCTCTCAAACTTGAATTTTTTAGGTTCAATATCACAGTTCCCTGAAAATTTACAGTGGCGCTGTTGCTACACCATCCTAAGGACTGCCGTGCTCTGTAGACCATAAATCTCCATAGGATGGTGTAGCAACAGTGCCACTGTAAATTTTCAGGACACTGTGATATCGAATCTAAAAAATTCAAGTTTGAGCTTTTGTAATTTTTAAATAAAATATCTCTCAGCGGTGGGAGTACCCTTGTTTTATTCAGGGACATAAACCCTACAACATATATTTTTTTACATCTTAAGTATTACTATCCCTTTAAGGTGGTTGGATTGACTAACCCATCGTCTTTTAAGGGTATTTTATGTAGGACAGCTAATGCCACTATATGTTTTTTCAGTTATATATTGGTATTTGCTGTTATTGAATTATATAAATATACTCCATTGGTCTGTGTGCCCCGGCAGAGTGTTTCTTGAAGGTGTGGGTAGCAGGTGCATGTGTCCTTGAGTCGATTAAACACATTTTTCGCTTCCTTGTGGTGCCGGCACCCTTTAGATGCCCACTGATAGGTAAGGTTGCATTTATTTCTGGTTGTCCTAGTCAGCGAAATATCATTGAAAAGTATTAAGACATTGTTTAATCATAATATTGAATAGAGCTAATAAATTAGGGGTCTTTTGTGTATATGTTTTCATATTACTTCATATCTCTATATTATTTGGATGACATATGGGTGTTGTTAAATCATGGGTTTATTAGACCTGTTATTTTATAATTAGACTAGTGTAAAAGCCTGTGCCAAAGTGCATATAGAAAGAAGCTCTCTTTTTTCTCCAGGGACAGTCTCTTCCAGCGTGACCCACCACGGGTGGAGATTACAGCCCGGATAAACACCCGACCACACAGCTTCACCACATACTCCCCACCGACTCCCTGGCTTCTCTGAACACTACTCTACTGCGCATAACTGCATCCTGTGTTCGGGCAGCCTCTACTGAGCATGACTGCATCGGAAAACATACATAGGGCCATTTATATTATAGGATTAGGACTGATAATAGGGTGCTTGGACATATATTGGCTATATATACAGTACCTTAGTACACAGGCCTTATGCAAGAGCAGAGCACAAATTCAGTCCTTTCAGCTGATATCACTATGGACGTCTTTATGTACATTCCTCTTAATTGGGTCAATTACTATGGCAATTCCAATCTAAATCAAGCACTGGAACTAATTTCTTGCCTTACTTCTTCAAAATATCAATTTAATAAGCTACATACTGGAATACCAGAATTACTTCCCTTTAATGCCACTTACATCAAGTGGAGGACTGTGGCGTTTTGGGGCTTACCTTTCCTCTATGCTTTGTTTATGCACTACACAAAGCATAGAGAAAGATATGTGAGTATATGCCATTTCCCTGTTTATGGTATGAGGCTGGTGTACAAGGCCTGCTGGTATTAAACTCCAAACAATGGCAGAGATTGTCCACCAGCATGCACTGCAGTGATTATACACTGTTCTGCACTGCACTGCAATACCCTAGGCGCTACTTTCAGTGAAGCTGCACTGATGAAGTCATACATTTGCCCCAATGAGTTTAGCTTGTTTTCAGTTATCCAACAACTGATCCATGCAGTGCAGTCCTAATACCTATTAAATACCAGCCTGGGCAATCTATGGGTCTTCATCAGTTGTTGTACTCTAATCATCCTCAGCCAGATGGCTGAGATTGCACAGAGTTGTAGTCCAATAACAGTTTGCCCAATCCTACTGTAAAGAGATCCTGCACCTTGCAAGGGGTTAGATGTAGTTTGTTATGAAACTGGAAATGTGGAGAATGTATTAAGGTCGGATAAAGGCAAAGCAGGTATTATGTAAAACAGTTTACTGGCATAAAGAGCGTGCTGTGAAATACCATTACAGATTTTATCTGATAAAGATGATGACATGAAATTTAAATCTTGTACAAGCATGCTGAGAAAGTAAATTTCCAAATACCTTCCTACTTACAATTACAAAATGATCAATTGTTAAACGCTGGACAGAGAAACATATTCTATTCTGTCTGGACATGCTCGATGGGCCAAGAATGCACCTGGGAGAAGCCAAGAATTCATTATCTCTCAGACACCAAATATCCCAAAATACCCACTGTAGCTGCCAGATCCCTGTCCACTTCTGACCACATGCCATGTGTCCTATTTTCTAGCTGAAAAGTATTTAAAATTCATGAAGCTTGTTGAAAGCTCAGCTGTCACATTCTAATCATTCCAAAGTGTATGGGAAAGAGAGAGCAGAAAAGGCATCTCATCTGAAGCCATTATTATTCCTGAATACAAGATATGCCATTAAATTGCTAATAAAGCCACTTGAAGATAAAGTCGATTACAATCACATTGCATTCCATTTCTACAGTAGTGTTTTCAGATTTCACTAACAGTGCTGCTTTTTAGCAGGGCTGTTTATATAAAATGGTAAGACATTGCAAAGAGGTAAAGTGAAAATGATTTCTTGAAACTTTAAAGTACTAGGCAACCGTTAGTGCACAGCTACAAAACACATTTCTACATGCCACAGAAAGCCCATTGAATAGATGACTACAAACTGATTGGTGGATACTTTGTTTGTGTGTGTGTGTGTGTATATATATATATATATATATATATATATATATATATATTTGTGTGTGTATATAGATAGATAGAGAGAGAGAGCAGATACAGTATCCAAATCCATATTTAATGTGTTCATTAACCCTTCAAGGACCAGAGGGGTATGAAGTGCATTGCGTAGTTAAGCACTGTACACCAGTCTACTGTTTAAAGTGTTAAACATTTGAGTGCCAGAGTGGTGTGCACAGCATTGCACCACAATACATTGCCCACCGCTCATGCACTCTGAGACCTTAGTAAAATAATAAAGATATTGCATATATCATTTTAAAAGGCAATGTTCATATCTTACTAAATCTAGCCCTATGGGAGCAGACTAAGTAAAAAAACATGTGGCTGCTGTGTACAGCCCAAACAAGGCTACTTTCAGCCATTGTGTAAGTCAGAAAATTGACCCCCACAGACTGAAGCACACTAGAACACAGCCTTGATATGCTAGAATGCAACCTCAATGTTTGTAACTCAAAGCCACAGACTGATAAGGTTGGCATTTTAAGCCCATTCATGTAAGTCTATTGGACAGAGGGTCAGGCTCCCACTTAAAGTGGAACTATCACTTTGTAACACATATGTGGGCTTGAAAACCTTTCAAAACTGCCTGTTTATGTTAGCCATATTTTAAAATAGCAGTACATTACATATTTAACTTTATTTATGTGTCATTTATTCACATTAGATACTGCTGGTCAGCACGTCTGTGCAATATTAACATTCTACACTGCACTCCCAGGTAGTATGGGTTCAGAGGATGCAGTTGTGATGGATCCCTGCATCCAAGAGGGCTTCATCAGCCCCAATACTCCATGACGAGAAGGTATGAATTCACCAGTGCATTTGATCTTCTCATTAATAGGGAAGCTCAAAAATACAGATGCCTTTACCACATACTGGTGAATGGAACAATGACTTTAATGTGAACAAGACCTTAACACCACCCCTACAGCAGGCATAAAAAAAGGAAGAATTTTGTGCTGATTTCCTCTTCATCTTCTTTGCACATGGCATTAAACAGGGTGAAGGGGAGCACCATACCACAAAAAGAGGGATTTTTGTGTACTTACCAATAAAACCTTTTCTTTTAATACATGTGGAACATAGGAACCAAGGTATAAAGTATCCTCCTGTAGGAGGCTCTTGGGAGGCAAAGACTCCCTACCTACTTAACTTTATCCCCAGCACACATGCTCAGTTTTAACAAATAGCACAAATGAACAGAAGTGTGACAGGGAGGATGTCACCTGAACAAGAGAACCCTAAGGATCCGTCCTACCCAGAACTCATACAACTAATTTTTCCCTGGGTGGGAAGTCCTCTGTTCCACATGGACTAAGAGAAAAGGATTTATTGATAAGTACACAAAAATCCCCTTTTCTCTTTTGTTCAATGTGGAACACAGGAACCATGGTGATATACCAGAGCTATCCGCCAAGATTGAAGACAGGGAAAGAGAAAAAATCCCTCAAAGCATTGACCAGTTCTAACAGACAGAAACTGAAACAGATACAACCTCATGTGCTAACAGACACCTACACACCAAACTAAGTAACAGGAGCAAAACACAAGTTACTGGAGGAAATAAAATATGAATACCCACACAGGCCCAACAGTCTGTAGAACCTTCCATCCAAATCTGGCTTCAGCTGATGGCCAGAACATTGACATGGTACTGTTCAACAAACGTGAAGCGTCAGACACATCACAACCATGCACCAGTGCGCCACAAAAGCATGGTTCTTTTAGGCCCAGGAAGTACCCACCACTCTAGTGGAATGAGCCTTAACCCTAAAGGGGACAGACTTGTTCCCTGAGGACGTAGGCCTGACAAACGGTCTCCTTAACTCAGTTAATCACTGTCAACCACTGCCAAAACCCAAAGTACAAATGCGAAGAAAAATAACAATTTAGTTATTTAGACATAACTGTATAGGTATATTAGAGTAGGTACTTGCCTAGCTATGAGGTACCTTGACGCTGGTGGCAAGCTAACATCATTTTGCCTAACATATGGACTAAATACTCATATTTATTTTCAGATGTACTAACAATTATTATTTATGCCTAGGTCAGGGCACACATTCACATACTGGTATAGAGTGCAGGATTGTTCTTTCTCAATGTATTTATATGGTATGACAGCTGCTTTCTAAATTCATTGGCTATTAACTTTGATAAAACAAAAAACAAATATCCATTATTTTATTCCATAAAAAAATCATTATTTTTATTAACGTTCAGCCACCTGTTGATATCCTGAAAGCAGGCTTTTGGGGGGTAGCCCCTTGTGTTGTCTCTCCATCTTTTTTCTGTAAGCTTTAAAAAGCATTGACTCTCATGCAAATAAAAAGAAGAACCTGGGACAGAACCAGAGAGAATTTCTAGAACCTGATTACCCAACTGTGTTGTTCCAGAATGGACAAATAAGTCTGAATATACAGGTACAAGTCACAGCTAAAGGAGCGTATAACAAAAGAAATCCCTAGAGAAAGAATGTGAGCACCAAGACTGCCAAGACCTGTGTAAAAATTCTGAGGTGTAGACTCCAACCCAAAAGGTAGGGCAGTGAACCACAAAAGGCAGGGTGGAAGTCAAACCAAGGAAGAGCTGATGATCTGCATGGATAGGAATCTGCAAATACACATCCTTTATATCTAGGGAGGCTAAACACTCCTCTGAACACATAGGAGTGATGGCAAAGCACAAAGACTCCCTTTTGAACCGAGACATGAGAACACAGTGGAGACGCTTTAAAGGGATAGTAATACTTCGTTTTAATTTTATTTTATTTTGTAGGCATTAAAAAACATGAAGAATGATATAAGTCTTGTCTCTCAACCCTTTATGGTTTATGAGATATTCACAAGCAAAGTTTCCCCCTCCCGCCCCTTTTACCTACTGTAAACAATCTCTTCTCAGATGTGGAATGCAGTCCATAGACTGGACAGGTAACAGAAGGGGACACTCTTATTCCTATGAAAACAATGAAAGCCCTGCCCCCCTTGACAAGTTTTTCAGGTTTTTCCCTTATCTTAATTGAAGATTGTCCCTCTCTGCAGTCTACCTGGGCACCTCCCTTCTGCCCTGGCTGAAAAGTGTTACATCAGTAAAAGCAGCGGAAGGGGGACACTTTGCTTGTGAATATCTCTTAAACCATAAAGGTTTGAGAGATAAGACTTATATCATTCTTCGTGTTTTTTTAATGCCTACAAAATAAAATAAAGTTAAAATGAAGTATTACTGTCCCTTTAAGTCCAGAACAGGATGGCATCCTTTGTCTAACTTGGAAACTATGAAAAAGATGTAATAGAATCCCATGAATCACTCTAAAGGTACCAAGACCTGCATGTCCATAAGGAAATAAATTGCATACAAAAAACAGACGGCCCCTCACCAGATTATGAGGACCCCTGGACAGGAAGCAACAACACTGAAGAAGGAATTTGAAATCTGTATAATACCCTTTTATGATCATCCTCAAAACCCATTGGTCATCCATGTAGAAAACCCCTGTTTTGTGACAGAGACACAGACATACTTTGATTATCTGAGGCAGACAAGACTCCTGTGAGTCATGTAGAGAGAGAGGTAGACTTGAGAGCTGGGGGCCATAAGTTAGCTGTCTTGCCTGTCCAAATCTGTATGTGGTTCAAGGCAGGGAGTGACTGGGCCACTGTAAGAGCATACACCCTCAGCAGTTAATGCAGGATCATCACCAGGAATAAATGAGTAATCAAAAATCACCCTCATCTGTGTCCCTTACAAAGAAGAATCCCCTGCATCCAGAGTGGGTGGAACAGGACAGTCCTGATGCCAGAACGCAAGGACCTAATAGAGGAACAGCTATCATCTGTAGAAGAAATAAGGGCGGCAACGCGTGAAGGCTTCTGATCAGGAGAAGATGGGCCCGGCAGTTGCTGGGTAGGGTCACAGACCAAAAGGGACAGAATGTAGCCGCAAAGTCCCTTAGAAGACCAGTCTGACATGAGGAATAAAGGGTTGGTAGGGAAAACCCTGATATCCTGGTGAAAGAAAATAGGATAGAAATATAATATAGATCTATCTATCTGAATGCCAGGAGGGAGAATCCAAACTCATGTGACTCACGTAGCAGGAAATGAGGAAGCAGTGTAAGAACAGAACATCCGCTTCCTGTTCCCTGAGGTCCGTAGGGGAAATGTAGTTCTGTTTTCCCTCTAAAATCAAAATGGTGAAGTAGCTATCCAGGTGTTGCATACAATCCCCTTGACGTAACACTGGGGGTCCTGAAGGGATGTAAGAAATGGTAGCAGAATAGGCCCCATTTTGCCAAGTAATCCACCTAGTACAGCAGAAATCACAACTGTGCTATCTATGCCCCATTCAATATGGTCCTGCTCATGCCCTTTTCTTAAAGTTACCAGAGACGTATAACGAAAACTTACAAAAATGAGGAAACAATTTGTAAAGTATCAAAAAAAGGTCATCTCCAGAGAGTAAGGAGAGAGGAAAGGACTAGTAGAGAAGAAGTGCGAACTGCAGAACTAGTAATTTTACCACAGATCTTTCTGAATGTACAGTCTGTACTTTGGTTCAAACAATGAAGATCAGAGACAGGAGATCGCCTAATGGGGGATTACACACTCCCATCTCAGCGAAAATAAAAAAAAAAGGACTAAGGTAATCTTTGCCCTGATTCACCTCCTTTGAGGTCACTTTTAAAACTGAGCATGGGGGTCACGTGGAGTAGGCAATGAGTCTCTCCCTGCAGAGAGCCTTTTAAGGCAAGAGCTCTGCCCTTCTGCAGGAGAAAACTTTACTCCATTGTTCATGTGTTCCATATTGGACAAGAGAAAAAAAACACTCACATACTCCAACCCCTTGGTACAAGTGTCACAGTAGCTAATGTTTCTCATAAAATCCTTAGTACATATGTAGTATGTATGTGTAGTACTTATATGTGTGTATATATATATATATATATATATATATATATATATATATAGCAGTAGAGTGGAGATTGTAGCAGTATTAGTCCAGTGATGCAGATGTAAAATAACAAACAAAATAAGTATCTTGTAATACCTTTTTTATTGGACTAACAGAATTTTGGATTGACAAGCTTTCGGGAGAACCTCCGTTTCTCAAGTCTAAAGCATTTCTGACTAAAAGGACACAGAATTCACAAATGCTTTAGACTTGAGAAAGGGAGGTTCTCCCGAAAGCTTGTCAATCCAAAATTCTGTTAGTCCAATAAAAAAGGTATTACAAGATACTTATTTTGTTTGTTGTTTTACACATATATATATATATATATATATATATATATATATAAAATTAATGCACAAAAGCAGCGTTCTGCTCAGATTTTAGTGCATATGCCTTCCATGTGTTTATGATTACACAAAGGATTGCACACAAAAGTTGCATTTTTCTGTGGACTATTCTTGTAATCATTTGCCTAGAGATTAATTGGCTAACTGCTAATGCACTGGGAAACATGTGCATTCTCCTGCATATTAAGTCATTCTCTTCTTGATAAACTCAACTTTAAAGAGAGTCAGAAGAGGAAAATGTTTCCTTGTCATATGATGATGTATATATGTATTTGTATGCTATTTGCACCAGAATCTAAAATTAGCTACACGTGTTCAAGGAAAACTTCTGTGGCTTGTATGCCTGTCAGATTCAATCTGTGTTTCCCATCAGGCATGTCACAGCACTTTTATGTGTCATGGCCCCAAGCTTAATGTGTCCCACCTTTCCAAATATTTTCATTACGCAATATTGTTTCTAATGCACACATATCTTGATTTGATTTTTAACTTATATATGTCACAATTTAAAGAAGGATGTGGCATGGATATAGGTTGGGAAACACTGAATGCATTGGTCTCTAATGGTTAGAAAAATATTGCCCTTATGTTCTTATGGAGACCAATGTATACTGATCGGTTCATGGGACAGGACTGCGGGAGACTGCACCAATCAGAGCATACCAATATACTCTGCATTTCAGTAATATATATCTCTGCTGTTTGTAGCTGCTATCAGCAGTGAATAGCAGACTGCAAATTCATACAATAGGGTACATTATATACACATTAGTTAATGTTTGTGCTCTAATAGAAACTTGATTCTGAGCCTTAGAACCATATACACAAAACAGCAGTGATTCTGAGCAAACCAACTGCACCATAGAGTACAAATAAAACATCCCATTGATTTAAATGGGGCTTTTAACCCCTTGCAAGCTAGAGAGATCCCTAGCATATTGTGAAACAATAGACTGGAGACCCTTCTAGTGTTCAAGGGATTGAAAACCTCATTTAAATGAATGGGAGTTTGAGAATTTGTGTGTATTCCTATAGTGAAGCTAGTTTGCCCCAAATTGCACCTCCTTTCTTTTTTGAATAAGGCCCTTAGTGGCCCTCGAACCCCATGGATGTGTCCATGTCTCTCTAGCATACAAAAAAAAAGGTACTTGTATGGGGTGTGTCATGTCTGTAGTGTTATGGTGATTGAGAGGTTGAATAATATCAGCTTTGTATGCAGTCTGTATATATGCAGTCATGAATAGAGCTAGTCTATGTGTTTAGTGTATGTTATCTGTAAATGTGCTAGAATGTGTGGCCTTTGAAGGTACTAAATGCTTTATGAGGTCTAGAATTGTGTGAAGTCTGCAAAAAGTTAGAATGCTTGTATAGGTTTGTTAAGGACCAATGTCGGTAAAATTATCTCGGTGGGGCTCATTGTGATCGTGTCAGGGAGTCAGTAAGACTGCTTCAGTACCAGAGCAGTCAGTTTCAGCCTTTCCCTGGCAGCTTTGGATATATGATCACTGCTACAGCAATCACTTGCTGGTTGAGTCAGTGACAAAGGCAATGTATAGTATATGTTGCCTTTGTTGCTCTTCTCTCCTTCTCACAGTGATTGTGAGGAAGAGAGAAGCAGAGAACAGACTAGCCTGGATGTGAAATGGCCAAAGAGAGGCAGTATCATTTAAATTGGTGGTGCTGGGGGCAGGACTAGAGTAGGTCACTTGATGACCTATTGAATATCTATGTGTTTATGGATAAATGATTTAGAGCAATACCAATCATTTTTATTTACCCAGACTAATTTATAAACACACATACCGAAGATAAACATGCATTAATGTGAGTTTTATTACTGTGGAGCAATGTGAGACACTAATATATACAACACACAGTCTGATCTCCCAAAAAGAGGGAATCCAGTGAGGGAAAGAGGGACAGAGGGATTTCTGTGTCAGAGGGACAGTTACCCCCAAAAAAGGGACACTTGGGAAGTATGAACGAATTGTTCATACCTTGTATTCAGTTTAAAAAAAAAACATTTTATTATTTTTTTCCTTTATACAAGCAAGGTGGGAGCCATGTCATGGGTACATGCAATTATCAAAGAACAAACAAATGTCAGTTACACAGTGCCATAGGTTACACTGTCTCGTAGAATAATACCTCAGCAAATAGAACTGTAAAAACCTTTACAAACACAACCGGGGAAGGGAGGAGAGGGACATACCTTGTATTCAGTTAAAAAACATTTCAGTACAAATTACAGGAAAACTTATAAAAATGTTAGTTGCTTTTCAATTTTTTCCCATTTTTTTATTATTCTCAAATTAAATGGTTGGTTATACATATATATGTGGTAAAAAAAAAATCCCTGTATATACTTTAAAAAAATGCATATAATTTGTATGGGTGTACTAAATGACTTACAGAAAAAATATGGTTGAACAAAGACATACTGAAAAGGTCAAAATTGTTCTGCTACACAAGCGTAAAATGACCTAGTCACAAAGGGGTTAAAGATGTCAGAGCTGTTGCGTGCATCCTGTGAAAGGTTCACTGATGCCTGTATAGATGCTAGAGAGGCTGTGTGTAATGTGCAGTGGTGCTAGAGATCTTTCTATATGTTAAAATGTTTGTATAGATCAAAATAAAATACAGTTGAGGGCTACATATGTAGCATTTCTTTCCAAGGAGGGCCACAGAATTGCTTCACTAGTATCCACAGAACCACCCATACTCCTTCGGCTGTTTCTTTCTTACTGAGGTACACAGGTAGATCAATTAATCCTTTGAGTGCCAAAAAGTGTCTTAACACATGGCACTCATAGGGTTATAGTGACTGAACTACTGGTTTGTCCACCTATACTCAAACACAGATACCTTGAAAACATTCTAAAGGGCACATAAACAATTTCTCTCTATGGAGGGCCTCACCCTGCCAGCCTGTGGGCCACATTTGGCCCAGGCGATGCATGTTTCCGGATGCAGGCTCCGTGTTTGACATGACTGGTATAGATGTAATAGAATGTGTCCTCCATGTTTAGAAGTGGCAGAGTGGTTGTGTATAGCATTTAGAGGTGCTGGAGTGGTTGTAGGCAGTGCTTAGATGTGCTTGAATGATTGAGTGTACATTCTGATGAGGAACTAGAGAGGTTGTATGCAGGGTTAAGGGCTAGAAAGTTTGTATGCACTGCATTCAGGGGATAGAGAGCTTTTATGTATGGAATATAGGACTAAAGAGGTTGTTTGCACTGTATGCTGGGGCTAGAGAGGTTGTATGCACTATATAGATGGACTAGAGAGGTTGTACGCATTGTATACAGGGGCAGGAGAGATTGTATGCACTGTATACATGTGGCTGGAGAAGTTGAATGCACTGTATACTTGAGGCTGGAGAGGTTGAATGAACTGTACACATGCAGATGTAAAGGTTGTATGCACTGTATACAGGGGCTGTAGAGGTTGTATACACTGCATACATGTGACTGGAGAGGTTGTATGCACTGTATACATGTGGCTGGAGAGGTATGCACTGTATCCAGGGGCAGGAGTTGTATGCACTGTATACATCTGGCTGGAGAGGTTTAATGCACTGTATAATTGCAGCTGGAAAAGTTGTATGCACTGTATACATGCTGCTGGGGAGGTATGCACTGTATACATGTGTCTGGAGAGGTTAAATACACATGTGGTACTATATATATGCAGCTGGAAAGGTATGCACTGTATTCAGGGGCTAGAGAGGTTGTATGCACTGTATACATGCAGCTGGAGAGGTTGTATGTACTGTATACGTGTAGCTGGAGAGGTTGTATGCACTGTATACATGCAGCTGGAGAGGTTGTATGTACTGTATACGTGTAGCTGGAGAGGTTGTATGCACTGTATACATGCGGCTGGAGAGGTTGTATGCACTGTATACATGTAGCTGGAGAGGTATGCACTGTATTCAGGTGCTAGAGAGGTTGCATGCACTGTAAACATGCGGCTGAAGAGGTAGCCACTGTATACAGGGGATAGAGAGGTTGTATGCACTGTACATATGTGGCTGGAGAGGTATGTACTGTATTCAGGGGCTAGAGAGGTTGCATGCACTGTATATATGCAGCTGGAGAGGTTTTATGCACTGCATACATGGGCTACAAAGGTTGTATGCACTGTATACATGTGGCTGGAGAGGTATGCACTGTATTCAGGAGCAAGAGAGATTATTTGAAATCCGTGGAGGTGTTAGTGAAGTTGAATGCAGTGTTTAGTGGTTTCAGAGTGGTTTGTATACAATGGTTAGACATGCTATACTGGTTTGTAAGTGGTGTTTAGAGGTGCTACATCAGTTTGTATGCAATGTTTAGAGGTGCTATAGTGGTATGTATGCAGTGTTAGAGAAACTGTATGCAATCCGAGGAAGCGTTCAAAAGGTTTGTATGCAATCTACAGAAGTTCTAATGGTTTGTAAGCAATGGATGTGTTAGGGGGCTTATATGCCAGCAGGTTTGTATGCATAGGGGTGCTAGAGTGTTTGGATGCAGTCTGTATGGGTACTGCAGAGGTTGTATGCAATCCTTAGAGGTACAAACATAGAATACATTAGTCAGTGACATTGTGAAGAGGTTGTATGAGATCTGTAAGTGTAAAAGAATGATTGTAAGAAGGTGTAAATAGACCTAAAGCAGAGTTGTTACATTTGTAAGGGTACATAGGTAGAACATAAAGTACTTATTCACTATTATAATGGTACTGACAGAAAGACGTTGCAAGCCAAAGTTCCACTGTAATTGCATGGGAACTGGCATAAAGAAATGAAATAACTGGGCTAATTCCAAAAACTCATGGATGGTTAAAGTGAATAAACAACCTCCTCAGGTCAGACAGTTATAGAAATGCATTTCACAAAGCTTCCAAGGTGTAATTTACATCACATCAAAGATCAGCCTAATGTATCGTATCTTTCCTCCTGGCTAGATGAGTTACCCACCAACCGTGGTCCTGCAGATAAAAGTGTTAATTATCTGCACACACTGCCTGAGTTATAAGCAAGGTTTAACCTCATGGTTCATTATGGTTCAGTTAACACTGTGAATGCCAGAGTGGTAAGCAACACATTGCAAAGCAATGTATTGCCATACTTCCCAAGTGTCCCTCTTTAAGAGAGACCGTCCCTCTCTGAGGCCCAAATCCCTCTGTCCCTATTTCCCACCCTAGTGTCATTATTTTTAGGAGATCAGATTGTGTGGTGTGTGTATATAAGTGTATCACATTGCTCTACAGCAATAAACCTCACATTAATGTTTGTTTAAATGTCAGTGTATGTGTTAAAAACTAGTCTGTGTAAATACAATACTTTGGTCTTGCTCTACAGCAGTTATTTAGTTACACAAAGAGGTGTCAATAGGTCACGAAATAACCTAAAAATGCTTGGCAATGCCCACCAGCCACACCCCCAGTAACACCAATGTAAAACACAGTGTCCCTCTTTGGACATTTAAAATGTTGGGAGACATGCATTGCACACCCCTCTGGAAATGAGTAGGTTAAAAGACAATTGAAAAGTGCTGTTATAAGACGGAAGCACTAGATTGCTATACTCTGCATATGGTTTATTCCCTGTATGTAGAAACATTCATCCTTTACTTGTTCTATGTTGAAAATTAATCTGTGTCAAAAATGTTAACTTTTTGAGTGCCAGAGCAACAGATTGCAAAACATTGTGTTGAATACCCTCCTGGTACTCATATTCTATATAATAATTAATTAGGATGTTTGTCAGAAGCTGTCATGCGCAGTAGAGACTGCGCGCGTTCGGGCAGTCTCTACTGAGCATGATTGAATCTCGTACGTGAGGCAAAGCAAGACTACATCCTGTGGAGCAGTGAGGTATCAGCCGCTTAACCCTATGAGTGCCAGAGGGGTAACATAGTAGATAAGGCTGAAAAAAGACATGCGTCCATCAAGTCCAGCCCATGCCAATAACACCCCTGTTGATCCAGAGGAAGGCAACAAAAAAGCCCTCTGGAGCAATTTCTAGTGTAGGTGTGTGTGTGTGTGTCAAATAGTTCCCCGGCTCAATATCCTATTTGCTTTGAAGCCATCTGTCATAACTATCAATATTGTTCTGTGCTAGATAGGCATCCATTGCTTTTTTGAATGCAGTTACATTATCTGCAAGCACAACATCCCGAGGCAAGGAATTCCATAGCCTTACCGCCCTTACTGTAAAGAATCCCTGCCTGTGTTTTAGTCGAAAGCGCCTTTCCTCAAGTCTTAATGGATGACCTCTTGTTCTTAGCTCAGCTCTTTGCATAAATAATTCATTGGATAGTTCTTTGTATTGACCTTGAATGTATTTGTAAATGGTAATCATATCACCCCTTAGACGTCTCTTTTCTAATGTAAACAAACCCACTTTGGCTAGTCTCTCTTTGTAACTCAGATCCTCCAATCCCTTTATCAGTTTTGTTGCACGTCTCTGCACCTTTTCCAGTTCAGCAATGTCTTTTTTTAGAACAGGCGCCCAAAATTGTACTCCATATTCTAGATGAGGCCTAACCAAGGATTTATACAGAGGTAGGATAATATTAGCATCCCTTGCTTCTACACCTCTTTTTATGCAGGCTAGTACTCTATTTGCTCTTGCAGCAGCTGAGTGATTCTGCACACTGCTGTGAAGTCTATCATCTATCAGTACACCTAAATCTTTCTCTAATGAAGATTTCCCAAGTTGTTTCCCATTTAGAGTATATGTAGCAAGTTTGTTTCTACAACCCAAATGCATAACCTTACATTTATCTACATTAAATGACATCTGCCACTTTTCTGCCCATTCACTTAGTTTATCTAAATCCTTCTGTAGGGAAAAAACATCGAGCTCTGTATGTATTTCCTTACATAGCTTAGTGTCATCAGCAAAGATTGAGATGCTACTTTCAATTCCCACTTCTAGATCATTAATAAATGAATTAAAAAGCATTGGGCCCAGGACTGAACCCTGCGGCACCCCACTTATAACCCTAGACCAATTTGAAAAAGTTCCATTTACAACAACTCTCTGCCATCTATCATTTAACCAGTTCTCAATCCATGTACAGATAACACCACCCAAACCGAAGCCTTTTAATTTATGCAGTAACCTGTTGTGAGGCACTGTGTCAAAGGCTTTTGCAAAAAAAAATTAATTGCAAAGCAATGTGTTGCGTGCCCCTCTGGAACTCAAAGGGTTAACATTACTCGGACGTTGGCCCATGTACACACACTTTTACACTAGTGGTTAGAATAATCCTCCTGCTAACTTCTAGAAATGAACACACACAAATAAAAGTAATGAAACCCTTTAAAGACCAGAGGGGTGTGTAATACATTGCAAAAAAGGGTTAATATAATAATAATCATTTGAAAATGTAACATTTTCAAGTACTAAATCCGGGGTGTCAACCCCATCCCTGCCCTAAACACTGTACTTTACAGTCATGTTGCATGTCCAGTACCAGAGCTAAATGACAGTAATTTTCTTTGTTTCTTTACGTCGGAAGGAAATAAATCCCAAAAATGGACTTGATTTCATTTCTACTTCCTGGATGACCAAATCCTAGAACAATGTTGTGGAATGAATTATGATCTACAGAGAGTGATGAGATCTAATCTTGAGGCCCAGCTGAGAAAGAAAAGCCTTCAGTTGGTACATTCTGAATGAAGTTTAGCATTCCTTCTACTGAGTGAAAACCTTGGCACGCTCACTTTCCTGCAAACAAAACATTCACTGTTCAGACAGCTGTTCTGCAACACTGGCAAAGCGAGGGAAAAAAAAGAAGAGGGAAAAAAAGATGTTTTCCACAAACTGCAGCCGTCTGTTTAAGAGACAGTACACCAGACAAAACTCCTGCAAGGATAACATTTGGTTTATTTAATAATGAGCCGAAACTCTGACTTCTCCTTACTCAACTGCAAGGTCAATTATTTGTAGGAGAGGTTGCTCTATGACATTCAGCAGAATGCACATTAATTATTTACCTATTTTCAGTTCCAGCATCTTGAATCAGCTTCATTTTTTTCGAACATTGATCTTTTTCAAGTAAACATTTCCTTCCAGTCTCCCCCCCCACACACAAAAACAAACAAAAAAAGATAGAGACGCTGATGTACTGAGATGAACTTCAGTTCACTGTGGTGTGTTGGAGACCTTTGTAGCATTAACCCTTTGATTGCCAGAGTTGTATACAATGCGTTGGATACCTCTCTGGGACTCAAAGGGTTAAAAGCCCCACATAAACCATTGAGAATTTAGGGAATATATATTAACCCTTTGAGTGCATTTTCATGGGTGTCCAAAGGATGCCCCCACCCCCAGATAAACATAGTGGATAGGCTGGGCAGCAGAGGCAGATAATCCATTATAGCAACCTGTGAGGAGCCCTGACTGAAAGTGATGGGTCACATACGGATGCTCCACTCTTGCTGCCTTTAGCATCTTGTGTCAGGCTCCCTTTTTGTTGAAGTACACCAGCATGATGCAGTTGATCCAACTTCCACTAAAGCCACAACATCAATATCTGCTAGTAGCACTCTGTGTCAGAATCACTGGATTAAGAAATGTGAGGCCCCAAACTGGCCTTCTCTAGGTCCTATGAAGTCTTAATTCGTCTCTGCTGGCTGGATGTGGGGCATGTTTTGGCTTTGTCCACCCTGGAAAAATGTCTGCGGATGCCCATGTACATTTGGTTTGTTCCAGAACTGTTTTATTTCTTCTTAGTACACCAGCCTATCTTCTAATTCAGAATCCAGCAAAATGTTTGTGCAGCCCTGTCAATCAATCTCTTTAACCGTTTAGGTGCAAGAGAAGTCAATAACATATTGCTTTGCATTGTGCAAGAGACCTCTCTAGCAACCAAGGGATTAACCCTTTGAGTGCCAGAGGGGTATGCAACACATTGCTCTGCACTGCCTTATGCACTCCTCTGGCACTCAAAGGGTTAACATAGAAAATGTACAAGTAGGTGCAGGTAATTTAAGAATACAATATTAGGCTAATATATATCACACCGCAGTTCCCAGGTTATTGTATCAATACATTTCTTTCTTAGAGGGGGTTAAATCAGATCCGCTAATAGTCACAAAGCCATAAACACAATGTCTGCCATTCCAGCCGTGATCCCCAGTCTGCCATTATTTTCATTTGATCCCCAGGCAACCACAAAATCCACCTGTCCTATGCCTGAAGTAAACATAGAGATGTTGAATTAAAGGGGAACATTCACTTCCGCATAGTGCGGCACAATGTAGCTGCGGTACGGCTCTCAGGACTTCCCAGCAGTCTGTCCTTCTCCTCCCAGCTGGGAGCGCGTTCACGCTTCACTTCGGTGTGGTGTGAACGGCTCCTAATGTTACAGGAAGCGGCGATTAGCATTATACTGAGGTTGAAACCTCAGTATAATACTAATAGCCGCTTCCTGTAACGCTAGTAGCCTTTCTCACCACACCGAAGTGAAGCGTGAACGCGCTCCCAGCTGGGAGGAGAAGGACAGACTGCTGGGAAGTCCTGAGAGCCGTACCGCAGCTACAGTATGTGGAAGTGGATAACTTTTAAGTTTAATATCTTAAAAAGTAAGTAAAAAAAAAAAAGAGAGAGCACATTCCTAATGTTTCTTTGGTGATTAAACAAGAGCTTAAAAGTTTTCAGGATGTGAATGTTCCCCTTTAACCTGTACCCTAAGAAAAGCAAACCTAACAGTACATAGTTTAATGGCTCTAACTGTACATACCCCTCTGACACTCATAGTTTAATGGCCCTAACAGTACATAGTTTAATGGCCTCACCGTACTTCGTTTTAACCCTTTCACTGCAATGTGTTGCACACCCTTCTGGCAGTCAAAGGGTTAATGGCCATAATAGTACATAGATTAATAATTTTGCTAACAAAGCACAGGTAGCTGTATCTTTAAAATCTGTACTGTTAGGTGTGCTTGCGGACTGAAGTTGAGAAATGCAGCTCCGATCTTCCTATAATCTAGACCGTGTAACCCTTTGTTTCACTACTTCCAGTTTTGTAGTTCAACAGTAATTCAATGCTAAAGGATCCACCCCTCCCTCCCCTTTCACTGATGTCACACTGCCTCTTTCAGTCAGCTGGATGGATCGCAGCAAGGGACAATCCTCAGTAAGCATAAGGAAAATCCTATCCTCCATCAAGGGGGGCAGAGTTTTTCTTATACTCGATGCCTGAGCTCCATCCATGCAGCTGAGAGAGGCAACGTAACATAGGTGAAAGGGGATGGAGGGGGATCCTTTAGCATTGACTTAATGTTGAACTACAAAACAGTAAATATTGAATGAAACACAGCATATGGCCCATGTTATAGGAGGATCAATCGGAGCTGCATTTTTTTTTAAGGTATCCCTTTAAAGTGGCCCTGTCACACTAAAGTATGTTCAATTTGTTTTAGTGACAGTAGATTAAATAGTTTTTGAGAAATTAACCTTCATATTTTGATGGCACATTGTAGCTCAGCAAATTCAGTGCGTGGTATGCTAATTGGTCACATTTGAAGCCACACCTACCTCTCGCTGTGCTATTAAAACAGTGCATGGGCTTTGTCTACATTCATTCATAACAGAGTGTGTGGTAATATTGGCCCAGAAGCATAAATAATTATTAGCATAAAGTGCCACACTGTTAAAAGTTAAAGGGGCAGTAATACTTAAATTATAAAAAATATATATTGCAGTGTTTATCCTCCACAGTAAAACATGGGTACTTCAACTGATGAGAGGTGTTTTATTCAAAAGTTATTACAGCTCAGTCTTGAATGTTTTAGGTGTATCACAGTGGCCTGAAATTGTAAAGTGGCGCTGTTGCTACACCATCCTATGGAGATTTATTGTCAACTGACCAGAGCTGTCTATAGGATGGTGTAGCAACAGTGTCACTGTCATACTGCACCTAAAATATTCAAGCTTGAACTGTAATATCTTTTGAATAAAACACCTCTCAGCAGTGGGAGTACGCTTGTTTTACTCCGAAGGATAAACACTACAATACATATAGTTTTTTTACATTTTAAGTATTACTATCCGTTTCAATTCTCAACAACTATTTATATTACAAACACATGAACAGCACAACATATAGGATGTTTTTAATTATGCTTAACCCTTTGAGTGCCAGAGGGGTACGCAACACATTGCTTTGCCATGCGTTGCACACCCCTCTGACACTCAAAGGGTTAAATGTAACTAAAATTATCTTAAGATGACGGGTCCGCTTTAACTGAAAAGCGAGATTCTCCTACAGTGAACGAAACAGCGAGATTCTCCTACAACGATTTGTGAGGCAGGACCCCTAGACATCCATTGACTGAAACAGGAAAAATTAAGAAAAATCATTGCAATGTTAGATATGAAGGATTGTTGCAATTTTCTGTAAAGATGACACTGCTTTGCAATAATATGTGGGAGGATATGGACACAGTGGATATGAGTGGATGCCAAAGTTCTGATCTACATGATGCTAGCAGGGCCAGCCCTAAATCAGATAACACCCTGTGAGGTGTGTCTTCACTTCCTGCTCTCTGTATGAGCTCAGCTACTTAACCCTTTGATTGCCACATGGGATTGCCATGCATTGCTTAGAAATGTGTTGCACATCCCTCTGGCATTCAGAGGATTAATACTTTTTTTATGAATTTCTTTTTTTTTTTTAAACTTTGTTGCACAGTTTATAAGCACAGCTTATTCATGCCATAGATAACACAATGGAATACTGGCAGACAGTATGGATGTGTTCTTCCAAACCACAGTGAGGCTGATGTGCTAAGAGTAACTGGAACCATTATGAAGCAAACCAACTGTATCTTAGAGCACAAATATTAGTTGTCATTGGTTTACATGGAGCTTTTAACCCCTTGAATGATGCAGAATACAGAGGTTTCTGATATCCTACAAAGTAAGGTGATGGAGACCTCGCTGTCCCAAGGAGTTAACAATCCCATTTTAAATCAATGGGCATTTGAGGAATTTGTATTTGTACCTTATGGTGCAGTTGGTTTGCTCCACAATTGATCTTATTCATCCTAGTACATCAGCCTCACTGTGTAAATGCCCAGTATTTACATGAAGGAATGTGTGAAGTAATGTCAGATAATGCTATGAGTGGGCTAATTTACATGTCTCACCTAGGCCGCTTGAGGCATTTTTATCATTGTATAATTAGAACACAGAGGAGGTTGCTAACTATTAAATTACTTACAACCATATAAAGACATAAACGTACACATATATTGTTTAACATTAACCACATAAATAAGTGTCACAATGCCATAAAACTAGGCATCCCAGCCACACATCCTAACTCAGTAATAAGAGATTTGCCTAACTGAAACCCATACTCCCATGTTGGCTATCCACAAGCCAGAGTCATGTCAGATCAGGGGGCCATTGTTTATACTGGGGGAACAACCTACTTCCATCCTTCTGCCATGGACCAGCTGAGGATGATGGGAGAGGAAATCCAGCAACAGCTGTAGTAATACAGGTTACTCACTCCTGGCCTGTGGAAAGGCAACTTCAAAGGGTTCTGTTTAAAAAAAAATGCACAAAACCAGCTCTTGGTATCTTCAGATAATACCTTTTATATTTATGGAACTAATTTCTAAAAATCTGCTCCTGAATCCCATGAGGCTCACAATAGGTAAGACAGTTACATGTTTGTACTTTGTAAATTTGTTTTTGCATTTGAACTCTGTTGTAGTCACCAGCTTGGTATTTCAGGTAACGATCTGATAAAGGCAGTCAGTTATATGTATATACTTTGTAACATCTGTGCTTGAATCAGGACTCTGTTGCAGGCTACAGCTAATTGTTTCAGGAAAACAACTTGATAAAGACAATTGATCACTATGAGCAATTCACATCTACTGAAGACTATTGTTTGCTGTGAGTCAGACTATATTCAGGCAACTGCAGATATAAAAATCTCCCTGTTCCCCATTAAACAGTAACAATAAATATTAATCTCTATATAAAATTGCCCAAGGACAAACCGTGCCTAACGTAAATAGATTTTGCAATAAGAACATATCATCATTTTATAAGTCACAAAAATAGGTGGAACAGGACTGTGCTCGCCTGTCTTGGAGGCAGTGATACTGCCATTTAGTTGCACTGTAAGCATATTTCAAACAGAGAAACTTTGTGTAGTAAGAAGATAGAAACAAAATTCCCTTCTAGACTAAGGATTTTATCTCTGAATTTAAACAGGACACTGTGAGAAACTGGCACTGCAAAGCAATGTGTTGCATACCCCTCTGGCACTCAAAGAGTTAATGGGCATCATGTAAAAAGTGGAGCAATTATGTTGCAAACTAACTGCACATTTGGGGATGCTGAAAAGGCACAACTGCATTGGGAAGCAATGTGTTAGAAACCAATCCTGTATTGAAAGGGTTAAAAGTACCTTTTAAATCAATGGGGATGTTTGCATTCCCTATGGTACAGTTGGTTTGCTCCAGAATTGCTCCATTTGCCTCTGTACAAAAAGCCCAACGGACTTGAAAGTGATAGCCAACAGCCACTTATAGCTTCAGAATCTTCCCCACAATGAAAGTCTCCAACTATTTAGCCAGAATACAATGAACTCCTGGGATGCTAGAGACATTTCCAAGATATTGAAAAGAAATGCATTAGGGACATTTGCATCTGATGTACTGTGAAAAAGTGCTGCCAATCTGGAGCAAACCAACTGTGACGTAGGGAACAAATTAACCCCCCAAATTTCCATTGATTTAAATAAGGCTTTTAACCCCTTAAGGACCAGACTGGCTAGGGGTTTTGTGCACAGGAGGACCAAGGCCATTTTGTGTGGACAGCCAGCATGTGTGAGCGATCACATGTACTGGCTGGCTGTGGGAGAGGATGAAACTGACTGCTCTTGTCTTGGAGCAGTCAGTTAAGACTCTTGGTGTGATCACAGCGAGCCCCCAGGCGCACTTTGATCACAGGTCCTTAACTCACAGACAGTCAAGACGGTCCTGGCACATCCACTGTCCTAAAGGAGTTAACTAGAGGGCATCCTTTTAAAAGGTCGCATGTGAAAGAGCGTGCGACCACATAACACATTAACTATGTCGCAAGGATTAAAAATGGCGACATAAGAATCTTGTGCTGCACACTCTTTCGTTGCAACTTTTTAACCTCTTTAGTGACCCGCTTCGCGCGCATGCGGCCAGCACTTAACGACAGGGTTTTTTTTTCCGTCATTCTAGCGAATGACTTCCGGGACTTACCAGGTACGTCCTCTGTCACTAAGTGACAGTTTTTGCTGGACGTACGTAAGTCAGATGTCGCGATGGGGTTAAAAGTAAACCAACTAGAGATGTCTCCAAAACATTGCTCTTAATGTGTCATAAACCTTGCTTTCAGATCACTGTAATGTTTATTTGTTGCCCAGTGGTGCAGTTGGTTTGCCCCAGAATTGCACCATGTTCCATTAGTACATCAGCCTCTCTGTCATATTCATCTGGAATTCCAGTGACATTGCCTCAACCTGTACTGGTAGATGCAGAGCCGATACTACCAGCAGGATATTATTTTTAACTTTAGCAACTTGAAGCTGCTGGGTCATATGCGATGCTTAGCCCCAGCTGCACAGTATTACACACACACTACCCAATTTATCAAAGTAAAAAAGGCAAAATCTACTATTTTAAATGCAACACACAGAGCTCTAGAAGGGTCAGCAAAGTATAGCAGAGCAATAAGATGCACAGTCATCCTGCTTTATTCTGTAAAAATGAAGGCAGGGAAGGCTGTTAACTCTTTTCATGTCAAAGAGGTATGCAGTGTATTAGGATGGGGTTGCACTCCCCTCCAACACTCAGAGGGTTAACCCTTTGAGTGCCAGATGGGTACGGTTGCAATGCGCTCTGTACCCCTCTGGCACTCAAAGGGTTAAAGCAGTCCCCTACATAATGAACATTTGATGGCAGACAGCAATCAACTGGGCCATCTAGTCTGCCCATTTTCTTATCTATTTAATAGGCTCAGTCTTATTTTATGCTGAGAATATCCTTGTATGTGTCACAACATTTCTCACCCCTTTTGTAATGTGATGAAACCTCTCCAGGATCCATAGGGTTAAAATCACTTACTGTTTCAGTCTGTACCACTTCCATCTGCTATTCCATCTGTCACCATTTGCTTTTTTTTCCTCCTGTTTCATCTTAAGGGCTGTACCTTCAAATGAAAACTTCTGGGTAAACCAAGAGCACCATAGGGGGCAAATAAAAACTCCTATTTATTAACACTGACTCCTAGAATGTTAGTGAGAATATTGCCACATTTATTAAGAATGCACTGGAGACCTCCTTAGTATTCAAGGGCTGAAAAGCTCCATTTTTTTTTCCAAATTGAGAAAAATCATATACAGCACAAGATAGAAATTTGTACAAAAATCTGAAAAACCATACTGTAGAGAAACAAGAGGAACTGAGGTCAAAGTACAGCAGACCTTAGTGCATATCTCCAGTAATCACTGATTATGAATAAAAGCATGGCATAGCATAATCACAAATTGGGATATGGTATCCATAGAATGAAAAAGTCTGCATGAGAAAGAAAGAGAAGGAGAGAGAATCGAAGAGAAAGTAGACATAGCAGAGGGAGGAAGAAGGTGATATAAAGAAAAGAAATGAGAGGGGTAAGAAGGGGAAGGGAACAGGAACCACTTTTGGAGACGTATTGGTTGGAATTGAGACTTAAAAAAGTCTGTAATAACCTCAGGGTCTTCGCCCAAGTTCAGTTTCGTGAGCCGCAATAGGGTGATGTGGTCTTTGGCCTTAGAAACCCATTTTGAGTAAGTAGGGGGGATTGGCAGATTTCCAGTGGTCTGGTATCAGGGCTTTGGCTAATCCCAATACAGCCAGCAGGATTTGACGTAAACTAGAGTGTAGAGGGGGTAAGCTCCTATAAAAAGAATTTGCCAAGGGTCCCTGGATAGCTTAATGTTCAAACTGCGGTCAACACAGTCTAGGCACTTCTTCCAATAATCGTTCAAAACAGGGCACATCCACCATGAAGCGGCGACCCCAATCCCTGCCCACACCTCCACCATCTATCACTAACAGAGGGAAACACAGCATGTAACCGCAATGGGAAGTAATGCCATCTACTGAGGAATTTAAAATGGGATTCCAAAAGCTGGGCTGAAATAGAACAAGATTTAGAAGTGCGACAAATTCTCTTCCAGTTGTCGTCTGTTAATGTTTTCCCTATTTCCGATTCCCACGCTCGAACGTATTGTAGCTTCGGCGATGCAGGAGGTACAGACAATATGTTATACTAGTTGAAGAGCCCGTTACACGGGCCACAGTGTCACAGCCAACCGGTCGCGGGGCAGTCACGCGCAGTAGAGACTGCCCGCGCCACGGCTGATACAGAGTTGGATGCTCCTTCGGAGCGCCCAGCTCTGTATCAGCCGCGGCATGGGCAGGCTCTACTGAGCATGACTGCAGCACGAGCAGCAGTGTCTACTGCGCATGTCACGGCGGTACACACAATTTAGCAAATTATTATATAGGATATTTTGCTGAGAAAGCGTCCTGTGGTAGCTGGACGTAAGAAGAGTGACTCAAAGTTAGTTGGTGGCCTGGACCATCCCTGTTTGATAGCAGAAGACTCCAAGAAATGCCAGATGCAGAAAAACTTCCACATCTCGCCTGATGAAAGATCAAAGCGACTCCACAAAGACTCAGAGGAGGCTATTCTCCCTCTGTCAATAAAACCACCAATCCTGGAAGGAAAAGCTCCATTTTAATCAATGGGAATAGCTAGAATTATTTTTGGTCCCCTTGGTAAAGTTTGTTTGCTGAAGAATTAGGCTTCTAACTGATGTGCTGAGACTATAGAGGTTAAAGGTACAGTAATGTCTGCAAGAAAGTAGATTGCAGAGTCTTCTTTATTGTAATCTTTAACAACTAACTTTTTTGTAGTTCTCAAGATATTAGATGTAGAAAGATCCCCCTCCTGCCCACCTCCCACTGAATCTGCAATCCGGTCCCAGGACCGGATGGATGCAGTGAGGGACACACTTCAGTAAGTATAAGGAAAACCCTGCCCTCCTTGACGAAGGAGGACAGGATTTTCCTTCGCTTACTGAAGTTTGTCCCTCGCCGCATCCGTCCGGACCAGATAGAGAGGTAGATGTGGCCAGAAGGAAGGGGATCGTTCTACATTTACAGTGAAGGAACATTTATTTGATCCCCTGCTGATTCTGTATGTTTGCCCACTGACAAAGAAATGATCAGTGTATAATTTTAATGGTAAGTTTATTTGAACATTGAGAGACAGAATAACAACAAAAAAATCCAGAAAAATGCATTTCAAAAAAGTTATAAATTGATTTGCATTTTACTGAGTGAAATAAGTACTTGACCCCCTATCAATCAGCAAGATTTCTGGCTCCCAGGTGTCTTTTATACAGGTAACAAGCTGAGATTAGGAGAACTCTAATCTCAGCTTGTTACCTGTATAAAAGACACCTGTCCACAGTAGCAATCAATCAATCAGATTCCAAACTCTCCACCATGGCCAAGACCAAAGAGCTGTCCAAGGATGTCAGGGACAAGATTGTAGACCTAGACAAGGCTACAAGACCATCACCAAGTAGCTTGGTGAGAAGGTGACAACAGTTGGTGCGATTATTCTCAAATGGAAGAAACACAAAATAACTGTCAATCTCCCTCGGTCTGGGGCTCCATGCAAGATCTCACCTTGTGGAGTTTCAATGATCATGAGAATGGTGAGGAATCAGTCCAGAACTACAAGGGAGGATCCTGTCAATGATCTCAAGGCAGCTGGAGCCATAGTCACCAAGAAAACAATTGATAACACTACGCCATGAAGCACTGAAATCCTGCAGCACCCGCAAGGTCCCCCTGCTCAAGAAAGCACATGTACAGGCCTGTCTGAAGTTTGCCAATGGACATATGAATGATTCAGAGGAAAACTGGGTGAAAGTGTTGTGGTCAGATGAAACCAAATCAAGCTCTTTGGCATCAACTCAACTTGCCATGTTTGGAGGAGGAGGAATGCTGCCTATGACCCCAAGAACTACATCCCCACCATCAAACATGGAGGTGAAAACATTATGCTTTGGGGGTGTTTTTTTGCTAAGGGGACAGGACAAATTCATTGCATCAAAGGGACGATGGATGGGGCCATGTACCATCAAATCTTGGGTAAGAACCACCTTCCCTCAGCCAGGGCATTGAAAATGGGTCATGGATGGGTATTCCAGCATGACAGCGGCCCAAAGCACACAGCCAAGGCAACAAAGGAGTGGCTCAAGAAGAAGCATATCCAACATACTTCTTCTTCCTAATGCATTGGACATCTCTCTGGAATGCATTAGGTAAAGTAGGCAGATGTCAAAGCACCAAGTTCTGAGAAGTGCCTTAGCTGTGCTGGCTGAACCCACATTCTGAGTTGTGGGTGTGGCCAGACAGCTTCTAGTGTTGCTGGTTTATGGTGGCATGTTTATTTACCAATTTACAAACCCTTTTACTGAGCATAATTTAACCCTTTGGATGAAAAAGAGGCATTGATTAGATGCCTCTCTTGAGCCAAGGGGTAAGATGCTTTCTTTGTATTTCTTTATTATAGGGTAACCACATTTTATGTGTCTAGTAACAAAGTGTGGAGTATTATGAGGAGTGGGGGTGTGACAATGTGTGGAGAAAATGGTGCCTTGAGTGCTTTAGCCTTGGGGCACCTCAGATGTAAATCCAGCTCTGCACAAAATGGACCTTTGTAAACACTCATGGGCCTCAAGTATTGAAATGGAGCAGTGCAATTTTGCAGTACACCAACTGCACCATAGGGATACCTGCAAATTCCACAGACTGACACGGTTTTAAATGGGGTTTTTAACCCGTTAAAGACCAAAGGGGTGTGCAACGCATTGCTTTGCTGGTCCTTAAAGTGTTGACCCCTTAAATGCCAGAGAGTTTCATTTAAATAAAATACATTTTTATTTGTCCACTATACTGAAGTTGGTTTGCTCCAGAATAGCACAACTCCAGTGTTATACATAAGGCACACGTAAATTTAGGAACAAACAGCAATATATCTTTGGATTATTCCAGTAGCAAACTAAATTCCATTACTCCTGACACACTGGAAAAAAATGTCTGTCTTCCATTAAATTGTCACAGTTATAAAGAAACATTTCCTCTTCATTCCTTTCCACTGATTTTCCAGGAAAAAGATCCACCTGTCTGACAGCGGAATTTGTCTGAAACATACTTCTTTGCATTGGTCCAAATAATAACATGCTGATAGAAAAAGCAGACAGAACACAAGAAGAACATTTCCATTTCCAGACTCACTTGGGAATCCAGAATACATATGACGAGATGGTATCAAAATCCTTATTGTTGCTTCTTCCACTTCTTTCTAATAGTTTTTCCATTCTGTAGGAACTAAACCATGTCATGCCTTTGCTACACACTGAAAAAATGTTCAATCCTCCCAAGGATATGACTGCAGCTCTTAATTCATATAACTAACCCACATGTATTCTCCAGTTGTTGCTTTTTTTAAATGTAACATAAATAGCCAGATTAGAAAAAAGGCTCCTCAAGGAAATGTGCTATTAATGATTTAAGACTGATCTCATTTTTAACCACTTGGATGTGAGATAAAATTACATCAAGCAACCAGAAAAATATTGTCTTTGAACATAAATAATATAAAAACACAGATCATATTTAACCAGTCAGTAAGATTCAGAATAAAGTATAGTAGACTTCTATGGGAAAAAAGTACTTTGGAAAAATGTTCAGTACACACAATGTATACTCCTTTTTCGGTGGTGCTAGAGCCAACCCTTCGCTCGGGTTGGTTATCTGTGATCTCTGTCCAATCAGCTGTTTTTGCCTTTGAATCTGGTAGTACTGACCCCCCATTCCAGTTTACTGTGTCTTGCTATGAATACAGCTATCCGATCCTTCATGTGACTGCAAGTGTTTCTACTTGATGTATCTTCATCCGATTTACTTGGTTACTGATCTAGTAACCAGCTTGAAAATGTACTCCCAATGGCTACCCAATATCAGCTTATAAACCTGTTTTCTTTCTACATTCTGTGTTGAATTCCCATCGTGGCTTATGGACCAGATTAGCTTTGCTGGCTCCCCCAACATGACTCACTGCAATTACTTCTTTCTCTTGATAACCTACTGACTACTCACTTACTATGCTGGGAGGTATTGCTTGTCTTTACATACACATCACTGGTTCCCTGATAATTATGTATCTTACATTAATTACTGCAAGAAGCCCCATTTGAAACTCCTGTCTTTCTGTTTACCTCTCTGCTGCTTGGGTGAGTGTTGCCTTCATCTTCCTCCTGTCCAGGACTTTTCTTCTGGTGCAAAGTTTTGGTATTATACAACTTATTTTTTATTTTTGAAGAAAAGGTACTGCACAGGATAATTTGTTATTATTTATTTTAAAAGGTCACATTACTGTGAACCATTTCATATCCCCAGAAAAATGTCCTGCTCCTTTCTATTTTGGGTGTTAACCATAAATTTTGCGTAGAGTGCAACTTTACCAATCAAGATACTTCTTTTAGTTTTCCCTGTGCTATAACATCTCATTGTGACATCTGTCATATGCTATGCATGAAGTAGTTCTATGAGTGTTATCCTACCTAACTGGCCCAATTCTCAATTACTCCTAAGTCTAAGACCTGGCGCACACACACTAAACCAGAAGCTCACCTTTTAGGCACCTCCTTGTTGGGAACCAAACTATACTAATGAAGTTATAAAATCCTAAAAGGAGCTGGATAGCATACATAAATAAAAAAAGCATAATATTTTAAATATAAGAAACATAACGTTATCGGGATTAAAACAAAATTAAGGGGATAGCTGATAAATGTACATCATGTACTGACAGAAATCTAAAGGGAATGTTGCAAGTTTATAACTGGACAAGTGTAGTTCATTCTTTCACTAGGATCAACTGAAATCATACCGGCCATTCTGGATTGTATACACAGCTCGATGAAGCATATTTGTCAAGCAGTGGAGAAGCAGGGTATCACATACTTTGCTTTCTGCTGTTGTTCATTTCACTCACCGATAAATCAATATCCTATATATAATTTGCTAATGTATGTTTGTCAGAAGCTGTACAGATGGCTGCACCCGCTGCAGTAATGCACAGTAGAGACTGCCCATGCCACGGCTGATAACGGAGCAGAATGCTCCGAATTCAGACCTTCGGTGAGCAGAGTGCACTGCTCCGTTATCAGCCGTGGCACGGGCAGTCTCTACTGCGCATGACTGCACCGTGGGCGTTGCTGCCTGGCACTGTGGCCGTGTACATGGGCTGTTCAACTAGTCCTATATAATAATTCGCTAAATCGTGTGTAATGCCGCGACATGTGCAGTACACACTGCTGCGCGTGCTGCAGTCATGCGCAGTAGAGACTGCCCGCGCCGCGGCTGATACAGAGCTGGGAGCTCCGAAGGAGCGTCCAGCTCTGTATCAGCCGTGGCGCGGGCAGTCTCTACTGCTCGTGACTGCCCCGCGACCAGCTGGCTGTGGCACTGTGGCCCATGTAACGGGCTGTTCAACTAGTTTATTATAAATCAACAAGATTTTTTACCTGTGCAGCAGAACTTGAGTACATTATACAGGAAAAATATACTAATAAAAATTTTTTGTCTAAATATCCCTATTGTACTCCACTGATAAAACGTAATCTTATGCAATTTATGCACAGTTTGTTTAACCCTATGAATGCCAGAGGGTATGTTGCATACCCTTTGACACTCAAAGGGTTAACCAACATGGACTACAGCAACGAATATATATTTTATGGCATATACCTGTGCTCACACATCCTATATAATAAATCGCTAAGTTGTGTGTAACGCCGGACATGCGCAGTAGACACTGCTGCGCGTGCGGCAGTCATGCGCAGTACAGACTGCCCGTGCCGCGGCTGATACAGAGCTGGGCGCTCCGAAGGAGCGTCCAGCTCTGTATCAGCAGTGGCGCGTGCAGTCTCTGCTGCGCGTGACTGTCCCGCGACCGGCTGCCAGATGCACTGTGGCCCGTGTAACGGGCTGTTCAACTAGTTGATAAATAAACAGTACAACTTTACACTGGCCCATTGATAATTAAAAGGACAGTTAAACCTTATTTTGACTTTAAAGTGATAGAAATGTCTATGCAAAATTAGTTGTCCCAGTCTTCTGTATATTAAAAGGAACAGATTGCTCTATGTCTAAGCGCTTTCTTCTTTGTAGTTAAAAAGTTATGAAGCGCTGAAGATCCACCGCCCGCCCCTTTCTGACCGCCTCCCACGGAATCTGAGATCAGGTCGTGCAATGCGAAGGCTGCAGCGAGGGACAAACTTCAGTAAGTATAAGGGAAATCCTGCCCCCCTTGATGAAGGAGAGCAGGATTTCCCTTTGTTTACTGAAGTTTGTCCCTCACTGCAGCCGTCCTCACCAGACTGCAGATTCAGAGTGACGTGGGGAGAAGGGGTGGACAGTGGATCTTCAGTGCTTCATAACGTTTAAACTACAAAGAAGTAAGAGCTTAGACATAGTGCAATCTGTTCCTTTTAATATACAGAAGACTTGGCAACTCATTTTAAATAGACATTACTATCACTTTAAATAATTTGCAAGTCCGTTATATATAAAGTCAGATGACCTATATATTTTCCATCTTCACCTACTTCTTTACAGTTTCATGCCCCTGTCAGGGAACTCTGATATGATAACTCTCTGTCATCAATAAAAAGTACAGGCTATTTGACTTTACATATTAAGTACATACATATTAAGTACATACAGATATATATATATACTAGATATATATATATATACTAGTTTAAAAGTTCGTGTACACAAGCCACAATGCCACCCAGCAGCCTCGGCTGGTGCCCGGAGCCTCTCTGCTCACGATGCAGTCATGCACAGTATAGAGTGCCTGAACTCGCTGCTCTGCGTTCGGGTACTCTGTACTGTGCATGACTGCAGCACGGGCAATCTCTACTGCTCATGACGGCTTCTGACAAACATCCTAGCAAATTATTATATAGGATATATTATATATATGTATGTATTTGCTGTTTAGTTAAGATAGCCCTAATACCAGAGAGATTTCTAATCAATTAACAAAGATTAACAATGACACATCATAGAGAAAAAAAAAATCCACTCATTAAAATGGAACTTTTAACCTTTTAAGTTCCAGAGGGGTATCCACTGCATTGCTTTGCAAAGCACTGGATCCCCCTGCGGCACCAATAGGGTTCAACCCATGAATACTAGAGCAATCTCTGATCAGATTCCTCAATGTGTTGCAGACTTCTAGGGGTAAACTCCCCTTTTAAATAAATGGGATTATTTATTTGCTTCCTATTCTACAGCTGGTTTGCCGCAGCAATGCACCATTTTTTTCTTCATACATAAGCCCAAATGTATGACAGACCTTGCACTGAGACAGAAAACATTAGTGTAGTTGTAGCTCTAGATGTTGAATAGTAGAGGTTATAGTTAAATACAAAATAACAAGTAGGTGGTAATGTCTCTGAGGTATAATATTAAAGTTTACAAAAAGAAACTACAAAAAGAATATAAGTGCTAATAGTTCAAAATACATCTATATCAACACGTTGATCTATTTTTTTTACAAACAACTTAAGATATATGGATTTCATATTTAAAAAAGCGAACCATGAACACACTTGTGTAATGACCATGTTCATGTTTTCCTTATAAGCTTTAATGTAGCATACCTCCCAAGTGTCCCTCTTTAGGAGGGACAGTCCCTCTTTTTGACCCAAATCCCTCTGTCCCTCCTTCCCACCCTGATGTCCCTCTTTTTAGCAAACTGGGTTGTGTGGAGTGTATATAAGGGTATCACATTGCTCCACAGCAATAAAACTCACATTATTGTTTGTTTAAACGTCAGTATATGTGTTTATAAATTAGTCTGCTTAAATAAAATACTTTGGTCTTGTTAGAAGTCATTTATTAGGTTACACAAGGAGGTGTCAATAGGTCATGAAATAGCCTAAAAATTCTCGCTAATGCCCCATCCACCAGCCACACCTCCAGCCACTCCCCCTAAAACACAAGTGTCCCTCTTTGGCAATTTGAAATGTTGGAAGGTATGATGTAGGGGTAGACAAGAGGGGGTTCCTTCTGTTGTTGGACTCCCATCACTCTTAGCTGTCCATTGTTCAACAAGTACACATGGAGAGCTACTCTTGCCAAACACTACTTCATTTCAAATATAGTATGAAATGGCAATTTCATGGTAACAAAAGGCAGAAGTAATAGGAGTCATTATCAGGTTTACTGGAACACTCAATAAGCATTTCTTTTTTATGTGAACTCTACTTGTACGAGCTATGCTGTGTACAATCAAATAGCTATTTCTGACTCCTGAAGTTCACCGTCTGGAGAAACAATGTACTAAATATTAAATAAGTCACAATTGACAAAACACAGCATTTAATTTGTATTGCTACAATGCATTATGTTATTGCAGTGCAATTTTCTGTTGTAAAAGTTACACTTTAAAGCGGAACTACCACCCAAAAAGTATATTGGCCCACATAATTGCACATCTGGCGACTAGCTGCTCAGTAGCGCTAGTCGCCAGAATTCTTACCAGATTAAACAGAAATAGCTATTCTTCATGGACTGACAGCAGGACGGAGTGCGGACAGCTTGCCGTAGTGACATCCGCTCACCTGCACTGTCAGTCACTTTTAGAACCTATCAGCTCCTAGCAACACCTTCTAGACCCGGCTGGGACTGGCAGCGCAAGTGCCCGGACGTCACTATGGCAAGATGTCCATTCTCCGTCCTGCTGTCAGTCCGGGAAGAATAGTGATTTCAGTTCAATCTGGTAAGAATTCTGGCGACTAACGCTACTGAGCAGATAGTCGCCAGATGTGCAATTATGTGGGGCAATATACTTTTTGGGTGGTAGTTCTGCTTTAAAAGGTTCTCTTAACATATTTCTTTTGGCATTCATTTATCATAATATGCATTCTATTGTATTTAGTAAATTGTAATTTCCAGTTGGCACAGCAAGGATTAGATGACAAAGATATAATACATTATGCTATAATTATAATAAGTGTCATGTTTTGCACATTAAAATGTGTATTAAAATGGTCCTTAAACTTCGTTAAAGGAGAACATCACATCTGAAAAACTTTTTAGCACTTGTTTAATCCGATAAGAAGTATTAGGACATGTGCTTTGTTTTTTTTTTTGTTTTTTTTTTAACTTGCTTCTTAAGATATTTCACTTCAGAGTTACTCACTTCCACATAATGCAGCACAGTGTAGCTGCGGCACGGCTCTCAGGACTTCCCAGCACTATGTCATTCTCCTCCTCAGTCTAATGCTAATCGTAGCTTGCTGTAAAGCTAGGAGCCATTCACACCGCACCGAAGTGAAGCGTGAACGCGCTCCTTGGGGCAGCTGGGAGGGAGGTGGGAGGAGAATGACATAGTGCTGCGAAGTCCTGAGAGCCGTGCCACAGCTACACCATGCTGCATTATGCGGAAGTGAGTAACTTTGAAGTGAAATATCTTAAGAAATTTAAAAAAAAAAACAAAAAAAAAACAAAGCACATGTCCTAATACTTCTTATCGGAATAAAAAAGTGCTAAAAAGTTTTTCAGATGTGAATGTTCCCCTTTAAGTTGCTGTATTTTGTGTAGTCACAATAAAATAAATTGTTAGCACCTACTTCCTAGTTAGATATATAACGCTCCCTTATGGGAGCAAACTCTCTGCCATGAACAGAGATACTCCGGGTTTGGCATAGTGAAAAAAAGAATTGCTAGGGTCAGCAGCATCAGCACCATATTTGAACAAAAACCCATCAGAAGAGGTGGATATGCAGAGTGCAGGCACATTGGTAAACAGAAAGCAGTTTAATCCTTTGAGTGCCAGAAGGGTACGCAACGCAATGCACTGCATACCCCTCTGGCACTCGAATGGTTAAAAAGAAAAAAAACATGATACTTGTTTACTGTGTGTCCTCAAACATAAGCTATATACTGGCTGGGACAAATAATATACTACACCTAGCGCTTATGGTATTTAGTGTTAGCAGTACACTTGACTATGATGAACGTCTCTTTACAGTGTGAAACATGTCAGTCTGACATCTGACTATCCTGAAATGCACTTCCTTGAAAACAACTTTGGTTTATTTTTATCTATTTGTTTTTTTTGTAGCTAATATATATATATGCTTAATGGTTTGAAGTGTGCTTTTAAGGTAGCATATAAAATAGATTGTTTTGTTAACTCTTCCTGTTTTACCATACACGTAGTAAAATATACAGAGAATGACACTTTTGACTCTTCATTATTGACTTTCCAGCACTACACAACAGTTATGTTTTAGATGCATTTTACAAAGGGAAATAAAATTGAATCAGAAAGTCAATAAACATTATGAATATAGAGGGGGAGATTCACTAAGTGGTGATAAAGTGTACATGACTCTTTCAGTTCCTATGTTATTCTATTCACTATGATCTCCAAAGCTGAAGAAATCTTAGTGTACAGTGCCTTGCAAAAGTATTCACCCCCCCCCCCCCCCTTGGCATTTTTCCTATTTTGTTGCATTACAACCTGGAATTAAAATGGATTTTAATTTGGATTTCATGTAATGGACTTACACAAAATAGTCCAAATTGATTAAGTGAAATGAAGAAAATAGCTTGTTTTAAAAAATTCTAAAAAATGGAAAACTGGTGCGTGCATATGTATTCAACCCCTTTGCTATGAAGCCCCTAAATAAGACCTGATACAAACAATTACCTTCAGAAGTTAGTTACATAAAGTCCACCTGTGTGCAAGCTAAGTGTCACATGATCTGTCACATGATCTCAGTAAGTATATATACACCTGTTCTGAAAGGCCCCAGAGTCTGCAACACCACCAAGAAAGTGGCAGCATGAAGACCAAGGAGCTCTCCAAACAGGTCAGGGACAGATCAGGGTTGGGTTATAAAAATATATCCCAAACTTTGAACATCCCACGGAGCACCATTAAATCCATTATTAAAAAATGGAAACAATATGGCACCACAACAAATCTGCCAAGAGAGGGCCGCTCACCAAAGCTCATGGACCAGGCAAGGAGGGCATTAATCAGAGAGGCAACACAGAGATCAAAGATAACCCTGAAGGAGTTGCAAAGCTCCACAGAGGAGATTGGAGTATCTGTCCATAGGACCACTTTAAGCCATACACTCCACAGAGCTGGGCTTCATGGAAGAGTGGCCAGAAGAAAGCCATTGCTCAAAGAAAAAAATAAGCAAACATGTTTTGTGTTCGCCAAAAGGCATGTGGGAGACTCTCCAAACATATGGAAGAAGGTACTCTGTTCAGATGAGACTAAAATGTATCTTTTTGGTCATCGAGGAAAAACGCTATGTATAGCGCAAACCCAACACCTCTCATCACCCCAAGAACACCATCCCCATAGTGAAGCATGGTGGTGGCAGCATCATGCTGTGAGGATGCTTTTCATTGGCAGGGACTGGGAAACTGGTCAGAATTGAAGGAATGATGGATGGCGCTAAATACAGGGAAATTCTTGAGGGAAACCTGTTTCAGTCTTCCAGAGATTTGAGACTGGGACGGAGGTTCACCTTCCATCGGGACAATGACCCTAAGCATACTGCTAAAGCAACACTCTAGTGGTTTAAGGGGAAACATTTAAATGTCTTGGAATGGCCTAGTCAAAGCCCAGGCCTCAATCCAATTGAGAATCGGTGGTATAACAAAGATTGCTGTACACCAGCAGAACCCATCCAACTTGAAGGAGCTGGAGCAGTTTTGCCTTGAAGAATTGGCAAAAATCCCAGTGGCTAGATGCACCAAGATTATAGAGACGTATCCCAAGAGACCTGCAGCTGTAATTGCTGCAAAAGGTGGCTCTACAAAGTATTGACTTTGGGGGGGGTTTGAATAGTTATGCACGCTCAAGCTTTCTGTTTTTTTGTCTTATTTATTATTTGTTTCACAATAAAATATTTTACATCTTCAAAGTGGTAGGCGTGTTGTGTAAATCAAAATATACAAACCCCCCAAAAATCCATTTTAATTCCAGGTTATAATGCAACAAGAGGAAAAATGCCAAGGGGGGTGAATACTTTTGCAAGGCATTGTATAGGCTCCATAAAATAACATAGGAGTTGGAGAAATGATAAACTGGAGAAGTCATCTCCACTTTATCACCTCTTTATCACCGCTTAGTGAATCTCCTCCCAGGGTGTATCAAAGGCTGACAGACCATGTAGGGAACCTTTTGAAGTTGATTACCTGATATTTATTTACTGATCTATATATTTTCATGTCAGTTCAACAGCAATCATCATAATCACCAATGGGACCGGACAGGTAAATTAAGTGAAAAGAGTCAATCATGAAATAAAAACACATTTTCTAAAAAACAAAAAAAAAAATGTGATTTTTTTTTCTCATCTTGATTTATTTTGTATTTTACATATAGATCTAAAAAAAAAAAGTAAGAAAACAAAGAACTGTCTGCTTAAATGATTATAGCCAGTAAAACAGCAGATTAAGATTTTAACCAGAGGAGACATTTTGTCCTAAATGTATTAGAAATGATAATACCATCTGCTTTTGTGCGGCTAATAAAATTGAATTTTGCTTGTGGGAAAATATTTTATAATACTAATCACAAAGTGACATGAAGTAATATGATAAACATGTCACATTGTTTATACGGCAAGATAGAGTTGCTGTGCTCCCATCATCAGAGAAATCAGAGATACAGAGATTACACAGGACTGATAGCATTGTGTCATGCTCCACTGCTAGTGTTGGCCAGATGCATCCCTCCACCTCATTTGTATTCCATCCTTCACCAAGTTTTTGCTAGTGACTGAACTCTGAATTCAGCTCTCCAAAAGAGTTTTGGCAAATAGTGAAATCTGCTTTAAAGCGGAACTTTCAGATAATAGCAAGTCGCCATGCATTCATTAAATGCATGGAGACTAGCTTGAAAATAGATGTCTTACCGTAAAAAAATAGATGTGTCTACAGGAATCCGTCCCGTTTGGAGAAAGGAACCCAAGCTAGAGGGCAGACATCTTGTCTGTGCGCCTGCGCCATCAGTCCATGTCTCCATTGAGTAGAATGCTTTGCACCATATGGTCACTGGAAGGGACTGACGGCACAGGCGCACAGACTGCACTAACCTGCCTGTCAGTCCCGAAACGGGACGGATTCCTTTAGACACATCTATTTTTTTACGGTAAGACATCTGTTTTCAAGCTAGTCACCACGCATTTAATGAATGCATGGCGACTTGCTATTATCTGAAAGTTCCACTTTAAAAACAAAATATTTCGATTTGTTTTAAGATTACTGATCTGATTTTATCAGGAAATCAAACCTTTAAAAAACAAAAAAAATTGATTTAATACACACTGAAATACAATGCATTAAAGGTATATCTAGCATGCAGCAAGGTTAATTAGAAGCTGTTAGCTATAACTATATCTTCACCTGTGGTTACAGACTTCAAAACCTGTTTCTGGCTACAACCTACAGCCCCTGTTTTGCTCATGATAGTTGCCTTAGCCCTTTGAGTGCCAGAGGGGTATACAACGCATTGCTTTGCAATGTGTTGTGTACCCCTCTGGCACTCAAAGGTTTAGAGGCTAGAAAATGGAAACAATTTGCTGTCTCTGAAGCTAATGGTGTGGAAATTTACAGTCCTAAGCTTTACTTCCAGTCACACTTCCTCCTATAAACCTAACAGATAAGAGATGACTCCATTCACCTTAGTCTATGGGAATAAGTGCACAGCCTCTGAAGGTGAAACACAAGCCTTCAATTCTCAGCTTTCAGATAGACACAGATATGACAATCTGTGTCAGTTTCTGATTTATATTTATACATTTGTACAGAATATGTTGTCTGTCTCTATAAATAAAAGATAATATTAATACTTATAATCCTCAAAGCAGAAAGGGGGGTTCACAGTGCAGGCTTAATATGCCATAACTGCTTCTTTTTATAGGGGCAGTGCTGACTATGCAAAGGAAAGTTGGAGAAATCTTAGTGCACTGAGTCCAGAGAATAACACAGGACTTAGCGACCATGGGGAAGATTCACTAAGGTGTGATAAAGAGGTGATAACATGGAGATAACTTCTCCAGTGATATCACTTCTCCAGTTCCAATGTTATTCTATGGGACCAATTCACTAAGATGTCCAAAGCTGAAGAAATCTTAGTGCATAGGCTCCATAGAATAACATAGGAACTGGAGAAGTGATATCCTTGTAGAAGTCACCTCTACTTTATCACCTCTTTATCACCGCTTAGTGAATCTCCCCCTTTATCACACTACAGAAGTCATCTCCAGTTTATCACTTCTTTACCACACTTTAGTGCATCTCTCTCTCAGGTGCCTGTAGTGGACTATAATTAGTCCAGCACCAGCTACAGATTCATCAACAACCAAGCAAAGCATTATATGAGTGCAGACATTTTCATTTCACTCACAAATACAATCCACATAAATTAAACATGAACAGTTATTTTTTTATATTTTCAGTGTACTCTGAATTTCTCTGGGCCTGGTAAACTCAGCTGGTCTCTTCCTCCTGCCTCTTTATTTTTCTACAACTTTAACTGATGATATCAAAGCCCAGTGAATGAAATTTAAAGGAGCAGAATGAGGTGAGAGGGCTAAATTTGATGTGAACAGCTGAGATTACCAGAGAAAAAGAGATTGAGCGCACAGACTTTTAAAGTGAAACTGTCACGTTGTGTCAAGTTTGTGAAATGTGCATTAAAAACTGCCTATGCGTCATGTCAGCCAAAAGACCAGCAAATGCACAGTTAAGGAGATATTCATACTGGGCACCTTATGTTGATGTGTGTTAATTGTGCTACCAGTGACATTTAATAAACAAATTAAGTTTTTCAGTAATGTTTCATATGCTAATGAAGCATTTCAGTGGCGTTTCTTATACTATACTGTTCTGCACCAGGAGACTTTCACTGTAATTTTTATCAGAAATAAATGTCTGAATATTTCCTAAACTATACATCGGCTGGATTTTTGGTTAATGTGACACATAAGCAGTTTTCAAATATGTAAAAAAAAAAAAAAAAAAAAATTTCAAGGTGACAGGTTGACTTTAACCCTTTGAGTGCCAGAGAAGTATCCAATGCATTGCAACACAATGTGTTAAATGATAACCTAGAATCACAATAACCTTGCTATTTTCATGTGAATAAGAGAACTAAGGACAAAATAAAGGCAGATAAGATTTTATTTCCTTTAAATGTTACTGCAGTTATATCAGTTTTATCCTTTTAAACCCTTTGAGTGCCAGAGGGGTACTCTGCAATACGTGGCATACCCCTCTGGCACTCAAAGGGTTAAAATCGGTGTTAGAAAACTAGTTCAGTACACAGAGTATTTTCTGTATCCTGCAAATAAATCAAGCTGGGGGAATCCTATGAAGGCCTGTAGTGGGCAAAAAAAAGATGTGTGGCATGACCACCACTCAGTCATATAATTCTGAATTACCGTGTGCGTGAGTCTCTGATGACGTGAGTGTGCTGGTTACATCAAGAGGAAAAAAATGGACTCACTGTTTTACCATATAAGGGCAAATGAGGATGGTTCTGAAAGCTACGCCTTTACACACATTTTTTGCAGCTGTTAAAATGATCATATGCCAGAAACTGGGCTTTGAAACGTTGGATTCTTGTGTGTTGTGATAATCAGCTGGGGTTTGGAAAATCCTTCTGCAATCTCTCTGCTGGCAATCTAACAAGGCTTCTGAAAAATAACAATTTAACATCTGGAATAAAATACGTTGGGGAGAGCAAAAGCAGCAAAGAACACAAAGCTTTTCTCTTGTTAACTCCATGAGAGTAGTAGTCATTTCCGTAAAAAAAATATTTTAGGTGTAATGTGGGAGTTTAAAACAGAAAATGAGTAAAGTTTATTTAGCCCCATAAGTACTGAAAAACACAGTGACGTCTTACTTTACAGTGCTGTGTTTGTACAAGAACAAGAGATATTGGTTATTGTGCTTTGTGTTATGCAATCACACATGGGATTTTTGAAATAGATATTTTCGACAAAATTGAAGAAAGAAATACAAAATATAGAAAGAGTCTATACATAACCCCCATGCTACAAAAATTAAAGTCACTTTATTATTTACCTAGCACAGAATTTACTGTTTAACACCTTAAGGACCCATGACGGTCCTGGACCATGACGGTCCTGGACGGCTTGTTATACACTTAAGGACCCATGACGGTCCTGGACGGCTTGTTATACACTTAAGGACCCATGACGGTCCTGGACCATCATGGAATTCCGGGCTCACCCGCGGCTGTACGCCGATCTGGAAGTCCGGAATTGGATTCCAAAAAAAAAAATAAATAAATGCTCTGTGGTCCTTAAGTAACCACCGCGTGTGTGCGCGGTTGGTCCTTAAGGGGTTAATGCTTCTCTGAGCATATCTCCCAACAGTTACAATGGTCAGAGAGGTATTGCTGGGGGTGAGGCAGGTAGGCGGGGCATTATCAAGACTTTTTAGGCTATTGTATGACCTATTGTCACCTCTTTGTGTAGCAAGACCAAAGTATTTTATTTACACATACTAATGTATAAACACATATACTTAAGTGTAAACGAACATTAAAGCGGATCACACAAATTAAACTTACCCCCAAATCATTACATACATAACGATACGCATATCCATACTAGTAATTCTGGCGTTATTCAGAAATCCAAATCGTTCCGAGACATCTGTGCACCTGCGCTGTCCTTCCCGGTCTCCTCTATGAGGAGTTGCATTGTAGCTTAAGGAACAGGAAGAGACTGACAGTGCACCTGCACAGATGTCACTACAGCAAGATGTCTGCCTGTGTGTCTCAGAACAAGTTAGATTTCTCAAAAAAAGTCAGACTTGTTCAGGATACTAGCATGGATGTAAGTACTGCGATGTGCATAATGATTTGTGGGTAAGTTTAATTTGTGCGATAGTTCTGCTTTAATGTGAGGTTTATTGCTGTGGAGCAATGTGATACACTTATATACACACATCACATGGTCTGCTCTCCTGAAAAGAGGGACACCGGGGGTGGGAAAGAGGGATTTGAGTTTCAAAGAGGGACACTTGGGAGATATGCATAAGTGATGCATTTAGTTCTGCTGGATAAAGGCAGCTCTCAGTCAGCGAGGGAAGAGTTTCTGGTAATACCACTGCACACTTAATACTGTGAAAACTCAATGACATGCGGTGGCAGTAAAGTAGCAAAGAATCCATGGAAATATGTATGATATGAAAGAAACAACTGGATGAAAAGATGTATGCAGAGAACATTATGTATATATTATTATAAGCTTCTCATACCTCCCAACATTTCAAATGGCTGAAGAGGGACTATTTTAGGTTTATTTCATGACATATTAGCACCTTTTTGTGTAATGAAAAAATTAAATTTTATTATATTTTATTATTTATTTTTTTATTTATTTAATATTTTATTTCCACAGTCTAATTTATATACATATATACTGAAGTTTAAACAAACACATATAAAGGTTTATTGCTGTGGGTCACTGGGATACCCTTATATACACATCATACAGACTGATCTCCTAAAAAGATGGACATCAGGGTTGGAAAGAAAGACAGAGGGATTTGAGTCTCAAAGTGGGACTGTCTCTCCTAAAAAGGGACACTTGGGAGGTATGTTTTTCCAATGCAGTATATTTTGAGGAGGAACTCCAAGCATACTATGTGAAGCTTTTGTAATCAAGCAACCACAATTTCTTAACCCTTTGAGTGCCAGAGAGGTACCCAATGCACTGCACTGAAATGTGCTGAATACCTATCTGGCACTTAAAGGGATAGTATTACTTCAAAATTACTATCCCTCATATTGTAGCCCTTAATAAACTGAGTTAAATGACACCAGCGGCATCTCTCAGACCTTTATAGTTTAAGAGATAGCCGCTTTCAAAGTTTCTTCTCCCCTGCTGTCAGCGTTCTGCTGCCAGCAGGAGAATCCGGTCTCTGAATCAAGAGGAGGCTCTTCAGCAGAGCCAATATCTCGTTATGGAAGGAAAAATGATTAATTGAAACAGTCTTCTACGTGTGCTTGGTTACCAAGCACATGTAGAAGACTGTTTCAATGAATAATGTTTCCTTCCATAACGAGATATCGGCTCTGTTTAAGAGCCTCCGCCTGTCCCGGGACCGGATTCCCCTGCTGGCAGCAGAACGCTGACAGCAGGGGAGAGGAAACTTTGAAAGCGGCTATCTCTTAAACCATAAAGGTCTGAGAGATGCCGCTGGTGTCATTTAACTCAGTTTATTAAGGGCTACAATATGAGGGATAGTAACTTTGAAGTAATACTATCCCTTTAAAGGATTAAACACCAGTGAACTAAGCTATAGCAAAGATAGGGCAGAGATCATGCCCTTCGAGCCACTGTGAGAAAACACCATGAGGAAAGGGTTAAAAAAGGCAAATGTGACTATCTAAAAAAAAAAACAACCACCTGATTTCATTCCAAGCATTTTTTTAGGAAACATTATATAAGTTCCATATGACCAGCATGTTGAGAATCACTAATGTATTCAATTCATCAGTATTTCCCAACCACAGTTCTCCATGCACCAACACTGCAGGTTTTATGGACCTAAACGTGTATACTAGTGGATCTCTTAATTTAATTAGTAAATACCTCCCAACATTTCAAATTGCCAAAGAGGGACACTTGTGTTTTAGGGGGTGTTGCTGGGGGCGTGACTGGTGGGCGGGGCATTACCAATAATTTTCAGGCTATTTCATAACCTAGTGATACCTCCTTGTGTAATGTAATAAATGACTTATAACAAGACCAAAGTATTTTATTTACACGCACTAATTTATAAACACATATACTGATGTTTAAACAAACAATAATGTGAGTTTTATTGCTGTAGAATAATATGATACACTTATATCCACACACCATGCAATCTGATCTCCTAATAAGATGGACATCAGGCTGCAAAAGAGGGACAGAGGGATTTGGGTTTAAGAGAGGGACACTTAGGAGGTATGTTAATACGCCATGCTTAGGCAGGATAATCCTTAAATCCTTCCCTGTATGTGACACGAGGTGACAAGTTTAAGACAAATTGCTACACATCATCCTATGTAACCTGTAGAAGACAATGGAAATCAGAGGCCCAGATTTACTACGCCTCAAATTAGCCTGTTAGCTAATCTTCAATCCAAAAACCATTTGAATGATAAATATATCTATAATGCTTTGCTCTGCAATGTGGGGAAGACATCTCTAGGAGTTCAAGGGGTTAATAAAATGCCAAATTAAAAAAAAAATGTGTTTTGGTTATATTGAAACATAGAAACCTGAATGAGAGAGTCCGGATGAATGAGTTTATTAATGGGTGTGTACAGTTTCTGTTCATGTCAGGTCTTCTGTAGGCCTGTCCTGAGATAAAGAAAAGATAAGTGAAACCAGGCCTGATTGATAAATAAAAGACATTAAAATAAGAAAGGGGGAGAGAGAGACTTTATTTTGTATAAAAAAGGTAATGTACCCCTTAGTATTTATTAATTTTTACAGGCATTAACTAAATGAAGACTGATGTAAGGGCAAACTAAGAACAAATGAGCCCTTCTCCATTTTTTTGCTGTACTACTGCTCCCATCATCCTAAAATAGCCATTGGCTCTTTGAGGGTGATGGAAATTATAGTCCAACAACAGCTGGAAAATAGCAGGTTGCTCACTCCTGCTCTGTTCCTAGGGTTCTGCAATGGCCTCTGTATGCAGGCTTGCACACAACAGATTCTAGATATTGTTGTATAGTTATGTTAATTTTTGGAAACCACTCTCTGAAGTCCTACATTTGCTCTTGTGGTGATATAGGAGAACAAGATGACCCATGTAAAGCCCAGTAAAGACAGCTGTCTGCACTCAGTGATCTGGTCTCATATGTCTGATTCTTTATTACTAAGGTACAGGTGAAGGCATCTTTTGGTGGCAGTCATTTCCATAGGGTCAGAGGAAGTATGAAAAGCTCTAATAATAAGCAATAGCTTTTTTAATAAGTAGTGTAAACAGACCACTTTTAAATGGACACTGGGGTGAATGTACAGATATTCCAGTGTAGCTCCACTGGTGTCAGCCTCCAACGTTAGTGGCTGTGCTTAAAGGAGCAGTAAACTTTTTTTTATGAAAACACATATGTTATAGATCTTTTTCTGCTGAATAAATCAAAGTCACTGCCACTACTGTCAGATATTTTATTCAAAATTTATAACAGTTCAAATAATCAGGTGAAGTGAATTTACTGTGTTTACTTCCTGATTGTTCTGACAGGAAGTGACAGGCAGTTTCTATCACATTCTATGGAGAACTATATTTCTCTGACTTTCCTCTCCATTCTAATCTAACAGAAAAACTAATTAGAATTTGACCACTAGAAGGCACTGCTAATGTAATAAAACATGGGTTTAAACTGTAATAACTCTGGCAATATAAATCTCTCGGCAGTGGGAGTACCCTTATTTTATTCAATAGGAAAATCCCTACAATATATATGTTTTCATAAAAAAGTTTACTGCTCCTTTAAAGGTATGCACTACAGTGTATGATCGCTTTAGAACATGGGCGCCAGTGTGCAGCCTGCAGGCCAAATGGGGCCTGCCGAGCCTAAGGTGCAGCCTGCCTGAGATTTTTAACCAAACTAATGTTCATCAAATTAACTAAACAAACAGCTTGCTGCTAAAATGATCTGACACCCTACAGTTCATGAGAATAGTTTAATCTGTTAAATACCTGTATTCTCACTGTTCACAGAACTGATGACTGGCATTAGACCTATGACTGTGCACTTTTGTATGAATAAAGTTCATTAAACTCATCATGTTTTTGCATTAATGCAAAGAAATATTTTTGAACAGCCAACAGGCTATATATAATTCATCAATTTCAGTTAAAAATTAAAGCAGATATCACACTTATGAATGTCTGCTCATGTGGTCATTACTGTAGTGCATACCAGAGGACACAATCCACTACCATTAAGACTTTAATACCACTACGCAGCTGCTGGCTCCGTTCTTGTTTGGATTGCCACTCAGACCTGAAGGAGTCTGCAAGGCAGCCCTGCATCATGTGACCATGGCCATGGTTGTTCCTGGTTAACCTGGCCTCAGGTAAGTGGTGGTGGAGGGAGGCTAAGTGCCCATAATGAATCCATTCCCTACAATTCTGTTTTTCTTCTCTGTACTCTCTCCAATTCTAGTGTCAAAATTATGTTATGTACTCTTTCATTGATACAATTTTGATCTTTTTTTCTAGCAATGACCATGGGAGTCCACATATATTTTTCCGGGAAGGGGGAGTATCAAAGCCATAATATGTCCCCCCAGGCCAGCCTGCCAGCTCCATATGTTTATCCAGGGGAAAGAAAGATTAGGAGGGGGCAATTGCCTCCTATTCCTCCTCCTTGAGGGCACCAATATCAATGACACTCCCAGCAGGCTTTCAATGCATTCATAAGTAGCATTCTGACTGGAGAAGAAGGCTTGCAATATAATTATCCTTCCTCGACACCGAAGAGCAATGATGTTTTTATGGAGGGGAAAAAAGAGCAACATATATTGTAGTATTTTTCTGATTATTAAATCAAGGGTACTTCCACTGCTAGGAGATACACCATTCAAAATGCATTACAGCTCTATCATTTTTACATTTTTTTAAAGTAAACTGCAATTTTCAATTGTAGTCAACAGGTAGCTCTGTTGCTATATTTTTATATGGATAGATTTAATCTAAGATGTATGCTCTTCTACAGAGTGTAATAGAGAAGATGCTGTGTGGAAACCAGTTGGTGTTGTTGCTAAAACTTTGATTTAAAAACCAAAAAGGTTTACTAACTTTAAAATGAAGCATCTCACACCAATTAGAGTATATTGGGGGTGATGAGAATTGCAATATAAGAAAAGCTGGGCTGTAGGTGGCCCATTCCTGTCCTAAAGGAGCAGAGACAGTGTGTGCTTTAATGATATCCCTGATTTTGCACAATAATTTGCTCAGTTATTTTGATTATAATACATGTAGTACAACAGGGATATCCCTAAAACAACCTGGATATAGCCAAAAGCCCTGCTACGAGGCATAGTAAACCCAGGTGAAGACGACTGGAAATATATTTCTATGGCTAGCTATTAATGCTAAATAAAGCATTTCATAGACTGCAATAGCTCCCCACAAATTAAAAAATAATAATTTTTGAATGTGGCATCTGCTAGCAATGGGATTAGCCTTCTTGTATAATTTTCATAAGTGTTTTTCCATTCAGATTGTAATATCCTTTCAGACAGATGTGTGTTCTGTTCTGCTGGTTGAACATTCGGATATGGTATCCTATTGAAATGTCGCCCTCTGGTTAGCGACCATCAAAAAGGGCTAGCTCATAATGTAGCCCGACTTCAAAAGGGCAACATCAGAATGTCGCCCACATCAACAGGGTGACATTCTGATGTTGTACGCTTAAAGTGTTAGTAATGTCCAAAAAAAAGTTTTTTGCATTTAGAAGAGCTTAAAAACCTGAGCTAAATGCAAAAAAACCTATCCGTCTGTATCTCTTAAACCACAGCGGTTTGAGAGATACGATTTTTTGCATTTATCTCAGCATTTTAAGCTCTTCTAAATGCAAAAAAAAACTTTTTTTGGACATTACTAACACTTTGAGGGTCTCCAACTAGAGGGTGACATTTAAATTGTAAACCATGTAAAAATGTAATGTTGTTTTCTGCACTCTTAACCCTATGGGTGTCAGAATGGTATCCAGAGCATTGCAGGTGCGAGAGGAGTCTGAGAGCTGTCTGTCTCCTGCACATCCCAGTACACTACAGCTACTGGTAATACGTTGATTAATCACTGTTTATACTAATATTTTGTATATACATTGAACTGGCGTGCTTTGCAGTGCTATGCACAGGCAGATCATTGTAGGCCTTACTTGCAGCAAAGCAGCATTAGACACAAATGTATATTTGCTTTTAATAATGGCCTGGAAGCCACAGGGCGAAATCTGCTCCCCCAAGCTCTTTATGGTGGTACATAAGTGAAATTGTTAACCCAGCCTCTACTACTGTGATGGAAATTTGTATGCAACAGAAAATGACACACATACAATTGTTCTACCGATAGAGTGTAGTGCCTGTATATTACTAGAGAGATTGCGCATTAAATACTTTGTCAAATATTCTGCCAATATAAAATAAAATATTTCCACTGACTGACATGGGTCTTTTTAACACATTAAATATTAGAGGGTGCCAGAGAGGTATCCAATGCATCGCATTCCTATGCGTTGGATACCATTCTGACACCCATAGGGTTAAATGTGCAGAAAACTAGTTACATTTTTACATGGTTTACAATTGAAATGTCACCCTTTAGATGGTGGCCTATAAGCGTTTGACATCAGAATGTAGCTCTGTTGATGTGGGCGACATTCTGATGTTGTCCTTTTTAAGAAGGCAACATTTTTAACACAATATTTTGTTGGTCTCCAAATAGTGGGCGACTATTCAATAGTGAGCCTTTGGATACACTTTTTGTGAAGTAGTTTGTTATTTGCATGTACTTTTAAGTGCGCTCCAGCTGGGAGTTTTCACACTTTATATATGTCATCACAGTGCAATAGATATCAGTGACCAACAGGAAAGTCATTTGGTTAACCCTCTGAATGCCAGAGAGTTAACACATTGCAATGTTGGATACCTTTCTGGCACTCAAATTGTTAAAAGGGACTTCACAATTCACTAATCTGTATTAGAGTGAAGGTATTAACCCTCTGAGTGCTAGAGGGTGCCCAACACAATGTAAAGCGATGCGTTGGACACCCCTCTGGTACTCAGACGGTTAACCCTTTTAGTACCAAAGGGGAGAACAATGTATTGCTTAACAGTTTGTTGTTGTACACCACCCCTAGCACTCAAAGAGTTAATACTTGATTAGTCTTAATACTGTTTATTTCTGGTGGATTTATTGTAAATGGGCAGCAACTACTAAATGTAAAAAAATATTTTCTTAATAAATATACCATTGGAAAGGTTATCCCTGACACTCCAAAATGGCCTTACAATCCTTACTTAGTTTTCTGCATTTTCACGATTATTCAGGGTCTCAATATGCAGTAGGATTACTCTTCCTACTACTCCTTTCTTCCTTTAATCCTCCAATTGATGATCAAAAGCCAAACCCAATTAAAGCCATTTGAAGGAACAGCATGAGTTGAGTGGGCTGGTTGGGATATGAATAACTAATGTCTAGAATACAAGAAATTCCCCATTGCCATAGCAACAAAAAAAATCATTTTAACAGTTTTTTTTAAATGTTCTTGTGAATAAAAGATGTAATCACAAGCTTTTGTATTAATCTCAATTTTATCCTAGGAGGCACTGCCCTTTTTAAAGGGATAGCAATGTTTCACAAAAAAAAAAGCAGCTCTGATTAATCTTCATAGTATTTGGCCAATGTAGAGTGTTATTTCAATACTGTCAGAGTTGTAATTCAAGAGTAATTGAACGATAAAGTATGCCCCCCTCCCCTTTTACCTAGTGTAAGCCGCCTCCCCTCCCCCCGCAGTGAGGGATAATCTTCTTACTGTGAGCATATGGAAAACTCTGCCCACCCCTTGACAGGTTTTACAGGTTTTTCCTTATGCTCACTGAAGTTTGTCCCTCTCTGTGATCCATCCAGACAGTCTTGCTGCTCTGAGGTGAGCAGTGTTACATCAGTAAAAGGGGCCAGAGGGGGATATTTTATCATTCAATTACTCTTGAACTACAACTCTGACAGTATTGCAATAATATTCTCCATGGTCCAGATAATATGAAGATTAAATGGAGCTGCTTTTATTGTGAAACATTACTATCCCATTAAACAAAATGCAGTTCACAAATGATAGGTCTACTTTCCCCACTAGTCAAGGTAAAACTGTAGCCTTATACAATGCTTGTTTTTTTATTATACTACAGAGTCACAAGTTCAGGCTTCAGATGTACAGCAGCTTTATTTAGCACAAGAATTTCTTGTAGACTGATGGAAAACTGCTGATGAACACTGTTTAGATTACATACACTGTAAGAATGCTGTTTGGTATGGCTTTTATTTGTATTTTATTTTATATAAGCATTAAAAGAAAAGCATTCATTCTTTACATTTCATCTGGACTGTACGGTACATTCCTCACACTCAAATACCTTTAATGTGGTAATGGAAGATAATAAAGAATTATGTGTCTTCTTCACTCACTACCTCTGAGGACGGAATGTTCAAGAATTCACATTTTCTCCAAACATCTTAAAGTGGGGAAAAAGCAGACAGCAGAGTAAAAAAATAGAAAGATGGAATGTTGGTGTTAGTTGCAAGCTGTTGCAGAATGAAACCTGTTGACCACCAACAGACTGCGCTGCAGCATTGTGGGTCATTCTGACAACAAAAAGGTTAACCCTTTGAGTGCCAGAGTGGTATGGAACGCATTGCGTACCCCTCTGGCACTCAAAGGGTTAAATAGCATATCCCTTTAAGGACCACAGACCAACTGTATAGGACTTGAAAGCCTGACACAGCAGGTATATGGGGAATGTGCACACAGCCCAGATGATTGTGGCTGAGAGCTACAGACTTCCAGGATGCATTACAACCCGGGGGGTTCCCCCTGAGTGGCAGGCACAAGCGATTTTGGGTCTGCAGACTGCAGGCACTTGCTTTTCACTGTCTTTTTTCACTGGAGCAGGCTTAGCAGATTGTAATAATTACTCTTTAAAGGGTTAAAGAAGGCTGTGCAGTAAGGTAGGGATCATGAACTTGTGATCCTACTGCTATCAGTGAACTACACTTATCATCATCCAATGAGAACTGTAGTCAAATGAGAGTTGGACTGACAACTCTGGCGAGTCTCAGTCTTACTGAATCCCTTCTTCATCCCTCTGCAGAAAATATTCTCATATTCTATTTTCTACTTCCAGTAGATGGCTCTTTTTCATTCAGACATGTTGCTGTTTAGTCCAGCTTTTCTCCACTCCCTTAAATATCAGTGTCCCATGAATTCTCTCTCTAATTCCTGGTACTCAATCCAGCCACTAGTTTTATGGAATTTCCAGCTACTAGCTAGTACCTAGTGTATTTATCCCTTCCCCCAGCAGCTAGTTCTTTATTTCGCTCCACTCAGAGGACTCTCCCTAGCAACTAGCATTCATATTTTCCCCCAGAAGCTCATTCTTCTTTCCCAGCAGCGGGCTCTCCCTAGTACCTAGTATTATTATCTTTCCCACCAGCACCAAGTTTGCTCTCTTGGGGGTAAATGCATTAAATATCTTGATATCTTGTCAGATCAGTCTCAAAGGCACATTAACACTATGCACTAAATTGTCTTTGACATCACATCCTTATCAATCCAGCAAAAATCTATACACATAGACATCAATCCGACATGTATTCAACAGATTTACTAATTTTCACTCATCACATCGACAATAGCCTATTTCTATATGGAAATGCAGGATATCGCATTCATTTGGGTGTGTTTATATGTTAATATGGCACTTCTACACATGAATTAAACTCTGATAGCATCCTCTGCTGTTGAATTTCACATTATTATCAACTTTGCCTACCTGAGACTGGAGAAGTTGGGATCTCCCTATAGTTTCCTATGCAGTAGCAGTCCTCAGTCAATCAGAAGCATGGAGGGTTGTCAAACTGCTGGAGATGTAGAAGGGATGCCATCCATCAGACAACACCAGCAGTACGACAATCCTGAAACCTGAGAGCATTCTCTCTGCTGTAGGTCTGCAACAACTAATCGATAAAATCAATAAAATAGGATTTTAGTCTTACCTGTTAAATCCTTTTCACTTGGTCCATACAGGTTACTGGTACACTGGGAGGCAATCCACCCCTTTAAGTAGGCAGGAACATTCTCTAAATGTATGCAGGGGGTGGAGCCTCCCCTCCCTCCTAGGCTGCTCCTTAGTCAGCACAAGCCAGAATGATTTGAGACACTAACACTGACCAGAGATAGAAGAGAAGAAGAAAACCCCTGTGAGCATGCTCCAAAGGACTCCCACAGAATGCCACAGGAGAGCCAAGCATGGTCTCTTGACAGGGTGGGAGACCAGTAACCTGTATGGACTAAGTGAAAAGGATTTAACAGGTAAGACTAAAATCCTATTTTCACTGTCGTCCAATACAGGTTACTGGTACACTGGGATGTCCAAACATTGAGTTTTCCAGAGGCGGGAAGAAGGAAAGGACCAGGCGCAAGGCCCCCAGAGTCAGAAGTGTCAACGGACACCAACTAGGGGTAAGAACAGACCCCAAACAAAACACAGCACACTGAACCAGAGCCAACAGGGCTCAACAGTAAGGAAGAACTGAGAACCTCAGAAGAAAAAGATCCTATACAGGCAAAACTGCCTCCAGGACCTTCCTCCCAAAGCTGGCATCAGCCGAGGCCAACACATCAACACGGTAGTGCTTCGAAAATGTATGCACAGAGGACCAAGTGGCCACCCGGCACAGCTGATCAGCAGACGCTTGATTTTTATAGGCCCAAGAGGCCCCAATTGATCTGGTAGAATGAGCAGTGACCCGAAAGGGCACATGTTTATTCCGCAATTCGTAAGCCTTACGAATAGTAGATTTTATCCAAGATGCAATGGTCACTTTGGATGCCGGTCTCCCTGCCCTAGGCCCCTCAGGAATGACAAACAGAGTGTCAGACTTCCTGATAGACTCAGTGCGATGAACATAAAATTTGAAACAACGCACAACATCCAACAAATGAAGATCCCTCTCCTTGTCAGAGGAAGGGTTAGGGCAGAAAGAGGGCACCACAATCTCCTGATTGATGTGAAATTCGGAGACAACCTTAGGCAAAAACTCCTTGGAAGTGTGAAGCACAGCCTTATCCTTATGGAACACCAGATAAGGCGAACTGATACAATAGCCATAAGGAAAGCCATCTTCCAAGACAAAAGGCGCAAAGGAATAGTAGCCAAGGACTCAAAGGGGGGTCGTTGGAGAACCCCCAAAACCAGATTGAGATCCCACTGAGGAGCCGGACTCCTGAAAGCGGGACGAACATGAGCCACACCTTGGAAGAAAACTTTGACGTCAGGAATAACAGCAATGCGCTCCTGGTAAAAGACAGAGAGCGCTGAAGTCTGAACCTTAAGAGAACTCAGACTGAGTCCCTTATCAACACCATCCTGTAAAAAGGCCAGGACAGTAGGAAGATGAAAATCATGCGATAGATCCCTATCAGCACACCAAGCTACAAACGTCGACCAGACTCGGTGATAAATCTTGGAAGACACAGGTTTACGAGCACGTAGCATCGTAGACACCACAGCAGAGGAAAAACCCTTTTTCTTCAAAATTGATGATTCAGTCTCCAAGTCATCAAATGAAGACGATGAACATCCTCCTTCCACAGATAGCCTTGTAGCAGAAGATCTGGACGAGAGGTAAGCGGAAAGGGCTCCGCCACAGACATTGCCATCAGATCCGGATACCAGGACTGACGAGGCCAATTCGGAGCGATCAGAATAACTGGACAACGCTCCATCTTCAGCTTCTGGTTGACTCTGATCAACAGTGGAAGAGGAGGAAAGATGTAAGCTAGGGAGAATTCCCAAGGGATTGACAAGGTGTCCACTGCCAGGGCCAGTGGATCCCTCCACCGAGAGCAGAACACTGAAACCTTCCTGTTGTATCTGGTTGCCATCAGATCCACCACAGGAACCCCCCACATCTGAGTGAGAAGTTGGAACACCTCCGGATGAAGAGCCCACTCTCCGCTGTTGACTGTGTGACGACTGAGAAAGTCTGCCATGACGTTGTCTACGCCTGGAATGTGAACCACTGAAATGAGGGGAACATGAGCTTCCGCCCAAGACAAAATGGCCTTGACCTCTAACCAAGCAGCGAGACTTCTTGTTCTGCCTTGCCTGTTGATGTAAGCCACTGCGGTGGCATTGTCGGACTCTACCCTGACTGGACAACCCTCCAGTTGAGATTCCCAATGTCATAGGGCAAGGAAGATTGCACGGAGTTCCAGAATGTTGATGGAGAGAAGAGATTCCTCCAGTCCCCACTTCCCCTGGGCACTGAAGCGACCCAACACCGCCCCCCATCCCAGGAGGCTGGCATCCGTCGTGACCGTGGTCCAATAAGGGATCTGGAAGGATCTCCCTTTCAGGAGATGAGAAAGATCCAACCACCATTCCAAGCTCAACTTGACATGAGAAGGTAGAGAGACAAATAGCTTCAGATGGTCTGGACGATTCCTGCACGTCTGGATCACAAACCTTTGAAGTTCCCTGGTGTGTGCCATAGCAAATGGCACCGCCTCTATTGTGGAAATGAATCTCCCCACCAGAGAAGTCAATTTCGGTACTGGAATCCGCTCGAGAGCCAGAATCTTTGATACCCGGAGAGCAATATGATGAGCCACCTCCTCCGGCAGAAACATCATGCACTGCTGGGTGTCGAGCAGAAGACCCAGGAAGATTATCCGCTGAGATGGAACCAAGTCTGACTTGTCCAGATTCACAATCCATTCATGGCGAGTGAGTGTCTGAATGCAAGCCTGAACCTGCTGGTGAAGGATCTCTGCTGATGTAGCTTTCAAGAGTAAGTCGTCCATGTATGGAGTCACTCTGATGCCATCCCGATGGATTACTGCTATCAATGCTCCCAGGACTCGTTGAAAAACCTGTGGAGCTGTCGTCAGCCCAAAGGGAAGAGCCGAAAACTGAAAATGACCTCTGTGGCAGGCAAACCTGAGATACTGCCTGCTCTCTAGATGGATAGGGATGTGCAGATATGCATCCTGAAGATCCAAGGAAGCAAGGAATTCCCCCGGAGACATAGCAGCTATCACAGTGCGCAGAGATTCCTGTCAATAGTGGGTACTCACAACAAAGGAGTTGAGATCTTTGAGCCCAAGATAGGACGAGCTCCACCGTCCTTTTTGGCCACAACGAACAGGTTGGAATAAAATCCTGAACCTATGTCCTCTTGAGAAACTGGTTCTAGGACGTCCTTGTCCAAAAGATCCTGAATAGCGTCGTCGAATAGACGCCTTTTTGTGGAGTCCTGAGAAGGACGAGTAAAATGGAAGCGAAAGGGAGGAAGGGAAAAGAAAGGGATCCTGTATCCCTCTGACACCACCTGAAGAACCCAAGGGTACGCCACTGAATCCTCCCAAACCCGGCGAAAGAGGTGAATCCGCCCACTTACAGCCGGATGCGGACCCGGGTTCAGCGAGTCATGCCGAAGCAGTCTTGGAAGTCTTGGCCTTGGGGGCAACTTTGGGCTTCCAGGACTGTTTGGGCTTGGAGGAGGCGCGCGGAGCAGGCGGAACCGCCTGGGACGTGGGGCGTGTCTCAGTTTGGAAGGAACGAAAGTACCGATAGCACTTAGCTGGGAATTTCTTCTTAAAGACTGAGGGTAGAAGAGTACTTTTACCTCCAGTAGCCTCGCTAATCAATTCCTTTAGCTCAGATCCAAACAGGAAAGTCCCTTAAAAGGGCAAAGAAAGCAAAACTTTCTTGGAAGCGGTGTCAGCAGACCAAATTTTTAGCCAAAGAGCACGTCTAGCCACCACGGAAGAAGTGGAGGCCCTCGCCATCATGCGAACTGCGTCAAAAGCAGCGTCAGAAACATAATTCTGAGCTTCAGAAATAATAGCAAGTAGTTGCAGCTGCTCTGACACTGGCGCATCTTGGCGGACCGCCACAGTAAGCTGTTCAGTCCAGACCGCAATGGCCCGGTTAACCCACGCCACAGCGAAAGTCGGACGCATGGCAGTACCAATAGAGGCAAAAATAGACTTAAGACAAGTTTCTAACGTTTTGTCAGTCCAATCCTGTAAAGCAGAAGCATCAGATACAGCCAGAGCAGTGGATTTAGACAACCTAGAAACCGGAGCATCCACCTTAGGAGGATGAACCCATTTAGCCAATTCAGTCTCAGGAAAAAGATAAAGTTTGGCAAACTTTTTTGAGACTGAAGAGGACTTATCAGGATTTTTCCACGCATCAGAAACTAGACGTGCAAGAGTAGGATTAGTAGGAAAACAGGTAACAGCCTTTGAAGGTTTCTGAAACACGTCCGTTGGGTCAAGAGGAGATTCCTGGCACAAGGGAAGATTGAGGGTGGTCAGCACAGCCCTGATCAAACCCTCAGCAAAGAGTTCAGGATCACATTCAAAAGGGTCCCCAGCCGATCTGGTAGACTCAATAACTGTACCATCCTCAACATCAGAATCCTGCAACAATTCTTCCTCAGAAGAATCAGAGACGTCAGGAGCTCCCTGTGGCTTGGGCAGGGAGGTCCTGACAGAGGAGGGGGTCTGCCATACTTGAAGAGCCCCCTGAACCTGAGAGGGAAAGAGCTGAAGAGTGGATCTGAGATCCCTAGTTGCAGCCTTGAACTCTTTCACCCATGTTGGCTCAATAGTGTGACTGGAAGGCCCTGGGTTGCTGCCATGACCTTCCGCACAAGTTGGGCATAAATGACCAGAAAATTCTCTAGGTAGCCCTGAATGACAGGAGGAGCAAAACGCAATGGGGGAAACAGATACCCCAGCCTCCTTTGTCTTAGGTCTAGTCCCAGGCTCCAGTGGAGTAGACATACTCACAGTGTCATATATACCCCACAGATAGAAATCACCCAATTAAAGTGTGAAAGATTAAGTATTCACCCCAGAAACGTTTAAAACTAAACTTATCTGGCAAGCGAAGGATTAATCAGCAGAGGAGAGGGAGAAGGTCCGGTCCCTACGTAGTATACTCGATGAACAGAACTCACAAAATGGCTGCCGCGACGTGAGCCAATCAGAAAAAGGGCGGGAACCGAGCGATCATGGGAAGCGTAGTTTTTCTCACCAAGTACCCCAAAACAGTGCCCGAAGCCCCCCGAGTCCCCCAACACACTGAAACATAAAACCGGATGATAGAGCAAGGGAAGACAAACAAAATGAGCCCTCTCTGAAGTCGCTATGTGAAGCGGTTCCAGAGATACGTCCCACACAGTGTAAGCCCATAGAGAGTAAAGGAGCAATGGCGTCTATGCGGGAAAAGCACGCTTAAAGGCGCGGAACATAATTTCTAATAAAATTATCACTTAAATTAAAAGTTCCATAACCCATAGCAAACACATGTTCTATGTAAGCAAACATTACCCAGCCAAGGCAAAAGCTGAAAATACCCATAAACTTGGAAAACCCAGCAGATAAAGGGTTAAATACCACATAAACTGCTCCACAACTCAAGACATACACACATACATTGCATTAGCAAGATATAGAAAAACACCCAATGAGTGCTGGAGTGCACAATGAGAACTCCCAAGTACAAGCCCAATGAAGGGACACTGAGGGACAAGTGGACCTTCAGCACTCAAAGGGTGGCTCACCTTTCTGCTGGACTTCTGTCTTCAGGTTACCAAGATAAGTAAAGAATTACCACAGAGGATAATCCCCAGGGAAGTACTTGAAATCAAGTTGTTCCCTCATCAGGGCAAAAGGTCCACCAGAAGTAGCCTGGAAGCTGTGCTATCCACTTTAAAGAGGGCATTTGACAGCCTTGGTAACCTGCCTAATGGTGGTATTCCATATTTGTAAAAATAACAAAGAAACTAAAGTTTGAAGAGAGATGTTCTCCACCTGGTGTGAACACACCGAGGAACAAATCATTCTGGCTTGTGCTGACTGAGGAGCAGCCTAGGAGGGAGGGGAGGCTCCACCCCCTGCATACATTTAGAGAATGTTCCTGCCTACTTAAAGGGGCAGATCGCCTCCCAGTGTACTAGTAACCCTTATTGGACAACAGTGAAAAATTGATAATGAGAATCATTGCCAACGATTCTCATTATTGATTAGTTGTGCCGCCCAGCAGCCCCCCAGCCACCATACGTTGTGAAAGGCTGAACACCTTAATGTCTGCTGGATGCTACTGTCTTCCCACTGCCCACACTGATGACATCTGGGGCGGAACCACATCAAACACAGAGACGCTGCGTGGAGCATGCTAGTATTTTCTTCCTCTGTTCTGAGGCCAGTTTAAAACTGGCGCCCAGACTGAGGAAGAAAACCCCAGCATGCACCACGCTGCGTCTCCGCGTTTGACGTGGTTCCGCCCCAGATGTCATCAGCGCGGGCAGTGGGGAGAAGGAGAAAGATGCACGAGTGAAAGACGTATGGGGGGGAAGATGTACATGGAGGGAGAAAGAGTTACAAGGGTGTAGAAAATGAGGTACAAGGGCAGGGGGGAGAAAGAAGTACATGGGGGAGAAAGAGAGGCACAAAGGGGAGAAAGAAGTACAAGGGGGAGAAAGAGAGGCACAAGGGGGGAGAAAGAGAGGCACAAGGGGGGGAAAAGAGGTGCATGGGGGAGAAAGAAGTACATGGGGGAGAAAGAGAGGCACAAGGGGGGAGAAAGAGGTGCATGGGGGGAGAAAGAAGTACACGGGGGAGAAAAAGAGGCACAAGGGGGAGAAAGATGTACATGGGGGAGAAAGAGAGGCACAAAGGGGAGAAAGAAGTACATGAGGGAGAAAGAGAGGCACAAAGGGGGAGAAAGAGAGGCAAAAGGAGGGGAAAGAAGTACATGGGGGAGAAAGAGAGGCACAAGGGGGGAGAAAGAAGTACATGGGGGAGAAAGAGAGGCACAATGGGGGAGAAAGAAGTTCATGGGGGAGAAAGAGAGGTGAATAAACGCCATAGTTAAACAATAACAATGACACATGTTAATGTGTAAAGTTTTTTATTCTGCTGTTTGTTTTTAACACTGTTTGTTCATTAAATCATTTTAAATAATGAAAAATTAGCATATTGTTTTTTTATCCGATTAATCGAAAAAATAATCGGACAACTAATCGATTATCAAAATAATCGTTATTTGCAGCCCTACTCTGATGCCCCACTTGGTCAGTAGGGGAGTGGAGAGGATGCTTTCAGCACCACGGACAGCATCACTCCCTTTGTACACCCCTGTGGCATTCAAAGGGTTAAAAAGACACCCCCCCCAAGCAGTACGCAATCATCCCCTCAGCTATGTATCATATTTCATAATTGCTGTGCACTCCCAAATGAACAAGGCTGGGTGTCAGGCAGCTTCCACTGGGATTTGTAGCTACCAGCTGCCTGCCCCCCCTCAGCATTTTTCCCTTGCCCACTGGTAGCCATAGAACCCCATGTACATTGTCTGACCCCCAGCCTTTTTTCCTTTCCTACTGGGCACTGCCCGATCAAGGGAACAAGGCTGGGTGGGTCAGGCAATGTACAATTTGACATATGCTGCCCCCCCACACCATTCCAATTCAACATATGTTGCCCCCCACACAGTTACTATTCAACATATGCTGCTGCATTCTGCCCCGCACGATGACTCCCTGTATAAATATTTTAAAAAATACACATAATGCTCCATTTTGTGATTTTAAAGAAAATCAGATCTTGTGGGGGGCATCTGGACCCCTCCTGATGTCCCTCTGGTATTGATCACCTATCCAATAGGATAAGTGATCAATTCGGAGTCCAGGAAAGCAATCACTGCCTTCCCCTACTACCTCCTACTCAACATGATCGTGTTGAGTAGGAGGTTCCTCAAGACCCACTTGCATCACATGCGTCTTGATCATGATCATTCATAGAATGCTGGCTTGAGTAGGAGGTATTAGTAGTAGTGGAAGGCAGTGATTGCCTTCCTGGTTGCTGCATTGATCACCTATTCTATTGGATAGGTGATCCATGACAGGGGGACATCTGGAGGGGTCCCAATGCCTCCTGTGGGGTCTGATTTTCTTTAACAAAGCAAAACTGAGAAATATGGCTTTTTTTCAAATATTTACACATGGAGTCATCATGTGGGGCAGAATGCAGCAGCACATGTTGGATATTAACTGTGTGGGGGAAGCATACATTGAAATGGAACTGTGGGGGGCAGCATATGTCAAATTGGAACTGTACGTATGTCCAATTAGAACTGTGGCGCAGCATACGTTGAATTGGAACGGGGGGCAGCGTATGTCAAATATGAACTGAGGGGCAGCATGTTGATGGTAAGTATTGTTGGGCAACATGGGGAACATCACCATTGCGGGTTAGCCCCAAATACATTGACAGGCAACCCCCCAGCCTTGTTCCCTTGCTCAAGCAGAGCCCATGGGGATTTGTGGCTACCAGTAGGCAAGGGAACAAGGCTGCGGGGGTAGGGGTCAGACAGTGTACATGGGGTTCTGTGGCTAAGAGCAGGAAAGGGAACAAGGCTGGGGAGCAGCTAGCAGCCACAAATCCCCATGGATGCTGCCTGACCCCCAGCCTTGTTCCCTTGGAAGTGAACATTTATGATATACAATACACAGCTGAGTGGATAATTGTGTATTGCTTGGTATACTTTTTTAACCCTTTGAGTGCCACAGAGGTGTGCAATGCACATCACAATGGCACTCAAAGTGTTAAGGGGGTGATGCTGTTCATGGTGCTGAAACTATCCTCTCTACTCCCCTACTGACCAGGTAGAACAGATGAGAGAATGTACTCAGACTTCAGTATTGTTTTACTGCTGGTGATGTGTGACAGAGAGCATTTCTTCCACATTGTGAGCAGTTTCACAACCTTGTATGCTAAAGTGGGCATTCTCCTCCCCTTGCAGCCCTAGGTTTTACTGCATATGGCGATGTGTCTACATTGAAAAGTCATAGTGCTTTGAACACATTAATAAAACTATATATCTCACAGCATCGACCTTTGGTGCATCACGGCCCAGGTCTCTTTGACAGCAACTAGCTATCAAACTGTGAAACATAAAGGGGAACTACCACCCCGCAATAAGTTCACATTATTTAATTCTTCATCTGGCGACTAGCTGTTTAGTAGTGCTAGTCGCCAGAAATATTACCCGGTTTACAAGATATGCAAATTTGCTTTGTCTACCATACAGTTAGCTCTTCTCAGCCATGTCTTTCAGATCCTGTTCCCTCCCCATTTTCTGTCTGCACCTCCGAGAACAATTTATCGCTGTAGCAGCACTGTCCTTAGAAGACTAAAAGCCACAGTAAGAGCTTATGGCCATGCCTTCTCAAAATTCCCAGGAAAGTCAAAAGAAAAAATATTTGGAAAACCATTCCACCCAGTCCTGTTAAGCATAGAACCACAATTGATTTTAAGATTTATTAGGGAAGCAAAAGTAAAATAAATCTTACATATTTTTAAATGTTCCTAAAATTACTGTTTTTTTCTTTTTTTATGATCTCTATTTACATCAAGTGTTTTTTTTTATTTAAGTAAACAATATAGGCATTTTCAATAACAGCAGTCTTTCACATTCTTTCCAGACAAGTTCCACCTCTATGAGTAGCATTATAAACTTACAGTCCTCAGTGTACATATAACCACTAGGCTTATTATTGCCAGAGCAGGTCCTGTGAGCTCCAGTGTGGTAGCTGATAATTTTTATTGGTTGCTTGAACATCCCTCCCACATGAACAACCAGTAGTAATGAGGCCCCCATCTCTCAACTTTACATGCTGTAAATGGTGGGACAAAAAGATTGAGGCTGAATGGTACAATTAGGGCTGTAAGTTTATAATAGTGCTTTTCCTGGAGGTGGGTATAGCAAAACACTGCACTTTAACATATGATGTTATTTTTCATGATAGTTGCCCTTTAAACCTGAGAATAAATACGCTTTATATGGGGTGGTTTCTGAGATGGTATGGATCTAGAAAATTAATGATGAACAAATTTAAAATAAAACAATTTAAAGAATAAAAGAGTTGCAGCTACATACAACACAGAGTCACGAACTACGATGATTGTAAATTGCAGCAAAAAGTGTATTATATTTAATAACAGTTTACATGACACTGGCAAATTAATATTTCCAGTTGTGCCACAACTTGCACTGGATAAAAGTTGTGTTAAACATTTCAGATCAGTTTTAAGATGAAAATATTTCTCTGAAAAATACAATCAGGTCATATTTCAGATCTTAATCTAATACAATCATTCCTGGATGTCTTTTCAACTACAAAAACACAGCATGCTTTACATTACTAATGATTTATACAGACCTGACAGTGTACGCTATATTCCTGAGGATCAAACATGTTTGTATATGTCATGCTATATAAGTAAACTTCTGAACTTGTTTTACAGTTCACTTTTTAATAAAAAATACTATTATTTAAGTATGGATACAGGAAGAGTGGTTTTCTTTTTAACCTGTATTGCAATATTAACAATTAAAATATTCAAACAATTCAGAGAATTAGGTTAATCTAGAGCTAAAGTCACAAGAGTGTTTACCCCTGGTACATACGTATCTGACTATTTGGAAGTTTCTAATACTACACGGAGTTCCATGAAACAGTGAAAAGTGAGAGGTGCAATGATTGTCATTTAATCCTTTCTATGATAAGGTCTCCTAGAATCCAGTGTGTTACTGGCCAATGATCATTGGCAGTATTCTGGTATTATAAATTGCTACAGCTGACTTTCATTTTGTCTTATTTGATATTTAGCCAACAGGGTAACTGATGTACTGCCGACTTACATCCTAGGTTGCTGAATTAAATTGATTAAATTGGTAATACATCATTGCACTTTACAAACTAATGAAATCAAGTTGTATTCTTCAACAAGTAAGCTTGCAGTGTACAATCACATTCTACTACAAGGCAATTCGCTGTAACAGTGATTCTCAACTTTGGTATGCCGCGGACATCAAATCAGGGTGCCCCATGTTTTCTATGAAGACTGATAAAAATGTGAATATTGTCTTTTAAATATAAAAATATGGAAACTGTTAAGCACATTTATGTTTATTTTTATTACAATGATTGTGACACCTAATATCTGTATATTTATGAATTGTACCCTTTATTATGACCTAGATAAATTACATTTAACGTGTTAGGGTGCTCTGAAAGTTTCAGATTGCATTTTAGGGGTGCCTAAACCACTGCTCTATAACATGTTGTCCTTAGGCTGCCCCATTCATAAACTCTAGGAAGATGAACAATGGTCACCCATGGTAAATTCCAGAAATCCAAGGGGAAAAAATTGGATTTCCAAGCATACACAGTTTACTGGAAATCGTTACATTACAAATTGTATCACTAATTAATTTTTGATGATGATGAATCGGGTAGTGTCTACAAATAATGACTTCATATAAACAAGGAGACACTTGTTAGTTCATCCTTCTTGGCAGCAGTGCTCTTAAGCACTTAAAGGGCAATTTCATCATCTCAGCGAGAGATACTGCTATAAAATGTTCATTACATTAGCATCATTTTTCCTCTGCATTTAAAACAGTGCTTTACTTACATGTATGGGTAGACGGCAGGAAAAATATTGTACTGTACACTCATAAAAATTAAGGCTGCAGTTCGCAGTTTACAGACAATCGGATACAAATGTCTTCAAACATCCAGATAATTACTAGACACAAAAATATGTTATTAGCAATTCCTATAAAAACCCCATTGCAAAAAATCGTGTCCATGTGCTTGCACATCAATGCAAAGAATTCCAGTCACCCTTGTATGAGACACCATTTAGAGCAGAACAGGACCAGCAAGCTGCAAGATAAGAACAGGGGCAAAAGGACAGCAGCACTGGGGTTCTGTCAAGACAAGGGAGCATGTAATAATATAGTTCCAAACTATGAATTAGAACATGCCTAGCAAACACAATTTAAGTTGCTAAAATGAAAATAATTCTCCCCTTTAATGACACAAGTCCTTTTAGTCAATTGTTTGTTTTGAGGAGGTGAGACCTAGACACAGAAATCATTAAGCAAATTAGTAGCCACTCTCTTACAGCTTAGCATTCCCCTTTAACTCAATGAATATTAAATAGGTATCCAAAGCACTGCATCTCAAGTTTAACACTTCACTCTGCAAGTATTAACCCTTTAATAAGTAGAGGGCTATGTAACATATCCAAAGAATTGCATATGAAGCATCCAAGAAACTACTATTTCATTATACAATACAAAATTACTATTAAAGGCTGCTTTAGCTTTATACTAAAATATGCCTCTGTGCATAGTAACATGAACCGTTAGCTTTTTATTTTATGGTAAAACTGAAGAAGATACTTAACCCCTTAAGGACCAGGAAAATCTGATGTGGATTGCACTTAAGGACCGGAGAAATTCTGACCTTTTTGTTCAGCAATGTTTTCCCTCTAAGTCTTTTATTCCTTTCCTTTGATACCACACTTATATGGATAACCCACCCTTTATTTGATTCAAATTAAAAACAAAAATGGTTAAAAAAAAATGTAAAAAAAAATCTTTTTTTTTTCTTGTGATCATTTGGTTACAATGGGTTAAATTTTTATGGAGACTGCATGAAAGGTATGAACGGTCATTCATACCTACATACTGTCCAGCTTTAGGGAGACACTGTCACTCTGGGGCAAAAATCCCCATGTCCTTCTGTCCCTCCCAGATTTTCCAATTTTGTACATGACTTTGTGGTGTGTATAGAAGTGTATTACTGTGCTCCACATTAATAAAATTCACATTAAACTTTCATATAACTTCAGTATTTGTATTTTTTAATACATATGGTAAATTGAAAACTTTGATCTTGCTCCTACACATTCATTTATTAATATAATGAGGTGTCAGTAGGTCATACAGTGACCTACACTTAATATTGCTCCAGCACTAGCACTGCATGGGTTAATGCCCCTTCTCTGGCCATTTTTTATTGGATTTTTTTGCTCTATTCTATGCTCTATTGAAAAAAGACACAAGTCCATCAAGTTCAACCTTCGCCTCATACCTCAGTAACTGAGAATTTTATAGCTTTCCTGCTACCAATTAAATTAGTCTTTATTAGACCTTCCTGATCAGCCTACTGATAAACAGTATAACTCTGTATGTTCCCTTTTGAAAGACATGTATCTAATCTTCTCTTAAATGTATCCATTGTATCTGCCATAACTACCTCCCTGGGCAATGAATTCCACAATTTGACAGACCTTACCGTAAAAAAACCCTTCCTCTGCTGAAGTTTAAACCTCCTTTCCTCTAATCTCAAGGGGTGTCCCCTGGTCACCTGATCAGGCCTTGGAATAAATAGCTCACCGCAGAGATCCTTGTATTGACCTCTCATATACTTGTACAATGTGATAAGGTCTCCTCTTAGTCATCTTTTCTCTAGAGTAAATAAACCAAGTTTAGCATGGTAAATGGAGCTTGCTGTAACGTTAGCCCACAAAAATACAGCTCCGATGGGAAGCTTGAACGCGTTCCCTGGGGCAGGTGGGAGGGAGGTGGGAAGTCCTGTGGCTCCGTGCCACGCATAAAGGGTGCCACAGAATTCGGAAGTGGCACATTTTCAGGCTTAATTTCTCTACCTGTAGGTAAGTTTGGTGGTGGGGGGAACCCAGCGCTAATCTTATATTAATTATTCAAACCCGTGCTCAAATTTTTTGTGGATGTGAATGTTCCACTTTAAGTGATTAGAAATAATTACTCCCAAGTCCCTTTCCTCTGTTGTCTCTGACAGCACAGTACCCTTAAAAGTATATTTTTCCTTTGGATTTTTATGTGCGTTATTTTACATTTATCAACATTAAACTGCAGCTGCCACACTCTTGTCCATTCTTCTAATTTAGCTAAATAATTTTTCATTTGGCTCATTACCCCTGGAATGTCTACCCTACTGCAAATCTTTGTATCATCTGCAAAAAGGCATGCCTTACCTTGAAACCTTTTGCAATATCACTAATAAAAATATTAAAAAGAATGGGCCACAGTACATATCCCTGGGGTACCCCTCTAGTAACACTCCCTTCATCTGAATATTCCCCATTGACTACCACCCTCTGTCTCCAGTCACTCATCCATTGCCTTATCCATTTAACTATTTTTTCATCCAGACCCAAACACTGCAATTTATTAATGAGTCTTCTATGAAGGACAGTGTCAAATGCTTTACTAAAATCTAGATAAGCTATATCTACTGCTCCCCCTTGGTCTATTATTTTAGTTACCCAGTCAAAAAACAATCTATGAGGTTAGTTTGACAAGATCTCCCTGCTGTAAACCCATGCTGTTTGGTATCTTGTAAGCCATTCAAATTTAGATATTCAACAATTCTTTCCTTTAGCATAGTCTCCACTACTGATGTAAGACTTACTAGTCTATAGTTACCAAACTCTTCCCTGCTACCTTTCTTGTGAAGCGGTGCTACATTTGCTACTTTCCAATCTTCTGGAACTACTCCTGTCTATAGTGACTGATTGAATAATTCTGTTACAGGTCAATGAAACCACTCCAGCCAACAGACAGAAAGCCTCCGTCATCGGAGGAGGCTGGCTAGAGGGAGGGGAACAGAGGCAGAGTTACAGACTGCGGGTATAGAGCTGTACCAGCAGTCTAAAAACGTTAATTTTCGCCAAATTAGGATTAAAAAAAATTCACGAATGCCACTTAATTGCTAGGTAATCTAACGTTTAACATGCATTTGTACTAGGGTGATAGATCCCCTTTAATCCATCTGAGACAGTAAATAAAGATGTTACCTGATTGTATTCTTTCTATATAAGCCACCACTGAGTAACTGGGTTGAGGAACAACAGAAATGCAATGAACTGCCACACTCCAGCAGAATTTACAAATATACAACCTGCGGCATTTTACAAATTACTATAACAAAATTTATACAAAGGCTATGTTCACATGGGTGACTTGAATGCTCTCCAATGCATATTGCAGGTCAAACTACGTCCATCTCTGATGTCCTGCATTCACCTGGTGATCCTGTAGAAGGTAGGCACGTGAGGGGGTTAAAAACTGTCTTAGCATTTTGTACTGACAGGTTTTTGTTTTGTTTTGGGGGAGCTGAACTTTGCACAAATTCAATTCACCCCATTTACTAAGTGGGTGCCAAATCTGAGCCAATGTTACTGCTGGATGGAACAATTTGTACTTTTTTTTTTTTTAAACATATCCCCATTCATAATGATATTCCTTACACATAGTGCTAGAAGATCCCTAAAATGTCATATTCAATTCTTATTAAATAAGAGTTTTTACAGTAATTTCAGAAAAGCTGAGAAACAAGGTTTTTGGCTGATTTTGTAACTTTGCAAGATCAGTAAAGTTACTGTGATCCCCCCAGGTTTGTGCTACTGACAGGCATAAAATGACTGAGTCTGTGTATCATGTTCATCCCTTTCTCATTATTTGTATTTCCCTCAGGGTCTTATAGGGCTAGTTGCTATTGCTTATGCTTCCTGGTCCCTCCCGCTGTTCTGGTCACATGGTCAGACTCCATTTTAGAGGGCTAATTTTTTGGCAGTTTTCTGAGCTTCAACTAGCTGTTCAAAGGATATATTTTTTGATCTAAAGGACTATTTCAGGACAATCCAGATCTTTTTATGCCTGTACCTGATCGGTAGCCATAAGATCACACAGACTGTGCCATCACCTTCCTGCTATGTTCCATTGACAGGCTTAAAATGAAATACTCCATGCCCACCATCACCACGTTCTACTGATAGACATAAAATGATGTAGTCCATTATGACTCCACCCCCTCCATGTTCCACTGACAGGCAAGAAAATGACACAGTCTGCAATACCCTCCCCCCCTCCTCTACTTGTTTTCAGAGCGAGGTCCAGCAGTGTCAACAGAAGATGGTAGTTGTAGTCCTCAACAGTTGTAAGTCAAAAAATTAACTGCAGGGACTAATGTATATTAAAGATGTGATAAAGAGTAAATGATTTATACAATAGTTATCTCCTCTATCACACATTAACACAAACATACACATACATACACACTGAACTATAATAACTTTGGAACAAAGCAGTTGTGGGAGTACCCTTGGTTTACTCTGCAAGTAAAGACGTATAGTTATGATTGTTTTCACAATAAAGGTTTAACTACTAACACCTTTAAAAAATACCCTCCACACTCTACCTATTTTGTTTTTGTAAGCAATTAAATTGCTCCAGTCATTTATAGATATACTTGTGCATTACATCATTAGTATGTTTATTTGGATTTTACATATTATCTTATCCATTATTTAAATGTCACAGGAATACAAGAACCATGCAAGACAGAAAGATACTATATCATAGACTCACGCTGTAGCTATCACAAGGAATGCTGCCAATTACCCCATACAACAGTGTATTTGTTAACAACTGCTATCTCTCCAAATCTCATATGATGTCACAGTAGGAAAGTGCGGGTGGTTTCTTTTAGTGCCATATAACAGGAACAAAAACTAACAAGACATCTTTTTAAAGAAATAATAAAGCTGTTGTACCAAGAAGAACTGGTGTGATTCTGGAGGAAACCAACTGCACCAAAGGGGAGAAAAAAATACCCCAAAATCTCATTGGTTTCAATGGGCTTTTCATTCCCTTTAATGCTACAGAAATCTCCAAAACATGTGAGACCTCACTAGAATTTAAGGTGTTAAAATCTCCATCTAATTCAATGGTAATGTGTTCTTGTCCCCTATGATACAGTTGGTTTGCCCCAGAAATACTCAAGTTCTTCTTAGTACATCAGCCTCATTAAAGTGTATTAAAAGGCAGCTATCATGGTACAGTAGCCTTATTTGCAGATCTGCTACCCTGCTATGAATGCTGAGTACCACAGCACAACAATGGGGTACAGAGCGGTGGTCTGAAAGGTGACCCCTGATGTTCCCCCTCTTTATCTTTCCTGCAGTGCTCAGGACAGATTTCAGCAATGGAGTTCCCCTAGACCAGCTGTATCTGGCCTGAAAGAAGACCCCCCCATTATTCCCCCTGGTTTTCCCTCTTACATTTCTCCGGACAGCTTCCAGCAATATTTTGCATAGACCAGCTGTATTGGGCCTCAAAGGAGACCCCTAATGTTACCCCTTTTTATCTCTCCTACATCACTCAGGACAGATGCCAGCAATAGAGTTCCCCATATGCCTGTTGTATTGGGTCTGAAAGGAGACTCTTGATGTTCCTGTGTTTATCGCTACTGATCACTCAGGACATCTTCCTGTCCAGCACAATGCAATTCTACACAGACCAGCTGTATAGGGCCTGAAAGGAGTCCACTGATGTTCCCCATGTGTAGCCCTCTTGCATCACCCAGGACAGATTTCAGCAATACAATTCTGCATATCCCAGATGTTTTAGGCCTGAAAGGATCCCCCTAATGCTCCTCCTGTTTATCTCTCTTGCATCACTAGGGACAGCTTCCTATCCAGCACAAAGCAATTCTGCATAGACCCGCTGTATTGGGCCTGAAAGGAGACTGCCAATGCTCCTCCTGTTGATGCCTAATACATCGCTCAGGACAGATTTCAGCAATTTACTTCGCCATAGACCAGCATCCCGGTTGAACGAGCCAGTTTTTTGATTCCCAAAATGACTGATGGGAGCCATTTTGAGGCAGCACAGAGCAGCCCCTGCCTTTCTTACTAAGTCTGCTCCCACTGGAACACGCTTAATAACACATTCTAATTACCTTTAATGCCCTTTACTATAGCAGGTTGTTAGGCAATCTGAAAGGGGATTTCCAGGTGTCCAAGGCACAACTGCCATGCTAGATATGCGGAAAGTCTCATTAGAATAATTTTTCAGATGCTTGTAGCAGAAAAATAATATTTGCAGTGTACCAATATATAAAAGGAGAAAGAACAAAGTGTAAATGGACATACACTGCAAATATTTAATAAGCGATTTCAAAAATGTAAAACAAAACTAAAAAAACAATCAATTTTAGTACATTCAACTGTATACTACACATTTTATAGATACACTTGCAAATCCAGGTACTCACAGATGTGATATCTGTGGATCAAAAGGATGTATGCAATGCATTGCTTGTAATGAGTTACACACACCCATCTGGCATCAAATGGTTAACAAACACCTGTCAATGTGTTGAAAGTCCTACTCCTGCTCATTTCTGCTCATTTTTAGAGGGCATGGGTTATACAAGCACAGTCATACACTATGGGCCATATGTTTAAAGGGATAAAGACAAAAAATTGTTGTATGAATGACAAAAATAAGTAACTGAATGCATGAACAACATATTTTCTATACAGTATAAGACAAAAAACTAGCAATGTCAGTTGTGTACGACACAACTCCAGAATTGATGGGCAAAGGAGCATGGCAAGGGCGTGGCTAAACTATTCTCCAGTGTCGTACAGAGGAAAAGAAAATTTGTCGTAACTAACGCCAAAAAATGTCTTTCAAAAGACAAAATTTGTACGTTAAGAAAAAGTGGAGGAAATGTGTTCTAAATGTGAGAATTTTTGTCTTTAGTTAAGACATTTTTGTTGTTAGTTAAGACATTTTTGTCCTTAGGACATTTTTTAAGACATTTTTGTCTTTAGTTAAGACATTTTTTTGTCGTTACATACAACGGTTTCAGTCAGGACAAACGACATATTTCCAATCATAACCGACACTCTCTGAAAATATTAGAGAGCCCAACGACACTGTACTTTGAAAAGTCGTTACAAACGACAAAAGCTATTTCGCTACTTCTTTGAATATATGGCCCAGTGTCAAAAACTTGGTCATTAATCTTATGCGTGCCAGAGGGGTGCGCAACTTATTGCAAAGCGTACCCCTCTGGCACTCAAAGGGTTAATAAATACAGTACTAGAAGATTTTCAGCAATGACTGAGCACAGTATATGGTAAGCTGCTCTTTCTGCAGTTTAGCAACTTTTTACAACTCTCTCTACTGGACTGCTTTGCTTCTCCTATCTAAAAGAGAATTTACTTTATGAGGGTATAACATAAATAGCCGAAATCTTCCAAAAGATCTATGTGACGGTGCCAGTGACAGAAGGAAGATGTGTAGATTGTCTGGGCCAACATAGAGATGATGTAAATCAGAAAATATACTCTTGAATTTGAGTCACATTTTAAATAGCTGTTATTTATTACATATTCTATAACAACTTGAATTAAGCACAATCTATCCATTAAGTGCAACAGTTCTTACATTGATTTTATAAGTAAAATATACCTATATTTCTTGTACTATCTTTTAATTGTTGTGAGGCATTTTTTGTGAAAGCTACTAACATTAAATACAAATAAATGTAAAATACATGTAGCTGTTACAAATCAGTGCTGCCATGTTTCCCATAAAGCAATATTAACACTTCTATAGACCAGAAGGTTATGCAATGCATTGCTTCATAATGAGTTGAACACTTCTTTGCTCATTAAAGGACTAACCCTTTAAAGGGATAGTAATACTTAATTTTTAATTTACTTAATATTGTTAGGCTTAAAGTGTTAGTAATGTCCACAAAAAATCTTTTTGAATTTAGAAGAGTTTAAAAAGCTGAGCTAAATGCAAAAAAACGTATCTCTCAAACAGCTATGGTTTAAGAGATACAGGTGTTTAAAGTTTGATCTCTCCTACTGACAGCTGTAAAGCTGTCAGCAGGAGATCTGTATCGGTTGACACGGAGGCGCTTAAGCAGAGCTGCGATCTCGTTATTTACCACAAATCCCTTCACTGGAATGGTCTAAAATGAGAGCTTGAAAACCAGGCACACTTTACAGCTGTTAGTAGGAGAGAGCAAACTTTAAACACCTGTATCTCTTAAACCATAGCGGTTTGAGAGATACATTTTTTTTGCATTTAGCTCAGCTTTTTAAGCTCTTCTGAATGCAAAAAACTTTTTTGTGAACATTACTAACACTTTAAAATAACAAATAATACCATCCATGTCTCACTGCCCAAACATTTATAGTTCTTTAGCAATTGCCATTTATATTTTCCCAGTCCCTCCCCTTTTTCCCACGACACCTCTCAAGCTCTAAGAAAAGAAATCTGGTCGCCGGACCATAGGGAGTATCTAGAGTGAGGAGATACAGCAATACAGCTGAGGTAAGACATGCCCAGCCACCTTGTCGTCACCACAATGTTTTTTTTTAATGCACTCTCCTTTTCTCTGAGCTTCATGCGGTCACGTGTCAACTTTCCCTACCCACAGTGCATTGCATCGGTTTACCTGTCCATTCCAATCTATTGCTCTGTTGTAAGTTATACAAATAACATTGGTGATGTAAGAAAAAGGGGAAGGAGGGGGGAAATATAAATGGCAACTGCTAAAGAACTATAAAAGTTTGGGTAGTGAGACATGGATGGTTTTAGTTGTTTTTTAAGTCTAACAATATTAAGTAACATAAATAGTATTACTATCCCGTTAAGAAGCAGAGGGGTGGTCATTGAATTAGTTAGCAATGCACTGTCTACTCCTCTAGTAGTTAAAGTGATGTTAACATTTAGTTATGGTAGGGTTTATCCAACTACGTTAAATAACGGCTTTCGGATCTTGCATGGCATAATTTTAAGGGGCAGGAAGGGGAACCTTTTAAATCAAGTTTCAAGAATAATATGAAGGTAACATGATTTTAAAATATAGTAGGCATTACAACAGATTAGTACGGATAATCATATACAGAGTTTTTTTGGAACATTACTATCTCTAACTCCGCATGACGTGCCAGGACCTCACACCAGTCTGTCTTTTGGGGACGGATGAAAGTCCTGGCACATCATGGGTTAATGATCACAGCATGATCACAATGTGCCTCAGGGAGTGCTGTGATCATGATGGGGAGACTGTAACTGACTGCTCCAGGGTTGAAGCAGTCAGTCCCTGCCATTCCCTGGTGGTGCCACACATGATTGCTACTGTAGCAATCACTTGTGCAAATAGAGCCAGATGAAAAAGGCAATGTAAATATACATTGCCTTTGACAGTGTTCTCTTCCTTTCTCCTCCTAAATGATGTCATAAGGCAGAGAACATGCCACCTACAGATTAAAATGGCCAAATCATATCGATGATTTAAATGTAAAATTAACATTTGAGATGTCACAAAAATCTATTAATTTTTTTTTTAGATCTGCTGCTATGGGTTGCTGATAATGGTACGATTTCCACAGATTTATATACAAAACCCACAGCCAATAATACATTATTGGATGCCATGAGCTCTCACCCCAAGAGCCTGATTAGAGGGATACCAAAGGGGAAATTTATTAGACTGTGATGTAATTATATGGATATAGTGGATTTCAACAAGAGAGCTGATGAACTGGCTAGAACAGCGGTTCCCAACCCATGCCCTCAGGGCCGACTAACAGGTCAGGATCTGAGGTTTTCCTTTTGAAGATCATGTTAATCAAACTCACTTAGTCTCTAATTAACTACCTGTGTTCTAGCAAGAAAAACTTTAATTCCTTGCCTGTAAGTGGGCCCTGAACGCATGGGTTGGGAACCACTGGGTTAGAATGTTCAAAGAACATGGATATAGTAATTGATATATTAAACGTGCCTAGAAGAAGGCTTTAAATATGGACTTGACCACTTTGTTGACTCTATGACAAACAAATTCCAATAATATTGTTCGGTTTATTATAATGTATAAATCTGAATGGGAACAAATTCGAAAGATCTTAGATCAGCATTGGTACATATTGTACAGTGATCCAGTCCTGAAGAAGTTTTTACAGGATAAGGTAAGTATGACAGCAAGAAGGAATGAAAATCTAAAAGACCATCTGGAGCATAGTCATTTTACCAGGCCACAACAAAAAAAGAATGAAATTTTCTTCTGTTGTGGGATCCTATGCCTGTACTTCATGTAAGGCTTGTACTTATATGAAAACCACTTTGATTTACAGCGACAGTTCTGATTTACATCAGTACAGGATCCAAAAATTCTACAACTGTAAGAGCATGGCACTTATTTCTTGTTTAAAATGTACATGTCCTAAGCTCTATGTTGGAATGACAACAAAGCAGTAGAGACGTAGGGCGAGATGTTCAGAAAGTGGTGATAACTGAAATTGTCTGTAATCAGAATAAAAACGTTTTTACACCATGATCCGTCAATTCTCAGGCATGTTTCTGTCATTTTTTTGCATCCAATTCTGCCATCTCCGTCAAAGGGAAAAAGCGGTCTTAAAAGGGTGTGGTTTAATCTTTATCATAATGTAAAACATGGTCTAAACTTGGAGAAGAAAAATTTGTTTCAAAAACATAAACATCTTTGTTTCTTTGAAAATTTTCATTTCAAAGACAAAATGAAAGACAATTTTTAAGATCAGAATTTTTAACAGCAATGTTCAATGAGATCTTCTTACCGTCATTTTTAATTCTTTAGATGAATTTTCAAACCAGACTTATTTACTTCTTAAAATATTGTCCTTCTTTTACCACCAACTCATGATCCGACAAGTTTTTCATTATGGCGACTTTTTGAACATCTCGTCCGTTTTGGAGCATGTCAATAATATACTTAAGGCAGATAATATAATTATGAGTGTTGCCAAACAATTTTCAGAATGATCACAATAAAAACCCTAGAGATTTAATAGTCTATGCTATAGGTTAATAAAAGCTATGTATCTGTGGTGGTAGTCTTACTCAGGAATTACGTAACCCCTTAACAACCGGCCTCACAGCTGGCAGTTAACCCTTTGAGTGTCAGAGTGCGTTGCATACTCCTCTGGCACTCAAAGGGTTAAAGGGATAGTAATACTTAGTTTTATCTTTATTTTATTTTGTAGGCATTCAAAAAAAATGAAGAACGATATAAGTCTTATCTCTCAAACCTTTATGGTTTAAGAGATATTCACAAGCAAAGTTTCCCCCTCCCGCCCCTTTTACCTAGTGTAAGCCATCTCTTCTCAGATGTGGAATCCAGTCCATAGACCAGACAGATAACAGAAGGGGACAATCTTCTCTGTATGAAAACAATGAAAGCCCGGCCCCCCTTGACAAGTTTTTCATGTTTTTCCCTTATCTTAATTGAAGATTGTCCCCCTCTGCAGTCTACCTGGGCACCTCCCTTCTGCTCTAGCTGAACAGTGTTACATCAGTAAAAGGGGCGGGAGGGGGATACTTAATCATTGAATTACTCCTAAACTACAACTCTGACAGAATTGAAATAACACTCTCCATGCCCCAAATACTATGAAGATTAATTAGAGCTGCTTTTATTATGAAACATTACTATCACTTTAAGGACCACAGAGCATTTTTTTTTTTTTGCTCTGGGATCCCTGAATTCCATGACATGCTAGGACATTAATGTACTAATTGACTTATTCCACTTTAGTTCTCTCTGTAGAAGTGCCAATGTCCTTGCTGTTGGCATAGCAGATACTAAAAACGTAATTTTGTAGGAGGCTGAGCTATATGGTTAATTAGAATTAGGTTCTGACATGTTGCTAGTTTGTTGCAAAGAGCAGTACGAATAGCTGGAGAGACAATTTGCATTGCTTAGTGGATAACTTTGATTTACAGACACATCTTTCCTTTACAAACGAACATCTGTTGTAACCCAGAGGACCCACTTGACCTTTGGCGGGAAATATATTAGAATTAACAACAATCCTGTCAATTGATTGGCTTGGTTAAATTATAATGTCTTAAAAGATGTACTTTAAACAATCTGACTGAGACTACTAACCAGTGGCGTGTGTCAGGTGTTTGATCACATTCAAAATCCCAAAAGTACATATTGGACTCTTCCAGAGATGAGATTAAAGACTTATTATTTATTTAATGGTTGCTCGACACACTACTAGGTTGAGCAGTCCTTTTTTCTTTTACTTTTCTTCAAGATCAGCTTTTTGCTTACACAGACTAATGTATAAACACATATACTGAAGTTTAAACAAACATCAATGTGAGTTTTATTGCTGTGGAGCAATGTGATACACATATACACACCACACAGTCTGATCTCATAAAAAGAGGGGCACCAGGGTGGGGAAAAAAGGTCATAGGGATTTTCGTCTCAGAGGGACACTACCCCCTAAAAGGGGCACTAATTAAGCACAAATCATCACAGAAAAATGTATAACACCTTGAGTGCCAGAGGGGTACACTGCTTTGCAATGTGTTTTGCAACGCATTGTGCACCCCTCTGGCACTAAAAAGGGTTAACCCCTTAAGGACCGGCCGTGCACGCACGTGGCACGGAGCATTTTTTTTTTTTTTTTTTAATCCGATTCCAGACTCCCAGAACAACTTGCAGCTGCGCGTGGAGCCCGGAATTCCATGACGGTCCAGGACCATTATGGGTCCTTAAGGGTATAACAAGCCATGACGGTCCAGGACCGTTATGGGTCCCTTAAGGGTATAACAAGCCATGACGGTCCAGGACCGTTATGGGTCCCTTAAGGGTATAACAAGCCATGACGGTCCAGGACCATTATGGGTCCTTAAGGTGTTAAAGATTTTTTTTTTATGTTTTCCCCTGGTTTTCCAAAATAAATCTGTTGTGCCTGTGATTCGCTTTTTGTAGATTTTGATCACTTTAAAATGCAATGGAGACTTCTCTGGCATTCAAAGGGTTAAAAAAAACCCCACTATTTAAATTAAAGGTATAGTAATACTTAAAATGTAAAAAAAAAATATGTTGTAGGGTTTTTCCCCCTGAGTAAAACAAGGGTACTCCCACTGCTGAAAGGTGTTTTATTCAAAAGTTATTACAGATCAAATTTGAATTTTTTAGGTGCAATATCAGAGTGGCCTGAAATTGTACAGTGGTGCTGTTGTTACACCATCCTATGGACAGCTCTGGTCCCAGGACCATCAATCTCCATAGGATCGTGTAGCAACAGCGCCACTGTACAATTTCACGCCACTGTGATATTGCACCTAAAAAATTAAACTTTGAGCTGTAATAACTTTTGAATAAAACACCTTTCAGCAGTGGGAGTACTCTTGTTTTACTCAGGGGGATAAAACCTACAACATATATTTTTTTACATTTCAAGTATTACTATCCCTTTAATGGGAATGTTTATTTGTACCCTATGATGTAGCTGCCTCAGAATTGCTCCACTTTGCCTTTAAACATAAGTCACTGGATATTTAACCCTTTGAGTGCCAGAGGTGCAATGTGTTGGACACTCATAGCACTAAACCCTTAATGACAGTTAAGGACCATGGAGCATTTTTTTTTTTTTTGTGATTCGGATTCAGGGGTCCCCAGAGGCATGTGGGCACGTGGGGACCCTGAATTCTATGATGTGCCAGGACAGTCACTGGTCCTTAAAGCAAGTTTACTGTTGACTATCTTGGCATGTAATGGGTCCTTAAGGGGTTAAACAAATAAATAAAAATTATGTTTATGAGTATGCAAAACAAATTAAAAACTGTTACATTTGTAAAGCTATTCTGGTCACTTATCCTTGTGACATGTATGTGACCTGTTAAATCTTTAACGAACAATCCCAGAATCCAGTCAGAGTAACGAAGCCTCAGTGTCTGAAACTGCAGGGGGAGTTTAATACCTGGAATGCTGCTTTGTTCCACAACAGGCTGGCGTAATTCATAAATGATTAGAGACAGACCATATTTCCACACTGGGCCACATACACATACTGGGGCTAATCCTATAATATAAAAGGCCAGATGTATGTTTGTCCGATGCAGTCATGCACAGTAGAGACTGCCGGTGCAGTCATGCGCAGTAGAAACTGCCCGAACACACAGAATGCTGGCCTGTGTACACGGGCTTTTACACTAGTATACTATAAACTGGAATAATTATGTTACAAACCAACTGCACTGTAGGAGATGCATACATTAATATTGATTTAAATAGGGGGGTTTTACCCCTTGAATACTACAGAAGTCTCCAATGCAGAGTCCCCTTTAGCACAAGGGAAATTCAAAGCTCCATCTAAATTTTGATTTGTTCTTTATGATGCTCCAGTATTGCAGTTTTTTATTACATCAGCCTCACTATGCTGAGTTGTGGGCAATGTAATTCCAATGACTCCTGCACAAGACATCCAATCTGTATTTACTGTAGCTGGTTTAATTATCCGTTTATTCACGAATACGGACAGTTTATATGCACATGTACTGGCTGATTTATATGAAATAATTTCTTGCTTTTTATATTATAGGGTAAGAATATTTTCTGTTTTATGAAATAGTAGATTTTCCTAGACAGGGTCATATAATGAATGGGAGTGTGGTCATTGGGCAAGACTAGGAATGCCTTACCTTGAGGCATCTGAAATGCAAATCCAGCACTGAGTAGTCACGCAAGTACATATGTTTTATATGTATTCATAGACTAACACCCTCACTAAAACAATGGGACCTGACAGGCAGAACATTTCTGTGTAGTACCTTTGTTAAAACTTGACAATGTACAAACTTATTGAGTAATATGCAAACAGTGCATTTTCCTATGTTTTGCCCATTCAATGATTTATAAATTAGGGCCTGTCTGTAAATGTCTGAGGATTGATACTCATAGTCATTTTCCTGCACTTGGAAACCGATGAGAGGTTCATGTAAGGTTTGGAAGGATGGGTAAAGAGACTGGTCTGGGGGGTGTCCCAGTTTTATGTTATTAAATAAAAAGAGAGGCCTGTGTTAGTTTGGGACTGTTGGTACAAGCAGAAACAATGTTCTGTCACAGTCCAGAACATAAGGAGGGAACAAGTAGCACTCTAGATGTTGTTGTACTACAACTTCCATCATCCTCACATGGCTACTGGTCAACTCAACAGCTATTCCACAGCACAGGTGGGCAATCTGATAAACTTCTGTTTTTGTTGACCTACGACTCCCACCATCCTGAGCCAGCCTTTGCTGGCTCTGGATGATGGGAGTTGTAATCCAACAACAGCTACAGCTCTGAATACTGCTTACCCTTGTTCTAAAACCCCCAGAGAAATACATTGTTTTGTATACAAGCACAGGTAAAAGTGCTCTATAATATTACTGTATCATAAGGGTAACACATTTTTTTGCCCTCTTGAGTGAAAACGTAATAATCTTTTTAATAAACTAGTCATGTTTTGATTATACTGGACAGATGTGTTCAGAGTGGGGGAGCAGGACGTTCTAGTCGTGGTGTGACCTGTCTGTGCAGGGAAAGGGATTTGGAATGAAGGTAGATTTTTTCCAGACTAGACGTCTATAAATCTAGGGGAGCCGCATGTCAGGAATTTTCCACTGATATTCCATGCTCCTTATGAAAACATATCATCTGCTGAATGCTGTCCTCAGAAGTTTAAAGCTCTTAACACACACACACACACTGCACACATACACCATTAAAATTCACATATAAATCAATGGGAATTTGTGGAATTTTAATTTCAAATGGCTAGCTCCAGAACCACATTTCTTCAGCTTGATGAATTAGGCCCTTTGGGTTGTATTCAATAAGCTAAAGAGAAGCAATTTGAAGGCAAGCCAACTACACCCTAGGGGACACTTGAAAATTCTCAAAATTAATTAAAAGACCCCTTCTCCCTTATGGTTAATCAGGTTGGCTACAGAATTAAAACTCTTTAGGATATTGAATATGGCCCTTAGGTTGGAATTCAAGAAAGTTGAGAATTAGCTATTTTTATGAAAGCCATAAATATATGCCCTATTAGCATGTGTATGTTTTCATGAAACAAACATACCAAATATAACCAGAGAACTTGAATGCAGATAAGAATCAGTCTGCCCATTTTAACTATGTTCCCTTGATGTTGAATAGCACAAGCTCCTAACACTACAGTAGGCCAGATAACAGAAAATGAGTGCCAATTGTTTTGATGAATTTGGAGAAATCACTAGTCCTCTTAAGAAAACTGAGGATATTTTAGCCACTGACAGTTTTTTGACACTCATTCACTAAAAAAAAAAAAGAAAAAGTTTGCTAATTCACACAAAAAAGTGTCCAATTCTGTAACATTTTAAAACTAATAATTCTTCCATCAAAATAATACTGTAAATCGTGATTGCACCACTTTTCTTGCATGCTGCCCTTAGCAACAGAAAAAACACACACAACAAACAAGGGGTTAAAACTATAGTTAAATAGTGCAAACACGTGATTAAATATCTCTCATAAGGTTAATTATGGAATTTGGTCTGACATTACATGGAATATAAACTGAATTGAAAAACTTGTCCCTCTACTTATTGGCAGTAACAGATTACCACATACACTTTCTGACCCACACAAGCCTTCTTCAGCTCAAAGCCATAGAAGCACACACATGCAATTTGCTTCCCCAGCTATGTATAGAAAGACAAGTGGGCCCTCATTTGATGTGCCTGGAATTCTACTTTCCAAAATGATATACATTATCCACCTTTTCTTCATTTGTCTCATTGTTACATTTTAGTACAGGCAAGCCATATTTAAAAAATATATGAAAACTGCTAGATTGTAGTTGGCATAGTTTAGCTCTTCTCTTACCTCCTACAGTATGTCAACGCATACAAACAGGTTGTATTATTTCTGGGAAGAGCAATAGCTAATGATTACAGTAGAAAATACCATGTTTTTCAAAGCTATCTGTATCTTTGAAGGGATACACATGTAAAATAGCTCTATTTTTTACGATAGTGTCGCCTTCTGGAAACAATTGTGCACATAAGCCTAGAGGTAAAATGGTAAATAACCCCTTATTTGACGCAGATGGATGTCTACTTTCCAAAACAGTACACCTTGCTTAACTTTTTTGTATATCTCTAATGGTTATGACCATTTCAATGTAGACAGGTAATTTCAGAAAAGAAAAGTAGCAGGTGTAGGTTACTGTTCCTTACACCACCATATGGAATGTTCACCCAAACAAATGGGTACCATTTTTCTCAAGGCTGGTAGCTGGTACTTATTACAATAGGACAAAGACTTTTTGTATCTTTGAAGTAGTGGAATTGTATAAAACCCCATATATTTGTTCCTATATTACCACCTTATGGAAATATTTGTACACACCAGCCTAGGTATAGAAATGCATTCAACTCCTCATTTGTCTGCTTTCCAAAATGGTATGTTTTGCATACCTTTCCTGTATATCTCTAATAGTTATGACCATTTTAGAACAGTTAACCACTTTAAGAAAAAAATACAGGTACATTTTGTGCTTCTTTCATCACCTATATGCCATTAGTATATAAATAATATATTTAGAAACTCCATAGTTTTCAATGATTTCAGTACATCTGGAAGCGTGGAAATGTAGGAAATTTTATTTTTTTCTTTTAGGGCCACCTGCTGGAAACATTTGTGCACATCGGGCTGGTAGAAATGGAAGTGACCCCTCACATTTGATGAAGCTGAATATCTACTTTCTTAAAATATAAAGTTTTATATATTTATCCATCTGTTGTAGGGTAGTTTTACCATGTACCCAATGGAATGTGCATTTTAAAGTTGAAAACACACATTTCTCACTCCTGTTTATTATGGGTCTACGCAGGCCATGCATGTTGGTAAAAGAATACATATTTGGTATATTTGTACTCGGGGGGGGATTCAGGGCTTTTTCGAATAAATGAATCTTTCACAATTAACATATATTTTGTTTTACTTGCCACACAACACAAAATGTGCTTCACATGAAGCATCAAAGCTCTGTTTGTTCTAAAAAAAAAAAAAAAAAAAAAAAAAAAAAAAGCAAGCTATAGTTTTCCATATATAACTACAAAGTTATATAGTGGAATCATTGCTAAACAGATGGATTGTAAACATGTTGAAAATGTGTCTGGCCTCCAGGCTCTAAGAAATGACCCATGCCCATGGCACTCAAAAGGTTATTGCTGTGCTTCAGACATGTACAGTAGGAGCCAGAGTTTAGCAATAAAGTACATTCCCTTAAAGGGATAATAATGTTTCATAAAAACAGCAGCTCCAATTAATCTTCATATTATCTGAGCCATAGAGAGTGTTATTCCAATACTGTCAGAGTTGTAGTTCAAGAGTAATTAAATATTAAGTATTCCCCTACCACCGCTTTTACTGATGTAACACTGCTCAGCTCAGAGCAGCAGGGTGGTGTCCAGGTGGATAGCAGAGAGAGAGACAATCTTCAATTAACATAAGGGGAAAAACCTGGAAAACCTGTCAAGGGGGGCAGGACTTTCACTGTTCTCACAGTATGAAGATTGTCCCTTGCTGTGAGCTGTCTGGTCTGTGGACCAGATTCCACATCTGAGGGGAGGTGGCTTACACTAGGTAAAAGGAGCTTGAGGGGGATACTTTATCATTAAATTCCTCATGAAGTATTGAAATAACCTTCTCTGTGACTCAAATACTATGAAGATTAATTGGAGCTGTTGTTTTTGTGAAACATTACTATCCCTTTAACACCATAAAACCAACAGAGGTTAAAGGGGAACTACCACCCCGCAACAACCGCTCGGTTCAAAAGGGACTGACAGCGCAGGCACACGGACGTCACTGTGAAGAGACGTCCGTGCTTCCTGCTCCTGTCACCATCGGTAAAACGCCGATATCTGCAGAACCGGGTAATATTTCTGGCGACTAGCGCTACTAAGCAGCTAGTCGCCAGATGAGCAATCAGTGAAGCTTAAATTATTGCGGGGTGGTAGTTCCCCTTTAAACAATAAAGGCCCTTATGAACTATCCTCAAATACATATTGATTATGCTAGAATGTTCTCCATTCAAGGGGTTAAAAACCCCATTTAAATCCATGGAAGTTTTTATTTCCTTGTTATCCCCACATCATAGGATGTAGAAATCCTAGTCCTGCTTCACACCACCCCTAACAAAAATACAACCCCCATATCCATGGGCCAATATTATCCCTTTGTACTGGACAGGTAGGTTGTTCCCCTACTTTATGTTTTTCTTGTTCCTAGGGAGGACCAGTTTCCAAGCACCATGGATTACCTTCCAACCAGTGGAACCAGAGGTGGGTAGCATCCTGAGGGTTTGCTGTGAGGGGGTAGTGGTGGTTAGCCTTCTGCGGGCAGCAGGGGCTCTTTTTCTCTACTTTTGTCTTACCACTTCAGGGGAAGGCAGATTCGGTGCACGGTGCATCCTGGCGTGCTTGTGGGTGCCAGTAATTCAGCTTTATCCGAAGCAGCCAGGACTCACTCAAGCTTTGTACATAGAAGCCAGAAAAGCCATTTAGTTGAAGACCTAGGTAGCAGGCTCAGCACCAAAAATGCATCTATATGCTATGCCCCTTGAAGGGAGTTTTCTATTTGGTACTGTCATTGGTTGACAGATAGTGCACAGTAATAAGACTCTACCTTGGAAGTTGAAGCCCCGAAAGGTGCTTTTCTGAAAGATTGGAGGCTTCTTCAGTTTCCTGATCAGGCATTCTTTGGCTATAAAGTTCTTCTGCCCGCTTCTAATCCATACCTTTAACCTTTTAAGTGCCAGAGAAGTACGCAATGCATTGCACTGCGTACCCTTCTGGCACTCAAAGGATTAATATCTTTTTAAGTCTTAAGCCTATACTGCTAGTATGGCAAGGAAAAAGGTGAATTTTACTTACAGGATTGCCTGTTGCCTGCAGATCCATGGCAGCATAAGGACTTCCTCCCTAACACATTTTGTTTGCATCAAATGTTTTGTCTCTGGCCCATGAGGATGAGGGTTGCATTTATATTGGGGGTTTCCTGTCTTGTGAACTGGGGTCAGTGTTTCTCCAGCCTGTGTGGACATTGGTCTGCAGTAAGTAGAATTCACCCTCTCACACCTATGCTGCAGCTGGCTTGCCACATCATTTCTCCTCTTTTCTTTTGTGTATAAGGGCCAAAATAAAAAAACATGGTATTAATTACATCCATGGTGTTTATTCTGGTTCCAGTGTTACTCAAGTGTAAAGGTCAATCTGTTGATCAATCAGTGGTAGAAATAATGTACTGATTGATCAGAGCCATTTAGATGCCCAATAGGTCTGCACTTTGACAACAGAGGAGTCATCAGATAGGCATATCACATAAACAATCTCTCCATTTTAACTGTCTTTCATAATTGGCTGGGATCGTACACATATAGGTATGTATTCATCAAGCTAAAGAGGTGCAATTTTGGAGCCAAACAACTGTATCATAGAGGAGAATGACAAGTCCCATTTATTTCAGTTGGGTTTTTTTACCCGTTGAATGTTAGATAGGTCTCCAGTGCATTTTTCACAATGCGCTGGAGTTAGCTTTCACAAGGTTAAAAGCCCCATTTACCTATAAATAAATCAGTGGTAATGTCAGGTAGTTATAATGGTTTCTTCCAGAATTGTACCTCTATAGCTTGATGACTAAGGCCGAAAGAGCCTTATGTTCATAAGAAAAGGGGGGTCATTCTAGGGCAATTCAACTGCACTGTAGAGACCAAACAAAATGTGCACAATGCCCATGTATATAAACGGTGCTGTTAAAGGGATAGTAATACTTAATATGTAAAAAAAATATACATTGTAGTGTTTACAACTCTGGTCCATACACCATAAATCTCCATAGGATGGTGTAGAAACAGCGCCACCGTACAATTTCAGGCCACTGTGATATTGCACCTAAAAATTCAAATCTGAGCTGTAATAACTTTTGAATAAAACACTGTTCAGCAGTGGGAGTTCCCTTGTTTTACTCTGGGGGATAAACCCTACAACATATATTTTTTTACATTATAAGTATCACTATCCTTTACTATACTTTAACTGTTTGAATGCTAGAGAAATCTCCAGTGCATGAACTTCTCTAAGGGACTATGCAACTACTGCTTTTAGTCCCATTTCAGTATCTGATTGTGATGGCCTACAGTGTTTGTCTGTCCAGAGCAGACAAGTGCAATACGTAAAGTCGGGAATATCTGAGTCCTTGTTCCGTTCAGATAACCTTTTCCTGAGAAGCAGAGTATTACACATCCCTGCAGCTGTTACTGAAAAAAGGAGAACCATGTTTACTTGTACTGAGTACACACAAAGGGCTGGATTCAGTAAGTGTCCAAAGAGCAATTATGGAACAACCCAACTGCATTATAGTGGACAAATAAAAATTCTGATTGCTTTAAATGAGGCTTTTTGCCCCTTGAAGGCTAGAGAGGTCCCCAATGAACTGCTATGCTATGCGGTGCAGATCTTTCTAGTACTCTGTGAGCTACAATCAACATTTAACTCAAAGAAAAGCTTTATTTGTTCCTTATTGTACACTTGGTTTGCTCTAGAATAACTCCATCTGTGTGTCAAACTTAACTCTTTGAGTACCAGAGGGATATGCAAAGTATTGCAAAGCACTCAAAGGGTTAAGGACTTTACGTTTTTGTGCCAGAGAGATTTCCAACGCACAACAAATTCGCTGGCATGCACAGGGTTAAGACTACATTTGACAACAAGGCTCCAATGATACATTAAAGGGATAGTGGCACATTAAAAAATGCAGCTCCAACTGATCCTCCTGTAACATGGGCCATGTAACACTGTATTGCAATATTTTAAGTTTTGTAGTTCAACAGTAATTCAAAGCTAAAGGATCCCCTCCCTCCCCTTTCACCTATGTTACACTGCCTCTCTAAGCTGGACAGTCAGCGCGCAGAAAGGGACAATCTTCAGTGGGCATAAGGAAATTAATATCCTCCTTCATCAAGGGGTTTCCTTAAACTCAGTGCATGAAGATTGTCCCTCACTGCTCGCTGTCCCATTCCGGGACCGGATTCCACATCTGAGGAGAGGTGGTTTAGAGGAGGTAAAAGGGGTGAGTTGGGGATCGTTTAGCATTGAATTACTCTTGTACTACAAAACAGAAAATATTGCAATACTGTGTTACATGGCCCAGGGTATAGGAGGATCAATCGGTGCTCCATTTTTTTAAGGTATTATTATCCTTTTAACAGACTGCAAATTGTTAATTGGCTACATATGCCTGGCAGATACAATGTAGACATTCTGAATATCATAAAAAACAGACGGGTTTCAAAGAACAGGCAGGCATACAAATTCCTCCATCAATTCGAATTACAGGGACAAAATATTAGCATGAGGCACAACAGAATAAAGCAGATGATTTATTAAGCCTTTGCATCCCAGAAGGGCAAGCAACCTATTACTTTATACTGCTCCTCCCCGTTTAGCACCGAAAAGGTTACTACAGCCTCATTTAATCATTGTGAGCCAGACACCTAAACACACGGGCAAAGGATGTTGGTCCATATGTATAAAATCAAACTGGAGTTATTCTGAAGTAAACCAACTGCGCCACAGGGGATAAATAATAATAATATCTGTCAAATTAAATTTGGCTTTTAACCCCTTAAATGCTAGATAGATCTCCAATGCAGTCAAGGGGTTAAAAATTATATTCCAGTGATTGGAATTTTTACATGTCCCCTATGGTGCAGTTGGTTTACTCCAGAATAACTCCAGTTTACTTTAATAAATATGGGCCGCTGTTCTTAGATACTGGAATACCTAAATACAGAAAGGGCACTGAGGCCTAGGAACAAAAGGGAAGAGGTGCATTTCTGAAGTAAACCAACTGTACCATACAGGAGAAATAAAATTCCCCAAACTAACATTCATCTAAGTAGGACTTTAACCCTTTTAGTGCCAGAGGCACTAGCTATCATTCAAGTGGTTTAAAGGCTAACAATCACCTACTGGAAAGTCCTTCTTATTTGAACATTTATTGGCCACCAAGATTCAAATAAGAAGAACTTTCCAGGAGGTGATTGTTCCCCTTTAAAGCCATTATAAATCAATGAAATATTTCATGTCCCCTATGGTGTCGTTGGTTTGCCCCAGAATTGTTCCTCTTATTTGTATAAGGTCCACAGTGTATCCTATCCCAAACACTCTCCCCACTCCCCCAGAGAAAAGCATCAAAGACAAGCTGGTCAGTGATGCAGTCAGACAAGCTCTCTATCTTGATCCGAAACCAGTTCTACTCTTGGTTTTCTTCTGAATCAACAGTGGGTTTTGTAATGTGGAAAATATTTCTAAAACACAGACTTGGGAACATGATGTAATACAAGGTTCAGTCAGCAACTCAGAGGTTTCTAAAGGTCCCTGCAGCGATTCTGTGTTTCCACAGAATTGGGGACTTCATGTTTACTCTATCATTAGCTACACTACACATTACACAGGCTGCATTTTGGTAGTGAGGCTAACAACATCTGGGGAGGCACATGTTGCCCAGCCCTGCATCAATGTATAACTCCTGTAGCCTTTGTTCTTTAATATTTATACATTCTGCTGGGGGTAAAATGAAAGCAAATGAAGACCTCTTTAGTATTAAAGGGTTTAACCTGCTGAGTGCCAGAGGGGTGTTGTTAAAAGCCATATTTAGATAAACAGAAACTTGTGCAATATTCATTTCACCCTATGGTACATTGGTGTCATCCAGAATATACCTTTTTAGCTTGATGGATAAGGCTCTTGTATAGTTTACCTTTAAATAACACCCCACTAGAACCTTCTCTGGCAGTCAAAGGGTTAAATGACATCCCACTGGAATCCAACCAACCCTTTAACTCCTTGTGGGAGATTCACTAAGCTGTGATAAAGCAGGATGACTTCTTCAGTTTATCACTTCTCCAGTTCTTACGTTATTCTATACAGCCTATGCACTAAGATCTCCAGAGTTAGAAATCATATTGCATAGTCTCCATAGAATAACATAGGAACTGGAGAAGTGGTAAACTGGAGAAGTTATCTCCACTTTATCACTTCTTTATCATCTCTTAGTGAATCTCCCCCTGTGAATTTTAGAGAGGTCACCCAATGCATTGTATCCTGTATCTATAGCAAACAGAAAAACTCCCCGGGAATTTAAAATGACTGGAGATATTCAGGTTTGCGTATATATAAGGCTACAGTTCATCGGAGTAATGAAATATATATTCTCACCAGTCGACTGGGCGTTCACTAGGTACCCTCATGTGGTCCAAGGTTGTGGACTGTTACATCTTTGTTTCTCCATTAAGCAGTCATATCAATATCTGTACACCTGTGCGGTCCAGAATGGAACAAGAATCTACAAGGAAAATGCTATAGGAAGCAAGAAGGTCTGGAGTCGGGGAGTACATAAAATAATGATGTATTATCAAAAAATGACAATTTTGGGCACCAGTTCTGAAAAATTATATTCTAGAACTGGAGAGAATGCAGAAAACACCAAGAAATTCATTAAGGGAATGGAGTACTTGAACAATGAAGAACATCTAGCCAAACTTGGTTTACATACACTAGAGAAAAGACGCCTATGATGGGATCTTGTTCACTGTATAAGTATATGCAAGGTCAGTACTAGGATCTCTCTAGTGAAGTTTTCACTTCAAATAACTAGAGGTCACCTCTTAAAATTAGAGAAAAGATGGTTTCAACTTCAGCAGAGAAAGGAGCTGTTTTTTATAGTAAGGGCTGCTAAATTGTGGAATTCCTTCCTCACGGTTGTAGTAATATAGTAATTGCAGACACAAAGGATACATTTAAGAGAAGATAAGATGCATTTCTAGCAGAAGGGAGCATACAGGGTTATACTGTGTATTAGTAAGTAAAACAGGCTAATATGAATTTTAGAGTCTAGAAGGCTTATAGAATTCTTGTTTTCTTGGTTATACTGTGTAAAAAATTGAACTTGATGGACTTGTATCTTTGTTCAGCCTAATGTATTATGTAACAATGCAACTATTACTGTAGTCAAGAAAGGAATGCTGCACAGCCAATGGACCATATGTACAATTTAAAAGGTGAGTAATGTTGGAAAAAACCAACTGTGCTACAGAGGAAAAACACATTATCCTTGATTTAAAAGGGACTTTTGACACTTGAGCGCTAGAGATGTATCAATTTGGGGAATTTGTATTTGTTTTTATTGGTTTGCCCCAGAACTGTTTCACTTTATCTCTCTACATGTGGCCTCAGGGCTGGATTTTCCATTAGACAGAGTAGGCAGCTGCCTGGAACTTCAAGTTTTTAGGGGAGCCTTAGCTGTGCTGACCATGCCTACATTCTGATTTGTGGGTATGGCCAGAACAATGCCAATGTCCATGTACCAAACTTCCACTCCGGATTCACGGAAACAAGTTTCTTTACCAGTTTACATACACATAACTGTTCAGCCCTTTAGATCCTACAGAGGTCTCTAATGCTTTGAAATGCAGACCTCTCTAGCAACCAAGTGTATCTTCTGTGCTAGGGAAACATGATTGTGACCTAGGGTGGTGAGGGGTGGTGGTGTGGTCATGGGTGGAGCTAAGCGTGCCTTGGACCTCTTGCCTAGTAGGGTCTGTAATGTAAACCCAGCCTCATATGGCTCATTGTGTAGCTATGTCTTTTACTGAATTCTCTCCTATTATGTACAATGCAATATATGTTACACTCCTCCGTGCATTGAATGGGGATTAAATACACCTTTTGTTGACCTTACTGTTAAACAGGAATATATAAGTTACTATATGAACTTTGCTTTAGAATTAAAGTTCTGTAGACGCATTAAAACGTAAGATAAATAGAACTATTGTTTGTGTGCTTATTCTTGGTCACAGAATTACAATCATGTTTTTAGAAAATAGTTAAATTTCAAATCTGAAAACATCTTTTACAGTATGTACCAGTAAAATAAGTGATGTAGGTTAAAAAAATAGGGAAGGGGAGGAATGAAGGCAATTTGATCTCACGATATTTTTCTTGGATTGACTGTAGGGAACTGTGCCTTTAAAGTCAAAATAGGAAAATTCATTGACTTGTCTTCCACATTACATTACTGCACAAGTACACTTGCACAGTATGATTAGCAAAATGGAACGCAGAAATGAGACCAAACTGATTCCAGTAAATGTAACAGCCAAGAAATTTTCTGCATGGATTACTTTGGCCATTTCTCAAAACCATTGATTTCTCCAACTGGTGTTTAACAAAGTGGAGCAGTTCTGACAGCTGTGTTAGCACACATATAATTAGCAGCTTTGAAAGATCCATGTATTTATTCCCTCTCAGCCTTAAAGAGCATGCATGGCTAAACCTCAACTATACTCAGTGGCAAAGGGTGACAGAAACAGCTGTGAGAAATTACACAACACACAGTCATATGTAATCCATACAGAATAAGTCACACTGACATTAGCCAGTTCTAATGTAGTTGTCCATATGCCATTACCTCTACTACAGTCAGGACTAATGCAGTATGCTAGGCCGGATTCATCAAGTTAAAGAGGTGTAATTCTGGAGCAAACCAACTGAACCATGGAAGAGGGAGAATAAACATTCACATCGATTTCAAAAGTGGAGTTTAACCCTTTAAGTGTCAGAGGGGTACGGAACGCATTGCTTTGCAATGCGTTCCATACCCCTCTGGCTCTCAAAGCGTTAACTTCTATAATGTTAGACAGATCTTCCACATATTCAGGGGTTAAACCCCTATTTAAATCAAAAGGGAATTTGCTGAATTTCAGTTTAAAACCTGTGGCATAGTTGGTTTGTTCGAGAATGGCCCCTGTTAAGCCTAGCTTCTGTTGTGTAATAAGTACATTCAACTGGTTTTATCTGACAGATTCCCTTTGAAGTCTATGGGGAGATTTATAGGTAGAACCCTTGATAAGACTATTAACTCTAATGTGATCTAAGCCTTAGACTGATAAATATAGAATTATTTTTTTAAATTCTTCTCAAATCCGATCTCATTGGAAACCAATATAACCCTTTACTTAACCTTTTGAGCATAGCCCTCTGGCACTCATAGGGTTAAAACACTATTAGGATTTATTCTGGGATTGGCCACCTTTTGATTTACTGTTAACAAGTGTTAAAGCATGGAAATTAACTCACATTTAACCCCTGGATGCTGGAGATGTTTACAACGCATTGTGGACCGATGCATTCAAGACATCTATAATATCCTTGGAGTTAACCCATACATGCCAGGGAGGTATCCAAAGCACTGCAATGTGTTGGATACCTCGTTGACAGAGGGTTGGAAACCAATATATAACTGCTTAATGAAAACATTTTCTGTTTTTTCTTTGCCATTGCATTGTATTTCGCCCTGTAAAGAGATCCTTAATAATAAAAACTCAGTTGACCTCATTTAGGCAAGAGAAGCCAGTACATACCTGTTTCTCCTGTGAAATTTAACCCTTTGAGCATTAGAGGGGTATCCAGCGCATTGCAAAGCAATGTGTTGGATACCCCTCTGGCACTCAAAAGGTTATAGACTGCATTCCAACGAAGATGCTAAAATTGCCTGTTTAAAAGCCCTCAGTGTCTAATTCACTGACATCAAGACTGGTTTCACATCTATTATTCACTTTAAAGAGATGAGCCATAAAGAACCATGACATATTATACTTAAACGCAAATAATACAAAAAGAACATATAAAGGTGCCTGTATAACAGTGTATTTTAACCATGTCTAATATATTTCACTAACCATGTCTAATATATTTAACACCAAAGCTTGGAATAGCACATGACCCCGTACAAACACATACACATGCACACACCTTATATGTTGGAAGATTACATTTTTAGTATTCAGAGTTAGAATTATGTTTTTATTTTCAAAATGCAGAATTTCAGTACCCATATACATTTCATGGTTTGCAAAGTACTGTTAATGGGATAGTTATAAGATTACTAACATTTTTCACTACTGAAAGACCCTACAATGAATTGTGATGTTGTGCGATGTCTAGTGTCCTCATAGCTAAACACAAGCATGTAGTGTTGAAATCAGTGTAAGTGAAAGATATTCCACTAGGTGGAGTCTTTTCAGTGCTTTTAGGATCTGGTCTACTTCTGGTAGATATTTAAGAAGTGGTTTATTGTAAGGTGGTAAAGCATTTTCATACTGAATTAAGCCTGGAGAGCAATGCATTGCATTTCTGAAAAACATATATTAGCACTCCAGTCTGAAGCACTGGGGCATATATTTTAAAGTGACAGTTTAGCAAATCTGGAACATCAGATGCAATTATGATGCATCAATGAAAACTCTCACCTGATTTCAGATGGATAGGTTCTTTGATATACAGAATGCAACATTTATTAAACTTTTGACATGGCACATAGCCTCAGTGAGCTGCAGAATTAGTTGCAAGAAAGTATATTAGTGTTACTTACAAAGAATTACTTCATTGGAATGGTCTAAAGAGTGTGCTTGCAAACCAGGCACATTTTTTAGACCATTTCAATGAATTAATTCCTTGTAAGTAACACGATTGTGGCTCTGCTGCAGAGCCTCCATGTCAGCAATAATGGTTTGAGAGACACGTTTTTTTGCATTTAGCTCAACTTTTGAAGCACTATAAAAAACACATTCGTTTTTACTGGACATTACTAACCCTTTAAGAAATCCTACTTCATCTGAGACTGACAGGCCAGCTCTTGCTTTAGAGGCATCTGTGTGACTGCTCCATCAGTCCCTGTTACCTTAAGCCCTTAAGGACCCATGACGGTCCTGGACCGTCATGGGTTGTTATACCCTTAACACCTTAAGGATCATTGCCGTGCCAGGACCATCATGGCGGTCCAGCACTTAAGGACCAGTGACGGTCCGGGCACCACACGGAGTTCAGGGTTCCCAGCGCGGCTGCACGCCACTCTGGAAGTCCTGAACCGGAAGCAAAAAAAAAGCCCCGTTGTCCTCAAGTGCTGGTTTTGCTTGCGCGTGCCGGTCCTTAAGGGATTAAGGGCCCATGACGGTCCTGGACCGGCATGGAATTCTGGGCTCCCCACTCGGCTGCACGCCGTTCGGGGAGTCAGGAATCGAATGGCCAAAAAAAAAAAAAATGCTCTGTGGTCCTTAAGGGACCACAAAGTACGTGCACAGCTGGTCCTTAAGGGGTTAAGGTACAATGCAAAGCCTCCTAGAGAAGTCTGGAACTCACAGAGCAGGAGTGCAGATGTCTCTAAGGCAAGATGTCTGCACTGATGCCTGCCTGTTCATCTCAATCAAGTAGGATTTCTTAATAACGCTGTACTTAGGCTGGATAATACTATTTCCATGCTTATCGCTATATGAATAATTATTGTGGGGGCTTTATTTGGGGTGATAGTTCTGCTTTAATCACTTGTTACTAAAACCTTTACTGTTTATTAAGAGTGGGAAATAAGGTCTTACAAAGTGGCAATATTTTGCAGTTTTTCTGCAAATTTATATCTCTTTTATTCTTGATAACTTACAATTTTTTTTACAGCTGCTGACTGATATTGAACATATATGCGTGATCTTATAGGAGCCCCAAATGCTATACGTAAACAAATATCTTTATGTAGTTTTCACGAGCAAAAAAATACTTGTAAATATTCTACATTTCCGTCCTAACAAACCTTGACTAGCAATCAAATAGAGTGCATGACATGCAGCACACAAGAATGTTCCACTGTAGCCGAGACAGAGAGATTATAAATCAAACCCATTAAGCAAATGATGTGCTGTAAAAGTTAAATTATAGTATTTGAAATAATTATATACACTTAAAGTAAACTGTTGGATCTTAATATGGTCATGGCTGGACAAATCACTGGAGCCAAGGAGCCATAGCTCATAAAATGTCATGACTAGTTCTTAAATTGTTCATGTATTTTATGTAAATATATATATGTATATATGCTGCACTCAATAGCTCCTAAACATCTGTGGTAGCTACCTTTATAATTGTGCCCACTTGTGCCCATGGTACTCATATGAATGAAGGCTTAAGACTTTATCGTGTGCAAAAAAACAGAAACCACAAGTCTGTTCTTGAATCATAGTTATCATCACAAATTGTGTGCTCTTGCAGTATAATCTCCCCAAAGTAGGTAAATATATATATATATATATATATATATATATATATATATGTGTGTGTGTGTGTGTATACATTTATCATTATTAGACACTAGCTGATATTATATATTTTTTAATCAAGACATTCACTATATGCATTGTAGAGGATGCCCGTACCATTAAGATAGGTAAAATTACGCCAAACCATTCTCCAGACATTCACTACACCCATTAGCAAATAACAGTTCTCTGACACTACCACTTATAAGCAACTAACGCCTGACCCCATTTGGTCATACAATAAACATATTAACAATCTGCTTTTGAGCTTCAGCTTAGAATGGATTGCCCAAGACCTCATTACTTACATTTCTTCCCACTGCTGTTCCTGTTTGTCCAATTATTTATACTTTATCAAAAATTCATAAGAATTTTGCTAATCCACCTGGCAGACCAATTATCTATGCCTGAGGCTCTCTTTTGCAACTTATTGCAACCTTTTTAGGTTCATTATTCCAACCCATAATCCAAGAGATGCCGACTTATCTTAGCAACACCACACATTTTCCTTAAAACCATCCAAGGAGGATCTAAATGACTCTTGTCACTATGAATGTTGACAGCCTTTACAATCCATACTTCAGTCTCAGCAACAGATTACCATATCTATTGAATTTCTCTTTGATCTTCTTAGACTCACTCTCACCAAGAACTTCTCTCATTTTGAACAAACCTTTAATATCCAAACTGCTGGCAAATCAATGGGATCAAATGTTGCCCCTGCCTATGCAAATCTATACATACAGCAATATGAGGTCAAATTCCAACATCATGATATCATTTGTTTTTATAAGCAATACACTGATCTGTTCATAACTTTGTGGGTTGATGTTTCAAGTCTTATAAAGTGGACAACTTTGCTTAATTCTTTATGTTTCATTATTAGGTTGAAGTTGTTATAGTCATAAAATGTAGATTTTTTTTTTAATGTTAAAGTCTATCTGCACAGAAGGGGGATGGCAACCATGTGTTCCAAAAATCTACAGATCCAAAATTCTTTCTTATTTGCAAGTAGGTGTTATCCACAATCACGTATTCCCAATATCTACATTATCAGAATTAATACCAGTTATTTTTGAGGAAAAATAGATTTCAGCAGAAGTGATAAGATGAATGAACTTTTAACCAACAGCTGCATGTTGTCAGAAACATTTCCCAATCAGACCTGCTTCAGAGATCTGAAAACAATGAAAATGCATCAATGGCATTTGTTATTGACTGCTTTCCTGAGTGTTAAGCCATTGCCAAGACCATCAATTGATACTGGAATTTGTTTGTGAACATAATCTTCCATTCATGCCTCTCAAACGGTATCCTTTGGAAATGTTGTTGTCTAGTTAGTAACCATCAAAATGGCTAGATCAGAATGTCACCTGCACCATGTGAGCGAGATCAGAATATTGCCTGCATGAACAGGGTGATATTGTCAAGCTGCTGTTTTGATGGTTGCACCCTGCTGATGTGTCTGTCCCTGATTTTTTTTTTTGTGAAAGTATTTTACCAGGAAGAATACATTGAGAAGGTCTCTCGTTTTCAAGTATGTCCTGGACTCATTTTATCTACCTCAGAAGGATGAAAGGCTGAGCAGACCATGCTGGGACGACAGGTTCTACAGCTGGTGCCTAAACGAAATGAGCCATCTCACAAGAAACTGTACCTGGTCACTGGTTCCCTTCATTACTGTCTATCAGAGTGTACTATTTCACAATTTGCTGACCATGATGTATTGCTCCCCAAATTAGCAAGTGATTAGTGCTAGGATTTATAGTATACAGATGAACAAACCAGTGGGCGAGACACAAGAAGTGGCCTAGCAAGCTACATACTAGAGATATACTAACTATATCTAATCGTTTAAGTGGCTGGGGTATGGTGGTTTCCAGGGATGGGGGAGATGTGTATGTCAATGTCTCTCCAATCTTCCCCATCCCTGGGAAACCTGCACACCCAGCCATGTCAACCGTTATGGGTTGTGTTATTCAGAAGAAGGCAGGGCCGGCAGGTACGATGCAGCTTCTTTGTTCACTAAAATAGGTTGGTCCACAGCTTATTTAACCCCTTATTTATCACTGTGTGGGGATGTAATACTAAAACGTGCCCTCTGTGGGGTGGTAGTCACATGTGCAGAGGGTGCAACCATCAAAACGGTGACATGAGAATATTGTCCTTTTCATGAGGACAATATTCTGATCTCACCCGCAGTGGTACAGGCGACATTCTGATCTCTCCATTTTTATGGTCGCTAACTAGACAACGACATTTCCAAAGTAAACCCCCTCAAACACTACATATGGGCTACAGGAGAGGCAAGACACTTCTGGACATGCGCATGCAACCTTATAGATCCACTGAAATTAAGACATGTCAACCAAAATGTGCAAGTGGGCTGACTAAGAAACAGAACAAGCTGTGCTGTTACAGATTTTCCCACTGTATCACCTACATACTGAGTGGTAACAGATTTAAACCGAATTTTAACAATCTATAAATAAATAAAGATTAATCATAGACTTACTTTTACTTCTGAATACATGATTTATGTTTGTATTTGTCCATGTGGTCTATTTTATGTGGGAAAGGCAGTGATACATTTCCATGAAAAGATGGCCAATTTTGCTGTACTACAAGAGCAGCTTTTCCACAGAGAATTTGGACAAACCTGTTGCAAGATATTTTTTAGCCTTCAATCATCACCCACATCACCATGATCAATGAACATATACCACCCTTACCATGGGGAGATAACCAGGGGATCATGCTCCAGCAAAAAGAAGCATTAGACTCAATGAGGTACTCCACTTTGCTTCATACTTCTGAACTACCACAGTCATCCATGCAGTGGAATTAAGTGCATAATAAGAGCTGGGTTCAAACACTTCCTTACCACAGGCTGGCGGATAAGAAATTACTATTGTCCTGTGAATATATTTGCTACATTAGGCATATATTGTATGTGATAGGACTTAGGTATATTACAATTACCTTGCCACCCTGATTTTTCATGTTGGCTTGTTGTGCTTGATGATAACCTTACATGTACTGTAACAAATGTCTGCATTATCATTGGCTCATTAAAGCAGAACTGCCACCCAATATTAAGTCGCCCCCCAATAATTAAGTATATGGCAACATGCTTTTTAATAGAATTATCTGCTACAAGTACCATGATCTGAAGTAATCCTGTTTCTTCAGCGACTGACGGCCAAGCCTGAATGCAGACATCTTGGCTTAGAGACGTCTGCGCGCCTGCGCTGTCAGTCCCAGTCTCCTCTAGGAGGCACTGCATGGAGTCAAAAGGCACCAGATGGGACTGATGGCGCAGGCAAGCAGAAGGCTCTACAGCAAGAAGCCTGGCCAAGTCTCTGATGAAATAGGATCACTTCAGATCATGGTACTTGTGGCAGATAATAACACTATGAAGAAGCTAGTCGTCATATGCCTAATTATTTGGGGGCAACTTTATATTGGGTGGTAGGTCCGCTTTAATGTTGGTTTGAGACATGGTTATACATTTTTTTCTACCTAAATGGTTGGAATAGAGTAAGAAGTTCTGGAATATTAGGCTGCATTATTTGGCCAGCTCCATAGAATACACCTTTCAATTTGGCTCCTATACATTTCTATAGCAGCACCTATTCCAGTTTAGTACACATGCGCATTTATTACATTTACGATAGCTGTGCCCTTTTCCAGCTCTGATGAGCTCTTTATTTATTTTACTCTAGATACCTTATTTTGATTTTGAACTCAATTTATGGACTTGTATGGACTAATTTTCACAGACTCGATTAATGCTTTATAGACACTTGACTATCAGGTCTTCACGCACATTATTTAGAATTGTATTTCAAATGCTGGTTACATATAACGTTTGGTCTCATCTGCTTCCGCCGTTATTAACTGGCAATAATTGCTTATGTCCTGCCACTGCAAGAAGGAGTATGAAATTATACCACTTAATAACACTGTTGGTAACTCATAACACTTCAACAGTCTTCACAATTCCCTTTTGTGTTCACTGATTCTGACTATGACCTTCATTCCATGCAAGCCATCTGTCCTTTGACTACTTTTTATGAGAAGTTAATGATGTTGCCTTGCCACATCAATAACACTTCTATCGCTGGCCACTTGCCAACATGTTTAGCCACAAGAGGGAAGATGCACTAAGGGGAGACACTATGGCGATACTTTTGTTTTACTATGGCGATATGTGGAGACATATTCACTAAGAATTAAGTATGCAAGGGTTGGGGGCTAAATGTAACCATAAGCATGCAGGGTTAGAAAACTTCAGGCGATGCGTAAGGGACGTTTTCTCCCTTATGCATCACCAATAGTCTGACAACCCTGAAGTCTGAAAGCATCTTCTCTGCTCATCCACTTGCCCACTGGGGGGAGTGGAAAGAATCCTCAAACTTTAGCACCACAAACAGCATTGTTCCTTTAATCCTTTCAGTGCCATACAAATTTTGACTGCACACTCCTCAGGCACTAAAAGGGTTTCAGAATGAGAGTATGGCAAAGAAACTATATATATCACAGCTTCACTGCCCTTCTCTGCTCACTGAACCAGCCAAGTTGGATAGCTGCCAATCAGCTGATACAGGTAAATACAGGAATCAAACAAAAGAGAAGAAAACAGTGCACTTCTAAGTGTAACTATATTAGGGTGATAAAAGATAATTTTAAAAAATGTCAAAATAGTCCCCAGAAGCAAAGCAGGACTTCAGTATGTTGAAACAGAGTCATTGTGCTCAACCGGTCTTGATGTCAGAAAAGTTTGCTAAAGAATTCATAATAAGAACCGATGCATTTGCAGTGGGGTTAGGCACAGAAAAATCAGCGTGGAGAGCACCATGTTATACTCTTCAGTAGAAAATTTCTTCCATAAGAGAAAAAAATAGGATTTTTGTATTCTTACCTGTTAAATCATTTTCTCTTTAGTCCATATGGAGCACAAGTACCATGGGGATGAACCCCTCCTTCTGGAGGGCAGGTTACATCTCAAAAGACAGAGTCTTACAGGTGCAGGCTCCCTCCCCCTTCCCCAGCTAAACCCTCCCCCCTTCTACTAACTCTCAGAATTAATGTGACTGAAGCCACACAAATAAAGTAAGCAGTGAAGAGGCAATGAAAATTTCCTAAGAAAAAAGACTCTAAAAAGGAATCCGCTGCTCAGGAAGGCAAGATCACAAAAAAATGGTCCATTTCACTGGGTGAAAGACCTGTGTTGCTTATGGACTAAAGAGAGAAGGATTTAACAGGTAAGAACTATAAATCCTATTTTATCTTATGTCCACTATGTAACACAGATACCATGGGGATATACCAACACTAAGCTCTCTGAGGTGGGGAAAAAGAAGAAAGGACCTCACGCACATCCCCATGATACTGGAGTTCCATAGGACTATGCAGTATATGAATAACCCAAGAGGTAAATGTCAACGGACACTGAACTTACACAGCACACAAGAACAAGAACCAACAGTGCTCATAACTACTGAACAACAATGTTGTAGGAGTGCTCCGTGACCTTAAAGGGAACAGATTTTTCTGGACTTCAAATGCCTGATGTATAGTGGCCTTGATCCAGGATGCAATGGTGACCTTGGACACAGTATGACCTGCTCTAGGACCCTCAGGGATGACAAACAGAAAATCAGCCTTCCAGAAAGCACAGTACGATGTACATAAAATTAAGGCAACTCACCATGTCCAACAAATGGAGATCCCTCTCCTTATCAGTCTTAGGGTCAGGACAAAAGGAAGACACACCAATCTCCTGATTGATTTGAAACTTAGAGACCAACTTGGGAAGAAACTCCTGAGAGGTACCTCGTCCCCAGGAATAACAGAACCTGGCAGGGCACCAAAGACAACTTGAGCATATTCAGAATCCACACATGGTTGACCAGAATGTGGACGCATTCCTGAACATAATTGGCAAGGAGCTACTCTGAGGGAGCCTTGATCAGAAGATTGTCCAGGTAGAGCATCAATGCAATGCCTTGGGCATAGATGAAGGCCGCTAAGGCTCCCTTGACCCTAGTGTAGGTGCAAGGTGACAAAGTCAGGCCAAATGGCACAGTTGTGAACTGGTGATGATTTTGCTGAAAGCAAAATGCAGCTAGCATTGGCTGTCTGGGTGAATTGGGATGTGTAAGTACGCAACCTGAAGGTCTAGAGATGCCAGATACTCCCCCCAAGGCACAACGCTGCAATCATATATCTTAATATTCCCCATCATCCTCATCCCCTTCTGACAGTTTGTCATCAGAGGAATTTAGGAATGGGGGCTACATATTTAAAGGTAGTGGGGGGCTTCCAAGACGGAAGTACCTCCTGTAGAGAGAAGGGGATTTGGGTTACTGAAGTTAGCAGTGTCTTGGCCCAAGCTGGCTCTTGATCAGTGCTGTAGGGCCCCGGTGGAGTTGTAGGGGTCACAGCACAAGAGGGGCAGAGAGATCCTGAATACTCTCTAGGAAACCCCATTTGGCATGAGGAACTATATGTGAAGGGGGGTAAGGGAAGCCCCTGAGTCCTAAAGTCCTTGACTTTACCCCCATGCCCCTTAGAGTCTGACATACTTCCTATAAAGTGTACCACACTAGTAAACTACTAGGAGTATCCCCAGAGCACAGAGCACCCTTAAAATCCCAGAAAGAACACTTATCTGGCAAACGAAGTGCTATCTGGAGGAATACAAAGAGAGTCTGCCTCTGCGTAGGATAAGCAAGAGCGAAGTAAAATGGCCACTGCCAAACTTGCAGCCAATTGGAAGAAAGACAGCGAAAATGGCATTCTGGAAAACCTAGTCTTCTTTGTTGTGTCTAGCAACGCCGACAATTCCATTAATGGATTTGCCCCAACGAAGATGGCCGCCTTCAGCACTAGCACCCCCTTAAACAGAAAATAGAATAAAATGGTAAAATAAAGGCAAGCAACCACCTCAGCAGGTGGTGGTGGGGGGGCAACAAACTAGCTAAACCACAATAGACCTCTTCACTCTTCAAGCTCCTATATGAAATGGGAGGGGAGGGTGGTTAAATGAAAGTGAGTAAGCCATCCACTAAACCCAGGCCCATTAAAAGTCTGCTTCCTGGTCTATTTCCATCTAAGAGGAACAGGGATAGGAGTCCACCTAATGGCTAGCTAAAAAAGTAGATAAAATAGTTTTAGCCCTCACCATCTCCTTTGAGGTAACTTTTAAACCTGAGAATGTCTGGTAGAGGTAAAAACGAGTAGGGAGGGAGCCTCTTCCTCCAGAGAGCATTTTATATGCAAGTGCTCTCCATTCCAGTGGGAGGATACATTACCTCGTGCAGGGCTTATAATTTTAAGTTCTTTGCTACTAGCCAGACCTGAAAAGTTACTCGCCACTGCAAGCCAAAACATACCAACCAGGGCTGAATTTCTACTCGCCAGGGCTAAATTTTCACTCGCCATTGGCTAGTGGAAATTTTGAGCCCTGCCTCATGGTTCCTGTGTTCCATAATTGATGAAAAAACCAAAATGATGTAAAAAGTCTGTCCTGCAATTCAGTGGGATTTATAAACAATGAATTATTATTTGTTGGGTAAGCAATCAGGCTAATCACTGACTATGTATTGCTGAGCTGATGGTTTGCACAGCTGTGTAAAATGTATCTGTCGCTGATTTTTTGGATCTATGTGCATTATCAGGAAGAGCAGGTACTCTGTCTCACTCTGAGGCAGGATCTGGCACTCTATGTGTACATATCTGATTTCCAGTCCAGAATATGCTCAGTATAAAGGTCCCTCAGGAATTTAATAAGCTCATGTGTCCCTTGTTGGGAGTGTGTTTTAAACTACGGAGCGAGCTTGCCCACTGCATTCATTTGTTCCAGCAACAGCTGGTCTTCACTCAGGAGGTCCAATACATGCACACAATGTAATAAGTGTGAATTAGGAGAAGACTGGGACCATAAAAAGACCGAATTCCATTAGATGTGATAAATGTCATCACTATTTTATCTCAGAGTTGGGTTAAAAGCCCAATTTAAATCAATACCAGTTTTCTGCCCCCTATGGTGCAGTTGGTTTGCCCTAGAATTGGTCCAATACTAATTTCTGTATATGATTCAAGGAGAATATGGCACAGAAACAGTGAAAGTCTATGAAGTCTGTCATGAAGCATCAGGGAAGGTACAACAAATGTATAGAGCATGCACAGAGAGGAGAAACGGGTCTGTATGTACAGAGAAGGGTGGAGCAATCCAGGAGCAAATCTACACTCTACACCACCCTAAATGATAGAGAAGTCTCCAACACATTCCTTTGCAATGAGTTGGAGACCACTCAAACATTCAAGATGTTAAATGTCCCATCTAACCTGATGGGAATACTGGGAATACCCCTATGGTGGGGTTGGGGTTGCCCAAATTAACCATTTTTCTGTTATACATAAGGGCCAAGGAATATGCAGGGCAGGTGCACAGAAGGTCCAAGAACTGTGTGTTTCATGAGAAGGGAGGGAGTCACTCGCAAACACATGATAAAGGAACATTTCAACAGTACATATTTGTGAACTCAGAAATTGATACCCAGGCCAAAAGCTGCTGTAGGGAGAAATTAACAAATGTTGCTGCTACTTACATGGCAGGTACCCAATGTAGACATTTTTCTTGGCAGCCAGGCAGAAAATTATGAACTGTTCTTAAACTTTCAGTACCAGAGTGCTAACATTTTGTTATAAAACTGACAATGGAATGTACCATGACTGCTGAAACCAAGAGATTGAACAATGTACTTAACGTCCTGCACACAAGCAGCCTTTGTTTTCAGGTATGCAGATTTACAAAATGTCACCTACTCGCCTGACCATCTGCTATCTGAGATACAGTCTTCTACATATCTCATTATCAAACGGTGACATCTATTTAGTTACACATATTTTAAAGTGAACCTGTCCTTCAGGCAAATTTTGTTTGTTTACAGAAAATTAAAATATGCATTTATTTCGATTTAGACATGTTTCCATAAAATAATGTTTCAGTAAACTAATCTTAAGATTTTGATGGCATAGTATGGTCCACAACCTTACCGACCTCACTGTAAAAAAAACCTGCATTTATTTTAGTCAAATGCACATTTTCTCTGTTATTCAGTACTTTGACTATATAGTTCCTCAGGTAGTTCTTTGTATTGACCTCAAATATATGTAAACTGGTAATCATGTCACCCCTTAGATGTCTTTTCTTTAATGTAAACAATATTTATAATAAACAATTATTGCACATTTTGGTACTTTTTTCCCAGTTCAATAATATCTTGTTTAAGAAGTAATGCCCAAAACTGTAATCTATATTCTAAATTAGGTCCTAACAAGGATTTATATAGAGGTAGAATAATATTCCCATCACATGCATCTATACCTCTTTTTATACAGAACAGTACCCTATTGTCTCGAACTAGGATTCCCCAAGTAGTTAAAATTTAGTGTTTAATCTAATACTAAACTTTTGTTTATCATGAACACATAGGAATCCATGATCATGTTTTATAGGGCCAGTGAATATTTAATCTGTGTGAGCTTGTAATGAGCTACAATATAGAAGACAGTTAAAGTAGAAGTAAACCGGAATAAACAAATAAAACAAATGCTATGTGCTTCTAACACTAAAGGAGCACGAGCCTCAGCTTTCTACCCTGATCAACAACTTGACTCTGTGGGAGCTGAGATGGACACTGAAAAATTTGCTCTGTGCAAGCGCACTGATTCTATGGGGTTTGAAACATCAATCTTCTCTCCCATAGATCCAGTTGTTGATCGGGGACTGGAAGTGGAGGGTCTTTGTCCTAGTCTTACTGAAGAACACAGGATCGATAATTTGACTCAGTAAGTATTAATCCCTGAGTTACCAGAGTAAGTTAGCTGGAATCAGGGGCACATAGCCTATGTTCTAGTTAGATTAGCATTTTAGGGTTTACTGCTCCTATAATTATTTTTTCTATGCCTGTTAGTGGACTACATGTGAGGGCCAGCGTTGCCTACCCCTGGACTTGATAAAGTTAATGGAGATGCTCTTTGTCATTGGAATATTTTTTTCTATTTACTGCATTTCACCTTTTTAGGATTCTGCACAAGAAAAATTATGCTAACAAAGAGACATGCATTCAGGGCTTTTTATGTACTATGTAGGTAGACTTTTAAAGAAGGGGGAATTCATTCCCAAATAGTAGTTTATTACATTTTAACAAAATCAGAGTTGTCTTTATATTTAAGAAAATATGGCCCTTAATAGCAGTAATGTTCCATTATGTAAAATAACAACGGTATTCCCAGTGCCTGTAAGTGCTTCAAATTATCACAGCTCAAAAATGCACATAGCATTTGTTTTATTTGTTTAAATGCCACATGGTTTCTAGATGGCATTCTATTACTCTCGGTGGAAGAGACTGAGAGATAGACCAGGCATGTCAAACACTCGACCTGCAAGCCACAAGATGCCGACTGTATGCTAACTTGCACTGCTCCACAGAGGGAATGTTTTAAATGTCCTGCGGCCTAGCATCTTCCCCTACCCTCTTTACCTCAGCCTAGGGTTCCCATGTGTCTTTTTTGTGGCTTCTGTCTGACTTTCATAGGTCCTGAAACCCAGACGGAATAATTTTCAGGCTTCTTGAATGATCCAAAAGCACTATGGAGTGGCTACATTCTAGCGAGCTAAAAGAACAGTTATGTGACCACAGTGTAGGGAGGCAATTGGCACAGTAAGAGAGAGAGCAGGAATGTTAGGTGTAGAGGTGCATGTGGGTACAGGCCAGAGCAGATCATTTTGGCCTTTTTATTCTCAAATACTGTCAAACTGGTGTATAAACAGATCATTCACGGCACTTTATACCCTGGATAATGTGGGTGTTGTGGAGCAGTATATGTTGTTACATTCGCTTATGACACTGGGGCTGATGTACCTCGAAAAAGAGGGGAATTTTAGTTACAGATATTCCTTTTTTCACTGTGTCCCCACACTGCACTTATAGTGGGTAGAACCAAGGAAAGTTTAAAAGGATCACCATTATTTTAAGCTCTACATAACTGTAAAAAAATTGGGGACATTACTGTCCCTTTAAATCTTAAAGTCTGCTTCCTTATATGATATATTTATGCAGTCAATAATACATCTTAAGATGGAAGGTTTAGAGACTGGAAGGTCCTTGTATCTTCCTTGAAAGTAGATGAATAAGCAGATTTCCAAAACCCTTATGATCTCTCAGGTAATTCTTAATAAATCTGATGAAGTCTAGATTATGGAACTATTTGTCTCTGTCTCCACTGGGGTAGGGACAGAAGGAAAGAAGAATGATTGAGATGAACGTCTGATACTACTTTGGACCTGCAAGATGGCTGGGTAGTAAAAACCTTATTCTGATGAATAACCAAATAGAATAAGACAAGAAAACAAGAGAGGGGTACCACATGGGATAGCATGTCTATTCAGTAACTGATGACCCGCTCCTCATTCCTTCAACAGTGTACTCACAATATAAGATGGTCTGTTAGATGTTTATGTGAATGGCAGACATATCCAGTTCGTAGGAGATTTTGTAATCCTCTCCTATTCATATGGGTGTTTATTTCAATGATATCTAGCTATTCTAATGGGGGATTTTATGTGTATATATAGATGAGAGTTGGTACCGTGTTAGCCGTATAAATACAGGAGGCAAATATAGTTTTTGATAAATTTTTTTTTGGCTAACTAAGCAGATTTAAATGCAAGCTTTCAAGACCTTAGGTCTCTTCCTCAGGCATGTTATACAGATAAATATGAAAACATCTCTCTTAAATACAAGTACACATCACATTGTTTAGCATGGAAATCAGATAACAGAATGCAGTCCAGATCCAGATATCTTTGATCAGTCAATGGTAAATTGCACTCTTCCTCTGAGGCTTTAGAGGTATTTACGATGCTCTTGGGTCTGTGGAAAGGTCAGTCAACTACCAGGTGCTGTAGGCTTTTGCTTAGAAATTATATTTTGTCATAAATTCCTTATCCCTGTTCAACCCACTACAAATTGCATTAAATTTTAACATTAATTTTACCTCCCATACCTTTCTGTCCCTCTGAGTGCGAAACAGTCCCATCAATACAGTTAATTTAATATCCTTGACACTGTGCCCATTTTGGCAAAAATGTTCTCCCACTGGTGTCTCTGTATTTTTGTTATTAACACTGGATCTGTGGGAATTAAATCTCCTATGTAGTGCTTGTCCAGTTTCTCCCACATACAGAGCTGTTGGGCATTTTGCACGCATGATAAGGTATATTACATTGGATGATTTACAGGTGAAGGTACCATTGATCTTATGGTGTAACTGGGTGTTTGGAATTGGTATGTTGTCCGTGGTGTAAATGTGTGCACACGTTTCACATCTCTTTTGTAGGCAGGGAGATGTGCCATTTTTTGCATTTTTACTCAGGGCACTCCTCACCATCAGTTGTTTCAAATTTGGAGGCTGTCTGAATGAGAGTAAGGGAGGCTGTGGGAATATGTTCTTGAGTCTTTCATCTGTATGTAATTTCTTTTGAAGTTCTCTTGAAATTTTGCGTAGCACTTCAACCTGGGGGAGGTAAGTGACCACCAGTGGCACCCGGTTTCCCTTATGTTGTTCTTTGTAGTGTAACAGATTTTTTCTTGGTATTTGGGTAGCCTTCTGTATCTGACTGTCAATAATACTTGCGCTGTAACCGTGTTTTATAAAGTCTCCTCTGAGTTCCTGGAGGTGCTTGTCACGGTCCATCCTGTCAGAACAGATGCGGTGGTATCTGATGGCCTGGCTGTATATGATGGAGTTCTTTGTGTGTTTTGGATGGAAGCTATTGCTTTTCAGGTATGTTGGTCTGTCTGTTGGTTTGCGGTATAGGGATGTGTGGATGGAGTTTTTCTGAATACTGATAGTTGTGTCAAGGAAGTTAATGCTTGTGCGTGAGTGACTGAGTGTTAGGTTGATATTAGGGTGGAATGTATTGTAATTCTCATGGAATTTGAGAAGTTCCTCCTCACTGGCGGTCCAGATGATAAGAATATCATCTATGTAGCGGAGGTAGACCAGGGGTTTAATCTGGCAGGTGGACAGGAAGTCCTCTTCCAATTTTGCCATAAACAGGTTGGCATATTGTGGTGCCATTCGGGTACCAATTGCAGTCCCCATTTTCTGAAGGTAGAGGTCCTGTCCAAACTTGAAGTAATTGTGGGTGAGAATAAACTGTATGAGTTTTGTTACCGGTTCCATGGGTGTGTTATTTTGTTCCAGATATCCCTGGCATGCTGCTATGCCATCTGTGTGTGGAATGTTGGTGTAAAGGGATTCTACATCCATAGTGGCCAGGATGGTGCTCTCTGGAATTGGCCCCAAGTCAGCTAATTTGTTTAGAAGATCTGTGGTGTCCTGAAGGAAGCTGGGTGTTTGTTTTACAAGGGGTTTCAGGGTATTTTCTACCCAGCCAGATATATTCTCTGTGAGTGTACCAATCCCTGAAATTATGGGTCTTCCTGGGTTTCCTTCCTTGTGTATTTTTGGTAGCATGTAGAAGGAGCCTATTTTTGGATCTGCTGGTATTAGGGGCCTTATCTGTTCTTCGGTGTTGGAGGGCAGTTCTTTTATGATCCTGTTAAGTTGTTTTGTATAATTTTTTGTGGGATCTTCTTGTAATTTTGCATAATATCTTTCATCAGAGAGTTGTCTATTTGCTTCTTGAATGTAGTCCGCAGTGTTCATTATAACAACAGCTCCTCCCTTGTCTGCAGGCTTAATAATAATGTCCTGGTTATTCTTAAGTGACTGTATGGCTTTTTGTTCCTTTTGGGTTAGGTTGGGTGCTGGTTCACATTGTCTTTCCAGTATTTCTGTAGTGACTCTGTTCCTGAAACTCTCTATGTATCTGTCCAGTGTGGGGTTACTTCCTGGTTTTGGAGTCCAGGTGGATCTTTTTGTGGGTGCATTGACGTAGTGATGTAGCTCTGTGGTGTTATAATTATTATCCATCCTGTCATGGAAGAATTCCTTGAGTCTGAGTTTTCTGAAAAACTCCTCCATGTCACTGCAGAGTGTTACCCTGTCCACAGGTTTAGTGGGACAGAATGACAGGCCTTTTGAAAGTACAGATATTTCCTCTCTGCTTGGCTTCTATTTGGAAAGGTTCACAACGCAGTTCTGTTCCGGTTGATTTACAGATTCTGCTGGTAAACCTGCTTTGCACCTCAGTCTCTGTAGTTTCTTCCTCTTGGTGTTGATGAGGAGTGTTTGTAGTTTCCTGTAGTACTGTTTAAGGGCCTGTTGCATGTCCTCAGTGTCTGGTCCAAGCTGTTCCTTTAGAGCTGATATTTCTGCTTGTATCTTTGATTTCCTGTTGTAGCAGATCCCAATAAGGTTGTTGCGTAGCCTCTGGGAAGTCCTGGCACATAGTTGCTGTGCAAACCTGCTGTTGTATGTGTCCAGTGTAGGATTTTTCAGCATGAGGCCTTTAGGTATTAAATTTTCCTTTTTGCATGTAGTCAAGAAGAAGATGTCACTATCCAGTTGTGCAAGTTTCTTTAGGAGGTTTCTCATATTCATTTGTGTGCGGTACATTGGGGTATCTTCCATTTTGATAACAGATGAGAGTTGGTACCGTGTTAGCCGTATAAATACAGGAGGCAAATATAGTTTTTGATACCTTTTATTCGCTAACTAAGCAGATTTAAATGCAAGCTTTCAAGACCTTAGGTCTCTTCCTCAGGCATGTTATACAGATAAATATGAAAACATCTCTCTTAAATACAAGTACACATCACATTGTTTAGCATGGAAATCAGATAACAGAATGCAGTCCAGATCCAGATATCTTTGATCAGTCAATGGTAAATTGCACTCTTCCTCTGAGGCTTTAGAGGTATTTACGATGCTCTTGGGTCTGTGGAAAGGTCAGTCAACTACCAGGTGCTGTAGGCTTTTGCTTAGAAATTATATTTTGTCATAAATTCCTTATCCCTGTTCAACCCACTACAAATTGCATTAAATTTTAACATTAATTTTACCTCCCATACCTTTCTGTCCCTCTGAGTGCGAAACAGTCCCATCAATACAGTTAATTTAATATCCTTGACACTGTGCCCATTTTGGCAAAAATGTTCTCCCACTGGTATCTCTGTCTTTTTGTTATTAACACTGGATCTGTGGGAATTAAATCTCCTATGTAGTGCTTGTCCAGTTTCTCCCACATACAGAGCTGTTGGGCATTTTGCACACATGATAAGGTATATTACATTGGATGATTTACAGGTGAAGGTACCATTGATCTTATGGTGTAACTGGGTGTTTGGAATTGGTATGTTGTCCGTGGTGTAAATGTGTGCACACGTTTCACATCTCTTTTGTAGGCAGGGAGATATGTCCTGGACCTTTCCACAGACCCAAGAGCATCGTAAATACCTCTAAAGCCTCAGAGGAAGAGTGCAATTTACCATTGACTGATCAAAGATATCTGGATCTGGACTGCATTCTGTTATCTGATTTCCATGCTAAACAATGTGATGTGTACTTGTATTTAAGAGAGATGTTTTCATATTTATCTGTATAACATGCCTGAGGAAGAGACCTAAGGTCTTGAAAGCTTGCATTTAAATCTGCTTAGTTAGCCAATAAAAGGTATCAAAAACTATATTTGCCTCCTGTATTTATACGGCTAACACGGTACCAACTCTCATCTGTTATCAAAATGGAAGATACCCCAATGTACCGCACACAAATGAATATGAGAAACCTCCTAAAGAAACTTGCACAACTGGATAGTGACATCTTCTTCTTGACTACATGCAAAAAGGAAAATTTAATACCTAAAGGCCTCATGCTGAAAAATCCTACACTGGACACATACAACAGCAGGTTTGCACAGCAACTATGTGCCAGGACTTCCCAGAGGCTACGCAACAACCTTATTGGGATCTGCTACAACAGGAAATCAAAGATACAAGCAGAAATATCAGCTCTAAAGGAACAGCTTGGACCAGACACTGAGGACATGCAACAGGCCCTTAAACAGTACTACAGGAAACTACAAACACTCCTCATCAACACCAAGAGGAAGAAACTACAGAGACTGAGGTGCAAAGCAGGTTTACCAGCAGAATCTGTAAATCAACCGGAACAGAACTGCGTTGTGAACCTTTCCAAATAGAAGCCAAGCAGAGAGGAAATATCTGTACTTTCAAAAGGCCTGTCATTCTGTCCCACTAAACCTGTGGACAGGGTAACACTCTGCAGTGACATGGAGGAGTTTTTCAGAAAACTCAGACTCAAGGAATTCTTCCATGACAGGATGGATAATAATTATAACACCACAGAGCTACATCACTACGTCAATGCACCCACAAAAAGATCCACCTGGACTCCAAAACCAGGAAGTAACCCCACACTGGACAGATACATAGAGAGTTTCAGGGACAGAGTCACTACAGAAATACTGGAAAGACAATGTGAACCAGCACCCAACCTAACCCAAAAGGAACAAAAAGCCATACAGTCACTTAAGAATAACCAGGACATTATTATTAAGCCTGCAGACAAGGGAGGAGCTGTTGTTATAATGAACACTGCGGACTACATTCAAGAAGCAAATAGACAACTCTCTGATGAAAGATATTATGCAAAATTACAAGAAGATCCCACAAAAAATTATACAAAACAACTTAACAGGATCATAAAAGAACTGCCCTCTAACACTGAAGAACAGATAAGGCCCCTAATACCAGCAGATCCAAAAATAGGCTCCTTCTACAAGCTACCAAAAATACACAAGGAAGGAAACCCAGGAAGACCCATAATTTCAGGGATTGGTACACTCACAGAGAATATATCTGGCTGGGTAGAAAATACCCTGAAACCCCTTGTAAAACAAACACCCAGCTTCCTTCAGGACACCACAGATCTTCTAAACAAATTAGCTGACTTGGGGCCAATTCCAGAGAGCACCATCCTGGCCACTATGGATGTAGAATCCCTTTACACCAACATTCCACACACAGATGGCATAGCAGCATGCCAGGGATATCTGGAACAAAATAACACACCCATGGAACCGGTAACAAAACTCATACAGTTTATTCTCACCCACAATTACTTCAAGTTTGGACAGGACCCCTACCTTCAGAAAATGGGGACTGCAATTGGTACCCGAATGGCACCACAATATGCCAACCTGTTTATGGCAAAATTGGAAGAGGACTTCCTGTCCACCTGCCAGATTAAACCCCTGGTCTACCTCCGCTACATAGATGATATTCTTATCATCTGGACCGCCAGTGAGGAGGAACTTCTCAAATTCCATGAGAATTACAATACATTCCACCCCAATATCAACCTAACACTCAGTCACTCACGCACAAGCATTAACTTCCTTGACACAACTATCAGTATTCAGAAAAACTCCATCCACACATCCCTATACCGCAAACCAACAGACAGACCAACATACCTGAAAAGCAATAGCTTCCATCCAAAACACACAAAGAACTCCATCATATACAGCCAGGCCATCAGATACCACCGCATCTGTTCTGACAGGATGGACCGTGACAAGCACCTCCAGGAACTCAGAGGAGACTTTATAAAACACGGTTACAGCGCAAGTATTATTGACAGTCAGATACAGAAGGCTACCCAAATACCAAGAAAAAATCTGTTACACTACAAAGAACAACATAAGGGAAACCGGGTGCCACTGGTGGTCACTTACCACCCCCAGGTTGAAGTGCTACGCAAAATTTCAAGAGAACTTCAAAAGAAATTACATACAGATGAAAGACTCAAGAACATATTCCCACAGCCTCCCTTACTCTCATTCAGACAGCCTCCAAATTTGAAACAACTGATGGTGAGGAGTGCCCTGAGTAAAAATACAAAAAATGGCACATCTCCCTGCCTACAAAAGAGATGTGAAACGTGCGCACACATTTACACCACGGACAACATACCAATTCCAAACACCCAGTTACACCATAAGATCAATGGTACCTTCACCTGTAAATCATCCAATGTAATATACCTTATCATGTGTGCAAAATGCCCAACAGCTCTGTATGTGGGAGAAACTGGACAAGCACTACATAGGAGATTTAATTCCCACAGATCCAGTGTTAATAACAAAAAGACAGAGACACCAGTGGGAGAACATTTTTGCCAAAATGGGCACAGTGTCAAGGATATTAAATTAACTGTATTGATGGGACTGTTTCGCACTCAGAGGGACAGAAAGGTATGGGAGGTAAAATTAATGTTAAAATTTAATGCAATTTGTAGTGGGTTGAACAGGGATAAGGAATTTATGACAAAATATAATTTCTAAGCAAAAGCCTACAGCACCTGGTAGTTGACTGACCTTTCACAGACCCAAGAGCATCGCAAATACCTCTAAAGCCTCAGAGGAAGAGTGCAATTTACCATTGACTGATCAAAGATATCTGGATCTGGACTGCATTCTGTTATCTGATTTCCATGCTAAACAATGTGATGTGTACTTGTATTTAAGAGAGATGTTTTCATATTTATCTGTATAACATGCCTGAGGAAGAGACCTAAGGTCTTGAAAGCTTGCATTTAAATCTGCTTAGTTAGCCAATAAAAGGTATCAAAAACTATATTTGCCTCCTATGTGTATATATAACATTGATTTTTTGTCAAATTTAATATACATGTTTGGTTGTCGCGGATTTGGCCCTCTGGTGGCCGGGATGACAGGCAGCACACTGCTATGTGGAGCGCTGTGTGTCGCTCCAGCGCCCAGTGGGTCAACTACAATCATGATGTGTTGGTTTATATACTATTGGGGTTGAATAGAGAGACGCTTTTTTCATCTCCTAGGCAACCTCAAATGGTCAAGTGATACATTAATTGTTATGCCTTTTTGATGTACATATTATTTTTAGTATGGTTTTTACTGGATATGTTTGTACATTGTTCTTATTATTTGTTTGTTATTGTTAAATCGTTTTCCTGCGGCTGCGATTGACCGATTGGTGGTGGTCATGTGACTTCTAGTTTGGGCATTAATGTGACGCACATGTTGTGCGCTTTGGGCTAATACAGTCGCGTATGGCAGAGTGGGTCACGGTGCTTGTTTGACCGGGTAAGCATGTGGTAGCTACTGATTGGGTCGCTCGCTGCCAATGGAATTTGATTATATGGTATTTAAACTTGTTTGAACAGCTTCTTTTTAACTGTACTGCGTATACACTACCATTTATTTTGTTCTTTGATGAAGTGGCGTTTACAGATGAGAATCGCGTTAGACTGGATACAGTTATTTGTTATTTACAGTATTACTGTTCTTCTTATAATAAATTAGATTTTTTATTCTGAAGCTGTTTTTTATTAGTTTTTGGACAAGTTGGTAAGTTTTTGATTTCCTGCTGTTACCCGAACGGAGACGGGATATTCTCCGTATGCGTATCAGTCACCTTGATCTACAGCTGACCGCTATACTTGTGAGTATCCATCTATATATCTTTACCGTATACCTCTAAGAGTTGGTGACATATTACACTATTGGGCGCCCTCTATTTACAGTATTCCATACATGCGATAAGAGAACGTTTTAGGAGGAGCAGCCTGATATAGATTGAAAATCACTACATTGAACAGAGGTTATATGGGTTTTGGGGGCAACTCTATATTCCCCTTAATGCTATTTCAGCTGTTTTACACATAAGTGTATATTCAGCATTTACACTTTTGAGTATACACTCACTGTGGTGTTTCGGTGGAGGTTGATTTTTGAAGGACTCAACACAGGGGGCGCCTCTTGTTTTTCTCTCTTGTGTCTTTCTAAAATGTTATGCAACTTTTTAAAGAAGGGATCTATCTTGTTTATGTTAAAGGAACCCAGTGTTTTCAAGCATTTTGCCCTCTTCTTGGGAAGAGATTTTGGAGTCTGGATCCTATACATCATCCTGATGGAAAGCTGTATCTAATCCTGAGTCTGATCTTGATCTTTTCCTTGGGATCTCAGTATTTTCATCCAAGATAGGAAGTCCTGAAACTGTGAAGACATTTCAATGTCAAATGATTTGTGGAGACAGTCTGGGTATAATTTTACAGAATCAGAGGAATAAAGCTTACTGTCACAACCTGAACAGGATTTAGTTTTAGAGATGTTCCTCGCCTCTTTATTACCCAGTGCTTCAATCTCAGGTTTGTCCTTAGAAGTCTGTGCATTTTTTAGAGGTCGACTTACTAAAAACAATATAAGGTATGCGTACTTACATGCTTATGATCTAGAGAACTAAATAGGAATAAACGGACCTATGTCTTTAAACAGGTGGTACATTGGTTGCTATGTGTTCCACCCGTGGAATGCTTGCTTACTTCCAGCTGAAAAAAAAAAAAAAAAAAAATTCTGAAACACATCATCAGAGTGGCTGTAGAAGGAAGGGTCTCACTGTATGATGGAAAGAGTAAAGAATTGGAATTCCGGCCAGAAGTTAGCTCCACACATGGAATGCAAGGCCTTCATTCCGCTAAAGAGGATAACCAGAAGAGTGATGAAACTTTAATGGGCTGTCATGACCTATAGAGAGGGGGACAGAGGCAGCAATGGAAGTGAGGCCAAGCTGCACTCTGCTCCTGGTATATGGGTAGCATAAATACAGGAGCTTTGGGGGGAATTTCCTTGACCAGGTAGCATAGAGGCAGCTGTGAGAAAAAAATAACAGAGGGGTAGCAGGAGAGACCCCTTAACAGCGTTAAATGCCCTATTTAACCATATGAATGCTAGAGGGTATGCAATGCATTTCTCCACAGTACTCTGCACATTTCTCTGGCACACAAAAGGTTAATGCAATGGGAATACTTATTTGTTGACTATAGTGCACATGGTTTGATGAAGAATTACAACACTTTTAGTTAGTACATCATCCTTCATCCTCCTCAGCTCAAACTAGGCTTTATTCATCAAACAAAAGATAAGCAGTTTTGGAGCAAACCAACTGCATCATAGGGAGGGAATAAAAATTCTAATATTCCCATAGATATAAATGGGGATTTTAAACTACTGAATGTTATTACAGTCTCCAAGTCATTGTGAGGTACTGGGTTTAAACGTCTCATTAAAGTGAATGGGAATTTCTATTTACTACCTATGTGCAGTTGGTTTGCCTTATTATTGCACTACATTTCCTTAGTAAACTATGGTGTGCTCCCTTGTTCTTTTTCTTTTGTCTCTATGTAATATGAGCCTGTGTGTGGTGCTGGGGAGGATGGGCAATGGTATGTGATGACTGAGATCTCTTGTAGGGATGGGGGGGTCACCTGTGTTTGTGGGGACAGAGAGATTGGAAAGATTTTTGTTTGTTGGTTTTTGAAGGCAGGGGGAGAACCTTTCTAGAGAACCTTGCTAGAGGAAAAGTAGGAGGAAAGTCATGGCTGGGGTGACCATGAGACGTGAAGAGAAAGACTTTGTATGCATGTGGTTGGGTGCACAGATTTAGGAGGGATGAAAAGATGACAGAGACATAGGTGGTGGGGCAGGGAGATAATTATGACTGGGAGAAGAACTGGCTGTGGGGGAGAGTCTAAGTTTGAGAAATGGGAATCCAGTGGAACAAGGGTGAGGCATCAAACAGTATGTGTAAACAGTGTAACAAGGATGAGATGCCAGATGGTGACACAGTAGAAGGCATTAGAAGCAGACAGTGTATTAATGGTTCTGTGGATAGAAGTGGAATAAGAAACAGGTATCAGGCAGTTCACAGATTATTTTAGAATACCATCATCATCGCTCTCCAGCCCTTCGGCAAACAAACTGCCTTCTGCTACACCCAATTATTTTAAATTTTGACTCATCAGTCCAGAGCACCTGCTGCCATTTTTCTGCACCCCAGTTCCTGTGTGTTTGTGCACAGTTGAGTCACTTGGCCTTGTTTCCATGTTAGAGATATGGCTTTTTGGATGCATGACTTCCATGAAGACCAATTCTGACCAGACTTCTCCTGACATTAGATGGTCGTACCAAGTTCCCACTGTTTTCTGCCAATTCTGAGCTGATGGCACTGCTGGACATCTTCCAACTGCAAAGGGAATTAAGCATGATGTGATTTTCATCTGCTGCACTAAATTTCCTTGGTACGGTCCTCATCGTCGCCTGTTTTTTATGCTTCTTCAAAAGAGCTTGGACAGCACATCTGGAAACCATGTGTGCCTTGAAATTTCTGCATAGGAAAGACCTTGCTGATGCAGTATAACTACCTTGCATCTTGTTGCTGTGCTCAGTCTTGCCATGGTGTGCGACTTGACATTAAACTGCTTTCAGCAGCCTCAACTTGTTAGCTGAGTTTGGCTGTTCTTTATTCACTTTTATTCCTCCTACACAGTTGTTTCTGTTAATAATTGCGGTTCAACTCACATATTAAACGTATGATCAGAGCATCTATTTGGTATAATTGTTTAATCATACACCTAACTATATGCCCACAAAATCCCTGACTTTGTGCAAGTGTACCTAGAAGTGTACCTAGAAGAATTGATACTATTTTGAAGGTAAAGGGTGGTCACACTAAATAGTTATTTGATTTAGATTTTTCATCGGTTCACTGACAATCATTTTATTAATTGAAAAATATAAACTATTAACATGTCTATTTCTGAAAGCATTCTTACGTTTACAGCATTTTTTCACACGTCTAAGACATATATATATACAGGGCTTATAATTTGAAGTCCTTTGCTACTAGCCAGACCTGAAAAGTTACTCGCCACTGCAAGCCAAAACATACCCACCAGGGCTGAATTCCTACTCGCCAGGGCTAAATTTTCACTCGCCATTGGCTAGTGGCGAGTGGAAATTTTGAGCCCTGATATATACATATATATATATATATATATATACTAGCAATGTGGGACGGCGTTGCCCGTCAGGATATATAGGGAATTAATGCACACACACGGATGCAAGACAAACACAGAGACACACACGCAAATGCACACGCATGCACTGAGATGCTTAGAGAGCGACAGTCATACACACATACATGCAGACACATAGAGTGTGATACAGACATGCAACACACACAGTGAGAAACACACAGGCACACACAGAGACACACACACACAGAAGTGAGTCATAAGGGGTTGACTTATGTGTCATTGTAATGAGTTTGTGTTTGTACTTATGCCTCCACTGTGGCATTCATTCATGTAATTGAAATGTGTGTGGTAATTGCACATACTATGGTGGAAGGTGGATCGTGCTGGCTCCCGGGGTGTGATTATGTGTGAGTGATTGCGTTTGAGTGCGAGATTGAGTGATTGCGTGTGAGTGTGTTAGTGAGTGTGTGTGATTGAGTGAGTGTGTTAGTGAGTGTGTGATTGAGTGAGTGTGTTAGTGAGTGTGTGATTGAGTAAGAATGTGTGAGTGAGAGTGTGTATGATAGTGAGAGGGTGTGAGTGATTGAGGGTGTGAGTGATTGAGGGTGAGAGTGTGATTGAGTGTGAGAGTGTAAGTGTGAGAGTGTGATTGAGTGTGAGACTGTGAGAGTGTGAGACTGTGAGAGTGTGATTGAGTGATTGAGTGTGAGAGTGAGACTGTGTGAGAGTGTGAGTGTGATTGAGTGAGACTGTGAGAGTGTGATTGAGAGTGAGAATGTGTGAGTGTGATTGAGTGAGACTGTGAGAGTGTGATTGAGTGAGACTGTGTGAGTGTGATTGAGTGTGTGAGTGATTGGGTGTGAGACTGAGAGAGTGAGAGAGACTGTGTGAGACTGAGAGTGTGAGAATGTGAGTGTGAGAGTGTGTGTGAGACTGTGAGAGTGTGAGAGACTGTGAGAGTGTGAGAGAGAGTGTGAGAGACGGTGAGACTGAGAGTGTGAGAGACTGAGAGTGTGAGAGACTGAGACTGTGAGACTGAGAGTGTGAGAGACTGTGAGACTGAGAGTGTGAGAGACTGTGAGACTGTGTGAGACTGAGACTGTGAGAGAGACTGTGAGAGTGTGAGAGAGTGTGAGACTGTGAGAGTGTGAGACTGTGAGAGTGTGAGACTGTGAGAGCGTGAGAGAGACTGTGAGAGTGTGAGAGAGACTGTGTGTGTGAGACTGTGTGTGTGTGAGACTGTGTGTGTGAGAGACTGTGTGTGTGTGAGACTGTGTGTGTGTGAGAGCGTGTGAGAGCGTGTGAGACTGAGAGAATGCGAGACTGAGAGAGTGCGAATGTGTGAGACTGAGAGTGTGAATGAGTGAGACTGAGAGTGTGGATGAGTGAGACAGTGAGAGTGAGAGAGAGAGACTGTGAGAGTGAGAGAGAGAGAGACTGTGAGAGCGTGAGAGTGTGAGAGCGTGTGAGACTGAGAGTGTGAATGAGTGAGAGACTGTTAGAGTGAGAGAGAGAGACTGTGAGAGTGAGAGTGTGAGAGTGTGAGAGCGTGTGAGACTGAGAGCGTGTGAGACTGAGAGCGTGCGAGACTGAGAGAGTGCGAGTGTGCGAGACTGAGAGAGTGTGTGTGTGAGAGTGTGTGTGTGTGAGAGAGACTGTGTGTGAGAGAGACTGTGTGTGAGACTGTGTGTGAGACTGTGTGAGTGTGAGACAGAGAGTGCGAGACTGAGAGTATGTGAGTGTGTGAGAGTGAGAGAGTGAGACTGTGTGAGAGTGTGAGAGTGAGACTGTGTGAGAGTTTGAGAGTGAGAGAGAGACTATGTGAGAGTGAGAGAGAGAGACTATGTGAGAGTGTGAGAGAGACTGTGAGAGTAAGAGACTGTGAGACTGTGTGAGAGTGAGAGACTATGTGAGAGTGAGAGAGAGAGACTATGTGAGAGTGAGAGACTATGTGAGAGTGAGAGACTGTGAGAGTGTGAGAGAGACTGTGAGAGTGAGAGAGAGACTGTGAGAGTAAGAGACTGTGAGACTGTGTGAGAGTGAGAGAAAGAGACTATGTGAGAGTGAGAGAGAGTGACTATGTGAGAGTGAGAGACTATGTGAGAGTGAGAGACTGTGAGAGTGTGAGAGAGAGACTGTGAGAGTGTGAGAGAGAGACTGTGAGACTGTGTGAGTGTGAGACTGTGAGCGTGAGACTGTGTGTGAGATTGTGAGACTGAGACTGTGTGTGAGACTGTGTGTGAGACTGTGTGTGAGACTGTGTGTGAGAGTGAAAGACTGTGAGACTGTGAGACTGTGTGTGAGAGTGTGAGCCTGTGAGTGTGTGAGACTGTGTGAGAGTGGGACTGAGAGAGTATGAGACTGTGTGTGAGAGTGTGAGACTGTGAGAGAGTGTGAGAGTGAGAGACTGTGAGAGAGTGTGAGAGTGAGAGACTGTGAGAGTGAGACTGTGTGAGACTGTGAGACTGTGTGAGACTGTGTGTGAGTGTGAGACTGTGTGTGAGTGAGAGACTGTGTGTGAGACTGTGTGTGAGACTGTGTGAGTGTGAGACAGAGAGTGCGAGACTGAGAGTATGTGAGTGTGTGAGAGTGAGAGAGTGAGACTGTGTGAGAGTGTGAGAGTGAGACTGTGTGAGAGTTTGAGAGTGAGAGAGAGACTATGTGAGAGTGAGAGAGAGAGACTATGTGAGAGTGTGAGAGAGACTGTGAGAGTAAGAGACTGTGAGACTGTGTGAGAGTGAGAGAGAGAGACTATGTGAGAGTGAGAGAGAGAGACTATGTGAGAGTGAGAGACTATGTGAGAGTGAGAGACTGTGAGAGTGTGAGAGAGACTGTGAGAGTGAGAGAGAGACTGTGAGAGTAAGAGACTGTGAGACTGTGTGAGAGTGAGAGAAAGAGACTATGTGAGAGTGAGAGAGAGTGACTATGTGAGAGTGAGAGACTATGTGAGAGTGAGAGACTGTGAGAGTGTGAGAGAGAGACTGTGAGAGTGTGAGAGAGAGACTGTGAGACTGTGTGAGTGTGAGACTGTGAGCGTGAGACTGTGTGTGAGATTGTGAGACTGAGACTGTGTGTGAGACTGTGTGTGAGACTGTGTGTGAGAGTGAAAGACTGTGAGACTGTGAGACTGTGTGTGAGAGTGTGAGCCTGTGAGTGTGTGAGACTGTGTGAGAGTGGGACTGAGAGAGTATGAGACTGTGTGTGAGAGTGTGAGACTGTGAGAGAGTGTGAGAGTGAGAGACTGTGAGAGAGTGTGAGAGTGAGAGACTGTGAGAGTGAGACTGTGTGAGACTGTGAGACTGTGTGAGACTGTGTGTGAGTGTGAGACTGTGTGTGAGTGTGAGACTGTGTGAGTGTGAGACTGTGTGTGTGTGAGACTGTGAGAGTGTGAGAGACTGTGTGAGTGTGAGAGACTGTGTGAGACTGTGAGTGCGAGACTGTGAGTGCGAGACTGTGAGTGCGAGACTGAGTGAGACAGTGTGAGAGTGAGAGAGACTGTGAGACTGAGAGTGTGTGAGACTGAGAGTGTGAGAGACTGAGAGACTGAGAGTGTGTGAGAGAGTGTGAGAGAGTGTGAGACTGTGTGAGACTGTGTGAGACTCTGTGAAAGTGTGAGAGTGAGAGAGAGACTGTGAGAGTGAGAGAGAGAGAGACTGAGAGTAAGAGACTGTGAGACAGTGTGAGACTGTGAGACAGTGTGAGACTGTGTGAGTGTGAGACTGTGTTTGAGAGTGAGACTGTGTTTGAGAGTGAGACTGTGTGTGAGAGTGTGATACTGTGTGTGAGAGTGTGAGACTGTGTGTGAGAGTGTGTGAGACTGTGTGTGAGAGTGTGTGAGACTGTGAGTGAGAGTGTGAGACTGTGTGTGAGAGTGTGAGACTGTGTGAGACTGTGTGAGACTGTGTGAAAGTGTGAGAGTGAGAGAGAGAGACTGTGAGAGTGAGAGAGAGAGAGACTGTGAGAGTGTGAGAGAGAGAGACTGCGAGTAAGAGACTGTGAGACAGTGTGAGACTGTGAGACAGTGTGAGACTGTGTGAGTGTGAGACTGTGTGTGAGACTGTGTGTGAGACTGTGTGTGAGACTGTGTGAGACTGTGTGAGACTGTGTGTGAGAGTGTGAGACTGTGTGTGAGAGTGTGAGACTGTGTGTGAGAGTGTGAGACTGTGTGTGAGTGTGAGTGTGAGACTGTGTGAGTGTGAGACAGTGTGAGACAGTGTGAGACTGTGTGTGAGTGTGTGAGACTGTGTGAGTGTGAGACTGTGAGACAGTGTGAGATTGTGTGTGAGACTGTGTGAGACTGTGAGAGACCGTGTGAGAGTGTGAGACTGTGTGTGAGTGAGACTGTGTGAGAGTGAGACTGTGTGAGAGTGAGAGAGAGAGACTGTGAGACTGAGTGAGAGAGAGAGAGACTGTGTGAGTGTGAGACTGTGTGTGAGACTGTGAGACTGTGTGTGAGACTGTGTGTGAGACTGTGTGAGACTGAGAGTGAGAGAGTGTGAGACTGTGAGAGAGTGTGAGACTGTGAGAGAGTGTGAGACTGTGAGAGTGTGAGAGAGAGTGTGAGAGAGAGTGTGAGAGAGAGTGTGAGACTGAGAGAGTGTGAGAGAGAGTGTGAGAGTGTGAGACTGTGTGAGAGTGTGAGACTGTGTGTGAGAGTGTGAGACTGTGTGAGACTGTGTGACTGAGAGTGTGAGAGAGACTGTGAGACTGTGTGTGAGACTGTGTGTGAGAGAGACACTGTGAGAGTGTGACTGTGTGAGAGTGTGAGACTGTGTGAGAGAGAGTGTGAGAGAGAGTGTGAGACTGTGTGTGAGAGTGTGAGACTGTGTGTGAGACTGTGTGTGAGACTGAGAGTGAGAGATTGTGAGACTGTGAGAGAGTGAGAGACTGTGAGAGTGTGAGAGAGAGTGTGAGACTGAGAGAGTGTGAGAGAGAGTGTGAGAGTGTGAGACTGTGTGAGAGTGTGAGACTGTGTGTGAGAGTGTGAGACTGTGTGAGAGTGTGAGACTGTGTGTGAGAGTGTGAGACTGTGTGTGAGAGTGTGAGACTGTGTGAGACTGTGTGACTGAGAGTGTGGGAGAGACTGTGAGACTGTGTGTGAGACTGTGTGTGAGAGAGAGACTGTGAGAGTGTGACTGTGTGAGACTGTGTGAGAGTGAGACTGAGAGAGTGTGAGAGAGAGTGTGAGACTGTGTGTGAGAGTGTGAGACTGTGTGTGAGACTGTGAGAGAGTGTAAGAGTGAGAGACTGTGAGAGTGAGAGAGTGTGAGACTGTGTGTGAGTGTGAGACTGTGTGTAAGTGTGAGACTGTGTGTGTGTGTGTGAGACCGTGTGTGAGAGAGTGTGAGAGACTGTGAGAGACTGTGAGAGTGTGAGAGACTGTGTCAGTGTGAGGGACTGTGTGAGACTGAGAGAGACTGAGAGAGACTGTGAGAGACACTGAGAGTGTGAAACTGTGTGAGACTGTGACTGTGAGACTGACTGTGAGACTGTGACTGTGTGAGAGACTGTGTGAGACTGAGACAGTGTGTGAGAGAATGTGAGAGTGTGTGAGAGTGTAAGAGACTGCGAGAGTGTGAGGGACTGTGTGAGACTACGAGAAAGACTGTGTGAGACTGCAAGAGAGACTGTGAGAGACTGTGAGAGTGTGAGACTGTGTGAGACTGAGACTGTGTGAGACTGAGACTGTGTGAGACTGCGAGAGTGTGAGACTGTGACTGTGTGAGAGACTGTGTGAGAGACTGTGTGAGACAGTGTGTGAGAGAGTGTGAGAGAGTGTGAGAGTGTAAGAGACTGTGAGACTGTGTGAGACTGTGAGAGAGACTGTGTGAGACTGTGACTGTGTGAGAGACTGTGTGAGATGGTGTGTGAGGGACTGTGAGAGTGTGAGACTGCGAGAGAGACTGTGTGAGACTGCGAGAGAGACTGTGTGAGACTGCGAGAGAGACTGTGTGAGACTGCGAGTGTGTGAGACTGAGAGTGTGATGGACTGTGAGAGTGTGAGGGACTGTGAGAGTGTGAGGGACTGTGTGAGACTGCGAGAGAGACTGTGTGAGACTGCGAGAGAGACTGTGAGTGTGATACTGTGAGTGTGAGACTGTGAGTGTGAAACTGAGAGTGTGAGACTGCGAGAGAGACTGTGTGAGACTGGAAGAGAGACTGTGAGAGACTGTGAGAGTGTGAGACTGAGAGACTGAGAGTGTGAGACTGAGAGTGTGAGACTGTGTGAAAGTGTGAGACTGTGAGAGTGTGAGAGATTGTGAGAGACTGTGTGAGACTGTGAGACTGAGAGTGTAAGAGACTGTGAGAGTGTGAGGGACTGTGAGAGACTGCTAGAGAGACTGTGTGAGACTGCGAGAGAGACTGTGTGAGACTGCGAGAGAGACTGTGAGAGTGTGGGACTGTGAGAGTGTGGGACTGAGAGTGTGTGGGACTGAGAGTGTGTGGGACTGAGAGAGTGTGGGACTGAGAGAGTGTGAGGGACTGTGTGAGACTGCGAGAGAGACTGTGTGAGACTGCGAGAGAGACTGTGAGAGTGTGAGACTGAGAGTGTGAGACTGTGTGAAAGTGTGAGACTGAGAGTGTGAGACTGTGTAAGAGTGTGAGACTGAGACTGTGTGTGAGTGTGAGACTGCGACTGTGTGAGAGTGTGAGACAGAATGTGTGCGTTGCTTACCCCTCTGGCACTCAAAGGGTTAAGTTGAGCTAACATAGCAATATAACACACGGTGGCTCTTCAGTTGAGGCAATGTAGCAATATGCTGAGGTATCAAATAGAAAGTGGTGTTCGAGGCTTGCCCTCTGTAACATACAGCAAAGCATCTCTCTCCCTTTAAGGAGAAAGGGTGGGAATCAGGAAGCAGGAAGTGGAGGAGTGACAGTTGAGACTGTGAGGTGACTGAAGAGATGATGAGTTAAATAAGAGTTGCTATTAAGTTTGTATTTTATGGGAACATTACACCCTCATACTGAAACAGAGTGTATGGAGGGTTACAGTTATCTGTGGGAGGTGAAACAGTGTGTTTGTGGGGTCATGATCCTGAGTGAGAGTGTGAGTGGACCGGGAGAAGTTACTGATATCCCTACCTCAGGAGCAAGTGTCAGTTGGATACTGGTGGGCGGGCTGGAGGGGGCGGGCCAACTCCCTGTATGATAAACACGCCCCCATTGAATCACCCAATGAGAGCAGTAAAGTCCCCATTCAATCACCCAATAGGAGTTGTGTCTCCTAATGAGACATAAATTATGTAATTAGACATTCTGTTCAATGCGAGTTTCTTTTCTGAGGAGACATAAATTATGTTCTGTGTGTGGGGTACCATAAATTATGCAATGAGGCTTATTCTTTTATATATATAGATATATATATATATATACCCACAAAAGGACCCTAATAGCCAATGGAGGGAAGTGTCCATTGGCCCTCAACTGTATTTGCATTTGATATGTCTGCATTAGTCTAAAGCTTTCAATAGAAAGTTCTGGTTGTACTAAACTTCTGTTTAAATATTGGAGGGGAAGTACCTATAACTAGACTTTGAGGCCAACAGCTATAAACTATAAGAATGAGTTATATCTTAAGCCATTACTATGTATCTTGTACAACACTGCACCAGGTTAGCCTTGCTTGCACTGCTGGTAACTTTTAAAGCCTCTGGCTATATTAATTCATTCAAAATTTTTTCCAGACTAAATTAGAGAAATCCTTACGTAGTTCTTTCTGGTAAAATAACTTATCTGCCCTTAAGCTTCTATACCAGGGGTGTGTAAGCTGAAGATGTTACTGTACTACAACCATAACTGGGAATCTCAATTTCCTTGACTCAAAAAACTAAAGAGGGCTAGCAGTGAGAGTATTTTGATAATGTCATAAAGTGGAATGGATGGGATAACAGAAAGGAATAGGGAGGTTTGCTCCAAAAGAGAGCACAGTCTTATGGGAATTGGGCAGAGATGGTTGTAGTGGGAGAGACAATATTGTTATAGGATGTTGGAGGGAAATAAATGGCATTGGACCCCAAAGCAGACCAAAGCTGGAAGGGGGAGTAGACAGAACTGGGTAGGGTACCTTTCAGTGCCCAAAGTCCCAGTAGGGAACACTTAAAGTGGAACTGTCACTTTGTAACAAATATGGTAGGTTATTTTGTAACCAGCTTCCAAAATCAACCATATTTACTAGGGCTAAGGATAGACAGGTAAGTTACCCGTCATTTGTTAAAGTGGGATATCTACTTTATATGCTTTTATATAGTTATTGAGCTATTTTAGGGAAGTTTTTCTATGTAACCAATAGAATGTGCATTTTTATTTCATAACGTTGAAAATACCATTTTGCGCTCATGTTAATTAGGGTTCTATGCAGGCTATGCTAGCAGGTATAACTATACATGTATTTCTGTAGTCATAGAAATCAGGGCTTTTAAAAATAATTTAAAAATGTTTTGGATACCAAGGGAATCATACCTAAATAGGTTGAAAGCAAAATGCTGAAAATGTGTCCAGCCACTGAAAGAGTTAAATAAAACAGTGTAACAAATATAGTTTATTTTTGAAAGTGAGAGTTCTCAAATATGACTAAAATACCCCTCCTCCTTAGCCAGCTGTTGTCTTCCTAAAGATGATGGGCGTTGTCTAACAACAACAACAACTATAGGGATGCTGGTTGGCCACCCCTCCTCTGTGCTTAGTCTACTAGGACCTGAATAAACTGAATTGTCTTAACCCCTTAAGGACCGGAGGTCATGGGACATTTCCGTCCCATAATGACCGCATAGGCGCACTTGGACGCGCCGGTACACGTGACCTGTCACGTGTATCGGCGCATCATTATGGGGCTTGAAAGAGATCGCTCCGATCTTGGAGCGGTCTATTTCAGGCCCTATTTTTACTTACAGCGCTCCCGGTAGAGCGCTGTAAGAAAAAAGTACGTGACGTACCATGACCGTCATCGGTCCTTGAGTAGTTCAAGGACCGTGACGGTCCTGGTACGTCAAGGGTCCTTAAGGGGTTAAAGTGGATGTGTCAACTATGGATAACATAGCATAAATAGTTAGGCTAAATATCGACTATTACTAAAAAGGTCTTCAGTTTTGTTTTTTTTTTAAGTTTTGTTTTGTGTAAATTTCACTTATAAAGTCTGGAATGCAGTTACTTGGTTGCCTGCTCTGTAACAGCAGTCCGTCTCTCTGCCTCTGCTCTCCTCCCTCCTCCGATGACTGAGGCTTCTTTCTGTAAACCGGAGCGGTCTCGTTGGCAGAGATCGATATCTAGCCAATGGGACCGCTCCAGCTTACAGACAAAAGCCTCCGTCATTGGAGGAGGGAGGCGAGCAGAGGCAGAGCGACTGACTGCAGTCTATGCATAAATAGCTGCAGGACCGACTTTATAAGTTAAATTTACACTAAATAAAACTAAAAAAAAAAAAAAAAAAAGAAGACCGTTTTAGTAGTATTCGATATGTAGCCTAACTATTTATGCTATGTTGTACACAGGTGACACATCCACTTTAATTTTTCTATACATTATAACCATGATATCTCCCATACTTGCTAGGTTCAATTAACAGAACTATGGGTTATTTTACTAAAGAAAACATTGAGCATGAGCTGTGCAGTTTTCTATGGCAGTGAACACATGTACAAGGGGTTAAAATCCTCATTTAAAATCAATGTGAATTTTCAGTTGTCTCCTATAGTGCATCTGGTTTGCTTCAGAATTTCCCCTCATTAACTTCTTTGACCATGGCTTCCTAAGTATACAACTGGCATTTTTACATAAGGCTACTAAACCAAAAATACCAATATAATAAAATAACATTAGCATGTGTCAATATTGGTTTTAGAGGTACCACTGACTTCCTACATTACAGAACAGCCTATTATTCTGAAACAATTTTTCCAGTTTAGTTCAATTCCAAAGATAAATAACTTAATTGCTTCCTTTTCTACTTCACACTGCCATGCTTTTTTTCACAGTGTGCTGTTGGTTCATAATATTCTCAAATTCTTTGCATTGCCTTGCCTAAAGAATGTATATAAACCATGCACCTGCAGGATCCCTGTGTGAGCAGAATGTAGCCTCATTCTGAGGTGAGCTGTACCACAAGAGAGAAATGTAAATTGTCTTTGATTTAAACATGGCTGTTAACTCCTTGACTACTGAAATTGTCACCAACATATTGTGAAGCAAAGCTTTGGAGATCTCTCTAATATTAAAGGGATAGTAAAGTCCCGAAAAAAGTGTAGCCAAAATGAAAGTTTTAAAAAAATAAATAAATAATGCCCTTATTCATATCTCTCAAACCTTTATGGTTTGAGAGATATCCTATAACATAAAGTGATAGAATGCATCGCTCCCTGTGAGCATAACCGCACATGCGCAGTAGAGACTGCTGTTCCAGCAGTCTCTACTGTGCATGTGTGGTTTCACACAGAGAGCTTCGTGGCGAGCCGTCTGGAGCTCCCCGTTAAGGATCAGAGCATTCGGAGAGGCGCTGATCCGGAGCAGGGAGCTTTGGACGGCTCACCACCGGTCTCTGCTCCGAGGCATCAGCCGGGGCCGCTGGGTACATTTTAGCCCGTCTATACTGGCTTTGATACTAGTTAGAAATTAAAGTCCTCCGCTCCCTCCCCTTTTGCCTGACAAGTTGTAAAGCTGTCAGAGGCAGAATCTGTTCGGGCGACTAGACGTGGCTCTTCAGGAGCACCGTCATCCAGATATCTAACTATAAATACTTCATAAGAATGGTTTACAACGTGTGCTTACAAACCAGGCACACACTGTAGACCATTCTGATGTAGTATTCATAGTTAGATATCTTGATAACAGTGCTCCTGAAGAGCCGCCGTGTGGTCCCGGAAGCAGGATCTCATACCGTCAGCTATACAGCGGACGCATGAGAAGGGGGAGGGAGCGGAGGTCTTTATTTTCTTATATCTCTCAAACCATAAAGGTTTGAGAGATAGGAATCGGGGCATTACATATTTTTTATTCTACCTTTCATTTTGGCTATACTTTTTTTTGGGACTTTACAATCCCCTTAAGGGGCATTAAGAGCCAGTTTAAATCAATGGAAATGTGGGGAACCGTTATTTGTCCCATGGGGTGTACTTGGTTTGCTTCAGAATTGAATCTCATTAGCTTATTCAATACATCCTTAGGGCAGTGGGTTTTTTTCTCTTAAGGCATCCTAACATGCAATCTGAATTTTTCAGCACACCCATAGTATTTTATAGGTAATTTTCCAAGGTCCTAAGGAAGGGTACAATAAAGGGTACAATACATGTATGATTCTTCGTAGGTCTCACAGTTAGAATGACAACAGAGAGCATATTGTGTGCATAACTATATACATACTAACCAAGTGTCCCTCTTTGAGACCCAAATTCCTCTGTTCCTCTTTCCCACCCTGGTGTCCCTCTTGTTCTACATCATTTATTCAGTTACATAAAGAGCCATCGATAGGTCATTAAACAACCTGGAAATTCTCTGTAATGCCCCTCCCACCAGCCACACCACCTAAAACAAACGTGTGAACGTTTTTGACCATGTGAACTGTTAAAAGGTATGCTATATATTAGAAACTCAGTGCAATGCTTTACACACCCCTATAATCTTTAAGGGGTCAAATGTGGATATGGCGACCTCTCTAGCATTCAAGAAGTTAAAAGTTTTATTTAAATCATTGAGAGCTTGGGTATTATATTCTTCCCTATGGTGCAGTTAAATGACTCCTGTATTGCACGCATTTTGTTAATTGAATATCGCATTAAGTGTTCTTGGTAGAACAGTGAAGCATATTCTACTTTCAAGTTTTATTCTTTTATTATATTCTGTTTATTGAAGAATTGTATAAATCATACAAAACAATCAGTCCCAAAACAAAGGATCAACATATACAGCAGAGCTAAGTAGCCAATAACTTGTCATGTACACATCACATTATGGACGTGGACAGGCAGTGCAGAGAATACAAGCATAAAAACATACAACAATCAACCCCAACACAAAGAGGTCAGCATATATATATCAGAGCTAAGCAACCAATGTCTTGTCACATTGTGATGGGAGCAGAGAGTGCAAAACCTAAAAATCAACCATATTGCTCATGCTGTGCAAAAAAATAAAAAAATGAAAGGGTAGGCAGAGAGGAAGGGGAGAGAAAGAGTAGGTGCATGGGTCAAGAGAGAAGAAATAGTCACAGGAGGGAGATGTCAGCGGAGTCTCAGAGTATTCCCACATGTCCCACACAGCTTTGTGTTTAGGGAGAGAGTTGTGAAGCAGGGCAGTGAGGTGGTCCATTAGTTCAACAGGGCAAATACAGCTATTAACCCTTTGATTGCCAGAGGGGTACACAACACATTGAAATGCGTTGTGTACCCCTCTGGCACTCAAAGGGCTAAGCATAGGGCTGCCCTGAAAACATAAGCTGTGAATTTAGCCAAGGGTTGGATCAGTGCTTCTCAACACGTGCCCTCAGTGGCTACTAACAGGCCAGGATTTGAGAATTTCCTTTTAAGAGCACAAGTGAGTTAATCAATACGACTGAGCCTCTGATCAACACACTTGTGTTCTAGCAGGGAAATTCCTAAGTCCTGGCCTGTTAGTGGCCACTGAGGGCACAGGTTGAGAACCTCTGGGTTGGATCATGAAAGTGATCAATGGGCGCTCCTAACACTAGGGTGACTGGGTTGTGGAGCTCCCAAAATTCTTTAAAGACGAGACCACCAAATATGCAAGAGATCACCTGTTTCACCATATCCCCTCCAGCACAAGGCTGAAGTGGATGGAAGTTTAGTAGGAGTATAGTACCAGAGTGGGAGGAGCTTATATATATTCTCTCTGGCAATAGTTCCTGGGTTTTTTATTGATAGTGAATATATTGTGGAATTTCTTCCCGTGTTCCCTTGAATTGTATTTTAACCCCTTAGTGACTGGCTGCGCACTCACGCATTTGGCGCTTAACGCCCCCCATTTTTTTTTTCATTTCTTAAAACGATTTCCGGGAAGTACATGTACGTCCTCTGTCCACCTACGACATCTGCTCGAGACGTACATGTACATCCTCGGGCAATAAGGGGGTTAACAATATAATCAAATATTATAGAGCTTTGTGAATACTATTTAGTACCATCTGACAGAAAAGGGGAGATGATCTCACAAAATAATTTCAATTTAACTTTTAGTCCAATTAATAAAAGGTGTTACCAATGGCAAGGTACTCATGTCTGAATTACTACCACTGGACTAATACTGATAATACAGATTAATGTGCCATATACAGAACACTAATACTCTTTATGAAAAGACATGTTAAAACAATTAAAATATTATATCTAAATTTATGTTGATATTTGAAAGGTATGGAAATGTTTACAGCTATAAATGTGAATGCTGGAGGAGTTGTATTTTAGCATTAGTTTTCTTTACAAAATTCCAATGCAAGGTGTAGTGCAGAGATAAACATTTTTTCTCAAATAACAGATAATGGAATAGATGACAAAGAAAATAAGTTAAAGAGACATTGAAAGAACAAAAGGTACAAAGTGAACCAAACAGCAAACTGTAAATCATAGAGAGACAGAGGTATACGTAATAAGAATTGCAAGTTTGTTAAATCACAAACAGTAACAGGGCAGGAAGAAAAGTATGCAATTAAATGAACAACCACAAATGTATGGACATAATGTAAGATTAAGCAAACATTTGTAAAAGGGAGCAGGACAGTCAGGTCATCTGAGAAAAAGGGATGATAAACCATTGAGATCCAGGGGGATATGATCCTATTCCCAATTGTACAGCTCTGCGGAATTAGTTGGCGCTATATAAATAATAATAATAATAATAATATGAAATGCAATGTTCTGCTATGTACTGCACAGCTCCCTGGTCCTCAAATGGTTAATATGTGCCTCTCTAGTCCACAAGGTTCATTGTTACTGATTACAAAAATAGGATTTTAGTCTTATCTGTTAAATCCTTTTCTCTTAGTCCATACAGGTTATTGGTAACTTTGGGTAGTCAGTCAGCCCCTTTAAATAGGCAGGAACAATTCTGAGAAGTGACTGCTGGGTGGGTAAGAAGGTAAAGGAAGACTCCTGTGAGCATGAACCCGAAAGGACCCCAATGTTCTGCCACAGGAGAGCCAAGCATGGTCCCTTGACAGGGTGGAAGACCAGTAACCTGTATAGACTAAGAGAAAAAGGATTTAACAGGTAAGACTGAAATCCTATTTTCTCTGTCGTCCAATACAGGTTACTGGAAACTTTGGGATGTACAAACGCTGAGTTCCCCAGGGCGGGAAGAAAGGCCTCCAAAGTCACCAGTGCACCAATGAACCTACAGATCAGGAAGAGCTCAACAATAACCGCAAAGTGTCAACAGACACTGAACACGGGTAAAACAAACCCCAGGAACGGTTACACAGAACACTGAACTAGAGCCAACAGGGCTCAAAAGTGAAAGAGTACTGATAGACTAATGAGATCCTAGACAGGCAAGGCTGCCTCCAGGATCTTCCTCCCAAAACTGGCATCAGCCAGTGTCAGCACATCCACACGACAGTGTTTAGAAAAAGTATGCACAGATGACCAAGTGGCCGCCTTGCACAACTGATCAGCTGAGGCCTGATTTTTTTTGTAGGCCCAAGAAGCCCCAATGAGCCGTGACCATGAAGGGAACAGGCTTCTTCCGAAGTTCGTAAACCTTACAAATAATGGACTTGATCCAAGAAGCAATGGTTACCTTGGAAGCAGGCTTCCCAGCCCTAGGAACCTCAGGAATGACAAACAGAGCATCAGACTGCCACAAGGACTCCGTGCGATGCACATAGAACTTGAGACAATTAACAACATCCAACAGATGAAGATCCCTCTCTTTGTCAGAAGTAGGGTTAGGACAGAAGGAAGGATCCGCAATATCCTGATTAATGTGGAACTCAGACACCACCTTCGGGAGAACCACCGCCTTGTCCTTGTGAAAAACCAAAACAGGTGGTCTACTAGACAGGGCATGCAGCTCCGCAACTCAGCGAAAGGAAACTATCACAAGGAGAAAGGCCATCTTCCACGTCAGCATATGTAGAGGAATGGTAGCCAAAGACTCAAAAGGAGGACGCTGAAGTACTCTTAAAAACAGGTTACAGTCCCACTGAGGAGCAGGGGACCTAAACACCAGATGGGTATGAGCAACACCCTGGTAGAAAACCTTGACATCAGGAATGATAACAAGATGCCTCTGAAAGAAGACAGAGAGCGCAGAAGTCTGAACCTTAAGAGAACTCAGACTGAGACCCTTATCCACATCATCCTGGAGGAAGGAAAGCACTGTAGGAAGGTCAAAATCCTGAGACAAGCCTTTGTCAGCACACGAAGATAGAAAGGTAGACCAAACACGATAGTAGGCCTTAGAGGAAACAGGCTTACATGGACTAAGCATAGTAGCCATAACACCAGAAGAAAAAAACCCTTCTTCAAAATTGAGGCTTCAACTTCCATGCCGTCAAAGTCAAACAATGAACATCTTCCTTCCAGAGGTAACCTTGCAGATGAAGATCCGGACGGGAGGGAAGTCGAAGAGGTTCCTCCACTGAAAGGTCCAGAAGCTCCGGAAACCAAGCCTGTCAAGGCCAGTACAGAGCAATCAAAATGACTGGACAGTCTCAGTTTCCATAGCACCCTGTTCAACAGGAGAATTGGAGGAAATCGGTATGCCAGAGGAAATGTCCATGGGATTGACAAGGCATCTGCTGCCAGAGCCAGGGGATCCGCCCAGCGAAAGCAGATCTTTGGAACCTTCCTGTTGTGCCTGGTCACCATCAGGTCGATGCATGGAAGACCCCACTGCTGGATGATGAGGTTGAACACCTCTGGATGTAGTTCCCACTCTCAGCTGTCCACCGTGTGCCGACTGAGGAAATCTGCGAGATCACTGTCTACGCTAGGAATATGAACTGCAGAAATGGCAGGGACATGTTGCTCTGCCCATGACAAAATAGCCTTGACCACTAGCAAAGCTGTGAGGCTCCTTGTGCAGTCTTGCTTGTTGATGTAGGCTACCGCTGTGTCATTGTTCGACTGCACCCTGACCGGGCAGTCCTCCAGTTGCCGCGTCCAATGATGGAGGGCATGAAATATCGCCCGAAGTTCCAAGACACTGATGGGAAGGAGAGATTCTTCCTGGAACCACTGGCCCTGAACACTCAAGTGCCCCAGTACCGTTCCCCATCCGGAGAGGGTGGCATCCATTATTACTGTTGTCCAGAAGGGCACCAGGAAGGGTCTGCCTTTCTGGAGATTGTTCAGGTTGAGCCACCACGAGAGGCTCTCCTCCACGTGAAGATGGAGAGATAGGGATCCTTCCAGGAGATCCGGCCGACCCCTACAAGCCAGGATTAGAAACCTCTGAAGTTCCCTGGTATGATCCATGGCGAACGGGACTGACAACTTCTTGGCTGGAACTGGATCCTGAGAAGGACAGCCTGGACCTGCAGCGCTACTTGATGAGCCACTTCGTCTTTGAGAAATACCATCCCCCTCTGAGTGTCGAAGAGGATGCCCAGAAAGACCATCCTCTGGGAAGGGACAAGGTCTGACTTCTCCAGACTGATGATCCAGCCGTGATGGTGCAAAAGGGACTGACAGCGCAGGCGTACGGACGTCGCTGTGAAGAGACGTCCGTGCTTCCTGCTCCTGTCACCATCGGCAAAAAGCCGATATCTGAAGAACCGGGTAATATTGCTGGCGACTAGCGCTACTAAGCAGCTAGTCGCCAGGTGTGCAATAAGTGAACCTTAAGTTATTGCGGGGTGAAAGTTCCCCTTTAAGGTTTGGATGAGGAGCACGGACCCTGAGGGACAGTCTGTGACACCTGGCACAAGTCTACCTGAAAGGGATGAAAAAGACGATTCCTTTTGACAGGCGCCTTCTTCCTCTGGACCACTGGCAGGTGAGTACTCTTCCCTCCAGTGGCTTCACTGATCAGATCCTTTAGATCAGACCCAAAACAGTGAGGTGTCCTGAAAGGGCAAAGACAGGAGAGCCCTCTTGGAGGCAGTGTCAGCAGACCAGATCTTGAGCCAAAGAGCCCATCTGGCTACCACAGACATAGTTGACGCCCTGGCCACCATGTGGACAGCGTCAAACAGGGCAGCAGAAACAATGCTGAGCCTCAGAAATGTTGGCGAGAAGCCGCAACATGTCAGCAGTAGGAGCTCACTGACGGACAGCTGCAGTGAGCTGTTCAGTCCAAACAGCCACAGCCCTATTCACCCATGCCGCAGCAAATGCAGGGAGGAGGGCAGAACCGGCCTTCGCAAAAATAGCCTTGAGAGAGGTCTTAAGCTTCTTGTTAGTCCAGTCTTTCAAAGCAGATGCGTCAGCCACAGGCAAGGCAGTGGACTTAGAAAGCCTGGAAACAGGGGCATCCACCTTGGGAGGATGGACCCACTGTGTAAGGGCCGTTTCAGAGAACGGGTAAAGCTTAGCAAACTTTCTAGATAGAGATGGTTTCCTGTCTGGAAACTTCCACTCCTCAGACACCAACCGGTCAAGGGTAGGGTTAGGTGGAAAACATGTATGGGGCCTAACAGGCTCCTGGAATACATCAGAGGGGTCAGAAGACACCTCCTGTACCAAGGGGATGTTCAGAGTGGTCAATACAGCCCTGATCAGGCCCTCAGCCGTGGGAATGGGGTCAGCCTCAAAGGGGTCCCCAAAAAACTGAGATGAAGGAACAGCTGAACAGTCATCATCATCAGAGTCCACCAATAATTCCTCCTCAGAGGAATCAGACACATCAGGTACACCCGGCAGTTTAGGCAGGGAAGATCTGATAGGGAAGATCTGAGTGGAAGACCCCCTGTAAAGTGGATGGAAGGAGTTGTAACTCTTGCACCCATACTGGCTCTAGTGCATGGTGGGAGGTCCCTGCAGGGGATTCAGGGACAGCAGCGCACGCTGGGCAAACACGACCTGAGTATTCTCTCGGTAACCCTGAGTGACATGAGGAGCAATGAGGGACACAGACGTCCCAGTGTCATTAGTCTTAAGTTTAGTCCCAAGGTCTAACGGAGTAGACATTGTCACAGAGTCAAACGGTCAAAGTATCAGAACACCCACAAAACAGTGTGTATGATAATTAAATTCACCACAGAAACGCCAAATAAGACTTATCTGGTAGATGAAGGGTTAAACTGCTGAAGAGAGAAGGAGAGTCCAGGCCCTGTGTGGGATACTCGTTCTGCGAATACACAAAATGGCTGCCATGGTGGGAGCCAATCAGAGACGAGCGCGCAAAGCGAGCACTCATGGGAAACATAGTTTCGCTGAAGGAGTACCCCAACAGTGCCCAAAGCCCCCTAAGGCCCCCTACATGCCCAGAATGCTGACCGGATAACAGAGCAAGGGAAAACCAACAAAATGAGCCGTCTCTGACCACGTTACGAGGAGCGGTTGCAGAGATATGTCCCAAACTGTAAAGTCCCATAGAAGTGAATGGAGCAATGGCGTCTATGTGGTAAACGCGCGTTTTAAAGGCGCGGAACACAAAGTTAACAAGGTGAAAACCAAAATGTAAAAGCACTGAAAATCCCACTAGAATACATCAGTAGACCCAATAAACACCGGTCCCAGTAGGGAAAGTGCCCACAACACCCCAAAAGATGCTAACCAGAAGCAAAAGGGTTAAGTTACCACAGAAACTTGCTCCAAACACCTCACAGATATACAGATAAACCCAATGAGTGCATGAGTATGTAATAGTAACTCCAAATGAGACCCCTGTGAGGAGGGGAAGCATGGGACGTATGGACCTCAGCACTCAAAGGGTGCTCCCCTTTTTCAGCAGATCTTCTGTCTTCAGATTACCATATTTCAAGAAGAAGCCTCAGTGGGCAGCTCCTGGGGAAAGAACTTGCAGTCAAGATTTTCCCCCCAGGGCTTAGGTCCACAAAAGCACCTGGTAAACTGAGCTATCCACGTTTGGGTGATGGGAATTGTCAGTGATGGTAATCCGCCTAATGGTGGTATTCCATAGCAAACAGAAAAATAATAAAAAAGCTAACTATAGCAGAACTGTTCTCTTGCTTGTGTCTTGACCAAGGAACAAATCTTACTGGAAGGGGATTGGCTAGCTGCAAGCCAAGGAGAGGAGGTAGGCTTCACCCAGCAGTCACTTCTCAGAATTGTTCATGCCTATTTAAAGGGGCTGATTGCCTACCCGAAGTTACCAGTAACTTGTATTGGATGACAGAGAAATAGGATTTTAGTGTTCTTACCTATTAAAGCCTTTTCTCTTTAGTCCATATGGAACAGGTCTCCCACACAGAGAAAGGGACCTTTCGTGGTTCTGTTTTATGGGCTGTGGAGTCCTCATAGAGTCTTTCTGACAGGAGATTTTCTTCTCTTACCTGATTACTTCTTGTTGTGTGGCTTTGGTCACACGAATTCTGTGAGTTAGTGGATGGGGGGTTGAGTTGGAGGAGGGAGTCTCCACCCCAAAGACACTGTCTTTTTGTGATGTGCCCAGCCCTCCAAGATTAGGAGCTCAAACCCATGATACCTGTGTTCCACATAGACTAAAGAGAAAAGTATTTAACATATAAGAACACTAAAATCCAATTATAGCATCTCATCTTCAGCCTTTGTCAATCGATTGTATGCAGCTGCAGTTACTCAAACAGTGCTACTCCACAGATTTGCTCTTCACTTGGAGTATCTTGCAAAAATCAGTCCAATAGGAGCTCTGCTCGCAGTGACTAACATGATTCTGCAAAGGGGTGGAAACGTATTACATTTTAGCATATCCTGTGATTTCTATTTCTCATGTCCTCTATCATAATATTAGGGACAACTTTGCCCTTTGTAAATTCTGGTCTGTATGTTGAACTAATGTATTAGATGCTATTTCCTTCCTAGATTAACTATTAGAAAAATAACACCTATACTTAAAAATAAGTTGTCTTTCAAGGAACTCTAACACCAAAAAATGAAATGTTCATATAGCTAGCATAAGCAAAAAATATAGTATTAAACTTTTTTATAGTATTAAGCTTTTTTAACCAACATGTAAAATATCCTATTCAGATTGTGTGTATTTAAAGTTGTTTCTGCTGTTTGTACGGATAGATAAGAGCTAATGTTAGTTAACTGGTTGTGATTAGTTCCCACTGCTCATGTATTCGTAAAAGCTGTTATGTCAGCCCATTTTCAGATAATACTGGACAATGAAAGGCAGCCATGGAAAAGGCAGAAATGTCCGCTCCCTCAAAGCATGTGCAAGACTAGATTTTAAGTCTCAAAAACAAAAGTTGTTGTTTTTTTGTTGCAGATGCCAGCTGGAATGCAGTTTGTTTAAGCCCAGTCATTTTAGGTGTTAGTGTTTCATTAATAAATAATAAAGTGAGTGACTGATTCCAGTTACAGTTTCAGCTTTAGTTAGGGTCAAATGTTTCCCTTGCCACTCGATTCTGTGACCTCCAACAAGAAACAAAATTGGTGACAGCAGGTCTTTAATCACAGTTGAGCATCCTATTACTACTGGTGTGAACAGCTGACTTCGTAAATCATGTGCATCAAGTCCCCACAGCTACTGCACAACTTACAAGAACTCCTTGAGTACCAAAGGGCTGTGGAAAGCATCATGAATCCATAAGTTTCACTCCCGACTCGGCCTCCAGTGATTAACAGAGATCAATTTGCCATATCCACACAATCCAGTATGCATACCTGTACATTGCATTGATCTTAAACCAATGAGTGCAAGAGATGCACCCAAAGTAGAAGAAAAATGCAACAATGTTGTGTGGTTTCCTTACTTCCTCCAGTTAGGATTTGAGCCCAGGGCGTCTACTCCTTCAGCAGGTCTTAATCCATAACCTAAACAGGTCTGGACAGACATGAAGCCTGCTCAGAAGCCCAAAGATGTAATTTATCTCTGCATGACTTGCAGGGTTCTTTTCCACCTCAGGCAATATCAGGTCATTTTTGCCTTTTACACAGTGCTAGAAGCTCTTTCAATGTTGGATCAGTGGGTTTCGTAGGTAAATTTGGAAGGGTACTGCACAGACTTCAAGTCCCTTCATCCAGGTTGTTTCTTCATATCCATGGTTCCTCTTATTCCTATGTGGAGTTGTGTGCATCTATGGTAACATTGGCTTCTTGGATTAAGACCATTTGCCAAGTTTATGTTTTCATTTTAAAGCTGGTACCCTTTTGAGTCAGGCCTCATTCCATCAGATTGGTGGGTACCTCTTATTCCTACAAGAACCAGGACTCTTGTAAAGCAGCAATGTGGTCACCTCTTCACACATTTATCAAAAACTACAGTGTAAATGTGCTGGCTTAAGATGAAGTCACTTGTGGTCAAAAGGGCTTACATATGGTTGTGCCTGTTTAGGTGTCTTTTTTTGGCTTTATTTTTGCCAGTAACCTGTTGCTTTCCTGTTCCTTGGTTTGCAGTGTCCATTGATAAAATACCTACAGTTCATATTGTACCAGCTTGTCTTGGTTTTAACTGGTTTGTGTTTTGATGGGTTTTTTACTTTCCCTCTCTGTAATATTGGTAAGTGCTTTGGTATATCCCTATGGTACCTGTGTTCCACATAGGACATAATAAAAAAAGAATCAAGGGGTCCTCTTGGGTTCTCTCGTTTAGCAGATTCTCTTTCTTGCTTCACCTCTCTTTTCTTAGATATTTGCTATACATTAAAATTGTATTAGATTTGATTTGACTGGCTGGGATAAAGTGAAGGGGGAGGCAGTAGAGCCTTTTAAGGCAAGTGCCCAGCCTTCCTGCAGAAGGAAGGTTTACCCCATGGTTCCTCTGTCCCACATGGACAAAGATAAAAGGGTTTGTAAGTAAGTACACAAAAATCCTCTTTTCTTTTCCAATATGGAACACAGGTACCATGGGGATATACCAACTAGGCTCCCAGTCTTGGGAAAGGAGAAAAGACCTCACTCATGTCCCCATGATACTGGAGTTCTCTTTCCAAGCAACAAGTGTCAATGGACACTGAACTTACACAGCACACTAAAACAAGAGCCAACAGGGCTCAGAAACTACTGAACATAAACTGGCAGGAAAAAAAAGTGTTCAGGTCCATCTATAGGCAGAACCACCTGCCGGACCTTCTGGCCAAAGTTGGCTTCAGCTGAGGCAAAGATGTTGACATGCTAGTGTTTTGAGAAAGCATGCAAGGAGGACCAGTTGCAGCCTTGCACAGCTGTTTAGCTGAAACCTGGTTCTTATAGGCCCAAGAGGCACCCATAGACCTGGTGGAGTGCACTGTGATCTTAAAGGGAACAGATTTCTCCCTGATCTCATACACCAGGTGTATGGTAGCCTTGATCCAAGAGGCAGTGGTGACCTTGGAAGCAGTCTGATCCTCTCTGGAACCCTCTGGGATGACAGAGAGTCAGCCTTGCTAATAGGCTTAGTATGGTGCACGTAAAACTTAAAGGGATAGTAATGTTTCATAATAAAAGCAGCTCTAATTAACTGTCATAGTATTTGGCCCTTGGAGAGTGTTATTTCAATTCTGTCAGAGTTGTAGTTCAAGAGTAATTGAATGATAAAGTATCCCCCTCCCGCCCCTTTTACTGATATAACACTGCTCAGCTCAGAGCAGCAGGGAGGTGACCAGGTAGATTGCAGAGAGGGACAATCTTCAATTAAGATAAGGGAAAACCTGAAAACCTGTTAATGGGGGCAGTGTTTTCATTGTTCTCGCAGTAAGAAGATTGTCCCTTGCTGTTATCTGTTTGGTCAAGCAACCAGATTCCACATCTGAGGTGAACAGTGTTACACTAGGTAAAAGGGGCAGGGAAACTTTATTAGTCAATTACTCTTGAACTACAACTCTGACAGTATTGAAATAACACTCTCTGTGGCTCAAATACTATGAAGATTAATTGGAGCTGCTGTTTTTGTGAAACATTACTATCCCTTTAAGGCAACTTACCACGTCCAACAAATGGACAGCTCTTTTCTTATCAGAAATAGAGTCAGGAAGAAAGGAAGGTTCAACAATCTCCTGACTGTTGTGAAACTCAAAGATCACCTTAGGAAGAATTCCTGAGAGGTACAATGTTCTGCTTTATCCTGATGAAACACCAGGAAGGGAGGCTTACAAGACAGAGCTTGTAATTCAGCGACTCGCCGCACTGAGAGTACGAAAGAAAAAACATCTTGAGCGTCAACTGGCCCAAAGAGATGGAAGCAAGAGACTCAGAAGGAGGCCTCTGCAAAACACGAAGAACTAGGTTAAGGTCCCACGGGGGAGTGGAAAAACTTTGATGTCTGGATCTATGACAGAGTGCCAAGATCTGAACCTTAAGGGAGCTCAAGCCGAGTCCTTTGTTCACACCATCTTGGAGGAAAGACAACACCAAGGGAATGTCAAAAGCCTGTGGAGATACTTATGATACATATGAAAAATAGACCAGGCCTTATGGTATGCCTTAGAAGAGATCAGCTTCTAGGATTGTATCATGGAAGATATGACCTCCACAGAGAAACTCTTATGCTTCAGGTTGTTGGCTTCAAGAGCCATGCTATCAAATCTAGTTTGTCCACATCCTCGTGCCAAAGGTGACCCTGGAGTAACATATCTGGCCTAGGAGAGAGACAGAACAGATCTGGGAGGAAGACATTTCCCTTGATAGGTGTTTAACCTCATCACCAGTAAAACCAGAACCTGGAAAGGAATCTGCAGATTCAGAATTCACCCATGGTAGACTAGAATGCAGGCCCAGTCTTGAACATGATGAGCCAGGAGTTCCTCTGATGGCGCCAGTGGTCCAGAAGACAGGATTTCAGGGCACACTTAAAGACAGAGGGGAGTAGTGCTAGAGGTAGGGAGAGAGGTATGGAATTCCATAGATAAGGAGCAGAAAGTGAGAGTGCAGAGGGTGTGCATAGTGTAGTAAGACAGGTACTGTGTGCTAAGTGAAAGATGCGGATGGGAACATAAGAGGAGATGAGGGAAGAGATGTAAGGGGTGGGGACAGAAGTGTAGAGAGCTTTAAAGGTAAGAAGAAGGACTCTGTGTGATACAGTGCTAAACAGTGAACCATGTAAGATGTCTAAGAATAATGTGAGCAGGTTCGGCTTTTGGAGAGAGTAAGGTGATTTGTGCAGCTGAGCTTAGGACAGATATCATGGGGAAAGATGGGAAGAGGAAGAAGAGCAAGCACAAGAGTCTTCGTAGTTTTTTGGGACTGGAAAGGGCAGATTATAGCAAAGTTGTGGAGAAAGAAGCAACAAGTTATAACTAAGGAATTAATGTGAGGGGAGAAGGAAAGGGAAGAATCAAATATGGCCCTAGGCAGCATGCCAAGCTGACTGGATAAATGTTAATTCCATCAACTGTAATGGTGAAGCTGAGTGTTGGGTGAGATCTTGGAAGGAAAATGAGAAGTTTGGTTGTGGACATGTTTAACGTCAGGTGACGGTGGGCCATGCAGGAGGAGATGACCAAAAGGCAGTCTGATATTTGTAACTTCCACTGATATTATTAGAATCATTAACAGGGGAAAATGTGAATGTTAGTTTGCAGATGAACCTCACATCAAAATAGGACAACATTTCTAATGAAAAGAGTGAGCATTGTCTAGCTCATTAACGGTCAACAGTATATTGCAGTTTATTTATTTATTTACTGTTAAAACTGGGCAAGTTAGCAAAAAAATTGGTACACATTAACCAATATGAAGAATAATGTTCTACAATACATTGTGATTGCTACCACCAGTCATCAGGACATACCAACAGATCAGATTTCAATTAAATGCCTGCTTCATCGCAGACAGAAAGATAATTAACAATTCATTCATTGTGATTGATCTGCCTCTGCTTACAGCGTATGTCTGTCACCTTTCCACATTGTTACCTCAGTGGAATTATCCATCTTTACATGCTTTGCATGATTATTTCCCCCACTACTGAAAACTGGCAACCTCATAATGAGGAGTGAAGTGATTTCAGCAAAGGTAAGTAATTAATTATACAAGGTGTGCCACAAAGGTCAGGGAACTCGGCACTGTCAGGTTAGAGTCCATAACTTAACTTGTTGATGTCCCCAAGGACTGGAGTTGAGAATTGTCCCTGGCTGCTAGTACATCTCTTTCTCTTCACTTTCATTGTCCAATAAAGAGGAAGATTATTATTATTACCATGAAAAAAGACAGGATTTAAGGCTTTTCCTGGCTACTCTAACATTCAAGGGGTTAACCAGGTAGTTACTCAGCTATGTTTTTTTCAGGTGTAAGAAAGAATATATTATTATTGCTTATGTGACCTAAACAGTGTTGCAGTGCATAAAACATATACTTGCTCTCTTCTACAATCACTAAAATGTAGCATTCTGTGTTATATACAAATCAAAATGTCTTAAAAATTGCAACAGGAGAAAAATACAGCAAACATTGGTAGCAATGGCAAATAGTTAAAGTCTTTTAAATGTTCAGATGCCAATAGGTGTAACAATGTACATCTGTTTACATAAGTGTCTGGTTGCGTCACCTCTAGTTACTGCAAACTCTGGGTCACCTTGGGTTATGCTCATTGTCATTTTCCTTTTACGTTATTTTGGCAGTGCCCATACAAGTCAGAGAGTGCTTTGTGTGTATATATATATACACTTGTGATGCCACAAGTCCTTGTTACCTATTTAAAGCCGGATCTTTCTCTCCTTCTTTGCCCAATAGTGAGCCTTGTTAGCATGTGTATGCTTCTTCTTTTGGTTTATTCATGACCTTGGTTTTATCTTCTAGTTTACATTTGCATCTCAAGTTGTCCTGAACTCTGCCTTGATATTTGACTTTGAAAGTACTCAGCAAGCCCTGACCTTTTGGCATCTCCCCAACTATTCTCTTGGATCAAAATTCAGCTTTGACATTTCTAGATATCACTTCTGCTAACCACCAGTTAATGGGTGAGCTCAGCCTGATCTGGTCCCAGGATCAACTAGGGTAAGATATTCAACCTCGCAGATGCCAGATTTACCCTGGCTCTGGCCACAGCAAGGGCACGCTCATGGCTGACAAAGATCCCCAGCCTCTCTCTCAAGTTTCATACTCAAGATTATTGTAGCAGAGACTTCTGCTTTGATCCATTTACCTCTCATTGATTTTCCTCTTCAAATAGACAATTATAAATACTGTTATCAGATTTTACCAATTTGGGGTCCCTGAGACTAGCATATGTATGTCCACCAGGAATCAAGCCTACATAAATGGATAGCAAAATGTTTATGTGTCTGGTATCCAGGTATTAAAGGGTTAGTAATGCCCAAAGCTAAGTTTACGTTTTATTGTAGATTTTAGAAAAATAAATTATACGCAGCAAACCCCATCTCTCAAACCTTTACAGTTTGAGAGATATTCGGTGCTGAAGTTCTCTTCTCCCTCCCCTTCTCCTGATGTCAGCGCTCTGCTGACAGCAGGAGATCCTGGCCCTGGGATCAGATGGTGGCTCTTCAGCAGTGCAGAAATAGCAAAATTTATAAAAAATTACCTCATTGGAATGGTCTACAAAGATCGCTATTTCGGCACAGCTGAAGAGACTCTGAGTCGGCCGACTCGAATCTCCTGCTGTTAGCTGTATCAAGAGAGAGGGAACTTTAGCACCGAATATCTCTCAAACCGTAATGGTTTGAGAGATGGGGTTTGCTGCATAGAATTTATTTTTCTAAAATCTACAATAAAACATAAACTTAGCTTTGGACATTACTAACCTGTAACGGATCCTACCCGTTACTGAGCCCTTGTCTGGACCTCAAACTATTTATTCAAAGACTATGGACATTTATTACTGTTTGGACTCTGTGCTGTGCCTTGGCGTACAAACTGGCCAGCTATTCCCTAAGAGAAAGACTTAAATTCATAGACTTTGGATCACATAGTATGTTTAATGTATGGCAAACGTTTTAGTTATTGTATGTAGTATGTTGAGGGTTTACTCCAAGGGAATAGGCAGTGAGGGGTTAATTATTTCATTATGTATTGCAGACTTCCAAGCCTTTTGCTTAATTATTCAACCCCTGGCCATTGATAAGGAAATGAATATTCTGGCCACTCAAGTCCTTGGAGTGAGAACTGTCCTGAGACCCCCCTGCTGTGTGTGTTAATCCATTCACAGCCCTCAGTCTGTGAGTCACCTATTGTATAGCCTGAAACTCTGTGTCAGCCCTTGCCTTTTGTCTGATGTGTTTGATTTAATCAAGTTCCCTATTGTATCAGGTTCCCCATGTGATCCAATGTACTGTACTGTATATAAATATCTGTGGTTTGTGACAATAAAAAAGAGTTCTGTTTTGGAGTGAACAAGGAGTCCTGGAGTCTTGTATTGCTTATGGTCTAAAGTATCCACTCTGATACCCATCTGCGCCAAGTATCCTGAATCGCCGACCGCCTGCTGCCAGTTTCCTGCGACCTAACTTCGTGGACTGTCAGGCGGCGACGTGGACTCTTCCCTGCTTCCCTGCTTCCAGCGATCCTGTGGCTGTTTCCAGTGACTGTTCATACTCCAACCGGTGCACCTGACGGCGCTTATCTGGCGTTGAGAAGGAGAGACCCAGGAACGACGGCGGAAGGCGACGCGGTCCCTTCTCAGCTTCCGTTACATTGGTGGCATAGCGGTGGGATTTCTCCTTCTTTCATCGAGTGTATCGAATGAGGAATGGCGGCACGCGGATCCGGCGGAGCAGTATTGCCCAAATGGGGTTTTCTGGACTTCTTGGATCTTATCGAATCAGTTGGACCCGCATGGGGTCTCAGTGACTTCCACAAGCGCCTCGGAGCTGTAGAGCCCGACTGGAAGTACATTGACTTTTTAGTGAAGGAAAAGTGGACCATTTTTGGGATCGGACCAAGTGATGACCCCATGTACCGAAGGATGGTGAACCTTATGCCTCTCCTGGGATACAAGCCATCGGTGGCCAAGATTGATAGGCTGATGAATATGGTGCATGACCGGTACATGCGTGAACTTTGTACAGGAAGAGAGGAAGAATATTGGGGGGGCCACTCATCTGAGGAGGACCTCAGTGAAGCTGAGGACTTGGATGGAGCTGCCCCTGTTCACTCCACACTGGTGGGTGGGAATACGTTCCTCACCAGTGCCCCTGTTGCCCTGCCTGATACCCCTATTTCCCTAGACTGTCTGTTGCCTGAGCTGAGGGGTGGGAATTCATTCCCCCTCAGTGCAGAAGATGCCTCGGCATCAGGGGATGGGACGGACGTCTCCCCTGAGAGGCCAGTTGCCCCTTTCCCTGTTTTCCCAGCTGCGGTGGACGAGACGCAGGTCCCCACCAGCAGCAATTGTGTGCCCCAACTGATGGGTGGGAGAGAGCCCATCAGTCCCCTTGAGCCCCCTGCTGTAGTGGGTGTGAGAGAGCCCAGCAGCAGCCCCAAGATGTTGCCCCTGGTGGGGGTGGAAGATGCCCTGGGAGCGGAGCCGTGCGTGCTCCCCAGGATTATGAGTGATGCCGCCTGGAGGGATGGGACTGCGGTCTCCCTCCAGGGAGAAGAAAGGCCGGTGTGTGATGGCCTGCAAGGGGAGGACCCCAGTGGGCTGGGAGAAAACAGTGCCGCTGGCCCTCCTAAAGACATGGACTGTAAACTGCTGGGTGGGAGCAAGCCCATCAGTCCCCCTGAGACCCCTGCTGTACTGGGTGGGAGAGAACCCAGCAGCAGCCACAAAATGTTGACCCTGGTGGGGGTGGAAGATGCCCTGGGAGCGGAGCCGTGCGTGCTCCCCAGGAGTACAAGTAATGCCGCCTTGAGGGATGGGACTGCGGTCTCCCTCAAGGCAAAAGAAAGGCCTGTGCGTGATGGCCTACCAGAGGAGGACACCAGCGGACTGGGAGAAAGTAGGGCTGCTGGAACTCCCCTGGATATATTGTTTGACCTGATGGGTGGGGAAGAGTGCCCCATCAGTCCCCCTGTAACCCCTGACTTGGTGCGGGAGAGCAAGAGCACCAGGTCATGTGAAGTCCTGGCTGGGATGAGTGGGACAGCCGTCCTCCTCCCCAGCCCAGCATCTGTTCTGCCTTCCCCTGAGACCCCTGGCCTACTGCGTGGGGCCACGGTCATCATTAAAGAGCCTGCTATTCTCCCTGCACTGGAGATTCCCACCTTGGTGAGTGGGACCAGGATCCTCACCAAGGACATTTGTGTTGCCCTGTCCCCTGCTGACCCCAGCTTGGTGGGTGGGAATGTATTCCCCATCAGGCCCATACCTGATTTGACCCAGGAGCGTGGGAGCTGCATCCGCTCCTGTCCCTCTGGGGCCCTGGCCCAACTAAAAGGGGGAGATGGGTCTCTCTCCCCAAACTCTGGTGCCCAGAAGCCAGAGGCACAATTGCCCCAGGGAGATCCCCCTTATAGACTGGCTCTTGACCCTGAGCCACTGGCCCCAGACCCAGAAGGATTTGACTTCAGCACTGCCTGGAGAAGGGCCAAGGAGAGGCCACCTGTTTTGATGTTTGTCGGGACAAACAGGCATCAGTTCCTCTGGCCCAGGATTAAGGACAAAGGGACTTGCAATTGTTTCCCTGGCCCAGGACCAGGGCCTTGTTTCCCCCTACCTGGCCCAGACAAAGGGCTCATGTTTTCCCCTGGCCCAGAACAGAAAGACTACTTTAACCACTGGCCCAGGACAAGGGGCCCCTCAGTAGAAACTGGCCTAGGACCAAGGCCTTTGGACTAGTACACTGTCCAGACAAGTGCCTCACCACCTCCATGCCCTCCTACAGCTCCAAGCCAGCATTTACTACCGCACCCGCTGGCTTGGAACCAAAAGGGGGAGAAATGTAACGGATCCTACCCGTTACTGAGCCCTTGTCTGGACCTCAAACTATTTATTCAAAGACTATGGACATTTATTACTGTTTGGACTCTGTGCTGTGCCTTGGCGTACAAACTGGCCAGCTATTCCCTAAGAGAAAGACTTAAATTCATAGACTTTGGATCACATAGTATGTTTAATGTATGGCAAACGTTTTAGTTATTGTATGTAGTATGTTGAGGGTTTACTCCAAGGGAATAGGCAGTGAGGGGTTAATTATTTCATTATGTATTGCAGACTTCCAAGCCTTTTGCTTAATTATTCAACCCCTGGCCATTGATAAGGAAATGAATATTCTGGCCACTCAAGTCCTTGGAGTGAGAACTGTCCTGAGACCCCCCTGCTGTGTGTGTTAATCCATTCACACCCCTCAGTCTGTGAGTCACCTATTGTATAGCCTGAAACTCTGTGTCAGCCCTTGCCTTTTGTCTGATGTGTTTGATTTAATCAAGTTCCCTATTGTATCAGGTTCCCCATGTGATCCAATGTACTGTACTGTATATAAATATCTGTGGTTTGTGACAATAAAAAAGAGTTCTGTTTTGGAGTGAACAAGGAGTCCTGGAGTCTTGTATTGCTTATGGTCTAAAGTATCCACTCTGATACCCATCTGCGCCAAGTATCCTGAATCGCCGACCGCCTGCTGCCAGTTTCCTGCGACCTAACTTCGTGGACTGTCAGGCGGCGACGTGGACTCTTCCCTGCTTCCAGCGATCCTGTGGCTGTTTCCAGTGACTGTTCATACTCCAACCGGTGCACCTGACGGCGCTTATCTGGCGTTGAGAAGGAGAGACCCAGGAACGACGGCGGAAGGCGACGCGGTCCCTTCTCAGCTTCCGTTACATAACCCTTTAAAAATGGCCCAAGCTGCTGGCACTTAAAGGGTTATAAGGTAGACTTGAATGCCATGTTAGAATACCTTCTTGATATTACTACCTACATGGGCATGCAGGAAGTATCAAAGTGTATCTTCAGCAAAGAAATTATAATTCTATCACCTGAATACACCCATATGGTATTTGTTATCCCAGCAGTAGGCTTACACTAAGGAATAAAAAAAAGTTAAAAGCAACACCCACTGATATGTATTCTGTAATACCTGCTTATTATCATGACAATTTTCCATTTCCTTGGTTGTGTGTATTTAATAATTTCATTCCAGGAAAATATGTGTGGTATTTACTATAGATAGAAATTTGCAATTAAAAAATAAAGAGCTATTCTTCTTTTAATCCTTTGGCTGCATTCCATAATTCTGTAGATGAATAGTCTAGTAGTGAAAAAGTCTAACCAGTGATTAGTATTCTTATAGCCACTTCAAAATTGGAAGCCCTGATGCAAGGCTCTACCAAGCACACTAACATCATTATAAAATGGGAGCAAAAACAAAGAAGAACCCACAACAGCAGCTATGTTAATCTATGAAAATATTTCTGCCTGGATAAAAGTGATACTTGGTGCACCAATCTTGGAGCATGTTTGAATTAGACTATGGGAGAAATTAGCAGCTGTCCAAATTCCACTGAAGGGTTGGCCTTTTGTTCATCTCCCCAGTGACCTGTCACCTACTTTACAGTCTGCTAAGTGCATGAAGCCACGTGTTTCCCTCAGCATTATGTGCAGATAGGTATAATGACTCATAATTTTATTAAGCTATGGTAAACAAGGTGTATGTTATTTGCATTGTAGGAACCCAGGTGTGGTCTCATCATTCTATAAGGATGGTTTAACGAAAGTGCAAAATAGTGTTATTAAAAATTTGGGAGGCACAAAAGGGACTATTCACTGAGAATGAACAAAAGCACAGCATTCACTTGTTCTTCGGTTAGTGACCAGTCAGAAATATACCTATTTAGCTCTCTAGGGCTATTACAGTGTAGAAATAACCATTTGCATAGAGAGATATCACAGAAGTGAATACTCACTGAGAATGAACAAAAAACACTCACTTTTACCAGAAATTAAAATAGGTGTAATTATAAGTTAACTCTTTTATTGCTAGAAAGGTCTCCACATTATTTTGAAACAATGCATTGGAGAACTCTCATGTACCCAATGGGCAATGTGGCATGCCAACTTTAAACTTTGTCCAGAACCCACAAGGGGATTAAACTGTCCATTTTCCCAACACTGAATAAAGGACATAGGTGGAGTAAGGCACTACATCATGGCTATGTCCTTACCAACTTTGTGACTCACTCAGAGCCCCTATTTCCTCTAAGCCAGAACTAATCAGTCAAGGGGCTCCCATCTGTTATTCAACCACGAAGAGAGAGAATCACATAAGTGAATACACCCACCGACGGTTGATAATGGATCTGTAATCCGCCAACAGTTGAAGGGTTGCATAATATATTTACCTATTGTATACTTGACAGGGTGAGGATGGACAAAAATATTGAAATTACATTTTGTAGATATAAAGACAAAACTGATGTAATCTGGGAGTAAACCAAATTCACCATGGCAAGCAAATAAAAAATACCATTGATTTAAGCAGACACTTAAAGGGATAGTAATACTTCGTTTTAACTTTATTTTATTTTGTAGGCATTAAAAAAACATGAAGAATGATATAAGTCTTATCTCTGAAACCTTTATGGTTTAAGAGATATTCACAAACAAAGTATCCCCTCCCTGTTCAACCAGATCAGAAGGGAGATGCCCAGGTAGACTGCAGAGAGGGACAATCTTCAATTAAGATAATGGAAAAAGCTGAAAAACTTGTCAAGGAGGGAAGGGCTTTCATTGTTTTCATACAAAGAAAATTGTCCCCTTCTGTTATCTGTACTGTCATACAACCAGACTCACATCTGAGAAGAGATGGCTTACACTAGGTAAAAGGGGCGGGGAGGGGAACTTTGCTTGTGAATATCTCATAAACCATAAAGGTTTGAGAGATAAGACTTATATCATTCTTCAATTCAATTAAGTCTGGCTGCTAATAGCACAATAAGCTATTCAATTACCTAGGGTTGCACCGATACCGATACTGGTATCAGTGCCGATACTAGCATTTGCGCGAGTACTTGTACTTGCGCAAATGCGGCCGATGCCAGCACCGATACCCTGTGTCAGGGTCGGTGTCAGGGTCGGTGCTGCAGAGAGGGAGCCCGGGGAGCTGCTCACAATGCTCCCCGGTCACCTCTCTCACTCCTGCAGCGTGGGAGCATTGCCGCGGGTTACCATGGCAACGCTCCGATGCTGACCTCTGCCGGGGCTCGCGAGAGAACAGCGAGCACCCAGCAGAGGAGAGTAAGGGAGGCAAGATGGGGCAGGTGGTGGTGAAAGAGGCAGAGAGTGGGGTCAAGAGGGAGAAAAAGTCAAAAGGAGGAAGGATCAGGAGACCAAAGGAGGGGGGCCAAGAAGAGGCAAAAGGAGGGGTGATCAGCACACCTGGGAACTTTTGAAATGAGCTCACCCTGAGATATTTGAAATATTAACCCTTAACGCCCACAAGAATGCAGATTCTATGTGTTACGTCAATGTTTGCTCTAAACCAGAGATAATCCAATCAATGTTTAAGGAACCTTACACATGCTACAGTTCTGAGATATAACTTCTTATACACTCACAAGGCAAGCAGGACTTGTCCTCCTGCCTTTCTGGTAGAAATGTCATGGATTTGGACAATAAATAAGCAGTAAATTGGTGTAAATCATATAGGAGGACACACTGGATTTGCTCACCCTGAGAATTTGGCCCTTCACCCTGAGACCCTGAGATTTGGTTCCAAACCCTGAGTCTCAGGGTCACACCCTGAGAGTTCCCAGGTATGGTGATCAGGAGGGGGAGAGAGGCAAAAGGGTGAGTCAAGGAGGAGTGGGAGAAAGGGGGATCAAAAGCCAAGACAAAAGAAGGGGGCTCAAGAGAGGTAGAATGAAGCAAAAGGTGGGAATCAAGAGGGGGAGAGAGTCAAAAGGGGAGAATCAAGAGTCAAGAGGTGGTGTGTGTGTCTGTGTGTGTGTATATATATATATAATATTTCAAGTACTCACCAATACAAATTATTTTTGCGGTCATTTGCCAGTTTTCCAAGTACCTAAAACATGTAGGTACTTAGAAAACTGGCAAATGACCGCAAAAAAAAAGGTATCGGTAATTGGTATCGGTGAGTACTTGAAAAAAGTATCGGTACTCGTACTTGGTCTTAAAAAATCGGTATCGGTGCATCTCGACAATTACCTGTGCTATGAAAAAATGCTGGCAAAAAACAAAACAAAACATGTAAGCGATAAATTTTGTGGTGTTTTTTCCATTTGAAAATAAAAAAAAATGCTGGAAGAAGCGATTCAAATACATGCATTAGCCCTAAGGTCCGTTAACCCTTTGAGTGCCAGAGGGGTACAGAATGCATTGCATTGCAATGCATTCTGTACCCCTCTGGCACTCAAAGGGTTATGATACCCACTTTACCATGGAAAATTCTGCACCCATTGTTTTGGGGAGCAGAGTCCCTTATCAGATCTAAAAAGTATTGATGCATGAATTGAAAGTCCCCAGTGGATGAGCCCTAAGCACCATATCAATACATCCAAAGCACTTCAAAACTGTGTCCAGTGTTAGTAGAATTAATCCCTATGAGTGCCAGTGGGGTTAATCCGATTAAGTTACAAAAGCAACAGCCCCTGAAAACACTTATTATTAATTCTGATGTCTTCAGCACCCTGGTCAGCTACTACCATCTTCTTCTATATTCTTTCTTCTCTCTTCTTTCTCTCCATTCCATCATTACTGTGAAAAAGAAAAAAAAAGTCCAAACATAAAACACTGACATCTGTGCAGCTTTAACCCCTTGAGCGTCAGAGGGGTACTCAACGCATTGCTCTCTGATACTCAAAGGGTTAAACAAGGCACAGATGTCAGATAGAGAATGCCAACATAATCAATGAATTGCCCTATAAATCCAGTTAAAATCCAAATATGTGATCCCATAAAAAGTTAACTGAATTGGCACAAAAATATTGAAATCCATATGGCACCATTGTTTTCTCTGCCGTTGTCGGAGGCGGCGGTGGAGAAAGGGCAAATCAGCAGACCTCCCCCCTTTAGTAACTGACCGTTCCACTGTGAAGGAATTTTGAACAGTGACTGCCTTTATATATGGGCAGTCTCTTTTCAAAAGGACTCACAGCCATTGGCTGGGATGTGTGCTTAAGCACCTCTCAGCCAAACAGCTTTGAGCATGGGAATGACAGAACCTGCTACAAGCTGATTGGCTGGGAGATGCGGAAGCCCAAACCCCAGTCAATGCCTGTGAGTCCTTTTGAACAGAAACTACCCATATATAAAGATAGTCTCTGTTCAAAATTCCCTCACAGTGGAATGGGTATCGGTCCGTCAGGTATTAAAGGGGGTGTCTATCGATTTGCCCTTTCTCCGTCGCCACTGACAGCGGCAGAAAAAACGATGGGGCCATATGGATTTCAATATTTTTAGCCCACTTCAGTTATGAGACCACATATTTGGATTTTAACAGGATTTATGGGGCAATTCATTGATTATGTTGTAATTCTCTATCTACCTAACCCTGACATCTGTGCCTTGTTTAACATTTTGGGTGCCAGAGAGGTACACTCTGCAAAGCGTTGCGTACCCCCACAGGCACTCAAGGGGTTAAACTATGCACAGATGTCAGGGTTATGTTTGGACACACATCATTTAATATAACTTCTTTGTTTTTTCATAGGAATGACAGAACGGAGAGAAAGAAGAGACAGAAGATGATCTGAGAAATAAGAAGAAGAAAGATAGAAGATGACAGGAAGTGTAACACAGCTTTTCTCCTTTGATCTTTTATTATACACGCTATTTAGAGTGAGTTTTGGAAACTTATCTCACAAAAAGGATGTTCATTGTGCTTTCAACAGATAGAACAATTGAATACCGGCTTAGACATTTTTTCTGTCGGCCGTAGACAATTTAGCCATACCGGCTGTTTTATCACACAAAACTGAATTGAGGCCTTAATCTTTTGAATGCTAGAGATGTGTAAAATGACCTGTGCAGTAATTTGTGGAATGTTTGTTTCTTTGGGACAGCTGGTTTGAGCAACATTATTCTACTTTTACCTTATTACATATGCCCCTATCTACACAAAAATTGTAAGTAAGAACAATAGGATCTGTAGAAGATACTATGACATTTTGGCTTGATTGTGTCTCTCAACAATAAAAATCATTGTGTGGTCTCCGTGGTGAGTGACTACAATATTAGATACAACTCCATTGTTTCTATTGAGAGAAATCCATCACACAACTTTGTCTCCCAATTCTGCTGAAAGATCAAAAGAGGCAATGCAGGGGACCAAGTGAACTCTCCTGCTTCCATTCTAAACAGAGCCAGGTAGGAGTGGGTGGGATCGAGAAGCCCTCTTACATCAATGACAGCAGGACGGACCGCGGACATCTTGCCATAGTGACGTCCATGTGCCTGCACTGTCATTCCCAGCTGGGTCTAGGAGGAGTTGCTAGGAGCAGTTCGGCTCCAAAAGGGACTGACAGCGCAGGCTGCTGTTAGTCCGGGAAGAACAGTGAATTCTCTTTAATCTGGTAATAATTCTGGCAAGTAGCGCTACTGAGCAGCTAGTCACCAGATGGGCAATTATGTGGGGCAATATTCTTATTGGGTGGAAGTTCCGCTTTTATTATTGGAGGGCGACTTTTTACAATGTGAAAGTTCTGCTTTAATAGAGGTCAGTGGTGATACTACTTGTGATCCTACTTTCCCTTTGTTCACATGCTTCTTACACAGACAGCATTCAAAGAAAAGTGGTGCAAATCTGGAGAAGCAAACAAATTGCACCATATGTTAAAATGAAAATTCTGCAAATTAAAATCATTTCAAAGAGGATTTTAACCCCTTGAATGCTGAAGGTAACTTCAGCACATTGCTTAGCAATTCTGAGAGCTAGCATTCAAAAGGTTAAAAGCATTTGAATCAATAGGAATATTTACATCCCCCTACAGCACAGTTGGTTTCCTTTAGAATGTCCTCCTCTTTAGCTTGATGAATAAGGGCCCTTTATTTGAAACATTTGTCCCTTCCATTATTGGCTTCTGGCCTGGACGACTGCCATTGTCTTATCATTATGGACTAATATTTCCTCTGCTCCATCACTTCTAAGCAGTGCATCAGTGATGGACCAGGGGTGTAGCGCAAGTGGAATCTAATTTACAGAGATGAGAGAACAACAGATGTGCACTAATCCCATTTTCTAGCTCAACAGGATTGTCACGTCTACCTTTGAAAACACTGAACATTATTATTTGATACTTCCTTAAGGAGAAAGCAAAGCCAGACACTTAGTTAATTGTAACATAACATTTTTCTCTTCATAAAAATTCAGTTAGACCACAGAAGCCTAAGTATATAATGTATATTATCACTGATAACATGAAACAATAACGATTTGCATTAAAAGGTTTGTAATAGTTGTCTCGATGATCACTGTTAAGCATGTGTGAACCTCATTTTATTTGTTTCTGTAAATCTCAAAAGGTGATTATCTAGTCACCATTCAAATGAAACATAAAATAATTCCTATCAGTGTGATTTATAAGAAGGGTCAAGGCTTGTATAAATTAATTTACATATTTTAATGGCATTGTGCTAAACAGAACAGTATAGAAAATCAAAAATCAGCAACTTACTTGACAATCTATTATTTTAACATAAATGATTATATAGATTAACTGTTATGTCTGGAGAACCTATTTTAATCGGTATTGTAATGAATCACAGAGTGTTGGTAGTCTGATAACGGAGAGAGATACAGAGTTGGGACTGTTTAAAAGACACACCTAATTAAAATAAATTCACCTTTTCAGAGTAAACCTTTATAATAGTCAAACAATTTCCTCATCACATATAGCTAGCAAAGCATATTAAATACTCAGACACACTGGCTTGGCAGTGCCAGCCATTCTGTATGCATGCCACACCTTGTTTGGACAATACAAAGTACAGTAAGATCAGCCTGGGGTTTTACAAACATCAACAAAAAGAAACACTCATCTGAGTAATAATATTGTTGACCACTGTATTAAGAAGTTACAAGGATAAGGCATTATATGTTTTATCCACTTTAGAGCAGACAATGACATTGCATTGCACTGAAATAGTAAGCGCTCAGGAAAATCCACTATGACAGATGTATCAAGACAAAAGTTTATTAAATGTAAAGCAAAACTACTGAATATTATTGATCAGATAAGAAGGTCCATAGCATTACTCCCTGTCCTCAAGAGTGGTTTGTAGCACAATGCTTTTCATGTACCAGTGAAAAGGTAAAAAAGCATGCACCTGTAGAGATGCTTCTTAAATTGGAATTTACCTCTTTCCTTCTGCTGGGTGCACCAGGTCTGGTGATTAAAGCAGTTTCTTCAAACACAACAGCAACATCTTCCACAAAAGCAGCATCTGGCATGCTATTGTCTGCATCCAGCTCAATCACCTGCAGCCCCAGTTTATCTTTTAACACCCTCACATACAGCTCAAGCTCTCTCTGTGCTCGGGCAAGATCCACCTCTCCACCTTCTTTCATCCTCAGAGCATTCTGGCTGAAAGATTCAGGGATGGCACGCACAATAGCATGTGTGCATTTGCCTAAGCTAGACACAGTTTGCTCAGCCATGGAAACAAATAAGTATCGCAGTGGTTGGTTTGACAAGATGTGCAGTGCTATGACAAGATCAATGACCACCAGAGTAAATAAAAACCTAGTAAAAGACAGCAGAAAGGCACCAAGAACACATTCTCAGCTAGAATGTAAACTGGTTTCTAAAACAAAGATGTAATGCAGTTTGCAATTGGTCACTTATCACTGGCACCTGATTGGACACTGCAAAATCCTGACAGCTCAGTATTAGAACTGCATTTTTCAGTAGCTGCTGTCCCTTCATAATAGAGTAGAAATTAATTTGTATAAAACATTGCCATTCACTGATTAAACATTTCTCCAATACCAGACTTATTTGAACAATCTTATTTTTGTTCTCCTTACAGGATTTGAAGCTCTATACAATTGCATATCAGAACCAAACGAGTTAAAATTAGATAAAATCAGTCCTTTCAAGGCAATTACCTAATTTACAAAAGCTAGATGTAGTCACTATGCATCAACGCCCAGATATTGAATTAAGCAACAAAAGGTTCCAGCTTTATACGGAACAATAAAATTGCCAACAATACACTCTTTCATACAAGTCAAATGTATTTAACCTCACAAACTTAAAACTATATAATGTAACCAGTTATATTACTTATAAAAAAAAAAACTGGATAAGTCATGCAAAGCTTTACACAAACTTGTATGGAGGGCAAAGAGTTAGCCCATATATTAACTCTTTAAGGACTAGATGGGTGGACAAAGTATTGTGGAGTAATAAGTTGCCCACCCCCTCTTATCCTTAAAGGGTTATTAGTATATCAAGCATCCTACAGGTCCCTAAGCATGGTATCCCACTGAACCGCGAATCCAAGCCATTAACCCTTTCAGTGCCAGAGGGGTACGCAACACATTGAGTACCCCTCTGGCACTGAAAGGGTTAATATACCTAAAACAAAGCTAGACTTTTTAGGTAATCTAGAATTTAAAGTGATAGCAATGTCTATTTAAAATTAGTCCAAACTTCAATAAGTATAACGGACATACCTTTCTTTATTGAAGTTTGTCCCTCACGATCTGATCTTAGATTCCGTGGGAGGCGGCCAGGAAGGGGCGGGCGGTGGATCTTCAGTGCTTATAACATTTGAACTACAAAGAAGTAAGCGCCTAGACATAGCGCAATCTGTTCCTTTTAATATATAGAAGACTTGGACAGCTAAATTTAAATAGACATTACAATCACTTTAAACATGGAAAACCAGATTCCCAATGCCTCATATACTGGCCTAGAAAAGCGTTTCTCATCTTCAGTCCTCAAATAAACCTAATAGTGAAGTTTTTTTAGATTTCCCTGCCTCAGCACAGGTGTGTAATTACTGCATGCTTCATTCTGATTAGTATACCTGTGCTCAAGTAGGAAATACCAAAATACTGTACTGTTAGGGGTGATTAACCCCTTAAGGAGCAATGCAGGGCCGGCACCACCTATAGGAGAGGTAGACGCCGGCCGAAGGCGCACATTCTCTGGGGGCTGGCCCCCCCCTCACCACTTACTGCCCCCCTCACACCACTCACCACTTACTGCCCAAGACAGTGGCATAGCAGGGGTAGCCCAGAAAATGCTAGCCTGCCCGACTATGACAGTAGAGACACGCAGCTAGGCAGAGTAGCGACACGCAGCTAGGCAGACACAGTGCATACCTGGTGTTTCTTCATTGGTCTGGATGTCACTTTTAAAACCTGCACTGTCTTCAGAACAAGTTTTATAGTGGCACCCAGAAAGATGAAGAAACCCCCAGCATCAAGTCTGCGTCGCTGCGTATCACATGGTCCCGGTTACTCTCAATGTGGGCAGTGGGGGGAAAAGAGACTGGAGACATCATTGAGGAGTTGGACTCAATGAGGAAAATGAGGAAAGGGGGGCATCAAGAGGGGGGAAAGTCAAAAGAAGGTCAGTCAAGACTAGAGGGGGATAAAATCAAAAGGGGGGAGAGAGTCAAAATGGGGGGTCAAGAGGGGATAAAGAGTCAAACGGGGGGATCAAGAGTTTCAAGGGGGAAGAGAGTCAAATAGGGAATCAACAGTCAAGAGGGGGATCAAGATACAGACGGGGAAGAGAATCAAAGGGGGAGAAAGAGTCAAGGGGGGGAGTCAAACACACTAACACACTGATACACAAAGATAAGCAGACACACTAATACACATGCAGACAGGCATACATATTGCCACACTGATACACATATAGAGAACATACACTCTGACATAATGATAAACAAATAGAGAAGCACACACACACATACTTACACACTGATATCCTTACAGAGACTCACACACACACTGACACACTGAGACACATACGGGGGCACGGTGTAAAGGGGTAGGACACAAGGGGCGGAGCTAAGGGGCTGCAAAATTAGGTTTTGCCTAGGATGGCAAAAATCCTTGCACCAGCCCTGGACCAATGCTATGCCAAGACCAGTACGGCTTTCCTGCACTTAAGGACCAGTGACGGTCCAGGCACGTCACTGAATTCGGAGGTCCCCACACAGCTGCATGCCGCTAGGGGATCCCTGAAACAAATGCAAAAAAAAAACATAATCCTTAAAGCGGCTCTTCACCGCTATACAAGTTTGTCTAAAAGGTTAGTTTATATAGCAACTAGCTGGAATACTGTTTTCATTTTTTTTTTTTTTTTATTGTTATTTTGCCAAAATTAAACATGTAAAGATTATCCTGCACCTGCCTTCTGGACAGACTGTAGTTACCAGCTCTGATGAAGGAGGATTTCCGCATGTAAGCTGGAGCGGTCTCATTTGCCATAGAGTGCTCCAGATTACATGCTGAAATCCTCCTTCTTCTTCGGAGGCTGGATCGAGGGAGGGGAGCAGTGCAGAGCAGTACCCGCAGTCTGTCCAGAAGGCAGGCGCAGGATAATCTTTACACGTTTAATTTCGGCCAAATAACAATTTTTAAAAAGAAAAGAAAACAGTATTCCAGCTAGTCCATATATAAACAAACTTTTTAGACAAACTTGTGTTGGGGTGATAGATCTCCTTTAACTGCCTGCAGCACCGCACAGTTAAAGACCATGGTTCAGAAACTGACCTATAATACTATTATGGGAAACATGCTTGATTCTCTCACCAAATATAGCAAATAATTGTATCTAATATAAAAAAAAATCATCGTCCCTATCAGCTATCTGTACACCTACACATAAATCAACCACTATGTTCACATATTGTAACTCCTCATTAAAGATCAACTGGAAAACAAACAAAACTAAAATAGACCCCCACATAATACAACTAACCACACTGAATCTGATGTACGAAGAAGAACTGGAGCAGTTATGGTGCAGACCAACTGCACCACAGGGAACAAATAAAAATGTAAATGGGACTTTTAATACCTTGAATACTAAAGAGGTCTCCAACGCATTGCTAAGCATTGGATACCTCTGCTGAATTTGAGGGGTTAAAATCCTCACTGAATCCAATGGGAATTGAGAATTTTCATTTGTACCCTGTGGTGCACTAGGTTCGCTGCAGAAGCTTCAATTCTTCTCACTACAAATGACCTCTAAGGTAGTATACACCAGAAGGGCAACAGGAGGTTGAACTGGTATAAACACGAGGGATCTTGGTTTCTAGAGCACTGGGTTTTCTGTTCCCCCAAAGGCAATCTTTCTAGTACATATGGATTTCACCTTAGTGGAAAGGGTGCTACTGTGAGATGGTTTAGGATGGTTTGAGGGTTGGTGGACACCTTAAGCTTGGATGAAAACAAGACAGGATGGAGTAGGCAGCGTAGATGAGGAAATACATTAAAGAAGAGGCATGTAGTGAAGGGGGACTAATAGACAAGTGCCTATATTAACCCCTTAACCCTCTGAGTGCCAGAGGGGTAAGCAATGACTTGCAAGACAATGCACTGCGTATCCCTCTGCTAGTCAAAGGGTTAACGACTACCTGATCCGATGTATGGATGGCTGTTAAAGACCACAGAGCCACCCCAGAATTCTATGACGTGCCAGGATAGTCACTAGTACTTAACGTCCAGGACTGGCTTGACGATCTTAGCACATCATGAGGGGTTAAAGCCTTATGAAAAGCAAATAAATATTTCAAAGAATGTACTTCTTCACAATGGCAGTAACATAAAATATATGCATATAAATGCTCATAGTCTGGCTGGTAAAATGGGGGAACTGTAACTGACTGCAATTAACAAACAGCAGTATGATCTAATTGAATTTACAGTCATGTGCATAACACCAATCTAGAGGGTTACTCACATTTTAGGAGGGATAGGCTTGATAAAAGAGGTGGGCTATGCCTATATGTAAAACATGAATGAATTCAGAAAGACTGCTGCACACACTTACCTTGATTAGATGGGTGCTCAAAACTTCATAAGGGTAAATCACTGTGTTAAAGAGTAAGTCGGGCACGCCTGTTTAAAAGCGTTTATATTTTATTGCAGCTCATTTAAAAATGCCGGTTCCAGTGTTTATTTTGCCCTTTCTCCTTACCAAAGCAGGTATGTAAAATCCGCTGTTTCAAACAGTAAAGCGTTGCCATGTCTCTTTCTCTGTGCATGAGAGGCAGCTCTCTTTCCAGGATAGTCTGTCACTCAAATTTGTAGCCTCCTCACCTTTCTTGCTGGAAGCTGATCATGCTCACTTGAGAAGAGGAGCATGTGTTCTATGCTAAACAGTGGGGCGAACTTCAGGGAGTGACACAAGCTCCGAGGAGGATGGCTCCACTAGTCTGATCAGCAAGCATATCGCCGGTAGCTGTGAAGAGGAGACGTCACAGGCTACAACAGACCACGAATAACTATATTTATACAGATTTTTGAAGAAAAAAAAGGCAAGATTATTGATCATGCCAATCATAGCAACACTAGGACAAAGTTTTTATAAGGTGAAAGATCCCCTTTAAAACCTAGTTTAAGGGAAGAGATAGGGACAAATGAAAATGTAGAGGCCTTGTGGTTTGAAATACACACAGACAATACATAATAAAAAGATGTTAATCAGCATTTGCTAGAAGCCACATAATTTTTGAGAGTTTAAAGAAGCCCAACTGTTACTGCAAATGGAAAAGGCTTCTCAGTCAAGAAATGTAATTATAATGGCAGCTTTCAACTACCCTGAAACCTACTGGAGAAAGTACTTTCAGAAAAACAAAAGGGAACATTTTTAAAATGTAAAAGTATATTCGATTGCAATTTCATGTCCCAACTAGTAGAGGTAGAAACATAGAATTTGACAGCAGATAACAACCATTTGGCCTATCTAGCCTACCCATTTTTCCTACTGTAAAAACTTCAAACTTATTTGGTCCTTGGTCTTGTCTTATGTTTAGACTAGCCTTATGCCCATCACTCGCATGCTTAAATTCCATAACTGTTTTAACCTCTACCACTCCTACTAGTAGGCAATACTTTTTATACAGCACCATTCTGATGTTGCCCTTTTGAAGGTCACCAGGTAGAAGGCGATATTCTAATAGGACACCCTGGAACTATCACCTACATTCAAACTTTTCTAGTGAGTTATAATCGGGCACTTCCGCATTCTGTGGGACTGCCCGATTTTGATGGGCTAATATCTGTACTTGTACACAATTTTTTTTTAAATAAACCCAGCTCTACTCTAAGGTTAACTATTAAAACTCACTAGAAAAGTCTGAATGTAGGTGATAGTTCCGCTTTATATGCAAAGGGCTTCAATTTTTTTTGCCTTCCTCTGCATCAACAAGGGTTGTTTTGCATGGGCTGAACTTGATGGATGCATGTCTTTTTTTATCCTCATCAACTAAGTTACATCAGATTTCACTCTTAAAAATTAATCCTTTCTGTCAACACAAGGACATCAGACCTACCGTACCTCTCGGTTAAAACTATACTCTCAAATGCTGCACAAAGACTACAAAGTTGTACAGCTTCATATTTCCTCAAACTATCAACATTTAATAAATAGAGCCTACATAAACACAATTGGGCTAAACCAAACTGACAACTGCAGGGAAACAACTAGACCTTGCTGTGCCCCGATACAAAATCTAAAGTTTGGGGGCACACACATACATTGACTGAACACAGTACAAATGTCAATACGGTGATAAATAGGTTCTGAACCATTATCTTACCGTTTGTCATGTATGAACAATATTTAAACGTCTAGTCATTGAGCATACTTGAATCATTTGAACCAAACAGAAGTTTATAGCACCAAGGCATATTTACTAACACATAGACACTTATCCTTTGTAATGTGATGCAGTTATTGGACTAGGCAGGAACCAACTAATGCTGGGGAGAAAGGTGTTGAAATTATCCATATGTAATAGCTTTTCCTCCTTGCTGACATTTTGGCAGTGGCAGGAAGGAGCAGAGTGGATACATTAGTCAAAGTAATTGGCAACTGTACATTCTTGTATTAGTAGCTGATTGTGTAGTCTGTAGGCTAAACCCAACCCTGTTCTGAATAGGCAAACTGCAGATAGGATTGAGTTTACAGCACAACCGGTATAATCAACTCATAATACATTTCCAGAATCCAAGAGGTTGACTGGATGGGTTTAAGAGATATTAAGAACTTCTGCTGCAGTGTCAGTAAAAAACAACCTCCTTGCTTGTGAAGTAAAGGTAGTCCAGTAAATGCAATAAGAAAGGAAATTCTATGATCTAGAAATTTTCCCTTTTAAGACTGTAGACAGGTTAATAATGTATTTCAGAGGAAATCAAATCTACATTCTCGAAAATAAAGAGCTATATATGTCAGCAAGCCAACATAAAAGAAGGATGACAAAGTCAATACCAAGTGGCAATTAAAATGTGATGTAAAATAAGCTCAGGTTAATGAATAAGCAATAAGAATTTAGAAGACATTATTCATTTGAAATAGCTAAACAAAGAGGTTGGTGTACTAATAAGAACTTGATCAATGATTGGGCAAACCAACTTCACCACAGTAGACGAATGCAAAATAACACTGATACAAAGGGGTCTCCAATGCACAAAACAGCAATTTGATGGTGACCTCAACAGCATTAAGTGGTTTTAAAAACCCCATTTAAATTAAAAGACCAACAGAAGGGTTAGTGTCACCAATAACTGAACATATACTCACATGGAGGATAACCTGGTGAAGAAATTCTCATTCATTAGCATATAGCAACCGGGGAACTCCAGCTCGCCCCTGATCGAGTATCCAAGGACAATATGATTAATTAGAATAGTGATATAAAAAAAAAAGATGAATTTATTAAAAATACAAAATAGTAATGAGACTATATATCTATAAACAGACGTCTGGGATGTATAAATTGTTATCAACGAGTTTCTAGGTTATATCAACTTTTTTCCTCGGGATATTGACATTATCAATATATATCATACAAAGAAAACCGCCGAACAAACCTCGGCTTTATAAAAAAAGCCAATTCAAATCACAAACACCATCAACCAATGAGTTCAAAATAAAATAAACCAATCATCACACTCAAAAAATCAAGTATTTATTACACTAATACGCATCTCCTATGGATGAACCACAAGAACCATTTGTTACATGAAAGAGCTACAACATCAGCAACAGACCAACAGCGTACTTATATTGCTAAAAGGAGCTGGTCACACGTATAAAATGGACCAAGCAATGGTGCTTGCACATAAAAGAAAACACATCACAGCAAAATGTTTTAAAAGACCAATCGCATAACTAAATAATATACTCATAATAAAAAGGGGAAGTTTGTTCAGATGTCCCCCTAGGGGGCTGTGCAGATATAGACATTGCCCCAAGTGCATTGTGGCAGAGGAAACAGCCCTGCATGTGTTTTGGCAATGCCCATTTGCACAGGCTTTGTTAGAAGCCTTGAAACTTGAACTCAGAGACAATGTTCACAGGAAGCACCTGTCTTACCATTCGGTACTACATGGACTATTTCCAGGCACGCACACATTGGACGCTATACAGGAAGCCTGGCACATCACGTGTTGTGTAAAAGACGCTTTATGGTTTGCCAGAGATCGCCTGGTGCTGAGGAGAAAACACGTGTCAATCCAGGACAGCAGAAGGCTGGTTAGCAGCCTCCTCAGAAACTATTCCATCATTGACAGTCCGGAAGAGGAGGAAGATTAAATCTCCCTCCCATGGCCCACTCTCACGTCAGCCATTACACTGCTACCCCTACCCCCACCCAACTGCCCTAAGCCCCAGCCCCACCACCGCCATCCCCCAGGCTTTATCTTGATGTACCAATAAACTTATAAACCATGTAAAAGTGCTATACTGGAAAATGTAAAATGAATGCCTGCACTGTTGACGTATAAAGAAATGTATGTAACATGATTTGAATATGCAAATAAAGATTATTTTCAATCCCGGCTCTACTCTAGCTATTCTATTCTTTTAGTAGGTCTCTATGGGCTGTATTCATCCAGCTAAAAAGGCACAATTCTGGAACAAACCAGCTCCGCCAAAGTTGCATAAAAATTATCCAAATTCGCAAATTACTTAAATGGGGCTTTTAGCCCCTTGAATGCTACAGAGGTCTCCAGTGCACTGCAAAAGAATACATTTTATACCTCTCTGCCATCAAAAGGTTAAAAAAACCCATTGAAAACAATCATGAGTTCATTGTTCCCCTATGGTGTTGCTGGTTTGCTTCATAACTGCATATTTTAGCTTAAAGGGATAGTAATACCTAAAATGCAAAAAAAAATATGTTGTAGGGTTTATCCCCCTGAGTAAAACAAGAGTACTCCCACTGCTGAAAGATGTTTCATTCAAAAGTTATTAATTTTCAAAGTTGAATTTTTTAGGTGCAATATCACAGTGGCCTGAAATTTTACAGTGGCGCTGTTGCTACACCATCCTATGGAGATTTATGGTCCTGAGACCAGAGCTGTCCATAGGATCGTGTAGCAACAGCGCCACTGTACAATTTCAGGCCACTGTGATATTGCACCTAAAAAATTCAACTTTGAAAATTAATAACTTTTGAATGAAACATCTTTCAGCAGTGGGAGTACTCTTGTTTTACTCAGGGGGATAAACCCTACAACATATTTTTTTTTACATTTTAGGTATTACTATCCCTTTAAGACTCTATGACTCTCTAATTCTGCACAAGGAAAATTAAGTGACACTGAGAAGGGTAGTCCACAAAGGCCTCTTGAAAAGAACCCATTATTTGCTACCCTTTCCACTTTTGTCCAAGAGTCACCTATTTTCCTATCTTCAGGCCGCAGCCTGGTAATCTTCTTCTCCCTAAGAGTTTTAATATATACCTTTATTTCTAGTCCAACCTGCAACATGACAACTCAGGGATCTTACACTATCAAGGGGAAGCCCTGGTAGAGACACCTATGCTACCCTAGAAATACCATTAAATATTGATTCAGCCACACATACTGATAAAGTAATTGTCATATGAAAGATAAAATAATTTAACCCCTAGAGTGCCAGGTGGGTACAATGTACGAGTGAGCACAGCTGTACCTGCTGTGCCACGCTCGTACATTTGACAGCTAAAATGCGGTCACTGCTTAAGCCGGTATAACCGGCTGGCAGTGGCCGCATTTCAGCTGAAATGCAGCCTGGCGCTCTTGGGAGGACATGAGGATTACTCCGCCGATCGCGCTGGGAGATCAATATCGCCAAGATCTCGCTGGGAGATCAATTACTTGGGGGACACCAGGAGGGGTCCTGATGTCCCCCACGAGGTCTGAAAAGATTAAAATAAAAAATAAATTTAAAAAAAATCCTTAGTAACCCTGTGAGTGCCGCAGGGGTCCCCAGCACATTGCTTTGCAATGTGCTGGAGACCCTTGTAGCACTCACAGGGTCTTTTCTTTGGGGTTTTTTTTTTTGAAAGACCTCATTGGGGGGATCAGGGGGGATCCTGATGCCCCTCAATGAGGTCTATTATTAAAAAAAAAAAAAAAAAAAAAAAAAAAAAATTTAACCCTGTGTGTGCCACGGGGGGGGGGGGGGTCCAATGCACCCCCCCCTCCTGTGGCACACACAGGGCTTCTATCATTACTTTGTTACTAGAGATTGTTGGGGGGCCATCAGGATTGGTCCTGATGGCCCCCCAACAAGCTCTGATTACAAAGTAATAATTAAAAAAAAAATTAACCCTCTGAGTGCCAGAAGGGTCCAATGCATTGCTTTGCAATGCGCTGGAAACCCCTTTGGCACTCACAGGGACATTTATTTTGATTCCTTTTTTTTTTTTTTTTTAAGACCTCATTGGGGGGAATCAGAGGGGTCCTGATACCCACCAATGAGGTCCATAATAAAAAAAAGTAAAGAAAAAAAAATTAACCCTGTGTGTGCCACAAGGGGGGCCAATGCAGCCCCCCTTCTGTGGCGCACACACAGGGCATTTATCATTACTTCGTTATCAGAGATTGTTGGGGGGCCATCATGATTGGTCCTGATGGCCCCCCAACAAGCTCTGATTACCAAGTAATGATAAAAAAAAAATTAACCCTCTGAGTGCCAGAAGGGTCCAATGCATTGCTTTGCAATGCGCTGGAGACCCCTTTGGCACTCACAGGGACATTTATTTTGATTCCTTTTTTTTTAAGACCTCATTGGGGGGAATCAAAGGGGTCCTGATACCCACCAATGAGGTCCATAATAAAAAAAAGTAAAGAAAAAAAAAATTAACCCTGTGTGTGCCTCAAGGGGGGCCAATGCAGCCCCCCTTCTGCGGCGCACACACAGGGCATTTATCATTACTTCGTTATCAGAGATTGTTGGGGGGCCTTCATGATTGGTCCTGATGGCCCCCCAACAAGCTCTGATTACCAAGTAATGATAAAAAAAAAAAATTAACCCTCTGAGTGCCACAAGGATCCAATGCATTGCTTTGCAATGCGCTGGAGACCCCTGTGGCACTCTCAGGGTCCCCTGTTTGTGGACATATATATATTTTTTTTTACTAAGACCTCATTGGGGAGGGATCAGGGGGTCCTTATGCCCCTCAATGAGGTATATAATAAAATAATAAATTAAAACACAAATTAACCCTGTGTGTGCCACTAGGAGGGGAGTTCAATGCCGACCCCCTTCCTGTGGCACACACAGGACTTTTTATCAACACTGGTAGTCACAGATCTCCCATACACACTATCAAACACTGCCCCACCATCCTTGCTCCTCTGCTCATACCCACACACACTGCCTAATCCCTCACCCTCCCACATACTTTGTTACACTTGTAGTCACAGGTCCGCACGTACACCGGCTGACGCCCTAGCTTCTTTCATCTGTTAGCCATAAAATCACACATACACTGTTTGCTTTACCATTTCTGTTTCACTGGTAGCTACGCTCCTGTAGCGTAAATTGGTATGTCAACCCACAGCAGTGGGGTACCATTTTTCTTAGGCTGGCAAGAAGTCCTCCTAGGAAATCCCACGCCATTGAACCATTTTAGTATCTTTGAAGTGACTGATGTGTAAAACAAATTTTTTTTTTTCCTGTAGCACCACATTCTGGAAATAGTTGTGCCAACTAACTTAGGGGTAAAAAGGCAAGTGACCCCTCATTAGATGCGGCAGGTTGTCTTCTTTCCAAAATGGTATGGTTTATCTACCTTTTCTTCATTTCTGAAGGTGTTATAGTCATTTTCGTACAGGCAAGTCAGGTTTGAGAAAATGTTAGAAACATCAGAGGTTGTAGTAGGTGTAGTTTTCTACTTCTAGCACCCCATAAGGTAGTTAAACTCATACCAATGGGGTGTCATTTGACTCTTAAGAGCACTAGCAAACAAATGCAGTTGAAAATTCCATGGTTTTCACAGCGCTCCATACATTTGAAGGGGCAGAAATGTAAAAAAATGCAATTTTTTTCCTATATCGCCTCCTTCTGGAAACATTTATGAACACCAGTATTGGGGTAAGAAGGAAAGTGACCCCTCATTAGATGCGGCAGGTTGTTTTCTTTCCAAAATGGTATGGTTTATCTACCTTTTCTTCAATTCTGAATGTGTTATAGCCATTTTTGTACAGGCAAGTCACATTTGAGAAAATGTTAGAAACATCAGAGGTTGTAGTAGGTGTAGTTTTCTACTTCTAGCACCCCCTAAGGTAGGTCAACTCATATCAATGGGGTGTCGTTTGACTCCTAAGAGCACTAGCTAATGAATGCAGTTGAAAATTCCATGGTTTTTACAAAGTTCCATACATTTGAAGGGGCAGAAATGTAAGAAAATGCCCTTTTTTTCACTAGCGCCACCTCCTGGAAGCATTTGTGCATACCAGCCTTTGGGTAAGAAGGCACGTGACCCCTCATTAGATGCGGAAGGATGTTTTCTTTCCAAAATGGCATTGTTTCTCTACCTTTTCTGCATATCTATTATGGTTATAACCATTTTAGTGCAAGCAGATAATTTCAAAAACAAAAGTGTCAGGTTTACGTACGTGTTCCTAGCACCCACATATTGTATGTTAACCACACAAATAGGCTACCATTTTTCTCATGTTGGTAGCAGGTACTGAATACAGCAGGAAATGTTATGGTTTTCAAAGATTTTAGTATCTTTGAAGTGGTGGAAATGTAAAAAAACATGTATTTATTCCCATAGCGCCACCTTTTGGAAATATTTGTGCACTTCAGCCCAGGGGGTAGAAAGGCAAGTGACCCCTCAATTGATGCGGGAGAATGTCTACTTTCCAAAATGGTATACCTTTTATACCTTTCCTTCATGTCTCTAACAGTTATGGACATTTTAGTACAAGCCGCCATTTTCGAAGAAGCAAACAGGTAGGTGTAGTGATGTGCTTCTGGCACCCCTAAGGTAGGTCGACTCATTCCAGTGGGGTGTCATTTTTCTCCTAAGAGCACTAGCTAATGAATACAGTTGGAAATGCCATGGTTTTCACAAATTTCAGTACATTTGAAGGGGCAGAAATGTAAGAAAATGCCTTTTTTTTTCATTAGCGCCACCTTCTGGAGGCATTTGTGCACTCCAGGCTTGGGGTAACAAGGCAAGTAACCCATCATTAGATGCGGCAGGGTGTCTTCTTTTCAAAATGGTATGGTTTGTGTACCCTTTCTTCACTTCTGTAGTTGTTATAACCATTTGGGTACAGACAAGTAATGTTTGAGAAAATGTTAGAAACATTTCAGGTTGTAGTAGGTGTCGTTTTGCACTTCTAGCGCCCCCTGAGGTAGTTGAACTCATACCAATGGGGTGTCATTTTTCTCCTAAGAGCGCTAGATAATGAATACAGTTGGAAATGCCATTGTTTGCACAAATTTCAGTACATTTGAAGGGGCAGAAATGTAAGAAAATGCCTTTTTTTTTCATTAGCGCCACCTTCTGGAGGCATTTGTGCACTCCAGGCTTGGGGTAACAAAGCAAGTCACCCATCAATAGATGCGTCAGGGTGTCTTCTTTTCAAAATGGTATGGTTTGTGTACCATTTCTTTACTTCTGTAGTTATTATAACCATTTGTGTACAGACAAGTAACGTTTGAGAAAATGTTAGAAAAATTTGAGGTTGTAGTAGGTGTCGTTTTACACTTCTAGCGCCCCCTGAGGTAGTTGAACTCATACCAATGGGGTGTCATTTTTCTCCTAAGAGCGCTAGCTAATGAATACAGTTGGAAATTCCATGGTTTTCACAAATTTCTGTACATTTGAATGGCAGAAATGTAAGAAAATGCCTTTTTTTCCATTAGCACCACCTTCTGGAGGCATTTGTGCACTCCAGGCTTGAGGTAACAAGGCAAGTCACCCATCATTAGATGCGGCAGGGTGTCTTCTTTTCAAAATGGTATGGTTTGTGTACCCTTTCTTCACTTCTGTAGTTGTTATAACCATTTGTGTACAGACAAGTAATGTTTGAGAAAATGTTAGAAAAATTTGAGGTTGTAGTAGGTGTCATTTTGCACTTCTAACGCCCCCTGAGGTAGTTAAACTCATACCAATGGGGTGTCATTTTTCTCCTAAGAGCACTAGCTAATGAATACAGTTGGAAATGCCATGGTTTTCACAAATTTCAGTACATTTGAAGGGGCAGAAATGTAAGAAAATGCCTTTTTTTTCATTAGCGCCATCTTCTGGAGGCATTTGTGCACACCAGGTTTGGGGTAAGAAGGCAAGTTACCCCTCATTAGATGCGGCAGGTTGTCTACTTTTCAGAAATATATAGTTTTATATAGTTATTCCACTGTTTTAGGGTAGTTTTACCACAAAAACCCTAGAATGCGCATATTAGTTTATAAAGTTGAAAATGTCATTTTGCGCTGCTGGTGATTAGGGCTCTACGCTAGCCATGGATGTAGGTAAAACTATACAAATTTGGTATTTTTTTACTCGGGGGACTTGGGGCTTTTTCAAATAATTGAAACTTTTTCAATCAAGGTAAATGTTTTTGATACATATTATGTGATTTTAGGAAAATTAGTAAATTTTCACTTTTTTTTGTCATTATGACATCATAGCTTTTTGTACGATGTAAAATTCTCTTCATGTAAGGTACCACGAGAAAGCTCAATTCGTTTTGAAAAAAACAATATATAGTTTTCCATATTTAACTAAAAATCCCCAGAGGAAATCAAGCATAAACAGAAGGATAGCAAAAATGCTGAAAAAGTGTCTGGCCTGCAGGGTACAGGAAATGGCACAAGCCTCTGGCACTGAAGGGGTTAATTACAATCGGGTAAGGGGCTGCCAGACATCTCCTGAAAGTAGAGCCTAAAAGTTTAATTCAAACCTGTTTCTATCAATAACTTCAATAAAAAGTGAGATATCATATGGTATCAGAGCAGTTTTATGAAGCCCAAAATTGTGAATTGAGGCCCTCAAATATATTGGAACACTTATTACGCTCTTAAGTTTAGATGCAACCTTGGTTTTTCCCTTCTTATTTGTGGGTAAAGCAGCCACATTTATGCAATGTGAATAGCCTCAGTCCTTCCTGATCAAATGATTAAACTGGTTCCTTCCAGTGAAAATGGCTGATAATCCAAAGTGAGGTCCACTGATCTAAGAGGCCACCAGGGAATGCCAGATACGCCCATGGATTAAAATGCATTGGTATGATATGAACTCTGATATAACCTAATGTTTAATTTCAAATTAACTGAAAACAGCACGCAAGTTTCAAAACAACAATGCTGAACACTGCACTGTACTTTTAAAAATCATCAATGACATTTAGTTCATTTTCTTTTGTAATGATTCATCAACTTCTGTTTTAGCCTGTAGTTTCACAGATCCACTCAATTAGTGCACACTTTTGGGTAGGCAACTCCTTTTTTTCTGTATTCATTTTCAAAGTATTTCTCGATTCCTTTCAATGTTCACATAATTATGTAAAATGCTTTATGATCAGTGGTACTATATGAATATATATATATATATATATATATATATATATATATATATACACACACACATACATACACAAGCACCTATACATTTACATACTCTTGAAAGTAGAACCTCCAACATTTTATCTTTGAAAACAAAAGAACTCAAACCAGAATTCAGAACAAAATATAAAAACTTTACAAGCTGATACTCTAAAATAATCATTTTCTTGTTTATTTGATTGCTCTTTTTAAATAACAGCAGTGCTTCAAGTGAACTGTTATAGGGGAACTAACACCCTCAGTGGCCCTTTACCTTATTACACCCTGAAAACGCTATTTCTTTGAAAGCACACTTTGCATTTATCCAGTAGTTGCAATGTGCCCCTCTGTGGCTTCTAATATCGGTTTGGTGGTCAGAGATCTCACTCAGTTACCTCAGAAATGCCTGAATAAATGTTAACCTTTTGAGTGCCAGAGAGATAACCAGTGCATTGTAGCGCGAAGCACTGGAAGGCTTTCCGGCACTCAAAGGGTTAACCCTTTGACTGTCAGAGGGGTATGCACCACACCTCTCTAGCACTCAAATGGTTAATGGACTAGGATTGACTCCGTTTATCAGTCTCTATGGAACTGCTCGTGTAGTCTTTACACATGTAACCCCAGTGTCCATAAGGTTCTCATACAGGTTTCTGATCCAGGAAACAGCTGTATACAGCAATCCAGTGCTAAAAATACAGTTTGCAACTACAGGACATGATACAGAAACTGTCATTTAAAACATGATAAGACAAATTCACAGAGTAAATTATCTTGTAAACTATACTAGCCCCATTGATAAACCTCCCAATAGTGCCTCTTTATGGGGTACAGTCCTTTTTTGAGACCCGAATCATCTGTCCCTCTTTCCCATGATCCCCGTTTTTGGGAGATCAGACTGTGTGGTGCTTATATAAGTGCATCACAGCAATAAACCTCACATATGTGTTTATTAATTAGTGCACTGGATTAGCTCTAAAGAATTTGAGTTAACAAAGAGGAGTCAATAGGTCATGAAATAACCCAAACATCTTCGATAGAGCCCGGCCGACCAGCAACACCCCCTAAGAGAAAAGCGTCCCTCTTTGGCTATATGACATGTTAAGAGGCATTCATTGAGAGCCTCTCAACTTGTATGTTCCTACAATCCAACAAAGCATCACACTGTATGCATAGGAAGTACTGTCCCAAGGATGGAAGAAGGGGGTCACATGGTTGCATGATATCACGGGCCACAATTGCACCTAACCCTAAACTCACAGTTTGTAATGCGACAAATGGCAAAGCACAACCCTTGAGTAACGAAAAAGAATAAATGTGTTCGGAAATACATACAGAAAACACGTCTTACTCTGTGAAGTCTCCAAAAGTATAGTGTAAACAGTAGCAATGCTGGTGCTAAACAATGTTTCAATAAATCAAGTAATAATTGCATTTTCCAGTTTCTCTTTTACTCTTCAAAATGTATCACTCACACCAGCCAAAAACGCAACCTTTCACAACATCCATTTTTCCAATCCCACTGCACGACTGTGATTAGCAAAAATAAATCGCATCTAATTAAAACTTGTTAAAAGGTAATAAAACTAATGTTCGTAAATTATAACATATATGTAAATGACAACAGTATGTAACTAATATATGAATTGAAATCGAATATCGACTGATCAATCTCAACCTCCACAATACATTGGGCCCATCAGATAAACAGAAATCAGCACTTTTATTACGATGCTCCAGTTGTGATGTGATTACTGTACCTCTTTTCTTCTGCTTGGTGCCCCAGGTCTAGTGATCAGGACTGTTTCCCCACACACAACAGCGGCATCTTCCACAAAGGGAGCATCAGGGAGGCTCTCATCCGCGTTCAGTTTTATCACATTCACGCCAAGTACATTCTTGAAGGTTTCAATGTATTGCTTATGATGGTGTTTAGCCTGGGCGAGATCCACCACACTCCCTATCTCTGTCCTCAGTGCTTCTTGGCTTAAAGAGTCAGGGATTTCACGAACTATAACATGTGTGCATTTACCAAAACTTGACTGACTCATTCCTTCCATGATACCAGGCTGTGATGGATACAAAAGCTTTCTAATGTAATCAGTGATGCTTTAAAAAGAAAGCCGCTGAAAATATGTACACTATTCAATCAGTGGAAGGTACCAAGACGAATTCAAAGCCACAAAACCATGCACGTATACAGCTGTAAGTGCAAACATATAAGCAATGCCCTGATTGGCCAGTACACAACATTGTTGATTGGTCAATACGGGGCCTCACGGTATGCATGGTCAGGTTCAGTCAAGCAGTGAAGTGTTCGAGATGTAAATTATTGAAATGTCATTTTACTCAGGTGCTACATGCTGCTAAACTGACTGTAGCTGTGTGAAAACACACTAGGCCTATACGTTAGCATTTTATATTTCACTTTTGCAAATACACATTTTTTTTACTTCAAATAAAACACCAGCATACGTCAATAGAAAAACCCGTGTACAGCTGGGTTTATATTTTAGTAACAAACAAAATATGGTTCTATTAGACTGGTTTATTCTTTTACTGGATAACATCAACAAATGTATAGCATGAACAAGTTAACCTTCGGTCAGCAGTGAGGTAGGCTAAAAATCAATGTTTTTCTATTGGTTGTGAAATAACTGTTTCGATTTCTAAAGCTTTGCGTTGCAGTACAACGGAGAACTCTGTGGTACCCCAAGAAAGGGTGATGTGGCACTAAGGATGTGCTATGGTTATCTGCTTAAAATGGTATGTTATTCTGTGAATATATTGACAAACACAGGGATGCTGAGTTTCAAATACACAGTTCTGAACTTAACTTATAAGGGCCACACTCGCAATTCCCCCCTTTTTCCCTCCAGCCACCAACCATTCCCCTACCTTCCCCCAAACCCCCCCCCCCCCACCATTTTTGTTTCCCCAAAATAAACACACTGACAACAAGAGAAAAAGTTATTCAGCTCATCTTTGCAGGTAAGCTGTATTTAAACTCTAAGCCTCGCCCCCTTTCTTCCCACCTCGCTGTGCTACCCGCCCCCAACAAGGGAGGGGGAGAGAACCCATTCCTTTGTCCTAGGCTCCTCCCCCACCAAAAGCAAGCATCACCACAGAGGGGGAAGGGGATTTTGGCTCACTGGCCCTTATCAGGCTTTGGGTGCCATAAAGGCACCCTCCACCTTTTGTTTTTACTTGAATTTTTTAAAGGTTTTAATCCCAAAGGATACAGAAAGAAGAGTAAGAAGGGGGTATTTAATTCATGACTTGTTTAGTGTAGAACAGAGGTTCTCAACCCATGCCCTCAGTGGCCACTAACAGGCCAGGACTTAGGAATTTCCCTGCTAGAACAGGTGTGTTGATCAGAGGCTCAGTCATATTGATTAACTCACTTGTGCTCTTCAAAGAAAATTTTCAAATCCTGGCCTGTTAGTAGCCACTGAGGGCACGGGTTGAGAACCACTGGTGTAGAAACAGCTGCAACATGCTGTAACACAAAGCAAGTAGACAGTAGACACTGTTGTGCGTGCTGCAGTCATGCACAGTAGAGACTGCCCGCACCGCGGCTGATACAGAGCTGGACGCTCACTGCCCCGCGACCGGGTGGTAGTGGCACTGTGGCCCGTGTAACGGGCTGATCAACTAGTTAATCAATATAAAGCTCTACATTAGTGCAAAATCCTTTTCAATGCAGGGTATATTACTGGCTGATTGGATGTGTATTAGCAGTGACTGCATATCTAGTCACTGCAAGGGCATGGTGCAAACAATTTTTGGGATCTCTATCACAAAACTATTTTCACAGTGACACATACAGAATAACCTATAAGACCTTGGGGCATATGGGGCCCTGACACAATTACACACTCTAGAATTACACATTTGGTGTGTATACATCAGTGGTTGAGCATTAAATTGCTGAATATTTTTCCCCTTTTGACACTAAGAAAATTTAATTAGACATGCAGTCCAAACCACCAGATGGATTTTCATCACATTGGCAGGAAGAAGGTCCCTGATGAGTAATGCACACATTTTGTACGCTACTAAATAGGGTCAGTAAAAGTGGCTAAATTAGCCTTTAAAGAAAAAAAGAAAGAAAATGAATGGCAATAATCATAGCTGGGAACTCTCCGGTTTTGCCCCGGAGACTCCGGATTTAACACTGTATTACCGGGTCTCCGGGGCACAGTCTAATTTGCCGGATGTGGGGAGTTTCCCTTGAAACTCTACCCACTTGTGCTCCATCCCGCCCCGTTTCTCCCACTCCCCGCCCCATTCTCCTACTTCCCCAGGCTTTTCTGTATTTTTTTTCTTTTTCTGTGTTTTTTTTCTTCTGTTCTACAACCCCCCGCTCCCGTCGCGATTAAGCCCCGCCCCTTTTTAATGACGCGAATCGCGTCATAGAGCTCACCCGGCGACTACCCTCCGGGTTGCACCTTATGTAAAGTTCCCAGGTATGGCAATAATGTAATTGTTGTGCATGCATAATAAGACAAATATGCTCTCTCTACATAGCACAATGTAGTTTAGTGCCATAATGGCAAACATGGGGCTCTGCAGCTGTTCCCAGACTACAGCTACCAACAGCAACAGGGGTTTGTATTCCAGCAATAGCTGGAGGGCCCCAGGTTGCCCAGAGCTGTCTTGTAATGTGTGCTGTTAATATTTCTGCCACTGCCATCCATATTTCAAGGAGGCTTGTTTTATGATTATTTTTTGAAAAATGCAATACTCCGCATCAATATGGAGGACTGGTGCCGGCTCCTCCTCACACTAATGTGAGTAATGATCATGGGTGCCAGCAAGCATAGTAGTTCTAGTAGATGAGGCCAGTGAAGAAGACAGAGGGCAGGCTCACAGGGCCCATTCTCTTGATGTGACACGTTATGCCACCCAGTTTACTGATGAGGAGACAGGGAGATAAAACCTCAGCAAACTATAATGTCTAGAAACCTGAGGAAGGAAGCAGGTACCTTCCAAAACATATATATATATATATATATATATATATATATATATATATATATATATATTTATGCAGCAGTCACTTCATTTTTATTTTAAAAATTTATATGGAGCCAGCAGCACTGATAAATAATTCATCTTTATCCAGGAGATTGGTTGTTGTGGATCTCAAAACACTGTGAATGACTTATACCTACTGCAATATTTGTCAAGACATAAGACACAGTCCTAGAATACCACATAGTAGACCTGCCCGCTAAACATGAAGATTTAGTTAGCTCAACATTTCCCTTTAAGACTATCCAGTATACAGACTTGTCACTGAAAAGGGGTTGATTAAATAGCCCTGAAGAAAATCACTTTGAGAATAATATCATCATTACACCACTACAAAAGAGTGAATCATCAAGCTATGAGTTAACAAGATATACACTCAAGATCACTATAAGAGGAACTCTCAGTTAATATTTTATGATAGTGTACTATTTTTACTGCTCTGGAGCATTTTATATTTAGTATGATATAAGTGCTCTTACTAGATTAAGAGTATTATGTATTAGAGTTTTGGAGTGATTATTTTAATGTGATTTTAATACATTTGTATATTTTTTATGATAACAGGTTACGCTCTCCTGATAATGTGTATGTTTTTGGGATTTAATGTACTCAGTCCACTGAAGAGTTCTAGGATAGAAGCGTAAGTAGGTGTGATTTTGTTTTATAATTGTACATTATTATTTTGAGATGACCAGTGGAAACATTGGGTGCTGAGATCACACATTTTTGTTTGGTAGCATGTATATGTATATATTATATATATATATATATATATATATATATATATATATATATAGCTTCTGTGTGCCTGGCAAACACACCGAGGGGGAGCAGTAAGGATGGGTTATTCAAAACTCTTCTATGCTGCTCTTCCCATTGGTCCATTCATGGGGGCGTGATTTTCAAAGGAGTGGCCAGGGAGGTGAAGCGTGATTGATGGGAATATGTGTTATGATTTTCAGACACTCAGACACGTTAGGTTTAGTAAAACACAGTTTTATTAAAACAAGAATTAAGCAAATTAGTACAGGCCAAACAATTAGTAATAGTAATCTTGGCAATACAGGCACAGATACGAGAATACAATGAGGCAGAGAGGTACTCCTGTGGACCCAGGGTCAGGAATAGTACAATATTAGCGATATACTGGAACAGAAACAGCAGATCCCACCGGGTGGTAGGAGCGACAGGAGGAGGCCCAGACTGTGTAACTGGATCCCTAGAGCTCTAGGGAGGTCAGCAGGACTGACAGGAGCGAAGGCAGCAATACATCTGGAAGCCAGGTGAAGAGATAGCTGACAAATGGATAAGGCAAAGTAACCAAACTCCTAGTACGCTAGGAGGAGGAGTAGTACAGGCAGCAACGAGGCAAGGCAACCGGACCCCTAGTACGCTAGGTGGTATTGCAGTACTGGCAGTGACAAGGTAAGGCAACCGGACCCCTAGAACGCTAGGTGGTAGCGCAGTACTAGCAGTGACAAGGCAAGGCAACCGAACCAACCTGGGAGCAAAGCAATGACAAGTGACAGAAGTCACTACACCACGCACCAGCCTGAGTCAGGCTAAGGACGCTAAGAGACCTCTGGGCAGATGGAACGACCGCACAGGTTGAGACTAGCAACGGAGCAACAGCCGAGCTCGAGAAATGGAGCAGACAGCTATGCCAGGTCAAGCGTACAGGTGCGAGTGGCTCAGCAGGAGGAACACACCGTGCCGGACAGGCACTGAAGGAGCAGAACAGGCAACAGGCTGAGTAGGAACTCGGACAGGCTAAGGCACCAATAGGATCGGGGAACAGAGCAGGATAGTCAGCCACGCCGGGTCGGTACGTAGAGCAGGATAGTCAGCCACGCAGGGTTGGCACACAGAGCAGGATAGTCAGCCAAGCCGGGTCGGTACACGGAGCAGGATAGTCAGCCAAGCCGGGTCGGTACACAGAGCTGGATAGTCAGCCAAGCCGGGTCGCAACGGAAGTCAGTAACAGAGGAACTCTAAGGAAAGTAGTCAGTCGAGCCGGGTCATATACACGATACCAGGAACCACAGGAACAAACTCTAGATACTGGAACACCACGAAAGGGCGCCACCATAATGATAGTGCTAGCATATAAAAGTAACCTGTGGGAGGAGTAATACTGATCGCCAATAAGAATGCTAGAAGGAAATGACCAGGAAGTAGCAATGTCGCAAATGGAGAAATCACGGGCACCGTGATAATATGATGTCAAAGAGACATTAGTGTACACTGTCAATATGCCTGATATGACAGAATATCGCCATTATGAGCTCTCTCAGACCTTTAGTGCATCTCGGCCCTTAACTTTGTTTTGGTTCAACACCCAGTCACTCCTATTTTTTACCATTCAACTAAGAATGCAAAAGTTTAGTTAATCCTGTGGGGTCATCCCATAGTTGCAGGGATAGGCCCATTGAAACAGCTTTTGTTAGAATCACTAGATTTTTATTATCAGCCTCTTGTTTTGTCACTATCAACTAATGTTAGAGATAGCACACTTCTAATTAATTTGTTAAAAGTTGTGGCAAGGCAAAATCATTACACTTGGCTTACTGTAGATGTAGTTTTACTTTATTCTTCTATTCCTCACAATCTTGGTATGCCTGCAGTAAAATATTTTCTTGACACCTTCATTGTCACTAAAAAATGTTGTCATGTGATCCACTTTATTACCTGTGACGGGTTACAGGGTTTACTGTTTGGTAGACAGAGGGTTAAGCGAGTTATCCAGCCAGACAAAGAGATAATAAATTGCATTTATTAGAGAGGTCATGGCACACAAACATTGGACAACAATTACATGCAAACAAACAGGGGTAAAACATAAAAACTACAAACTTCTGCTGTTCTCTTCTTGGTGTGCCAGCAAAGTTGCACAGATTGCCAGGGGTTACATATAAAACTCACAGTCCATTTTAGCTTTATGCTGGAGCTTACACATAGTCCCACTAGAGGCACACTGCCCACTACACATGCTGCTGGATTACATGAAGTTTCCTTGCATCTTTTATTCCTGACAGAGGAGTTGGGGAAGGGCATCCTAAGAGATTATACCCAGCCACTTTCTTTAGTCTTGGGCCATAGCCTCTGAAGTTTAGCTTCCTGGCCACAATCCTTGTGGGGGGAACATCAGGGTACTTTCTGTGGCTGAAGCCACCTTGACTTACAACCCACAACTGAAAAGGTCATGTAACGGACCCCTAGGCTGTTACATGGAGGCCTTGTCAGGCCTCCCAAGAAACTCCCTGAAGAACTGACTTTCACGTGAAAAGACTGGGTTTCGCAAAGATAACAGAGACTAAGCTTCATGGTTACAAAGCCCATAGACTTTGCCTGTGAAAGTAGGCAGGCTGCTGATTGGCCACCACCTGTGTAATGTATGTAAGGGGTTGCCATAGGTATTGCAGGGGACAAGTAGGCGGACTGGGGATTGGTCTTCCCTGTCCAGGCATCTGGTGACTCACTCGGCCAGGATTGGTCTTTGTATTTTGTCACTCTGAATCCTATTCTTCAGGATTCAGAGCGGCAAGATTAAATTATGTAGAATACCTGTCTTTGTATACAGCCCCATTGTGCCTTTTGTTCTACTGTTTATGTTCCATTGTTTAGATGTGTATTGCAGCCAGACGCTATTGATTCCCCCCAGTATGTCTTTGTACTACCCCCATTGGGTATTGTATGAACAACTGTATAAAAGAGCTGATTTTTGACTCAATAAAGCAGAAGTCGTTTTGGACTTGAAGCTGTGTCATGTCCTTACTCTGAATGGTTTAAAGGGACCCCTCTGTCCCCCATTCAGGCCTCTGATGTTCCAGGGTTCCAGTGGGCAGATTCCCTGTGTTCCAGCCTTGTTTCCAGTGACTGCTTCCAGCCTATTATCCAGCTACAGAATTCAAGCCAGCTTTCCAGCCTACATTTTAACAGGAGTGATTCCAGCTCTTTGTGGTGGATTTACCAGGCTACCCACTTGTAGCTGAACTCAGGAGGGAGAAACCCAGCATGGCGGCCCTGGACAGCGCGGCATCCTGGGGTTACCGTTACAGGTCACCTGGCCACTGCAGTGCCCACTCACTCTAACTCTTCTGGTGAGGGCACTCACTAGTCCCAGTTTCCCCAGTACTCCTTTAGAAAGCACATGGGCCAGTCCAATGCCAGACTGGTCCCTAGGCCTCCCCACATTTTGGAGAGGTCCTCTCTCCTGCTCCTACATTTCCATCTCTATCTCTCTCTGTCTTCCCTTAGCTTCCTTCTACCCACCCCCTCCAGGATCTGATGTCACAGGTACCATTTACCAGGTCTGTTCTGCTTGGCCTGATGTAAGTGGGAAGGGACACACATTCCACTCACAGGTTTGCCCTACTCCCCTCTATCTGACCAGCACTGGGCTATCTCATAAGACAATCTCTGTGGTCGGCTAGACTGGATGGCACCATCCCTCTGTACATTATACACACTAACCAATCCATTCAATGCTGGTAAATGGCCAACACTCTCTAATGCATGCACACACAGGGGACATTAATGTTTTCAAGAATGGGAACACATTGGAGATCCCTGAAAACAGACACGTTTCATTCTCAGGGTGACAAGCATTCCATCACATTACCGTGTTTATTTGATGGGGTATCTACTTTTGGAGATGTGTAGCCTCAATGGGTGCTAGACTTTCACCTTCATTTGCAAACCTTTTTATATACATGATTTAATTGTTATTATGTGGGAAGGTGATATTGCATCACATGCAGGTTTTATTTATTGTTTAAATCACAATCAGTATAATACATTTAATTCTAATAATAGTACTATTAATTCTTTGGATAGTACTATTTCCACAGTTCCAGGTTTTCCCATTATACATATGTCTACCTTTAGGAAAGAGCATGCAGGTAACTCATTATTAAGGTATGATAGTTGTTTTCCTGATCATTTAGTTATAAGTATTCCTAGGAGTCAATTCATTAGACCAAGAAGGAACTCCTCTGAGAGTATATGTTCAATTTTCAAGCTAGGGATTTGACACATCTTTTAAAGGAATGTAATTGCCCATTAAAATTGATCAAAAGTCTTATGAGGACTGTTACAGGATGGATAGGAAAGGTATATTAAACTCTAAGAAAATAAAAAATGTTTTTTATATTTTGGGTGATATTTCTGTTTTGCAACATCATATAAATTACAATACAAGGAAGTTTGTAATATTATTAAATTTCTATTACCTGGTTTATATATGGATCCTAATTTAGAACGATTATTAAAAATCTGAAAGGGGGGGATTGCACTATGAAGTAATAAAGATGTGCTAAAGTGGAGATAACTCCGCCAGTGATATCACTTATACAGTTCCTATGTATAGAGCTACTAAGATCTCCAAAGTTTGCAGTGCAGTGGCTCCATAGAATAACATAGGAACTGGAGAAGCGATATCACTGGAGAAGACATTTCCACTTTATCACACTTTAGTGCATCTCCCTCACTGTCTCCTAGTTTATACAAAAAAGTTCAATAAATACTAATTGGTTAAATGTAAAGGGATCTTACAGTTGAACAGCTAATCAATGTCTTACACGTAAGGTATTAGAAAAATATATTTTTTAAATCAAATGAAACAAAAAAGTTTGATATAAATGACTATTAATTGTAACTCTACTTTTATAGTTTATTTAGCAACATATTTATAATTTTTTCCAATATGTAGGTAAAACAGCATGCTGCTTTAAACCGAGGATAAGTTGTATAAAATCAGTTAATCCTGATTCAGCTGTAGCTGAACATTTCACAATTTATCATTGTGGTACATCTTTAATTAGATTTGTTTTGGATTCATAAATTAGTTAACAGGAAACCATTTGGTATGAATTCAGAAGGGGATAAAAGTGTGAACATTAACTGGACTGGAGGGGCTTATTGGTTGCTCTATAGACATTTTGTTTCTGACCACATTTTACCTTTTTCACTTCCTAACTCTATGTTGTCTACTTGTTTGACCTCTCTTGTGTATGTGACTGTGTGCACGTGTGTGCACCCATCCTAGCCTATGGTCATAATTCCTGTCTTACAGGAAAAGTATCCTATATAATAGACACAACAACAAACCAGCACTTCTCTATGTATAGAATAAATATGTGCCCGGTGTTTAGCATATATAATATTTCTAAATAAATTAAAATAAGTGAGATTAGTTTTCACAAATTGGCCAAGTTGTGGGTAAGCTTGCCACCCCGCCAAGGTTTCTCACTGTACGGCAAGTCCTACTCTATACATCTGTAATGCCCTATCTGAAAATTAAAATAAAACTTGAAATTCCCTGAGGAGATGTTATTATAAACGCGTTGGAGAGCAAGGGACCCTTTAAATGTGCTCTTTTTATTGCTTCTGGGTCCCAGGGTGATACAATTAAAAACAGGAGACATACATTATAATGAAAAGGTGTACATAGTGGACTTACCTAATACAAAAAGACCCCAATGGATCTGCATTGTGAAAATATGAGGGAGCTGTGGATCCAACAGCTCACTTTATAAATGTGACCTTTATATCAACCCCCACAGGTCATGTGAGGAATAGTTGATACCAAGCTAGGAGCATGTAAGCTAGAGAAGGCTTAAAGGGATAGTAATACTTCGTTTAAACTTTATTTTATTTTGTAGGCATTAAAAAAACATGAAGAATGATATAAGACTTATGTCTCAAACCTTTATGGTTTAAGAGATATTCACAAGCAAAGTTTACCCCTCCCGCCCCTTTTTCCTAGTGTAAGCCATCTCTTCTCAGATGTGAATCTGGTTGTAAGACCAGACAGATAACAGCAGGGGACAATCTTCTTTATATGAAAAGAATGAAAGCCCTTCCCCCCTTACAAGTTTTTCAGGTTTTCCCCTTATCTTAATTGAAGATTGTCCCTCTCTGCAGTCTACCTGGGCACCTCCCTTCTGATCTAGCTGAATAGGGGGGGGATACTTTGCTTGTGAATATCTCTTAAACCATAAAGGTTTGAGAGATAAGACTTATATCGTTCTTCATGTTTTTTTTAATGCCTATAAAATAAAATAAAGATAAAACAAAGTATTACTATCCCTTTAAGGCCTGCTCTTAAAGGGATAGTAATACTTCATTTTAACTTTATTTAATTTTGTAGGCATTAAAAAAACATGAAGAATGATATATGTCTTATCTCTCAAACCTTTATGGTTTAAGAGATATTCACAAGCAAAGTTTCCCCCTAACGCCCCTTTTTCCTAGTGTAAGCCATCTCTTCTCAGATGTGAATGTGGTTGTAAGACCAGACAGATAACAGAAGGGGACAATCTTCTTTGTATGAAAAGAATGAAAGCCCTTCCCCCCTTGACAAGTTTTTCAGCTTTTTCCCTTATCTTAATTGAAGATTGTCCCTCTCTGCAGTCTACCTGGGCACCTCCCTTCTGATGTGGTTGAACGGGTGGGGGGTACTTTGCTTGTGAATATCTCTTAAACCATAAAGGTTTGAGAGATAAGACTTATATCGTTGTTCATGTTTTTTTAATGCCTACAAAATAAAATAAAGATAAAACAAAGTATTACTATCCCTTTAAAGGCAAAGTGTGAAAAACAGAAATAAAGATACTGTGATACTAATTGTGCAAAGATAATTGTGCTATATATAAATAATTAAGTTGGATATGTGAGGAGGCTGCTTGAATGAGTAACGGAGACTTACAAACCAAAAAACAAAAGAAAACTCATAGCGCCAACTCACCATAACTAATCCATACAATAAATACATTTTTAATGTGAATATAAAGTGTATACATAGATAGCAGCTAGGAATGAGAGGGTTCTCCAGACCCCCAAACTTCAGGCCAAAACCCAAAGTACAAACAAACAGAAACAACAACAAATCAGCGCTTCTCTATGCATATATAATATTTCTAAATAAATTAAAATAAGTGAGATATTAGTTTTCACAAATTGGCCAAGTTGTGGGTAAGCTTGCCACCCCGCCAAGGTTTCTCACTGTACGGCAAGTCCTACTCTATACATCTGTAATGCCCTATCTAAAAATTAAAATAAAACTTGAAATTCGCTAAAACGTGTGTAACGACGCAGTCATGCGCAGTAGAGATTGCCCATGCTGCGGCTGATACAGAGCAGCTCTGTATCAGCAGCGGTGCGGGCAGTCTCTACTGCACATGACTGCCCCGCAACCGGCTGGCAGTGGCACTGTGGCCCATGTAATGGGCTCTTCAACTAGTAGCTTAATAATAGGAAAAAGGCTTAAAGGGTTAGTAATGTGTTTTAAAAACCTAACAAAAATATTGTAGCTATTAAAAAAAATAAAATAAAAGATCCCAGTCCCAAAGGTTTGAGAGACAGAACATTTTAAAGTCCCCCCCTCCCTCCTCTTTTCCTGATATCAGCTGTAAGCTGACAGCAGGACATCCTGGTCCGGGGACCGGCAGGCGATTCTTCAGCAGAGCCGAGATACCAAAATCGAAAAAGAAATACTTCATTGGAATGGTCTACAAAGTTTGCTTGCAAACCAGGCACACTTTGCAGACCATTCCAATAAAATATTTCTCTTTCAATTTCGGTATATTGGCTCTGCTGAAAAGCCGCCTCAAGTCGGCTGATTCTAATCTCCTGCTGTCAGCTTTACAGCTGACATCAGGGAGAGGGGAACTTTAAAATAGTCTATCTCTCAAACCATAAAGGTTTGAGAGATAAGACTGGGATGATTTAGTTTATTTTTTTAACAGCTACAATTTTTCATTAGGTTTTTAAAAGACATTACTGTCACTTTAAGGGCTTATGATGAATTATAGTTCATAGCCATAGTAAGAGGAAATATCATTAACTGCTTAAACAACCAACGTTAGTCTATGTAATTTTTACAATATATAAGGCCTGAGAAAACTATATTGGAGTGAGTCTCTCTTTAGACTTATATTGATGTACACAAGCAAACTCTGTTGAATAAATTACTCAATATAATGAACCTGTGTTTGCTTCTCATCTGAGTGTGGAGAAGTTGACATCCACACAAGTAAGATTTAGTGGTTTTTTTTTGTTTTTTGTTTTTTTTTACAGAGTTTATCACGATACATTATGCAGGTTCTGGATATTGGTCAAGATTTTGTTGTGTGTTATACAAGTTCTGTTTGAATGACCTTATGGTGCTTAATACTTTTGAGAAGGATGATGTCATATTGTTAATCCCACCTTATTAACCTGTAGAGTGCCAGACCCATAAAATATACAATTTTAGCCAGCCGTACCTGCTGTGACAAACCTGTACATTGTATGGGTGGTCACTGCATTAACCTGTAAAACTGGCATCCAGGGCAGCACTTCAAATAAATAAAAAATAGACCTTGCGGGTGGGGCATCAGGACCCCTTCCTGATGGCCCCCCAGTTATGATCTCCCAGTCGATTTGGCTGGGAGAACAATAGAAGCTACGCAACGAAGCAGCATGGCTCCCCTGCTTAAATTCTACCTGAATACAAAAGGGTTAAAAATACAAAAAATTATTATCTGACTCTCCCACCTGGTCCCACTAGAGAACCAACATGCATTGTCAGACCCACAGCCTGGTTCTGTTGCCCACTGGAAGTCACAGACCCCTGCATACAATTTGCCCTTTCCCCCACAGCCTTGTTCCACTGGTAGTCAATGAACTGCACATATACTGCCTGCTCCTCCAGTTGTGACATCTGTAGACGGGACAATTCCCATTATTATTAATTAATAAGAGAGCGATCTAGTTCCTTTTCTTGAAAATACACCTTTTGTCATGCCATATAACCCATTGTTATATTGAGCATATAGTGTGGTGAAACAATACATATATAGATATTTTTTTATGTTGAAATCAGTATTTAAATGTCATTTCCGGTGCTAAATAAAAAACAAGAAGTTTGTAGTATGACATCTCAGTTTGATAAAACATTTAATAATAAATTAAAAATCGAAATAAATGATGGCATTTCATTCCATCTCTTCTTTTTTTCAGTTTATTCTTGTATATTTTCATGGAGATTTTATTCACACTTTCAAATATGACATTCATTAGGTCATATTTTAATTAGATTCCATAAAGCAATTTTCTTTAGGAATAAACTTAATATTATTGATTTTTATTTTCAAACAGGTTCTATTAATACCTCTGTAAAATCTACTAATATTCTGAGAGTTAAATGAATAAATATGTTTTAAATATTTACATTTTCATTGGGTGAGAGGATTTTGATTTGAATCTAAGAGGTAATTTCTCTAGGGGTCATCAAATCAGGTTGAAGGGAGGTAAATTTAAATGTCTGTTTGTTATAGCTTCTCTGTCTGTGTCTTTTGTTGTTCAAGCCAGTTGATTTGAAAAAGCGGCCTGCGTGCTGTGAAACGTTATCTTAGCCTTACAATTGGCTTTATTGAATTTGTTTTTAAACATTTATATTTTATATATTAATACATTTTATTGGAAGACTTAGCCTGGAGCAGCGGTTTTGTATTGAACCCTCTGAGAATCTTTTGTGGATGCTCTTTGTGAATATCAAGAATCTGCTAAAGTTACCTGAGCAGGGACAGGTATAATATGCTTGCTTTTCTGCTGGCTTTGACGTAAGTCACTGACTAGCCACTTCTAAATGTGAGTACCATTTGTACTATTATTTAGATTGGTGCCTAAAAGTTTAACGGGCACTACTGGAGCACCCTTTTATGTGTTTTTTTTCTCTTCCTCCAGTAGCCAAGCTCTTGGCACCTACTACAATATGTCAACCCATACCATTTTTCTTGGGCTGGCCCTAGGTACTGATAAACTAGAAATCACATGGTGTTGAAAAGTTTTAGTATCTTTGACGTGTCTGAAGTATAAAAAATGTGTTTTCTCCCCTATAACACTGTGGCCCTGATTTGATGCAAGTTAATGTCTGCCTTCTAAAATGGTATGCCTTACTGACCTTTTCTTCATATATTTATAATGGTTATGACCATTTTAGGGCAGACAGGTCATTTCAAAAAAGAAAAGCGACAGGTATAGTTTTGTGCTTCTGTCATACCAACAAGGTACAGTTTTTCTTGGGCTGGTAAAAAGTACTGAATACAGTAGGAAATTCCATAATTTTCAAATATATTAGTTTCTTTGAAGTGGTGGAAATTTATTTTTGTAAACCTTTTTTTATCCCTATAGTACCACATTATGGACATAATTGTGTACACCAACCTAGGAGCAGAAAATCAAACAACCCATTGTTTGGTGCCTACTTTCCAAAATGGTATGACTTCCACACCTTTCTTTCATATCTCTAATAGTTAGGACCATTTCTGTGCAGGCAACCTATTTTAAAAAAGAAAACTGGCAGGTGTCATTTTGTGCTTCTGGCACCCCATAAGGTATGTCAAACCATACCAATGGAGTACCATATTTCTTGGAGGAGTAGTATCTAATGAGTGCAGTAAGACGTTACATAGCTTTCAAAGATTATAATACATTTAAACAGGTGGAAATGTAAAAAATGCATATTTTTTCCTGTAGCACCACCTTCTGGAAACATTTGTTTACACCATGTTAGGGATAGAAAGGCAAGTGACCCCTCATTTGATGTGGTGGGTTGTCTTCTTTCGAAAATGGTATGCTTTGTCCCTTTTCTTTATATCTGTAGCTGGGACAACCATTTTAGTACAGCCAAGTCATTTTTGAAAAAAACGTAAGAAAATGAGAGCTTGTAGTTTTTGTGATTTTGTGCTTCTTGTACCCCCTACAGTAAGTCATCTTATATCAGTGGGGTGCCATCGTTCTATTAAGAGCAGTGTCTAATGAATACAGTAGGAAATTCCATAGTTTTCAAAGATTTCAGTACATTTGAAGTTGTGTAAATGTAAAAAAATGTCAATATAAGTAATTCCTTTAATGCCACCTTCTGGAAACATTTTTGCACACCAGGATAGGGGTAGATAGGCAAGTGACCCCTCATTTGATGCAATGGAATATCTACTTTCAGGAAATATGTGATTTTATTTAGTTATTGAGACATTTTTCGTAGTTTTCCCATGTTATCAATTAAATGTCCTTTCGTAAAGTTGAAAACTCCATTTTACACTCCTGTTATCTAGGGTTTGTGGAGGCCATTCATGTAAGTAAAATTATACATATTTGGTATTTATGTTTTCAGGAGGTTCAGGGCTTTTAAAAACGATTAATATTTTCACTACCAGCAAATATTTTGATATATAATTTATGATAGTATAAAAATATTTAATGTGTTCTTTTTTGTATGTATGACATCATAGCTTGTCACTCAATGCAAAATTTAGTTTGTGTGGTACCATGAAAGTCTTGAATTAGTTCTGAAAAAATGTATATAGTTTTTCATATATAATTAAAATTTTCCAACAAAAATAATGCCTAAACAGATGGATAGCAAAAAATGCTGAAAATGTGTCTGGCCAGCAAGATACAAAAATTTCCAGAGCCACTGGCACTGAGCGGGGTTAAAATGGATGCTTTAGCCCCTTGTTGGGGTGAAACATGTAAGGCTATTATAGTGTTTTTTGTATTAGTTGCTCTCATATTTTAAAAGTCTATGCAATAAAAAAATTTTTATACATGGAGTAGACAAATTATGTTCAACTAGCGTAAAAGCCCGTGTACACGGGCCAAGGTCTGGGTAATGTTAACCCTTTCAGTGCCAGAGGGGTACGCAACGCATTGCTTTGTAATGCGTTGCGTACCCCTCTGGCACTCAAAGGGTTAAGCGGTCGCTACCTCACTGCTCCACACGATGCGGTCTTGCATCTCCTCACTCACGAGATGCAATCATGCGAAGTAGGGACTGCCTGAATGCGGGCTCTGTGTATGACTGCATTGTGACAAACATCCTAGCGAATTATTATGTAGGATGGCTTGTGCAGCTATGTTTAAAGCTGATGGTTAGAAATAATGTGCTCTATAAGTAATTGAGGAGAGGGCAGAAATGTTACTTGTTCAGAGTTCAACCCCAGGAATGCCTTGCTTCACAGTGGTTATGTAATGTTTGGTTGTGCGTCCTTGATGTCTGCATTTTTTTGTTTTGATCAAAGTACAGTAGCTATTTGGTTTGATCAAAGTACAGTAGTTATTTGTTTTCAATCTCATTTTAAAGTAGATGCTGTATGAATAATCTGGCTTAACCATTTGAGTGTCAGATAGGTATCCAATGCATTGCACTCAAAGGTTTAAAGATTAAGTATCAGCTTCTGAAGATTTTTGTTTTCATTTTGTATTTGGTAGAAAACTGCCCAGCATCACTAGTCATTGCAGAACCTTGACACAAACATTTTTTGGACCTCCTAACAAAAAATGTTTTCAAAGAGGTTTAATTAGAACCTGTTGGATCCTTAGGCAGCTGCGCGCTCTGCACCCCTGTAGTCACAACCTTGATGTCCAGTACACTTAATGCATTTTATAAGATTTATAGTCCTTGCCAGGGATTAGTGCAACCTAGCAGCATGTGTTTTCTATAAGGATACCCGATGTAAAGGGATAGATCATAAACATTCCTATTGATTGAAAAACAGTGTGTTGCAGACCTCTCAATCATTCAAGGGGTTAAAAAACACCAATTTAAATTAATGGGGTGGTTATTTCTCGCATAGGGTGAAGTTGGTTTACTCCAGAATTGTTCCACTTTACTTTGCATATATGGGTCAGTTGACCACAGGGCCAGACTGGCCTACCGGGATACCGGGAAAAATCCCGGTAGGCCGCCAGCACTGGGCCACCCTGGGGGCCGGCCGGAGAGGCTTAAATAAATGCACCGTTTATAAAGCAAAATCAATCATAAGACAGCGGCCGCAAGGTAACAGGCAGCCGCATCTACAGAGTGGAGACAGGCCGGGCCTAGACCCAGTGACGTCAGAAGCAGTGTGAAAAGCACACTGCGTCTGCGCACCAGGTAGGCCGGCCGCTCCTACCTTAAGCAGTGGCGTGGTCTGCCAATTCGGATACAGCTGAGCGGGAGGCTGGGAGCAGAGACCGCTTGAGCAGACGCCAGTCACAGGCAAGAGAAGAGGAGGAGAGGTTAGGGGGGCGGGTAAATCAAGACCGCAAGAAAGGCAAAAGGGGGAGCAAGAGGATTTATATAGCGGCAAGAGGGGGAGAAAGGGATAAGGGTGATCAATAGCGGGTAAAAGAGGCAGAGGGAGGGCAAGTGAGAGAAAAAGAAGCAAAAGGGAGAAAAAAAATTGGCAAGAGGCAAAAGGAGGGGGGATTAGGAGGGGGAGAAAGAGGCAAAAGGTTGGGATCAAGGGTGAAGAAGGGGAGAGAGAGAGAGGCAAAAGGTTGGGATCAAGGGTGAAGAGAGGGAGAGAGAGAGGCAAAAGTTTGGGATCAAGAGTTAATGAGGGAGAGAAAGAGGCAAAGGGGAGATCTAGAGGAAAATGGGGGAGGGGAGAAAAAGGCAAAAGGAGGGGGATCAAGAGGGGAAGAAAGAGGCAAAAGGGGGGAATCAGGAAGGGGGCAGAGAGAGGCAAGAGGGAGCAAAATAGGTAAAAGGGGGATCAAGACAAGAAACAAGGCTGGATTAAGGCAAGAGGGGTAAAGAGGCAAAGAGGGGGATCAAGAGGAGGAGAATGGAGAAAGGGGGGATGAAAAGACAATGGGGGAAAGAGGCAAAATGGAGGATCAAGAGGGGTAGAGTGGCAAAAGGAAGATCAAGAGGGGTAAAGAGAGGTAACTTGAGAAGAGGGGAAATCAAGACCAGGTGAAAGAGGCAGAGGGGGGTCAAGAGTGGGAAAAAAGAGGCAAATGGAGGGGGGGATCATGAGGTGAAAGGAGGGGCAATCAAGAGGCAAAAGGAGGGACCAAGAGGCAAAAAGAGGGATCAAGAGGCAAAAGGAGGGAGGATCAGGAGGGGGAGAAGCGCAAAAGGGGGGCTCAAGAGTCAAGGAGGGGGAGAAAGGGGGATCAAAAGGGAGAAAAAGGCAAAAGGGGGGGCTCAGGAGTCAAGAGGGGGAGAACAAGTTGGAGAAAGAGGGGAATCGAGAGTCAAGAGGTGGTGTGTGTGTATATATATATATATACACACACACACAACTCTTTATTACTCTGGTGGTGACATAACTCTATATTGCTCTGGTGGTGGCATTCAGATGTGTTTTAAAATGCATGTTTTTCCCCTTTTATAAACAAGAAAAAGATGCTATTATGCTATGAGGCTGGTATAATGACGCAATCCTATCGGGTTGGTCAGCAATTTTTTCCAGGGCTGGTTTTTATTCCCAGTCCAGCCCTGGTTGACCATTAAACTGGAACTGTCACCTTACAAAAACTAAAACAATTTTCAAACATCTTGAAAAAACAAGCCAACATGTCTACCTATACAGTAATAAATCTATCAACAGCATTAAAAAAATACCTCTTTCCTGGTCAATCATGGTAGCATTCACAAAAGGGTTAAGCTTCCTTCTCAGCCAATGGGAAGTGTTTCCTGTTCTGCGTTATACATCTCTTCCTCTTCTATCCCAGTAGTCTTTTAGTTTCCTGTCCTATAGCTGGCAATTTTTTTTTGGTTCACTTGGACTAGTTACAGCCCCAGTTCTTTAACTCCCTGGAGGTCTGAAGCTCCCTGTTGACTCCTCCTACCAGAAAGGATGGTGTGGGAGACCCCATCAGCTGTGAGGGCTTGTGGTTCAGCTTTCTGTAAATCATCCCTCCTCTTTCCCATTCCTCGGAAATGTGCTCTCAGCGCAATTACATCAAAGGCATTACGTGCCATTACCAAGTTGGTGGTAGCCCCTTTATTCTCCTGCGGGGGATGGGGGGTCTGGAGGGGAAGGAGCCTTACAGTAATGGAGCCCTTTCTCTGAAGGGGAACAAGTTTCCAGCATCTTTAAGTTCTGGAAGATTATATATGTATGTATGTGCTCTCTCTCTTTTCCCCTTTTTTCTCTTTTGCTTCCTGGCTTTGAGGCAGATTTTATGGTGGTACTGCAACCTTTTTATTTTGCCTTTTTAAAGAGCTGCCATGGATCGTAACTATGCTGCAAATACTCTGGATCCCAAGGTTTTGATGTACGCCATGCTGTGTACAGGTAGGTCTGTTTATTATTTTAAAAAAATGTGATAGGTGGCTGATGGGATATTTTCATGTACTTCCAGCCCTGGTGGAGAAGATATGACATCCCTGCACCAAAGTTCACCTCCATCCTTCAGACCCTGCTTTGCCTGTGACAATGAGTCTATGGATAGAATGCCTTGATCTCGCTAATGAAGCATCTTCTTCATCAAAAGAAGTGAGTTTACTGATCAGACCGTGATGCAGAGATTACAGGATGCAGCACAACTTCACCCATGCAAGAGGTAAGGAGAAAAAATTATTTAATTAATCATCTGATACATCAGAGCAAGAGCTACAATGGATCAGGGACTCAATAGGATCGTCTGAAGAAGAGGAAGATCCAGAACAATTATCAGGTTTTGACATAGCCCTTGTGGAACCTCAGATTAATTGTATTCTTCAATAATGAAGAAAAACACAGTTTTCCCATTACATGAAGTGGTATAGTTAATAATTGTATCGAATGAATGGTACATCCCTTTTCTGAGAAAAACTGTGTATTATGGGAGTGACTTCCAAATATGGATGCAGTGGTGGTACATTTGGTCCTCTGGGCAATGCAGCTTCTTTCAAAGATTCTGTAGACTGGTGACTAGAGAATGTCCTACAGCTCCTTTTTTTTCTTTCCATTGGTTCTTCATGCAAGCCCACCATAGAGTCATGAAAATATGGATGGACAACATGAAACAAATGATTGTTCAGGGGGAACATACTGTAGATCCAGAACTGTGGATTTTTTGACTGAGCTGAAAGTAATATTTGAATATATTGATTCCTCCATTTATCTGGTATGTTTACAGTCCAAAGAATGCTTCTGGCAGTATCAGCCAGAAGGGCCCATTGGCGGCATCATTGGAATGCAATCACTAAATACAATTTATGCTTTTTGCCCATTTCTGATGGTATACATTTTGACAGCAGCTGGATGAGATCATTAAGAAAACCTCTAGAGGAGAGAGTTTTCTTCCCAAGGCAAAGACAGACAGGAAGATGGTTTTGGCCAAGAAAAAACCCCCAAATAGACAGATTTTCCTGGACAGTTTCATGGACAGTTTCTACTGCCCATGGACAGAAACAAGTTGCAGTCAAGCACGGAAATTAGGTCAATCAGGTTTTCCACAGCCCTCGATCCCATGGGGGTTATAAGTTGATCATCAAGTTCTGATGGTTTCCAGGCCCAAGCCACAGCTGTGGGATGAAGACTGGTGATCTTTGGTTCCAGAAAAGGGAGTACTACAGGTAGTTTCTACGGGTTGCTCTCTACAACTTGTCCCTTCTGAAGAAAGACACTTTCAGGATTACAATATGTCTCTCAGATCCAAGAAAGGCCAACAACCTAAAATAATTTATAAATCAGATGACAGAACAATGGGCAATTTCTATAGTCCTGAAATATGAATGGTTGGAGGGGCTTTACTCCATCCTGGCTTTTGTTCAAAAATCATATGGAGAACTGTATTCTGTTCTAGCCATAAAAGAGCTCAGTCTTCACCTGAATACTCAGAAGTTCAAGATGGAATCACTAAGCACTATCAACTCAGCAGCTCTTCCTAAAAATTTGATGATTTCCTGGGATCTTCTTGATGCTTACCTCCACATTCCATTATTACAAGCCCATCGACATTTCTTGATGCTTGCAACCGGTGGCCACTATTTTAAGCTCATATGTCTGGCATTTGGAATTGCCACTACCCCACAGCTCTGAGTTGACTCAATTAAACAGATTTGCAAAATTGTGTGAAGATGTTGAAGAGAATGACTCAGAATTGGCATTACTTGAGGGGGCTGAATCCTCTAGCAGCCAAGGAATTGTCTTTTTTCCAATTTAGAAGGGAGGCAGAGTAGGTGTAAACCGATGCAAATGGTGATAATATGGGACTCTGTTATTAGGAGGGTACATAGGGTAATGTCACCAGGAATGTGAAAACAGCATGTTGTCTCCCAGGTGCTTGGTTTCGACATATCTTGCGAACAGGACAGACAGATTATTAGAAGGGGCTGGAAAGGATCCAATTGTCTTGGTACATAATGGCATCAACGACAAAGTTGGAGGAAGATAGAGGTCCCTAAAAATTATTTCAGGGAGCAGGGTGCAAGCTCAAGGCAAGGACCTCCAGGGTAGTATTTTGTGAAATACTGCCAGTACCATGTTTGAGTGTAGGTAGGCAGAAGGACTTAAAGAGATAGTTATGTTTCACAAAAACAGCAGCTCCAATTAATTTTCATAATATTTGTGCTACAGAGTGTTATTTCAATACTTTTAGGGTTGTAGTTCACGACTAATTGAATGATAAAGTATTCCCCTCTCACCCCTTTTACCAAGTGTAAGCCCCCTCCCCTCAGATATGGAATCTAGTCTTGAGACCAGACAGCTCAGAGCCAGGGACAATGTTCTTATTGTGAACATAACAAATACCCTGCCCCCCTTGACAGGTTTTTCAGGTTTTTGCTAATTGAAGATTACCCCTCTTTGTGATCCAACCCAGACAGTCTTGCTCCTCTGAGCAGTGTTACATCAGTAAAAAGGGCAGGAGGGGGATACTTTATCATTCAATTACTCTTGAACTACAACTCTGATAGTATTGAAATAACACTCTCCCTGGCCCAAATGCTAATTGCAGCTGCTTTTATTGTGAAACATTACTATCCCTTTAATACATGGCTTAAGTATTGGTGGAAGGTTTTGGTGTTTTAGAGCACTTTGTACTTGGGTAAAATCTGTGGTAGTGATGGATTGCACCTTAATGGTAAAGGGGCTGTGCTGGGGATAAAATATTTAGAAGACTGAAGAAGCTTTTAAACTAGGAGGGTATAGCTAATACAAAATGGGGAAGCTAGTGTAGATAGGAACTGGGTATACGTAAAAGATTGTGGGGGTTGAGAAGAGGTGAGAATAAATGTTGCTAAAATGGAGGATCTCCTATTAACCCTTTGAGCGCCAGAGGGTTATCAAATGAATTATGAACCCCTCTGGCACTCAAAGGGTTACATGCAGATATAGAAAAAGAGACATGTAGTGGGTAAATACTAAATGACAACAAAATGAAACTGTTTGTTGGTGAATGCCAGAAATATAGTAGGCAAAATAGTGAGAGCTGATGGTTAAAAAGCATTTGCACATAATTGCTGTAACTGAAAAATGGTGGGGTGATGCTCATGATTGGGTGGTAAATATGGAGGGCTTTTCCCTCTTTAGGAGAGACATGATTAACAGAGAAGGGGGAGGTGTTTTCCGATATTTGAAACCAGACTTTAATCGAAGTTTAAGGGGAGATATTTGAGAGGAAACTGGAAATAATAAAGTGTTGGTGGGTATACTCTACAAACCACCAAATATTGATGAGAATGTCGAGGCCCAACTGTAATTGCAAATTAAAAAAAAAAGCTGTTAATGTTAATGTTAAAATGTTAACTATCCTATATAATAATAAAGTAGGATGTTTGTCACGATGCAGTAATGTACAGTAGAGACTGCCCGCGTTTGGGCAGTCTCTGCTGCGCATAATTGCATCACGTGAGTGAGGCGACGCAAGACTGCATCACGTGGAGCAGTGAGGTAGCGGCCTCCTAACATTACCCGGACCTTGGCCCGTGTACACGGGCTTTTACACTAGTAAAACCTGTCAGAGTGCTAAGGGATACAGGTTTGTGAGCGTGCTTACGGATAGCTACGGTTCAGAAATGGTGGAAGTATAGATATGAAATAATCTAAAAGAACTAGTGATAAATAATATAGATATGGTGTTCTGCATTAAAGTAGGTGAACATTTGGAAAACAGTGATCACACCATAATTTCATTTGAGATCAGTTTGACGCAGCAAAGCGATATATGTACAACCAAACCTCAAATTTTAAAAAGGCTAACTTCAAAATGCTAACAGCAACAATAATATGTATAGACTGAGATAAATTATTTAGAGGAAAAATACTAAGGAAAATGGTCTGAATTTAAATTTAGGTTGAAGAAATATACAACAGCATTTACCCTTGTGGAACAAATGCAAAAGACCAATGTGGTTAAATGCAAATCTAAAGAAGGAAATGACAAGAAAAAACGCATTTAAACTATTTAAGTCTGAAGGAACAGATAATTATTTCTTGAAATACAGGGAGTGCAATAAAGATTGAAAAAAGGCAGTTAGGTGAGCAAAAATAGATAATGAAACTCAAATTGCAAGGAGAGCAAGACTAATCCCAAGATGTTTTTCAAATACATAAATAGCAAAAAACTTTAGAGGGATGTCTTGGACCTTTCAAAAATGAGATTTGTGAGTTGGTTAAGGTGGATAAGGAAAGGCTAAAAAAAATATTTTCATTCATTATATACCATGGAACAAGAAATATAGATGAGCCTCAACAAATAAGAAGTAAAACCATTACATTAGATGTCATGGGAAGACTGGTCAAAATTGAGATTAACAAAGCACCTAGTTCTGATAGTATACATCCAAGGTTCTTTAGAAACTCAGTGCGGTGTTAGCAATACCACTATTATTAAATATTAAAATCTCTCTCTTGACAGGCTCAGTGCCACAAGACTGATGTAAAGCCAGTGGAGTGTTTTACTGAAAAAAGGAACTAAAACAGAACCTGGAAATTATATACCTGTGAGTTTGACTTCAGCAGTGAGAGAACAGCTAGAAGGCTAAATCAGGGATTTTATTCAGGATTAAACTGTGCAAATAAGTTTAGAAGGTATCAACATGGTCTTATAAGAGGAATAGATTTTACCAAACAAATCTTTTGAGTTTCTGTGTATGGGCCACAGAACTAGTGGGACGTATTGTAATAATATGGTGCTTTGGAAGACTGGCTTCCGGAAGAACAAAGGGTAACATAAACATCTGAAGCTCTCTGGTGGTCTTAGTTTTTCCCTTATCTATTTTGTGCTCAGTCATAACAATTATACCCCAAAGAAAGAAAATCAGAGCAAAAAAGTAAGAACATTTATCTGTCTGTGGTGGGATAAAGATAAGGTGCCAGGAGGGATATTCAGCCACCAAGAGAGAGGGAGAGAGAGAACTGCAAATAAGGTGTCTCATGGGTTTTGCCACAGTGAGAAAAAGGAAGAGGAAAAACAATAGTACCTTACTTTCTTGCCTTTCAGCTACTCAACCTCACATGCCATCATTGCAACAAGCCCCTCTTGGGGGTCTCCCTTAACATGTACATCCCATATGTTTAATCAGGTAATTCCAGCAGACTGTTGCCCACCAGGTGCTGTGGGAGGACACTAAGCTGTAAGAGATGCTATGTCCAAGATGACAGCCATGAGTGCCCATTTTTTTAAAGATGCCACAGCCAAATCAAGGGGGAAAAAACAAGAAAAGAAGAGAAAAATGTAAAATATATATAACCACCCTTGGACATCTGCAGTGGCCAGGGATGATATAGAAATTAATGTAAAGGGGCCAGAGTTACAAATATAACAACAAACCACACACCTCAGATTTTGGTTGCAAGAGAAACAGAACGACAAAGTTAAATCAGATTTTCAAAATGGCTGACTGTGAAGAACATCATACTTCAAACCCTTCACCACATCTAAAAGACGAAGCTTCTGTCTCTGGTTGTTAGATGGCACAGGAAAGAGAGAAGAAAGCATTTTCCTGTTTAACTATAAACTCACAGACAACTTAAGAGAAACACCCTATCAGAGTGGAAAACCAGAAAGGGAAGCTCACAAGACAAAGCCTGCATTTTTGCCACCTGCATAACATACACAATAGCCAGAAGAAAGGCTGTCTTGAGTGTCAGGATACACAGAGAAACTGAAGACAGAGGCTTAAAGGAAGCTTTCTATAGTGATTCCATAATCGAGTGGTATCCTGAAGGACTAGGTAGGTATGAGCAACCCATTGCATGAATGTCTACGCGTTTGTCAGTAAGGCGATAGGCCTCTGGAAATAGACAGAAAGAGGAGAAATATGGGCTTTAATAGAACTTTAAAAGAACTAAATCATTTGAAGACCATTCTGAAGAAAGCCAAAAATGGCCAGAAGATGAAAAGGTCATGGCCACAGCCCCTGGTCTTCACACCACTTGTAGTGCAAGGACCATACCCTATGGTATACCTTGGATGAAACAGGCTTATGAGCATTCAGAGTAGTGGCAATGACCCTCTTGGTCAGGATGCTGGATTCAAGAGCCAAGCTGTTATTCAGCTGACCCGGAGTCAAGAGGTCTGGGCGCAGATGGAGCCTGAAACAGCTCTGACATGGATAGGGTGAGAACATTTGAAAACCAAGCCTGATGGGGCCAAAATGGGGTGATCAGAATTATATGAACCTGCCCCATCCTGATTTTACAGAGCATTCTGGGAATCAAGGGAAACTGAGGAAACATATACACCAGGAGAAAGTGCAAATGTTTGACCATCACCTCCCCTGCAAGTGCTAGAGGACAACAGCATCTGAAAAAGAACGAGGAACCTTGTGGGTCAAACTACATGTCATTAAATCCACTGTTGGAGGACCCCAGACACAAGCCATGGAATCAAAAACCGTCTAGTTCAGGTCTCATATCCTGAGATCCAGGTGTTGGAGACAGCGTTTGCCACAAGGTTGTCTACCACGGGGTATGTACAGGGAAGAGAACCAGTACGTGAGCCTTCAGCCAAACCTCAGACCTTCTGAACTCCCTGGTGGCTTATGTAGTCTATCTCCATCACATTGTCTGACTGGATATACACAGAGGGTTCCAGGAAGGACAGAGACCAATGCTGCAAAGCTAGACAAATCTCCCAAGGCTCCAGGACACTGATGGTTAGAACACTGTCTGCTGTGGTCCAAAGACCCTTAGCCATCTGAAAGCACCAAGGTGGCCACCATTGAAGGTCCACCTTTGTTGGACAGATAAAGAGATGGGAGAGACGACATGGATGCCTGGACCAATTCCTGTGAATCTCCAGTTGCAGCTACCACATACGGAATTGTGTAAATGGGACTGGCTCCAGGTCAGAGACCAGATAATTGCAATACAAAAATGATTTATGGGGAACACAGCTACTTAAACTACAAACGCCTAACCATATCGAGTATTTACGGGGAGCCTAGAGCCAAAAATAAATGAACAAAAAAGGGTGAGCAAAAGAAAACCCTAACAGCAGACTCTTAATAGGCAGTTTTTTGACTACTAACAGTAATTAAAGTAATAATCATATTACACTTTTTATGCAAATTGGAATACAAATACAACTCAAACCAATGCCCCATGTGCAAGAAAAGTTAACCTTTCACCTCAATAACAGGACCCCACGTACTGCAAAACCCTGCAGCTCTGCATCCAGGACAAAAGTAATGCTAAATGCACATTTAATATGGAAGAAGCAATGAATACTGTTATATTGTTACAAGTGCAATAAAGTTAATATATGTTTGTAACCAGCACAAACAATCATCTTCATAAAGGCAATGAATTAAGGCAATGTTAATAAAACCAATGTTAGTTTGGAAAAATGGTTGTAGCAATAAGCACAATTCAGTGAAGCCATTACATAAGAGTCCAGATATATGGTTTAAAGCATAACGACAGTGCCCACACATTCTAGGAAAATCACTGAACTGCTTATTTTGTATTAATTAATCTCACTAGGTTTCACCCTTCCCAGGTTTGATCATGGCTCATCGAAAGCACCATGTGGGATATGGCAAGCTTAACAGCTAACATCGCGTTTCGCAAATGCACTCCACCACTTTCTATCTTCACATTCATGTTTCACTGGTAAACAAAACGTGGCATTCTGTCTTTTTCAGGATTTCAGACATTGTTACGTTTAGGTTACTCTTAGGTGTCTTGTTAAATACGTATTTTATTAGTACTCATTACCATAAGTATTTAACAAGACACCTAAGTGTAGCAATGGTTGATGCCTTGAAAAAGTCCTGACTTGGAGGATGAAACGCATTGGAGGTTTCTTTATACTGTGCTCACCCAGAGAATACCTATATGTTATTGCAATTGCTGCTACACTATAGAAGAACTCTATTGGAATCAGCTTTAATTATTGGTCTTGAAGACAGGATGCTACATGTTGTTTGCTGTGAAACGAGAATGTGAAGCTGGAAAGTGGAGGATTTGTGTGTGAGTTGTTGAATTTACAGTATCCCACATGGTTCTTTCGATTAGCCATGATCAAATTTGGGAAGTGTGAAGGCTGGTGACATTAATAAATTCAAATTATCCAGTTCAGAGATTCTCTCAATGTGTGTGGGCTCTGTCATTATACTTTAAGCGATATATGGGGGACGCTTATGTAACAGCTTCAGTTATAACTTACATTCATAACGGAACAGTGCTTATTACTTCAGCCAATTTTCAAAACTAACATTGGCTTTATTAACATTGCCTTTAATATGTCCTGCTTCATTGACTATAAGCAAAATGTGTTTATCCACTGCTGTTATGAAGATGTTTGTTTTTGCTGGTTAAGAACATATATGTTAACTTTATTACACTTGCTTTATTGCTGCAGTATTCATATGCTTCTTCCATATTAATGGTGCATATAATGTTTTTTTAATCCGGGTTGTAGAGCTGCAGGGTTTTTATGTAGGTGGGAGGTTACTTTTTCTTGTACATGGGTCATTGGTTTGAGATGTTGTTGTATTAAACTTTATGAAAATTATTGTTGGATACTTTTTTTAATTACGGTTACTAGTGTGCCTATTAAGGATCTGCTTTTGCTCACTTTTTTATTTTTTTTTGTTTGTTCAGAGACTAGATAACCCAGCACATTCATATACTACCACACCATTATGGATGGGCAGAGAAGGGCCTGAGACACCTGGTGAGGCAACAACAGAATCTTGTTTTCTGCCAGTAATACCCTATCCATAAGAGTGCGCAAACATATCAAGAAAGAGAACTATCTGTGACATAACCAGAGAAGATTTCTTGAAATTGAAAAACCCAACCATGCTCTTCCAGAACAGACATTAAAGTCTGAGTCGGAGGGAGCAGAATCTCCTCTAAAGGAAACTTTAGTGAAAGGAGCACAAGGACTCTTGTGGCATCCACTGTCAATTTTGGGAATTATGAATAGGTTGGAATAGAGTCCCATAAACTTTACCTGAGTGGGAACAGCTACCAAAACACGCATAGCTACCAGGGTAGATACTGCAGCTACAAACAGACCACTCTGAATGGAATTGTGAGGAACTCTGGACATGAAATGACAGGGAGGAAGCGACTTAATGTCCATGTTGTACCCTTCTGAAATGAATGCAAATCTCATTGATCCACTACGGAAAGAGCCCAAACGAGCCATTGTCTGAGTAGCACAAGACCCTTGTGATTCATGCAGAGCTTGACTTGTCAGTTGTGGGCTTCTGGGCAGGCTTCTTACCAGTCCAGGCCTGTTTGGGGTTGGCACCCCTGAGCTGCTGAAGGAGTAGAAGCCCTGAGCTCAAACTCTAACTGGTAGGAATGAGGAACACCATGTGACTTCTGTGGAAAGAGGGACTGTTTAGGAATAAACTGGTGCAAAAAAGCACTCACCTCCAGTGGCACAACAAAAAGCCTACTCCAGCTTTGGGCCAAACAACTTCTGCCCATGAACAGAAGGAGCACCAAGGGCTATATTGGAAGACTGGACAGCAGACCACATAGTTTGCAACAAAGTACAGCATGCTGCAAGATAAAAAGCTGTACCCTTCTCAGTAAATCTGACTGTAGTAAAGGCAACTTCTTCCAGATAGACATTAGCCTCAAGGATCTTAGTGGCAGCCATACCAATATCTTCCTTAGGCTATCTGCATGAACACATTCCAAAAGCTTATTCCTCCAATCAGCCATGGCCCTAGCCAGGTGGGACATCTCTGTAGTGTGACAGACAGATGTACAGAATGGCAGTCAAACCAAAGTACCACAGATATGGAAATGTGACTGCCAGACAGAGATATACTCACAATACATGTGACCTCTGAATGCAGGAAAGCTTGTCATCTTCAATCTTCAGGCTCCTATATACCATATCAATGTCTGCTCAGTCCAGCAAAGCAAACTGAGAGGAGAGGGCTGATTATTCAAGCCAGCCTTTAAACAGTATCAGGTCCCTTAAGTCTGTGATTTGGGTCAAACCAGCAATGGAGGTCATAGATAGGAGCCCAAGCTGTCCTACAGGAAAACAAACAAATAAGAAGGCTAAGTAAGAGAAGTAATCTTTGAAGGCCAATTTTAAATTTGGAATAGAATGGATTATGCTGGTGTGGTAAAGTGAAGCAGGGAGGGAGTCTCCACCTCTGAGTGCCTTTTTAAGGATAGTGCCCTGCCATCCTGCAGGAACATACTTTACTTAAAGGGATAGTAATACTTCGTTTTAACTTTATTTTATTTTGTAGGCATTAAAAAAACATGAAGAATGATATAAGTCTTATCTCTGAAACCTTTATGGTTTATGAGATATTCACAAGCAAAGTTTCCCCCTCCCACCCCTTTTAATTACTGTAAACAATCTCTTCTCAGATGTGGAATACAGTCCATAGACTGGACAGATAACAGAAGGGGACACTCTTATTCCTATGAAAACAATGAAATCCCTGCCCCCCTTGACATGCTTTTCAGGTTTTTCTGTTATCTTAATTGAAGATTGTCCCTCTCTGCAGTCTACCTGGACAGCTCCCTTCTGCCCTGGCTGAAAAGTGTTACATCAGTAAAAGGGGCGGGAGGGGGACACTTTGCTTGTGAATATCTCTTAAACCATAAAGGTTTGAGAGATAAGACTTATATCATTATTCATGTTTTTTTAATGCCTACAAAATAAAATAAAGTTAAAACGAAGTATTACTATCCCTTTAAGATTCCTTTGTTCCACATAGCATTTAAGAGAAAACAATCAAATGAATCATTCAAATACTGAGAAAACCTTATAGGATCTATTTTTACGTTTAAATAAAATTATTCTAGTGACCTTACTATTAAATTCCCATTAAATCCTTCCATGTGGAACACAGGAACCATGGGGTAAAGTTCCTTCCTCCAGAGGACAGAGCACTTCAAAAAAGGCAGGGCCTTTGAGGTGGAGACTTCCTTCTTCTCTTTCAGCTTTACCCCTGCCCATCAGTTTCTATAGCAAAGTAACAGAAAGAAACAAGAATGAATGGAAAGAAGGAAATCCCCTAAACTAAGACTCCAAGATGACCCCTCTGCCTGGGGATGTAAACTATATGGATTTTTTTTCTCTGGGTGGGAGACCTGTATTCCACATGGACTAAGAGAAAGGGATTTAACAGTAAGTTAACCAAAACCCTCTTTTCTCTTATGTCCAATGTGGAACACAGGAACCATGGGGATATATCAAAGCATCCGCTACAATTCCTGGGAAGGGAGAAAGAGAAATAACCTCCATTGCAGCCCAGTACACTATAGGATTAACTGGTACCATATGAACCTCAGGTATCAATAGACACCAAACAACTAAACCAGAAACAACAGGGTTCAAATCTCTGCACAAAGAAATCTAGAAAAGAAGTCCTTAGACACCACTGCCTGAAAGAACTTCTAGCCAAAGGTGGCCTCAGCCAAGGTCAGTACATTGACACAGTAATGTTTGGTGAAGGTATGCAGAGATGACCAGGAGGTGCCTTACACAGCTGCTGAGCAGAGGCCTTATTCTTGTAGGTCTAGCAAGCTCCCACAGATCTGGTGGAGTGTGCTGTGAAACAGAAAGCAACAGTTTTCTGAAAACATACTTCTTTTGGATAATGGCCTTGATCCAAGAAGTAATGGCTTCTTTGGACACAGCCTGGCTCACTTGTGAACCCTCAGGAATTACAAAAACAGTCTGATTTACTGAAAGGCTGTATGCGATGGACATAATTCTTAAAGAAATAGTAATGTTTCACAAAAAAGCTGCTCCGATTAATCTTCATAGTATTTGGGCCATGGAAAGTGTTATTTCACTACTGTCAGAGTTGTAGTTCAAGAATAATTGAATTATAAAATATTCCCTTCCCGCCCCTATAACTGGTGTAAGCAACGTCCCCTCAGATGTGGAATCTGGTCCCTTTACCAGAGAGATCACAGCAAGGGACAATCTTCTTACTGTAATCATAAGGAAAACACTGCTCCCATTGACAGGTTTTTCAGATTTTTCCTTATGCTTACCGAAGATTGTGCGTCTCTTCGATCCATCAGAACAGTCTTGCTGCTCTGAGGTGAGTAATGTTACATCAGTAAAAGGGACGGGAGGAGGATATTATTCAATTATTCTTGAACTACAACTCTGACAGTATTGAAATAACACTCTCCATGGCCCAAATACTATGAATGTTAATTGGAGCTGCTTTTTTGTGAAACATTACTATCCCTTTAAGAAAATGTACCACATCTAGAAAATGGAGTTCCTGCTCCTGCTTGTTAGCAAGATTGGGAGAAAAAGAAGGAAAGACAAGTTACTGGTTAATGTGAAAATCCCAGATGCACTTGGGCTAGAAACCTCTGGGAGAACAAAGAACCACTGGAAAAACAAAAAGGTGGGTTTACAGAACAGAACCCCAGCAGCCACATATCCATTTACATGCTTTTTGAAGTATGATCCAAAAGCAATTGTGTGGTTGCTGGGCAATCACTTGAAACAATCCTCACTGCAAATGCTTCTAACATCTATGGAGGAAATCTATCATGAGCACTTGAGTGCTAAAACACTTGCATTTGCCTTCAAACTTCATTTAACCTCTTAAGGACCGGGAAAATCTGAGGTCGTTTTCCCTTAAGGACCAGAGCAATTCTGACCTTTTTGACCATGTCTTTGTTCAACAGTGTTTTCCCGCTAAGTCTTTTATTCCACATATCAATTGGGCACAAAGGGTTAAATTTTTATGGCGACTGCATGAAAGGTATGACCAGTCAGTCATACCTACAAAATGCGCAGTTTAAAGTGGTCACTGTCACCCCTTGGGTGAAAATCCCCATGTCCCTTTTTCCCAACCTATTTTGTCACTTTTTTATCCCTGACATTTGGTGGTGTGTATAAGTGTATTACATAGCTCCACAATAATCACACTTCCAAAACTGTTTAATAAGATTATTAAAAAAAAAAAAAAAAATATATATATATATATATATATATATATATATATATATATATATATATCTTTTTGGGGAAAAAAAAAAGTGTGTTGTGTTTAAAAAAAAAAAAGAAAAAAGTATCATTTCAGGTCAGAAATTGACCTGCATTTAGCAAGCCTCTGGCACCAGCAGTGAAGGGGTTAATACCCCCAGCTGCTGTATTCTCATTTTCCACTAGGTGTCTCCTCCCTACTTCTGTCTCCCTTACTTTGATAGCAAGGGAGACAGAGGTAGAAGAGACACGCAGAGACAGCATGCTTTGCGTGCTGCCTCTGTCTCTCACTATGCCGGTACATGTGATCGCTGCTATGGCGATCGCATGAATCGGCACAAGCAAGAAGGGCTGAGAATGAATGCCCCGGTCTCGGAGCACTCAGTCTCAGCCTGGAATTAATGATAGCAGCGTGCACGGAGGCACGCTGCTATCATTTAAGCCATGATGGTCCAGGTCATTAAGGGGATAACAACCATGACGGTCCAGGACCGTCATGGGTCCTTAAGGGGTTAAACACCATTACACCCTACCACTGCAAACTACTGCTAATCAGTGCAGTGCTCACCACTCTGGCACTGAAAGGGTATACCTATCTGTACACCACACAGAAATTCCAGTCTTCTAATTCAAATTGCATCACTCCAATAACTCATATAGGATTCAGTACAGCTGAGCTGTGGCAGGTAGTGAGGTATCCACTGCTAGGCAAAACATTTATATTGATTCAATGGCCTTTTAACCCCTTGCATGCTACAGAGGTCTCCAAAGCATTGCAATGCGATGCATCAAACACCTCACTATCATGTAAGGGGTTGCAAAGTGATAGGAATAAAAACAATTATTTTGATTATAAAACACAAGGGAATATTGTACAACTTTTCTCCACAAAACAAATTACTGCTCCATATAAACTATGTGTATTGTACATAATGTCAGACTGTTACGTTGATGCCTTCACATTTATAACATGCCTTCACATTTATAACATGCTATTAAGCATGACTTAAGTCACTTTAATACACATATTGCCTGGGGTGTGAAAATAAATGTTGATTGAAAGTGATAAGAAACATGAGAACTGACCACTTCTTTTTCCATTCCCTCAAATTGGTTTTTTTCTTTCACACATGGACACAAGTGAATGCCGCCAACAAACACACCAACGCGCATACATACACACACACACAAATATTCACCAAAGACTCACAGGCCTGTAGTGAACAAACTGCAAGGACTAATAAGCATCTACTTTAAAAGGGCCTTTTAACCCCTTATATGTTTTTCTACTACTTTAAAATTACTCTTTACATTATAAATACAATCATAAAAAAAAAATCTAAGGGCAACACCATAGCAAACTGCTAGTAAGATATATATAACTAGTATAAAAGCATGTCGGCTTCTGACAAACATTCTAGCGAATTATTATATAGGATGTGTGTGTATATTTTAGCTTTATTTCTGTTCCTATTTCATTTTTAGAAAGTGGTACCTTTGAGAATGGGAGCCTGCTCAGCAGCCATCTTTGTTTCATAGAAGTGCATGGGGAATTTTTATAGGGACATATTTATGCACCTGTTTCACCTGCAAGGGTCAGAAAGGGCTCAAAATTATTCATTGGACCTACTCTATTGCATGCTTAGTGTGGGGACAATGTTCAGGGTACTTAAGTTTTCATTTTTTAATGAATGGAGAACCACAGTTTGCTGGGTATATGCAATGGAAAACTACAATACCCAGAATCCCCTCTCTCCCGGGCTTTCTTCTTAGGACAGGGCAATGCTTTGGCAGCCATCTTACTTCTCCCATTGCAGAGGGTAGGCTCACTTATTTAGCTTTGCAATCAGAAAACTGCCTTTTTGAGTATTTCTGTGTATTTTCTCATATTTCCCTAATTCTTTGGACTACTTTTGAAGGGTTTTTTCTCTGAACAAGTCTGATCCCAAGGGACACATGGGGAAAACAAAGCCTAAATATTCTGAGGTCCTTTTAACCTCTTTAGCTCACTGTTCCTCATGCCAAACTGGGCTTCCATGGGAGTATTCAGGCAACCTACTGTATGTCCCTCCTGTACTGTGGGTCCTATTATTCCCCTGGGCCCCTCCACTGCAGAACACGTAACCAGTTTGGTTTAAGACTCTGATGTCTTCAGTTGCTTCTATCCCTTCATTTGTTCAAGAGTTTCTCCATTATTGGTGGCCCATGCCCCGTATCAGACATGCCAAGCTCAGATGGTTGGTTCCAAAGTAGGTTGACGCTGATGAGGAGGACATGGATTCTTACCTTCTTTTTGGGATGCCTATGAAGAGGACCCTTACCCTTCGGCTGAGGGGCTTATCAGAGCTATTGTAGGGACTTTACAGGTCTCTGTGCCCGCTGATGCAGGGTCTTCCTCACAGGACATCTTCCAAGGGTGAAAGAAGGAATCACTAATTTTTCTTCCCCATTTTTGATTCCCCCCTTACTTTCTCCTGTGGCTGCTTAGTAAAAGAGGGATCCCCTGGTGCCCTGCTGCCCTGTAAATCATGTTGTGCTGGTTAATGTGTGTCTGATCAGCAAGCAGCAACGTGTTGCACTGTGTAGGGATTGGAGGCATGAGGGGGAGGAGCAATGTAGTGATGCTGGGCACAGTGGGAATTGTAGTTGTGAAGTGCATTTTTGAAGGTAAGCAAAGAGTGGAAGAATAGGATTGATGTAAAGTGTGCAGTGGTGTTAAAGTGGAACTTTCAGCATAGGTAAAGTCTCCCTGCGATAATTAGGCTGGTGGCAACTAGCTTAATAATAGTTCTATTTCCTCTTAGAATTATACCATTCTAAAGAAACCTTTAATCTTCTGAGACTGATGACCAGGTTAGTGCAGTCTGCGCGCCTGCGCCGTCAGTCCCTTCCGGTTACCTTGTGGCACACTGCAATAGCTCTCAATGGAGACCAGGACTGCCAGCGCAGGCGAGCAGACAAGCTGTCTGCGCTGATGCTTGGCTTCCGGTCTCAGAAGCATAAGGGTTTCTTTAGAAAAGAGTAATTCTAAGAGGTAATATAACTATTATTTAGCTAGTTGCCACCTGCCTAATTATTGCAGGGCGACTTTACCTATGATGAAAGTTTCACTTTAAAGTAAAAAGTAAATGAGATTTTGAATGTCATTTTCAGGGGGTTGGTAGGTAGATTGTGGCAGTGGAAGGGTAAATGGAGCTGTAATCATCCCCCGCCCCTATCCAACAAGCGACATGGTTAAATAGGCAACAGTGAATGATATGTCCATTTCAGAAGGCATTTAACATAAAAAATAAAATAAATATGACTTTGTGAGAAGTTAGAAGCTTAAAGGGAAGGTAATCTCCCTGAAAAAATAATTTGCATTTTGTAGCGCTTCAAAAATTGTATGGAATACAAAAAACATATCTCTCAAACCGCTATGGTTTGAGAGATATCTCCATTTAAAGTTTGAAGTTTCCTGCTGTCAGCTTTGCAAGCACACTTTTTAGACCACTCCAGTGAAGTCATTTGTTGTAAATAACGTGATTGCGGCTCCGCTGCAGAGCCTCCTGCTGACATCTTTACAGCTGACAGCAGGAAACATCAAACTTTAAATGCAGATTTCTCTGTCATCCAATACAGGTTACTGGTAACTTTGGGTAAACAATCCGCCCCTTTAAGTAGGCAGGAACAATTCTAGAAGTGAATGCAGGGGGTGGAGCCTACCTTCCCTCCTTGGCTGCAGCTAGCCAGTCAGCTCCAGTAAGATTTGTTCCTTGGTGAAGATACAGGCAAGAGAACAGTTCTGCTATAGTTTTAGCAATTTTTTTATTTTTCTGTTAGAAATGGAATACCACCATTAGGCGGATTACCATAACTGACAATGCCCTTAGATGTGGCTAGCTCAGTATCCAGGTGCTTTTTGTGGACCTTAAGCCCTGGGAGGAAAATCTTGGGTTCAAGTTCTTTCCCCAGGAGTTGCCCTTTGAGGCTTCTTCAGGGTTGTGGAATTCCTATCGCCCAACGCCTGGGACATGTAGTTCCGGGCACCGGGCAGGTAACATTTTTCTGACATTCAGCCCTGCTTCGGGCAAGCAGAGTTGGACACTGCTGCACTGCAACCCAAGGAGGAATCAGTTCCTCCCAGAATGTTGCTGTTTTTCTTTACTACCACCTACACGTTGCTTTACAGGATTTTCATGGGGACACTGCTAGACGTTCGCTTGTTTATCCCTTTGAGTGCCAGAGGGGTACCCAATGCACTCTGGCACTCAAAGGGTTATAAAAAACAACTAAAGGACACCCGGAAGTTCTGTAAGGCTCCTGTAGGCGGCCGCAAGAGGTTACCATGGTGCAGAGGCTGTGACACTCGCAGGCTGTGCGGCGGAATGCTCAAAATAGAGCTGAGAGGAAGACAGCACTAGTTTTGAAAGTAAGTACCTGAGAAAAGATGGTAGTGTCAGCACTTGTTAAAGTGACCGTTTTCCTTTGAGGAAAGAGTAAATCACCTGGGGTTATATGCTCAAAAGACTTGCTATGATGATGATGATGATGAATTTGAACTATGCCTTGTGGTATCCTTTTGAATGATCAAAATGGCGACATGGTACTTTTAATGGTCACATACATCTCGTGCTGTCAAGACCGAAGCACAAGGAGGTGCTCCAGCTGTAGCACACTGAGGCACTAATGGCAAGTATTACTGGATTTATGCACAGAAAATTTCCCCAGCCATTTCCTATGATCTGCATGGTCTGCATTTCACTTCTCCATTTGAAACCCCAGTAAGATCATTGTGCCTCATGTACTTGCATAACTACGTGTATCAGATTTTTAATAGTGTGTATGTGACCCCGCTGGTTCAATACCATGGTTGAATCAGTAAGTCACAAGGTTGAAAGCACTAGTATGTGTGCACATATCCAGGACAAGCATAGTCCTTGAATGCATGCCCTACTGAGTGGCTGATTTCAATGTACCAAGGAAGTGTAGCTTCAGCAGTGTGACTATAATTGCTGTGCACTGTGTGTGAGTAGCATTTCCCAGGTGTTTTAGCAGGTATGGGGTGGCACATACCTAGGCATTGCTCTGTCACCCCATTTTCATGTTAATGCTGAGTAAAGGTGAGTGGCACAGGTCTTCTGCCAGATCTTTGTGATTTCATCTGCTATAAAATAACGTAGGTGCAGTCCTTCGTTAGATGCAGGGGCATCTGAAATTCAAAATTTGAACAAAAAAAAACAGGAATTAGAATTTTTAGATTTCTGGCCCTTACAGATGCCCTATGAAAAATGTAAAATCCATCTGTCATTTTTTCAGATTCATGGAATGCAAAACTCAGCAGACTATTGAGAATAGAATCCAGTTTGCCTAGCAAGACAGGTTTCATAGCAGTTTTTGTGAAATATGACACCTCAAAGTCTTCTTAATTTTGGCTTCAAGGAAACCATTAAACAAGATGTGGCCAATGTGTCTCAGAGTCACAGCCCCTGTGAGAGTAGAAGCCCAAATCCTACTGCTGTGTCAAAAGACAAAAAATATGACACAGAGAAGAGAAAAAGAGTATTACAACCTCACTGGAAAGATTCCTGGCCATGGCTTGTTTTGAAGGGGAGCCAACGGGAAGAAAAGATGTATTGTGAAATTTGCTTGCAATACCCTACGATAGCAATGAATCACTCTGGATCTGGTAGGAATGTCTTTGTAAGTGGTTGTGATAAATTTTGTATTGAACCAATCAAAGCTCATGAAACAAGCAAAGTTCACATGACATGCTGTTCATGGGTCAAACAAGAAAATAAAAAAGCACAAGTGCAGTCTGAGGCATCAACAAGTACAGCAACTAGTGGTGCCAGTTCTGCAGTTCAATCAGCGCAGCCTATTATTATTACAGTGTTACAAAAACTGGAGGAGGTAGAAAGGAAGAGGCTAACGATTTTATTTAACAATGCATACTTAATTGCAAAACAGGGGAAGCTCTTTCAGACATGGATATGTTGTGCCGAGCAATTAAAAAGGCTGGTGTGGACTTGGGGAAAAACTACACTAATCGTGAGAAAACTTCTGAATTAATTAAATGTGAGGCAGAAGTAATTCGACAGGACATCAAAGAGATTGTCAGGAATTCAAGGTTTACTGTATCTGTATTTTTGCAGATGGCAGCACAGATAGTGCTATAATTGAACAGGAAACTGTGCTTATCAGAGTTGTCAATGAAGGTAAACCTTATACAGCTCTTGTAGACCTTGTTCCAGTGGAGCATGCACATGCTACAGGTGTGCTAGATGCAGTTGTAAAAGGTAACAAAGAGCTGTCTTTAGATATGCTACACCTGAGGTCTCCAGAACAGCCTGGTCCAACACTTATCTCAGTAAATTTTGATGGTGCCGCTGTAATGATGCGTTCAAAAGGTGGTATAGCAGCACTGATAAAGAACGACATTCCATTTCAGCTGCCTGTGCACTGTGTAGCACACAAGCTTCAGCTGCCATAAAGAACACTCTTTATATTATTTGTTTTGAAGAAACTTTGAATGGGTTTTTCAGTTCTATTGGAATAGCCCTAAAAGGTGAAGGGATGCAAAAGAAATTGCAAAAATAATCGAAGAAAGTGTTGCTCACTTCAGTGACATTAAGCAAGTGAGATGGGTTTCTAGTAAAAGAAGGGCCCTAAAAGCAATGCAGCAAAACTTGCAAACTGTTGTTTTGCATCTTGGCCAGGTTGGTGCTGGTATTGATGAGTCTTTGGCTAAAGCAAGGAAATCTCTAAAATCCATCACAAGTGTGAAGTTCCTCTCTACCCTGTGCATTCTGAGGGATATTCTTGAGCCTGTATCTCAGCTGTCAGAATTTTTTCAATCAAATAACCTTCTGTTACTAGACGTGAAGACTGCTGTTGAGAAGTGTGCATTAAGATTGTTGGGCTTGAAGTTGCATGTGGGTGAAAAGCTGAAGCAGTTTATTAGACTGTACCACCCAGAGGAGAGGAAATTTGGCAATCAATCTACTGAGGGGTGGGAGATTAAATTGTCAGGCCAGTGCCCACCAGCTACTAGCATAAGTAATGTACAGCTCATTGAAAACACTATAGATTACATTGATGAAAGATTCTCCACTTTTGATTCTATGCCATCCTGTGGATTCCAAGTCTTTGACTATACAACATGGCCAGAAGGCAGAGAGGAACTATAAAGATATGGCAGAGCTGACCTTGAAGAATTAATTGGTTATTTTGGCATTCTTTCTCGGCTGAAGAAAGTCAGCTATCCTTGATGAGTTTTGTGGACTTAAGGCACACATGAAAAATTTCAAAGATAAAAACATAACAGTTGTACCTGCATACTCTTCAATGTTATCATCAAAGCCATCTACCTTGTGTAATATATTGAAGGTTGTGGAGATGATGTTCACAATTAGTGTTTCAACAGCGGAGGCAGAACGGGTGTTTTTTGCTATGAACATAGTTAAAAATCCACTTAGAACAAAACTTCATCAGGGTATACTGCAGAATTAAATGCTCATTAAAGTGGAAGGACCTGAATTTGAGGAATATGACCCCAGCAGAGCTATTCAATACTGGCTTACATCTGGGGGAACCATGCATGTGAGTGGACATAAGAGGCCTCAGGAGGTCGACTCTGATTAAAGTAAAGCTACAATTCTCATTTGGAAATCTGTTCTGTTTAAGTTTACTACCTTCTCGCATTTGTTAATTGCATTAAAGTATTTTTAGGTCTGTCTGCTATTAATAAAGACCTTATTTAAATACTATTTTGGTTGAAATTGTTTTGTGTATCAGGACAAGTAGATTGTCATGAGGGACAAGTAGATTGGGCTCCCGTTTTAGTCCCCTGGACAAGTATTTTTTTTTTTTTTTTTTTAATTTCCACACCCCTGCCTCTTCATAATACATGGTAATCTGACGACAGGAGATCTGCAGAAAAGGTGAGCAACCCTTTGAGTGCTGCAGGTCCACATGTCCCACAGTGCCCCTCCGCACAGGGGTTTTTCCTTTGGTGTTCCTATTGCACACTTCTGCACTCACCGAGTTTATCTGTATGTCTGTTAGGTGTTTTGGAGCAAGTTTCGGTGGTAACTTAACCCTTTAGCTGCTGGTTTTGCATCTTTTGGGGGGGTTGTTGGCACTTTCCCTACTGGGTTCAGTGTTTATTGGGTTTAGTGACATATTTTAGTAATGTTTGGTGCACATTTACTTCTCAGTTGTAACTTTGCAAAATTTGTGTTTACTGCATAGATGCCATTGCTCCATTCACTTTTATGGGACTGTACAGTTTGGGATATGTCTCTGTATCCGCTCATCGTAGTGACTTCAGAGGTGGCTCATTTTCTTTGTCTGCCCTTGTTCTATTATCTGGTTAATGTTTTATGTGTGTTGGGGGGCTCAGGGGGCTTCGGGCACTGTTGGGGTACTTTGTCTGGGAAAACTACATTTCCCATGAGCGCTTGCTTTGCGTGCGCCTTTCTGATTGGCTTCCACTGCGGCAGCCATTTTGTGCCATTTCCTGAGTATCCTATGCAGGGCTTTGACTCTCCTTCTCTCCTCTGCATATTAACCCTTCGCCTGCCAGATAAGTGCATTTTAGCAATTTCTGGGGTGAACCTTTAATCTTACACACTGTATTTGGGTGATTCCTTATACTTTAAACCTTTTGACACTGTGAGAATGTCTAATCCGTTAGAGCTTGGAGCCAGACCTAAGACTAATGACGCTGGGGTATCTGTGTCCCCTATTGCGCATTGCTCCTCATGTCATTCAGGGTTACCTAGAGAATTCTCAGGTCATTTATGCCCAGCATGTTCTGCTGTCCCTGAGTCTCCCCCAGGGACCTTCAGCCATGCATTAGAACCAGTTTGGGTGCAAGAGTTCAAGGCTGCTACCAGAGAACTCCAGTCTACATTGCAACTCTTTCCATCCCAGTTACAGGGGGTCTTCCACTCCTGGCAGACCCCTGCTTCTGTCAGATCTTCCCTGCCGAAACCACAGGGAGTACCTGACGTATCAGATACCTCTGAGGAGGAACTATTGGTGGATTCAGATGTTGAGGAATGTTCTGTGGGCTCCTCTCAGTTTTTGGGGGACCCCTTTGAGTCTGATCCTGATCCCTCGGCTGAGGGCCTGGTCAGGGCTGTCTTAACCACCCTAAACATTCCCTTAGTTCAATAGGTTTCTTCAGATCCCTCTGATTTTTTTCAGGAGCCTAACAGGCCCTATATTTGTTTTCCACCTAACCCCACTCTTGTGTCTGATGAGTCTCCGGACAGGAAACCTTCTGTTTCCAAGAAGTTTGCCAAGCTTTACCCCTTCTCTGAGGCGGCACTTGCTCAGTGGGTTCATCCACCCAAAGTGGATGCACCTGTCTCCAGGCTATCTAAGTCCAGTGCCTTGCCAGTTGCTGATGCGTCAGCTCTGAAAGACTGGACTGAAAAGAAACTTGAGGTCTCCCTCAAGTCCATTTTTGTCACCGCTGGTACAGCCATGCGTCCAGAGTTTGCTGCGGCATTGGTGAATTGGGCCATTGTGGTCTGGACTGAACAGCTCACCCTGGCTGTCCGTCAGGGTGCTTCTACTTTGGATATGTTGCGGCTTCTTACCAACAATCTGAGGCCCAGCATTATGTTTCTGCTGCCTTATTTGATGCCATACATTTGGTGGAAAGGGTCTCCAACATGTCTGTGGTTGCCAGATGAGCTCTTTGACTCAAGATCTGGTCTGCTGACACTGCTTCCAAGAAAGCTTTGCTCTCGTTGCCTTTTCAAGCTACCTCTTTGTTTGGGCCAGACGTTAAGGATCTCATTAGTGAGGCCACAGGGGGCAAGAGTACCCTTCTGCCTATGGTCTCCAGGAAGAAGAGGCCCATCAAGCGTAATCGGCTTTTTCGTCCCTTCCAGACTGAGACACGTCCGGCGAACTGGACTGTTACCTCAGCTTTGCGTTCCTCCTCCAAGCCCAAACAACAATGGAAGCCCAACGTCTCCTCAAAGACTAAGGCTTCCAAGCCTTCATCGGCATGACTCTCCAAACCCAGGTCCCCACTCGGCTGTGGGTGGCCGTCTGCGTCACTTTCACAGCATCTGGTAGGATTCAGTGGCGGACCCGTGGGTTTTGCTGGTGGTGACGGAAGGGTACAGGATCCCTTTCGCCTCTCTTCCTCCTTTTCCTTTTTTCCCTCTCATACACCCCAGGGCGTAGAGAAATACCATCTGTTCAATGGCGCTATCCAGGCACTTCTGGACAAGGATGTTCTGGAACCTATTCCAGTTCAGGACAGAAGTATGAGTTTTTACTCAAACCTCTTTGTGGTCTCCAAGAAGGATGGAGGCTGTCGTCCCATTTTGGATTTGAAGGATCTCAATTAGTTTGTGATCAAGACTCATTATCACCAGGAGTCCCTAAGGACGGTGATTGCTGCTATGTCCCGGGGGGAATTCCTTGCCTCTCTGGATCTTCAGGATGCGTATCTACACATCACCATTCATCCAGAGAGCCAGCAGTATCTCAGATTTGCCTGCGACCGAGGGCACTTTCAGTTCTTAGCTCTTCCCTTTGGTCTGTCTACAGCTCCTCAAGTCATCAGTTGTGTCCTGGGAGCCTTAGTATCCATCCTCCATTGGTACAACATCAGAGTTACTCCATACATGGACAACCTGCTTCTGAAAGCCCCTTCAGCGGAACTTTTGCATCAGCAGGTTCAGGACTGCATTCACGCTCTCACCCATCACGGGTGGATCATCAACATGGACAAGTCAGATCTTATCCCATCCCAGCGTCAGGTCTTCCTGGGCCTTTTCTTCGACACTCAGCAGAGCATGGTGTTTCTCACGGACGAGGTGTCTCAACAGATCGCCCACAGGGTTTCTGCTGTTCTGGCTCATGATCCAGTTCCAGCCAAGAAGCTGTCCTCTAGGGATGGGCGAAACTTTCCGCCTCCAACTGAAATCGGTGAAAAATGGCACTTTCCGCTTGGCAAAAATTTCCCACTAAAAGTGACAATTTTCCGCTTTTTTTGCCCATTGAAATCAATCGGAGCATAGAAGTTACACACAACACATTACAAATATTTTATTTCCCAAAGGCACAGTATAAAAGGGGCATGAGGGTGCCTGTGTTGGTGGGTTGTGGGGAAAGAATCAGTTGAACAGGGGATGATTTTTGGGGCGTTGTTTACTGGGATCGGGTTGCACTTAATAAAAAAGAAATCCTAAATAAAATAAAAACCATAAGACATGGTATAAAGGGGTCTGAGGAGGATACCTGTGTTGGTGAATGAATGAATCATTTGAATCTTGACTGCTTTTGGGGGGACAGTTAATAAAAAAATAAATTAATAAAATAAAATAAGACATTTGTATTTAAAGTGACAGAAACAGGAACCCCCTGACATAAATAAGCTGCCACTGGGGTGGACTGATACTTGAATTGATAGAGTATTTTGTAGAGGATGATTTGTTTGATTTGTTGTTAGAGACCTTTGTAGGACTTAGACTTATTAGAGGCCCAACCCCTGAAGAAACATTGATTTGTAGGACTTAGTCTTCTTAGAAACAAACTCCCCAAAAATTGTTTAATTTTTTTTGTAGGACTAGTTTTTTTTTCCTTTTATTTATTTATTTATTTATTTTCAAAACACAAGCCCTGAGAAAAAAATAAAAATGCCCTGCTGGCCTAATGCCAGCAGGTCATGTTGGCCAGTGGCCACTGTCAAATGTCCTCCTGAGTTGCAACTGTTGTTTGTACTGAGTTGTTTAAACAGCAGGATGATTATGAAGCTGAAAGGGAATGGGATCAACAATAGCAGTAACATGGAAGATGGATGATGAAGGTTCCATTTGCCACGACTGACTCCAGTGATGCGCCTGAGGCAGTAGCAGCAGAATAAGTAGCCCCCAGTATTTGTGGCGAAAAGAACAAGTTGGCCATTAAATCTTCTCCACCTGCCCCGTCATCATGGGTGTGTTGTTATTAGAATATATTGTGTGTGTGTGGTAAATAACATCTGGGGGCACAACTGTATCCAAACACCATGACACCCGAAACCAAGTACTGCCGCTGTCACTGTACCCCTTTTCCAGACCTGCTAAGGACACATGACAACTTGCTGACAGTTTAATAGTAATGGTGAACCCTCCCTGCCACCATCTTAGCATATTCTGCAGGATGGAATCTCCTCAGTTGCCACTTGATGCACTGACTGCGATTCTCCTCCACAACACTGGCATGTGTGGTCAGTGCACCACACAGTGTGCAATGGGTAGAGATGAACTGCCACATCCTAACATCAACAGAGTGGCTTTTCTTTTGGCAGAGGATTGACAGAAGATGTAGTTATCCTAGAAGGTGATGGTGAGCTAGTTGTTTCACTCATCCTGGAACTTCCAGTCTCTGCCTGGGTTGTGCTGTTCCTCCTCCTCTTTGATCTCCGCCTCGCCTCTTGTTGCCTTTCTGGTGAGTCAGGGACAGCAAAAGTGGTGCTTGATTTCTGTGGTGGATGTCTGGCTTTAACATGTTTGGTGTAAATGTCATGGTGTCTGTGTTTCATGTGTGATATATTAGGGCGCTTGTGCCAAGGTGTGTTCCCTCCTTTCCTCTTTTCACTGACTTGTCACAAATTGTGCACAGTGCCGTTGCTGATGACTGTACTGTGCCTACCCCAACAGAAAAATAGTCCCACTCCCATGATGACTTCAGAGGGAAGGGGAAAGGTGGAGAAGAATGGCCTCTTTCTTCTTGTCCTCCACATTCCCCTTCATTGTCTGTGGCAGCGGATAATGTTGCTGCTACTGCCTCAGAGTCAGCACTTCAACTAGGATCAGGAGCATTGCTACTGCTGGCAAGTGGAACCTGTCCTTTTCCTGCATTGCTTGTTGACCCCATTCCCACTGTGTCCCTGGTGGTCTGTGGCACACTAACCTGCTGCTCAGCATCCTGCTGCTCTTACACCTCAGCATCAGGAGGAATTAGAGCAGTTGCAAATTCCTCTAATTCCAAGATGTCCTTGCTAGTGGTGGTGGTGATGCCCATCCTCATTCCTGTGTCCTATTTCTTCTCAGTTTCTGCTAAAAAGGCCATCAATGTCTCTTCCACCCCAGCTTCTCCAGCATCATCACCACCACCACTAGCCCCTACATGCTGTTGTTGCTGCTGCTGCTCTACTCCAGACATCGCACTGCTGCTTGGAGGAGGTGACGTGCAATGTGACAGAGGGTCCCCTAATGTCACACTTGCCATTGCCTTTTGACCTGAAGAAGAAGGCAGACTAGCACTAGCAGAAATAGCAGCAGGCACAGGCAGCTGATCTGTGCTCCTGCTGGTTTTGGTGGTATTAATTCTCAGCCTGCTCTCCTCTCCGAACACCAGTTCTGGCCTCTTCAGGTTCATGTTCCACCTGGACACTGTAGTGAAGAGAAGGAGAGGACTCCCAGTCCCAGGATCAGGAGAATGGTGTGGGCTCCCTTGACTGTTAGTCTGGATGCTGTAAAATGTTTCCCCTACCACTCCGGCTGCTTCACCATTACTGCTACTACTAACATCAACCACATCAAGTTCAGCCGCAGAGTCTTCCTCCTCAATCTCACAGTCACTAGTAATATCAGGATATTGTTGATTACCCCCCTCCTTCACTCCTAAGGTTAACAAGCTGCTGGGCCTTAGCAGCAGTAGTACTAGCAGTGGCAGGACTGCTTGGGAATGGCAAGTGTGAGTTAGGGTCCCTTGCTGTCACACGGCATAATTTTCTCCTTCCCCCCTGAGTACTACAAGAAACACTAGCAGCAGACAAAGTATTGGTGGTAGCAGATTCAGCACTGGCAGCAGGTTCAGTACTAGCAGCAGGTTCAGCACTGGCAGCAGGGGCAGCACGTCTGGCAAAAGGTACAACACTAGCAGTTGCAGGATCAGAAATGGTGGCACTGGCAGCAGGGGCAGCACATCTGGCAACAGGTACAACACTAGTGGCAGCAGTTACAAAAATGGTGGCACTGGCAACAGGGGCAGCACATCTGGCAACAGGTACAACACTAGTTGCTGCAGGATCAGAAATGGTGGCACTGGCAGCAGGGGCAGCACATCTTGCAGCAGGCACCGGCAGCTGACCTGCCATGCTATCACTATCCTTTTCTCCCTTCCTTCGCTTTCCTCCCTTCCTTACCTTTTCTCCCTTCCTTCCCATTCCCTTTTCTCCCTCCCTTCTTATTAAATTCCCCAAGATCCCTTGGGGTGATTTAGGGGGACTGGACAGCATTGGTTGAGTACTTCTAGTCACTTCCTACTCCTCAGACTCAGTGGACACATAATAAGGGTCCTTCCAGTTCCTCTTTTTGCTGCTCATACTGATAGGAGTCACTATGAGCCTCTCCTGCCTCAATTTTTGCAAAATATCACAAGGGAACAGCACAGCACGTCTATCTCGCTCTGTAGCTGTTTCTATTGTGTCTGCCTTCATCGAAAACATCACTTTTTACAGCGGAAGTGTGAAAACAATGTAACTCAATGGGCGAAAACTTTTTAGCCATTGAAAAAATGGCAAAACATTTTGGCCAGTGGGCGAAAGATGAGAAAATTTTAACTGATAGTTTTAAAGGAGATTTTCCCACGAAAAAGTGGATAACAACGTGGTTTTCAAGAAATTTCTCGCGGGAACACAGCAACAACTTTCACCCATCCCTACTTTCCTCTCTAGTGGGGAAGTTCATTTCCACCATAGAAGCGCTCCAGAGGTTTGTGATCCAGGTGAGCAGGGGTCAGCCGGACCTTCTGAAGATATCAGTGTCCCTCCCTCTTCATGTGGAACTGAGTCTGTCATGGTGGCTTAACCTCTCCAATCTGCTGAAGAGCAAGTCCTTCCTGGTATCCTTCTGGACCACGGTGAGGACGGATGCCAGCCTCTCCGGCTGGGGAGCGGTCCTGGGTCACCTGAGTGCTCAAGGGCAGTGGTCTCCGGAGGAGTCTCCCCTTCCCATCAACGTGTTGGAGCTTCGGGCAATATTTCATGCCCTGCATTCACTTCTAGAATTGTTCCTGCCTACTTAAAGGGACGGATTGCCTACCCAAAGTTACCAGTAACCTATATGGACTAAGAGAAAAGGATTTAACAGGTAAGACTAAAATCCTCTTATCTCTCAAACCATAGCGGTTTGAGAGATAATTTTTTTTGCATTCCATTTTGAAGCACTACAAGATGCAAATTATTTTTTCAGGGACATTACCAACTCTTTGAGTCTCAGAGGGGTAAACAATGTATAGGAAAGCAATGCCTTGTGTACCCTTGTGGCACTCAAAGGGTTAATGTCACTCTGCACCTGCATCTCAGAAGGAGGATAATCATAATCTATTGCACAGGCTGCAGCAACCATGTCCCCCTCCCCCCGGAGCACCATGTGTCTGCCCTGGCCGCTACACACAGTAACCCTTTGAGCAGCAACACCCAGGCAAATCGAAATTGTCCAACAAAGTGATGGCGAGTGTACAGAGTTATTCACAGTTCCCATGGATGTTACAACACATAGGCGCAAGTTGAACACGAACAGAAGGTGGCACCGCAAAACTGGCACATAAGCTACAAGTCTCTCGTTTTGTCTGGTGATGGATGCTATCATAAAGTGAAGGCAATGAACAAAAAATGGGGCACTCTGCCACAAAGCCGCTAAGTTACTTGTCCAGGTAAATGCACACAGCGCTTGGCAAAACTATATTAACCTTTTCACTGCCAGTGAGTTTGCTTTGTAATGCGTTACCGTGAAAGGGTTAAAAGATGCGTACAGTGTTTGTGGATGAAATCAACATTGTTACCTGGAGCATTAAAATTAAGAGCTGGGGTGAGTATGTCTGACCAGGAGACAGGCTTAGTTGAGGAGGAGGTGAGTGGCATGGTAGGGTCTGCAGTAGCGTGTGCGAGGGAAGCGGTGCTGTTAGACTCTGCTCCACTAGTCGTCCAGGTGTCGTTGTACAGCTTTTTATGCACCTTGTAGAGCACCGAAAGGCATAGAATCAGTACCTGCAGGAGTAGTGGAAGTGTGGACGTCACTCATAAGTATGTATGTAACAATCCTGCAAGTTAACTGTGACAATACAATACTGTAAATACATGTTGAAATGGGTGACATTATTGCAGAAGCGAGGATGAGTGAGCGCCTATCAGTTTGCCAAGTTGCATTAACTGAAACATGCAATGGTGATAGCGAGCATATCCTTGCATACATTATCACAGGAGTGCACAGGTTTAAAGATAAGTACAGTAGGGCAGTGGGTTGTAGTTGAGGAAGGGCAAAGTCGAGGGAAGACAAACTTGTGAAGTGTGTGAGCCGATGTAAAGGAGAATGAGTAATAAAGGACAAAGTCGAGGGAAGACGAAACTTGTCAAGTGTGTAACTCAATGCAGAGGACAATGAGTGAGGTGGGAGAAAGACCTAAGTTGGATCATGTGTAACACCATGCAGAGATTTTCACAGGCGTACTCATGGGGCCTGAAAGGAGCCACTGTAAACTTCTTCCCTCCTTTTGGGGTGGCTGGGACACCTCTTCTGCAGAAAGGCTTTAACCACTTCCCGTGGAGAGTTTTTTTCCTACACTCCAGATCTTCACCCCAGAGTACAAGCCTCAAGCGCTTGGAGCAGCGTTAAATGAATTGACACCACACAAGTATCAAAGTTCAAAACACTACTAACTTTATTTAACAAACACATAACTTTTATACTAAAAACTGGGATGGTTTGCAGAGTGGAAAATTAGATGCTTCACCTAAAGGTCATACAAATATGGTCAAGAGGAAATGAGGTAGGGAGGGGGTATAGAGCACATATAGTTAAAGGAGCAGTAAACTTTTTTTATGAAAACACATATTTTATAGAGCATTTACTGCTGAATAAAACAAGGGTACTCCCATCGCTGTCAGATATTTTATTCAAAATTTATAGCAGTTTAAATAATCAGGAAGTGAATTTACTGTGTTTACTTCCTGATAGTTCTAACTGACAGGAAGTGACAGGCAGTTTCTATCACATTCTATGGAGAACTGTATGTATCTGACTTTTCTGACTTTCCTCTCCATTAGAATCTAACATGAAATCTGATTAGAATTTGACAACTAGAGGGCTATCACGGTGCCCGTGATTGCTGGCTTTTTCTGTCAGTTAGCTGTGGGGGCACTCCAATGGTTGCCTGTGATTAGTCCGCCCAGTATTGCCTATATAGACTGGGTTCCTGCACCCTTTCACGGCCCTTTCGTGGTGTCTCTATGTCAGTGATGGCCTGCATATGGATTCCTGTGTCAACTGGGGCCTGCTTGAATCCTCTACTGTTTCAGCGTCTGTGTACCTACCCAGAGAACCAGTATACACTCCAGAGTTGTTCCTGTGTGCTGATCCGGTTTGGCTGACGTTCCTGCTTCCGTTCCTGATCTGGTTTGGCTGACGTTCCTGCTTCCGTTCCTGACCCGGTTTGGCTGTCGTTGCTGCTCCGTCAACCTGTTCCGGCCTGGCTGTCACTCCTGTTCCTGGATCCTGATCTGGATGCATTCTGCATGACTCCAGTGGCCTCGGCGACATTCTGACCTCTGGGTTCCTCCTATGGTGGTACCGCTGATTCCAGGCTTCTGGCCTCTGAGTTGGCACTGACTGTCTATGTTATGGGTTACCCCACTTACACCGGTTGCTAATGCTGCCTCCGTTGTAGCACCGGTAGGGCTTCCGTATTTCTCCAGTACGCGGTACTGGTTTGCTCCACTATTACACCGGTTGCTTGCTGCCTCCGTTATAGCACCGGTAGGGCTTCCGTGTTTCTCCAGTACGCGGTACTGGTTTGCTCCACTATTACACTGGTTGCTTGCTGCCTCCGTTATAGCACCGGTAGGGCTTCTGTGTTTCTCCAGTACGCGGTACTGGTTTGCTCCACTATTACACCGGTTGCTTGCTGCCTCCGTTATAGCACCGGTAGGGCTTCCGTGTTTCTCCAGTACGCGGTACTGGTTTGCTCCACTATTACACCGGTTGCTTGCTGCGTCCGTTATAGCACCGGTAGGGCCTCCGTGTTGTCCAGTACGCGGTACTGGTTTGCTGCACTCTTTAACCGGTTGCTTGCTGCCTCCGTTATAGCACCGGTAGGGCCTCCATGTTGTCTGGTACTGGTTTGCTCCACTCTTTAACCGGTTGCTTGCTGCCTCCGTTATAGCACCGGTAGGGCCTCCATGTTGTCCAGTACGCGGTACTGGTTTGCTCCACTCTTACACCGGTTGCTTGCTGCCTCCGTTATAGTACTGGTAGGGCCTCCATGTTGTCCAGTACGCGGTACTGGTTTGCTCCACTCTACACCGGTGGCTTGTGTTACCACCATTATTGCACCGGTAGGGCCTCTGTGTTGTCCAGTACGCTGTACTGGTTCGCTCCACTCTATCACCGGTTGCTGATGCTACATCCATTATTGCACTGGTGGGGCTTCCAATACTCTGTGTCACTTTTGTCATAGGCTGCCTTACCCGGTATATTGGTAGGGCCGGTAGAGCCTCCTCTATCCTCAGTGCTACCTTCTAGTCTGCCTTGCCCGGTATATTGGCAAGGCCGGTAGAGCCTCCTCAGTCCTCTTGTGCTATTTGTAGGCTGCCTTGCCCGGTATTTTGGTAAGGCCGGTAGAGCCTCCATCATCTCGTTGTGCCAGTCTCCAGGCTGCCTTACCCAGTATTTTGGCAAGGCCGGTAGAGCCGATATATCTATTGTATCATTGTATACTATGCTTCTTGAACCTGTCGTGTGTCTGTAAAATATGTGTATGTTCAGGACCCGCGAGGGTTCTTATTAAACTTTTCAATAAAGATGTGTTATTATCTTAACTCTGTGTCTGTGAGTCAAAACAAACCGTGACAGTACGAAAGGGCCATGACCTCAGACAATAAGAGTGAGGGTAATGCACAAAACATCCGCTGGAGGATGGATGTACATGAGCAGCGCCTGGATCAGTTGGCATTGGCTATACAAACCATTCTCGAGCGTACAGTATTCACGGACAAGTCTGTCCCGAGCCCGGTGGTCTCCCTAGTTTCGACACCGGAAAATGATACCATTACTTCTGTGGCTGCAGTCAAAGGGTTAACCTCTTCCACACCATTCCCACTCAGATATGATGGCGAACCCAGTCTGTGCAGAGGGGTTATCAACCAACTTGAGATATTTCTAAAATTAACCTCTTATGCCTTTCCTAATGATCGCAGCAAAGTTGGGTTTATGATATCCTTACTGACTAGTAGAGCCTTGGAATGGGCCAATCCCTTGTGGGAGAGTGCGAAACCTTGCACAAAAAATTTCAGGGAATTTGTGCAAACATTTCGGAGAGTATTTGAGATCCCTGGTAGAACCGCCTCTGCTGCTAAACGTCTAATGGAGATACAACAGGGCAAGTGGACTGTGGGCGACTATGCCATAGAATTCCGCACACTAGCAGCAGAGGTAGGTTGGAATAATGAGGCATTGTTGGCAGCCTTTGCTCAAGGTCTGGGCGACCATATTAAAGATGAGACCGCAGCTAGAGAGTTGCCTAATGATCTGGACGAATATATTGATTATGCTATTCTAATTGTCACTCGGATCCTTGAGAGACTTATGGCTAAGGACTGTAGGCTACGGTCAAAAATCAGTGGGTCTAGCAGTTCGTTTTGCCCACCCACCCCTCCCTCGTTGCCTAGACCCAATGACCATATACAGGAATCTGGTGAACCAATGCAATTAGGCTTTACCAGGTTAACTAAGGAGGAACGAGCACACCGCAGGAGGCAGGGGTTATGCTTGTACTGTGGTAAAACTGGGCACTTGTTAAGAACCTGTCCCATACGTCTGGGAAACAAACGCACCTGGGGTACCTTGGGGGACAGGACCTAGGTGGTGTTCAACAATCCCCAGGTTTGATCATACAGAAACCCACCATCCAGGTGGTACTCTCATGGGCAGATCGCTCAGTGGAAGTTCTGGCCCTGACTGATTCCGGTGCAGCCAGCTATTTTATGGATAGTGCCTTTGCTGAACGGCACAAGATTCCGCTGGTTGAAAGAGAATCGCCTCTTGCCATTGAAGCTATTGACGGCAGACCACTAGAACCAGCTCAGAATACCTTTGAAACGATGCCATTACCTATGACTATTGGGGCTTTTCATAAAGAGGAACAGGAGTTCCAGAGAATCCATTCTCCGCACCACGCTGTCATTCTGGGATTTCCTTGGTTGCAGCTGCATAATCCTCAGTTTGATTGGCAAAAATGTGAAATTTCAGCTTGGTCCCAATATTGTATTGAGCATTGTGTGTCTCACCCAGTTAAGATTCTGTGTACCTCTCCCTCATTGCCAGATGAGTACCAACAATTCAGTGATATTTTCACTAAGGGAGAAGCTGGCACTCTGCCCCAGCACAGGTCTTATGATTGCGCTATTGAATATCCCCTGGGGGTGGTACCCCCTAGGGGACGTACGTATCCATTGTCATGTGATGAGAACCAAGCTATGGAGGAATATATTGTGGATGCCCTCAAGAGAGGGATCATCAGGAAATCCACCTCGCCTGCTGGTGCTGGGTTCTTTTTTGTGAAAAAGAAGAATGGCGAGCTAAGACCGTGTATTGATTACCATGGCCTAAATAAGTTGATGCCTAAGAATGCTTATCCGATACCACTCATCACCGAATTATTTGACAGGTTAAAAGGTTCCTCGATTTTTACGAAACTGGACCTACGTGCAGCCTATAACCTGATTCGGATCAGAGCTGGTGATGAGTGGAAGATGGCTTTTAACACTAGATCCGGGCACTGTGAATATCTAGTTATGCCGTTTGGCCTCTGTAATGCACCCGCTGTGTTCCAAGAACTGATTAATGATATCCTCAAGGATATGCTGCAGTCCTGTGTTGTTGTCTACCTGGACAATATACTTATTTACTCGGATAATTTGTCACAACACATCAAGGATGTGTCAGAGGTGTTGCTCCGCTTACGAAAAAAACAAACTGTATTGCAAATTGGAAAAATGCGAGTTTCATAGATCCAGTGTGCCCTTTTTGGGGTTTGTAATTGCCAAGGAGGGTATTGCCATGGATCAGGAGAAACTTGCTGCAGTTTTGCAATGGCCATGGCCCAAAGGATTAAAACCAATTCAGTGATTCCTGGGGTTCGCTAATTATTACAGAAAGTTTATTAAAAACTTTTCCACGATTGTTAAACCATTGTCTGACCTTACTCATAAGGTCGCCAATCCTTCCCAATGGTCTGAGGCAGTAGAACATGCTTTTGAGACACTGAAATCCGCTTTTGCAGCTGCTTCGGTGCTATCCCACCCCAACCCATCTCTCCCATTTACATTGGAGGTCGATGCCTCAGAGATTGGGGTTGGGGCAGTACTTTTTCAACGACCGGTGATGGGGAGTACTCTCAGACCATGTGGGTTTTTCTCTAAGAAGTTGTCTGTTGCCCAAAGTCACTATGAGATAGGTGACAGAGAATTACTGGCTATCATTCTCACTGTGAAAGAATGGCGTCATTTATTGGAGGGCACCAAAAGTCCAGTATTGATTCTCACTGACCACAAAAACCTGACTTATCTATCAGAGGCTAAAAGATTATCCTCTCGCCAGCCAGATGGGCGTTGTTTCTCTCCCGATTTAATTTCATTGTATCTTATTTGCCCGGTTCCAAGAACATTAGGGCTGATGCCCTGTCTAGACAATTCGAGCCTGAAACTGAGAGGGACGAAGTCCCAGTACCTATTATACAGCCTGACCATATATTGGCCACCCTACGTACAAGTATCACTTCGCCACTGGGGGAAGAGATTCTGGCCACCCAGGCTACGGCTCCTCCAGAAACTCCAGTGGGCAAGTGTTTTGTTGATGAGCCATTCCGCACTCGATTACTTGAAACCTACCACTCCTCTAAAGCTGCTGGGCATATTGGTAGGGATCAATTAATATGGTCTCTCTTACAAGTCTTCTGGTGGCCCTCTCTGAGGGCGGACTGCTCTGCATTTACCAATTCCTGTGCCCGTGCCAAGACCCTTAGACATCTCCCTGTGGGCCTACTCCAACCAGTACCTAATGGCGAACGTCCCTGGTCTCACATTTCCATCGATTTCATGGGAGAGTTGTCAGTGTCTAGAGGGTATTCCTTCATACTTATGGTGGTTGACAGGTTTTCTAAAATGGCTCATTTCATGCCTCTCCGTGGCCTTCCCTCTGCCAAAGAATTAGCTGTGGTTTTTGCTAAAGAGGTATTTCGGTTACATGGGGTACCTAGAGTTCTGGTGTCCGACCGGGGGAGCCAGTTCGTGTCCAGATTTTGGAGAGCATTTTGTGAACAGATGGGCATTCAATTGTCCTTTTCCTCGGCCTACCACCCCCAGACCAATGGGGCCGCTGAGCGTGCCAATCAGGGACTGGAGCAGTTCCTGCGCTGTTTTGTCACAGACCATCATGATAACTGGGCCGACCTGTTGCTGTGAGCAGAGTTCGCCAGGAACTGTGCGGTTAAATCTTCATCCGGGAGCTCCCCGTTTCTTATCAACTATGGGTTCCAGCCGTGCTTGCTCCCGGATTCATTTCAGTCTCAATAGATTCCAGCTCTGGAAGAGCATATTGAGCAGCTCCGCTCCACTTGGGCACAGGTTCAGGGAGCACTCAGTCAGTCTTTTCAGCTTCATCAGCGCCATGCTAATCGTAGATGGCTGCCAGCGGTTTCTTTCCAGGTTGGGGACAGGGTATGGCTATCCTCCAGAAACATCAAGTTACAAGTCCCGTCTAATAAATTGGCACCCCGGTTTATTGATCCGTTCAGGGTGATCCGTAAAATTAACCTTGTCTCTTATGCTCTGGATCTCCCTGCGTCTATGAGCATCCATAATGTGTTCCATGTATCTCTCCTCTTGTATGCAACCGTTATACTACTAACCCTGTGGTGCCAGGGCCTATAGAGGTAGAAGGTCAGGAGGAGTTCGAAGTTCAGAGTATCATTGATTCTCGCAGATTTAGAGGAAAATTGCAGTATTTGGTACATTGGAAGGGTTATGGTCCTGAAGAACGATCCTGGGTTGACAGTAAGGACCTTCATGCCCCCAAATTACTGCGTATTTTTCATTCTAAGTACCCTCAGAAACCAGGTCCCTCTTCCAGAAGGGGGGGGTCTTTGAGAGGGGGGTACTATCACGGTGCCCATGATTGCTGGCTTTTTCTGTCAGTTAGCTGTGGGGACGCTCCATTGGTTGCCTGTGATTAGAGTTGTTCCTGTGTGCTGATCCGGTTTGGCTGATGTTCCTGCTTCCGTTCCTGATCTGGTTTGGCTGACATTCCTGCTTCCGTTCCTGACCCGGTTTGGCTGTTGTTGCTGCTCCGTCAACCTGTTCCGACCTGGCTGTCACTCCTGTTCCTGGATCCCGATCTGGATGCATTCTGCATGACTCCAGTGGCCTCGGCGACATTCTGACCTCTGGGTTCCTCCTATGGTGGTACCGCTGATTCCAGGTTTCTGGCCTCCGAGTTGGCACTGACTGTCTATGTTATGGATTACCCCACTTACACCGGTTGCTAATGCTGCCTCCGTTGTAGCACCGGTAGGGCTTCCGTGTTTCTCCAGTACGTGGTACTGGTTTGCTCCACTATTACACCGGTTGCTTGCTGCCTCCGTTATAGCACCGGTAGGGATTCCATGTTTCTCCAGTACGCGGTACTGGTTTGCTCCACTATTACACCGGTTGCTTGCTGCCTCCTTTATAGCATCGGTAGGGCTTCCATGTTTCTCCAGTACGTGGCACTGGTTTGCTCCACTATTACACCGGTTGCTTGCTCCCTCTGTTATAGCACCAGTAGGGCTTCCGTGTTTCTCCAGTACGCGGTACTGGTTTGCTCCACTCGAAAACCGGTTGCTTGCTGCCTCCATTATAGCACCAGTAGGGCCTCCATGTTGTCCAGTACGCGGTAATGGTTTGCTCCACTCTTTAACCGGTTGCTTGCTGCCTCCGTTATAGCACTGGTAGGGCCTCCGTGTTGACCAGTACGCAGTACTGGTTTGCTCCACTCTTTAACCGGTTGCTTGCTGCCTCCGTTATAGCACCGGTAGGGCCTCCATGTTGTCTGGTACTGGTTTGCTCCACTCTTTAACCGGTTGCTTGCTGCCTCCGTTATAGCACCGGTAGGGCCTCCATGTTGTCCAGTACGCGGTACTGGTTTGCTCCACTCTTACACCGGTTGCTTGCTGCCTCCGTTATAGTACTGGTAGGGCCTCCATGTTGTCCAGTACGCGGTACTGGTTTGCTCCACTCTTACACCAGTTGCTTGCTGCCTCTGTTATAGTACCGGTAGGGCCTCAGTGTTGTCTAGTACGCGGTACTGGTTTTGTCCACTCTACACCGGTGGCTTGTGTTACCACCATTATTGCACTGGTAGGGCCTCCGTGTTGGTCCAGTAGTGGTACTGGTTTGCTCCACTCAACACCGGTTACTTGTTGCCTCCTTTATAGCACCGGTAGGGCCTCTGTGTTGTCCAGTACGCTGTACTGGTTCGCTCCACTCTATCACCGCTTGCTGATGCTACATCCGTTATTGCACCGGTGGGGCTTCCAATACTCTGTGTCACTTTTGTCATAGGCTGCCTTACCCGGTATATTGGCAAGGCCGGTAGAGCCTCCTCAGTCCTTTTGTGCTATTTCCAGGCTGCCTTGCCCGGTATTTTGGTAAGGCCGGTAGAGCCTCCATCATCTCGTTGTGCCAGTCTTCAGGCTGCCTTACCCGGTATTTTGGCAAGGCCCGTAGAGCATATATATCTATTGTATCATTGTATACTATGCTACTTCAACCTGTCGTGTGTCTGTAACATATGTGTATGTTCAGGACCTGTGAGGGTTCTTATTAAACTTTTCAATAAAGTTGTGTTTTTATCTTAACTCTGTGTCTGTGAGTCAAAACAAACCATAACAAGGACACTGCTAATGTAAAAAAAAATGGGTTTAAACTGTAATAACTCTGGAAATATAACTCTCTTGGCAGTGGGAGTACCCTTATTTTACTCAATAGGAAAATCCCTACAATATATATTTTTTCATAAAAAAAGTTTACTGGTCCTTTAACGGTTAACATGCATCTCTTGGTTCTAATGGAAATGTAATTAAGGACATTCTACAACTATATGCAACAGTAAAAAATATACTTCTCTCTTTTCTACATCAAGGCCTCTGGGAAGGGCACTAAGTAACCTTCTGCATGTAGAACAAGCTGCTAGGTAAAAGTATAATTTAACCTTGATCGCTGTTGTTAGTGTACTTAAGCAATTGCCTACTTAAGATATAATTTTTACCCCTTTAAGTCCCTCCTTTTGTTCTGAAATAACAACACCTGGATATAAAAACCTGGCCATACAGTTCACAGTGTACATGAACAGCAGACATTCATGGCGTGTGGGACAGCCAGATGGCGTCAGGCAACAGGACTCCCACCCTGATCCAAGAAGGGACTGAAGTCAGTAACAAGACATCTTTGACCAATGCTACCCAGACATTTGGGATGTCTGCCTCCTCAGTGTTATTGCTAGCTTCTGACATGTCCTATCGGTATTTAGTGTGTGTGAAAATATCCAAGGGTTGTGTGGTGGATTGCCCCATACCCCAAGTTATGGGATATATATATATATATATATATATATATATATATATATATATACACACATATATATATAAATATATATATAGTAGAGTGGAGATTGTAGCCGTATTAGTCTAGTGATGCAGATGTAAAATAACAAACAAAATAAGTATCTTGTAATACCTTTTTTATTGGACTAACAGAATTTTGGATTGACAAGCTTTCGGGAGAACCTCCCTTTCTCAAGTCTAAATGCTTTAGACTTGAGAAATGGAGGTTCTCCCGAAAGCTTGTCAATCCAAAATTCTGTTAGTCCAATAAAAAAGGTATTACAAGATACTTATTTTGTTTGTTATTTTACATATATATATATATATATATATATATATATATATATATATATATATATATATACATTAACATACCAAACATGGTGATGACGATACATATAACTATTATTTTGGTGATCCTGCAATATAACTTCATTAGGGGACTTCCCCACAGCCCAAGGGGGGGGGCCATAGCCTCATATAGGGGACTTCTTGACTCGGCTCGCATGAATCCATGTTGGAGACTCCTCAGCTAGCACTATTGTATCACGGTAGTGGGTGGTCCAAAAGGTGGATCAAGTTTCTTATTCTTATACAGTGGTTTCACAGGTACCTTATCACTGGGATATGGGTGTGCAGGTTCACCTATAGGAAGAGAGAGAGAGAGAGGGAAATCATAGATGCCATTCAATTTATCAATCCATAGTGATAAATATTTTTTATTTAGTATATTCCAAGTCACCTAGGAACTTTAGGGCACTTCCTCAGTTTATCTTTACCTGTTGTCCTATTGATTCTTTGTACTTGTGGTGTGTAATTGTTGCTATAAACGGTATACCTTTGTCACTATTTAACATCAGAGGGCATCCAAATTTGGGAATTATTCCTGTACATAGTATATTTGCAACAGTTTGGGCATTTTCCTTGGCCATAGGAAAAAGCTTCAACCCATTTGGAAAACTAATCACATATAACTAACAGGTATTGGATGCTTCCTGATTTATGCATGTGTGTAAAATATATTTGTAACTGTTGCATTGGTCCCTCAGGGGGTAGCAACTGGTCATGAGCACCATGCATTATTTCCTGTTCTTACATATATGAGATCTATATATCTGATTCTCCACTAATTCTGTCAAATTCAAAATTACAAACCTGGTCTGTATGGAGTTATAAGTATATTTCTTACGAATGTGGCTAAATCCCTGAAAATTACTGATAAGAAGAATTGGGGAAGCTGTTTTATGGTATCCCTATTTACCCTCCTTGTCTGACCATAGACCAGTATGGTCTAGTGTCAGACCCTCCTTTTATCAAAACTGCAGGTCATCTTTTGAGGCTAATACTTGCAATGAATATTAAATTGAGCATGGAAATAGAGGCATCATAGTGTACTGTACTATGGTCTGGCATTTAACTACTGCTATGGTGTATGGAAATAATATAGAAACCAAGAGATCAGTAACGAATTGGGCATATGATATTCCTTTTCTGTCAGCTATCACAAATCCTCCATATAATTCCAAAATCAAGTGCCACTCCAAAAGCATACTTGGAGTTAGTCACAATAGTCACGTCACTGTTTACAAATAGGGAGCATGTGTGTGTTACAGCTATTAGTTCAGCAGCCTGGGCAAATATAAAAGGGAAGGAGTTAGTTATTATTACCATATCTAGTAATTGGACTACAGAAAATCTTATCAGGTATTCCCCATTAGCTGGTTTTGAGCATGACTCATCCACATCTACTGTCTAACTGCATTCAAGGGGAACAGACTACAGGACAGGTCTTGGTGAGGTATAAATGTGAATGGTCTGTAAGTAATCATGTGCCTCAACCTCTGATATGTCAGAGGGAGAATGTAACATTAATGTATGTAAGGTCACAGAGAGTACTGAGTGTGAAAGGTAATATTGAATGTGTAAATAGTCTCATAATCAAATTCTCTCTGTGCAGTCATGTGTCTGAACTGCCCATACCATCATAACACACGCTTCCACTTCCCCTAAGCATACAGGCAGGCAGGCCCTGAACCACTGATGTTAGAACATTAAAACAACAAACCACTGGTCCACAGTGAGCCATATTCCCTTTGCAAGGACACCTGAAATAGTGGGACCTCCCTCCTTACAAGACAGATGAAACTGGAGAGAGTAGTTGGGCAGTCCCACAACTGGAACAAAACATAAGGCTATTTTTTTTTTCTCTATATCGTGTCCATGTCCATAGTCCATTGTATTACCCCAGGAGCATCTCTTAAGGTACCCTGTCTCAATATGTGATAGTTGTGAGAACAGTCTGAAATCCTTTGTCTACAGTGAGTCACTATGCCTAGGAAAGATAACAGTGCAAGTTTAGTCTTTAGCTTTTGGGAACAAGATAATGACTTTTACTTGTGCAGGAGCCAGCAACCTCTGTCCATATGACAACACAAATCCTAGGTATTTCACAGTCTCTGTAACGGATTTGTAGGACACTCAGACCAATAGGTTAGAATAAAACACAGTTTTATTAAAAGACAAGAAAGACTGCCCTCTATAGGCAATACAGAATGACTGAAATAGACAGTAAAGTACAGATGCCCTCTCAGGCCCAGTATACAGGGAAATAAATATATACTGTCACAGGACAGGCATAAGTTTGCATACAGGGTACTCAAGGGTTAAAGATCATAGAAATCAAATCAGTCTCTGTTGTGGTGTGTTTGACACGACCATAAGCTGGTAAAGGAGTGATACAGTGGTGCTAGATGTGAGAACACCAGTAAATAGAACAGGACAGAGACTACTGCTTATGCTGAGCAGGGAACTGAGGCCAAAATACTCTGCAAGAGCTTTAGGAGCTTGGAGCCACTAGCACCCAACCGGTGCGTAAACGGAGAGCAAGTGCACTGCAAGAGCTGAGATGTTAAGAGCCAATATCACCCACCCGGTGCGTTAACGGAGACCAAATACACTGCAAGAGCTGAGGAGTATAGAGCCAATAGCACCCAACTGGCGCTGTAACGGAGACCAACTACACTGCAAGAGCTTAGCTGTATAGAGCCAATAGCACCTCTCCGGTGTGTAATGGAGACCAACTACACTGCAAGAGCTGAGGTGTATGGAGCCAATCGCACCCAACCGGTGCGTTAACGAGACTACTGCGCCCAACAAGTGCAACCGGATGCGCAAGGTAAATTGGAGGCCACCATGCTCTGCAAGTGTTAACGGGAAGCTCTTAGTAACGGAGACTACAAGGCTTGCAGAGCGCAAGTGTAAGCGGAAGGAACAGGATCTCAGCTTGAACACAGGCAGGGTCGTCAACATAGCCGGGTCAGGTCACTGAGCAGGAACATCAGCCAGGCCGGGTCAAATCACGGAGCAGGAACGTCAGCCAGGCCGGGTTGAATCACGGAGCAGGAACTAAGGAGCGTAGTCAGACGGGCCAAGTCGGTACACAGGAATGCAGGAACACTGGAACACAGCTACACAGCAACACTGGCTCAGGAACACCATGAAAGGGCACCTGACAGGTGCCAAAGGCCAGGTATAAAAAGGTCATACTGGGCGGGCCAAATAAGCTCAGCCAATGGGAGAGCAAAACAGCAAAGAGTGACAGAAAAAGATCACGGGAACCGTGATAGTCTCTTGACAATACTGTAGCTTAGCAGGCGATACCTTATGACCAGTTTTTGGTAGATGATGCAACAAGGAAGATGTATCTTTCATACAGGACTCTTCATCTGGGCTACACATCAACCACAAAATCATCCACATACTGAAACAACGTGGAGCCACAATCAGGTGACCAAGACTCTAGGGTTTCCTGACTACAGCAAATAGGCAGTGGGGTAATCAACACACAATCTATTTCACACATACTGATTCCCTCTATACGTGAAAGCAAACAGTGGTTGCATGTCAGGGCACCCCAGAATTCTAAAGAAGGTGCTGCACAAAGAAAGTAAGTGGCAGATGATAGTACTGCAGACAAAATAGAGTTCACATCAGGCACTCATAGTACCAATGACTGAATTAACTCATTCACTGCCCTTTTCCTGTAACAAGGGATATTACTTAATGTACACCTGAGAAGCACCCAGTCTAAACCTGGGTATGTGGAACGTTCAGCTAACAAAGAATTTTGAAGTGTGTGCAATGTGTCAGGTAGAATGTGTTATAGATAACATGGTGTAAATTGGGTCTAATATCATGAACACTAGTGCCTGAGTCAGATTTTCCCCACACATCCATAGAAATACTCCATCATTTACACCAATGAAAACCTTAGCAGGGGTCACCAATATTTCTTGAATTAAATCATTCCTCCACACATCACTGACATCCTCACATCACACTGGGGTCTAAAACCAACCACTAACGCTAACGATGGAAGCACATACACAAGAATATGCCAATACCCAGGGTTAATTATAAAGAACATGCAGGTATTACAGGATTAGTCACTGAGGTAGTGATGTGTGAATAAGCAGCAGGTTAACTGGGCAAGTAGGAATAATTAGAAAGGCATTCCTAAGTACATTCTGTATCATGGTCTAAAAACTACAAGCATGTTACATTTTGTAGTCCAAAAGCAAAACAACAATATTATATTCACACCCCTTTGCATTTATGCTTATTTGTATCTCCCTCAATCATGGGCGTCCGGAGGGGGGGGCAAGGGGGGCACTTGCCCCCCCCTACAATTACCCTCCTCCATATAAATAAAGGGGCTAGATGGGCTGGCCTGGGGGTCATATTATGGCTTTGCCCCCCCCTGGAAAAATGTCTACGGACACCACTGCCCTCAATCATGTCCATTCACCCTTCACTCAATTATTGATAGCCAAAAATGTCTTAACAAGATACCCTTTAGTATAGCAAAGATAGCCATAATTGCGACCTTGAAATTGCTGCATTATGCAGAAAGTAAAACAAGGAAGTAGGGAAATAGGAGGGTATGGGGCAGTTTAGATAAAAAGGGGAGGGGTAACAGCTGTGGGGACAGAAAAGCCATCTTTCTCATAAAACTACAATTTTATAAGTATGGCGGTTTTAACCTCTTTTTGCCATCACCATGCAAATACATTATATTAATACCAATAGAAACCTCTTCCTGATTCTCTAGCGCCCTAGTTCCATCTACCTCTGTGTTACCCTCTGCCTCAGACCAAGAGTATATTTTCACATTCTCTGTATCTTTCTTAAAACAACCTGTCACATCCACTACTCTTATTGCCATTTCCAAGACTTCACTTTCTAAGCTCTGCTAGTTATTAATACACATTCTGGCTACTTGAGCCACTTTAGAATGAAGTGGTTCCAAATCATCTGTCTTAACAAGTCCAAGTGCATTTTTCCAACAAACACCAAAACTCTGTCACACTTTCCTCTGCCTTCTTCTTAAATGATATTTAAACCTCTTAAATGTCCTATGTATCACCTCCTACTTCAGTCAAAACTTCTGTCATTTGTCTCCATATTTTTCCTATACATACATTAGCCTTAATGACAATAGGGAAATCATAGTTCTCACTCAAAGTATCAGAATGAACAGTCCATCTGATACCTATATCTTTTGTACACGCTTCTAACAAAAATATGTAATCATAAGTAGTCAACTGCTGTCACTTAATACATATAATTTTTGGTAAACTATAGCGGTAGTAGGGGATGTAATAGGATTAGCCCATACATTCAGTACTAATACATCTGGGAGTTTATTAACAACCTGTTCTCCCACAGTCATGAATGGCATTTCTATTACCACATCAATTTTGTCAGCCTTTTTCTCCCTGTCTCAAATTTAACAGTTTTTCTTCTATCTCCTGTTAAAGGTAAACCTATTTCTACCTCACTTAAACTGTCTTGCTGCTAAAATGCTGTACATATTTTACTGATGTGGGGGAGGTGGTACTTCATGTTGCACACAGTATTTAACTCATTGATGTTCTTACCAGTTTTACCCTTGATTTTAACCTTTGTTTATCTGACATGTACCCCTAATGTCAAACATATATATATATATATATATATAAGACGGGATTTCAACAAAGCACGCTCAGGTCTTAAGTAGTTCGTGACAAAAAGTGGATGATTTATTATATCAACGTTTCGGGTGCATTACAGCAGCCTTCGTCAGGATGTTGGTGTATCAAACAAACTTCCCATTTAAACCCTCTTACTCCTCATTTGCGCCAAAATAAGCGCCAGTGATTGGTGCGTTTAAAATTGAGTGACACATTCTTAATGGAATGAATGACAGATAACAGTACAATTATACAATGTATGTCGCAAAGGAACCTATTAATGCCTGGAGGTCTCAAACATAATAAGGCGTATGTCGGCTGATCACAAAAGCTTGCGTGACCTAAGATAAACTGACTATACTGTATAACATGAGTATACTCGTAGTTAGTTCCAATACCGTGCCCATGATATGGAGCACAGTCAGGATGACAATAATAAGGTGGAACATGCCAAACGGAAAGCCATCTGAGTCACAGTTATCGCGACTCAGATAGGTTCCTTTGCAACATACATTGTATAATTGTACTGTTATCTGTCATTCATTCCATTAAGAATGTGTCACTCAATTTTAAACGCACCAATCACTGGCGCTTATTTTGGAGCAAATGAGGAGTAAGAGGGTTTAAATGGGAAGTTTGTTTGATACACCAACATCCTGACGAAGGCTGCTGTAATGCACCCGAAACGTTGATATAATAAATCATCCACTTTTTGTCACGAACTACTTAAGACCTGAGCGTGCTTTGTTGAAATCCCGTCTTACATGTTTGCTGTAACAAGAGCACCCAGGCAACTGCCACAATCCTAAACGTGTGTGCCTCTGAATTCATTCACTATATATATATATATATATATATATATATATATATATATATATATATATACAGTTGAAACCAGAAGTTTACATACACTATATAAAAAGACACATATGCATGTTTTTCTCACTATCTGACATGAAATCAGAATAAACCTTACCCATTTTAGGTCAATTAGAATTACCAAAAGTATTTATATTTGCCAAATGCCAGAATAACGAGAGAGAGAGATTTTTTTTAAGGCATTTTTATTACTTTCTGCAAAGTCAAAAGTTTACATACATTTCATTAGTATTTGGTAGCATTGCCCTTAAATTGATAGTAATACTTAAAATGTAAAAAAAAATATGTTGTAGAGTTTATCCCTCTGAGTAACACAAGGGCACTCCCACTGCTGAAAGGTGTTTCATTCAAAAGTTATTAATTTTCAAAGTTGAATTTTTTAGGTGCAATATCACAGTGGCCTGAAATTGTATAGTGGCGCTGTTGCTACACCATCCTATGGAAATTTATGGTCAACTGACCAGAGCTATCCATAGGATCGTGTAGCAACAGCGCCACTGTACAATTTCAGGCCACTGTGATATTACACCTAAAAAATTAAACTTTGAAAATTAATAACTTTTGAATGAAACACCTTTCAGCAGTGGGAGTACTCTTGTTTTACTCAGGGCGATAAACCCTACAACATATTTTTTTTTACATTTTAAGTATTACTATCCCTTTAAACTGTATGACTTGGGTCAAACGTTTTGGATATCCTTCCACAAGCTTCTCACAATAGTTCGTAGGAATTTTGGCCCATTCCTCCTGACAGAACTGGTGTAACTGAGCCATGTTTGTAGGTCGCCTTGCTTGCACCTGCCTTTTCAGCTTTGCCCATAAATTTTCAGTAGGATTGAGATCAGGGCTTTGAGATGGCCACTCAAAAACATTGACTTTGTTATCCTTAAGCCACTTTGTAACCAGTTTGGCAGTATGCTTCGGGTCATTGTCCATTTGGAAGACCCATTTCCGCCCAAGCTTTAACTTCCTGGCTGATGTCTTGAGATGTTGCTTCAGTATTGCCACATAATCTTCTTTTCTCATGATTCCATCTACGTTGTGAAGTACACCAGTCCCTCCTGCAGCAAAACAACCCTACAACATGATGCTGCCGCCCCCGTGTTTCACAGTTGGGATGGTATTCTTAGGCTTCCAAGCTTCTCCCTTTTTCCTCCAAACGTAACGATGGTCATTATGGCCAAACAGTTCAATTTTAGTTTCGTCAGACCACAGGACGTCTCCAAAAATGTAGGTCTTTGTTCCTGTGTGCATTTGCAAACATTAATCTGGCTTTTATATGTTTCTTTTGGAGTAATGGCTTCTTCCTGGCAGAGTGGCCTTTCAGCCCATGTTGATACAGTACTTGTTTCACTGTGGATAATGACACAATCTTACCAGCTTCCGCCAGCATCTTCACAAGGTCTTTTGCTTTTGTTCTTGGTTTGATATGCACATGTCGGACCAAATCACGTTCATCTCTGAGACACAGAACCCGTCTCCTTCCTGAGCGATATGATGGCTGGACATTCCCATCTTGTTTGTACTTGCGTATAATTGTTTGTACAGATGAACGAGGCACCTGCAGGTATCTGGAAATTGCACCCAAGGATGATCCAGACTTGTGCAAGTCCACAATTCTCTTCCTGATATCTTGGCTGATTTCTTTAGACTTTCCCATGATGTTACACACAGAAGCAGTGTGTTTCTGGTGTGCATTAAAATACATCCACAGGTGTGTCTCTAATTAACTCAGATGTTGCCAATAAACCTATCAGAAGCTTCCAAAGACATGACATCATCATATGGGCTGTCCCAAATTGTTTAAAGGCATAGTAATCCTAGTATATGTAAACTTTTGACTTTGTAGAAAGTAATAAAAATGCCTTAAAAAATTCTCTCTCTCTCATTATTCTGGCATTTGGCAAATATAAATAATTTTGGTAATCCTAATTGATCCAAAACGGGTAAGGTTTATTCTGATTTCATGTCAGTGAGAAAAACATGTATATGTGTCTTTTTATATAGTGTATGTAAACTTCTGGTTTCAACTGTGTATATATATATATATATATATATATATATATATATATATATATATATATATATATATGTACATAAATACACACATACATATTCATACAAATAATAACAGAACAATATAAACGACACCAGACAGATAAGAGACAATTAATACAGTTGCAAGCAAACTTCAACATTACAAATTCTTACAAATTAGGTAATGAGACCACTTACCAAAGTCAGATTATACAAACATAGAAAACACAATGACAAATAAGTATACTTATTGCTAGACAAAAAACAGTAATCAAGCAGCATGCAATCGTGCAATTGTGACAAACAAAAAAGGGGGGTGGCCTGCTTCTTAAAGGTGAAGATCGTGGGGTGTAACCCACTTAGGACACATTTCCATGTAATTTTCTATTTATGTTTAGGACTCCAACCTAAACTCCAACATGTGGGACTATAACCCACAAGGCCTGGTACAGGACTCTAACCGGCACCATTCAGTCACCCTTGTCAGTTAGATTCTCAGAGGTGAGTGGATACATACACACATATATATATATATATATATATATATATATATATAAAACAAAAAGGTCCACTCACCTGTGTGAATCCTGTTCACAGCTCCAAATTGAAAGGAACCACTGTAAAAGATCTTCACCCCAGAGTACAGGCCTCAAGCGCTTGGAGCAGCATTAAATGAACTGACACCACACAAGTATCAAAGCACAAAACACTACTAACTTTATTTATCAAACACAGAACTTTTATACTAGAAACTGGGAGGGTCTGCAGAGTGGAAAATTATAAGCTTCACCTAGTGTATTGTCTAAAGGTCATATAAATATGGTCAAGAGGAAATGAGGTATGGAGGGAGTATGGAGCACATATAGTTAACATGCATCTCTTGGTTCTAATGGAAATGTAATTACGGACATTCTACAACTATATGCAACAGTAAAAATTATACTTATCTCTAAGGTTCTAACCTTAACCCCTTCAGTTCCAACGATCCCGCGGTGTCTGGTCCTTTAAGGACCAGATAGACGAGTTCGACGTGCCGTCCCACGTGACTGATCACGTGGGGCGGCACATCGAAAAGAGGACTGAAAGAGATCGCTCCGGTCTTGGATCGATCAATTTCAGTCCACGGTATTACTCACCGCGCTCCTGCAGGAGCGCGGTGAGTAAAAGTACGTGACGTACCAGGACTGTCACTGGTCCTTAAGTGCCGGACCAGCGTGATGGTCCGGGTACGTCACAGGACACGAAGGGGTTAATATGCCTTGTCCTATGAGCTGAATCTGTCACGGATCCCCAGGAATAAACAAGAGTCAGATGGTATAGTTAAAACACCTTTAATAGAATAATATTAAGAACTGATCAGAAAGGAACAGAGGGTGACTAGAGAGGCAACAGACTCTATCAGGAGTAGGAGGCTGCATCCAAGTCAACCGCACTGCATGAGACTAGGCTGAAGCCAATGGTAGTCTCAGTAGCTCAGATAGTCACAGAATAGACCTGAACGGTCTCCCGTAGGGGTGGCAACAGGGGAGACTACTGACTCATGCCTGCAGTAAGGAGAAGGCAGTCTCCCAAAAGGATGCAACAAGGGAGACTACTGGCTCACACCTGCAGTCAGCAAAGCTGGAGACCGCCAGAGCCACAGGTCTGCACCAGATAGGATGTCCACTAGTCAGAATGCAACACAGAGATGATAGTTAGACAGAGCCCCAGGTCAGCACCAGATTGGCTAGTCAGTCAAGCCAGGGTCATACACTGAGCGGGTAGTCAGCCAGAGCCACAGGTCTGCACCAGATTTGATGTCCAAGACATAAGGTAGTGCACAGGTAGATTAGTCAGACAGAGCGACAGGTCAGCACCAGATTGGATGGTCAGACAAGCCGGGGCCATACACAGGAGAACAGGATACAAACTACTAGAACTGTATTGAACAACAACGTAAGGGTAACTGAGTCAGAATCCAGTTCCTTTAAAAACCCAGCCAGAAAGTAGGTAGGTGGAGACTTACATGGCCAAACAATATAAGACCGAGGACTGCGTCAGTAAGCAGTCTTGCACCCGAAAGTGACGCATCAGAGCAGAGTTGCGTCCACTACAGCCTCCAACCCTACGTCATTCTGAGCTGCCACTCCATCTAGGGAGAGGAGACACGGATGTCAGTTGGAGGCACCAAGCGTGCCTAGACCGGACACCCGGAGCGACATTTGGAATGATGCCAAAGTGTCATTTCAGGCCCCCGGTTCCCAGTGTCGCCTGATGCGGTACTTTTTGACAGAATCTTTCTTGATTTATTCATGTATTAAGCTTCATTTACATTATCCAGAGAGATGAATCTTTGCCAGCTTTACTCACTGATAGAGTGAGAGGTATTCTGTGACAGGCAGTATATTGCCATAAGAACAATGAACACAGTACCTGGGGTGGGAGAGGTTCTTAAACCAATAGACGCTGGTCAAAACTTCCAAAAGTACAATTCCAGGTCAGAATTTGACAAGCACACCCAAAGAAAAAAAAAATAAAAATGCTGAAGTGCAACCAATTTTAACCAAAATAGCTGAAAGCAAATATGCAAAGTATTGGGGCACATCCATATTTTTATAAATGTTAACACTTTACTCTGCAGCATATTGCTTGCATATCATCACTATATTAAAGATGAGGTTTTAGTCATATAATATGGCCATAGTATGCTAAGCTAGCCGCCACGCCAAGGTACCCCATTACAGGCAAGTTCTAACCTTAATATGCTTTTGTCCTATGAGCTGAATATGTCCCGATTTACTAACCATAATTTACTTTACACACACAGGAGAGATGGAATTATGGCACTCAACCTCCTAATTTGGTAAAAAAATATAATATATCTGATTGTTTAAACGTGTCAGTGAAAGAGGGGTGTGCAACAGGATGCATTGCAGATGACTTGCACTCAAAGAGATAATGTGCTTGCTGTCATTAAAGACAGATGAGGGTAGAGAGAGGTTCCTAGTGTTTGACAGACTCACTGTACATTGAGTCTGTTGTTGTCAGTGCACATAGCTTCAAACAGGCTTCTGTTGTATTTGAAGCCTGTTTTAATGTAAGTGCACTGAAAAGAGACTCAATGTACAGTGAGTTAGTCAGACACTGGGCCCGTCTCTCTGCTGACGTGTGTGTATAATGAGAGGAAAGAGATTAATCCACTGAGTGGCAGAGTGGTGTGCAGTGCATTGTAGTGAATTGTGTTGCACAGTCCTCTTTCACTTAAAGTGTTAAAGCATCCTGAACTCTATGTGACATTGATATTATATGTAACGGGATGTTTTTTTTTCTTTTCTTTTTTTGAGATACTAATCACAGAGTGTAAACATTTTTGCCTCAGCCTGGTCCATCAAGCAATGCATTGGATACCTCTCTTGCACACAGGGGGTTAAGGGAGATGAGCGGTTCCTCATCCAGATGCTTTTTTTTATGTAAAGTGCACTGTCTCCTGAAAGGAGCAGTGATTAACCCCATCTTCCCTGTATCCTCCATTGGGTGATAGAGTAAACTATATATTTTCTTGTATTAGATCCTAGACAAAATTCTTAAATATTAGGTTGCTCTGAAAATAATTTCAGACCCTGTGTTAGAGACCTTGAGCAAAAACAGAAACCCAGAGCAAATTGTTACTCACCTCTCTGCTGCCCAGTGAATTAAAAAAACACAATAATCAGAAATTATATATATATATATATTACATTCAAACCTTGTGTAGTACCTAAATAAAGCAGTGTTGATAAATAAGTGATCTTGATCAAAAATTTGTAGTCTGCATTATGATAGCAACTTCCCCACAAAGACACAGAGGTAGCCAACCCTTGTCCTCAAGACCGACTAACAGTGCATGTTCTCAGGATATCCTTCAATGAGCACAGTTAACCAATTAATGTGCCAGAGCCACTGATTAGATCACCTGTGCTGCAACCTGGATATCTGGAAAAGGCTGAATTCCAACTTACCTGGGAAGTACTTTTCCTTGTCAGTCCCATAATAGCAAGTAGAGATCCTTCTCCTCCCAGAACAGGAAATCAGTGTAGGTATTTTTAACTAGCTACCACCCCTTAAAAGGGGCCTCCTCCTTACCCCATCAGTGTAATAAAAAAGACAGGAGGCTCAAACACGCTCAATAGTTTAATAGGGTGGGTATCAGTGTGCTGTTATGGGACTGACAAGGAAAAGGAATCCCGAAATTCAGCCTTTCCATGTCATGCCAAACAGCACACAAGCAGAGATGTAACAAAGATAAAAGAATAGGGCGGGCATTAGGATTCCACTGCTCGGAGAACCGTGCCCAAAGCAAGACTTCTCTGCAGAGAGGAGATCAAGATGATAGTGCTTGCAGAACGCTGTACCTTCTTCCAGGTGGTGGCTCTGCAAATCTGGTCAACTGAAGCCTCTGCCTGTTCTGACCAAGATGCGGCCATGGCTCTCGTAGAATGTGCCTTAAAGAAGGTGGGGGGATTCATCCCAGTCATTCAGTAGCAGCTTTGCCTTTGGAGGGTCCAGAGAAGGATAGCAGAACGTTAGATGATTTTCGTCAGAAATGTGACCGGTCAAGGTATATTTTTAGACAACATTTGACATCCAGATTAATGAAAAGATCCACATTGTCCGAATCTGTGTCTGGGAGAAAAGCGGGAAGAACAACTTCCTGGGAATGGTGGAAGAAGGAATCCACCTTGGGGTGGAAATCCAGAGGCAGTCAGAATGGAAAGTTAGATAGGGTTCTATGACCAAAAGCGCTTGGATTCCTCCAATGCAGCGTGCAGAGTTTATGGCAATCAAAAACACAAGTTCAAAAAGAGGTTCAAAAGGATGAACAGTCAGCCCATGCAAAACTAGTGGAATGTCTCAAGGAGCAATGTGAGGAGAAATTCTCGGTCTCAGTTTGGACATGTCTCTGGGAAATCTTCAGAGCAGAGGATGATCGGCAATAGGAGAAATTCGTAGGGATCCCAGAGCCGCAATCTGAACCTTGATGGTGGAGGGTTGAAGACCTTTTTCAAAACCTTAATGAAGAAAGTCAAATATATCCGTGATATCAGCAGACATAGGTGATAGAGTTATACAAGCACACCATGAAGAAAATGTTTTCCAAATCTTCAGCTAGCGAAGACGTGACCTTTTTCTTACTGTGCAGCAAGGTTTCAATAAGTATGTCTGAACAACCCTGAAGCTTCAGTAGCTGCCTCTCAACATCCAGGCCATCAGAGAAAGCAATTGCAGATTGGGGTCAAACAACGGTCCTTGGTGAAGGAGATCCGGCCTGCAGGGAAGGTGGATGGGAGGTTTCACAGAGATTTGGTGAAGGTCCACAAACCATGTTCACCTGGGCCAAAAGGGAGCAATCAGGATAATCGTGGTGCTCTCTTGTCTCAGTTTCTTCAGGACTTTTGGAAGAACCAGAAGAGGAAGAAAAATATACGCCAGCAGGAAAGCCCATGGTTGGATGAGGGCATTGATCGCCTCTGGTTGATCCCTCGGGTTCAAGGAAACAAATTGTGTCGACTATTTTCCCTGGTCGCCATCAGGTCAATTTCCGGAAAACCCCAGGTATGCGACAGGTCAAGGAATACCTGATGAGTGACAGACCATTTTGTCTGTAGAAACATAGAAACATAGAAACATAGAAGATTGTTCCAAGTTTCTACTACTCTTTCAGTGAAATAATATTTTCTAATGTTTTTCTTGATTTTTCCTCCAACTAGCCTCAGATTGTGCCCCCTTGTTCTTGTATTCAGATTCTTATTAATCACACTTCCCTCCTGAACCTTGTTCAGTCCTTTAACATACTTAAAGGTTTCAATCATGTCCCCCCTTTCTCTTCTTTCCTCCAGACTATACATATTTAGATCTCTGAGTCGTTCTTGATAAGTTCTATGCTTTAGACCTTCCACCATTTTTGTAGCTCTTCTTTGAACCCGCTCAATTTTAGTTATATCCTTTTGCAGATGAGGCCTCCAGAACTGTACACAGTATTCCAGATGTGGTCTCACTAGAGCTCTATACAGAGGGATCACAATCTCCCTCTTCCTGCTTGTTATACCTCTAGCTATGCAGCCAAGCATACGATTTGCTTTCCCCACCGCCTGGTTGCATTGGTTACTCATCTTGAGGCTGTCAGAGATGACCACCCCCAAATCCTTCTCTTCTGAAGTCTTTGCTACCACAGAACTGCCAATACGATAGTCAGATTGAGGGTTTCTTGTCCCCAAGTGCATTATTTTACATTTGGAAACATTGAACTGAAGTTTCCATTGTTTTGACCACTTATCTAATAGTGCCAAATCATTCTCCATATTACAGACACCTCCTGGAACATCAACCCTATTACACACTTTTGTGTCATCAGCAAACAAGCAAACCTTCCCTGCCAAGCCTTCCCTTATGTCACTTACAAACATGTTGAACAGAACAGGGCCCAGAACAGATCCTTGTGGTACTCCACTTGTAACCAGTCTCTGCTCAGAATACACTCCATTAACAACAACCCTCTGGTTTCTGTCCTTCTGCCAACTGCAGATCCACTGAACTATCCAGGGGTTAAGTCCAATTCTTGATAATTTATCTATCAGCTCTTTATGGGGAACTGTATCGAAAGCTTTACTGAAATTCAGGTAGGCGATATCCACAGCACCACCTTCATCCAGCACTTTAGTTACATAGTCAAAGAAATCAATGAGATTAGTCTGACAGGATCGGCCCTCAGTGAAGCCATGCTGGTTTGGGTCCATCAGGTTGTTTTTTGTTAGATGGTCAATTATCTTCTTCTTTAGAAGAGTCTCCATCATTTTTACCACTACAGATGTCAGGCTGACTGGCCTGTAGTTACTAGCTTCTTCTTTACTACCCTTCTTGTGAATGGGTACAACATTGGCCATTCTCCAATCATCAGGAACTTCTCCCATAAGAAGGGACTGGTTATACAGATTAGTCAGGGGGCCAACTATGACAGATCGGAGTTCTTTAAGAACTCTAGGGTGGATTCCATCCGGACCCATCGCTTTATTTGACTTTAGCCGGACAAGTTCCTCTAGAACATCGGCCTCTGAAAACACTGGGGCTAAAATTATACAACTAGAGGCAATGCTGTGTTCAGCCATTTTCTGATTATGAGGGCCGCCGTCTGAAAAAACTGAGCAGAAGTAGTTATTCAGATGGTCAGCGACCGCCTTTTCCTCTTCTATATACTGATTTTTTCCGTTGTTAATTTTTGTAATCCCGCAGTTTTTCTTCTTCCTGTCACTGATATATCTGAAGAAGGTTTTATTCCCCTTCTTAACAGATTTGGCCATTTCTTCCTCTTTTGAGGCTTTAGCAGCATTTATCATCTGTTTAGTCTTCTTCTGTATAGTTTTATACCCTTCTCTGTCCGCTTCACTTCCAGTCTCTTTATATCTCTTATAGGCAGACTTTTTATCTTTCACTATAGCTCTTACCTCTCTAGTAAACCATAGTGGATTTCTCTTTCTTTTCCTCTTGCTAATTTGTCTAACATGTAATCTTGTTGCCTTTAAGAGGACTTCTTTGAGTGTCTTCCACTGAGTACTCACTCTTGGTGTTTTATCCCACCCTTTTAATTCTTTCTTTACATATTCTCCCATATCCTCAAACTTCGTCTTCCTAAAGTCCAATACTTTGGTTGCAGAATGGGATTTCTCGTAGTCAGTCTGGATTCCGAACCACAAACATTGGTGGTCACTGGAACCTAGATTTTCTCCCACCTTCACCTCAGATACCAGGTCTCCATTTGTGAATACTAAGTCTAGGATATTGTCCCCTCTAGTTGGCGCCTTCACCAGCTGTTTTAGGGACATCCCCGTCAGGGCTTCTACGATGCTCCTACTTCTACATGTGGACGCACAAGGGATATTCCAATCAACATCAGGCATGTTGAAGTCTCCCATAACTACTATATCTCCCTTTACTGCCATTTGGGTAATCTCGTCCACTAGCATGTTGTCTTGCTCTTCAGATTGCCCCGGAGGCCTGTAGACTGCACCTATTCTTGTAACTGATCCCTTTTTATTCTGCAGACAGATCCAGAGAGTCTCCAACTCTTTACATGAATTCTGGATCGCTGTGGATTTTATGCTATCTTTAACATAAATGGCTACCCCACCCCCTCTTCTCTCAGCCCTATCTTTCCTATACGACGTGTATCCCGGAATGGCTATTTCCCAGTCATTACAGTCCCTGAAACATGTCTCTGTTATTACAATCAAGTCCAAGTCATCTCTACAAACTATTGATATTAGCTCGCTGAGCTTGTTGCCTAAGCTGCGAGCATTAGTACACATTACACGAAGAACATTACATTTATCACCAACAACAACTCTATCTACCGCACCATCATCTACCTCACCAACATCTGTATGTAAAGCACCAGCAACTTCCTGTGCACCAACATCTGTATCTATCACACTAACAAACTCAGAACCCTGGTTCACCAAAACTGTTCGGGGACAGAAATCAATCTTCTCAATGAAATTCCTGCCCCCTCCATCTAGTTTAAATGCCTCTCCAAGAAACACCTGAACTCTTCTCCAAGTACCTCAGTTCCTCTGTGTGACGGGTGCAGACCATCTCTCTTGAACATTTCTTTACAACTCCACCTTCTAACATTGTGACTGACAAATCCAAAACCTTCTTCTCTACACCACTGTCTTAGCCAACCATTGAACTCCAGGATACGAAGTCTCTTACTATTTTCAGAGCGGACTGGCAAAATCTCTGAAAAAGTGATAGAGTCTGTCATTCTGCTCAGCTCCAGGCTGAGACTTTGAAATTCCATTTTCACCTCTTCAACACTAGAATCTGATGTCTACTCAGAAAATTGGCTTGCTGATTTAAACTGCCTTTGAGATGGATGGCTGAGAGATGGCCTACGCCCAGGCACAGATTGTCATGGAAAGTTTGAGAAAAGAAGGGCTCCTGTTTCTGCCTTGTTGATTGAAATAAGCTATGACAGAGTGATTGTCTGACTGTATTTGAACTACCTTGCTGCATAGTACATGGTGCCAATGCCGTAGCACCCTCCAGACTGCCAGGAGTTCCCTGAAGTTGGATGTTTTGGTTGCTTCTGATGATCCCTTGGGTCATCATGTTGTGTAGATGCGTTCCCCAATCATAAATACTGGCATCCGTCGTGATGACCAGTGGGGCCAGAAAAGTCCAGAGTAGTCCTGAATTCAGGTGACTGTCTGTTAACCACCACCTGAGAGACCTCTTGGTTTGAAGTGGCACCATGAGGGAGGGAGTGAGGGAGGATGGCTGCCTGTCCCAATGCTGTAGGACAAATGATTGGAGAGGGAGAAGATGGAGGGCCCAGGAAACTGCTGGGATGCAGGATGACATGAGGCCCAAGAGATACATCAGTTCTCTTATTCTGGTTGTTGGAGATTTCTGGATTCTGAGGATTTTGTCCTGCTCTCATTGGAGTTGAGAAGGAGTCCCAAAAAGCGTTATCTCTGGGCAGGTACCAGATTTGACTTCTTCCAATTGATGGTGGAGGGACTGCAGAAAAATATGCTTCTGTCTGAGAGAGTCTGGTAAAAAGGTCGTCAAAAATTGCCCGGGAGGAGGAGAGAGGAACTCTATCCAATATCCGTCTTGAAGAAGATGGAGAACCCAGGTGCATATGGTGATTTTCTGCCATGATGGGAGAAAACAACACAGCCTTCTTCCCAGAAGGGCATGATCTGTGATGGCCCTGGCATCGGGATGAAGAAGGACGTGGTCCTGTGGAAGAAGAGGAGAATCCTCTGCCCTTGAATCTTAAGGGAGGTCTCTGAGTAAGGGGCAATTTATCCCTTGAAGGGAAAAAAATTCTGTTCTTTGAGTTGTGTTCTGGAATCCCTCGAGAATTGTTTGCAAAAGTGCGGAAATGTACGTCTAGAGAGAAGACATTTCTTGGAAGTGGTCTTGTTTAAGAGCAGTTCCAACTCCTGGCTGAAAAGGGTCCACCTTGGAAGGGCATGGTACATAAGTGTTTTTTGAGACCACATCTGCTATCCAAGATCTGAGCCAAATGGCTCTTCATGCCATTACAGCCAAGACAGAGGCTCTAGCGTTCTTGCTGACTGACTCCAGGGAGGCGTCACATAGGAAATCAACTGCCATACTCACTGCAGAAAGTTTGTTCAAGAAATATTCTCTAGAAACTTTAGAGGAGAGGCTATGTTGGAGATTGGACAGCCAAACTCTGAGTGAGCGTGCTACTGAAACAGCCACAATGCCTGGCTTGAATCCAGAAGTGGAAGCTTCAAACACTTTCTTGATAGCTGCCTCTGCTTTTCTGTCCATGGAATCATCAAAACTGGAACCATCTTCTAAAAGAATGGCAGACTGGTGAATCACCTTGGCAACAGCTGCGTCCACCTTAGGAATTTCCCATTTCTCTGCCTCTGAGGAATGAAAGGGAAATAATCTTCTGACCCTTATGGAGATGGCAAGTTTTCAGTCAGGAACTTTCCATTTGTCAGCAATCAAAGATGCCAGGACTTCATGAACCAGGAACGTCTTGGACTGGTGGGAGATACCTTTGAAAAGCTGGTCTTTTTTGCATGTGGATTCCTTGCCGTCCCCTAAGTCCATGACCAACAAGACCACTGAGATCCATCTGTTGACTTCTTCTGGCAAGAGGTATTTGACATCAGATACTTCACTGTCCTTACCCTCAGAGGAGTATTCATCCACAGGGAACCTATTCTATTTCTCTGAATCTGAGGAGTCTGTGTCTGGATACCAGGTTGCTGGGTCATGGTGCTGAGGATCGATGTGCTCTGACTTGATCAAACGTCATTTGTAATTTGGAGTGAAGCCAGGACATAAACTCCTGTATAGGAGTGGAGGTATCAGATGCCACTGCATGTTGGACACAGGAACCACAGTACTTCCCTTGGTGTGCGCCAGGTAGTGGTTGTTCACAAGAGGAACAGGTGGTATGTTTAGTTTTGGAGGTAGCCTTTTTAGGTAAAGCTGTCTCAACATTTTCAAGGTCAGACATGCTGAAATGTAGAGAAAAGAAACAGGCAGAATTAAGACTCCATACATTTCTACCCACATAAAGCCAACCTAGGCCATAAGAAGGGTACTCACATTGGGCAGAGGAGAAAAAGGTCCATCAGAGGCAATATGGCAAATAACAGTTAGATCCAGTCCAGAAGAGATAGCTGCAACAAGGGAAAAAAACAGCAACACAGCAGGCAATCTATACAGGTTATTATCCTACCTCAGTGAAGAAATTAGGGCCCCCGGGTCCCCTTGTCCTCTGTGCTATCTCTGTGCCCCCTTGTCACTTGCTCCGGCAGGTGTGAGGTGGAAGGAAAACATGCATTTGAGCAGTAGCAACCAGCTTCCTGTAGGGCAGGGCTCAAAATTTCCACTCGCCACTAGCCAATGGCGAGTGAAAATTTAGCCCTGACTAGTAGAAATTCAGCCCTGGTGGGTATGTTTTGGCTTGCAGTGGCGAGTAACTTTTCAGGTCTGGCTAGTAGCAAAAGACTTAAAATTATAAGCCCTGCTGTAGGGGCACGGTGCATGTGCAGGCTAGATGCCCACGTGTCAGCCAGTCACTAAGCAAATGAATGCCATCACATCCTTCAGAACTGCTCATGTGAACAATCTGGGCAATTGCAGAATACTACACTGTAGTGCATTCTGCGATTTGGAAGCCTCCTGTGTGAATCGCACCATAGAAACCCAGCTGTTCTTCATGGGTGCGATTAGATTAGTGTTATTAATGCTGCTCTAAAGCCACCTTGTAAACATAGTCTGAGGGAAAGACTGCAACATGTCTTTCCTACTTGAGTACACATGGACTGATCAGAGGTTTATTCATTTTAATTCACTCACTTGTGTTCTAGCAGGAACATGTTTAAAGGGCAACTGTTATATTTTAATGCCTATTGTCATGGAGAAAATCCTGTGACCACACTGGACTGCCCCAAAAAGGCTCCTGTCAGGGGATGGCACATCATCTATTTAAAGCTCGACATACATTAAAAATACATGATACTAGGGTACATGGTATCCACTGCAGCCCTGCAGTACACATACTTCATATGTAGTCTTTTAAGGGGATGATCTAGCAGCCCTACTCTTGCTTACAGTTTTGCAAGTAAGAACATGAATTCCCTTGACTGGCATGGAAATTGTGCTAAGCACATGAAGTTTGTGGCTTAAGCCACAGTTAATGTGACCATACCTCATCTTTTCTGAAAAAAACACATTGCAGCATTTTTCTGTTTTCTGTAATTTTTTAAAGGGGAGGTCACAGGCTTCAGTTGCTGCAGGTTCATGTTTGGAACCCCAGCACTTGATGGTTATGAGAAGTGACCCTATCTCAATTTTCTTTAAGGATGCTTATGGAAAAATCAGTATCAGTATGAAATTTTCGTAAGTGTCAGTATTAAAATCGACATCTGGTATCCTTTTGCCAATGGGAACTTCAAGGGCATTTGTTGCATATTACTATGTACTCCAGTGGTAGCAGCCTTACTAAAAATACCGGGGCTACAACTGCTTCTGGGGGGCTGCAGAAAACAGAATCCCTCCACTGGAATACAACCCGGCAGAATGGTATACTCGGCGACAAAGTCCTGTGTTGTGTACAGTCCCAATAGACCCACTGTACTGGCATCTTTTTAAAAAGATATCCCCAGTGCTTCTCTGGTGCATTGTAGTTGCATTACACAGGGCAATTTCCTGTCCTGTACAATGCAGGTCTCCATAAACTATGGGTTTCAAACTGCATTTCTTGAGGTTTGAGAGAATACACAACAGATATCCCTGCTTTTTCATAGATGTCAACAATTTGAATGAACTAACTATGGAAAAACATGGATATCCCCAAAACCTGCTCTGTCTTGCCCCCTAAATTTGATCCATGGTCTATAACAGGCATGTCATACATACACGTGGCCCAACATCTTCCAACACCCTCCTAACCACAGCCTAGCGTTGCCACCGATCCTGTTGTTTCACTACTGTCTGGGTTTCACTGGTCTTGAAACCTAAACAAAAGAAAGTATGTGCAGGCTGATGGAAAGATGCACAGGCAGAACATTATGGTAGTGTCTACATTCTAGGGGGCTAAATGACTTTTGGTGACATCACCAGTCAGACATGTGACCACAGTTTGTAGGGAGGGGCACAGTAGGGAGAGCTATTGTGGAATTGGTGCCTGTGGATGATAGAGCAGGTCATTCAAGGCACTTTATTCCCTAGGCAATATGGGAGTGTGGCGCTGTACATGGTTTGTAATGCCACTGGGGCAGATGTACTAAATAAAGTGCTGCAAACCAAATTCACCATAGTAGAGAATAAATAAACCCCTCCTAAATCTCTGTTGATTTAAATGGGACACTTAATACACTGAATGTTTGATAGATCTCCAATGCATTGCAATGCAATGCACTTGACACCTTTCAGCATTCAGATGGTTAAAAGATCCCTGCAAAGCAATGGACATTTTTACTTGTTACCTATGGTACACTTGGTTTACTTCATAATTGCACCACTGTTGGTTAGTACATTCTGCAAATTCTACTAGTTATATATAATTTGCTAGAATGCATCGCTCCCTGTGTGCGTAACAGCCAGGGCCGGATTTACATCTCAGGAGCCTGTAGGTACAGAACTGTGAAGCGCCCCCCCCCCCGATTTGCTAACTCCGCTGGACACCTCCACAATGCTCATCAGCTCCATATTGCCCCCCATCAGCTCCATATTGCCCCTCACCTTGCCCCCCCATCAGCTCCAACTTGCCCCATCATCTCCATATTGCCCCCATCAGCTCCAACTTGCCCCCCATCATCTCCATATTGCCCCTCACATTGCCCATCATCTCCATATTGCCCCATCAGCTCCAACTTGCCCCCCATCATCTCCATATTGCCCCTCACTTTGCTCCCATCATCTCAAAATTGCCCCTCACATTGCTCCATCATCTCCATATCCCCTCACATTGCCCCCAACCCCATCAGCTCCAACTTGCCCCCACCATCTCCATGTTGCCCTGACATGGTCCGTTTCCTACCTCCCTGGTAGGAGATCTGTCATCTGTGCCTCCTTGGCACAGTCCTGTAGCTGATGGAGCTCCCGCGCAGTCTCCTATTCAGGAATGCAGAGCACTGGGAGATGATGTCATCTCCCAGCGCTCTGCATTCCTAAAGATGCGACGAGGGAGCTCACCACCTACAGGACTGTGTCAATGAGGCACAGACATGTCCTGCCGGGAAGGTAGGAAATAGGGAAGGGGGGGCAGCGCCAGTGAGGTGGCTACTTTTTTTTTTTTTTTTTAATAAAAAAAAAATAAATAAATAAAAAAGTCCCAATGGCAAGCGCCCCTCGATGGCGTGCGCCTGTAGGCAGGTGCCTACTTTGCCTAATGGCAAATCCGGCCCTGGTAACAGCACATACGCAGTAGAGACTGCCCGAATGTACAGTCATGCTCAGTAGAGACTGGCTGAATGCGCCAGCCTCCATCTGGAGTGGGGTGCTCTGAACGGCCCACCACCTGTCTCCACTCCCAGCTCAGAGGCAGCAGCAGAGGCTGCTGGGTGGCACTTTTGCCCATGTACACGGGCATTTATATTAGCTCTCTCATAAAATGGAAGCACAATGTGTATGTGTCTAAGAGGGGATAGCTTGAAACTGGTTTGTTAAGAAGCTGAGCAACTCTGGAGAAAACCACCTACACTATAAGGTACAAATAAACATTCCCATTCATGTAAATGGGGCCTTTATCTTCTTCAGTACCAGAGAGGTCTAAAATAAATTGTGTAGCCCCATTTATCCAGGACATACTTGAAAACAAGAGAAATCTCAATGTATTCTTCATGGTAAAACATTTTCTAAAGAAATAAATAAATGTGTATTTTTCCCCTGTGGTACAGTTGTAGAACAGTAAATCAGACTTTAAATGGGAGTGTGTGTTGCCAAGCACAAAATATTTGGTAAAGAATGTGGGGGGGGGGTATTTTACAGTTTCACAATGGGAGCCATATTACCTAGGAACAGTCCTGAAGGACCTTACAACTAAACAAACAGGAGTAATTCTAGCTCAGACCAAAGAAATAAAAATTAGCATTGTGCTTGAGAGGTCTCCACACATTGTGAAGCAATTCACTGGAAACTTTCTAACATTCATAGTTACAACCCCCAATTTAAATCAGTGGGTAACTGGGGAATTTTGATTTGTGCCCTATGATGAACTTGCTCTGCTCCAAAACTGCTGAAATTCTTCATAGAATATCAACCCATCTCTGAGGCTCATGTTCTAAGAACTTGAGTCATTTTGGGCCAAACGAACAGCATCATACAAAATAAACATTTCCAATGATTCTAAATTGGGGATTTCATCCCCTTGGATACTAAAATCTGCAAAGCATTGGGTAGTTATGCAATGAAAACCCCTCAAGGGGTTAAAAGCCACATTTAAACCCCCTTCTGAGTGCCCAACGGGTATTCAATGTGCTGCATACCCCCCGGGTACTCAATGGGTTAAATCATTGAAATTTAGGGAATTGGAATTTGTCTCCAATTCTGCCGTTGGTTTGCCCCAGTTCAGCTTAGTACATAAGCCCAACTATTTATTACAGTGTTGACTTTATTATATAGTCTGTGGTGGCTAGTGAATGCCTTTACAGTCTGACTTAAATTGCCTTTCTGAGTTACAGTAATATGAAAAAGGATGTATTTTAACTTTCAGTACCATACCCAATGAGCTGAACACCCTTTCTGCACTCACATATAGACGATTCTCTTCAATTACCTCAAGAAAAAACTGTTATGTTCTCTCCATCTTCCTAACTTAAATTGGCAGGACAGATCCATCAACAATAGTGCGCAACATGTTACAGTGGCCTTTGGAGTTTAACAAATGGAGTCATTATTTCAGTGATATTTAATATCATATACTGTATTATGTTGCCCATTGTTGCAAGATCCGGCTGCTTTTCACATTCTGTGTTGCCCTGAATAGCAATCTTGACTAATGTAACATCATACATGCAATTCTTTTGGGAAACATAAAATGTAGCACGCAAGTGTCAGAGGAATTCCGTGTGGTCTAATAATCAACTGCCAGATTAAAAGAAAAAGAAAAGAAAAAGTGTCCAAAAAGCAAACAAACAATAAAATCCCACTGCTTTGTGCTTTAAGTTCTGGCAACTCCATTTACCTGAATATTGCTTTTTTCGGAGCAAGAATGAATTGGAGGTCACAAATTGCTAGCAAAAACAATATGTTCAAATGAAAACTGGAGTAATTTGAGGGGAAATCAACTGCACCATAGGGAACACATATAAATTCCCCAAATTCCTAAGTATTTAAATAGAACTTTTAACTCCTTTGAATGGCCAAAAGCCCCATTTAAATCAACAGGGATTTTTATTTGTCCTCTAAAGTACAGTTATTTTGCCCTGTACGTACTGCAGTTTTCATTTGAATATCAGGCCCATTATATGTTCGTGATGTTCCTGCACATTTTATTCTTTATGCACTCCTGCCAACTGTCCAAGGAACAGTCCCTGGTTTTGACTCCGTGTCCCTTGCTTCTGCTGTCCTTCCCTGATTTAAAAATGGACTTTCACCTCCCTTTTCTATCTGGTAGTGGTTAAACTTTTAATAGAACATGAGCTTTCCGTTTGTTATTATTATTTATTTTTATGTTTTCATGTAATATATAGTTTTGAATAATGTCAGTTGTGCTAAAGAAGTGCTATTTTAGGTCTATTTTACAAGGTTTTCTGCTGACGTTGAACTACATGGTACTGTAGACAACAACATATGAAGATCTGTAATATTACTGCATTGGATGAAAATGTCCCTGGAATTTTTCTTTTCATATGTTGACATGCATGTTTGTGTCAGAAAGGAATTCAGAGTAAAAAGAGACAAAAACAAACATTCACAGTTGAAAACACTTTAAACATAAGAATAGTGTTTTGCTCTTATAAAAAAAACTGTTTAAAGCGGAACTACCACCCCACGTAAAGTTAAACCCCAAGAATTACCCATCTGGCAAGTAACTGAACAATGATACTAGTCCACAGAATAATTACCTCCCTACAAAGAAATTCAACTGCCCCCAGGACTGACAGCCAGGAAACAGTGCCAACATATTTGCATAGAGACATCTGCACACCTGCACTGTCAGTCCCAGTCTGCTCTAGGAGACGTTGCTTGGTACCTTAAGGTACCGGAAAGGACTGACAATGCAGGCGTGCAGAATCTTTTAAATCGCTGTTGCCTGGCAGTCTCAGGAGCAGTAGAATTTAGCTATAAGGTAATTATTCTGGCGACTAGTACTATTGTTCATCTAGTCACCAGATGTGTAATTTGGGGGTTTAACTTTACGTGGAGTGGTAGTTCCACTTTAAGACAGTTTCCTTCACAGATTGGGCAACTATAACATTCTGCTATGCAAGACTTACTGTACTGCTCAGATAGTAGCCTTTAGCAGTTGGTTTGAGTCCCATAGATGAGTGGGGGCCTGGTTAAAGAAAGGGAAACCTGAGACTGCAAATTAGTGTTTAACTTGAGGCACTCTGGGTCCAGTTGTGAAAGAGGTAGACCCAGACTGAGAGGCAGCAGAAGGGTAAGTGGTGGAAGCTCCTAGAGGGAGAATCTCCTGAACCTGATTGTAGAGTTGTGCCCAGCATCCCCGAAGATCTGATACAGATTGAGCACATGGTCTTGTCATCCCTGCTAGAAGCTGATTGGTTGGGAGGTGCGTAAGCACTCATCCCAGCCAATTGAAGGTTGCCAATAATTTTGATCAGGAACTGGCCAGTCTCTCTTCAAATTTCTCACAGTATGACTCGGGCAACGAACCGATAGGTAGGAAAATGGGGCTCTGTCTATTTCCCTGCCTGTGCCGCCAGTGGAGACAGCGGCAAGGGGGACATTTGCCAGGAATTCTTTTTTTTTTTTCTTTAAACAACCGGCCAATAGACGACTTTTTGTTTATTTATTTTTTTTAATGGCAAAAAAAATTATAATTGGAGGCCAGATGCTATACTTTTTTAACCCTTTTGAGCACTGGAGAGGTTAACTGTAGCATCTTTTGGCAGGCATTTTTTTGTAACAAACATAACTACTCATTGGATCTTTTTTCTTTAACGATTGAAAAGAAGAAAGAAAAGAGATGAAAAAGGGAAGAAACAAGACAGAAGATTAAAGAAGATGGCCAGTGGATGACAGGTAAGTGTTACATTTCTGGGTGTTAGGATAGTGTTGGGGAAGTATTATTTAGTATCATGTGAGGGATAGAGTAGGGTCAGTATGGCAGTAACTGTTTTGAGCTCACAAAGTATCAAACAACGAGATCTGGCTTTTTTCCTTTGATATTCACACAATTATCGCAATTTAGTACAAGTTGTGGTAACAAAAACCAACAAGCGTTGGGCCAACTTCGGTTGTTTTATGTACCTCACCAGCTATAGTATAGCTGCAGTGCATGAGTGGGTTTTTGCTCTGTCTTTTTTTTCCCCCTTCTGGCTGTTTTACCGGGGGGAATGGAATCGAGCCCCAGGTCTGTACACAAAGAAGCTGACCTGCCAATAAAGAATGTTTGTGAAAATATTCACCTTTTAAACACATTACAATTTTGTTCCATAATGGCAGTATTGTTTAAATCTCTCTTTATATAACAATCAGTGCATATTAAAATGAATTCTTGCAAAGAGGTGTGCATTTATTTTAAAAACTAATAGAATGCAAATTGAAATTTCACCTATAAATGAACACAAATATCTATCTAAATGACTGTAAAATGCTAAACTTCACATTACTAAATATTCAGTAAGGGATCTATTTATTAACTACATATGCGCACAGCCACTAAAAGGAAAGCATACAATATGCACATACCATACTCACCTGAGAATGGGGTGCCTAGGGTTAATATAAATACTTAACTACAACGAAGAAAATCTTAAGAAACTACTGGTTTGATACACTGGTGGAGAAGGCCAGTGAGATGATCATTTATGTGCCTCTTTATTTCCATTTGCTCACTGGGATAAGAATATATAGGGCCAGATTTAAAGGCAGACGATAGCAAAAAAACAAACAAACAGATGACAGCATTTTTTCAAGCACTGGAAGCGATTTAAAGATCAGTGGCATGAAAAAATGCCAGCAAAAAAAACCTCTACCGGCCGCTAAATTTAGATGTATTTTGGCCCATTGAAAATAAAAAAATGCTACAAGTTGCCAGTTAATGGACTGCTTTAGCTGTTAACATCCAATAAGTGGATTCACTTTAGTGCATAAAATTTAAGACCCAGTTTTTTTTTTGTTTTTTTTTTTACTGAAATCCCTTATCGGATCTTTAGTCAGCCGACACAGCTATTAAAAGGCAAAAAAACACCCTAAGTCCCCAGTGAATGTACTGATATGGGACCTTAAGCCCCACATCAATACATCCTAAGTGCCTAAAATGTGTTCAGTGTTAGTAGAATTAACCCTTGTGAATGCCAGTGGTATAATTACCCCCTCCTGCACTCATAGGATTAACCCTACCATTACAAGTAACACTTACCATTTTTAGTTCCAAATAAACCAAGTGAAATTTAATCCATTATAGTAGTCAAAGTTGCGCAGTATAAAACTGAAAGTTAATTCTTAAAAAACGTAATAACAATAAACTGTCTCCACCGCTGCGGCAGCGGAGACATTACTGTGTGCCACAGGCCCCCCGTCCAGTCTCTTACGGGCTGATGGCCGTTCCACACTGAGGGACTTTCTACAGAGTCTGCCTTTATATATGGGCAGTCTCTGATCAAATTCCCTCACAGCCGTTGGCTGAGATGTGCTTACACACATCCCAGACAATCTGCTTAAAGCACAGCCACTTGCACCTGATTGGCTGGGATGTGCGTAAGCACATCTCAGCCAATGGCTGTGAGGGAATTTGAACATAGACTGCCCATATATAAAGGCAGTCTCTGTACAAATTACCTCAGTCTGGAACTGGCATTGGCCCATGAGCGACTGGACGGGGGGGCCTGTGGCACACCGCAGCGGAGACAGTTTATTAAGCTAAGTTTTTTAAGAATTAATTTTCGGGCATGTTATACTGTGAAACTTTGACTGCTATAATGGCTTAAATTTCCCTTGTCTTATTTGGAACTAAAATAATGGCAGCATATTTTAAGGAACTATTACAGCATTCATGGAACTAATATAGTGTTTAACCCTTTAAGCCCCAGAAAAGTCCGGAACACATTGCTTTGTAATGTGCTGCGTACCCCTCTGGCACTCAAGGGGTCAAACAATGTATCATTGTCCATTATATTTCTAAAAAACTTATTTTAATTTTTTTTTTCTTTTACAGCTAGAAGAAAGAAGACAGACAAAAGAAGAGAAGAGAATACAGAATGAAGACAGAAGGAGACAGAGTGGATAACAGGTAAGTGTAACACATATAAGTTAACGATCGGTGCTTGGCAGTATGTCAGGCACCGATAGTTAACTTTTTACTGTGAAGGTCCCAATATCGCTGCTATTTAGTGGCGTTTTGGGAACTTAACGCACATCTCGGACGTTTAGCCACAAGACCATTTCTGTGGCCTAACATCTGTTGTGTTTGTAGCTGGTAGGGCCTTTAATTACCAACTTAGACATTTTATTATGTCGGTCGGTACTCACTTTGGCCGTACCGGCTGTTTTACCTCAAGCATTTGAATCTGGCCCTTAGTGTTCTAAAATGATTTAACCACACTATATAATGAAGCAAGTCTATTAATCTGTGCAGTATATGAGGATCTGATTGGATTGTTAATGTGATTAACAATCCATGCTTGGGAACTTTGCTTAGCTACTACTGTCTCTGCTGCTTAAAGCAGACTGGCACAATATTTATTCATGAACTCTTAAGGAAGGACAGTCCAAGCTATACACTATGTGCACAATTATTAGGCAAGTGAGTATTTTGACCATATCATATTTTTTATGCATATTTTCCAACTCCAAGCTGTATAAACTTGAATGATTATTGGATTTAAGCATATCAGGTGATGCGTATTTGTGTAATGAGAGAGGATGTGACCTAAGGAGTTGAACACCCTATGTCAAGTGTGCATAATTATTAGGAAGCTTCATTTCCTCAGGCATAATGGGCAGAAAAAGAGATATAACTGTGTCACAGATCCCCAGGAATAAACAAGAGTCAGACGATATAGTTATAACACCTTTATTAGAATAATATGAAGAACTGATCAGGAAGGAGCAGTGGGTGACTAGAGAGGCTAGAGACTCTATCAGGAATAGGAGCCTGCATCCAAGTCAACCACACTGCAAGAGACTAGGCCGAAGCCAATGGTAGTCACAGTAGCTCAGATAGTCACAGAATAGACCCAAACAGTCTCCCTTAAGGATGGTAACAGGGGAGACTACTGACTCAAGCCTGCAGTCAGTAAGGAGAAGGCTGTCTCCCAAAAGGATGGTGACAAGGGAGACTACTGACTCACCCCTGCAGTCAGCAAAGCTGGAGTCCGCCTGAGCCACAGGTCTGCACCAAATAGGATGTCCACTAGTCAGGATGCAACACAGAGAGGATAGTTGGACAGAGCCCCAGGTCAGCACCAGATTGGCTAGTCAGTCAAGCCAGGGTCATACACGGAGCGGGTAGTCTGCACCAGATTGGATGTCCAAGAGATAAGGTACTGCACAGGTAGAATAGTCAGACAGAGCGACAGGTCAGCACCAGATTGAATGGTCAGACAAGCTGGGGTCATACACAGGAGAACAGGATACAGACTACTAGAACTGCACTGAACAACAACGTAAGGTTAACTAAGTCAGGATCCAGTTCCCTTAAAAACCCAGCCAGGAAGTAGGTAGGTGGAGACTTACATGACCCAACAGTATAAGACTGAGGCCTGCGTCAGCACGCAGCCTTGCTCCCGAAAGTGACACATAAGAGCAGAGATGTGTTCACTACAGCCTCCAACCCTGCATCATCCTAAGCAGCCGCACCATCTAGGAAGAGGACACGGGTGTCCACTGGAGGCACCAAGCACGCCTAGGCCGGACGCCCAGAGCGAAATTCGGAATGACACCGAATCATCATTTCAGGCCCCCGGTTCCCAGCGTCGCCCGATGCGGCGGCGCTGGAATTAAGGTACGCTGTGACAAACCGACTCTAAAAAGTCAAGAATTATAAAAAGGCATTCAGAGGGATGCAGCGCTCTTGAAATTGCTAAGATATTGGGGTTTGATCATAGAGCCATCAAACATTTTGTTGCAAATAGTCAACAGGGTCGCAAGAAACGTGTTCAGAAAAAAAGACCCAAATTAACTGCCAGAGATTTGAAAAGAATCAAACAAGAAGCTACTGTCATATTCCAGAACTGCAACCTACCTGGTGTGTCCAGAAGTACTAGGTGTTCAGTGCTCAGCAACATAGCCACTGTAAGGAAGGCTGAAACCCGACCACCACTGAACAAGACACATAAGTTGAAACGTCAAGACTGGGCCACGAAATATCTGAAGATAGATTTTTCAAAGGTTTTATGGACTGATGAGATGAAAGTGACTCTTGACGGTTCAGATGCATGTGACCGTGGTTGGATCAGTAACTGGCACAGAGCTGCACTTCAACTCAGACGCCAGCAAGGTGGAGGGGGGGTACTGGTATGGGCTGGTATTATCAAAGATGAGCTATTTGGACCTTTTTGGGTTGAAGATGGACTCAAACTCAACTCACAAACCTACTGCCAGTTTTTAGAAGACACTTTCTTCAAGCATTAGTACAGGAAAAAGTCTGCATTTTTCAAGAAGACCATGGTTTTTATGCAGGACTCCAATGCGTGGCTAGCCAGTAAAGGCTTTAAAGATGATAAAATAATGACATGGCCCCCTTCCTCACCTGATCTAAACCCTATTGAGAGCTTGTGGGCCCTTCTTAAATGGCAGATTTACGCTGAAGGAAAACCGTACACCTCTCTGAACAGTGTCTGGGAGGCTGTGGTTGCTGCTGCACAAATAGTTGACCGTCAACAGATCAAGAAACTGACAGACTCCATGAATGGAAGGCTTATGACTGTTATTGAAAAGAAGGGTGGCTATACTGGTCACTGATTTTTTTTTTGGAAATGTCACAAATGTTTATTTGTAAATTTTGAGTTGTTTGTTTAGTATTCTCACTTTAATAGATGAAAATAAACACGTAAGATGGGAAAATTATCGTTTTTCATTTAGTTGCATAATAATTCTTCACACTAATAGTTGCCCAATAATTGTGCACACATAGATATTCTCCTAAAAAGCCAAAACCTCACTTTTACTTTCTTAAATATTCAGGTTTAAGGTTTCTTAACATTTGGATTGACAGAGAGCACTGTAGTTGCTCAATAATACTATTAATCCTCAAAAATAAAACTTGCCTAATAATTGTGCACACAGTGTAATTGCTCAGTGTCTGGAATGTTACCTATATAAATTTCATATCAAATATTTGGATACTGATAGTATTTATTGGGGGTTTAGTGCGGGAGTGATATTTGAGTATTATTGGTCATTTTCTTACAAAAGCTTTGAATCCCCTTTTCTGCTTTGCCTTTGCATGCTTGCACTTTAATATTTCATAGTGGCATAGATATCTGAATTTGAATGGCTTACAAGATACCAAACAGCATGGGCTTACAGCAGGAAGATCTTATCAAAGTAACCTCATAGATTTTTTGGTAAATAATAGACCAAGGGGAGCAGTAGATATTGCTTATCTAGATTTCAGTAAAGCATTTGACACTGTCCCTCATAGAAGATTCATTAATAAATTGCAGTGTTTGGGTCTAGATGTAAAAATAGTTAAATGGATAAGGCAATGTCTGAGTGACAGGAGACAGAGGGTGGTAGTCAATGGAGAATATTCGCACAAAAGGAGTGTTACTAGTGGGGTACCTCAGGGATCTGTACTGGGGCCCATTCTTTTTAATATTTTTATTAGTGATATTGCAAAAGGTCTTCAAGGAAAGGTATGCCTTTTTGCAGATGATACCAAGGGTAGACATTCCAGGGGGAATAAGCCAAATGGCAAATGATTTAGGTAAATTAGAAGAATGGACAAGAGTGTGGCAGCTGCAGCTTAATGTTGATAAATGTAAAATAATGCACTTGGGACATAAAAATCCAAAGGAAAATATACTATTAAGGATACTGTGCTGTCAGAGACAACAGTGGAAAGGGATTTGGGAGTAATTATTTCTAATGACTTAAAGGTAGACAGGCAATGTAATAAATCGGTGGGGAAGGGCAAGCAGGGTGCTGGATTGTATAGCTAGAGGCATTAGTAGCAGAAAAAGGGAAGTGGTCATGCCACTCTACAGATCTCTAGTTAGACCTCTCCTAGAGTATTGTGTACAGTACTGGAGACCCCATCTCCAGAAGGCTATAGATACTCTAGAGAAAATTCAAAGAAGGGCTACTAAAATGGTGAATGGTTTACAGAAAAAGAAATATCAGGATAGACTAAATGATCTGAACATGTATAGCTTGGAGGAGAGAAGAGAGAGAGGGGATATGATAGAAACATTCAAATGCATGAAGGGATTCAACAACGTGCAGGAGAGAAGTACATTTCAAAGGAGTAAAAATGTTAGGACAAGAGGCCATAGTCTAAAACTAGAGGGACACAGGTTTAGATGTAATGTAAGAAAGTTTTACTTCACTGAGAGGGTAGTAGATAAGTGGAATAGCCTACCAGCAGAAGTGGTAGAAGTTAATACAGTGACAGAATTTAAGCATGCATGGGATAGGCATAAGGCTGTCCTTAACGTAAGAAAAGACCAAGGACCAAAAGAGGTTTGAGCTTTTTACAGTAGGAAAATGGGCAGATTAGATGGGTCGAATGGTTCTTATCTGCCATCAAATTCTATGTTTCTGTGATAGTTTTACTATTTTTAAAAGATTCTGTTCATATTTACAGTGGGGCAAAAAAGTATTTAGTCAGCCACCAATTGTGCAAGTTCTCCCACTTAAAAAGATGAGAGAGGCCTGTAATTTTCATCATAGGTACACTTCAACTATGAGAGACAGAATGGGGGAAAAGAATACAGGAAATCACATTGTAGGATTTCTAATGAATTCATTGGTAAATTCCTCGATAAAATAAGTATTTGGTCACCTACAAACATGCAAGATTTCTGGCTCTCACAGACCTGTAACTTCTTTAAGAGTCTCCTCTGTCCTCCACTCGTTAACCTGTATTAATGGCACCTGTTTGAACTTGTTATCAGTATAAAAGACACCTGTCCACAACCTCAAACAGTCACACTCCAAACTCCACTATGGCCAAGACCAAAGAGCTGTCAAAGGACACCAGAAACAAAATTGTAGACCTGCACCAGGCTGGGAAGACTGAATCTGCAATAGGCAAGCAGCTTGGTGTGAAGAAATCAACTGTGGGAGCAATTATTCGTAAATGGAAGACATACAAGACCACTGATAATCTCCCTCGATCTGGGGCTCCACGCAAGATCTCACCCCGTGGTGTCAAAATGATCACAAGAACGGTGAGCAAAAATCCCAGAACCACACGGGGGGACCTAGTTTATGACCCGCAGAGAGCTGGGACCAAAGTAACAAAGGCTACCATCAGTAACACACTACGCCGCCAGGGACTCAAATCATGCAGTGCCAGACGTGTCCCCCTGCTTAAGCCAGTACATGTCCGGGCTCGTCTGAAGTTTGCTAGAGAGCATTTGGATGATCCAGAAGAGGATTGGGCGAATGTCATATGGTCAGATGAAACCAAAGTAGAACTTTTTGGTAAAAACTCAACTCGTCGTGTTTGGAGGAGAAATAATGCTGAGTTGCATCCAAAGAACACCATACCTACGGTGAAGCATGGGGGTGGAAACATCATGCTTTGGGGCTGTTTTTCTGCAAAGGGACCAGGACGACTGATCCGTGTAAAGGAAAGAATGAATGGGGCCATGTATCGTGAGATTTTGAGTGAAAACCTCCTTCCATCAGCAAGGGCATTGAAGATGAAACGTGGCTGAGTCTTTCAGCATGACAATGATCCCAAACACACCGCCTGGGCAACGAAGGAGTGGCTTTGTAAGAAGCATTTCAAGGTCCTGGAGTGGTCTAGCCAGTCTCCAATCTCAACCCCATAGAAAACCTTTGGAGGGAGTTGAAAGTCCGTGTTGCCCAGCGACAGCCCCAAAACATCACTGCTCTAGAGGAGATCTGCATGGAGGAATGGTCCAAAATACCAGAAACAGTGTGTGAAAACCTTGTGAAGACTTACAGAAAACAGAAAACGTTTGTCCTCTGTCATTGCCAACAAAGGGTATATAACAAAGTATTGATATGAACTTTTGTTATTGACCAAATTCTTATTTTCCACCATAATTTGCAAATAAATTCTTTAAAAATCAGACAATGTGATTTTATGGATTTTTTTGTCTCATTCTGTCTCTCATAGTTGAAGTGTACAGGCCTCTCTCATCTTTTTAAGTGGGAGAACTTGCACAATTGGTGGCTGACTAAATACTTTTTTGCCCCACTGTATATAGCTATATGAGTCTTGTGTGTGGCTGAAGATTTGGCCATACATTGTCTAAAAGGTCACTTATTAATTAAAATTGATTAATATTTTATGTGATGTTTAATTTTCTTTATATTAAAATGGTTTTGGAGTTCTAAAACAGGAGTTTTTTTTAAAGCTCTTCTTTGTAGATTAATTAACCCCTTAAGGACTAGGCTATGCTGCACCTTAAGGGCCTTATCAAATTCCAATTTCTTGCTATTATTGGCTTATGTGCTTCACACAATTATTAACATTTTTTAGCATGAATAATACAACTCTGTTTCTGCTACAGTCTGGTGGCAGAATGAGCGCATTCTGTGAGTGTTCATATTTTCGCTTGCTTTTTGGCATTTAGACATGCTGAGCACTTCAGTGCTACACTGATTGAGAGACTTCCTGGTTTTGACCTGGCTTTGCTCCTGGACTCCTACTTGACCTCTCCTGCCCAGGACCTTGCCTTGTGTTACTTGCTGCTTGCACTTTTCTTTTTAATTGTTGCCTCACTCAAGAACCTTGCAGACTGCCCTGACATGAATTGTTCTAGTATCCTGTTCATGGCCACTCAAACCTGAGGGATCAAAATTAGGAGTTAACAGTTGTGTCTCACAGATACTGTACCTAGAACATGGCCTCGGCCCAGGCTGCCTAACCTTGTCCTTGTTGGCTGATTTGGTACCTTTCTTCAGACTCACCAGTGTCCTGATCCATAAACTACACCATGCAAACTACGTATTGTTTTTCTGATTTGCTGGCAGCAATGCCTGGGATGGCAGAAAGGAGGATTTATATAAAACTCTCCATTCTGCAGCCATTTGTATGGCTGAGGGTGGGATATGTAAACTCTTTGCTGCATGTAATGTCTGCTTGGAGTGGTGATTTGGGGATGAGAGCACAAGATCACAAGCATACTTGTTTCAAAAATAAAACCGCTAACCCACATTACCTGCTACACAATCCCATCCACCACAAACAACCTGACCACAAGAAACTTACATCTTGAAAACACAGACCACTGTCCATCATCCACTGAACACTACCACCCATTTGCACCCGCAACTATTACAAACTCAGGGAAAGAGGCAACCCACATTTAAGAAGCCAAGTAACAAAATCAAAAACATGCCACATTCCAATCCACGGAGCATGTATATGAGTCCCATGCAATCTTAGTTCCCCCTACACTCACTCAAATGTGTATATTTTCTGCTGCTATATATTGCATGTTTATCAATGTGACAGCATAGTACACACATGGCTGTATGGCATCAGAACACATGCATGCTCCAGTGTGTACAGGAAGAGTTCAGAAGAAGCCTATGGTTCCTCTAGCAATGGAAACTTCTGAGGAGGCCACTGGACATGCAGAGTGAGGACGTGTTACCTCCTCTCATTGCTAGAGCTATCATTATGTGCAGAACGTCACTGGGGTAGGTATATATTGGAACAGACATGCACACACACTTTCTACTTCCCATAAAGGCCAATTCCAGCTTACTCTCTAATCATTTCGGTGCCAGGGAACCATCCAAAGCATTGCAGAGCAATGCGCTGCATACCTCTCTAGCATTGTAACTATATACTACACGTGGCACATTCCTCTGTTTTTTTTACAACTTTGTGTGTGTGTCTCTCAAAGAACAGTGTAGCAGTTTGTTTATGGAGCTATGGCAAATGGTGTCCGGGGAGGGGTGCAAGGGGGACATTTGCCCCACCCCACACTTGCCCCTTCCATATATAAACTTAGTGGTTGTGTGCCTATCCTTGGGGTCATATTATGGCTCTGCAGCCCCACACTAGTACAAGAAGCATGGTTTAATCCATGCAAAAAGAGGAGGGGAAGGAAGAGGTATACAAAGTCTGCTTCCGCAGCCTTGTTCTACTGTGCATTTGTAGTCACAGACCCATGTTTCCCCCGTCTGCCAACACAGCCTTGTTGTACTGTTACAGAGATAGCCATTCAAAAAGTTTTAATAGGGTGCGTGTTGCCCATCACCCACCAGCTCCCTGGGTTTCACCTTTTTTGCCAGACACAGTGTTCAGAAAACTGAGGCTGAAGGTTGGTAAGGATGTGTGTTTGCTTTATTATTGGGTGCTAAGAGATGTTGTCCCACCCTCTTTCCATCGCAGCAAAACAAAGACTGCATTTATTCCAAACTCCCCTACAGATTATGAAAATGGTTGGTGGATCCATCTGCTAATCAGTCATGAAGTCACTTTTTCTTTTGATACGCCTGCATTTTCAATTACTTTTTTGAGAATACCCCAGTGTACTGAAGTGCAGAGATGGATTTAAGCTTCATGGGGCCCGAGGAAAGTACCAATTTGGGGCCCTACATCTCTTGATCTGGTGCTTCTGACTCTAATGGAGGTGGGAGAAACTGGATGATGATGGTCTCTTTCAATACAAAGGGTGTCTGACACAAGATCTGAGTGCCAGCAACAGCAGGGCCTCTGTCAGTGACCTGTCATTTGCAGCTAGGGCCCCTCATATTGTCATGGGCTCAAGGCAGTAGCCTAGGTTGCCATAATGGATGATTCAGCTCTGCTGAGGTAATTTTGTATTGAAGGGGAGTTGATATGTGAATGGGAGGTAGGAAAGGGATACAGTGAATGGGAGGAGAAAAGGTGTGTGGTTAACTGGAGGGAATAAGGGGAAAAGGGACACAGTGAATAGGAGGGAAAAAGGGACAAAGTGAATGGGAAATAGGAGGGAAGCTGCAGAGAAAGGGACACTGAGAAGGGGCGGGGGAGGAGAGAAAGGGACACAGAAAATGGGAGGGGGAAGGGAAGAAAGGGACAAAAAGAATAGGAGGTAGGGAGGTAAGAAAGGGACACAGAGAATGTACCAGAAATTTGAAGGGAGGGAGGTAAGAAAGGGATGCGGCAAATGGGATGGAGGCGAGAAGGGGATACAGTGAATGGGGTAGAGGTAGGTGAAAAAGGGACGCTGCATATGTGAGGGAGAGAGGGGAGAAGGGATAAGGCAAATGGGAGGGAGGAAGGGAAGAGGTGAATGGAAGAAATGGGTGGGAGAAAGGGATGCAGAGAATGGGAGGAAGGGAGATGAGAAAGGGACTCGGTGAATAGGAGGGAGGAAGGTGAGAAAGGGAAAGAGTGATTAAGAGGAAGGGAGGTGAAAAGGAACAAGCAAAAGTGAGGGTGTTAGGGGAACTGAAATGGGCTAGCCCTCTAGGGCCCTAGCAAAATGTATGCATTGATTTTTACAAGAATGTCTAGGGGGCTTTTCCCGTCTGGCAACGTCTATGTAAATTAAACACCCCTATGAATCTCTCTGTATTGATTTTGACAGGAGTGGTCGGTGAGTTTTCCCCCTGTCCAAATCACATATCCCTAACTCTGCCCTATTGCTTCCCCAGGGAATGGCTGAGAGTGAACCAGGAATGATACGCTTTGTGTGTGTGTGAGTGTGAGAGAGAGAGGTGAAAAACTATTTACATATGGGGAGTTGCCTTAATTGCCATGGTAATTCTTTTCATTTTCATTAATAATATCTTGATGTTTGTATAGCCACCCAATTGGCCATATGCAAATAGTTTTATTCACTTTATTTTTGTTGTTCTACACATTAGTATTTCACTATGTATATATTTTTCCATGGATTATCTTAATATTTAACACACCATCTGAAAACTACAGTGTTTTGAAATTGCAACTTGTATTTGGTGGCTTTGACATTTTGTTTTGTTTATTCTGCCATTCATAGGGTGTTTCTACTACCTAACTGAACCGTTCATCTAATACCGTCAGTGACTGTAAAAGAACCCAAGAGCACCATCCTCTTGACCCCATTTTCTGTCAGTCATCGCAAATACAAAAATAATAATTTACATGCCTGGATGCTTCAGGCCTTAAAAAAAAAAATGGGTCAACAGACCCCACATTCTGCAGATCCCCTGATGCACTGCTAGTGGTGTTTCATGAGCCATCTGCATATGGAGCACCCTATATTATTGGGGAACTAGGTTGATAGAAGGCAGTCTAGGGGAGATCGGCATTCTTTGGTTCCATCATCCAATAAAGCATCCCTTCCTCCCAGTGCTACCTCTTCTTATGTTGACCTACCATCCCTGTATTTGCTTAGACTACCATGTGTCTAGTACATATGTAGGGATACTTGATAGGCAGTGTGGTCCCATGAGAATGGAATAATAGGAGGGGATTATGAGTTGACCTGGGAAGGGGTCACATCTCTCTAGGTGGTTGGGAGGGGCTGAGGAGCTTGAGATGGCCTGGGGTTGAGGCATTGTGTCTGTTTGGGTAAGAGGGAATATGGACTTACCATGGCTGAAGTCAGAAGGTCCTGATGATCAAGTGGGGTTACTGAACCTGTTAGTGGCTTGTTTCCTGGTGATAGCATGGATTTATTTACAGTCCATCAATCCTTTGTTGTCCCCAAAAGCCACATAAGCAAGTAAATGATAGATTTCACCAAGTGTGTAGTTGACCTGACCCACCCCAAAACCCAAATTCATCCTCTTCTGAGGTATCCTGCATTAGATGCTTCCAGCCAGTTCATAGGCTATGCCATAATGTTTCAAACAAAACATTAGCAGTGATCCACTTGGTTTTCACCATGATCACAAAGGTTCCTGAGTCCCAAAATAAAATGTCAGGGTGGCCCTCAATGCGTTTCACCTTGCAGGGTTGTGTTCTACAGGTTTCATGGCTGTGAACCAGACAATGACCTTTGTTTAATTAAAATGTCCATGCTCCCTTGGGTCCCATTCTACACTGAGACTCAGTTATGGTTTATTTCACTGTAATAACAATTAACTCTAAATCAAGCATCAAAGAACAATCAAGGTTAGTGCCCACCCCACAAAACTAATCACAAAATACAACCACATACACTCTCAGCCACTGATATTGATTCCCACCTTTTCTAGAGCCCCCACCAGCTCACTTCTCACTTTAGTCTATCCAAAACACTTCTGTCAAACATATATAACCTAACCTGTTGATCATGCCTTGTTTGCTTGTCTCTACACTAGCTTCCTATTCTTTTCAGAATCAATTTATATAACTGGCTTATGATTCTGTTCAGAATCAATCAAAAACTAGCATGGACCTTCAAAGCTCTCTTCATCTACTTCTTCCATCACAAATATTACCCTAGCCGTTCCCTGTACTCTGTACATGACCTAAGACTCTCATGCTCCCTCATAATCTCTAGTCACACACATCAATAGTCTTCTCCAGAGCTACATAACACCCACGCCCACTACCATACTATACCAGACGTTCACCCAACATAATTAGTTTCAAGCACTCCTTGAAATCACATCTCTTCACACAAACCTTATATCAGAACTATTTAGTTCCATACTGCCCTCTGGGTCCTAACTTTACTTTCCCCTTTCACCTGCTTTTCCTTATGTTCCCTCACCCTCTTGATTGTAAGCTTCTGCAAATAGGGCCCTCACAACCACAATCAGGTTCTGTATATCTTTGTATGTTCTTACCCCTATTTTGTATACAGTAGCTCTGCAGAAAATGTTGGCTCTCAATACAATAAAGGATAATAATCTGTAGAGCTGTAGACCTAAATACTATAGGTCCTCTGCATTGATACTTGGCCACATCCACTATCCACCCTCTGCATATATATTTGCCACTACCTTCTACCAGCGATGTAAACATTTTTTATATGGACTAGTGGGCACTATCTACACACACAAATAGTTTGTGCTTATATGTTATACAGCCTTTTCATTAGCAGTATGTACTGTATACTTACTCATTTTTAGTGTACAATGCACAAATAGAAACACACACAAAAGTGCATATAGACAAAAATAAAAATACCCCATAATCGATCATAATGACACTAACTCTCTGAAACTTTTATACCCACAATAATAAGTACACTGTGTACCCTGGAAATAAGTTGTATACATATTAAAGAACACCCATATATTGTGTGAAATATGGATCCGATTTCTTATAATTTTTACCAGTGTGGCAAGGACCTTTTATATACAATGTTTTCATACATGGCACATTCTCTTCTCAAGTCCCATTCACTTTGATGATTACTGGTTTGTAGATCAAAATTAAACAGAAACCAAAGATTTTTTTTATTTTCTTAGCAATAAATATTTTCAATGAATGCTTGGAGCTATATTCCATTCTTATTTTATTCCCATCACATATTTCATTTTAATCCCTCCAGTACTTTCCATTCTACAAAATATTTACAGAATAATACATTTCTTAGCCTCGAAAGTTTGCCACTAATGTGCATTTTGTATTAATTATTTTAGGATTTTTAAAGCAGCTCTAGACAAGCCACACAAGCATCCCTTAGAACCTGAAGTTATTAACCCTAGCTAACAGCTTTATAAGATGCATATTTAACAGTGTCATATTATTTTTAATCATTTGAGACTGTTCATCAGACTCAAATAAACACCAAAATAAGTGTGCATATCATTTTGGAAAATGTATGTAAATTAAATTGTTAGTACTTATTTTCAAGAGGTTTGGGGGAAGCAAGCAACTATATTCTGCACTCTTGATTTCTTAATAACTATAACTTGTGGTCAGGGCTTACAGCGGGTAAAAGGGTGGGAGTGAATGATGGCATACATGGGAATTTTCAACATGAGCTGACCTGAGATCTTGAAAATATTTTCCCTTAAAATTCCCCAAAATATATATCTTCTTGGCCATAGGTCCCTGTTTGCGCTAATCCAGGGAAACTGTAATAAGTCCTCAAAGAAACATTAACATGAAACAGCTTAGGGTTCTCACTGCTAAAACACACATGAGAGAATGAGGTTAGGTCTCGCTGTATACCTAGAATAAATGGCACAATTTAGAGACTAAAACAGCAGTCAGTGAATGTAGAATGTAACACGGGACTCACTCACATTAGAATTTGGCCCTTCACCCTGAGACCCTGACATTTGGGTCAAATCCTGAAAGCTCCCAGATATAGAAAGGTGATTTGGATGGGTGGTGGTCGCCTGATTTAATGAAAAAAGGGGGTGTTGGAGGGTGTTGTTCACGGATCTGAAGTGAACAGAGAGGGGCTGGACTGGGAAATGTTTAAAGGCCTCCAGGCCCTCTCACAAATGCAGGCAAAGCTTTATACTTTATGGCAGGGAAAAGAGGGGAGTGAGTGATGAGGTGTTGGGAATTCTGGGTGATTGAATCCTAGGCAGTGGCCCAGTGTTTGAATGATGTGAGCAGGGACTGCATTCTTGGAGGCTGTAGATGGAGCTCCTATTCTAAAAGTGTTGCCTACATAAAGGTAACGGTTGAGTTGCACATGCAACATTATCAGAGGGCATAAGCTACAGGCAGAACAGGGGTGGAATCAGGTTTGTAGGTCAAAAAAGTAGTATAACCTGTTCAGTTTAGTGACAAGGTACCATTTATTGTGAGTTGAATAGAAGGGAACGTCAACTCCCATGTTGAATTGATCGTTTTTGGATCATGCCAGATGGAGGGGGACAATATAGTGCTGTTTGATAAGGTCTGACTAGGTGACCATCTATTGGAAGAATTGGTCATGCTGGAGAAGAAGTCAGGGCAGTATCAGATCGTTAAATGAAGGCAGGTTTGAATGATGTGGGCTGGCTGTTGGGTGGATATGGAAGATTGTCTGAAAATTAAATCAAAGATAGAGCATCACTTGCTGTGTTTTGAGCTCCGGGGATGAAGAAGGACTGATAACGAAACCTTGATTTTGCTTGCTGATCTATGGCTGAGGAGTCATTTGAGGTGGACATTCAAAAGAGGCTGTGGGGGCTTGGACTGCTCAGCAGATGGATGGTTAATGCCTCAGCTCCGTGACTCCTGAGCCTTTTACGCGGCTTTCTACGACTACCCTTCACTTGATCTGGCTGTTTTTTATACTGCAAGAGTGCCTAAAGAACCAAGGAATTGTTTTATGGCACGGCATAAGCACCCAAAGAGAGACTTCCAACCACAAACGGCCACACAGCAACCTCCTGCTCCTTCCAACATGGAGTCTGTTGGCGCATCTAACTCGGAGACCGCCTCGCGTGCTCCCTCACCGACGGACTCCTTTACTTCGATTGCCCAGGGAGAGGGCGATTACTTGACCTCCCCTACTACTAAACAGGATCTCCACGATCTTCTCCGGGAGTTTAAATCCTGCCTACGTGACGAACTGAAGGACATTAAAGCTGAAATACGTCACCTATGTGAACGAGTATCTGCTATCGAAGAAGACGCAGATACCTGGCATTCCTTTAAGGTTGATGTCTCCAAAAAATTGGAGTATTTGCACCATCAAAATATGGAATTTGTAGTGAAATTAGATGATGTGGAAAACCGTAATCGGAGGAATAATCTACGTTTTCGTGGCATCCCTGAAGCTGTCTCCACTGACCAACTCCCAGAATATTTACAGGGCCTGTTTGCCTGCTTCCTCGGACTTACTGATGCCCCACAAATTCCGGTGGACCGAGCACACAGCTTGGCTAAATCTAAAGCGGCACCATCTGAGGCACCCAGAGATGTCATAGTAAGATTCCAGAGATTTCCAGATAGGGAGGCTATCTACAAGGCAGCACGTGGCAATTCTCCCTTGCCCTTCAGAGCATCCTCCATCACTGTATTTGGAGTCATCTCTCCTCTTACTGCGGCTTGGAGCTGTGAAATATGGCCACTTACCTCTTCTCTTCGGCAACTGGGTATACCGTACAGATGGGGTTTCCCCATGCGTCTCTTGGTTTCCAGAGACGGCATGCTGCATGTCCTGAAATATAAAGGAAGTGTGAAAGCCTTCGCTGATGCACTACAAGTCCCACTTGATGACTCTTTGAGGGAGGCCGGAGCGCCCGGTGGAGATATGCACTGGTCGGCTACTTCGCCATCACGCAGTCAGTGGCACCCGGTTCCTTGCAAGCGAAGGGCCAGGGCGTCCCCTACCACTGAAGAGGATTCCTCCTCTCTGACTCGACGGGATCAAGGTTGACAGGTTTCCATTCCTGCTGTGGTTCCAGTTGGTGGACTTGGTTCATCTTTTTGACTTTTGTTTGTGACTATTCTCCAGCCCTGTTGCGGCTGGCTATGTTGCTCGCCCACTTTCTGACAAGAAGTGGGGTCTCCTATCCCTATTGTTCTTGGGGATAAGTTACTTAACTACTGAGGAACTTTACGTTGCTTATGTTTATTTACCATTATTCTTGTTCTTATGGGGGGGTTGGCTCGACCCGCGATGGGGCCTAGGCATGAGCGTGGGCCTCAGCGCGGGCCGACGGCCCTGCCTTGTATTCTTGGTTTGCACTACTAGCAATGTTTATGGGGCTAGGAAGGGGCCTGGGAGGGAGATGGAGCGTGATGTCTCTGTGTCTCAAGGCGGCATGCCGGGGAGCTGGGGGCCCCTGGCTCGAGACGAGTCCTGCATGTGAACGTGGGTCTTGTTGAGGTCCGGGGGACACTCTCCCTGGTTTCCCATCCTTTATTTGTATATAGTTGGGAGGCGCTGACTTGTTTTATGATGTGTGATGTGTGCGGGCCAGTGGTTTCCCTCGGGGTTTCAATGTGCCTGTATTTTGGGCTGGATGTCACTGGGTTGGTTCAGAGTTCCAGGGGTCTTGACTGCGTGATCTGAGCACATCTCCGCGATGGGGCCCCTTTTCTGGGACGTTGCGGAGTTGTCCTCCGAGGTCTCTGGATGGAGGCGGGATGGTTTTGTGGGGGGGTAGCTTGGGTGGGGGCCTCTGGCTCGTGGCTGGGCGCCCGCGGTGATGGGGGTTTTGGTCGTGGGTGGTTGGCTTCCTCCTGGGCTGCTCCCCTCGGGTCACCCGTCTTGTGTTGCGTTGGGAGGGGAGGTTGTTGCTTTTGCCAGCCTTGGGGGTGCCGGGGGGTGCCCTCGGTCCGCGGCCGGTCCCTCGCAAACAGGGGGGTTGTGCCGTGGGCTGACTGTCCTCCTCCTTGGTGCCTCCTTGGCGGTAATAGTCTATAGGGGCATGCGGTGACCTGAGTCACTTCCACTGCCTAGGTACAATGCTACTACTGATAGGAACTACGCTACTACTGATGGGAATTACTGTATGTAGAATTTCACTTATTTTGCTGTGTTTTATTCACTTTTGTTCTTACATGATTCATGTTACCATAGTAAAAACTGTACGGGACTCTATGTGGAAGCTTTTGTGTTATTTTATTTCTATGGGCTGGTTTTTAAGTTTTTGACTCTGGTACTGGGTGGGGGCTCTGGTCGGAGGGGCGCGGGTTGGGCGGGTGGCCCGTGCTTTGTTCCGGGCCGGCCGTCTACCTGGTGCGCCCTCGGGGGGCTCACGCATTCGGGATAACCATATGACCCATCGCTACTTAGTTAAGTATGTAGCCTTATGGCTTCTTTCTTGGGGGGCCGCATCTTTTTTCTAATATTTTTTGTAGATATTGGGCTCTGTCAATGTGAATATTCCACTACACCATTGGTGTGCCCGCGCTAGGCACTATCTCTTTTTGCAACCCGCATGCTGCCGGGCATAGTATAGGCTGTATTGCGGGACTCCTTTACTGTCCATTGGGGACGTGGTACTCTCTGTCCCACTGGACGTGTCGGTTTCGCTTCTTACTCCTCCCCCTTACCTGCCCTCTATATTATCTGTACCCCTATTGCTGGGCTTACTGCTCTGCTTTCTGTTGTCAAGCGAACCTCTCTACCCGCTTCCTGCCACTTTCCCTGACAGTCTGTTGGGCATTCTATTTCCCCCTAAGTGGGGTTTCCTACTTTCTGCTCTCTTCTCTGAGGCTCAGGGGTCCACAGTCTCATGCTTCCTCCCTCTTCTTTTCGGGGCCTCTCGGGCTTGTACCCCGGGATGTCCATCTTCGTGGTTTCTCTCGCTCTTTTTCTGAGCCTCTTTGCTCCACTGTATATATGTACTCGGGCTGGGGAGTGTATACCCCCTTGCTCCTGTTCGAGCGGAGTATCTGTTATGCCCTTTCTCCCTTCTTCCTACTCTTGGAGTCGGGTGTCGAGTCCTCTTTGGCCTAACCTATGCCAGTCTTTTATTTAGTTCTTATTGCACTCGGAGACCACCTGCCAGGGTTTATCCAGAATCTCTATGTTTCCAGAGTCTCTATGTTCTCTATGGCAGTGTCTACTTCCAATCCAACACTGAGTGTCATATCCATGAATGTTAAGGGTCTGGGGACTCCACAAAAACAGACTTTGGCACTATGAGATTTTCAGAAGATGGGAGGGGATGTGATTCTTTTACAAGAAACGCAGTTTTGATCTGCTCATGAGCAGAAGCTAACTGACAGGTACTTTCACTCAGCGTTCTTGAGCTCCTCCTCCGATAAACACGGAGGAGTAGGCGCCTTGTTTCATAAACGTCTGTCGTTCTCCCTCGTTAAGATACAGAAAGATAGAGAGGGCAGATTCATCTTTGTTAAAGGTCTTATAGACAGACAATTGTATACGTTTGCATCGATCTATGCCCCTTCTGAAGCTCAGACATGCTTCTTTCGATGCACCCTAGAAGACTTGAGCTCCTTTAGCGAGGGCATATTGGTGGTGGGGGGTGATCTCAATATTCATCTAACCCCTCAACTGGATTGGTCGACAGGCACCTCATCGCATCCCTACTCCTCCATCAGAGCTCTCAATTCCATGCTCCATTCTGCTCGTCTCATTGACTCCTGGCGCTTGCTTCACCCAGATTCCAGGGATTATTCATTCTACTCGCATCCGCATGGATCCTATTCTAGGATAGACTATTTGTTCTTAAACCATTCCAATTTACACCTCCTTCTGTCAGCATCTATCGGTTCCATTACATGGTCCGACCATGCACTGGTTTCTATCGTGCTGTCTAGACGTGGTAGGGGATCGTCCCCTAGACTGTGGCGTCTGGATGAATATCTACTTTCTTCTCCGGAGATTAGGTCCTTCATCCAGAAAACGATTGAAAAATATATTTCCGACAACCATTCTTCGGTTGATTCTCCCTTGACTATGTGGGAGGCCCATAAATGTGTCATCAGAGGCGAGCTAATCAAACTGGCTTCGTGAATGAAATGGGAGCAATCTAAAAAGATAGACGGTCTCTTATCGGAAATTAGAGTGTTGGAGCGCACACATAAACTGTCCCACTCATCAGCTGTCCTACCGCAATTGACCGCTTTACGAAGACAACTCACCTCACTCCTTCACGAGCGTGTCGATAGACTTTTTCTTTGCACCAAACAATCTTTTTTTGAGCACGGCAATAAACCTGGCCACCTACTTGCCCGACAACTGAAGCAGCAAGTCCAATCCTCATATATCCCCGTGATTCGCTCATCCTCTGGCAAATTACTTCACACAGATTCTGACATATCTGAATCCTTATATAATATTCGAGAGGCTTCGGCTTCTGTTGACGCCTGCTCTTTAGATTTATCTAACTACCTCACATCGGCAGCTTTACCAAGTATAGATGACTCCGATAGGGAAGCTCTGGGCGCCCCTATTTCACTTGCAGAAGTGGCTTGCACTATTGCATCGCTTCCAACTGGTAAAAGCCCGGGGCCTGATGGCTTTTCTCAAGGCTACTAAAAGATGTATAGTTCTCTACTCTCTCCCCTTTTGGCTGACGCATTCAATTCAATCCCGGCATCAATTCAATCTCATCCTAAATCTCTCTCCGCCCACATTACCATTCTTCCTAAACCTGGCAAAGATCCTTTCCAATGCGCTAGCTACAGGCCTATCTCCTTGTTGAACGTGGACATCAAAATGTATGCCAAAATCTTGGCTGACTGACTAAAACCGCATTTAACCAAATTGATACATCTTGACCAAGCGGGTTTTGTACCACGCTGTGAAGCCAGGGATAATACAAGGAAAGTGTTGAATCTCATTCATCTATCTGATCCCTCCCAAGTTCCGACTCTTCTCCTCACCACTGATGCAGAGAAGGCGTTTGACCGAGTAAACTGGTCTTTTCTGCGTCAGACGCTGTTCGCTTTTGGTCTGGGCCCTTCTTTCATAGAGAAAATAATGTCTTTATATTCCTGCCTGACAGCGAGAGTTAAGACTAATGGTTTCCTCTCCCTGCCCTTCTCCATCACAAATGGCACGCGGCAGGGATGTCCTCTATCACCTTTACTGTTTATTCTGGTTATGGAAACCTTGGCGCAACATATTCAACGGAATCCTGATATTCGTGGCATTATCCACTATGACACGGAACACAAACTGTTGATGTTCGCTGATGATGTCCTAGTATCCATCACACATCCGTCAACTTCCGTGCCGGCGCTCATGTCAGAATTTGACCGTTTTTCTGCCCTTTCGGATTTTAAGATTAATTTCACTAAATCGGAAACCTTGGGATTCGTCTGACGCGTTCCCAAACTGGTATTTATTCGGCGAACTACCCTCAACTGCTGACAAAGCTCAAACGGGACCTCCAGCAATGGGATCCACTACTCATTTCCTGGACAGGACGCATTGGGGTCTTGAAGATGACGATCCTTCCTCGCATTCTCTATTATTTTCAAACACTCCCTATTTCCTTACCTACCCCTTATCTCAATGCCTTAGCTCACTGTCTCACTTCTTTTCTGTGGCGATACCATCGCCCAGGGCTCAAGATGGACACTCTTCATCGCCCGAAGCATGGGGGCGGATTGGGAGTTCCGGATATTCACCTTTACTATGCGGCATCTCTACTCTCTTCCGTACTGGACTGGTTCAGGAATGAGGACTATAAAAGCTGGGTGCACTTGGAGAGATCTTTTACACCAGGTGGGGACGCTCTAGTGGAAGTTTTTTTTACCTGCGAGCGATAGGCATTCTGAGCTCAAAAAGCATCCAATTCTGGCGAATGTCACGAAGTTATGGTCGAAGTGGTCGACGAACTCGCTTTTAGGCTCTTTACCCTCGCCGATTTCTCGTATTTTTTATTACCGAACTACGCCTTTCTCGCTACCCTCAGATGCTTTTCCGGCGTGGTCTAGATCTCCACCTTTACTTTTCCGTCATTTGGTCAAAGATTCAGCCATCTGTGATTTTTCCTTCGCCCAAAATACTCTCTCCTTGCCGGCCGCTGAAATATGGCGTTACTTGCGTATCAAACATTTCCTGGCCCAATCTTCGATCTTTTCCGGCGCAAACCGGACTCTTTTCTCTTTTGAATGTCTCTGCCTGTCTCCTCTGAACACTCGGGGCTTCCTGGGAAAAATATACTCTTTGTTGCTCGACAGATCCTCGGCTACAGTCCCCTCTTATGTTTTGGCTTGGAATAGGGAACTGAACTCACGCATATCGGAAGATGAATGGGCGACCTTATGGAAATTGCATGCATCCTCTTCCATCTCATCCCAGATTTTAGAAATCAACTATAAGTTTCTTTCCCGATGGTATTTTACTCCTTACAGACTACGCAAGATATCTCCGACCAACAGTGCAGCGTGCTGGAGATGTCTGACCGGGACTGGAACTCTCTTACATATATGGTGGCATTGCCCGAAGATTGCCCCATTTTGGAAGCGGTGTGTCTCTGTTATACATGAGATCCTCCAGGTACGCATAACTTTAGACCCTCTTCCGATCCTATTTTTCTTAGGCCTAAATGATATCCCGCGTGATATCTGATCACCTCTTATCCTCATGCTCTCCGCGGCGAAATCCCTGATTCCGTCTCAATGGAAAGACATAGTGGCCCCTACCATGACAGAATGGATGTCTAAAACAGGGGAGCTGCTCCTCTTGGCCAAAATGTCCATGATAAGTAAAGGCACAGATCCCATAAGGGGTTGAACAGGTTGATCTCCACTTGGCATTCATACTCCGCTGACGATGGATCGTGATTTTCTAATTTCCTGGGACCGGCAGGTTCTTTTCTTCTGTGCCCTCTTGTGTCCCCTTTTTCTTCTTCTCTTTTCTTGCTGGATCCCCTTTTCTTTCCTACTCCTCCTTTCGTCTATTCCTTCCCTTCTTCCCTGCACCCCTTTCCTTCTTTCTCCTCTTCTTCCCCTATAGCACCCCCCTTCCCACTTCCCTTCACTCCTTAGGTTGAAATTCTGAAGCATTGGCAGAATCCATGTCTAGCAGACTAAGTAATGTAGTGTGAATGAAGTAAAGATAAGAAATGGGGCAGAAGGATGGGTGATTACTATTTACAATCCCTTCGTGACAAATGGATCTGGAATGAGCCTTGCTGTACAGGGAACAAATGTGTAATAGGGGAAGAGCTCTGTAGAACCAACTTATAGCATTGAAGTTATAGCATATAGGGGATTGTCAAGGAATGGGTGGGTCTACTTAGGTTATTCAAGGGGAAAGGATGGGAGTAGTAAAAGGTGGGAGGACAGAAGACAAAGGAGGAATAGGTGGGGCAGGGGCATGGCTGCAGGAAGGTACCAAGGTGAAAGGGCAAAGGTTAAAGGAATGAGAGGATGACTGGTATTGCTGACAAATGGGAGTCTTGAGACAGGCAAAGTGCTTGCAGAAAAGTTATCTACATTGCTCCAGTTTGTGATTTAAATTGGGATAAGGCAAGGCTGCTATTTATCTGTACCCTAGGATGGCTACCAAGAAACTATTTTGGTTAGTTCTTGCCTTTGGTGCAGATGTGCAGATCAAAGACTATCCCTTTAGATACTGAATACTAGGACAAATTCTGGTATGGGGTAAGGAGCATGAGCTAGTCCTTCGGCCTCTGCAAAAGAGGCAAGGAGCATGAGATTAGGCTTCTGCAGAAGAGTTAAGAAGTATGAGCTATTCCTTTGGCCTCCATGAAAGGGATAAGCAACATGAGCTATTTCTTCGACCCTTATGAAAGAGGTAAGGAAAGTGTGCTAATCCTTTGGCCTCTGTGAAAGAAGTAAGGAAATGGGGGCTATAGTGCCTTTTCCACTTGAGAAGATGTAAGGAGAAGGGCTAGTACCTTTATCCTTATCTGGAGAGATAGATAGTGGGCTAAGGTTTTAAGGTGCTGAGCTCCTGCCCCAGGACCAGTTTTTTTTTATTTTTAATGAGAACCAGAACAACTTGGGATGGGGAGAAAGAAGGGAGCTAATAATAACTTATTTGAATCATTAATGGACAAATATGTAATGTAATGAAGGAGGAAAATCTGATATTAAAATCTGATTCCTTATATTGCAGCTTAATATAAAGCCTTGCACGAACTAAGAGAAGCAGGGTTCTGGCTACATAGAATGGATGTGTGGGAATATGAAGGTGCTGGAGAAAGTTTGGAGAGGGAGAAGAGGGAAACAGGGGACACAGTAAATATTGCAATAATATATAGTCTATACTATTGCATCAACTTTTACTGATTATTGCAGTTAAAAAGGGTATATATCACCTTGTATTTAAAAAGGGATTATGTAAATATAACAAATCTAGAATTATGTTACCTTTGTACTTGTTATATTCACATAATCCCTTTTTAAATACAAGGTGATGTATACCTTTTTCACTGCAATCGTTAATAGAATTTGATACAGTGGGGTTATTTTGTTTATTTAGGGGTTGGCAACTATAATATACTATAACAGTTTTGTGGTCTATCTTACACCTCTGATTTATATATGGCAGTGGGGAAGTATGTACATTATTTGTATATATGTCCTTTCACTTACAATTTTTTGAAAAGGAGATGGCACCGGCACCAGTGCCACAGTATCCTAAAGCTACTGGAAGCAGCAGAGAACTGAGGAGTGAAGGAAATGTTCCAAAGATCAGAGGCATAAAATGGGGAAGGGTGTTAAGGAGAGGAAGTGGACCTAGCTAGTCTAGGAGGCCGGGAAGGTGCTTTGAAGGAATAGGGAGGGAGGAAGGGGATGGCAGCAGAAAGGACAGGGGAATAGGTGGGGGAGTGTCAACAACACATGGAGATGAAGCAGGATGTTTGATGGGTGGAAGCAACATTACCACTGGAATGAAAAGAAAAGAACACTGGAGTGCACAGTGAAGTACTTGGGTGTCTTGCTGTAACTAGTTGGTAGAGGTGAGTCCAGAGAGGTAATGTGAATTTACTGATGCAACATGATTTCACAAAGATTATGTGAACAGAGAGGGATTGGACTGGGAGATTTATAACGTCCTCCAACCCCTCACAAAAACTTGATAAACCTTGATTTCCTAATAACTGGTAAAATATCAACTTCAACATAAAAACATTATAATATATAGTAACAGTGAATACTATGCACCTATATTAGAGCATTGAAAAGTATTGGCTGTGATTATGTTAGTGTGAGTATGCTAAGGTCTGCAAACCAGGCCTGATGGGGCCAGAATTGAGCAATCAGGATGACTAGAACCTCCTCCATCCTGATCTTTCATATCACCCTGAGAATTTGAGGAACTGTAGGAAAGACATATGATAGGTGAAAGGTCCATGGACTTGACATCGATTCTCTCACAAATGCCAAGGGATCCTTAGCCTTTTTACAGAACAGTGGGTCTTCATGTTCTCGAAAGAGACCATCGATCCACCACTGGGGGACCCTAAAGTTGGATTATCTTTTCAAACACTTCCTGGTTCAGTTCACAGTTGCCTGTGTCCACTCCTTGACCACTGAGAAAGTATGTAACCATTTTTTCTACTCTTGGAATGTGGACTGCTGAAATGGCTGCAACATGAGTTTCTGCCCAATGAATGAGCTCTTGCACCTCCTTCCATGCTGACTAGCTTAGAGTTCCTCTTTGGTGATTGATGTTAGCCACTATCGTCAAGCTGTCTGACTAAATCAGCACTGGTGTCCCCAGCAGTACTTGAGACCAGTGAAGAAGTGTGACTTGGATAGATCAGATTTACAGGATGGTAACTGACAGGAGGCTCTCCTCTCTGCTCCACCAGCCCTGAGCTGTCAAGGGACTCAGGGTTTAGCCCCAGGCTCTCAGGCTGGTATCTGTTGTGACCAGATTCCATTCCTGAATTACAAAGGGATTTCAGATGAGGGTGATGCTGTTACCAACATATATCCTGTCAGGGTCATGGAGTGAGACAGATGAGACCACTGTCAGAACGAATTAGTGAAAATGTCCGACTGGAGTTCCCTCATGTGGAATTGAGCACAAGGGACCTTTTCTAGGTCAGACACTAGTCGTCTCAGGGCCCTCATGTAATCCCTTATTGTCGCTGGATCTGGATCTTGTCCTCTGGTAAGAACACTCATCCTTGAAAGGTGTCAAACTTAATTCCCAGAAAGAACAGGACCTGGTATGGGATCAAAGATTTCTTGAGATCACATAGCAACCACATAGTGGTTGAGGCATTTCAAGTCCATAATGGGATGGCAGGTGCCATCCTTCTTGGGAACTACAAAAAGATTGGAATAAAAACATGTAAATCGCTCCTGTGTCCCTAGGAACCCTTGACAAAAAAGTGATGAGGAGGAACAGACTTTAGATCTATGTAGTAACCTTCAGAAACCCACTGATCCATCACATAAGATGCCCTGACATATTGAAAAAGACAGAGGCAACTCCTTACAGGAAATGATGGACCATGGCTGGCATCATGTGAAAGATGGCTTGTCAGACTTAGGGTCTGGAGCACACTTCTTGCTCTGCCAAGTTTGCTTGGGCTTTAGGGTGAGGGACTTGAACCATCTGCACTCCAAACTGACGGGGGGAATGAAATCCATGCCCCTTCCTTGCAAAAAAAGGAATGCTTAGAATAAATCCGGGGCAGGAGAGTACTCTTGCATCCAGTGGCGTCAGTAATGACCTTGCTTAGGTCAGGTCCAAATAGATTCTACTTGCAAACAGCAGAGAGACCAGTGATTTCTTGGAAGATTGTTCTGCAGACCAGACCAAATCTTTAACCACAAGGTGTGGCTTACTGCAACAGATAGGGCTGATGCCTTACCAGAAAACATGGCTGCATCAAAGGAAGCTTCAGAAGGAATCAACTGGTCTTCCTTAGGAACAACAGAGCATATTACTTCAGAAATCTGCTCACCCCAGACAGCTATAGATCTATTAACCCAGACAGAAGCAAAAATGGGCAGCAGAGCTACCCCTGTGGCAGCAAAGTTTGCCATTAGTAGAGAATCAAGGATTCTGTCAGCCTGATCCTTTAGGCCTGCAGAGTCTGCCAATGGAAGAGTTGTATTCTTGGATAAGCATGATATAGTGGATTAATGCTCTAGTGCCACAGCCATAAAGGAGTATAGTTTAGAGCTATGCAAATTAAGCAAAAACATCTTTTATCTGGAGTCTTCCACTCCACCAATAGATCCTGATCTAGGATGTGGTTAGGAGGGAAGACAGGAGAGTCTTTCTTGCGTGTCTGAAAGCTATTCTGAAAGGTGGATTCCCCATCACAGGCCTCAGAAGCATGGAGGGTATCCAACACCGCTCGGATGAGACCCCTCTGCTGAGAGTACAGGGTCAGCCTCATAGAGATCCCCAAAATACAAGGAAGAGTCTGTATTGTTTGCCTCTGAATCAATCACCTCACCAGATGTTTCGCAAACTATCTCCTGGGTTACCCCTGGATAGATGAGGGAATGGATGCAACGGAGGACATCAGGGGGTTTCATCCAAGCTGGCTCTTCGTCAGTGCTGGTTAGCTGTGGGGGTGTAGTATGTTGACCATAGTACAGGAGGAACATAGGCATCTGGAATATTCCATATGTTATGCTGAGCTCCCAAAGGAACAATGATTTTGGGAGTCAGGTATGCCCCTGAATCCTTGGGTTTGCTTTTCCCCATATGCCCCATGGGGTTAGACATGTCTAGAGACAATAGACTAAACCAGATAAAAATTAGTCTCAAGTATATCCAGTATGATACAAAGACCTCAGAAAGTACTTATCTGGCATGCAAAGGGTTAAACTGGAGGGTGAAAGAGAGTGTGAGAGAGAGAGAGAGAGTTTTCAGGAAAGTCTGTCTCCGAGTAGTATAAGTAATGGAGGAATAAGATGGCAGACAGAAAAAAGCACCCAACCAATCAGAAACAATCCCACTGACATTAAGGAGGCATAAAAGGCCATGGAGTGGGTTCCAATTCTTAAAGGATCCAAGCATCAAAAAATGAAATAAGTGACTATAAAGTAAAAAGTTTTAAAAAATCCCTTGGTACACCTGTGAGAGGGTACAAATAAAGTCTACTGTAACTTACGTATAGAGAAGCAGATATAAGGTGTCTAACAGCCACCAATGTACTAAGATGCACTGAAATGGTTTACTTTGGAGGAACCAAGCAAAGCAGCCATTTCTACCAGTCAGACACATATGGGAGAGGGAATAAAATGAAGAGTGAGTGCATTTTCCCCATATGATGTGGAGACGAGAAAATGGCTTAAGGGTGGTGGTGGGGTTTGAGCTGGAAGAGGAGGTGGGAGTCTGTGCACAAAAGACCCTGTCTTTTTTTAAATGCCCTGCACTCTGGAGGAGGGAGCACAACCCCTCATGGTTCTTGAGTTCCATATTGGACGTAAGAGAAATATGTATGTTTCTGTTTCCAGCAACTTTCAACTAATGCCCTTGATGCCTCAGCTTTTTTTTTAACCATCTGATCTGCTGACTTATAAATGTAAGCCAAACTTATACTTCTAAATAAGTTTATTAAACCTGGCTTATTTAGACATACTGTAACCCACTGGATGCTATAGTGAAGGAATACAGTAGGTTATGCACATCTCTAGTGCCCAAGGGGTTAATAATAACATTTTGACCCTGGGGTAGCTTCTAATACAGTGATTGATTGTCATAGGTCCCTTGAATTCCTAACAAGAGATTTTTTCTTAAAAGTCACCACTGAATATGAATTTCAAATTCTAAGCCTGAGATCAGAAAACAAGTATAAATTCATATAGTATGTGAAAGAAATACAATTTGACAGAATATAGTATGTGAAAGTCATATTTTATGAATAGTTACAAAATAGTAATACTAATCACTGATACCCCTCCAACAGATAGAAACATGCATACACACTAATACATACACATATGCATGTTTAGTTTCCTGCAGGGTTCAAGATTTAATTTGAATTATTGCTCCATTAAAAAAATCTTAATCGCTGACCTTCAAGATACAGCATGTTATGGCAGATGGAATTTTATTTCACTTTAATCATGTTTCCTCCACAGCTCCTCTCAAAGTAAAATGAAAACCATAGATCCTCAAATACAGAACTGTAAATTAAACCAAAGTATAATAATTACTGAAAGAGCTTTGGTGCAACAGTCTTCTTAGCTTCAAAACACTTTTAGGCTGTAAATGAAAAAGAAGAACATGTAGGTATCCAAGGGAAAGGGAATTTTTGTGCACTTAATGATAAATCCCTTTCTTTTAGTCCATGTGGACTACTGGAATCACAAGGGTAAAGTCCCCTCCTCCAGGAAGGCAGGGAAATTAAACAAAAAACACAACTAAGAAATGGAGCTCCTGTCTATTGGATAGAGCTAGAGATGGAGCTAGAGAGAGCTAGAGAGAGAGAATGAAGAACAATTTCCTTGTGGATGTGAAACTCAACCTTTGGTAGTTAGCAGAACTATCCTATAAGGATGGAAGACCAGAAAAAGAGGCTAAAAAGATAAAGCCTGAAGTTTGGCCACCCACCAAACCGATACAGTAGCCCAAGATTAGGGCTCATAAGTAGCCTTCTGAAACACTCTCAAGAACTGAGTAGGCATGATGAACCCCTTGGACAAAATTTGTACATCAGGTAGTAAGGCAAAATGTCTCTGGAAAACGACAGAAGGAGATGAAATATGAACTTTAATAGGTCTAAGTACAAGCCCTTTCTGAAGACCCTCCTGAAAAAAAGCCAAGGCTGTAAAGGTTGAGGTTGTGACCCCAAGTCTTCCCACCACTTGTAGATCAAGGACTGAACCCTGTGATATGCATTGGAAGAAACTGTCTTTCAAACCTATAGTATAGTACCAATGACTGTGTCAAAAAACCTTCCTTTCTTTCAAAATCAACAAACCAACTTCACTACCTGTGGTAGACATAGCAGAGAAAAAAGCTCTGCCACTAATAGATTAAGAAGATCTGATAACGCAAGCTTGATGGGATCAGAACAGGGCAATCAGAATGACATGAGCTTGCTCCATCCTGATTTTTGGCACCGTGGAATCAGGGGCACTGGAGGAAAAACATACACCAGAGGAAAATCTCATGGAATGACAATCGCGTCTTCTAGGGGAATCAAATGAAGTTCTAGAACACTGATAGACAGAATTCTCTCTGTCCTTGTACAAAGACTTCTGAGCAGCCAGAGGACCTAGAGTGGTGCCCCAACCTGGCAGGCTGGCATCCATCATGCCAGGTATTTAAGCCCATTGAAAAGCATAACAGACTCCACAAGTTGCAATTCAATTGACTGCATTAGCCATTAAAGTGGAACTACCACCTAATATAAAGTTTCCCCCAATAATTATGCATATAGCAACTAGCTTCTTAATAGTTCTATTATTTGCCACAAGTACCAGCATCCTAAGTAGTCATTTTTCTTGTGACACCAGCAGTCAGGGTTGCGTGCAGACATCTTGGCTTAGAGACGTCTGCGTGCCTATGTTGCCCGTTCTGGTCTCCTGTAGAAGGCATTGCATGGAGCCGAAGGGTACTGGAAGGGACTGCCAGTGCAGGCGCGCAGAGGGCTCTAAAGCAAGACTCCTGGTTGTCAGTCTCACAAAGAAAGAGGATTACTTCAGATGCTGGTACTTCTGTCAGATAATAGAACTATTAAGAAGCTAGTCGCCATATGCATAATTAGTGGGGGGCAACTTTATATTAGGTGGCAGTTACACTTTAATATCCTATAAGGGACTCGCTTTAGCTCTGAAATTTAATAACTTTTTTCCTAACTAAAGACCCTTATCAGATCCTTAATCAGCCAATGCAGCAATTGAAATGAAAAAAAGAGTAAAACAAACCCTAAGTCCCCAGTGATGTATTGATATGGGGCCCCAAGCCCCATATCAATACATTCAAAGTACACCCAAACTGTGTCCAGTGTTAGTAGAATTAATCCTATGAATGCCAGTGAGGTAAAATTACCCCGCTGGCACTCATAACGTTAACCAGACTAAGATACAATGCAACAGCCACTGCAGAGTTGTCCAGAGGAGTATTTATCATCGTGTCATCTACTGTCCATCTACTTTCTTCTCTTTTCCTTCTTTCTTCTCTCTTCTTTCCTCATCTGTCTTCCGTCTTCTTTTCTTGTAGCTGTTAGATAGAAAAAAGATCCATAAATAAATGTTCCCTGAATACAACCCGCACATCTATCTATAGTTTAACCCCTTGAGTGCCATAGGGGTATGCAAAGTGCGTACCTCTCTGGGACCCCAAGGTTTAAACTATGTATAGGTGTGCAGGTAAATAGTTAATAACATGCCCCAAGACTTACAGTACGTGTGACCATGTTTGTTGCAGATTCAAATTTTTTTTTAAAAAATCTTTTGCTTGTTCTATTTCTCTGCTGCTGTGTGTGTGTGTCCACGGTGGTGGCAGCTGGGAAACGGAGTTGCAGCAGAGCCCCCCTTTTACCTTACGGGCCAATGCCCATTGCATAATGAAGAAATTTGAACAGAGACTGCCTTTATATATGGGCAGTCTCTGTTCCAATTCCCTCCCAGCCATTGGCTGGGCTGTGTGCTTACGCAAGCCAATCAGCTTTGAGAGGAGGTGCTTGCTCTGCAATGCGTTGCATAACCCTATGGCACTCAAAGGGTTAAACTATGCATAGATGTGCTGGTTATATTCAGGGAACATTTATTTATGGATTATTTATTTTGTTTTTTACAGCTACAACAAAAGAAGAGAGATGAAGAAGGAAAAGAGGAGAGAGAAGGAAAAAGGAAGAAGAAGGAAGATAGAAAAAGACGTGAATGACAGGTACATTTAACACAGATAAGTTAACGATCGGTGCATGACATGAATGTCAGGCACAGATGTTAGCTTTTTTCCTTTGATGTTCCCATTATTGCCGCTATTTAGTGGCTTTTTGGGAACTTAATGCACAAAACGGACGTTTGGCAATAAGACCATTTCTGTTATCTAACATCTGTTATGCTTTCAGCTGTTAGAGCAATTGAATTCAGACTTAAAGGGATAGTAATACTTCGTTTTAACTTTATTTTATTTTGTAGGCATTAAAAAAACATGAAGAATGATATAAGTCTTATCTCTCAAACCTTTATGGTTTATGAGATATTCACAAGCAAAGTTCCCCTCCCCGCCCCTTTTACCTAGTGTAAGCCATCTCTTCTCAGATGTGAGTCTGGTTGTATGACAGTACAGATAACAGAAGGGGACAATTTTCTTTGTATGAAAACAATGAAAGCCCTTCCCCCCTTGACAAGTTTTTCAGCTTTTTCCATTATCTTAATTGAAGATTGTCCCTCTCTGCAGTCTACCTGGGCATCTCCCTTCTGATCTGGTTGAACAGGGGGGGATACTTTGTTTGTGAATATCTCTTAAACCATAAAGGTTTCAGAAATAAGACTTATATCATTCTTCATGTTTTTTTAATGCCTACAAAATAAAATAAAGTTAAAATGAAGTATTACTATCCCTTTAAACATTTTCTTTTGTTGGTCTGTATCCATTTTTGCCCGACCGGCTGTTTTAGGTCAATGTTATTGAATCGAGCCCATGGTGTCATAAATACAAAAAAGTTAAGAATTACTTATTTTACTAAAATCACATACTATATATCAAAATATTTATGTTGGTTTTAACGTTTCAGATATTTGAAAAAGCCTTGAGTCCCCCCAAATACAATAATACCAGATATGTATAGTTTTACCTACATTGTTCATGGCCTGCCCTAATTACCAGGAGAGCAAAATGGTATTTTTAACTTTATGAACTAATATGCACATTCTAGTGGTTACATGGTAAAACTACTCTAAAACAGCTTAATAACTATATAAAACTACATTTCAGAAAAGGAGATATCCTACTGCATAAAATGAGCAGTCACATGCCTTTCTGCCCTTAGTCTAGTAAGTACAGAAGGTGAAGCAAAAGGATTTTTTTTTTTTTTCATTTCCACCTTTTTAAATATACTGAAATATGTGAAAACTATGGAATTTCCAACTGTATTATTTAGCTAGTACTCTTAAGAGAAAAATGGCACCCCATTAGTATGAGATGGTATATCATAGGGGGTGCCAGATGCACAAAACTACACCTACTACAAACTTATTTTCTTACAATTTTTCAAACATGACTTACTAAAGTGGTTGTAACAACTACATAAATGAAGAACAGATAAACAAAGCATATTATGTTGGAAAGATGACAACCTACTGCATTAAATGGGCAGTTACTTGCCTTCCTACCCCAAGCCTGGTGTGCACAAATGCTTCCAAACGTTGGTGCTAAAGAAAATCTGTAAAAATTATGGAATTTTCAATTGTGTTCCTTAGCTAGTGCTCTTAGGAGACAAATGACACCCCACTGGTATGAGCTAACATACAACCAGAAGCACAAAACTACTCCTACTACAACCTCTTATCTTTCTTACAATTTCCAAACATGAGATACCTATACTAAAATGGCTGTAACAACTACACAAATGAATAAAAGGTAGACAAAGTAAACTACCACATCAAATGAGGGGGCATCTGCCTTCCTACTCCTAGCCTGGTATGCACAAATGTTTCCAGAAGGTGGTGCTAAAGGAAAAAAATGGCATTGTTTTAAATTTCAAATGTATTGAAATCTTTTAAAAATATGACCTTTCAGCTGTATTTATTAGCTACTACTCTTAAAAGAAAACTGGATCTCCATTTTTAACAATGCCACCACTTCAAAGATACTAAAATCTTTGACAAACATAGATTTTCCTGCTGTATTCAGTACCTGCTACCATCTTGAGAAAAATTGTATCTCATTTGTGTGGGTTAACATTCAATATGGGGGTGCCAGGAACACTAACCTGCCTAACAAGTACCTTCCTACATTAACTTGCCATAGCCTTTACAGATTAAAAAAAAAAAGACAGACAAGGTATATCATATTGTTAACTAGACATTAACCCTTATCAAATGAGGGGGTCACTTGCCTTTCAACAAAAGAAATTGAGAAGAGGTAGGTATAGCATGCATTTCAGGAAAGTAGACAATTAGCTGCATCAAATGAAGCATCCTTGTCTTTTTACCACTAGGTTATTGTGCACTATTTCCAGAATATGGCGTTACACTAAAAAACAAAAAAAACAAAACATATTTTATCATTTACTCCATAGATACTAAAATGGTTCAACACCATGGGATTTCCTAGTGTATTCAGTACTTCCTGCCAGCCTAATAAAATGGTACCCCACTGGTATGGGTTGACATACCATATTGAGTGCCAGGAGCATAGCTACCAGTGGAACAAGGACAAAGAAGCAAACAGTGTATGTGTGATTCTAAGGAACACTCAAACAGTCTAGCCAGTGAATGTGCGGACCTGTGATTGCCAGTGGAACCAGGTGGGAGGTCAAGCAGTGTGGGTTTGGGCATATCTACCAGTGGGCAGCAGAGCAAGGCTGGTGGGGGGTGGGTCAGATAATGCATATGGGGTTCTGTGACTACCAGTATGCACTGTATATTCCCCACATACACTGATTCCAGTGCACACTTGTAGTCTGTTCCTACTATTAGGCAGTGAAACCGGGCTGGGGGAATGGGACTGCCAGGGGGTTATGGAAGCTGGGGGAGGGTTAAGGTACGTGGAGGGGGGCTAGATTCAGTTTGTGTGCATGCCATAGGGGTGTACAACACATTGCAAAATAATATGTTGCTACCACCCACCATTGCACACACAGGGTTCATTTTCTTCCCATTATCATACCTCACTTGGGGGGTGGGTCTTGATGCCCCCTCAGGGGTGCTGGACCCCGCTGTGGCACAGGGTTTTTTTGTTTTTGGTTTTCATTATTTTTATGTAAACCTCATTGTGGGGGCATCTGGACACCTGAAATGAAATGAAAAAAAAAATGTGTGTGCCACTGAAGTGTCCAATGCATTACAAATCACACAGAGGGTTGTTTGTATATACCTCATTGGGGTGGCATCAGGAGGTGTCCTGATCCCCCCCAATGAGGTCTTAATAAAAAATAAACTTCTTGTATTCCTATTTGAAGGCATCAGTCATGTCACCTTTCAGAAACCAATATTTTATGTATATACCTGAAAATTTACAGGAGATTTGTGCCTTAAAAACATGTAAATTTATCTCACAGATGTATAGAAAGGCCTCTCAAATAAGAAATATTTTAGAAAAACATTGGCACATACTCATTCATGATCCTGTACTCCAAAGAGAATTTGGAGGTGGTGCTAGGGGTGGTAACTCGAGGATTATGTTTAAGGAAAAATAGTAATAATGGCAACCATGTAGAACCTAGTGATATTCACAAGAAACAAATTAGTAAGTTTATATCTGGACCCTTTTTCTTGAACTGAGTGGCATGGAAAGATGCATTGTAATATGTGGCTCATCCACATTGTATGATCAGTCATCAATGGAAGCATAAAGATCTCACATTATTGACACTGAACAAGTTAATATCTCCTATAGAGGAGGTAATCGCTAACAAAAATTAAAACAATGAGTTTTTGGATATTTGAGTTAAAAACAGTGGTTCCAGAATAACTTAATACAGACTTTGATTATACAACAATTTTTTTTCTTATTATTTTATACAGTAAGCACCATTCTTACTTTTTGCTTTTTCTTTTGTTACATACTTTTTCCCTATGATTGTTTAAAAAAAAATTATAGATATATTTGTATTCACTTTCAGTTATTATTCATAATTTTACTATTCAGCTTTTTAACATTTAGTTTAATCATTTTTTACTAGTGTCCAAGTGTGCTTTTTACCTTACTTTTTATTTTCTATTGATATGCTATATTATTAGCATCATTGTCCTTTTTTATATAAAACAAGCTTAATTCACAGCACTGTACAATAGGGAATAGACATATACAGACAAACAGTACAAATGGAACACAGAAAACAAAAGGATCAGAGGGCCCTGCCCATGACAGCTTTCAGTCTAGAGGAAGGTAGGTGGGACACAGAAGGAGTAAGTGCTATGGGGTGTAAGTTCTTGTTTTACTAGATATGTATCGGCATACATCCCAGATTTTAGATTCGGTATCTCCATTTAGATCCACTAAGAAGGTTTATACAAGGCTCCATTGATTAGTCATAATTTTATTATTATTATGTTTATTATTTGTTGTATTATCATTCTCTTCTTATATTTTTTATATTTTTTATTCTGTTTTATGTTGTCTCATTGTTTTATTCATTGTTCTGTTTGTTATATATTTTCTTTAGATTTGCTTTTAACTATATATACACAGTAATTGTTATGTTTATATTATATATTGAGGATACAAGGGTTAAAGGACTGTTTCTGCATATGTAGCACCCATACCTCCCAACATTTCAAATTGCTAAAGAGGGACACTTGTGTTTTAGTGGGTGTTACTGGGGGCGTGGCCAGTGGGTGGGGCATTACAGAGAATTTTTAGGGTATTTCATGACCTATTGACACCTCCATGTGTAACCTAATAAATGACTTATAACAAGACCAAAGTATATTATTTACACAAACTAATTTATAAACACATATACTGATCTTTGCATAAACAATAATGTGAAATTTACTGCTGTAGAGCAACGTGGTGCATTTATATACACACCACACAATCTGATCATCCAAAAAGAGGGACACCAGGGTGGGAAAGATGGACAGATGGATTTGGGTCTAAAAGAGGGACTGTGCCTCCTAAAGAGGGACGTTTGGGTGGTATGAGCACCTGATGCAGTATGTTCAGTTCTCTGCACCCCAGAGGAAGTGTAGTTAAGGTTCCACTGTCCGCGTTAGGTACTTTCTTTTCCCTTGCACGGAGATTGTTCAGGTCCTACCCACACCCCGAGAACCTGCCCCCTGATCCTGGTACAATCCACCAAACTGCTACTGGCAGGATATAAAATATTCATGACTGGATGGGGGGATGTACAAATTCACTTGGACATTGAAAGTTATACCACGTGGCTGCAGTTCAGGAGGTTTACTACAGAGTAAGATTTCTTTAGTGAATACCCGTGCACACACTCCACCCAACAGAAATTTATGCAAGCACACCCTGAAAGTCTTCCCTATAGCTTGCTCAGGAAAACTGAGCAAACCAACTGTCTCTTAGATCAAAAATACAAATTGCTATTATTGAAATGGGTATTTTAACCCATTGAATGCTAGAATGTGTTAACCATTCAAGTGCCTGGGGGTAAGCAACGCATTGCTTTTGCAATGCTTTGCGTACCCCTCTGGCACTCAAAGGGTTAAAGATCTCTAGAATTCAAGGGGTTAACCCTTTGAGTGCCAGAGGGTTAGGCAATGCATTGCTCTGCAATGCGTTGTGTACCCCTCTGGCACTCAGAGGGTTAAAAGGCCATGTCAGTAAATGGGGATATTTTGTATAGCTATTTGTGTCTTATGGTACAGTTTCTTTGTTCAAGAATAACAGCTGTGAATAAGACCCTGAATATCACCTGTTCTACTGTAAATCAGTACATGATACAGACTATGTTTGCACTTTACAAATAATAATGACTTACTTTATAAACCAGCAGGCAAGTATTCTTGGAGAATCCAAGATTTGTGTAGTATTTGCGAAAGCTTTAAGTTGTGGAATTCCAAACAGTTGTTTTTTTATTGAATTCTGTTATACTTTATGCAGTTATATATAGACTTGTAAAGAATCTGAATCCATTTCTTCTTTCCATTTTTAATATGTTAATATTTGTAGATTTTTTTTAAAGAACATACATCCATTTCATTGCAACAAATATGGGCATTTGAAGTAGCTAGTAAAGAGCGTACATCCATTCCATCTGGAGATCCATGGAAATTAAACATGGGCATGTGTAATGTCTAGTAAATAGCCTACATCCATTCCATCCAGATATCCAAGATAAACAAATATGGTCATTTGTAGGATCCAGTAAAGAGCCTAGCTCCATTCCATCCAGTTATCCGTGGTAAATAAATAGGGACATTTTAGTAAGTATCTAGTTGAGCCTACAGTCAATGCATCCAGTTATGCATGGTAAACAAATATGCATATTTGTAGTATCTACTAGAAAGCCTACATTCCATCGTCCATTGTGAATTTTAACATTTGTAGGGTGTAGCAAAACACTGCAACCATTCTACCCCAAGATCTGTGGTATGTACAAATGTATGTCAAGAACAGTAAAGTGACTGCGTCCGTTTAATTTACAGACCACATTAATAAGTTCAGTGATGCAATTTGTCAAATTTTGTAAAAAGACCACATCCATTTCAGTAAAGGGTTTGCTTTCTTCTCCTTCTTGCAATATCTGATATATTTATGTGATATTACAATGGTTTTCTCCATTCCTCCCCTTTACTTATTTGACATTTGTAGAAACTAGTAGAGTGTGTGCATCCGTTTCCTTAGTGTGACTCTTGATATATTTAGATGACATTTGTAGATTCTAGGAAAGTCTAGTAAAGCACCTGTATCCAATTCTTCCCCTAGAGCCATAACATATTTAGATGACATTTGTAGGCTCTAGTAAAGAGTCTGTACCCATTTCCTTCCTGTAAGCCTCTATATGCAATGATGTTGTATAATCCAGCAGTATGCATCCACTTTTTTCACGTCATCTAAGAAGGAAAATAAATAAGATTATGATTACAGCACATTATTATGTAGATAAAAAAACACCATCCTTTTCATTTTCCAAGGAGTGGTGTGAATACATCTCAAGCAACATAAATACATATGGTGTATGTTTGTATGTATGTATGTATTTTTATTTATATAGCGCCATACATGTACACAGAGCTTTACAGAAGTTGTAACAGTATGAAACAAAATACAGAACTGGGTTAACAGCATCAGGCTACAGTGTAATCATTGCATTATTTGTGGGGTAAATGTGCAACAAAGGGACTCATACATAGGGAAAGGGACCCTGCCCCAAGGAGCTTACAATCTAATTAGAAATCATGACAACATACAGAGACAGTAGGAGGCGAATCATAAGTGTAAATACAAGGCTTAGTGAAGGAAGAGCAGAGTGATAGATTGTAATGTGACTGTCAATGTGCGCCAGGAGGATATTGTTACTGAGAGCCCTCCTTGAGCAGGTGGGTTTTCAAGAGATGCTTGAAAGTGATGAGTGTGGATGACTGGCAAATGATGATAGGAAGGGCATTCCAAAGTTGAAAAAGATTGCAGCCGAGAGATGGCTCAAGTAGTATAGGGAGAGGACAGAAACAACCCTTGAGAAGAATGCAAGTGACCTGAAGGCGTTTAGAGGGAGATAAGAGCAGAAAAGTAAGAGGGTGGTGAAGACTAGAAAATACTTAAAGCAGAGGACAAGGATCTCATAAGAAATATGATACTTTATAGGTAGCCAATAGAGGGATTTCAGGAGCAAATGAGAGGGAAGGTACATGGGAGAAAAGGTAGATATCCTTGCAGCTGAACTGAGAACAGACTGGAGAGAAGAAAGGTGAGAGGTAGAAAGAATAGAGAGTAGAATGTTGCAGTAGTAGAGTCTGGAGAGAATGAGGGTCTGAGTGAGAGTTTTTGCAGTTGACATACAGATGAAAGGACGTATTTTGGCAATATTTTTCAGGAAGAAGCAACATGTTTTGGTGACAGCCTGGATACGGGGGGAGAATTTCAAGGTAGAATTGAGTATGACCTCAAGACATCATGCTTTGGTTACTGAGTGGATGGCAGAATTGTCAACTGTGATGGAGAAATGGGTTGGAGGGTGGGTTTTATGAGGGAATACAACCAGTTCTGTTGTAGCCTAAATATGACAAATTGTTTTAAAGATGGTATTCCCATGTAATTGTATTCTCTTGCCTATAAGCATACACAAAATGATAGTCAATGGGTTCTATTTATAGTACAAATCTTCCAATTTGAAAATTTGTCCTGATAGCAATATCTTTTTTTTGGCACAGTAACTTGAGTTTTCATTATCAAATAATTAACTTTGTGTCCTGAAAGGCTGGTACTTGTAAGCATAAAATGTTATACAGAAGTTGCCAGATGTATAGAAGCTAAGAAGATTTAATCACCATTTGCTCTTAACCAATATTAACTGGTGATGCTCTTTAAAGTGGAAGTATCTGTATACAGCACAATACATTGAAAGAGCTTTCAAAACCCCATTTGTTATATTAGCCTTTTTTGTATTTAAAATACATGTTTATGAGATATTTAGAATTATATATTTATCAGTTGATGCATGTTAGACAGCACTAGCTGACACAGCTGTGTACCGTATGCCAGATACTAACATTCCCTCACACCTGCCACTCCCTCATGCTCTTCCTTCCTCTATCCTACTTGTTTTAGTAACTGGAATAAATGGGGTTTAAAGGGCACCTCTCTCAGTAACAGAAGAAAAAGAAAGAATGGGGAGACTATAATATGCTTACTCCTTGCAGTAACATGCACTGGAATCAGCACTCTAGTCCTATTCCTGCTTAATGTCAATTTATTAAGCTAATAAACCCCAAATCCTCCCATTAACGCTGCTTGCACCAAGGGGAGGACGATGGGGCAGTCTGTAGGTGTTTCAGGGAGTATTCTCTACTCCTTGCTTAGGTCAATGTTCTAAACAAGGAATAGTGTAAATAGTGTAAGTAAGTATAAGCAACTTCCCTGGCCTATGGGGCTGTAGTGTGCAGCTTGCTGGGATAACCATCCTGTGGAGACTATGTACACTCTATGCAATAAGCAATCATAAGCTCTAGTGCATACCCTGAAGTGCATTTATTGGTGTTAAAATCTAATGCCAGTGTGCCTGCTCTAGAAACTGTTTATATTCTCCCCAATATGACTCCATTTATTTTATTGTTTTTAAGTGCCAGAAGGTTGAACCAGTGGAACCTGCAAATTATTCTTGGTTAATTTAGTAATCTGAAAAAGGTGACTGATACAAATATTCCATACTGAGGCAAACTCAAGAATACTTTGTTTTAGGATCACTTTGGTTAGTGAAGATGAAATTAAATAATTTCTTATCAAATGGATAAGAAATATAATGTATTTTTCAAGACCAAATATAGAGTGCTTCCAAATAAGCAATGATGAAATGTGAACTGTGACAGGTGACCCAAAATACATTTGCCAGACGCGTAAGAATCTGAATATGAAGAAACTTGTAGAAGCTCAAGACTGCAGTCTTGGCACAATGAAGATGGAAGTAAGGCTTGCTTTATTTAACAGGAACTCTAGGAAAGTGACATTGTATAAGATATAATATTGATTTTCCTTTCATAGTAACATAGTAAATTAGTTTGAAAAAAAGTAACAATTCCATCAGTTTCAACCTTTGCCTCATAACCCAGAGAAATGAGAATGATATAAAGCTTTCACTGTCGTCCAATACAGGTCACTGGTACCATGGGATGTGTAGTCCCCTTTAATAGGCAGGAACAATTATGCAAATAATTTGCAAGGGGCGGAGCCTCCCCTCTTACTTAAGCCACCTTCTGGCCAGAGCCACCCATATTGATTTGTTCCTGGTGTGCTTGCACACCAGGCAGAGAACAGCTATGCTTCTTAGAGTTTTATTATTTTTTTATTCAAATATGGAATACCACCATTAGGAGGGTGACCATGGCTGTGAATTGCCCTCTTCAAAGTGGCTGGTGCAGCTTCCAGGGATTTCTGTGGACCTATACCTGAAGAGGGGACAGCTTGTGTTAAGCAGCTCCCCTGTTGGGGAAATTACCTCTGGTTCTTTCCCTCCCTATCATGGTCACCTGAAGACAGAAGTCTGCGAGAAAGGTGAGTCACCCATTGAGTGCTGAAGGTCCACTTGTCCCCACAGTGTCCCTTTGATGGGCTTGTATTTGGGAGTTTTAATACACTCCAGCACTCATAGGGTGTTTTTATTGCATTATCACTATTTATGCAATTTCTGTGTTATTCTCTGAGTTTTGGAGCATTGGGTATTCATTTATTTATGTTTCTCATGTATTTCATGCTTGTTTGGGCACTTTTTAATGTTTTACTAAACTTTATTAAAAATGGTGTTCCGCGCCTTTAAGCGCGGCTTTTTCCCGCTCAGCAGCAGAGCTCCTTTACTCTCTATGGGAATTCACAGTTTGGGACATATCTCTGAAACCGCTTGTCACAGCAACTTCAGAGTGGGCTCATTTTAATGCTAGGCTCCTGCTCTATCATCCGGTTGGTGTTTTATTAATGTAGGGGGTTCAGGGGGGCTTCGGGCACTGTTTGGGGTACTTGCATAGGGAAAACTACATTTCCCATGAGCGCTTAGCTCGCGCTCGTTTCTGATTGGCTGTCATGACGGCCGCCATTTTGTGGTACTTTTCCAAGGCGAGTACACTACGCAGGGACCGAGCCTTCTCTCTCCTCACCAGATTAACCCTTCGCAGGCCAGATAAGTCCGTTTTTAGACCTTTTCTGGGGTGAAACTTTAATCTTTAACACTTTTCTGGGTGATAGTGTTTTTTGTGGGGTATATTGACGCTGTGAGCATGTCTACTTCACTGGAGCTAGGGGCTAGACCCAAGACTAAGGAGGCTGGGGGGTCTTCTACCCCCATGGCGTTTTGCTCCTCTTGCCACATTGGGCTGGATTGCGATAATGTGGGGGATCTATGCCCTAATTGTACTGATAAAGATAGCAACCCTGGGCTTCCCAGCCACGCTATTGAGCCATCTTGGGTGAGGGAGTTTAAAGCTGCCACTAGGGATCTCAGATCCACGCTTCAACTCTTTCCCTCTCAGGTACAGGGGGCTCTCCAGGTCTGGCAGACCCCCTCTACTATCAGGACCTCCCTGCCTAAGCCACAGGGAGCTCCTGATATCACTGATTCTTCTGAAGAAGAACTTTTACAGGATTCTGATGCTGAGGAACGTACTGTTATTGAATCTAACAGGTCCATTGGGGACCCCTATGAGTGTGACCCTGAAGTTTCGGCTGAGGGTCTGATCAGAGCGGTTCTGAATACGCTCAACCTTCCTCTGACTCAGGAATCCACTTATGATCCTACTGATGTTTTTCAGAAAAAGCCATCTAAACCTGTTGTTTGTTTTCCAACTAACCCTACTCTTGCCCGTCTGGTTTCTGAGGCATGGAAGAATCCTGATAGATCTTCCTCTGTCTCCAAAAAGTTTGCCAAACTTTACCCTTTTCCCGAAGCGGAGCTGGCAAAATGGGTTCATCCTCCCAAGGTGGATGCTCCTGTGTCTAGACTATCCAAATCTACTGCTTTGGCTGTCTCAGATGCCTCTGCCTTGCAGGACTGGACGGATAAGAAATTAGAGCTCTCTCTTAAATCTATTTTTGCCTCTATTGGCACTGCCATGCGCCCCACCTTTGCTGTGGCATGGGTTAATAGGGCTATTGCAGCCTGGACTGAACGACTGACTGAAGCGGTTCGCCAGGATGCGCCTGTATCTGAACAGTTGCAGCTTCTTGCTAATATCACTGAAGCTCAGAACTATGTTGCTGATGCTGCTTTTGATGCTGTGCGCATGATGGCGAGGGCCTCCACTTCTTCTGTGGTGGCTAGACGCGCTCTTTGGCTGAAAATTTGGTCTGCTGATACAGCCTCTAAGAAAGCCTTGCTTTCCTTGCCCTTTCAGGGGAATTTGCTCTTTGGCTCTGAGCTCAAAGAAATGATCAGTGAGGCTACTGGCGGTAAAAGTACTCTTCTACCCTCAGTCTTTAAGAAAAAGTTTCCAGCCAAACGCAATCGGTCCTTTCGTTCCTTTCAGACTGAGACACGCTCCTCGGCCCAAACGGGTCCTCCCACTACGCGCTCCTCCTCCAAGCCCAAACAGTCCTGGAGGCCCAAAGTTGCCTCCAAGGCCAAGACCTCCAAGACTGCTTCGGCATGACTCGCCGAACCCGGGTCCGCATCCGGCTGTAGGCGGTCGTCTCCGCATCTTTCGCCGGTCTTGGGAGGAGTCAGTGGCGGACCCATGGGTTCTTCAGGTGGTGTCAGAGGGATACAGGATCCCTTTCTCTTCCCTTCCTCCTTTTCGGTTCCATTTTACTCGTCCTTCTCAGGAACCCTCAAAAAGGCGTCTGTTCGACGACGCTATTCAGGATCTCTTGGACAAAGAGGTCCTGGAGGCGGTTCCGCAGGGGGACACAGGTTCAGGATTTTATTCCAACCTGTTTGTGGTAGCCAAAAAGGACGGAGGAGCCCGTCCCATCTTGGATCTCAAAGATCTCAATGCCTATGTGGTGACTTCCCACTTCCGCCAGGAGTCCCTGCGCTCTGTGATTGCAGCAATGTCTCCAGGGGAGTTTCTTGCCTCCCTGGACCTTCAGGATGCTTATCTTCACATCCCTATTCATCCAGAGAGCAGGAAGTATCTCAGGATTGCCTGCCACAGGGGACACTTTCAATTTACAGCGCTCCCCTTTGGACTGACTACAGCTCCTCAAGTCTTCCAGCGGGTGCTGGGCTCCTTGATAGCGGTGCTCCATCAGGATGGGATCAGAGTGACACCCTACATGGACGATCTCCTACTGAAGGCCTCCTCAGCGGAGCTTCTCCACCAGCAGTTGCAGAGGTGCATGCACACCCTGAACCGTCACGGATGGATCCTGAATCTGGACAAGTCGGACTTGATTCCTTCTCAGAGGCTTCTGTTCCTGGGTCTCCTGTTCGACACTCGCCAATGCATGGTGTTTCTTCCAGAGGACGTGGCTCACCAGATAGCCGTCAGAGTGGCTGGGATTCTGGACATGGACGAAATTCCAGTTCCGAAGTTGTCGTCCTTAGTGGGGAAGTTCATTTCCACGATCGAAGCAGTACCATTTGCCATGGCCCACTCCAGGGATCTTCAGAGATTTGTGATCCAGACGTGCAGGAATCATCCAGATCATCAACATCTGTCTGTTTCTCTTCCTCCTCATGTCGAGTCGAGTCTGCACTGGTGGTTAGATCTCTCTCATCTCTTGAAAGGGAAATCCTTTCTAGTTCCTCATTGGACCACAGTCACAACGGATGCCAGCCTTCGGGGCTGGGGTGCAGTCTGGGGTCGCTTCAGTGCTCAGGGGAAATGGGGTCTGGAGGAATCCATGCTCTCCATCAATGTTCTGGAACTTCGAGCTGTCCGGCTGGCCCTGAGGCACTGGGAGTCTCAATTGACCGGTCTTCCAGTCAGAGTAGAGTCCGACAACGCCACGGCGGTGGCTTACATCAACAGACAAGGCGGCACAAGAAGCGGTTCCGCCTGGTGGGAAGTCAAGGATATTTTGTCTTGGGCAGAAGATCACGTGCCTGTCATCTCTGCAGTTCACATTCCAGGCGTGGACAACGTCATGGCAGACTTCCTCAGTCGTCACACCGTCGACAGCGGAGAATGGGCTCTTCACCCAGAGGTGTTTCACATGCTCACTCAACGGTGGGGGATGCCAGTGGTGGATCTGATGGCTACCAGACACAACAGGAAGGTTCCGGTGTTTTGCTCCCGTCTGAGGGACTCCCTTGCTCTAGCGGTGGATGCCTTGTCGTTCCCTTGGGACTTCTCCCTGGCTTACATCTTCCCCCCTCTTCCTCTATTGATCAGAGTTATTCAGAAGTTGAAGAGAGAACGTTGTCCTGTCATCCTGATTGCTCCAAACTGGCCTCGCCAGTCCTGGTTTCCGGAATTGATGGCCATGTCAGTGAAGGATCCAATCCCACTTCCAGCCCGTCCGGACCTGCTTCTTCAGGGGTATCTGTGGAAAGAGGATGTTCACTCTCTCCGTTTGATGGCATGGCGGTTGAATCCTCGATTCTAGCTAAGAAAGGCTTTTCTCCTTCTGTGGTGTCGACGATGCTCAGTGCTCGTAAGCCTGTGTCTTCCAAGATCTATCATCGCATTTGGTCAACTTTCGTGACATGGTGCTCTGTCAAGCAGTTGTCTCTTGACTTCCATCTTCCCACTGTCCTGGCCTTCTTGCAGGACGGTGTGGACAAGGGGCTCAGTCTGAGTTCCCTCAAAGTTCAGACCTCTGCCTTGTCTGTGTTTTTCCAGGAACGGATTGCCATCCTTCCTGATGTGAAAGTCTTCTTCCAAGGTGTGACTCATGTTCGACCTGCCTTCAAGAGTCCTGCTCCCCAGTGGGATCTCAATTTGGTGCTGGGAGTTCTTCAGCGACCACCGTTTGAATCCTTGGCTTCCATTCCATTACGTCTTGTGACTTGGAAGATGGCCTTCCTTTTGGCTATTGTGTCAGTACGCCGGGTGGCAGAGTTACAGGCATTGTCTTGTAAACCTCCTTACCTGGTGTTCCACAAGGATAAGGCTGTGCTTCGCACTACCAAGGAATTCTTACCCAAGGTTGTGTCTGAGTTTCACATCAATCAGGAGATTGTGGTTCCCTCTTTCTGCCCTAATCCTTCATCTGACAAGGAAAGAGATCTCCATTTGTTGGATGTGGTGCGTTGCCTCAAGTTTTATGTTCACCGCACCGAATCTATCAGGAAGTCTGACGCTCTATTCGTCATTCCTGAGGGGCCTAGGGCAGGAAGACCGGCTTCCAAAGTTACCATTGCCTCTTGGATTAAGGCTACCATCCGTGAAGCCTATAAGTTGAGGAATAAGCATGTTCCCTTCAGGGTGACTGCCCATTCCACCAGATCTATTGGGGCCTCCTGGGCCTACAAGAATCAAGCTTCTGCTGATCAACTGTGCAGAGCGGCCACTTGGTCCTCTGTGCACACTTTTTCTAAGCACTACCGAGTTGATGTACTGGCATCGGCTGATGCCAGCTTTGGAAGGAAGGTCCTGGAGGCAGTCTTGCCTGTGTAGGTCTTCCGCTCTGTGATCCTTAGTGCTTCCTTACTGTTGAGCCCGGTTGGCTCGTGTTCCGTGTGCTGTGTTAAGTTCAGGGATTGTTCTCTTGATTGGTGTCCGTTGACACTTACAGTTTGGGCTATGTTATCAACTGGTTAACAGTTCTAGTGACTTGGGCCTTGCGCCTGGTCCTTGCCTTACTTCCCGCCTCTGGATCAGCTCAATGTTTGTACATCCCATGGTACCAGTGACCTGTATTGGACGACAGTGAAAATAGGATTTTAGTCTTACCTGTTAAATCCTTTTCACTTAGTCCATACAGGTCACTGGTCTCCCACCCTGTCAAGGGACCAGTCTTGGCTCTCCTGTGGCATTCAGTGGGAGACCATTCGGGCATGCTCACAGGAGTCTTTCTTTTTGCTTACCTGGGGTCAGTTTAGGGTCTCAAATCAATATGGGTGGCTCTGGCCAGAAGGTGGCTTAAGTAAGAGGGGAGGCTCCGCCCCTTGCAAATTATTTGCATAATTGTTCCTGCCTATTAAAGGGGACTACACATCCCATGGTACCAGTGACCTGTATGGACTAAGTGAAAAGGATTTAACAGGTAAGACTAAAATCCTATTTTCTTGCTGCCAAAAAAGTTAGCCTTTATCTTTAAGGGACGTAAAATTGTTTTAACCAAGTCAGGAAACATTCTGTTCTGGCTTTAGCACATATTGTTCCTGATATAGAGCACTGTATAGTATAATATTAACTATAACAATGTAGAGGAAAAAAGTCCAACAGTTTCACATATCCATAAAGAGTAAGCAGAAGACACAATCAAGGCTAATTAGCATGTTAACCATAAAACAAGGCTTACATGGAATATTTTCAAATAACATTTTTAAAATTAAACACTAACATCTTGGACATTATATGCAGATATGAGTTATACCCAGATTTTAAGGTAAAACCCTAAGTTCCTGTGTATAATATACACCCATGATTCTATCCCCATCTCCATTGCTCTTTCCCTCTCTTTGTTTCACCCTTCTTCCCTCTACCCACCTCATGCTTTAGAACCATCTGGACACAGTCGGGTGATCGGTTTAGTCGGTGGGATGTTTAACTCTTGAGATTGCACACTGAAATATATGGTTTGCCAGGGCATGAAAGCACAGGAGACATGGCCAAGAAAGTGTGCAGCAAATTTGAACATGCAAAACCTTATACATTTCTTAGCCCTTTGAGTGGTACGCAATGCTTTGTGGAGCAGTGCTTCACGTACCTCTCTGGCACTCAGAGGGCTAACCCTAAAATCACTTCTTCAGAGTGCCAAACCTTGTGAATGCCAAACCTTATGCCAAGGTTTATGCCAGTGCCATAAACATTATATATTTCTTGAGCCAATGCCAAACCTTATGCATTTCTTGAGTTTACGATCACTTCATTGGAGTTCTCTACTGAAGTGAGCTTAGGCTCAAGAAATTAATAAGGTTTGGCATTCTGCAGTGTGATTGTTCCCACTCCACATATTTTTAAGATTTTCAATAAATCTACTTTTTATAGAGTCTGTTTCAAGCCTTATCATTAATGTCTGTATTATAAGTCTGGATGTAAGTGCACATTTATACTTGTTTTCGAAAAATTGATTTCCTATCTCATTGTGAAAGTAGGAGGTGGTGGCAAGATACTTTACTGTCCAGGAAACAGTGAATGTGTCTAATCTAGGGAGGCGCTAAGCACCTCTACTCAATGTGTCTTGTAAGTGTGGTTTGCTAGCCCTTTTAAAGTGATAGTAATGTTTCACATAAACAGCAGCTCCAATTAATCTTCATAGTATTTGAGCCATAGAGAGTGTTATTTCATTACTGTGAGCATTGTAGTTCAAGAGTAATTGAATGATAAAGTTACCCCTTCCCGTCCCTTTTACCTAGTGTAAGCCCCCACTTCTCAGATGTGGAATCCAGTCCTTAGACCAGACAGCTCACATCAAGGGTCAATATTCTTACTTTGAGAACAATGAAAACCCTGCCCTCCTTGACAGGTTTTTCAGCTTTTTCCCTTATCTTAATGGTAGATTATCCCTCTCTGCAATCTACCTGGACACTTCCTGCTGCTCTAAGCTGAGCAGTGTTACATCAGTAGAAGGGGCGGGAGGGGGATACTTTATCATTCAATTACTCTTGAGCTACAACTCTGACAGAATTGAAATAAAACTCTTCAAGGCCCAAATACTATTAAGATTAATTAGAGCTGCTTTTATTATGAAACATTACTATCCCTTTAAATATCTGTATGTGCATGGGAACAATAGGTATTGCAGCATTTCACCTTCCCAGTGCCATGGTGAAAAGATATTTTCTTTCATGTATCATAGGAAAATATAAAAAGATTCAAAGAGAAAAGAACATAAATCTTTCATAATGAGAAAAGTGGAATCAAAAATTCCAGCAACATTAACTTAGACTAGGCGAGAAGAGTACACTGTGCGATAGTATAGAGGATACAACAAAAAACGGGACATGAAACCTTTCTAATGGCCTTTAACCCTCTGAATGCCATAGGATGTGAAACATTTTCTTGTGTAATGAGCCAGACTCCTATACTTCGTAAAGGGCTATGGGAATCAAATGATGTAGCAGAGTGTCCTGGCTGTGACTGTCAACAGTAATTAGGACTGACTCAGGATTTGTAAGGCTCATAACATAACTTTCTAAAGAAATCATGTACAGTTAAAGTGTTCAAGTGGTGCTATTCGATATGTGATAGCATCAGCCAATAGCTATCTGAGCCTAGAGAACAGGCTAAATCATAAATTATATGTAAACTTACACCAAAGAAAGAACACAGAGTATATGGATGGTCAGACTGAACTGTACTGTCTTATTCGCTAAACCCTTAGAGGACCAGAGGGGTGTTTTGCAATCTATCGCACTCCCCTCTGGTTACGGTCCTCAATGGGATAAACATGCAATCTTGAGTGTGCTGAATACAGCTCTGAGCAGAAATACAAACAGGGTGGCTTAGAAAGACCAAAACATATGCATTATGGTAAAGATATGACATAAGAAATTTTACACATCTGCAGTTATATCTTAGCTGTCCTGCATTTCAGGGATCAAGCATGTAGTGAGAATAAAGCAACACATATAAATAGCATAAATTATACTATACAGCGGAAAAGGAAGTATTGTTAGAATATGCTTAATCTAGGACTACAAAGAGACCAGGGCAGATCAGACACTACTACAGTAAGTAGAATGGATCATCTATAGTGAGGGGGCCCACCACATTCTGAGGAAATAGTGGGAAGAAAGCAAAACTATGGTACAGCAGCTTATTTTTTGTGTTTATATGTTAGCTTTAACCATGTGCCTGTGCCTCTAGTAAAGTATGACTTTTAGTGAATACTGACACACACACACACACACACACACATTCCTCCATTGTTATGATTTTAACCCTCTGAGTGCAAGAGGTGTACGCAACTCAAGGGGTTTATGCAGGCAGCATAGAACTTTAATGCCAGCAATTTCCACACACCAGCTCTATAGCATGAGCATGGAAATGGTGTAGGGTTGCAGCTAACGATTATTTTGATAATCGATTAGTTGGCCGATTATTATTTTTTTTTTGATTAATCGATTAATCAGATAAAAAAAAATGCTAATTTTTTATTATATAAATGCCTCTTTTACACTCTACTTGTCCCCCCGTTGCCCTATTTCACTCCACTTATCCCCATGCCTCTTTTTCACTCCTCTTGCCCCCATGCCCTCTTTCTTTACTCCTCTTGTCCCCCATGCCCTGTCTTCCACTCCTATTGCCCCCATGCCCCCTTTTTCACTCCACTTATCCTCATGCCTCTTTTCACTCCTCTTGCCCCCATGCCCTCTTTCACTCCACTTGCTCCCCAGTGCCTCATTTTTACTCATTATGCTCCCGAATGTCTTTCTCTCCCCCTTGCCTCTTGTCCAGATGATTGCAAGGCTGTGCACTCTGTAATGCCCGCAGGATCTTTCTGTCTCTGTGCCCGCGCTGGTGATGACAGCCGCGACTGAATGCAATGACACGCGGTGACACCGCAAGGTAAATGCTGGGGCTTTCTTCCTCACTCCGGGCGCAGATTTAAACTTGCATTTGCAGGTGAACAAAACCCCAGCATTTGCCGCGTGTCACTCGGGTAACAACAGTAAATCTGGGCGGAGGGACCAGGCATTTGTGTGCTAGTATCCTCGTCCTGATCATGCCTCCGGTGTAACTTGGAGGAGGCCAGGCGCAAGGAAGGCAGGCACTGACCGAGTGAGGCTGCATGATGAGCACTGCTGCAGCGTGACTGGCGCTGCTGTGCTCATCATTCTGCCTCAGTCAGTGAGTGCCTGCCTTCCTTGCGCCTGGCCTCCTCCAAGTTACACCAAAGGCATGATGTCTGACTGTGTGGTCAAAAGCTGATAATTTATGATGCAGGACATGGAGACAGACACGAATCATGGGCCCAGAGAGAAAATGCACTAAAGTCATTACTGAATGTCAGCCAGACACGGCACTGGGGATGCAGGTGTTCCCTAATGCTCCCTCCAGCCCCCTCGCAGGCAGCGGCATTGTGTCAGCATGGATTCAAGTATTAGCACGGCCCGAACCCCCCTCCCCCCGCTGAGCCACCGTGATTGGTCAGACATCTCTGAGCTCACATCAGAAAATTCAGCAGTCACAAGTCAATTATTGTACCTAGTAAGGCGACTGGACCGATACTAGTGATGAGTGATGGAGTAAGCAAGCCTGAACACTGTTGTCCAATTTTGTCAGGTGCCGGCGGGTCTTCCTTTCAGCTGCAGCTCAGCCTCACACTCCACTCACTTCTCACGGGTGGCAGACGGACTCGCGTGATTGCATGCATGCGCAAAATATAACTTTTTGGCACGCATGCACACAATGTCTGAATTATGGGCGATGATGACACGGTGACGCCGGTCACATGATAACTGTGCCATGCGTCTTAGGCTGCACTGTGGGCAAAAGTACAGGTCAGGAAAAATCGGGACATATTTGAAAACTGCATTAAAAACTGCCTGTCATGTTAGCCAAAATTCCAGCCGATGTATAGTTTATAGCAAAGTGAAACTGAATATTTCCTGGTACTGCACAAAGCTTCTTTAGCATGTGAAATGTCGTTGAAACCTTTATTAGGATATGACACGTCATTGAAAGGGCTTCATTAGTAAATGAAATGCCATTGATTAACTTGATTAGCATGTGAAAATGTCACTGATACCACACTGGTACTGCAATTAGCATGCATTAGTATATGAAAGAAGTGTGAATATCTCCTTAGCCATACATTTGCTGATCTTTTGGTTAACATGACATATACACAGCTTTAAATGCAGTTTTCAGATATGCAAACTTGAATTCAGGTGAACGTTCCATTAACTGTATGGGTTAATATATAGAGAGAGACTGGGTTAATTCTGGGGCAGCTGGGGCCTACCTGACAGTAATGTATCCAATTACCAATTCCTCTGTAAAGGAATACATACCTATGTAGCACTCCGAGGGTTAACCCATAGGCACAAAGAGGCACAAACTCACTGCTCGGCAGTGTTCTTCACACAACCATGACAACCAAAAGGTTCACACAGATAAGAGCCACAGTATGAGACAAAATGGCATAAGGTTCTGAATGAACCCAGATGCCATCATAAGGGACCAGGCCAGGCCTTTCTTCTTCCTTGTGGCCTGGGGGAAGGAGAGGCATTGGAGAAAAAGGATGGCCTCCCTCCTCCTTCCAGGCTACAGAAAAGAAGTGGGCAGGTTAGGTAGGATAGGTGAGAAAAGGGGGAGGGGGTTTGGGGCATAAAAGAAGGTGGCAGGGATTGGGGTTATTGTGTATTGTACATGTAAGATGGACAGTATCATATTGCCCAATGCCTGGCCTAGGGCACTTCAACAAGTCTTCTTGTAGTGGGGTAGTCCTAAATGTTTTTACAGCCTATCCACAAAAGAAAAGAGGATCAATTATGGATTCAACCTACTGTACAATAGTGGAAAATGAAAATTCCCATAATTCCCATTTATTTTAATGGGGCTTTTAACTCCGTGTATGCTAAAGGAATCCCTAAAGCATTGCCTTACAATGCAGTGGAGAACTCTCTATCATTCAAAGGTTTAAAAGTCCAATTTACTTCAATAGGAAGTTGTGTTTCTCCTCTAGGTTTAATCCAAAATTGTACTCCTTTTTGACAACCTGATGATCCCACCCTCTCCTTCACAGCTTTCCACTCAGCTCATCACCTCAACCTTGCTTCGTTGTCTTCACATCAATTAATTGCCTCCCACTCTACATTCCTTCCTTTCACATCCCGGTCTCTAAGAATCGTCTCAGAAACAATAATACATTTCCTCATAACCCTGACTGATACACTGGCACACACTGCCTCAGCTGTAAGGCTCTATCATCTTGCTTATTATATATATAAATGCTATGTTTGATGCCTTTGACATTTCTCAGGAAGTCAATATCTGATTTCCCCTATCTGAAGATCTCAGCCAAGTGACTTTGAAAATATACAAATGCTTTATTTTCAAAATTTTTTTAAAGATTCTCTACTAAGTATATTGTCTCTCAGACAGGAAGTATGTGGAAATTTTCCACATTGATATGTGTTGAACAAAATGTTTAACTATCATTTCTGTCAGAGACATTGTTGCCAAAAACGCATCAAGAATCAGACTAAATATTTATATATGCTGGAGGCATTACGTAATATCCCACATTATAGTTCCACGTTTGATTTCCGCCCTGCTAACTGTACTTACAAAAAAAAAAAAAAAAAAAATATATATATATATATATATATATATATATATATATATATATATATACATATATATAATTATTATTTCCTTTATTTCAACAATTATGACAGGAATGTTCTAAACATTTTAACAACTGTTACAGAAGAACAGAGAACATTTTTACTAGGCAGATGGCAAAATAAAAAAAATAAAAAGCTGTGAAAATATGTAAGGTTTTCAGTACCCTACAGTTGTACAGGTATGTGATACAGACATAAAGTGGTAGGCTTGTTGTAGCATCAGTCTCTCTAAGCCAAGAGCATCAGATCCTAACTTTTACCAATAAATAACCATAGCTGGGAACCTGCTGGACTTCCCCCAGAGACTTCGGATTTAGAGCAGTGTCTCCGGGCCTCTGGGTGAAACCTTAAATTCTCTGGGCATATACAGTATGTGCGCATTTGCTGCTTCTGCCTGCGCACATTTCATAATTCACATCAATTTCATCAGAGCCCTGCTCTGGCATCGCAGTCTGCAGACAACTTGTGACCTGTGTCACGTGATCATGACGCTGTGTGCCTGGTGTCAGAGCAAGAGGAGAGCGAGAAGCAGCGGGAGTTGGGAACCTGTACTAGCCTGGTCACCATTGTTCTTAGTAAATTCTTTTTCACTGTCGTCCAATACAGGTCACTGGTACTTCTGGGAGGCGATTCGCCCCTTTAATAGGCAGGAACAATTATGCAAATGATTGCAGGGGGCGGAGCCTCCCCTCCTACTTACGCCACCTTCAGGCCAGAGCCACCAGATTGATTTGTTCCTGGGTGCTGTGCACACCAGGTAGAGAACATCTATGCATTCAACTTAGTATTTTGTTATTTTTTATTCAAATATGGAATACCACCATTAGGAGGGTGACCATGGCTGTGAATTGCCCTCTTTAAAGTGGCTGGTGCAGCTTCCAGGGATTTTCTGTGGACCTTATGCCCTGAAGAGGGAACAGCTTGAGTTAAGCAGCTTCCCTACTGGGGAATTTACCTCTGGTCTATTCCCACTTCATCATGGTCACCTGAAGACAGAAGTCCTTGCAGAAAAGGTGAGCCACCCATTGAGTGCTGAAGGTCCACTTGTCCCCACAGTGTCCCTTTGCTGGGCTTGTATTTGGGAGTTTGCTTTGCACTCCAGCACTCATAGGGTGTTTTCATTTGCATTCAATGTTTTAATGCAGTTTCTGTGGTATTCTCTGGGTTTGGAGCCTTGAATAGTGCTTATTTATGTGTTTAATGTATGTTTGGGCACTTTTTAATGTTTTGTTAAACTTTATTAAAAATGGTGTTCCGCGCCTTTAAGCGCGGCTGTTCCCGCTTAGACGCTATGGCTCCTTTACTCTCTATGAGATTTCACAGTCTGGGACATATCTCTGGAACCGCTTGTCGCAGCAACTCCAGAGAGGGCTCATTTTAATGCTAAGCTCCTGCTCTATCATCCGGTGTGTATTTTATTAGTGTGGGGTGTTCAGGGGGGCTTCGGGCACTGTTTGGGGTACTTGTATGGGGTAAACTACATTTCCCATGAGCGCCCGGTTCGCGCTAGTTTCTGATTGGCTATCCTGACGGCCGCCATTTTGTGGAGCTCTTCCTCAGCGAGTACACTACGTAGGGACCGAGCCTTCTCTCCCCTCAACAGATTAACCCTTCGCTGGCCAGATAAGTCCAAAATTAGGCATTTCTGGGGTGAAACTTTAATCTTCCACACTCTTACTGGGTGATAGAGTTTAAAGTGGGGTATATTGACGCTGTGAGCATGTCTACTTCACTGGAGCTAGGGGCTAGACCCAAGTCTAAGGAGGATGGGGGGTCTGCCCCCCCCATGGCGTTTTGCTCCTCTTGTCACACTGGGCTATCTAGTGATAATGTGGGGGATCTATGCCCTAAATGCACTGGTCAAGATAGCAACCCTGGGCTTCCCAGCCATGCTATTGAGCCATCTTGGGTGAGGGAGTTTAAAGCTGCCACTAGGGATCTCAGATCCACTCTTCAACTCTTTCCCTCTCAGGTACAGGGGGCTCTCCAGGTCTGGCAGACCCCCGCTACAATCAGGACCTCCCTGCCTAAGCCACAGGGTGCTCCTGATGTGTCTGATTCTTCTGAGGAAGAACTCTTGCAGGATTCTGATGCTGAGGAACGCACTGTTATTGAGTCTAACAGGTCCATTGGGGACCCTTATGAATGTGACCCTGAAGTCTCGGCTGAGGGTCTGATTAGAGCTGTCCTGAATACGCTCAACCTTCCTCTGACTCAGGAATCCACTTATGATCCTACTGACGTTTTTCAAAAGAAACCATCTAAGCCTGTTGTTTGTTTTCCAACTAACCCTACTCTTGCCCGTCTAGTCTCTGAGGCATGGAAGAATCCTGATAGATCCTCCTCTGTCTCTAAAAAGTTTGCTAAACTGTACCCTTTTCCTGAGACTGAGCTGGCAAAATGGGTTCATCCCCCCAAGGTGGATGCTCCTGTTTCCAGACTATCCAAGTCTACCGCTTTGGCTGTCTCTGATGCCTCTGCCCTGCAGGATTGGACGGATAAAAAGCTAGAGCTTTCTCTTAAGTCTATTTTTGCCTCCATTGGCACTGCCATGCGTCCAACCTTTGCAGTGGCGTGGGTTAATAGAGCCATTGCGGCCTGGACTGAACGACTGACTGACGCAGTTCGCCAGGATGCACCGGTATCTGAACAGTTGCAGCTTCTTGCTAATATCACTGAAGCTCAGAATTATGTTGCTGACGCTGCCTTTGATGCTGTGCGCATGATGGCGAGGGCCTCCACTGCTTCTGTGGTGGCTAGACGTGCCCTTTGGCTGAAAATTTGGTCTGCTGATACAGCCTCTAAGAAAGCCTTGCTTTCCTTGCCCTTTCAGGGGAATTTGCTATTTGGATCTGAACTCAAAGAAATGATCAGTGAGGCTACTGGCGGTAAAAGTACTCTTCTACCCTCAGTCTTTAAGAAAAAGTTTCCAGCCAAACGCAATCGGTCCTTTCGTTCCTTTCAGACTGAGACACGCTCCTCGGCCCAAATGGGTCCTCCCGCTACGTGCTCCTCCTCCAAGCCCAAACAGTCCTGGAAGCCCAAAGTGGCCCCCAAGGCCAAGACCTCCAAGACTGCTTCGGCATGACTCGCCGAACCCGGGTCCGCATCCGGCTGTAGGTGGACGTCTCCGCATCTTTTGCCGGACTTGGGAGGAGTCAGTGGCGGACCCATGGGTTCTTCAGGTGGTGTCAGAGGGATACAGGATCCCTTTCTCCTCCCTTCCTCCTTTTCGGTTCCATTCTACTCGTCCTTCTCAGGAACCCACAAAAAGACGTCTGTTCGACGACGCTATTCAGGATCTCTTGGACAAAGAGGTTCTGGAAGTGGTTCCTCCGGAGGACACAGGTTCAGGATTTTATTCCAACCTGTTTGAGGTAGCCAAAAAAGGACGGAGGGGCTCGTCCTATTTTGGATCTCAAAGATCTCAATGCCTATGTGGTGACTTCCCACTTCCGCCAGGAGTCCCTGCGCTCTGTGATTGCAGCTATGTCTCCAGGGGAGTTCCTTGCCTCCCTGGACCTTCAGGATGCTTATCTTCACATCCCTATTCATCCAGAGAGCAGGCGGTATCTCAGGATTGCCTGCCACAGGGGACACTTTCAGTTTTCAGCTCTTCCCTTTGGGCTGACTTCAGCTCTTCAGGTCTTCCAGAGAGTGTTGGGTTCTTTGATAGCTGTGCTTCATCAGGACGGGGTCAGGGTGACCCCCTACATGGACGATCTCCTCCTCAAAGCTTCCTCGGCGGAGCTTCTTCACCAGCAATTGCAGAGGTGTATCCACACTCTGACCCGCCATGGCTGGATCCTGAATCTGGACAAGTCGGACTTGGTCCCATCTCAGAGGCTTCTGTTCCTGGGTCTCCTGTTCGACACTCGCCAATGCATGGTGTTTCTGCCGGAGGATGTGGCTCATCAGATAGCCATCCGAGTGGCGGGGATTCTGGAACTGGACTTAGTGCCGGTAACGAAGTTGACGTCCCTGGTGGGGAAGTTCATTTCCACGATCGAAGCGGTACCTTTTGCCATGGCCCACTCCAGGGAACTTCAGAGATTTGTGATCCAGACGTGCAAGAATCATCCAGATCATCAGCATCTGGCAGTCTCTCTACCTCCTCATGTGGAATCGAGTCTGCACTGGTGGTTGGATCTCTCCCATCTCCTGAAAGGGAGGTCCTTTCAAGTTTCTTGTTGGACCACGATCGCAACGGATGCCAGCCTTCGGGGCTGGGGTGCTGTGTTGGGTCGCTTCAGTGCTCAGGGGAAATGGGGTCTGGAGGAATCTCTTCTCTCCATCAATGTTCTGGAACTACGTGCCATCCGGCTTGCCCTGATACACTGGGAATCTCAACTGACCGGTCGTACGATCAGAGTGGAATCCGACAACGCCACTGCGGTGGCTTACATCAACAGGCAAGGCGGCACAAGAAGTGGCACCGCCTGGTTGGAAGTCAAGGATATTTTGTCTTGGGCAGAAGATCACGTGCCTGTCATCTCTGCAGTTCATATTCCAGGCGTGGACAACGTCATGGCGGACTTCCTCAGTCGTCATACCGTCGACAGCGGAGAATGGGCTCTTCATCCAGAGTTGTTTCACTTGCTCACCCAGAGGTGGGGGATGCCGGAGGTGGACCTGATGGCCTCCAGACACAACAGGAAGGTTCCGATGTTTTGCTCCCGGCGGAGGGACTCCCTTGCTCTAGCAGTGGATGCCTTGTCGATCCCTTGGGATTTTTCTCTGGCTTACATCTTTCCTCCTCTTCCTCTATTGATCAGAGTCATCCAGAAACTGAAGCGGGAGCGTTGTCCTGTTATCCTGATCGCTCCAAACTGGCCTCACCAGTCCTGGTATCCGGAGTTGATGGCCATGTCAGTGGCGGATCCGTTCCCACTTCCTGCCCGTCCGGACCTACTTCTTCAGGGATATCTGTGGAAGGAGGATGTTCACTCTCTCCATTTGATGGCATGGCGGTTGAATCCTCGATTCTAGCAAAGAAAGGATTTTCTCCTTCTGTGGTGTCGACTATGCTCAGTGCTCGTAAGCCTGTGTCTTCCAAGATCTATCATCGCATATGGTCAACTTTCGTGGCATGGTGCTCTGATAAGAAATTATCCCTTGATTTTCATCTTCCCACTGTCCTGGCCTTCTTGCAGGACGGTGTTGATAAGGGGCTCAGTCTGAGTTCCCTCAAAGTTCAGACTTCTGCCTTGTCTGTGTTTTTCCAGGAAAGGATTGCTATCCTTCCTGATGTGAAAGTTTTCTTCCAAGGTGTGACTCATGTTCGACCTGCCTTCAAGAGTCCTGCTCCCCAGTGGGACCTCAATTTGGTGCTGGGAGTTCTCCAGCGACCCCCGTTTGAATCCTTGGCTTCCATTCCATTACGTCTCTTGACTTGGAAGATGGCCTTCCTTTTGGCTATTGTTTCAGTTCGCCGGGTAGCAGAGTTACAGGCTCTGTCTTGTAAACCTCCTTACCTGGTGTTCCACAAGGATAAGGCTGTGCTTCGCACTACCAAGGAATTCTTACCCAAGGTTGTGTCCGAGTTTCACATCAATCAGGAGATTGTGGTTCCCTCTTTCTGCCCTAATCCTTCATCTGACAAGGAACGGGATCTCCATTTGTTGGACGTGGTGCGTTGCCTCAAGTTTTATGTTCATCGCACCGAGTCTATCAGGAAGTCTGACGATCTATTCATCATTCCTGAGGGGCCTAGGGCAGGGAGACCGGCCTCCAAAGTTACCATTGCCTCTTGGATCAAGGCTACTATCCGTGAAGCCTACAAGTTGCGGAATAAGCATGTTCCCTTCCGGGTGACTGCCCATTCCACCAGATCTATTGGGGCCTCTTGGGCCTACAAGAATCAGGCTTCCGCTGATCAACTGTGCAGAGTGGCTACTTGGTCCTCTGTGCACACTTTTTCTAAGCACTACCGAGTTGATGTCCTGGCCTCGGCTGATGCCAGTTTTGGAAGGAAAGTCCTGGAGGCAGTTTTGCCTGTGTAGGTCTTCCGCTCTGTGATCCTTAGTTCTTCCTTACTGTTGAGCCCAGTTGGCTCTTGTTCCGTGTGCTGTGTTAGTTCAAGGATTGTTCCCTTGATTGGTGTCCGTTGACACTTACAGTTTGGGCTATGTAATTAACTGGTTCATAGCAGTTTTCATGACTTGGGCCTTGTTCTGGTCCTTGCCTTATTCCCACCTCTGGATCAGCTCAATGTTTGTACATCCCAGAAGTACCAGTGACCTGTATTGGACGACAGTGAAAATAGGATTTTAGTCTTACCTGTTAAATCCTTTTCACTTAGTCCATACAGGTCACTGGTCTCCCACCCTGTCAAGGGACCAGACCTGGCTCTCCTGTGGCATTCAGTGGGAGACCTTTGGGGCATGCTCACAGGAGTCTTTCTTCTTGCTTACCTGGGGTCAGTTTTAGGGTCTCAAATCAATCTAGTGGCTCTGGCCTGAAGGTGGCTTAAGTAGGAGGGGAGGCTCCGCCCCCTGCAATCATTTGCATAATTGTTCCTGCCTATTAAAGGGGCGAATCGCCTCCCAGAAGTACCATTGACCTGTATGGACTAAGTGAAAAGGATTTAATAGGTAAGACTAAAATCCTATTTTACTTCATTATTTCACAGTGGTGTGATAGATGGGAGTGAAGTTTAATGCTGCTTTAACCCTTTGAGTGCCAGAGTGTTGCGTACTCCTCTGGTACTCAAAGGGTTAAACGTGGTGCTTTTTTTTTTTTTTTTTTTTGAACCTGTGGGTGACCTATTACTAAAGGTTCCCAGGTATGTAAATAACCTGTGACACTACAGATAATAAACAGTGAGGTTCCATGTTTATGGCCAAAAGCAGCTCAGAATGGGCAAGTCCTTATTAGTCGCAAATCTGAAGAGAACTTGAATTTGATATAATGCAATTAAGAAAAGGCATACAGTCTTACCTTTGCTGTGAGCAAAATCCTAATAAGGTAGGTATTTATACCTTTCCTAATTGCCAAAGGAGCTAAAAATCAAGCAACCCCACCATACAATACATACACAGAAACTTCAAAACTACACAAAAACCTGGTGTGCTCCACCTTGCTTGTCAATATTTTTTTTATAGTGATTCATATATTGTATAGTTTGGAAAACAGCAAGGACTATATTTTGACTATGTTTACAGAAAATATACAAAAGAGAGTCTCACTTGTACCAATAAATAACATGACTTGCTACAGATTTTTTAGTTTTAGATACATGTTTATGGCCAAAAGCATGTAGCTTGCCTGCCAATGTCAAGGCACCTCACACAGGGAAATTATTTAGTATAATACAATTAGAAACATAGAATTTGACAGCAGATAAGAACCATTCGGCTCATCTATTAAAAACAGTGATATACTCTTATTATGGCCAAAAAAGGGAGGTATTTATACCATCCCTAATTGCAAAAGCAGGGCCGACGCCACCTATAGGCGAGGTAGGAGCCGGCCTAGGGTGCACATTCTCTGAGGGAGCATCGGGGCCCTCCCACTGCTCACCACTTACTGCGGAAGTAAAAAAAAACAAAAAACGTATGTTTCGGTGCCCTCCCTTGGCAGGCTATTTTTTTAATGTAGCACAGTGATACCTGTTTCTCTCTCCCCCTCCGCTCCTTCAATCCTGGACCGGAGCGGAGGGGGAGAGAGAAACAGGCATCGCCGTGCTACATTAACCCTTTCAGTGCCAGAGGGATACACAACGCATAGCTTTGCAATGCCTTGTATACCCCTCTGGCACTGAAAAGGTTAAAAAAAAATAGCCAGCCAAGGGAGAGCACCGAAACGTACTCACTGGGAGAGAGAGAGACGTGCACAGGGAAAAGTAAGTGGAAGGGGGGTCAAGAGGGGATAAATAGTCAGACGGGGAGAGAGAGAGAGTCAAAGGGGGGATCAGCAGTCAAGAGGGGTATCAAGAGTCAGAAGGGGGAGAGAGAGTCAAAGGGGGGGATCAGCAGTTAAGAGGGGGATCAAGAGTCAGATGGGGAGAGAGAGAGTGAAAGGGGGGATCAACAGTCAAAAGGGGGATCAAGAGTCAGACGGCGGAGAGAGTCAAAGGGGGGATCAGCAGTCAAGAGGGGGATCAAGAGTCAGGCGGGGAGAGAGAGAGTCAAAGGGGGGGATCAGCAGTCAAGAGGGAGATCAAGAGTCAGACGGGGAGAGAGAGTGTCAAAGGGGGGATCAACGGTCAAGAGGGGGAGAGAGTCAAAGGGGGGGAGAGTCACATATAGAGAACATTCACTCTGTCACACTGATACACATATAGAGAATCACACACACATACTTACACACTGATATCCTTACAGAGACTCACACACACACTGACACACATACACATATAGGGAACACACACACAAACTGACACATATAGGGAACACACTGACACTTAAACACATACAGAGATGGGGCATAAATGGGTAGGGCACAAGGGGTGGCAAAATTAGGTTTTGCCTAGGGTGGCAAAAATCCTTGCACAAGCCCTGTGCAAAAGCACCTGTGTGCTGCAAGCTGCTAGCCAAAGAGGAGGAGCCCAAACCTCAGAAAATGCATACAAAAAACACACAAAAACCTGGTAAGCTCTACCTTACTTATTAAGAATGTTCAAATAGTTACATATATGCCAATCTATAGTCATCCATCTCCACAGAATTTAAACAAAATAAGTAACTAAATAAAAAAATCACTTCTCCAGACCCCACCTCCAAAAAAGGTGACAGAAAACTAATCTAAGTGTGCTGAACCAATGATGGCCAATGCACGCATAGGTCCTCAGAGACCTTCTGGGTAATTTACAATCATCCCTTCAGACATAGGAGTGCATTTCCCAGTCAGCCAGTCCCTGGCTGGGAGTAAAATAACAACTCAATGCCCATTGTTATCAATAGAATTTATGTGTTCTACGACTTTTTAATAAAAATTCATGTGTTTCTGGTTCGTGTCGGATGCACCCATGGGCTGAAAATGGATGGGGTAATACATGTGGGGGTGGAGCCCTATCACTGCCAGATGGACTGCTTCATTCCAAAGTTTCGCCCACAAGCAGGGAATGGTTTAACCCTTTGAGCGTGAAGCAATGCATTGGATACACATCTGGCAGTCAAAGGGTTAACGGAAGCATTCAGGTCAAAACCAAAGTATTCCCTGCACAGACCTGCTCAGCCCTCTCTCTCTCTCTCCACTCCCCTCCATGCACTTTACTTAACTCTCTCCTCCCCCTCCTCTTTGGCCTCTACACCGTGAGAACATTTCTACTAACACTTTGAGCAGCAGAGAGCAGCACCATGCATTGTTGCATATCATATTGCTCCTCAAGGAGATAAATGATAATACTGTCACTGTCAGCCTTGTGATGAGAAGAGGGAGCTCCCCACTAATGTCCCTGTGTATCTAGTCTTTTGACAACACTCCTTGGATTCCCTGCACACACTAGAGTCTCTAACTTCCCCTTGAGTCTCCCTGCATACTGCACTTGTGAATCCCCCTCCTACACACAGCAGAGCCTATAACTAGACCCCACATACATTATCTGGTGCTTCTGCACTGTCTATAGTACTCCATATACTCACTAAAGCCTGCATGTCACAGACATAACTATTTCCCATGCAAAGGCATTGATCAGTTCCACTGGAGTTACTAGTCATTAAGAGCCCTGATACAAACATTTTTTGAGCCCCCTATCACAATAATATTTGTACAGTAGCACAACTAGATCTTATCGGACTGTGGGGCAAATGAGACCCCCTTCGGTGATGAGCCTCAGTTCAACTACACCCACTGCATGTCCTGTAGTTACTCCCCAGATCAGCTCAGTTTGTGGGAGCAGAACATTTGCAGGCTCCTATGAGTACATGGAGGACAAGGAACAGAGCAGAAGCTCTGGGAAGTGTATGAAGAGCCTACAGGGCAGGATAATTGCTTCGGTGTGTAAAGAGCGTGTTGGAAACAGATGCAGTGGGGTATTAATGTTCTGGGAGTTCTCTCATCTTTCCCTCTCCCTCCTTCTCCTCTATCTCTATGTCCCTCTCCCCCCTCATTTTCCCTTCTCCGCTCAATGCCCCCCCCCATATATCTCTTATGCAAAAGAAAAAAAAAATCCTGTGCTAGTCCATACAGATTACCCAGAAATTAGAAACTCTGTGTAAAGTATATATTATACCTATGTATTAATTTATTTGAACCGAATCCTATCCAGTACATATCATATAACTGTTCAAATAGGATTCCCTTGAAATGGGGTACCTTGGCATTGTAAGCGAGCTCATTGTTTTGAAATAAATTAACACATAGGTATAATATATACTTTAAGGGTTTATAATTTCTGGATATCTGTATGGCTTTTCCTGCCTTGGAGATTTGGAGAATCCCCTCTTTCCTTGCTGCTCCTCATTTCTTATTCACTTGGTATCTTAATTTCATTTATACTAGTTATACATATTTATGGTGTGTTAGAGCTGTGACTTTTTCTTTCCTTCATGTATCTCTCATTCCTCTCTTTCCCCTCCTCTTCAACAAGTACCCAGTGGCATCTTTAGAGTTGGGACAGATGAGAAATGGCTCATCTTTGTAATTTCCTCCTGCGCCACAAGTGTCCCTCTTCTCCACATAAAAAGAGACAGGGAAAAAATTCAAAATAGTGCTAGAGGGTGTCCAGTTCGTTGGATACTTCTCTGGCACATAAAGAATTAATATAACTTAAAAGTGACGGCAGAATTCTATTAATACCACTATGAGACAGACAGAGATAACAGGGAAAGGGCTGGTGAATGAATCACTCCTCTGGTGCTCTTACTTTCTCTGTGATTTATGGAGACATCAAGAAGCTAGGGCTGATTAATTCACGGTTATCTGTGGCTGTCTCATAGTGACATTAATAGCAGGCTGCTGTTATGCTGAAGTTTCATATTAACCCTTTGAGTGTCAGAGAGATATCTAGTACGTTGGGTTGCAATGTGTGCTGGACACCTCTCCAGCACTCAAAGGGTTAATTCTGAGTAACAGAGCATTTCAAATAATGAAGGACACCATCTTGGCATTCAAAGGGTCGAAGATGAAGATCTGCAGTTAAGGTGTTTCTCCCACCTTCTCCACATTAGCCTCTTGAGCGCCAGAGGGATGGGCAATGTATTGCATACCCCTCCAGCACTCAAAGAGTTACACGAATACATTCACTTCCCCAAACATCTGTACAACTCCAATTGTCTCCTACATGCAGAGCAACACCACTTACTTTACACTGTAGGAACCAGAATCTGGTGAGAGTGGCTACTGGTATGAACCTCAGCTTTCAGGAGTCATGCGGCTAGATACTTGGCCAAGTGAATGTGAGACACAGAGCTAAACAGCATTAGTTTTATCTTTAGCTTTGTACATCCCACTGGCACTGAAATGGTTGATGGGAACTTGCACCCTAATTGCAGTACTTGCTCTTTAGTCCTTTCAGTTCTAGAACAGTGTCCAGCACTCAGTGGTTTAAGATAATGTTTGTGTGACTGTCTCTTGCCCTGTCTCCCTACCCATTGCCTCTCTTTCACCCCATATTGGCCTAATTTTTCTAATGTCTGTCCTAACTCTCTACCACCATTGCCATTTTCTCCCCACTGTCTCTCTCCCTCAATAATCTTCACAATTGCCCCATGTTTCTTCCACATTACCCCACTCCCTTATCTGGGGAGTCAGACAGTTTATGTGTGGACATTATCTGGTATCCTTTTAAACTGACGCCAAGTAAGGGCAAAAGTCAAAACGGTTCCTTTAAAATGCTGTGGCCACATTTAAAATGTTGCTTTTGCAAAAGGATATCCCATCCTGTTCAGTAGTTAGGTTAGGGTGCTTAGGTTAGGGTAGGGTTAGATAGTTTAGGTTGGGGTATTTAAATTAGGGTAGAATAGGTGAGGGTAGTTTGGGGGTACAGTTGTAATTTATGAGGTAGTTTTGGTTTGGCTTAATTTTTTAGGATAATTAGCTTAGGGTAGTTAGGTTACATTAGGTTAGGGTAAGGCAACATTTTAACCCTCTGAGTGCCAGAGGGGTAAACTACACATTGTTTTGCAGTGTGTTGCATACCCTTTGGCACTCAAAGGGTTAAACATGCAATTTTGATGCCTGCAACATTTTAAATGCCCTATTATGACTCAAAACTCCGCATAATTTTCATACTGAATCGAATTATCTCAACCTGTGGACAGTAGAACAAGGCTGGAGTGAAGACATTTTAAGTTTGGTGTCAATACCAGTAGAAAATGCTGGGCTGTCTGACAATGTCATGATTTTGTGGCTACCAGAGAGCACTGGAACAAGGCTGGGGATTTCAGTGTATATCTTTTTTATGTAACTACTACTGGTCATTGGAACAAGGCTAAGGTGAGAGACAGTGAATGTGTGGTTCTGTAGAAAAACTAAACACCTGAGTGCTGCTGAAAACCAGCATGCTATAAAAATATATATAATATGCAAAAAAAAAACATGCAACACAAAACATTATAATGTAAATTAAATTAATAATAATAATCACCATTCTAGTGAATGGTCCATAAACTTGAAAACAATGATGCCTGTATTTCACACTCTGGTGCAGCTGTCCAGATGGGTAGGTTATTCCCACTAAAACAGCCACAAACAAATAAAAAAAGAGCGAGCAGCAGAGCACAATCTATATGTACAGTATTTCTTGTGTTATTTTATGCTATCACCAAACACCACGGTGAGAGGAGAGATACTCAGCAGTTTTCTAAAGCTTAAACTGGCCTCCATAGTTTGAGAGCAGACAGTGGACAACACCTCTAGTGCTGGTGTCTACCAAGTACACTGGTGTCCACCTTCTCAGGAAGCCGCTGTATTCTCCACATAGCCTCACTGCTTCTAGATGGATTCCTAATATATGTATTTATAACAAATAATCTATAAAGCTTAGAACACTTTATTTATAAAAAAAAAAGTATCCATGCAATCAAATAATCTCTCCATAGTAACTCAATATATTTCTTGACTATTATACCACTTTATCAAGTGCTTCAAATGAATAATACATGTGTTACAACAAAGCTATTAATGTTGGAAGACCTATCACTGTACTCTGAGCTAAAAAAGCCAATCCATAGCTCTGTTAATGGAATCCATGTAGAAACTGCTCAGGCCCAATGACACCCAGAGAGTTCAGTTGAGGAAATGTAGTGTTGCTCCAATTGGTCATTTGTAGAACTCAGATCAGTATATGACATAACATTGACTGAATCTAATATGCAACCTAGTAATATGAAGAAGGCCGACTTACAAAATAAGATTTTATTTTGTGTACTTAACAATAAATATTTTTCTCTGACTCCAGATGGAACACTTGAACCATGGGGTAAAGTATCCTCCCACAGAAGGGTAGGGCTTGTACATCAAAAAAGCCTTCTGGAGGTGGAGACTACTTTCTACTCCACTTTACTCCCACCAGACATGCTCCTTGTATTGTATAGCTAAGATTAAAAAGAAGTAGGGCAGGAAAGTGGTTACCTGAACCATACCAAGAAACCGCAAAAAGCTTAATGAAAGTAAAGACAAGAAGGACACCTACAAGGGCACTACTGCCTATAGGCATAATATATGTATCTATCCTACAGCATGGCACTATAAGTGTCCCCAGCTGGATTTTATAGAAAGCTCCACACACATCTTTGCAGCTGTTGAAATTGTGGGGACCCCCAAAACACACATACTGCAGTAGAAGACAAAAACAAAGCAACAGCACAGAAGGCATTCCTCTAAATGTAGTATTGTCAGTAACAATTCACCTTCACTCTGTGCTCAAAAGTAACTGCACTCACTTGATAGGTTAAGAAAGTGGTACCCTGTTGATATATATATATATATATACTAGTTGAACAGCCTGTTACACGGGTCACAGTGCCTCTGGCAGCCGGTCGCGGGGCAGTCACGCGCAGTAGAGACTGCCCATGCCACGGCTGATACAGAGTTGGAAGCTCCTTCGGAGCGCCCAGCTCTGTATCAGCCGTGGCGCGGGCAGTCTCTACTGCGCATGACTGCCGCACGTGCAGCAGTGTCTACTGCGCATGTCGGGCGTTACACACGATTTACCGAATTATTATATAGGATGTCCATAGTTATATGTATTTTTATGTATATAGAAATGTTTTTTATTTGATGCACTGTTTTTTCATTAAAAATAATATGAGATGGAGTGTCTTTTTCCACTATATATGAGGAGAGATGCATCCTATGATTGTGAGTTGGGGAGATATATTGTGTCAGGCAATGTCAGGATGTATATGAAATGTTGGGTTACACTTGTTAGGATGTTTGACTGTGGAGATTTGTTTATCCACAGGGCTTGGGTGTTTCCCTTTCCTTGGTTGATTTGCGTGGCATGTTGTTGTGTGTTTCCCCACTGGAGAGCTTGGATGGAGATTAAATGGTCTATGATGGTATCAATGGAAAACAGAGGTGACAAGTGCCGTGTTTTGCTTGATTGAAGCACATGATGTAATAACAAGGAGACGGAATCTCCATCTTGTGATTCGGACATCACGGAACAATGATGTTTGGTGGGAAGGATAGAAACAAGGGATGCATCTCTCTCCATAAATATTGGTGGTAAGGCATAATGAAAACCCTCCTGAAGGAGTGAAATTGTTTCACGAAACGCATAGAGTGTTGTTTTCTTGCAGTTTTATTTATTTGCTGTATATCTGAGCAATTGCTATTTTATTCTATTTTTTATTTTCTATTGTTATTATTATTATTGTTGTAATAAACCAGAATTTATATTCTATAAAACACTTGTGCTCATATATTATTGCACTGAAAGGCTCTTTAAAAAAGAGGCAGTTGTTGTGGTTCATGTACTTTTAGACTGGCAGTAATTTAGGACTCTACTGGTAGGTTTGAGACACACTCCAGTGAGACTACCAGGTCACTGAAGGAGTGATTGGCCTGAGTGCATATGGAGGAGGGTTAATAAAAGACACTTGTCTTCCATGGAAAGAAGGAATGCTTGGCGGGTAACCTGAGTCAACAGAGCGCTCTTGCCCCCACTAACATGGCTAATAACCATCTCCAATTCTGGGCCAAACAACTGCTTGCCAAGGTTTTAAGCTAAAGGGTACTTTGCGCAACAGCAGAAAACTTGGCAGAATCAAATGTGGTCTCAATAAGGTACGCATTAGCCTCAATGTTCTTTAAAACAGTAAGATTTCTTTAGGTATGTCCATAGGGACTACTGCTAACCCAAGTACCCAAGGCCCTAGTCACCCAAGCAGTAGCAAAGTTGGGTGTAAGGCAGCTCCTGAGACAGTGAAATTTACCTTAAGGGAATCCATGCATTTATGTGCCTGGTCCTTAAGTGCTGTTGCATCTGCAAGTGGCAATGCTGTATACTTAGAAGGGCAAAAATTGGGAGGGTAAGCTGCTGGGGGGGGGGGGGTAGCCAATTGCTGTAGTGCATCAGGAGAAAATGGTTGTCTTTTTCAACTATGTAACATTGTCAAATAAATCAAGAACCAGGAACACACAATGGATACTGTAACTATACTGCAATACATGTCGGAGACATTACAAACTATGGTATCTGTAATGTAAGATATTTCTGTTCTGTTTCATTTTATTACATGAAACATTTGACTGCTTGAAGTGTACAAACATATTTAATGCATTATTCAGGAAGTCTCATTTCATTGGGCTTCAATAATATTGTGGTATCACCATAGCAACAGATTACAAATTAAATAAAATATTATGTTAAAATATATCTGGTACATATTGTTAGAAAATGAATGTCAACTTAATCATGAAAAATATCATTGCAATATCATACCTCCCAACATTTCAAATTGCCAAAGAGGGACAGTTGTGTTTTAGGGGGTGTTACTGGGGGCGTGGCTGGTGGGAGGGGCATTACGATTAATTTTTAGGCTATTTCATGGCCTATTAACACCTCCGTGTGTAATCTAATAAATGACTTATAAAAAGACCAAAGTATTTTATGTACACAGACTAATTTATAAACACATATACTAATGTTTAAACAAACAATAATGAGAGTTGCATTGCTGTGGAGCAATGGGATACACTTCTATACACACCACACAATCTGATCTCCTAAAAAGAGGGACATCAGGGTGGGAAAGAGGGACAGAGGGATTTGGGTCTAAAAGAGGGACTGTCCCTCCTAAAGAGGGACACTTGGGAGGTGTGTAATATTATTCAGTTCAGTTCTAGAAAATGGGTAATGCACAACTATAAATTCTGAGGTCACCACAAATACAAAATCACAGTACATAATCATGAGACCAGCAATGCAGAACACCATTAAAAGAGATTAGCAGAATATATTACCTTGCACCGATACTGCACCTGCATATCAGTACAACATTGCATGAAAGACTATAGAATGAATGGGAGAAGGAAAGGCATATGAGCTAATGCATACTCTGACATGTTAATTCACAAAAATACACTGACATGAAAATGTGCAATGCATGCATACACACATACACAAACTTTCTTTAGTTATATTTCCTCCTTGACATTTCCCACAGAATAGCTTAATTACCATTTAAAATTAAATATGTTAAAAGCTAAACTTATCATATGCCCTTATAGATCTGGTCCAAAGCCGATCTTCACTGTCACAGCTGATGGGAATGACATTCTTGTTGACTCTGAATGATCCTGGGTCCATATTTTATTTCATCCCTTGACTAGAACCTGTGGCTTCTTCCATCACAAAATCACAGAAAACTTCCCTTTCACATAAAATCGTAAAGGGATAGTAATGTTTCACAAAAACAGCAACTTCATAGTATTTTAGCCACAGAGAGTGTTATTTCAATACTGTCAGAGTTGAAGTTCAAGAGTAATTGAATAATAAAGTATCCCCCTCCCGCCCCTTTAACCTAGTGTAACACTGCTCTCCTCAGATGTGGAATCTGGTTGTAAGACCAGACAGATAACAGCAGGGGACAATCTTCACTTGTAGGTCCAGTGTGCGGACACTGGTTTGCTCCAAAGCCTTGCAGCTACACGATTCAGTTGTTGGTCCCAGCGTGCGGACGCTGGTTGGCTCCAAAGCCTTGTGGCTATACGATTCACTTGTTGGTCCAGTGTGCGGACACTGGTTTGCTCCAAAGCCTTGCGGCTACACGATTCAGTTGTTGGTCCCAGTGTGCGGACACTGGTTTGCTCCAGAGCATAGTGGGCATCCGATTCCCTTGTTGGTCCCAGTGTGCGGACACTGGTTTGGTCTTAAGGTCTTAGTCACTACTGTCATTATCATCCGACAGCTATTGGTACCACTGGGCTGCCTTGCCCGGTATTGGTAAGGCCGGTAGAACCTTGCTCCGCATTCCTCTTGAGGTTGCCTTACCCGGTATTGGCAAAGCCGGTATAGCCTACACCGCTGGTTACTGGGCTGCCTTGCCAGGTATTGGTAAGGCCGGGTAGAACCTTGCACCACATTCCATCTGAGGTTGCCTTACCCGGTATTGGCAAGGCCGGTAGAGCCTACACCGTGTATTATTGGGGCTGCCTTGCCCGGTATTTAGGTAAGGCCGGTAGAACCTTGACGTTAATCCATCTGCAGGTTGCCTTACCCGGTATTGGCAAGGCCGGTCGAGCCTATTATTCCATTGTCCCAGACTGTCCTGTCCGGTATATTGGCAGGACCGGTAGAGTCTGTATATTGTCATTGCCATTCACTCTTGGTATATATATATGTAATTGCCATTCTAAGTGATAATTTTAATCATTTCAAAAAAGTTGTGTTTTTTACCTAAAACTTGTGTCTGAGAGTCATAACAAACCGTGACACCCTGCCCTCTGACAGGTTTTTCAGCTTTTTCCCTTATCTTAACTGAAGATTGTCCCTTTCTGCAGTCTACCTGGGCACCCCCCAGCTGTTCTGAGGTGAGCAGTGTTACATCAGTATAAGGGGTGGGAGGGGGAGACTTTATCATTCAATTACTCTTGAACTACAACTCTGAGAGAATTGAAATAACACTCTCCAAGGCCCAAATACTATGATGATTAATTAGAGCTGCTTTTATTATGAAACATTACTATCACTTTAAAATTTTGTGCATGACCTTATTCCATGTCACTTGGATTACAGTAACCTACTAACTGGCCTCTCTGCTTCACACTCCCCTTACAATCTATAGTAAACTCGCTACAATAACTAGCCGAGTTTACTATTTACGATAACTAACATTTTTTCATAAAACAGAACCTGTTTATGTTCTTCATAGATCTCTCTCACTGCTTATTAACATTAATAAGCAGTACCTACAAAGAAAAACCCTTTTTCTTACCATCCACTACCCCAAAACATTTCAGCTGTCATCACTATTTATGTTCCTGGTCATTTTCTCTGTTCAACACCAAGCTACCTTTTTGTCACCCTATCCACTTCCTTCTTTAACCTAAAAACTCTAATTTTCTGCCAAGTATTTCTGGAGCACCATACCTCTTCTCCTATGTCTAGAATTGTTCCCCTCCATACTAAAAACTACTCTTAAATCTTACCTTTTAGAGCAATGGCATTATATAGAGACTACAGCCAATACCAGAAATGGAACGTACAGAAATTACCCAATTATACCAAATAAACTGTAGGCTTCTTGAGGAAAGGACTAATTTCCTATTGCTTCTAAAACTATGGTATTTGATGTTGCCCTTATATCTTGTATAGTCTTCTTCTGTAAGAAGCTCAATTCAGTATTTGGCATCATACAAATAAAATTATAATACACAAATCCATACAAAGAGTTCATTTAATGAAGGGTAAACTGGATACTGAATATACTAACTAAAGGGTTAGTTTTTTAATAAAAGGAGAAGGATGGCACGTGAACAAAATTCTCCATCCATACCAGCCACACCCACGGCAGATAGTCATATCTCCTCCATACTGCCTCTCCAGGCCCCCTGGCCCCTTCTGCCAAAATCTCTTTAAGGACTTGGCCCACCCTCACTTTTCTCCTCATCACACTAAAAACATGGCCAACTGACTTTGGAAGTTACATTTAATAACACTCTCAACACAATTAAGCCAGGTAAAAAAAATATTCAATTACAACTCGTTCTACAATTGTAAATACCTTAACTCTACAGGTCCCAGAGAGGTATCCATTGTATTGCAAAGCTGGCACTCAAATGGTTAAGGCAACAACTTTGCCTGGGCTTTCAATGGGCTCAATAACACAACTTAATTAATTTTTGCAGTTCCAGAATCTATGTTTCATTATCTATTCATCTCCATTCCAGTGGCTTCACATGCAATGTATACTATGAATGTAAGTATATGTTGCATTAGTGCAACACAGGCAAGCAGAAGTTACAGTGCATAATAGGTCTTGTTACACAAACAGAATGATTGTATGTAGCTCCCTCCTTTTTGTTGTTGCCTATTTTATCTGGCATACCTACAATACAATACTCCAGCTCCCACCCACCTTTGGTGACTAATCAGTCTATCTCAATCTTCTGTCACACTCAACAGAGTCAGGCTGCCTGCTGTGTGACCTGCATTCCCACTACCTCGGACCACCAATCATGCTGGGGGGAGAGAGTGATACTGCCTACTGTGCATCCCTGGAGACACACATTCGCCATTCCTCTTATACACCCTGTGGCGACATTGCAAAACTCTCCAACACACCAGTGTTACTGAGGCAAACAACTGCCACTTCACCTCTTTAACTCTTTGAAGTATCTAACGCAACGCTTTGCAATGTGTTGGATAAGTGTCTGCTACTGAATAGCTATGGACCTCCTCTGCCTACATATGTCGGCCTTTCTATCTCTTGCCTCCTCACACACAGACTACTCATTATTGTTTCTTCTAAACTCCCCCAGTTTACTTATTAGTCCCTTTTCACAATTTCTGTCTTAGCATCTCCTATTTCCCATCTGTCCCTCATACTCACACACTATTTTACCACCTCAACAGTCTTACAAGCATAACACCAGCTTTGGGAGTTGACTAGGTATATGTATGTGTGTGCGTATATAACAAAAGTCTATCTAAAGGTATCTAACGCAATGCATTGAATACCTCTCTGCCACTTAATGCGTTAAAACTTTAAGTGTCCCAGAGGTACCCAAATTCATTATGAAGCAATGTGTTGGATACCCCTCTGGCACCCAAAGGGATAAATTGGATGTGCAAAGCCATACCACTAACACACACAATACACACAATATGCACACAATACACACGGTACACTCACACAATACACAAAGTATGCACACACACACACAATATGCATACATACAATATGTACTAACACTCACTCACACAAACAAGATACACATACAACCTCACACTTACACTCATACACTGTGTAACACATTGAGCTGCAAACCTTTGTTGGAGCTAAAAGGATTACGCATTCAAAATTCAACAAGCCTCTCATTAAAAAACATTACCTCTTTTCTGCATTTTCCTGGATGTCAAGGGAAAATAGTCTTACACGTAAATTCACTTTTAGTATTTCAACCCTTTTAGTGCCACACACATATCCACACATATCCAATGCATAGTGTTGCAATGTGGTGGATAACACACGTAACAGCTACTCCTGTTTAGACAGTTTATTTTATCTTGTTCAAGTATATTTATTGTGCATATCACTTTCAATAACTATACCTTTGAAACTCAACATAATTTCTATCAAAGTCTTCATAGAAAAAAAGAGGCGCCCTAAGTACTCATGTAAATGTAATCATTTATATTTGATTTATAATCCTGTTTTAGACAAATAAAGGTACAAATGAGTCTCCTCTCTATTCATTGACGTAGCCTATTTTTGTTCTTTGCTATAAACCAGGATTGGGTGTCTGGTTCAGGTGCATTGGGATTGCTCTGACCACACCCGAAACTCTGCACAGTAGAGACACCCCTCAAAGTTGGAGATCTGGGCAGTTGTCTTTTCTGCCTAATGGGAATTCCAGTGCTGCAGCTCTCTCATCACGCTCCAATACTGTAGATATCCAGTTCCCCTTCATTTGTCACATGCAGCTCCAAGGGGAAGTAGTTCTCGGCCCGTGGTATTTGTTTCCCCCGTGTAATGAGGAGTTCCATGTCATTATTGTCCAGCAGGTGAACCAGCTCTCCATCTGTGTCTTTCATATTCAGAGCCACCTCTGTTCCAGGAAACTGGTTCCATATTAAATCTAGTAGTTCTTTATAAGAAGGACATTTCTTCACATGCTCTTCTAATGGAATGTCCATGATCAGGCTCACATCTTGGTCATGAAAATAGCAACACAGCAAGCTGACTGGGTATTACGCCACTAGCAGGTCCTTAATTATCCTCACAAAGGATTGTGGGAAAATGCCTGTCCTGTCATCCACTGTTACCACCAACCATTCTTTGTTGACCTGACTCAATAGATATATTAGGTCTTCACTCTTAAGGTTCAGTTCCAGGGCTGCGTTCCCCTTAAAATCAAAGAGTGCCCCTGTTTTTGGTCTGTTCCCATCTGAAATGTGTTTAGAGTACTGTTTAATATTGCATTTCTGAGGACGCAGTCATCAGAAACCTTGGAGTGTCATCTCAATGTCAAATGTGGTTTGGTGAAAAAATATCCTGAGATCGTCATCTAACAAGAGCCAGACAGGGGAGTTCAGCAGACTATTCATATAAGCATACAGAAGAGAAATGAGTGTCTCAGCAATGTCCTTCTTTTTCCCAATATACATTTTTGCTGGCAAGGATGGAACGGGACAGATGAGGTGTGGAATATGTTTTTCAGGCCCATAGTTCAAGCTTGGTGTGCAGGGTGAAGAACTGGCTGTACCATCTGTATATGAAATACATACTTGGTTTTCTCCTCAATCACAAACACATAGTACACAGAGAAGCCTCTCATTTCCTCCACATCTGCAGTGTGAGCAGACAGAGCAACATCCTCTAGCAATTGTTTGAAATCACTTTCATCTCTCAGCTGGCGTGGGAGGGACATTTTCAGCTTTATAACATTGGAAGGAAGTGAAGTCTTTTAAACCATGGTGTGACAATCTGAGATCACCAGAGTCTAACTGGTCACAGTGTGTTGGAAAGGAGAGTATATTGGTTATCACCAGCACTGGAAACCAAGTCTGTTCACTGGATCTCACTTTGCCTGTTACACAAACTGAACTGCAGTTCAGTGTTTTTCCTCTCACTCTAGTTTGTCAATCATATGTTTTGGACATAACACTGTATTTTGTGCTCTCTCTCTCTCCAGAAAGAGGAAGGACAATAATGCAGGGGGTGCAAAGCTTGTAGTTTTCTTGCTGTTGTTGAACTACAACTCCCATCACTCTCAGGTGCCCTTGCTAGTTGTCTACTTCTACTTTTGACAGACAGCAATACCTTAGTTCCTTCCCCATCTACAGCCCTGATAAAGAGCATTATCACTACTTGTATACCTTTAAGGACCAATAGGGTCTTGCACACTAATCTGATCCTTAAAAGGTTACTCCGCTGCCATGTTTTACTGTACTAACTTCTGAAAGCAGTGAAACGGTGTGAATAGCTCTCCTGTGCAGTGGGAACTGATGTCTCTGTATCTTTGTTCTGTAGTGTGCCTTCCTTAATCCAGTGAATGAATGGAAGGCTTCCCTTCACGTGTCACACCAGAAGGGGAGGAGTCCTGGTCCAGGAAGGGTGTTGATTAATGTGTTGATCAATGGACGTACACCACTGTGATGGCTAATCAAGTAATACAGACATGGCCTGTGGCAATATCAGTACCATTCCTGTAAAAGGGGAGAGACTGATTTGCTGAGTACGCTGCACCCCCTGCATTCCTCAGCACTGCAAGAGTTAAGTGATAGTAATGTCTAAAAAAACCTTTTTTTGCATTTAGAAGAGCTTAAAAAGCTGATCTAAATGCAAAAAAACGTATCTCTCAAACTGCTATGGTTTAAGAGATACGGGCGTTTAAAATTTGATTTCTCCTACTGACAGCTGTAAAGCTGTCAGCAGGAGATCCGTGTCGGTCGACACTGAGGCGCTTCAGAAGTGCCGAGATCTCGTTACTTACACGGAATCCCTTCATTGGAATGGTCTAAAACGTGTGCCTTGAGAAGTGCCGAGATCTCGTTACTTACACTGAATCCCTTCATTGGAATGGTCTAAAACGTGTGCCTTGAGAAGTGCCGAGATCTCGTTACTTACACTGAATCCCTTCATTGGAATGGTCTAAAACGTGTGGTGTCATAAAGGAAGTAGCTTTTATCCCCACCCTCGCCAGACTTATTATGTGTTAATTTACAATGTGAATGTGTCTTTCGGTCTACAATCCTTTATTTAATTTTTGCAGCTATTTTTATCCCCTTCTCTCTGCCTTATTCATCATGTCAGCACCACTACTGTTTACATACAGTCTGCAATGGCATCTAGAAGGTGAAGACAGAATATAGGAGCCTGAAAGCTTAAGGAATAGAGTGCATGGCTTGGAAAGAGTGTGTGAAAAACTAAAATGTCAAACAAAGAGAGAGCAGGAAAAGGACTGATCTCTTCAAGCAACAGGAAAGTGAAGAAATTACTATGGGTCTACAAAGTGAAGGTTACTTGTGACTAAAAAGAGTTCATATACACATTGGCTCATATGTATAAAAGCAGTGAATGAATTTTAAGACAAACCAACTAACTATACAGGACAAACAAACCTTCACATTGATTTAAATGACGTGCTTAACCAACTGAATGTTTGAATTCCAACTCATAACTTCACAATCTAGCAATCAAATGATTAAAAGCACCATTCAAAATTAGTGGGGATTTGGGAAATGTATATCTGCTCCCTATGACATTGCTAGGTTGCTCCACAATTCTCCTACTTTTATATGTAAGGTCATTATATGGAATATGTTCAAGACAGTCAAGACAACAAAATGAATGACTGGAGTATATAAATATGAGAATGTTCGTGGAAATCTAAAGAGGATAATGAGCTCCATGTACAACTTTGCTCCAGATATGGCAATGCAGGTTTAATAAAAAGCAAATTTCTGTGTGCTTACCAATAGAACACAGGCGGATTACCATAACTGACAATGCCCTTAGACGTGGCTAGCTCGGTAACCAGGTGCTTTTGTGGACCTTAAGCCCTAGGGGGGGAAATCTTGCCTACAAGTTCTTTCCTCAGGAGTTGCCCACCGAGGCTTCTTCGTAATACATGGTAGTCTGAAGACAGAAGATCTGCAGGAAAGGTTAGCAACCCTTTGAGTGCTGCAGGTCCACATGTCCCACAGTGCCCCTTCGCACTTTGGAGTTCCTGTTACACACTCCTGCACTCATTGGGTTTATCTGTATGTCTGTTGGGTGTTTGGAGCAGGTTTATGTGGTAACTTAACCATTTAGCTTCTGGTTTTGCATCTTGGGGGGGGGGGGGTTATTGACACTTTCCTTACTGGGTTCAGTGTTTTTTGGGTCTTCAAACATGTTCTAGTGATTTTTGACACTGTGAGAATGTCTAATCCGTTGGAGCTTGGGGCCAGGCCTAAGACGCTGGGGTCTCTGTGTCCCCTATTGTGCATTGCTCCTCATGTCATTCAGGATTACCTACAGAATTCTCAGGTTATTTATGCCAAGCATGTTCTGATGTCCCTGAGTCTCTCCCAGGGACCTCCAGCCACTCATTAGAGCCAGTTTAGGTGCAAGAGTTCAAGGCTGCTACTAGGGACCTTAGGTCTACATTGCAACTCTTTCCATCCCAGTCTTCCATTCATGACAGATCCCTCCTTCAGTCAAATCTTCCCTGCCAAAACTGTAGGGACTACCTGACGTATCAGATTACTCTGAGGAGCAACTGTTGGTGGATTCAGATGTTGAGGAATGTTCTGCTGTGGGCTCCTCTCAGTTTTTTGGAGACCCCTTTGAGGCTGATTCTGAACCCTCGGCCTGATCAGGGCTGTCTTGACTATCCTAAACATTCCCTTAGTTCAGGAGGTTTCTTCAGATCCCTCTGATGTATTTCAGGAGCCTAAAAAGCCCCTTACTTGTTTTCCACCTAACCCCACTCTTGACCACCTTGTGTCTGATAAGTGGAAATCTCCGGACAGGAAACCTTCTGTTTCCAATAAGTTTGCCAAGCTTTACTCCTTCTCTGAGGTGGCGCTTGCTCAGTGGGTTAATCCCCCCAAAGTCAATGCTTCTATCTCCAGGCTATCTAAGTCTACTGCCTTGCCAGTTTCTGATGCATCAGCTCTGAAAGACTGTACTGAAAAGAAACTTGAGGTTTCCCTCAAGTCCATCTTTGCCACCGGTGGTACTGCCATGCGTCCAGTGTTCGCTGCAGCATGGGTTAACCGGGCCATTGCGGTCTGGACTGAACAGCTCACCCTGGCTGTCTGTCAGGGTGCTCCTACTTCGGATATGCTGCTGCTTCTTGCCAACATTTCTGAGGCCCAGCACTATGTTTCTGCTGCCTTATTTGATGCCATTCATTTGGTGGCTAGGGTTTCCACCATGTCTGAGGTTGCCAGATGGGCTCTTTGGCTCATGATCTGGTCTGCTGACATTGCTTCCAAGAAAGCCTTGCTCTCCTTGCCTTTTCAAGGAACTTTATTGTTTGGGCCAGATCTCAAGGATCTGATTAGTGAGACCACGGGGGGTAAAAGTACCCTTCTGTCTTTAGTTCCCAGGAAGAAAATGCCTCTCAAGCATAATCGTTTTTTTCGTTCCTTCCAGACTGAGACATGTCCGGCGAGCCAGGCGGTTCCCTCAACTCCGCGTGCCTCATCCAAGCCCAAACAGCAATGGAAGCCCACGGTCTCTTCCAGGCCTTCTTCGGTATGACTTGCTGAACCCAGGTCCCTACTCTGCTGTGGGGGGCCGTCCGCTTCACTACCACAGCGTCTAGGAGGATTCAATGGTGATCCCGTGGGTTTTACAGTTGGTGACAGAAGGGTACAGGATCCCTTTCGTCTCTCTTCCTTCCTTTCATTTTTTTCCCTTCTCACACTCCCCAGGACGCAGAGAAACGCCATCTGTTCAATGGTGCTATCCAGGCCCTTTTGGACAAGGATGTTCCAGAACCTGTTCCAGTTCAGGACAGAGGTATGAGTTTTTACTCAAACCTCTTTGTGGTCTCCAAGAAGGACGGCGGTTGTCGTCCCATTTTGGATTTGAAGGATCTCAATTCCTTCACGATCAGGACTCACTATCACCAGGAGTCCCTAAGGACGGTGATTGCTGCTATGTTCCCAGGGGAATTCCTTGCCTCTCTGGATCTTTAGGACGCGTATCTACATATCGCCATTCACCCAGAGAGCCGGCAGTATCTCAGATTTGCCTGCGACCAAGGGCATTTTCAGTTTTAAGCTGTTACCTTTGGTCTGACTACAGCTCCTCAAGTCTTCAACCGTGTCCTGGGAGCTTTAGTGTCCATCCTCCACCAGGATGGTATAAGAGTTACTCCATACATGGACGACCTGCTTCTGAAAGCCCCCTCTGTGGAACTTCTTCATCAGCAGGTTCAGGACTGCATTCATGCTCTTACCCATCATGGGTGGATCATCAACATGGACAAGTCTGATCTTGTTCCATCCCAGCTTCTGGTCTTCCTGGGCCTTCTCTTTGACACTCAGCAGAGCATTGTGTTTCTCACGGACAAGGTGGCTCACCAGGCGTCTTACCTGTTAAATCCTTTTCTCTTAGTCCATACTGGTCTCCCACCCTGTCAAGGGACCATGCTTGGCTCTCCTGTGGCAGACTGTGGGGGTCCTTCGGGGTCATGCTCACAGAAGTCTTCTTTCCCTTCTACTAACTAGTCAATAGTTAGTGTCTCATATCTTACTGGAGCTGGTTGGCTAGCTGCAGCCAAGGAGGGAAGGTAGGCTCCACCCCCTGCATACAATTCTAGAATTGTTCCTGACTAATTAAAGGGGTGGATTGCCTACCCAAAGTTACCATTAACCTGTATGGACTAAAAGAAAAGGATTTAACAGGTTAGACTAAAATCCTCTTTTATTCCTGGAGGCTAATAGAATGTACCACTTTCCTTACTTCGTTCCAAACCCCTATCCAGCTATCCATTGAAAATGTCTCCTTTATATCTAGCTCCCATTTCTTAATCACAGGGAGTTCTAATTCATCTCAATCCCTAATTCATTTTACTAAACTAGAGATTAATTTACTATTACTCTTCTTTTCAACAAAATTGTCCAACCTTGTTGGCGAGTTAATCAAGTTCCCCCCTAAAAAAGTTCTTTAATCTTAAATAAGAGAATATTTCCTCCATAGGGAATAGAAATTTCTGTTGAATCTCCTCAAAAGCCAAAATAATTTTATTTTGTTCAATATCAGCCAATCTGGTAATTCCAGACCACCTCCATCTCGATAGATCTATATCTTGAATATAATATTTTAATACTCCAATAGGAGTGAATGGGTTAATATATTCTCCATCTTGCATATTTTTACTAACCCTTACTATAGTTCTTATAGCATCTCTTATAACTGGACTTCCAAATCTCAAGGAGTTTAATATGGACTTTCTTACCCAATATAAATGGAACAGCTCCTTATCACCAATCTGGGAGCTCTCATACTGAAACTAGCCAACCTTCTTATCCTTTTTATAAGACCACATCATCACATGTGCAAATATAGTGGCCTCATGTAACAATCCCATGTCTGGGAAACCAAGTCCAAGCATATTACTGTCCCGCTGCATAATTTTTGTGCTATTCTTGGTTTCCTGGTCCCCCAAACATAAGACGTAGTAATTTTGAGACTTTAACCAAGTATCCTACCTTAACACGTAATGGAATTGTTCTAAATAGAGTATTTTAGGTACCAGATGGTCCTTCACCATATTTATCCTACCAAGCCATAAGGTTTCTATCTCTCTCATACTCTCTATTTGTATTCTTAAATCCTCCATTAATGATTTATAATTAAAGTCCACCATTTCCTTTAAATTGAACATCAGTTTTACCCCTAAATACTCTATCCAATCATTCCCCCGATCAAAAGAATTATTATCCCTTAGCAATTGAGACTGCTCTACTGTCAAAGAAGTCGTTATAACTTGACTCTTGGATAAAGTTAGTTTAAAATTAGAATACCTGCTATATTCCCTGATAATTGAGAGCACCTCTGGAATAGATGTTTCTGGTGACGTTAATATAAGTATTATATCATCTGCATAGAGTGTGATCTTATTTGTATACTTATATGCCTCAATTCCCTTTATTGTTGCTGAATTCCTTATCATGGCCGCTAGTGGTTCAATTGATAATGCGTATAATAGAGGGGCTAAAGGACACCCTGCCTTGTTTCATTCTGAATTTCAAAATAAGAAGAGTTCAATGACAACCCTGTTACCTTGGCAGTTATAAAGAGCCAAACTGCTCTGCCAATGAGATCTCTCCAGCTTAGAGACAGACAGCTTCCATCATCTGAGGAGGCTGGAGAGAAGCTCAGACTACGGTACAGATCCATTCAGCACTGTCTGCCGGAAGTAGGTACAGAGGTACATTTAATGTTTGAATTTCTCCAAAGGGGCTTTTTAAAAAAAAAAAAAAAAAAAGGTTACACTTTCCATTATTTATTATTGATAAGGAAAAGATTTAGGCAAAGTTGTGAAAGGGGTAAACATCCCCTTTAAACTTGCCATTTTGTATGTCGACCAATAGATGTCGACATTTCAGTAGGATACCTTACTGATCCATCCACCAAGATTCCAGGGAGGACAGGAGAAACACCCCTCAAGACACAGAGCATTTCTAACAGAAATAAACTAGTACAACAAGGACCTCAGGTACCAATGGACACCAACACTACAAAACCTATAGAACGTACTGGCTAAAGCTGGCTTTAGCTGAAGCCAAGGCATTAGCATGGTAGTGTCTGACAAATTTGTGAAGGGACAGCAAAGTTGCTGCAGTACACAACTGCTTAGCAAATGTCCCATGCTCATAGGACCATAGTGCACCTAACAAATTGGTCCAATGTGCCTTAACACAAAAGGATACAGGCTTCTTCCTAAAAACATGCTCATCTGGTATTGACCTCTGCCTGTCCCTGACCTACAGACTGCCATCTCCTCCGGGTCAGAGATGTTCAACCTCCATGAGCCTTGCTGGCATGTCAAGGACTCTGTAGCATCTGACTAAACAGCCTCAGGACTTGCCAGTGTGTGAAGGACTGTGTGTCGGTAGCATCCGACTAGTATGTAGTAGTATGGATGGACAGGTAAGTCCTGAAGTGTGACTATAAACAGAGGGGTAAGAGGTGCTGTGGGTTTGCTTGTTTGATGTGCACAGGTATGGCCAATTAACCCACTGAGTGGCAGAGGGGTATGCAACTCATTGCAAAGCAATGCGTTGAGCAGCCCTCTGACAGTGAAGAAGTTAAGGTAGATGGCCAGCGCTGACTGAGGATTCTTCAATTCCAGTGATGGGGAAGCAAAGAGTGTATACATTTGTAGTGTAAGCGGAGCTCAAGGGTGGGCATACAGTAAAGTTATGAGCAGAAGGGAAAGTTCATGCTGTAGCATACTACATGTTGGAGTGAAAAAGAGGGAGTGGTGTCAAAACAGTGGAGATATTATTTGTTGGGGTGTGTGTGAGTGGGTTGTGTGTGTGTGTGTATTTTGTGTGTGTGTCAGACAACGAGAGTTGGGGAAGGCAAATTCCTTGCAGAGATCTTGACAGGAGTAGCCAGGGGCCCTTGCCCACTCCTGTCAAAGTCATGTCTCGCGTATCTCCAAGACAAGCAGTGTGGACAAGATTTGAATATCTCCTCCTTACTGCCACCACTGGGTGTGTGTGGAGACGCACGTTTCTTCTTTTATAGATAGATAGATAGATAGATAGATAGATAGATAGATAGATAATATATATTCACATTAAAATCATGCAATATCTTATCACGCTTCCCCACAGCAATAAAACTCACATAAATGTGTATTCAGTATGTTTTTATAAATTAGCCCGTGTAAATCAAATACTTTGATCTGTCAGTAGGTCATGTAGTAACCTAAAAATTCTCAGTAATGCCCACCAGCCACACCCCCTAGCAACGTTACCTATGACAAAAGCATCCCTCTTTGACCATTTGAAATGTTGGGAAGCATGTTATTTTTACAAGTGAATGTGAAAATCATGTACTAGGATTAGAAGTTGCCCACACCTCTTTTTGCATTAGCAGTGGTGATACATAGTAAGAAAATGCAAACAGCCAAGTCATAGTGATGTGTAACATGAAATGGCTAGAACTAAAAATAGCTTTTATCTAACCAGTATTTCCCTGATTTAATGCATATTATTTAGGAGTAATCAGACCAAGCAAACCTATTATTGTCAAATACATTGTAGAGCATTGATGCATGATAACAAATACAAAGGCAAAGGAATTAAATAATGTGTCGTGCTACTGCGTTATTGCTTCAGTTTTTGAGTGATAAACAATTCCAAAAAGTTGAACAAACAATTTATTAAAGGACACTTCTTATATGGGTTTACTTTCATGGGCAACATAAGGGCACCAATGTTAATGGTGTACTATGTTCCCAAAAACAAAAAAAAGAAATCCACAACAAATGTTTTCCAGTATGGGTGGGATGTTTCCCTCTGCTGAGTTACACACACTATTTTTACCCAAACAAAGCAACAATCCTCTATTTTTGCCATTCATAGCATACATCCCTTCACACTCCTAATGCTCCCTTTTAACCCCTTGGGTGAAATAGAGTCTTCAGTCCTTTGCAAATCAATGCACTTCTCTCTACCGCACAATGGGTTCAACTGATGTATTCAACCCATATTTAGGATTTTAAAATTGTAACATGTGGCCATGTGGGTGTCTTCAAGGTTTATGCAAATCTGGTCACCCATCACCATACCTGGGCACTCTCAGGGTTTGACCGACTCAGGGTTTTTAACCAAATCTCTGTGCCATAGGGTGAAGGGTCAAATTCTCAGGGTGACAGAGTGTATTGTTTACTACTATATGATTTACACCAGCTTAATGCTTATTTACTGTAAAATTTGTGAAAATTCTACCAGAAATGCAGAGGGAGAAGTCCTGCTTGTCTTGATAGTGTATAAGAAGTGCTATCTCAGATCTGTTGCATGTTAAAGGTTCACTGAGGACGGAGAGGATCTTGTCTGGGTTACAACAAACATTGACATAGCACCTAGAATCTATGTTCTTGGGAGCGTTAAAGGGATAGTAATGTTTCATAATAAAAGCAGCTCTAATTAATCATCATCGTATTTAGACTTTGGAGAGTGTTATTTCAATTCTGTCAGAGTTGTAGTTCAAGAGTAATTCAATGACAAAGTATCCCTCTCCTGCCCATTTTACTGATGTAACACTGCTCAGTGAGAGCAGAAGGGAGATGCCCAGGTAGACTGCAGAGAGGGACAATCTTCAATTAAGATAAGGGAAAAACCTGAAAAACTTGTCAAGGGGGGCCGGGCTTTCATTGTTTTCATACAAAGAAGAGTGTCCCCTGCTGTTATCTGTATGGTTTAGCAACCAGATTCCACATATGAGAAGAGATGGCTTACACTGGGTAAAAGGGGTGGGAGGGGGAAACTTTGCTTGTGAATATCTCTCAAACCATAAAGGTTTGAAAGATAAGACTTATATCGTTCTTCATGTTTTTTTAATGCCTACAAAATAAAATAAAGATAAAAGGAAGTATTACTATCCCTTTAAGGGTTAATATTTCAGAGATCTCAGGATAACCTAATTTCAAAAGTTCCCAGGAATGCCTATCACTGCTTTAGAGACCCTCCAAAATCAAAACAATTCTGGACAGTGTTCCTGATTTAATGGAATTTATCATTAATTATATATATATAAGAAATAAAAGGGGAACCTCTTCTAACTTTCTCTATTTTGACATGCATTTTAACTATTTGTACTCGCATCTGAGCCATTTAGTCTTATAGAAATATATATATATATATAGGCCAGATGTATGTTTGTCCAATGCAGTCATGCGCAGTAGAGACTGCCCAAACGCAGTCTGATGCAGTCTTGCGCAGTAGATACTGCCCGAACTAGGATGCTTGTCTGATGCAGTCATGGGAAGTAGACATTGCCCGAATGCACAGGATGCTGGAAGGTGTAGTTCTGAGATTTTACTCACTTCTTTTACACTAGTATATATATATATAAAGCGCTGCCTACACTTGTGGCGCAATATAAATAAAGACATATATATATATATATATATATATATATATACACGTAGAAGAAGCATGATGTTGTTCATCATGCAAGAAGATGAAAAGGGGAGGGAGAGATATTCCACTGCCCACTGTTCGCACTAGTAGGCACAGACCCACACTACAATGTCTGCCAGCCTAGTCTTGTTCAACCGGTTGCCACAGAACCACAATACTCTGGCTGCACAGACTCTGGCTGCCTTTAAAGGGCTAATATTGGATTATTTTAACAACATTTAATGTTGTAGAAATGTAAAAAATAAATCAAACGATGGAAGTCCGATCTCTCAAACCTTTATAGTTTGAGAGATATTCGCAGCTAATGTTCCCCCCTCCTTCCCCTTGCACTGATGTCAGAGCTCTAGCTGACAACAGGCGATTCTGGTCCCTGGACTGGCCGGCTGCTCTTCAGCAGAGCAGAAATAGTGGTATTTAAAAAGAAATACTTCACTGGAACAGTCTAAAAAGTGTGCTTGGTTTGCAAGTACACTTTGTAGACGGTTCCAATGACATAATTCTTTTTAAATATCATTATTTCGGCTCTGTTGAAGAGCTGCCGACCAGAATCTCCTGCTGTCAGCCAGAGTGCTGACGTCAGTGCAAGGGGAGGGAGGGGGGAAGTTTAGCTGCGAATATCTTTCAAACTATAAAGGTTTGAGAGATTGGTCTGCTATCATTTAATTTATTTTTTACATTTCTACAAAATTAAATGTTGTTAAAATAATTCAATACCATCCCTTTAATATATAAATGCATTACAACCTCCTTTTGTTAATCAAGAATCAGATTCTTCAATATCATCCATTACTGGTTCTTTTATAGTATAGCCAATGTCCATTTTCCAATTTAACAAAATCTTCATATTCTTCGGAATCTCACAAAAGCCGATAATGTCACAACTGATGTTAATCAGTTCTTGCAGTAGTTCTTCTAAGTGTGAAACTGTACTCATAGACCGAATGTTAAATGTTCTAATGTGTAAAGACCAAAGACAGCCTGATAGAACCTGGTGATCCTTAGTACCTTCTGCCATTGAGATGCTCTTCTTGCTGTGGTTGGAAGTAGCTCACAAAATTGCGAGGAATGAGGGCCATTGTTTTGTTGAGAAGTCATGTCGAGATGAACCGTAATCTGCCACACTGGTCCAATGCTGGTTTGCAGATTTTGGATCGATTTAGTCTTAGCTTTAATCTGTCACCTTGGGCGACCCTGCCAGGAGTATATGCTCCTGATGGCATAGTCCTCGGCTCCACTGACACACGCAAACACTCCTGCCATGTTAAGGCATCCAACCATGGGATTGGGTTTTCAATATACACACACACTATATATATATCCATACTACTGTCTGCAGGAGCCAGTCTCTTTCTCCAGCCAGATCTTATTAAAGAGTTGAATGGGGTCTGTGATATGAGTAAGAGATATACCTCCTAGGGTAAAATGCCTTGGAATTACAGTTGCATTCAAAGCGAGAAGTAGAGATCCAAGGAACCTGAGCAGCATGAGGGCCTAGCATGGTACCCCAGCCTGTCAGACTGGCATCCTTTGTGACTATAACCCAATTTGGGATAAGCAATGGCCATCCCAGAGACAGATGGGGTTCTGAAGCCCTCAACAAAGGTTTGCCTTTGTCAGGACAGACAGGGACTTAACACTGGAGAGATGACATTGATGCCTGGACCAACTCCTGAGGATTTCCAGCTCAGCTCACGGACTGCTTCCAGACCAGAAACTAGGTAGACCAGCACCTTTGTATACTCCCACATCATTGCATACAGTTGCAGTACAGCCTGAGATACCTGGAGAGAGACAATGACAGAATCTTATCTTCTGGTAGAATCCCCTTCCTCAGAAGAGTGTTGAATTTCATCACAAGAACGTGGAGAACCTGGGATGGAACCAGAGAAGATTTCTTGCAATGGAGATCCCAAACAATAAACAAGGTCTAAAATCTGAAGTCTAAAAGACTCAGCTGAAGGATCCTTCAGCAAAAGGTTGTCCAGGTAGGGAGTCAGAGTAATCCACAGCAAATGGACATAAGTCACCAGAGCTGTCATGACCTTTGTAAAAACCCACAAAGCAGAAGCCAGCCTAAAAGGAAGGATGGGGAACTGAAAATAGCAGTCTTGAAATGCAAACCACAGGACACGCAGACCTGTGAGGATTGGAATATGCAGATAAGCATCCTTAATGTCTAGGGAAGCCAGAAATTCCACTGAACACCTGGCAGCAATGATGGAGCACAAGGACCCCATCTTGAACCATGGAGCAAGAACAAAATGCATAACAAGCTTTAAGTCTGAATAAGACAGCATCTGCCATCTTTTATAAGAAAAATGGAAAGGATTAAAGTAGAACCCAGTGAACCTTTCCTGAAAAGGAACAGGTATCAGCACCTGCATGTCTAGCTGGGAAGTATCAGCCACCTGAGTACTGGCCCTGTGTATGCCTACTTGAAACCTTGCTTTGTGAGGACAAACAACACAAAAGCCAGCAAGTGGCAAAACATATATTCTGAAAGCAAGATGAATAGCTGCCAGAAAGAAACTGAGACCGTAGCAAAAAAACTAAATGCAACTAACCAGAACCCCAGAAAGGGAAACCGAAAACCGAAGTGGCAGAGAGGAAAATAATAATAAAAAAAAACGAGCACATGACAGGGCAAAAAAGAAAAAAGGCACACGAGAGGACAGCAAGCTGGCTGGGGACAAGACATCAAAAATGGGAAAGGCGCTAGAGACGAGATCCAAGCACAAAGACACAACACAAGAGCTTCTGACATAGGGACGCACTGGTAAAAACACTGGTACGAGACGTGATGAGCTCTGACGTAGAGCTCCGAGACCAGGAAGTAACCGCGCATGTGCCGATATGATGAGCCAAAACGGAGACCCGACTGATCAGAGAGCATCACTGGACGGAGGTAGGGAATTGGAGTGCGACTGATCCTCAGGACCGTAGCCTTTCCAGTGGACGAGATATTCCAGCCTACAGCGGTGGAACCGGGAGTCCAGGATCTCTCTCATATTATTCCACATCAGCCACAAGGAGCGGGGGAGGTCGAGTCGGTTTCCTGCCTGGAAAGGGACTGGGGGTCCAGGGCTTAAGCTGAGACACATGGAAGGTGGGGTGTATCCAGTAAGTCGAAGATAAAGCAAGACGATAGGCCACAGGATTAATCACCTGTGAAATGCTGAATGGGACTAGGAATCGAGAGCCCAGTTTCTTGGATGGACAGGTTAAATGGACATGAGCTGAGGACAGCCACACTTTATCCCCAACAGCGTATTCAGGACGTTTCTGCTGATGTTTATCGGCCTGCCTCTTGTAGACAGACTGTGCTCGTTGGAGAAGGCAGCGAAGCTCCCGATGGGTTTGTTGTAGTTCTTGTATCTGTTGATTGGCCTCCAGAACCGTAGTCCGGGGAGGCAAGTCAGGTATGGTAGCAGGGTGGTTATCACAGTGCCCCTGATTGCTGCCTTTTCCTGTCAGTTATCTGTGAAGTGGCACCCTTTGGTTGCACTTTCATGGTGTCTCTATGTCAGTAGCCACCTGCATTTGTTTCTCCTGTGTTCTATGGGCCTTGGTTGAATCCTCTACTTTCCAGTGACTGACAGCCTTCTCTGCTGAAGTGGTTCCTGCCTCTGTTCCTGATCCGGTTTGGGCTGACGTTCCTGCTTCTATTCCTGCTCCGGTTGACTGCCGTTACTGTTCCAGCTTCCTGTCCCGACCTGGCTTTCCCTCCTGCTCCTGGATCGTCTTGGATATTCTCCATTATCCTGGTTGCTTTGGCAACATTCTGATCTCTGGGCGTATTCCGTGTAGTCCAGTACGCGGGTACTGGTTTGCTCCTTTACAACACTGGTTGTATACTCTTGTAGTCCAGTACACGGGTACTGGTTCGCTCCTGTGTTTTCCAGTTGCTTAATGCCACCTCTCAGCACCGGTAGCGTCTCCGTGTAGTCCAATACCCGGGTATTGGTTTGCTCATTTACAGCACCGGTTGTGTAGTCCAGTACGCGGGTACTGGTTTGCTCCAATGTATTCCGGTTGCTTACTGCCACCTCTCTGCACCGGTAGCGTCTCCGTGTAGTCCAATACGCGGGTTTTGGTTTGCTCATTTACAGCACTGGTTGTGTTAGTCCGGTACACGGGTACTGGTTCACTCCCATGTATTCCGGTTGCTTACTGCCACCTCGCTGCACCGGTAGCATTTCCGTGTAGTCCAATACGTGGGTATTGGTTTGCTCATTTACAGCACCGCTTGTGTTAGTCCAGTACTCTGGTACTGGTTCGCTCCTATGTTTTCCGGTTGCTTACTGCCACCTCTCAGCACCGGTAGCGTCTCCGTGTAGTCCAATACGCGGGTATTGGTTTGCTCATTTACAGCACCGGTTGTGTAGTCCAGTACGCGGGTACTGGTTCGCTCCTATGTATTCCGGTTGCTTACTGCCACCTCTTAGCACCGGTGTCGTCTCCGTGTAGTCCAATACGCGGGTATTGGTTTGCTCATTTACAGCACCGGTTGTGTTAGTCCAGTACGCGGGTACTGGTTCGCTCCTATGTTTTCCGGTTGCTTATTGCCACCTATACAGCACCAGTTTTGTCTCCGTGTAGTCCAGTACGCGGGTACTGGCTTGCTCCTTTACAGCACCGGTTGTGTTTCACTGTAGTCCAGTACACAGGTACTGGTTTGCTCCTATTCACCGGCTGCTTGCTGACTCCTATACAGCAGCGGTAGGTCTCCTTGTTGTCCAGCACTTGCGACTGGTTTGCTCCACCTCTTCACCAGTCACTGAGACCACCTTCATTATGTTCCAGTACTTGCCTACACTGAGTCCTCGTTAGGCTGCCTTGCCCGGTATATTGGCAAGGCCGGTAGAGCCTACTCACTCGTTTTGTCAGTCCTAAGGCTGCCTTGCCCGGTACATTGGCAAGGCCGGTAGAGCCTTTTTCTATCTCCTGTACCAGTGTCTAGGCTGCCTTGCCCTGTATATCGGCAAGGCTGGTAGAGCCTACTCACTCGTTGTGCCAGTCCTAAGGCTGCCTTGCCCAGTATATTGGCAAGGCCGGTAGAGCCTTGTTCTATCTCCTGTTACCAGTCTCCAGGCTGCCTTGCCTGGTATATTGGCAAGGCCGGTAGAGCCTACTCACTCGTTGTGCCAGTCCTAAGGCTGCCTTGCCCGGTATACTGGTAAGGTCGGTAGAGCCTGTTCCATCATTGTGCCAGTCCTAAGGCTGCCTTGCCCGGTATACTGGTAAGGCCGGTAGAGCCTATTCCATTGTTGTGCTTGGGCTGCCTTACCCAGTTATTGGCAAGGCCGGTAGAGCCTATCCCTATTTCCTGTACCATTGTTCTATACTACTTTGTACAAGTTGTGTGTTTATATTTGTGTATGTCAGGACCCGCGAGGGTTCTCTTTAAACTTTTCAATGATGTTGTGTTTTTATCTTAACTCTGTGTCTGAGAGTCAAAACAAACCGTGACAGTGGTAGCCATAGGTGGCATAGAGCGGTGAGGTATGTAGAGCACGATGGTAATGGTTATTATAGGCAAACTCGGCCTGGGGTAACAACTGGTACCAGTTGTCTTGCAGGTGTGTGGAAAAGCAGCGCAAGTATTGTTCGAGGGTTTGGTTAGTGCGCTCAATTTGCCCATCAGTTTGAGGATGATATCCAGAGGATACATTTTTCTTGATTCGTAGGATGGTGCAGAAGGCGTCCCAGAATTTAGAGGTGAACTGGGTACCTCGATCCGAAGTGAAAGTGTGAGGTACTCCATGAAGCCGAAAGATAAGCTGTAGATACAGTTCTGCGGTGTGGGCAGCCGAAGGTAGACCAGCAGTAGGGATGAAGTGTGCCAGTTTGGAGAACCTATCCACTACCACATATATTGGGTTGTATAGTCCAGAGAGATCCACAATAAAATCCATGGACACTTCACATCAAGGCCCTTCAGGGACAGGCAGGGGAAGAAGCAAACAGGAGGGTTTAACATGAAGACTCTTAGATCGGTTGCAAGTGTCACAAGAGGCAACAAAGGACGTAACGTCAGCCTTAAGCTCAGGCCACCAGAAATACCTTTGTATAAGTTCTAATGTCTGTTTGACTCCGCCATGTCCAGCAGCGGGTATATCATGGTGTAAAGTGCGTATTTCTTGATGTAGGGGGGCAGGCACGTAGATGAGATTGTCTTTGTAGAGTAGCCCCTCAGTATTGACCAGGGAATAGCGTTGTACCAGATAAGGAGAAGCAGTAGTCTCTTGCTGCAGTCGAGACACCAGAGCAGAATGCAGCAGCAGTAAATGATGGGGTTGGAGTATAGTATCTGGGGGTCAGTAGGTGTAGAGGAGGGGCTGTGAAGCCGTGATAAGGCATCAGCCTTCCCGTTCTTGCTTCCGGTATGATATGTTATATGCATAGGGAATCTGGAGAAGCAGAGAGCCCACCTTGCCTGTCTGGTTCGCAATTTCCGGGCTCCTCTGAGGTATTCCAGGTTGCGATGGTCCGTAAATGTAGTAATAGGGTTAGGAGATCCTTCAAACAGGTGACGCCACTCCTCCAAGGCCCTCTTGATGCTAATAATTCTTTGTCCCCAATATCATAGTTCTGTTCCGGTTTACTGTACCGGTTTTTAGAGAAAAAGGGAACAGGGTGGTCTTTGTCATCGTATTCTATATGTTGTGAGAGCACTGCTTCTGTAGCATTCTCAGAAGCATCTACTTCCAGGAGAAAAGGTTTAGTGGTATCAGGCTGTTGGAGGACTGGGGCTTGAGTGAAGGCCATCTTGAGGGCATCAAAGGCCGCTTAAGCTTCAGAAGTCCATTGAAATCGGATCTCATTCCGGGTGAGCATAGTCAGAGGTGCAGCGAGACAGGAGAATCCCTGTATGAATCTCCGGTAAAAATTGGCAAAGCCAATAAAGCGCTGGACTGCCTTTTTGTCAGTGGGAACCAGCCAATTCAGGATAGCAGAAATCTTACGAGTATCCATCCGGATGTTGCCAGGGGCTATCAGGTAGCCCAGAAAATTTACTTCTTGTTTGTCAAATACATATTTTTAGAGCTTGGCATACAACCCATGGTCACGTAGGTGGGACAAAAAAGTTTTCACATGTCTTCTATGTTCCAGCAGAGAGGAAGAATAGATAAGGATGTCATGCAGGTATATGACTATGAATACGTCTAAGAGGTCTCTGAACTCTGAACTCTCTGATGAATTGCTGAAAAGTGGCTGGAGCATTGCAGAGCCCGAATGGCATCATTCGGTATTCGTAGTGGCCATAGCAGGTGCGAAAGGTTGTCTTCCATTTGTCCCCCTTGCGTACACGGACGAGGTTGTACGCACCTCGCAGGTCAAGCTTTGTGAACAGCCGGGCCGTAGACAATCATTCCAGGATGTCCGGGATTAATGGCAGCGGGTATCTGTTCTTAATTGTGATCCGGTTCAATTCCCAATAGTCAACACAAGGCCGAAGTCCACCATCCTTTTTAGGCACGAAGAATATCCCGGCTCCTGCAGGCGATGTGGAGGGACGTATGAATCCCTGTCGCAAGTTCTCCGTAATATATTCCTTCAGGTGCAAGGATTCCAGCCCAGAAAGGGGGTAAATCCGTCCATAGGGTATCGCAGCTCCGGGCAGAAGCTCAATCGGGCAGTCATCGGACCTGTGTGGAGGTAATACTGATGCTCCTTTCTCATCAAAGACATCAGGGAAGTCGTGGTAGTGAAAGGGCAACCCCTCGCTCTCAGGGGGTACGAGTGCAGCCACAGAAGGAAGAGAGAGGCAGGTAGCCTTGCAATAGCGGAACTAAAAGAGACTGAGTCAGAAGACCAGAACTTGATCAGAGGGTCGTGGACACGAAGCCAAGGTAAGCCCAGAATTAGTGGAAACAGGAGAGAAGACATGACTTCAGATTGCAACACCTCTTTGTGACCGATGGGAAAACACAGGGATAATGGCTGGATCTCCATAGTAATGGGTCCTGACTGAGGACATCGCTGGTCATCCATCTGAATCTTAAGAGGTATCTCTTTCTTTTGTACAGGAATACCCAGGGTGTGAACAAACTCTTGACTCATGAAGCAGCTGCTAGCCCTGGAGTCGATCATAGCTGAGACATCCATCCGTTGGTCATTCCACTGTAGAACAACAGAAACAGACAAGTAATAAGATGTAACAACAGGAGATAGAGGCAGAGCTGAGAGAAGAGGGTATCCTCTACCTGATGAGGAGCGTGGTCTGGATGGACAGGAGTGCAGTAAGTGGCCAGGTTCACCGCAATACAGGCAAAGGTTACGTTGCCTACGGCGATCCCTCTCGGCCTGAGTCAACAGACCCCTAACCACTCCAACTTGCATGGGTTCCTCTGGAGGAGGTCGAATAGTGCTGGTGGAAGAGTCCGCAGATTGTGGTCCCGAAGGACGTCTAGGAGGTATCGGTGCCGTGGAGAGCCTTTCTCTGCGTCTCTCTCTCAATCTCCGGTCAATCTGAGTCGCCAGGCGTATTAAAGTCTCCGAACTGGAAGGCAAAGTGACTCGAGCCAGTTCGTCTTTTAGAGATTCAGACAGTCCTATACGGAACTGGTCAAATAAGGCGGCCTCATTCCACCGTGAGTCACAAGACAAGCGGCGCTAAATCCGCAACATAATCCTCCACTGGCCTTTTACCCTGATTGAGGGAACGCCGTCTGGGCTGAGGAAACACGGAAGGGGTCATCATATAAGGAGTCGATAGTCTGACGGAAATCAGCCCAGGTCTCCAGCAGGGGACTGTTACTTTGGAGGAGATGATGTCCCCATGTCTGTGGTTCTCCGGTTAACAGAATAAGGGCATGCAGACCTTAACATAGTCCGTGGCATAAGTATGAGGGTTAATGTCAAAAAGTAGCTCACAGGAAGTGACAAAAGCTCGGTACTTGCTGCAGTCCCCGTTGAATTTGTCCTGGAGAGAAACTCTAGGTTCTGGGTAATGAAAGGCCATACTTGCTAGGGCAGGAGACGCTCCAGCTGCCGCAGGCGAGTCCGGGAGAGGAGCAGTAGGCTGTAAATCAAGGAGCTGCTGTTGCAAATGAGCCTGGCTAGTCCGTAGATCCTGGACAGACAAGGTTAAAGCTGATATTTGGCTTCCTAAGGAGTTTAGGGCGTCTATGAGCTTGGTGGAATCCATGACAGAGGAAGGTTTGATCAGGCTCTTGCATACTATCAGCCACCTGAGTACTGGCCCCGTGTATGCCTACTTAAAACCTTGCTTTGTGAGGACATACAACACAAAGGCCAGCAAGTGGCAAAACATATATTCTGAAAACAAGATGAATAGCTGCCAGAAAGAAACCGAGACCGTAGGAAAAAACTAAGAGCGACTAACCAGAACCCCATAAAGGAAAGCCGATAACCGAACTGGCAAAGAGGAAAAGGGAATAAAAAAAAACGAGCCCATGACAGGGCAAAAATGAAAAAAGGCACAAGAGAGGACCGCAAGCTCGCTGGGGACAAGACAGCAAAAATGGGAAAGGCGCTAGAGACGAGATCCAAACACAAAGACTCGACACAAAAGCGTCTGACATAGGGACGCACTGGTAAAAATACCGGTACGAGAAGTGATGAGCTCTGATGTAGAGCTCCAAGACCCGGAAGTAACAGCACATGTGCTGATATGATGAGTCGAAAACGGAGACCCAACTGATCAGAGCGCGCACTGGACGGAGGTAGGGAATCTGAGAGCAACAGGAAGAAACATCTAAAAATCGATGACTTCTCTTGGGCTCTCGAGGAACTCTGGACATGAAAAGGTACATGGGGGTGAAGGACTTGAAGTCCGTGTGGTACCTTTACCAAAATTATCTGCAAAACCCACTGGTCTTCCACTGAAATGGCCCACTTACATAGAAAAACCACAGATAACCTCCTATTGCTTGAGGCAGACAAAACCCAGGCAGTCATGCTGAGTTGGGCTTGTCAGCTTTGGACTTTTGTGCAGGTTTTTTGCCTGACCAGGCCTGATTGAGATTTTGGGATGGAACATGCTTGGTTTGCTGAGAGAATCTGTGCCCTGGGCGAGTACCCATATTGACAGGGATAACAAAAAAGGAATGTTTATGAGTAACCTTAGGCAGCAAAGATATGTATTAGTGTCAAGGATCTTGGATATGAGAACTACCAGATTCTCCTTTGAGCTATCAGCTTGGACAGCATACAAAAGCTGATCCCACTAAACAGCCATAGCCCTAATCATCCATACAGTACTAAAAGGAGGTCACAAGGCGGCACCAGAGGCTGCAAAACTCACCTTAAAAAAAAAAAAGAGAATCCACACACTTATACGCCTATTCTTTAGGAGTCATGGAGTCTGCCAACAGCATTGGGGGGGTCTACCATGGGGAGGGGGAGCCCACTGCATTAAAGCCACAGAAAAAAAAGGGTACAGGAGACAGATCTTCCGATTATGGAGTAATCTCCTGTCTGGCATCCTCCATACGTATCTGATCTAGGGAATAGTGAGATGGAAAAATGGTTTCTTGCTTCTCTTGAAATAAAATGGGGAGAGGAATTAGAATCGGAGGCCTCCAAGACCTTATTCATCTCCATGACAGCCTGAATAAGACCCGCAGAAGAAGACAAATGGTCTTCCTCATAAAAACCCCTAGCAGAAATGGATGAATCTAGTTTGTTCTCATCACTTTCTCCTTCCTCAGTAGAGGAATCCCCAATAATGGGCAATCACTCTCTGTAAAATTACTAATGCGCCTTTTGGGGGACAGAATGGCCCAGGGATAAAGGGTCAAAGATGCCCTGAATAGATGAAAAGATAGAACTGACTGAAGAAATTAAGGCCTTAACTATGCAGGCTCCTGTTCAACAGATAAATACACTGGATGCTGAGTAAGGGCCTCAGAACAAGAAGGACATAGAGTGCCAGAAAATTCCCTGGCAAGACCAATCTGGCGTGATAAGCAATAGGTTAAAGGGATTCCCAAAACCTTAGTAACCTCAGACTTGCCCACGTCTCCCTTAGGCTCTCGCATAGTCAAGAGACCCCATAAAAGGAAATGAATACCTAGTATGTAAAAAATATATATTGCAGTATTTATCACCCTGAGTACAACAAGTGTGCTTCCAGTGCTGAAAGGTGTATTATACAAAAGTTATTACAGCTCAAACTTAAATTTTTAGGTGCAATATCTCAGTGGCCTGAAATTGTACAGTGTTGCTTTTGCTACATCATCCTATGGACAGCTCTGGTCAGTTAACTATAAATCTCCATAGGATGATGTAGCAACAGCACCAGTGAACAATTTCAGGCCACTGTGATACTTCACCTAAAAAATTAAGTTTGAGCTGTAACAACTTTTGTATAATACACCTTTCAGCAGTGGGAGTGCCCTTGCTTTTCTAAGGGATAAACCCTACAACATATTATTTTTAAATATTTAATTTGATTATCCCTTTAAAGCATGAAGTAAAACAGTGAAAGTAGAATAAAAGTATGTATCTTTAAAATAATTATCTGACTGTAAGGGGTTAATATACCAAGCAGGAGAGGAGAGACCAGCCTCTGTATAGCAAGTAGAATCCAAAAAGGAATAGAGAGAAACTAGGACCTCTGCTTCCCATTCCAAAAAGACCCTAAAAATGATGCAGCCACTGCTAAAGCATGCTCAGTGATATCTGGGTGAGGGAGTCCCCTGAGGCTCCAGTAACTAGTGTTCAAATACAGAATCACTACCAGTCCTATACAGCCTCCAGAATAAAAATGGAGGCAAAAGAAGTCTCAGATAAGTGTTTTATGTTTCCTCCAATATGACCTCCTTGTATGTCTGTTCTTAAAGGTACTGCAAACCAAAAGAAGTGTATAAAAGTTAAAGGTTAATAAAAAATTTAATGAAAACACCACTGCCACAATAGGACTGAACTCAAAATAAGGAGAAAGAGTCCCAGAAACCTCAGTTAAAGGCAAAAGAGGAACAAGGCAGTGAATGCTTTGACAGAAAGGCAGCGCAGGAGTTAAATTAGAATCATACCGGTATAGGGGAATAAGGATAGGAATATAGAAGCCTATTCAATTTTTTTTAAAGTAATCCAAACAAAGCCCATAATATAAAGTGCTAGTCAGGCTTCAACACTACAGAGAAAGAGAAATGTGATTGCCACACAAAGAAAATAGGCACATTCCCACAGGCGGGAGAGAGCGAGAAACAAAATCCGGTCAGTCTTCAGGCACGTAACGTAAGCTCAAAGAAAGCCATGGGAAAAATGCTGATGATGCATGTTATCCTCTGCTAGGCCCAGGTCTCTGAAGTCTGTGTTCAATCCTTCTAAGGAGGCCAATGACAGAAGCCTGCTAAAAGGAGAAGTATACAGTCCCATCCTATCAGCATAAAATAAAAATGAAAGCAAACTAAGAGAAGCTTAGTTTGTATCTCTTGGAGGTTACTTAAAAGGAGCATGTTGAAGCAGGGATAATGTGGTGCATGTTGGGAGCATCCACCTCTGAAAGCCTTTCTATTCAAATGCCCTGCCCTCCTGGAGAGGGAAATTTACACTGTATGTCCTGTGTTTTTTTTCCATATTAAGCTGTATCATCCTTTTTAACATCAGTCAATAGTTGAGAATTGCATTTTGAAGCATATTGGAAACCATCAGATAAATGTTGTCAACACTTCAGTCACCTCAAAATAGTCTTCAAACATCATCATGAACTTAAACACAATCACTTTTATTTGTCTGTTTTGAAAAATGGTCTTGCAGTTACACCATCAAACAATGAGCTTAGAGAAACTTAAAACACCATTGAACTGAAGCAATAGTCACTTGTGTGCTGGTCTGTGCATTTTGCGAGTCAATGCACACTTTATCAAGACCCCTAATGCACCAGATGATTATGGGCTACTTCATAATCTCAATCAGTATCTGGAATTGACCAACAGGAATCAAAAACAATAGGTATTAATGCCATTAAAGTGAGAATTCACAATATGTCAGTCCAGAACTGAGTGAAGCTGTAGTCACAGGACTACTTTCATGCAATGGTATTGGCCATTTAGAGAGTCTATGACCAGTGATCATGCAATATTAACTTTATTAAATCACCCATAAAGCTACCAATAGACTTTAATGCACTGAAGTCAATCAGTAAATAGATAAAATAAATCATACTATACCATAAAATGAAACTGACCGTGTCCTAAGAGGAGACACTTAACCACATGTGAATAATATATACATTATTTGTATAATACATTCTACATTTCTTTGTCCTCACCCTGTCCCACATGCTGGGGCAGGATGATTTTAGCTGAAGTCCAGCAACAGCTGAAGGGCCTCATATTGCTCTTTCCTGCACTAAAATGAAGAAAACTATATTTGTGAAATTATTACAATTTACCAAAGTTTACAGCCATCATTTACTGACAACCAGTTCAGCTAAACAGATTATTGTCCAGCTAACTTGATTTTTATAATAGGTGATTTCCATCACACGTAAACACAAGAGGGTGCTTGCTCCTGTAAGTGCAGTTGTCTTCAATACTGGACCACCACCTTTGTGCACTTGACACTTTAGTAATCCACCCATTTGTTATTTTTATGAGCTTCCTTTGAACACCATAATAATTGTGTTGATAGTAGTTTTTGAAGATAGGATCTTTAGGTCCCTAGAATAACTCCAATTTCATGGAAATATAGTCCTCATATAGGAGGACAGCAACAGTAGAAATGTTTCCTGAAAAGTTTCCAATTTGGAGGAGTTTGGAGGAACCAGTTTGGAAGATCCGGACCGAACCTGCACTGGGGGTTATCCAGTGGATGTGTGCATACCTGAGGCAGGATTTTGCCTCTTGAGATTGTGAGCAGTACTCTGCAAGAGTCACAACGTTGGTGGTTCAGTATTGAAGATGTCTGCACTTAGAGGCACAAGCGCCCTTGTTTTTGTTCTTTGTTTTTACATGTTTGGGGGATCCTTGGCCGAGGGTCCATTGAAGAGGTAGCAGCAGCGACCGGGTGGAATGACGCCTATTAAATTAAGGACTGCAGTTATCTTATGTTCATGGACTTTCTATTTGGTGGTTTAATTGGTAACTATATTGCACGCAAGGGTATTGTGTTATAGTATATATATCCTTATATTATTGTATCCTGCGTGTAGCTCTGGAGGAGTGTGTGTAGTTCTGATTTCCATCACACTCATTTTTTTTCGTTTTTAGTTTTAAATGAGCTGGATTTTTTCTCAGGAATCCACAAGATGATCTCCCAGTTTCCTCATGAGCCATCAAAACATCATGTTAACCTTTAAAATGCATTGCTTCGCAATTTGTCGCAAACCTGTCTATTCTCTAAAAGGTTTAAAGGAAAAACCCCCTGGATGCTACAGAGGCCTCTAGTGCTTCACTTGGCGATGTTTTGAGACCCCTTTGGACTTCTGTGTGGATACCTTTGTAAACATCTACCTCTCTGCCTTGCAATGTCGTGAAGGAAATATTTGCCATATTAAATAATCTAAAGAAAGCAATTATGGAAGCAAATAAACTGCCTCACAAGGGACATATTAACATGTAAAAAAAATTGTCATTGATTTAAATAGGGTCTTTTAACTCCTTTAACCCTTTTAGTGCCAGAGGGGTACAAAGAGCACTGCAAAACAATGAGTTGCGTACCCCTCTGGCACTCAAAGGGTTAATACTACAGAGGTCTCCAGTGCAGCTTTATGATGGAGACCTTTTTAGCGTTCAAGGGTTTAAAAGTCGCATTTAACTCAACAGGAGATTTTATTTGTCCCCAAAGGTGTAGATGGTGCGCACTAGAATTGCTAAACTTTTGACTTTGTGCAGGTGACTCTAGATGAGGGGTTGGCAACATTTATTCTCCAGCTACAACTCCCACCTTCCCCAACCAGTTGTCAGTCTGGGGATGATGAAAGCCGTACTTTCCAACAGATGGAGAGCCAAAAGTTGCCTAGCTTTGCCCTAGGTGTTTCATAAAGTAAAAGATGTCTATTTCTGGAAGCAAAGAGTCCTGCACAAGTATCATGTTCTCTAGAGCTAGGAAAAAATGTACAGACACTTGTTCACATATTTCAACTAAGACATCATGACTGTACATTCAATTATTTTACCCTCCAGGTACAAATATGTAAATACATTAAGGTAATTAAATATGTGTATGTAGAAATGCCAAATGTAACTGTATTCATGTACTGTATGCACAGCCAAATATGTACAAGTCACTTTAAAGAGAAGATGTCAAAATTCCAAAATTAATGACCCCCCCCAAATATGCAGTAAACATGCAATTCCACAGAAGGAAATGAACTCCCTGCCTGAAGATCTACAAACATTTCAGGGAATTTTAAAACATATTAAATGCATTTGACTCATTTGAAAAAAAAAAGTACTTCATTTTTACTAATGATTCTTTTCAAGTGAACTAAAGGATCAGCCCCAAAAGGGTTAATCAGAAATACGGAATGCACATGAAAATGTATGAGCAAGTACTAAACGAAAACCATTCTAAAATCAACAGAGTGGATAGAACTATTTCAGCTATGCAAATCTTAATTGGAAACAGTCACCTTAAAAGCTTTCATGCTGTTGTTCTGTTATAGAATCATGAAGTATTGGACAAATATAAAATACATTTGGTAGCCATACAGATTTTTTTAAGAGCCAATTAGAAGTTTTAAAAACCAATTAAAGGAGCATGTGTATTCAAATGACCCCAAAGATGAACCCTCTGAGTGCCAAAGAGGTATCCAATGCAATTTTGCTTTACCCTTTTCTGTGCCAGAAGGATGTGTGTTGGATACCCTTTTGACACTCAAAGGGTTAAGGAGCCAGGGCTCCAAGGGAAGAAATGTATAAATCTGCCAGCACAGTTCATTTTCTGTGTTAAGACATGGGGGTTATAGACTAAGAAATGGTAAAGTGGTGATAAAGTGGAGATGACTTCTCCATTGATATCACTTCTCCAGTTCCTATGTTATTCTGTAGAGCCTATGCACTAAGATGTCTCCCACTTGAGGAATCTTAGTGCATTGGCTCTATAGAATAACATATGAATTGGAGAGATTATAAACTGGACAAGTCCGGTCCACTTTATCACCTCTTTATCACACCTCAATGCATAACCCCCATTATCTTGCACTGCATTTTGGGGTATGCACTAGAGCAGGGGAGCTCAGACCTGTCCTCAAGCCCATCCAACAGTGCATATTTTCAGGCTATGCTCAATTAAGCACAATGAATGTCATTACAAATCAAGCAGATCCCTCAGAATGATTAAACCACTAATTGAATCACCCATGTTTACGTGTACCGATTCTGAAAATGTACACAGGTTTGAGAGTCCCAGCACTAGAGTGTATGATCACTTTAATCCATACTGATCTCACGCACCCATTGTTAAAAGGATACTATAACTTAAAAACAATGATGATTATAAGAGCTTTCACAATCACAGAAATGTATTAGCCACTTCTACAACTGTTTTTCGAGTTATATTTATTAAATATGCCACTTAAGGCATGCCATACAGACACTTCTTGTATTAGCCCTACATGCCCTCCCCCCACTCACTGACACTGCTCTGTAATGCATTGCCCACAGGGCCAGCCCAAGACATTGTGCTGCCTGGGTCCAAGGATGAAATGCTGCCCCCCCAAAACACACCACATCCATAATTATATTAACCCCTCTCCTGTCCCGAAAACCACATAGAACTGAAATGTTTCATGAGGAGGGCGGGGGGATAAATATGATTAATAAATGTTGGTTATAGCAAGAGAGAGAGGTGTAACAGGTTCAGCACCAAGCGTAGTGGCCACACTGGGAAAATGTGGACCGTTAGGCTGGGGAAATTACACATCACATAAGCAGTTCCTCAAATAGTAAGGTGACCAGATTTTTTAAATGAAATCTGGGGATACCCTATCCACAACCACACGCTGTCCACATACTGCCCACACTCTGTCCAACCTCTCCACACACTGCCCACACCCTGTTCACCCTCAACACACTGTCCACCTTGCCCCCTCCACACTGCCCACACTTTCCACCCTGCCCACCTCCACAAAGCCCACATTGTCCACTTCCACACACTGCCCACCCTGTCTTCCTCCAAACACTGCCCACCTCCACACTGTCCAAGTCCACACTGCCCACATTGTCCACCTCAACAGTAACCCCCACATTGCCTACACTATCCAACTACAACTTGTCCACCTCCACACTGCTCACCTCAACACTGTCCACCTCCCCACACACTGTCCACCATCCACATTGCCCACCCTGTCCTCCTCCACACCTTGTCCTCCTCCCCACTCTGCCCACCTCCACATTGACCACACTGTCCACCTCGCAGAGCGAATGGGCATACAACATGAAAGAAAGATTATACTGGACAGTGGGGCACATCTAATGCCATCCGTATGTGTAACTTACATTCAGGCACAGCAGCTGCAGATGTGCATGCGGTTCTGCTCTGCCTCTTCAACTGAGCCCCCATAGATGTTCGCCTGGCCCTGTGCTGCATATTTAGTTGTAATGTAGATCTGGGGACACATTCTAGCTTGGGACAGTGCCCTCAATACGGGGACTGCCGCCGGAAACCGGGGACGTCTGGTCACCCTATCAAATAGTAAACTGTTCTGGCAGAGACACCACAGGCATGTTATATTGCGCATCGTTCATTCGGGAGCACAGTTCCGGCAGACACTGGGCAGACCTTTATGAAGCAGCCACAGTCAAAAGTGAATTCATATTGCTTTGCACTGGGCCGGCTCTCCTCTTCTCGGTGTGCTCCATTCTACACGCAGAGAGAATGGAGAGAGAGAGCCGGGTGAGCGCTAAGCAATACGTATTCTGTTTTGACTGTGGCTGCTTCATCAGGGTCTGCCCAGTGTCTGCCAGAACCGTGCTCCCGGATGCACCACGCACAATATAACATGCCTGGGGGTGGCAAATTGCCTCCCCTGTGAAACTGCCACCTGGGTCCATGGACCCACCGGGAACTATGTAAGGGCTGGCTCTGATTGCCCACCTACTAGTGTCAGTGAGTGAGGAAGGTAACGTAGAGAAAAGACAGGAAGTCTCTGCATGGCATTCCTTAATTAGTATTATCTATAAAGCTAAGTAATTCAGACTAATTTTCAAAATATTCAAAATGGCTAATACAACATACAGGTGATTTTGAAAGATCTTTTAAAATCACTAATTTTTGTTTTAGGAGATAATTTAATATTTTATGAAAACAAGTCCTGAATTCTAGTCTTATAGCACTCACAGGAAAATAAAATAAAGTTACACCCATTTTGGCTGTCCCTTCTTTAGGACACTGTGTTGAACAAGGTGTAGACAAATGGAATGCCCGAACATGAACTAACCTGCCCTTGGCATTGCTCAACCACAACTGTCTCCTAACCCTTTGAATGCCAGAGGTGTAGGTGATGCTTTGCTTTGTAATGCTTTATATCCACCTCTGAAACTCAGGGGTTAAGACTCTAAACCCAGTACCTGTGTTCTATGGTGGTGGTGGCAGCATGCGAACACACTGTATTCTAGAGATTTTAATTTGTGGGATTTGGCATCCATTCATAAGGTTTGTGGGCCGCAGTATGGAAGCTAATGAAGCAGACAAAAGTTAACTCTGTTTTCTCTAACTGTGTAAAATGTTCTGAGCCCAGAGGCATATTCTATCTGGGGAAAATGGTTGCTGCTCACTGCATGCCGTGATAAATTATGATAATAACAGTTCTACTTTAGAGAACAGGACATGGAGGCAGTTGTCTCCCAGTTAGATGTGTGTGCAAACACCAATTTACTTACTTTGTCTTGCAAGTGACCACATTATGCAATACCTAGTCTGGCACTGTATAATAGTATGGCTTAGTGCCATGCCTTCATGATAATGGGCCTGCCTTACATGAAAACATGATGCAGAATTCTCCTTTAATTGTGTGATGATAAAGCCAGATTATAAAAATTGTTAGATGCTTGAGTGATGATTTCAAGTATTGCACTCGAAGGGAGAGATGTAATTCAAAATGTTAACCTCTTCTTAGGTTAAAGGGTAAGTGATGAAATTCTGAAAATGTGTGTTTAACATACATTTTTATTAGTTACAATACATCTAGACAGTCTTGATGATTTGAATATTTATTATAACAGTAATAAGTTAGATCTTATCTTCATTAATATTTGATATCTATTTTGTGACAGTTCATTCCATGAAACTATAAAAAATTCAGATGAGAAACCTGAGGCACCTGCAACTTTAGGATTACAATTCTCCCCATCCCCAGCTTCCCGAGGGTGATGGGAGTTTTAGTCCTCAATATCAAAAGGACCTCATGTTGTCCAACAATGCTATAGATCTTGTACTGCTGATATCACTCACCCAAACTACTGATACTACTGACAGATAATATCAACAGCACACACACTAATCTGCATTTGATTCTCCATTAGGAAAATTAGCATCAGTGACTGTAAAAATTTACCTGTGAACATAGCATGAACTTTCCTGCACCTCTCTATGTACCTACATTTCACTGTCCAAAGGTTTATCAATGGCTAAAAGCAAACAGGAGTGGAAATAGAGTATTCAATAAACTATCATCTCCACCTTGCAACATATATCTCTCTCACACACATGTGGAGGGCAGCTATGTCAGTAATCAGTACACAACTAGTCACTGAAGGGTCCTGGTACAAAGATATTTGTGGGTCACCTAACATAATATTCTCTCAATAGCTTAACTAGAACATGTTGGACCCATGCGTGAATAGATCACTTTGGATGCTAGACCCCATAACATCTACAGCCAGTGTAGTTTTGCTCCTGTGGGCAATATAACAGGACAGAGACCTGATATATAAATATGGATGCTCTTTAGAATATACCATGTAATCTTTTTTATATATATTAAACATATGTCCTTACACTTCAGGACACGGAATTATGACTACTGCCATGATGTTGTGTGCTTGTATGCACTATATACAGGGGATCAGGGAATACAACATACAACTGAATACAGTCAGAAAGCTCTGCTATTTTAAGGTTACAATCTAAGGCAGAGGTGGGCAGAATTCACCCTGAAGCACAATTTAATCTGGTCCTTGGGTCTGGATGGCTATACCAATATAATAGCATTGATACACAGAGAAAATATTACTTCTTTCTCTGCAAAGGAAAAAAAAGATACATTTATTACAAAGCACATGTTTAAACCTGTGTTTTTTTACATTAGCAGTGCCCTCTATTGGTCAAATTCCAATTAGCTATTCTGTTGCATTCTAATGCAGAAGAAAGTCAGTGTCTTACAGTTCTCCGTAGAATGTGATACAAACTGCTGAGTCACTTCCTGTAAGTTAGAACAAACAGGAAGTAAACACTGTAAATTTAGTTCCTGAATTCAGTGACTGACAGCGGTGGGAGTACCCTAGTTTTACTTAGCAGGAAAAGCTCTATAACATATAGGTTTTCATAAAAAAAAGTTTACTGCTCCTTTAAAGAGAAAAGCAATACCTTATTGGAATAAAATGAGTACCTGTCAGGATCTACTGTGTACCTGATGGAGTCTTGGTGTAAGGTGGTGCACACTTGTCCAAAACCACACCAGAGGATGAAGACAGAAACTGCACGCAGTGAGTGCCTGCACAGGGGTAGGTCCAGATGAACAGGTAATCCAGAACTGGTGCTGTCACTGGAAGCAAAGAGCTGGAAGTCAGGAGCATGAAGTATATTCAGGATCGGTGACCACTAGCCCGAGTATATCCAGGATCGGTGACCACTGGCCCCCAAGAGTTAAGCCCTCAGGATTCACTGACGTCCATGTGAAGAACCGAAGAAGCAAGTAAAGTGAGGTCAGGTGGTCTGAGTTAAAGGTCAGAGCAGGCACATTACCTGTAAAGAAGCAACTACTTGCCCCAGAGGATAAGCAACTAGGAAGTCCGGGCAAGGTACCAGAACAGCAAGCAGTGGCAGAATCAAATAATCCAAGGTCATGCCAGGAAGCAAATGTTCATAGACATACATACGATCCAACGATAAAGACAGGCAGCAAACAGATGTCAGGATAGTCAAGGGCAGGAGAAGTCCTGTGGAGTTAAGAACAAACCATGGTTAACACCAAGGTAGCATTCATGGACAGCAACCCCAGGACCATTTAGTCACAGGACCATTGAGTCACAGACTGTTGACGAGGAATCAGCCAACATGACTAGCCAATCAGGAGAGCTGGAAAGCCCCAGAAGACCACACGTGTGCATCTGAGGCATGGATTAGGCTGTTCCAGAATCCTGCTGAACAAAATTCCTCTAGTGGCTCAAGCTTGAAAGTACAGTTCACCAGTCAAAGACAGGATGGCAGTGACTCACAGCAGACACAGGGACATAAGTGACAGTACTATCTGTACTCGTCTGAGGTTGGTGTCAGTCAGTTTACACTATTGTCTTATTCCGTCATTTTGAGTGACAGTGCAACAACATGTACTTTAAAGAAGGATGGTCCAATGCAGAGTATGTTGCTCTAAAGTGAACAAAAAGTGGGAGAGATATTATACAGGTGATAGATCAAGAATCTAGTATCAACACAGACTTATAACACAGGCTTATAAAGGACCGGAGCAGTATAGAACTGAAAAGAAGGAAGTTTGATTGCAAAAAGAACCCTGGACACCAGAAAGTTCATAATAAGGAGATCATTCTAGGAGTAACCTATGGGATATATTCACTGTATGGCGTAGAAAAGCATACCTACACTGTTACACTATATTGATACAAAAGGTAGATGATTGGTTCAGGAAGACTGCATTTTGAAGACGGTATAAGAAAACAGAAGAATATATGCTATTCAACTAATCTGAGGACTAAATTTTAAGGTATTTCTATAAACTGAAAATCTAAGAACAGTTTATTATCATTTAAGATGGTTTCCTATCCAATTCTTACAGCTAAGCATGACTGTTTTCTTTTTTGTAAATGGTAAGTAGCAGCTTGGTAGATAGTACCAAAACTAGGGTTTAGGAGTAAAGTTTGAAGGTTAGGTTTAGGATTTAGTGTTTGATTTTAAATTTAGGTTTTAAGATTAGTTAGTAGGATTAGGCAGGGCAGCCGTCAAGATGGGACTATTCTGCCCAGTCAAAAGAAGGTCCAGTATCACTGTATGCATGCTCACGCTCTTTCAGTTGTACCTGACGTAATCCTGGCAGGTCCTTTAAATTCTTCTTTTGGGAAAAGATAACACATACACATACTATGCTTTGCAGCTTCTTCTGACAACTACAGAAAGCGAGGCAATGACAACAAGCATCTCAGGAGGAAAAACAAAATTGGTTACCTAACACAATGCTTTTGCCAAATAGATCAGAATACGCTGCACCACCATCCAACATTTAGATAAATAAATCATTCCCCCTTAATTTTCAGAGAGATTTCCATCACATATCTTTGCAATTTGTTGGGTCAAACTTACATAGAATACCTGTAACGACAGCAGAAGCATTGCACATGCCAATACATGGACACTTTTTGCTCCATTTCATTTGCATCTATGCTAAGTTGGTAGGGGCTACCAATTTCTTCTGAGCTGGGCCCCATGATTTCTGATGACAGCCCTAGAATTAGGTTGTTTTTAGGGTTAAATGCTAAAATCAAGCATTAGGTTCTATGGTTAAGTTTTAGAGTTTAGGGGTTAGGGTTAGTATTAGAGCTTAGATTTAGGCTTTGGAGACTTCAGGTTGGAGTAACCCATTGAGTACTCATGGGTCAGTATCACATAAATATGCAGTGTGCTAAGTTCCTTTCTGGAACTCAAAAGATTAAGTTAGAGATAGTATTTGAGTTTAGGGTTAGGGCATGGGACATTATGCAGATGAGATAAGCAAGTGTTTTCCTTTCATTATCCAGACACACCTGGATAATTTACATAGAATATGCACTCAAACCAGAATTTTACTTTACCATAAGATACATACATGTTACATGCATTTTTATGTGTATATGGTGAGAAAATGTGTTGTGCTGTGAGTCAGGGGCAAACATAGGATTTCCAAGAGGGTTTAAAAAATGTAACTAGAATCTAGCAATTGTACATCTGAAATCCATTGCAGGTGCCTTTCCACAGACCAAATTCAAGGAACCTGCAGTACACCAGGTGGGAGATGCACTAAGGGTCAATGCTATGGTGATGTATGTCTGTGAATGTGTGGCCAGCACATCCCCTTGGTCACAGAGACACACACTGCCATATACACTATGAATTAGGGATGCAAGGTGAAGGTGGGGCTGATCATTTGTAAATCAGCCTGTGGTAAAGGTGTCAATGAGCTTGGGAAGGCAGGAGAGAGCAAAGAGGATGCAGAGAGACCAGCATTAAGAAGAGCAAAGGCTTTCATTCGACCTTTTGAATGCCGGTGGGGCAATGCATTTCTCACCCTTCTGCCAATTAAAGAGTTAAATAATAAGTGCCTCAATAATCTTGGCTAAGCTCTTTCACTGCTAGGATTTAGGGTTACCAGTGATGTAGGTGTAGGGGGCAGGAATAGGAGCAGTGTGTCAGATTAGTTACATGGTAATTGTAATTTGTTTGTTGCAAGAGGAATCAATCGGATGGGTACTTTTTCACCTTTTGGGGGCAAATGGCCTTCTGGGAATCCCATGCATTGATTTTCTGGGTTTTGCCAGGCAGCGCCCTCGCTGTTTTCTAACTGGGGAAGTTTTCACACTTTACAAACAAGTTTTACTTTTTGCATGAGTGATGTTTTGGGGAACCTTCCTTGGAGCATTCTTGTATCATGTATATATTCTATTGGTGACACAGCCATTAATATCAGTAGGATGTATTTTATACAGTTGTTTTATAAAAGGCTTACACAGTGGGCTAGTTTGACTTCCATCTTGGGGATTTTATATCCCATTGTTTTTTCTTCAGGCAGGAGCTTAGCACAGCTGCTTTACACAGTTTATTTGGCAATGTGAGAAATGAGCAGAACTGTGCAAGGCCAAGAAAGATTCCCCAAAACACCACTCATGCTAAAAGTAAAGCTTGTTTGTAAAGAGAGAAAATTTAAATTAAAAAACAGAATGAGCAATATAATCAACAGACCAAAACCCAGACCATCAGTGGATGCAATTCCTGGAAGCGCACTTGCCCCCAAAAAGATGAAAAAGTACTCATCCCATTGATTCCTCTGACTACAAAATAATTAGTTACCAAGTAACAAATGTGAAGTGCTCCTCCTATTCCTACCCCCTAAACCTACATGCCTGGTAACCCTGAATCCTAGCAGTGAAAGTTTTGCTAATATCATTGAGGCACTCATCATTTAAGGGGGTTGTGACCATGGCTGTAACTGTATATAAGGCTACAGGGAGATCCCAACATCTCCAACCTCAGGTTGGAGATTTTAGTACTGTGAACTCAGACAGCATGAGTAGCTATCGTAGCTCAGTGCAGGTGGCAAGATTCCATATTAACATATAAACAAACCCACATAAATATGAAAATGTCTCATTAAAGAGGAACATTCACCCCAACATAACCTAATTTAAATATGTTTATTTGTTGAGATGCAGTATACGTTTGTATTATTTTTTTCTCAAATTGATATATATTAAGAGATATTGGGGGTTAAAAATTACCTTGTGAAGCTCCATGCACTCTCTGTGCAGTACAAGCTGTCTCGCATAGCTTAATATTATGTACTCTCTATCCAATAAAAAAAAAGAAGGGGGAGTCTTGAACAACTACCGGCCATTAAGAGAAGGGAGAGCAATGCCAATCAACAATAATGTCATGAACATGGCTACGCTCTCCCTAGTTTGGTCTCACATCTACAAAGGTATTATTTTAACTTGGCTTAGATTGTAAATTGATTTCTCTGTCATCCAATACAAGTTACTAGTAACTTCGGGTAGGTGATCCGCCCCTTTAATTGTAGGCAGGAACAATTCTAGAATTGTATTCAGGGGGTGGAGTCTACCTTCCCATCTTGGCTGCAGTTAGCCAGCCAGCTCCAGAAAGATTTGTTCCTTGGTGAAGACACAGGCAAGAGAACAGTTTTGCTATAGTTTTAGAAATGTTTTATTTTTCTGTTAGAAATGGAATACCACCATTAGGCGGATTACCATAACTGACAAAGCCCTTAGATGTGGCTAGCTCAGTAACCAGGTGCTTTTTGTGGACCTTAAGCACTGGGGGGGGGGGGGGGATCTTGCCTACAAGTTCTTTCCTCAGGAGTTGCCCACTGAGGTTTCTAAGTAATACATGGTAGTCTGAAGACAGAAGATCTGCAGGAAAGGCGAGCAACCCTTTGAGTGCTGCACAGGGGTTTACCTTTGGAGTTCCTATTGCACACTCCTGCACTCGTTGGGTCTATCTGTATGTCTGTTGGGTGTTTTGGAGCAGATTTATGTGGTACTTTAACCCTTTAGCTGCTGGTTTTGCATCTTTTGTGGGGCTTTCTGACACTTTTCCTATTGGTTCAGTGTTTTTTTGGGTATCCTAACATTTTCTAGTAACGTTTCATGCATAAAATTTGAGTTCCGGCGTGCTTTACCGCATAGGCGCCATTGCTCCATTCACCCCTATGGTACTGTACAGTTTGGGACATATCTCTGCAACTGCTTAACCTAGCGACTTCAGAGATGGCTCATTTTTCTTGTCTGCCCTTGCTCTATCATCTAGTTCATGTTTCCAGTGTGTTGGGGGCTCACGGGGCTTCAGGCACTGTTTGGGTACTTTTTCTGGGAAAACTACATTTCCCATGAGCGCTTGCTTTGCACGCTCGTTTCTGATTGGCTCCCGCTGCGGCAGTCATTTTGTGCCATTTCCAGAATGAGTATCCTACGCAGGGCTTGGACTCTCCTTCTCAACTCTGCTGATTAACCCTTCGCCTGCCAGATAAGTCTATTTTAGCAAATTCTGGGGTGAAACCTTAATCCTACACACTGTACTTGGGTGATTTCTTATACTGTAAGGTTATTTGACACTGTGAGAATGTCTTTACTGTTGGAACTTGGGGCCAGACCTAAGACTAAGGATGCTGGGGTCTCTGTATCTCCAACTGAGCATTGCTCTTCCTGTCATTCAGGGTTACCTAGAGAATTCTCAGGTCATTTATGCCCAGCATGTTCTGATGTCCCTGAGAATCTGCCGGGGACCTCCAGCCATGCATTAGAGCCGGTTTGGGTGCAAGAATTCAAGGCTGCTACCAGGGACCTTAGGTCTACATTGCAACTCTTTCCATCCCAGTTACAGGGGGTCTTCCAGTCTTGGCAGACCCCCTCCTCCGTCAAGTCTTCCCTGCCAAAACCTCAGGGAGTACCTGATGTATCAGATTCCTCTGAGGAGAAACTGCTGGTGGATTCAGATGTTGAGGAATGTTCTGCTGTGGGCTCCTTTCAGTTTTTTGGGGGTCCTTTTGAGGCTGATCCTGAGTCTTCGGCTGAGGGCCTAATCAGGGCTGTTTTGCATACCCTTAACATTCCCTTAGTTCAGGAGGTTCCTTCTGATCCCTCTGATGTGTTTCAGGAGCCTAAAAAGCCCCTTACTTGCTTTCCACCTAACCCCACTCTTGACCACCTTGTGTGAGAAGAGTGGAAATCTCCGGACAGGAAACCTTCTGTGTCCAAGAAATTTGCCAAGCTTTATCCCTTCTCTGAGGCATCCTCCCAAAGTGGATGCTCCTGTCTCCAGGTTATCTAAGTCAACTGCCTTGCCAGTTTCTGAGGCGTCCGCTCTGAAGGACTGGACTGACAAGAAACTTGAGGTCTCCCTCAAGTCCATTTTTACCTCTGCTGGTACTGCCATGCGTCCAGCATTCGCTGCAGCATGGGTGAACAGGGCCATTGCGATCTGGACTGAACAGCTGACCCTGGCTGTCCGTCAGGGTGCTCCTACTTCGGATACATTGCGTCTTCATGCCAACATTTCTAAGGCACAGCACTATTTCTGCTGCCTTATTTGATGCCATCCGTTTAGTGGCTAGGGTTTCCACCATGTCTGTGGTTGCCAGATGGGCTCTTTGGCTCAAGATCTTGTCTGCTGACACTGCTTCCAAGAAAACATTGCTCTCCTTATCTTTTCAAGGTACTTCTTTGTTTGGGACAGATCTTAAAGATCTGATCAGTGAGGTCACAGGGGGTAAGAGTACACTTCTACCCTTGGTCCCCAGGAAGAAAACGCAGATTAAAGGGATAGCAATACTTCATTGTATCTTTATTTTATTTTGTAGGCATTAAAAAAACATGAAGAACGATATAAGTCTTATCTCTCAAACCTTTATGGTTTAAGAGATATTCACAAGCAAAGTACCCCCCCCCCCCGTTCAGCCACATCAGAAGGGAGGTGCCCAGGTAGACTGCAGAGAGGGACAATCTTCAATTAAGATAAGGGAAAAAGCTGAAAAACTTGTCAAGGGGGGAAGGGCTTTCATTCTTTTCATACAAAGAAGATTGTCCCCTGCTGTTATCTGTCTGGTCTTACAACCACATTCACATCTGACAAGAGATGGCTTACACACTAAAAAGGGGCGGGAGGGGGAAACTTTGCTTGTGAATATCTCTTAAACCATAAAGGTTTGAGAGATAAGACTTATATCATTCTTCATGTTTTTTTAATGCCTACAAAATAAAATAAAGTTAAAACGAAGTATTACTATCCCTTTAAGTGTAAATGGTATTTTCGTTCCTTTCAGACTGAGACACATCTGGCGAACCAGACGGTTCCCTAAGCTCCACGTGCCTCCTCCAAACAGAAATGGAAGCCCAAGGTCTCCTCCAAGCCCAAGGCTTCCAAGCCTTCTTCAGCATGACTCACCGAACCCAGGTCCCCACTCTGCTGTGGGTGGTCATTTGCGTCACTACCACAGCATCTGAGAGGATTCAGTGGTGGAACCGTGGATTTTACAGGTGGTGACGGAAGGGTACAGGATGCCTTTTATCTCTCTTCCTCCCTTTCACTTCTTTCCTTCTCATACACCTCAGGGCGTGAAGAAACAATGGCTGTTCAACAGCGCTTTTCAGGCTCTTCTGGACAAGGATGTTCTAGAGTTTGTTCCAGTTCAGGACAGATGTATGGGTTTTTACTCAACCCTCTTTGTGGTCTCCAAAAAGGACAGTGGTTGTCGCCCCATTTTGGATTTGAAGGGTCTCAATCCTTTGTGATCCGGACCCATTATCACCAGGAGTCTTTTCGGACAGTGATTGCTGCTATGTCCCCGGAGGAATTCCTTGCATCTCTGGATCTTCAGGACGTGTATTTACACATCTCCATTCATCCAGTGAGCCGGCAGTATCTCAGATTTGCCTGCGACCGAGGGCATTTTCAGTTTTCAGCTCTTCCCTTTGGTCTGACTACAGCTCCTCAAGTTTTCAACCGTGTCCTGGGATCCTTAATGTCCGTCCTCCACTAGGATGGCATCAGAGTTAGTCCATACATGGACAACCTGCTTCTGAAAGCCCCCTCTGTGGAACTTCTTCATCAGCAGGCTCAGCAATGTGTTCACACTCTCACCCATCACGGGTGGATCCTCAACATGGACAAGTTGGATCTTGTCCCATCCCAGCGTCTGGTCTTCCTGGGCCTTCTCTTCAACACTCAGCAGAGCATGGTGTTTCTCACAGATGAGGTAGCTCACCAGATCTCCCACAGGGTTTCTGCGGTTCTGGCTCAAGATCCATTTCCAGCCAAGAAGCTGTCCTTTCTAGTGGTCCCATAGAAGTGGTCCCATTTGTCATGGTGCACACCAGGAAACTCCAGAGGTTTGTGATCCAGGTGTGCAGGGGTCAGCCGGACCTTCTGAAGATGTCAGTGTTCCTCCCTCTTCATGTGGAACTGAGATTGTTATGGTGGCTCGACCTCTCCAATCTGCTGAAAGACAAGTCCTTTCTGGTATCCTTCTGGGCCACTACGACAACGGATGCCAGCCTCTCCAGCTGGGGAGCGGTCCTGGGTCGCCTGATTGCTCAGGGTTGGTGGTCTCCGGAGGAATCTCTCCTTCCCATCAATGTGTTGGAGCTTCGGGCGATATTTCATACCCTTCGTCACTGGATATCTCAGCTGGAAGACTGTCCAGTCCGGGTACAGTCCAACAACACCACGGCCGTGGCCTACATCAACAAGCAGGGCAGTACAAGAAGTCTCGCCGCTTGGTTAGAGGTCAAGGCTATTTTGTCCTTGCAGAAGAACATGTTTCTGCCATATCCACAATGCACATTCCTGGCGTCGAGAACTTCATGGCGGACTTCCTCAGTCGACACACAGTCGACAGCGGAGAGCAGGAGCTGCGCCCAGAGGGGTTCACCCTCATTGTTCAGAAGTGGGGTCTTCCTTACATCGACCTGATGGAGACAAGACACAACAGGAAGGTTCTGAGGTTCTGCTTTCGGTGGAGGGACCCTCTAGCCCTGGCGGTGGATGCAATGTCTATTCCTTGGTTATTTCCTCTGGCCTACATCTTTCCTCCCCTCCCAATGTTGCACAGGGTGTTATAGAAATTGCGACTGGAAAGCCGTCCAGCCATTCTGAATGCTGAGTACTGGCCTCGCCAAACTTGGTTTCTGGAGCTTCTGGATCTGTCAGTGGTGGAGCCATTCCGGCTCCCTTGCCGTCCGGATCTTCTTCTACAGGGTTACTGTGGAAGGAGGATGTTCATCGGCTACTTTGACGGCTTGGAAGCTGAATCCTCAATATTGAAGAAGAAAGGTTTTTCTTCTGGTGTGGTGGGTACTGTGCTCAGTGCCAGCAAACCTGTTTCTTCCAAGATCTACCATCATATCTGGTCGACCTTTCTATCTTGGCGTGCTGACAAGGACCTGTCTCAGGAATTTGATCTGCCTACGGTCCTGGCCTTTTTTGCAGGACGGTGTGGATAAGGGCCTCAGTTTGAGTTCCCTTAAGGTTCAGACTTCTGCGCTCTCTGTTTTCTTTCAGAAGCGCATTGCCATCCTTCCTGATGTCAAGGGTTTCTTCCAGGGCATTGCTCATACTTGTCCAGCCTTCAAGTATCCCGCTCCTCCGTGGGATCTTAACTTGGTTTTGGGCGTTATTCAGTGCCCTCCATTTGAACCTTTGGCTACTATTCCTCTACAAAATGGCCTTTCTCCTGGCGATCGTGTCTGTTCGCTGTGTCGCAGAGTTACATGCTCTGTCTTGTAAGCCACCCTACTTGGTGTTTCACAAGGACAAGATGGTGCTTCTCACTTCTCAGGCGTTTCTCATGAAGGTGGTGTCGGAGTTTCACATCAATCAGGAGATTGTGGTGCCTTCTTTCTGCCCTGATCCCACCTCTGACAAGGAGAGGGATCTCCACTTGTTAGATGTGGTGCATTGTCTCAAGTTTTATGTACATCGCACTGAGTCAATCAGGCAATCTAACGCGATATTTTTCATTCCTGAGGGTCCCAGGGAAGGAAGACCTGCATCCACAGTGACTATTGCTTCTTGGATCAAGTCCACTATTCGTATGGCTTACGAGTTAAGGAAGAAGCCTGTCCCCTTTCGGGTCACAGCTCATTCTACAAGATCTATTGGGGCTTCTTGGGCTTACAAGAATCAGGCCTACGCTGATCAGTTGTGCTGCCACTTGGTCGTCTGTGCACACCTTTTCAAAGCACTACCGTGTCGATGTGCTTGCACTGGCTGATGCCAGCTTTGGGAGGAAAATCCTGGAGGCAGTCTTGCCTGTCTAGGATGTTCTTTGGTTCTTGGTGCTTCCTTTGCTTTTGAGCCCTGTTGGCTTTAGTTCAGTGTGCTGTGTAACAGTTAGGGTTGCTGTTACCCTTGTTTAGTGTCTGTTGACACTTCATGGATTTGTTGGGCTAACTCTGATCTGATGGTTCATATCGGCTCTGGTGACTTTGGGGGCCTTGCGTCTGGTCCTTGCCTTACTTCCCGCCTCTGCGAAATTCAATGGTTGGATATCCCAAAGTTACCAGTAACCTGTATTGGACGACAGAGTAAAGAGGATTTTAGTCTTACCTTTTAAATCCTTTTCTCTTAGTCCATACAGGTTACTGGTCTCCCACCCTTTCAAGGGACCATGCTTGGCTCTCCTGTGGCAGACCTTGGGGGTCCTTCGGGGTCATGCTCTCAGATGTCTTCTTTCCCTTCCACTATCTAGTCAATAGTTAGTGTCTCAAATCTTTCTTTAGCTGGTTGGCTAGCTGCAGCCAAGGAGGGAAGGTAGGCTCCACCCCCTGCATACAATTCTAGAATTGCTCCTGCCTACAATTAAATGGGCGGATCGCCTATCCAAAGTTACCAGTAACCTGTATGGACTTAGAAAGGGATTTAACAGGTAAGACTAAAATCCTCTTTTGTAAATATTTTCTTTGTAATGGTTTGGTGAGACATAAATTAGAGATTACTTTTGTATATGTGAAAGTTCCGCTTGAAGCCGCATTTCAATTTGCAAATGAGCCATGTCAAACTAGTCAATACTAAATTGTAAACCTGTTGAAGATTCATTGCAATGTCTGCATATTTGTGGTGTATTCACAGGGATATGATGGGGAAGACATCTTAATGCATATTGTCAATATGTCCTTGACACATATATGACACAAGGACACTATGCTGGCCGCTTATTGAACTTTAGTACATCTCAGCCCAAGTATTTTTTGAATTACTATTCCCATCACCCTTAACTGTCCAGTGAGAGTTGTGGTCCAAGAACAGCAGGGGGTACAGGCTGATCACCCCTGGAATAGACATAGTGACAACAGCAGCAATTATTTCTCTCTGTTGGTGTATTTAAACTTAATGTCTCTGATCTAATGGGACAAAAAGTGCAAAAGGTGTGTCTGAAGAAAAGGAACCCCACCCCCTCATTTGCCCAGCTGCACAAATGGCCTAAGGGTCATATGTTCAAAAGAGAAGTGGAAGAAATCTGGGGCAAACTAATTCAGGGGGGAGAAGCAACATCTAACAATTCCGCCACCACTTATCGTACTATGGTCAGAAAATCCTAATGGCCCCTATGAATTTTGCCCTTGTGTCTTTGTTCAAAAGACAGCATCTTCACTTAGTCTTCAAGGTCATTTCCATGGTGGCAGACATAACAGTTTGTTGTTTGTAAATGAAGCAGACAGAATGCATGAACCTACTTAACACCCTTTAAGGAGCACAGGGCTGTGCAATGCATTGTGAAGCAAAATACTGCACACCACTCTGGTCCTTACAGGATTAAGATTACCAAGACTTCCATGTGCAGTGAACTGTGTTTGAGGTCCTGCTACTTCACATTTCCTCACATTAAATTGAAGGGAACACTATGAATAAGAAATCCCACAGAGAAAGGCCCCCACTATTGTTCTGCAGAACTCTGTGAAAGGAACAGACAGGGGCAGCTATAGAGAACAAATTACAATATAAAAACAAATCTACACTGAACTTTACAGTGGGCAAGGGTTCTGGGCTTCCCAAAATAATTCTGAGACTTAAAGAGCAACTAACATGAATAAAATATATGTTAAAATTCAGTATTTTACTAGTTAATCACTGATAGTATCACCCTAGTAGCAGCACTATAAACATATAGCCCTCTGTGTATAGCCCCCTCTGAGCTCCAAGAAGCAGGTGATGATTCGTAGGCAACTGATGATTCCTACTGACTGCTATGTTCTCACAACTGAGTTCTGGAGTGGTAGCTGATTATTTCTGCTGACTGATGTGTTCTCACAACTGAGTTCTGGAGTGGTAGATGATTATTTCTACTGGTTGATGATCTCACAACTTGTAAAACTAATGAGGCCGCCACTGGAGGTGTGACAAGAAGCTTGTGTACAGGTAGACCTGTACAATTAAGACTGTAAATCTATCATTCTGCTTCTTGCAGAAGTTAGAATACAAGTAGTTGTGATTAGCTAGTTTTCTTTGTGCTAGTTGCTCTTTAAGTCATGGAACTTATTTGTGGCAATGTAGCTTCCATAGGCAGCAACTTTCAAGCTTCTCAACTACAACCTATGGGGGTTGTGAGTACATCCTCTGCAAGTTACTCTGCAAGAACTGTAAAGACGACATAGGGAGATCAGTTTTCTGACCTCAATTCCCACTTCTAGATCATTAATAGACAAATTAAAAAGCATTGGGCCCAGGACTGAACCCTGCGGGACCTCACTTATAACTTTATAGCAATTTGAAAATGTTCCATTTACAACAACTCTCTGCCATCAATTGTTTAACCCGTTCTCAATCCATGAACAGATTACACCACCCAAACCGAAGCCTTTTAAATTATGCAGTAACCTGTTGTGAGGAATTGTATCAAAGGCTTTTGCAAAATCCAAGTATACTACATCTACAGCAATTCCCCTGTCCAAATTACTGCTTACTCTTTCATAAAATGCAAGTAAATTAGTCTGACATGATCTATTCTTCATGAAACCATGCTGAATCCTACTAATAATATTATTTATTTTCACATAGTTCTGAATTGTGTCAGTTAGTAACCCTTCTTACCCACTATGGAAGTCAAGCTCACAGGTCTATTATTTCCTGGTTTGGATCTTGCTCCCTTTATAAAGAATGGAAGTACATCAGCTTTCCTCCAATCACAGGGCACTATGCCTGATGAAAGTGAATCAATAAATATTAAGTATAATGGTCTTGCTATTTCTGAACTAAGTTCCTTAAGTAGCCTTCGGTGTATACTGTCAGGTCCAGGTGCTTTAATCACCATAAACCTCTCTTATGGACCTTGTCCTCAGTAAGCCATATAAATAATGGAGGAAATTCCGTTGTTTTGTCAGTTTGCCCATAGCCAGTCATTGCTGCTTCCTTTGTATATACTGAAGCAAAGAATGTATTTAGGGTCATAGCCTTATTCTCACTAAACAATTCACCTGTCTCAGTCCTAAGAGGACCAATATCAACCTTAACTTTTTTGTTATTAATATACTTGTAGAATTGTATAGGATTTGTATTGCTCTCATTAGCAATATTTCTCTCATAACTATGTTGTGGCAATTCCCCTTTAAGAGCCATTTAGCATATAGTTTGCCTATAGTAGTATTTTTCAAATTAACATATTATTCCCCTAACCCTTTTAGTGTTAGAGGGGTAAGCAATGCGTTGCATACAGCCCTGGCACGCAAAGAGTTAATTTTTAATTTGCCCTGTACAGGGCCGGTGTTAGCATAAGGCTGCTTAGGCAGCCGCCTTAGGGCGCCGCAGCGGAGGGGCGCCAAAACAGGGTTGCTGTGGATGGGTCAGGGTTGGGAAGCGCCAACCACTGCGGAAGAAACAGCAAACTATAAAAATAATTTTCCGTAGCTGCTTTATTAGGTTATATCAGGCGCCCTCTACTGTCTACTTGTATTAGCAGAAATATGGTACCAGGAAGTACATTGTGCAAGTATTTCATGGGGTTTACACTAAAGACAGAGACAGTGTGAGAAGCACATGCACACCAGGTACACTGACAGACTGTGCAATATACACAGCACACAATAAACACTGAATTAATTTTATTCTACCTGTGATAAGTACTGATATGAACTGGCAGTGCATCACAGTTATATATATAGTAGATTGCCATCCCATCTTCTTACCAAATAGTAATGCATTTTGTGTGAGTTGTGCCTTTGTCCTGTGATATCTATGAGCTGTGGTTAACAAATCTGAAGCAATTCAAATGATTTATAGGGGCAAACAAGCAGTCCCAAAATTCTCACTGGTTTAATGGGAAGTCTTCATGCGTTGGGGACCTCCAATTGAAGCAATGGGAACTCTTATTTGCCCCCTTTGGTGCAGATTGTTTGGCCCAGAACTGCACAATAAGTACATCAGTCACTGTGAGATGACTAGAGTACTCTGCTGTGTGGATCAAGTGTCTCCGGTTAGACACGGGAGGAGCTGTGTGATCCCAAAGTGTGAGTATTCAATGTGTATAGTGGTACAGTACATGTTCATTGCCTTCACTGATCCCTGAGGTGTACCCTAGTGTGCTCTGTGCTGTGCCATTAGTAGTGTCTGTGATATCTACTTCTACCTGAAATGAGTGCTGCAGTAATGTGCTGCACCTGCATTATATACCTGTAGGAGTTCTTGATGTAAATGCACCAAGCTTTGTATTCTGACTGTTATATCCAGTGTCTGTATTGTGTCCAGCGAGCCCTTTGGCGTACACGCAATGAACCAGTGAGCTCTGCATTGTGTAGTGTTGTATATCCAGTAAGCCCTGTGGTGAATATCTAATGCGCTCACTGGATATACAATATAACACAGGGCTTACTGTTTATATACCAGATCGCTCACTGGATATATACTACAAGAATTACTTGGTATCCAATGAGCCCCATGTTGTGTATCCAATGAGCCCTGTATTGTACATCCTGCACTGTTGTGTATTTCGTGAGCCCTGTCTTGTGTACTATATCCAGTGAGCCCTATGGTGTACTATATCCAGTGAGCCCTATGGTGTACTATATCCAGTGAGCCCTATGGTGTACATACAGTGAGTCCCATTTTGTGTTGGGTATCCAATGAACCCTGTGTTGTTTGCTTTATCCAGTTAGATCTGTGGTGTACATCCAGTGTGCCCTGTGTTGTATATCAAGTGAGCCCTGTGTTGTATATCAAGTGAGCCCTATGGTGCATATCCAGTGAGATTTGTGTGCCACATTTACAAAGAAGCTAAGAAATTATGGAGCAAACCAAATACAGAACGGAGAACAAATAAAAACATTTCCCAAAATTACCATTGATTTGACTGGAAGACCGTTCTAGCATTCAAGGGATGAAAAGACAATTTTTAAATCAGTGAGACTTTTTATTTCTCCCCCTAGGATGGAGTTGGTTTGCCCCAGAATTGCTCCTTTTCTTTGTGCAAATATCCATGTGTATGTGCACTACACCCACTGTTCTGGCAGCATCCCAACTGACTGTTACTTCAGTGCAGTATGCTTTCTGACTCTGTACTGAGCCCTATGACTGGCATTTTTTTGAGGAAAAGGTGGTAACCTTGGGGGGGCATCAAAGTCCACTTTCGCCTGTGTAGACAAAAATCCTTGCACCGGCCCTGGACCTGCATTAGGTTTATGAACTACATTATGTAGGTGTTTGCACAGCAGATGCCTGAATGAAGAATGATGAAACAGTTTACTTTTCAATCTTACTCCAGTGAAGACAAAATAATCAACTATGAGATCACAGCAGGCTACTGATATTCACAAGTAAAATTCAAATATGGAATTGTTCTTGACATATTAAGTTGCTTGGAGGATCAAGCTATAAATCTATCAATCAATATGGTCACCTTTTCCAAATTCCTGTGGCATTCTGCTGCAATGTCTGCTTCATATTAGCCACAAAATAGTACAAAGAATCTTTCTCTGCTGTGTCTGATACATTCCTAGAGGCTGACGCACGTCCCAGCCAAAAGCAGTTATTTCCTAGGACAGGAGACATTCCCACGGAAATGCTGGCCACCTACAGGACTGAACTAGAAAGGCTGCATTCATTCCTTTACTTAAACCCATTCAGGGTTCTTATGCCACTGTAACGGTTAAATAACTAATCTTACCTTTTACCTTTCTACTGCCAAATACAGAGAGAAACAGACACAAGAAAGGCAAGCATATTATAAAATTGTCATAAATGCCATGAAATTACATAGCTATAAAATGTGTACATTACTCAAGCGTGCAGTATGGGACACAGATGCCCTGATTATCAGTTACAGAATATTTTGTTTCTCTTATAAATATCATAATAAATATTTGTATGCAGTGTCAATTTAGTTTGATGAATATACAGTAGACAGTGTTATATTAACCAATTCATTTAAATGGGGCTTTTAAAAGTTCTATTTAACCCTTTGTATTATAGGCTTGGGACATTTTTTATACCCTGTTATCCAGACACATTTTCAGCATTTTTGTTATCCATCTGTTTAGGTGTGATTTGCATTGGTAACTTTCTAGTTATACATTTAAAACTGTATATATATTTTTTTCAGAACAAATTCAGCTGTTTATGGCACTTCACAAAAAATGGAGAGTTATATCCGACTTACCATGGCAGCATTGATAAAATTGTTTAGCTCCTCTCCTTTCAGATGACAGGACAGAGAACACGTCAAACAGACTTCTAGCAGTATAAGAGAGACCCCTCCCCCTTATGTCTTAGTCTTAAAGCTATAAGCTAAATAAAGGATGTGAAATTGGTGAATGTGGCCATGAATTATGCCCAGGAAAAGAGAATTTTGATAAGCATGATATAATTCTCCCTTTTCATGGACATCCATGGCAACATTCATCAGATGGGTAAGTACCCAAGCAGTGAGAAAGGAAGGGACCAAATGTGAATAAAGAAACTATGTCTTCAAAACAGTGAAATCCAACCTACTAATTTAAGGCTTGTCCTTGTGTTGAGCAAAAACAAATTATTCCTAGAATGTGATCTCTAGAGGGTTGATCCCTTTTTGATTATAAAAAGTGCCTCCTCCACCATCACCCCTCTGTTGATACACAGTATGATTATTAGGCTTGCTTTTCCAGACAAAACTATTCAGAATATGGCAATAGTCACCAGCAGAAACAGGAACAGGATCCCAAAATTTACAGAGTGATGCCAGGAATGTTCAAACTGAACACAGAGAAAAAGTCCAACCCAGGTAGAAAATCACAGTAAACTCAACTGAAGTCACTACTGAGTGAAAAAACATGAACCACAATGCTGCATAACACATGAATGAACAGGCAAACATGAAAAAGAGCATTCATACTAGCATCAAGAACATGACATGCTATGACAGAGTGAACCATAAAACAGCAAACACGCCCACTAAAGAATATTCTCCAAATAAATCTCTATACCATTTCTTTCAATTATACATTCACAAATCATAGCACATGGCTACCACCTAGCCCATGAGCACAGAACCAATGGTACACCACAGAGCATCAAAGACACACACATGCGCAATGTTACCATGGAGCAATAGTGTGGCAACACTAGTGTGTGGCAACAGCACAGGTGCAGCACTGTGCAGCAAACAGCAAAGGCTCAAGATCTAGCGACAAAAGAAGTACAAACAGGCATAACACACGTTGCCAAAAACATAGGCATAAGCACTACCACACTGTTCAAAGTTCATCTAAGTAAAGAAATGTATCATAAAAATGCCTACACAGTTGTGCCATAATTTTATCCAATGAGCAACACACAGGCAAACCATAGTGCACCAAACCACAGAACGACAAGAGTGCACAACAAGACAAGTGGATCAGAGCCTATCAAAAGAGCCTACACAGATGAAGCACTGAGTGGCAGAAGCACACACAAAAGGGTGCCTTGGATCTACAAAGCACATGCAAGAGACCACCACAATGCATCCAAAAGCACACACAATAATGCAGATATAGTTTTCACCCCCTCATAGTGTGCATATATATACAGTGTAGCCACAGCATTCGTGCACAAACACCACAGTGAAGCCACAGCATGCATGCACAAACACCACAGTGTAGCCATAGCATGCACTCACATGCACCACAGAGCAGCTATAGACTACATTCAAATGCATGATAGGGCACCCCCAGGAGATGCTCAGACGCATCCCAGTGCAGCCAGTGTGGTCATTCACTGAGAGTACAAACTCAGAGTGGCCTAAGTCAGGTGCATCCATAGTGTGTGACTACATGAGAAAACACATGCACAACATTGCTGTTTACATGCACCTAATTACAGCCTAAGCCCAAACTCGTGCACTCAAGTGCAGCCAAAACAGGCTCCCAAGTGCATCCACGGCAGGTACACATGTATCCAAGGCCTGTAGAATCTGAGATGTAACTGTTGGGTTTTTTGCAATTTTTCTGAGCATTGCACGGTCTGACCATGGGGTGAATTTGCTGGGACGTCCAGTCCTGGGAAGACTGGCAACTGTCTTGAATGTTTTCCACTTTTGAATAATCTTTCCCACTGTAGAATGATGGACTTTAAATTGTTTGGAAATGGCCTTCTAACCCTTCCCAGATTGATGGACTGCAGCAATTGCTTCTCTAAGATCATTGCTGATGTCTTTCCTCCATGGCATTGTGTTAACACACACCTGAATGCTCCAGACCAGCAAACTGCTAAAACTTCGGCTTTTATAGAGGTGGTCACACTTGCTGATGATCAATAAATCAAGGGTCTATGAATAGCAGCACCTGTCCGCTACTTAGCATCTTAATTCCTATGGAAGCAGTAAGGGTGTACTTAGTTTTTCACACATGGCTTCTCCATTTTGGCTTTATTTTTGTTAGATAAATAATGACACGTGTAATATGTCATGAGTTGTTGTTCATCTGAGGTTGTATTTACCTAATTTTTAGACCTGGAACAGATGATTGTTATTATGTCCTGATATGTAAAACCCTAGAATTTAAAGAGGGTGTACTTTCTTTTTCACAGGACTGCATATGTTGCTGCTTGCTATAACCCAGTATTCCAATCAGTACTCAAGAAACTATTAAACAAAGTTAATAGGTATATCAAATATCAGACGATGTCCCCCAAATTCCTGGAGTTTAAGCAGCACAATCTCACCATTACTTTAACCCCTTTATGGTCCTTAAGGACCACTATGATCTATGTCGGCAGGAGTCTGAGAGAGACCGCTCTGGTCTTGGATCAATCAATTCCAGACCCCATAGACCCCAGATCCCGTAGGAGCATGTAAGCACAAAATAAGTGATATGCCAGGACCGTCACTAGTCCTTTAGGCAAGTTTACTGGTGATGGTCCTGACATGTCACTGGTTGTTAATGGGTTAAAGAGGAGGTCAACATTACATATCTCAAGATGGCAACAAGACCTGGAGCTTTAGATCTCTTTAATACAGGTGACACAACACAGAGATGCTGAATTGGTTATGTCGCCTGGTGTGAAAAGTACTATGCTGAGCAGTAGTGCTTTTCACACAGGCTACTGTTGCATCATATGAGTGATCCATACTGCATCTTTACTGTAATCTCACAGCAATGATGTAAACACTGTGTGCCTGCCGACAAACCTTTCACACAAGCTTTTTTGGAAGCTGGATGCTCATAGCAAGCTTGAATGAATGGCCAACATACAGGAACCCAGCTATTAATATTGGGTGGCACATACATGGGCTGGCCATCAAACATTCCCTCCTGCATTCCACTACCAATCTGAATGCTGAATGTATGTATGTAAAAGAACACATGTGACAGAACTGTTCCAGAAGTCTTCTACAGTTCTATCAGCTGTATGAAATAGCCAAAAAGCATGAGACCTTGGTCCTTCTCCTTCTCTAAACATTGCCTACAAATGCCCATTGCCCTTAATATCGACACTGCTGGGACAAACACAAGACGATCAGAAGAATGTATTCCTCAGCTAAAAATGGTACCAATATATAGATTAACCCTTTGAGTGTCAGAGTGGTTTGCATCATTTGAAAAGCAATGTGTTGCACACCCCCAATCATTCAAAGGGTTAAAATAGCAGTTCGCTGGTGTAGAAGAGATTATATAATATCAATGGACTTTTTTACCCTGAGAATTTGAGTCTATGAGATTTGCATCAAATCCCTGGGGAACCACAATAGCTTTTTCATGGATGGAAAAATGTTAAAGTCCTTGCAAAACAATTATGAAATAAACAATGACCTAACATTTTCCTATTCATTACAGTCCACTCAATGCTAAAAAAATGGAGAGGAAAAAAAGCTTCCAGATGCAAACCTTTTTCCATTCCAAATCATTCATCACCCACGCATCGAGTGAGGGGGTGAAGGGACTGCACAAGGATTCTCCTAGATGACCCATAATGTTTGGCATGTGGACTCCTGACCTCCCATTTCCTAAATCCTTCTCTGCATGAGCCGCTCTATGACGCACCTCTGGGTCTCACCATATATGGGGCAGTGTTGGAATCATGTTAGGGAGGTGACGTCACCTGGCAGAGCGCATAGTCTGCTCTGCTAATTGACTGGTCGTTTAACCCCTTTTTTGCTGTACAGTGACCTTGCACAAGTACGAAGTAACACGCATTGAAACGCATACTCTCATAATGTTATATGATAACCTTTTAAGGACCAGCGGTGTGCAACGCGTTGCGATGCAATGTGTTTCAAACCGATCTGGCCCTGAAAAGGTTAACTTTTAGCTCATTAAAGGGTTGTTTTCACTTGGTGACAGATAAGAAAAAGTGAACACGTAGTTACTAATTTTATTGCAAAAACATAAATGACAAGGCGCTGGGATTCCGTAATACAGAAGAAATACAATTGATATAATGGATATATAGTTAATTCTTGAAAATAACACATATGGAATCTTAAATTAGTTTAAATTTAGCAGATCCTAAGAAATACACTCGTATTAACTACAGTATCTATCCATATGAGATGGCTGCCTGCACAGATACGGGGATGCGCAAAAGTGGTACAATTCCAGAGCTAAGAAACCGCACAACATAAATAAATGTAATCCCTCCAATGCTGGGTCCTCTCTAATATCCAATGAGTTAGACTCCTCACTTGAATCAATTGGGATTTTGGATACATTGTACCATAAGTACAAAACAAAGCACTTTCGAGTTAAACCAACCGCACGCGCCTCATTCATTTAACACTTTGAGTGCCAGAGAGGTAGCCAATGCACTGAGCTGCAATGTGTTGGCTACCTCTCTGGCACACAGAGGGTGAAACGACGCTTTTAATCTATCGATTGCTAGAGGTCACCAACGCATTGCGAAGCGTTGAAGATATATCTAGCATTCAAAGGATTAAACACTCAATTTAACTCAATGGAGATTTTGGTCTAGTGTTTTTTCCCTCTTTCTTTTACTTTGCCCTTATTAGGACAGGAGGGGAGGAGATCGGAAGGAGCAAGTTCACCATCTGCAAAGACACAGGCGCGCAATTCACCCTTACAGTATACAGTGCACGTATGTATATACATCCGACCAGCTTGCGCTATATTTAACTTCTGTATAAACGCCTCTTGGAGAATGGTATGTCTCATATTTTAGACATCCTTAAAGCTGAAAGTATGCCGCCCCCATCCGTGATCACAGCCAGCAGATGACTTCCTCATGTGTCTTTATTTACCTAAAGAGGGGAAAAGTTATACTCCCAGCAGCCTACCAATCTAGGCTTTATCCCACTGCAAAATCGGTTGGCTGAGGGAGATCACACAAAAGAAAATAACTAGTAGGTTAAGCTTAATCGGCGGAATGTCAGTTTAAGGAACCTAGCCTTTTCTAGTAGCCTTCAGCTTTCACATATAACACACTGGGTTCTTTGCGCAACAGAATCTCACGTTTTCCACTCACCTCTGAGCATCCTTTGCCTTAAGCAACGTCAAAAGAAAAAACACATGGGTTCTATGTTCAAAAGTAATTCTAGAGCAATCCAACAGCAATACAGCTGGCAAATTAAAATCCCTACAATCCTTACTAATGTTAACGTTTTTTTTTAACCCTTTGGTTCTTAGAAATCGCCAACGAATTGCTTTACAATGCGTTAGAGACCTCTAGCGTCCAAAAGCATTTAAAGCCCCCTTTACACAAGAGGATGTTTTTATGGGGCAACTTGTGTGCTCCAGTTACCCCAGATTTTTTTTTTTTATTATAAGGCCCTGTATCGTTGGAGGGCAGAGGCCCTCCAGGACTACAATTCCCATTATCCTCAGCCATCCTCCAGCTGATAAGCCAAAAACAGCTGGACGGCCTCAAATGTCCCTACTCTGTATGTAGAGTCTTTGTTTACCTACAAGTAAAGGAGAAAGTGTAATATATTATCCAGTTTAATGAAAACGGATTGATTACTTACCTCATCTCTTAGTCCTAGAGTCCAGCAGACGGTAATAGTAATTTTCCGTACAGGTGTAAAGGAATACAGAGTATCAAGTTCATCCCTGCGTATAGTAACCATCCTTGAAGGCAGGGTGTGTGGAGAGAGCATTACACTGATATCCTGCTAAAATGTTTCCCAGACAGGTTAGAAAGAAAGACCGAAGTCCTGGGTGGGTTCTTTCTCATGGATAATGGGTGGAGGTTTTGGTTAATGTGTAGCTGGCTATGAATGGAGCTTGTCTCTAACGTTCGTTCATTCGGTGATGAAACCTAAATTCTAAACGAATCTGATTTTAGAAATCTCTGGCATGTTACTTCTTTATTGCTTTAGGGTAGGAGTCTGAAACCCCTTGTTTTTTCATATCTGAACAACCCACAAAGCCAGTTGGATTGTCCAAGTCTATTTTCAAGTCTATCATGATAGACACATTGCGTGAAAAAATAGGAATTCCACAGAATTTCCTGCTCCTGGAACATAAGTCAAGTCTATATTTAACAGCATCTAAAACTGTCAAGAATGTTTTGTGGTTGGATAACAGGGACAGAAAAATGTGAAAAACGCAGGCTACTGCTATACCAAATATGGCAATATTGTTACGTCTGGATTCTGATCCACCATCTGGAAATACTTAACTGCAGGCAACAAAAAGACACAACAGAGACTTAATACTCACTGCTTGGTCTCAAATCTCCCCACGAATGCTCATTTTTTTCTTTAAAATTAGGGATTACAGACTGTCTGAATACCTCATTGTATCACAAATTATATTAGTTCAGAAAGAAAACACGTTTTTCCCCCAGAATAATGTACTTAAAATGTAAGACGTGGATAGAAAATCAGGATTAAAAGTTAACACTGTTTTAACCCATTGAGTTGCACACCCCTTAGATACCAACGGGATAATGTTGTGAGGGATATAGTCTGTGTGTTTTTTAACTTCATAATATTATTAGTATGCTTTATTTATAAATAACTTTTGCGCTTTTCAGTACTTAAGGGGGGACGAAAAATGACCTCTGATTTAAAGGGATAGTAATGCTTAATATTGAAAACTTATATATTGTAGGATTTATGCTGCTAAGTCAAAGGTACTCCCATTGCTTTAGTGGTGTTTTATTCAAAAGTTATAGCAGCTCAAACCGGCATTTTGGGTGCAGTACCTCCATGGTCTGACATTTTACTATGGTTCTTCTGCTACAGCAGCTTATGCAGGTTTATGATGAATTGACCTACAGAGGTCAGGTCTCCAGAGTATTGTTTTGCAATGTGTTTAGACCTGTCTAGCATTCAAGAGATTAACTATAGTTACATTAATTAATTGGGGAATATGATATACTTGCATTGCACTGAGTAAGGTTTAGGGATGAATCATCCATTGATTAAATATTACATAGCAATTTGTCTGTGATAAAATATGCCTTTTTCTAGTACTATTAACTTTAGAAATAACAGTATAAACTATTAACAGTGCTTGATATAATGATTATTCCCTTCGTGTTGCCATCTTACCTTAATACAATGCAAATCCATGTGAAGCAGATGTTATTCCACTGAAAAAAAACATAAACTCCAAAGCAGAAGGAGACAAAGGCACCTGATCTACCCCTGTAGCACTAGTGATGGACAGCGATCAACACCAATCCCTGTACTGAGCATAATCAGCCAGCCTCTGTACACAGAGGTCAGAGCCAACTGAGCAACTACTTTTTTCAGTGAACCTGTCAAATGAGTCATTAGGTGCTTATCAGACATGCTATAACTAATGTCAGACAACGGTGTTGATTTTCAGTTCAAGGCATAGTATCCATAGATAGATAGATAGATAGATAGATAGATAGATATAGCTGTGTTTATCCTGATGGGTAAAAACAAGGGTATTCCCACTGCTAAAAGATGTTGTGTTAAGGCATTATTACAGCTGATGGTTTGTGCTCACACCTTGGATTGATATACATCCCTTGTTTTAAGCAACAAAACAAATATCTTTGTTGACAGAGGCAAGTAAACAAAATGTTTTGGTAAACAAGGCCTGAGCTAATGAACCAAACAGATTTTGGGCACTGCATACCAATTAAGCTACCCTTGCTAATGTTAATGTTTATTACTTTATGACAGAGAAGACCATAAGAATATGTGAATAATGATGAATTTCAAGAAAATCGAACCCAAATAATGGTAAGGGAAATATGCATAAGCTAAAACTGGAGCAATTCTGGGGCAAATCATTTGCACCACAGGGAACAAATAAACATTTCTTTAATTCCCATTGATTTAAATAGGGCTTTTACTCCTTTGAATGCAATCTGTGGGAAACCTAGTATTTATGGGGGTTAAAAGCCCCATTTAAACCAAAGAGAATTTGGGGATTTATTATTCAGCAGATATGACCCTATGGATCAGTTGGTTTACTCCAGAATTGCTCCATTCTGCCTTTGTGGATATGTATTATATACTTTTACAGTTACCTGCCTGCAAAACTGGGGCAAGGCAGCACCAAATATACTGATGTTAATTACAATATTTTGTTTTGTTCTATTTATGATACACACTCTGCAGTTCCACATATATTTATATTTTGCCCCAGACCCCTAATCTAAAGAGAAGAAAGTGTACAAAATGGCTGCTGTCTGCCACAGTTTTGTAGCAGTGCCAAAACTGCCAACCCTTGGTTCAGATGCCCTACATTTTTACCCCCTTAAAAAAGTCTGTAGTGGTCTTCATAATGTTTTGGAGCATCCAATGGATTAAGAAGCTAAGAGATGTATGTACAAAGAGGCAAGTCAAAATATGTATAAGTAACCATTTGAAATGCTGAGCTGTCAATAGGAAAACTCTTTAGCATCCAAGAGATTATAGCAATGTTTAAAGCAAAGTTTAATTTGTTCCATATAGTTTTGCTATAAACGGATCCATTTTTTTGCTTTATACATATGCATGTCCTCTCATAAAATGTTAATTACTATAGAACTGTCCAGGAGGCCTAGTATATTACTGGGTAAAATTCATAAAGAAACTGGAGTCATTCTGGCACACATGGGGGGAAATACACTACGCAGTGATAAAGAGGCTATATAGTGGAAAATACTTCTCCAGTTTATCACTTCTTGGGGGAGATTCACTAAGCAGTGATAAAGTGGAGATAACTTCTCCAGTTTATCACTTCTCCACTTCCTATATTATTCTAGGGAGCCTATGCACTAAGTTTTTTTCAACTTTGGAGACCTTAGTGTATAGGCTCCACAGAATAACATAGGAACTGGAGAAGTGATAAAGTGGAGAAGTCATCTTCATTTTATCACAGCTTAGCGAATCTCCCCTTCCAGTTCCCATGCTATTTTATAGAGCATGTGCAGTAAGATCTCCAAAGCTGAAGAAAGCTTAGTCCATAGGCTCCATATAATATGACTTTTAAACAGGCCTGCCTTTGGAAATCTTGTGGTTCAAGTACAAACATAAAGCCAGGCCCACACTCCATGCATTTGCATTGTAACCTGGAGGTATATGTAAATTCAGAGCCCATCAAACTGCTTCAAAATGTGTTTTGATTTGAAACAGTGAGGCAGAGGTGAAATCCAGTCCTCTGCTACTCTACCTACAGAATATCATCATCAGAATAACATTACGATGGTCCTAAAATCAATGGGAAATGTTATATGTCCATTATGGCACTGTTGATATGCCTCAGAACTACTCCACTTTACTATTATACCTATGGTCTGCTCTGATGGATATGTACACAGGTATTTCCATAAAGCCTTTTGTGATGTATGTTTCAAAGTGGACCAATAAATTCCTTGCTACCATCCAAATGAAAAAAAGGAAACTCATAAATTGTTTATACAAATTCTGAAAACTACACGGAGGCTTTTTAGACGTGTTTTTTTCTTGAAGAAAACGGTCTTTGAGTACAGAAACTGGCTTGCTTTTTCCACCCCTCCTTGTGAGACAGAGAGCTCCCATTAGACGGGGAGGTTCTTGGCCGCGGCTCGAGCCGAGGCGCATTCCTGAAATGTTTTCTGAACGCTGGAACTCTGGCAGAACTGACGTCAGATGCGGTGGCCGCCTATATAAGGGGCGCGGGCGCCCGAAGCTGATCAGATTGCTCAGACTCTCCTACCGAGATTCAAGGGCTTGAGACCCAGGGCAAGAAAATCGCTCAGAGACGCTCTAACTGAGAAAGCCCTTTAAGCACCATTGAAGAGACCCGTATAGTCTCCGACCTAAGCATTTTAGGAATCCTCGCCACGCATAAGGAGCATCCTCTTGCTTTATCCAGGACAGCAATTCTTGACACTTTTGCCCGCACTAGAAGAGACAATGAATTTCCTAGCTCTGAAGCACGTCATGGCAGCTGCCTTCCTCACTGGATTGATAGACTTGGTAAGTGTGATCGCCTAGCACGTGGAAAGAGAGCCACATGCTATTCTGGATGTAGCCTCTGACACTGATCTTAGTTCAGGTGATTTATACCCATTAAGTGCCCTGGACCTCCAGGGGTTGACACATTGTTAGTAAATATTGCATAGGTCTTTACGGTATCGCTTTGCAATGTGTTGGAAACCTAGCGTGCAAGGGGTTAAATGATCCGTATACAGTTAATTTAACTTTTAACCCTTTGAGTGCCAGAGAGGTACGCTGCGTACCCCTCTGTCACTCAAAGGGTTAAATGGTAGATACTTATTAAACACATTGCCGAGAATGCAATGGAGACCTCTTTAGCTTTCAAGGGGTTAGTCCCTAGACCAGAGCGAGTCAAATGTTGTGCCTCCAGCTATCGGGGAGTGCAACTTCCATCATCCATAACGAGCCGTTTGCTGGTTGTGGAAGATGGGAGTTGTAGTAGCCAACAGCTGCCTCTGCCACAGAGATCGCCAACATATATTTCTCTAGCATCAAATGGGTTAACACATAGCTACGGTGTATAGGTTCCGTTTAGAAGGTCAGGTTTACTGACACGTGTCTTTCTTACTCCACAGGCTTTTTCATCATGCCCCACTGTATGCCAATGTCCCGTGGAGGTACCCAAATGTGCCCCAGGAGTTGGACTGGTTCTTGACAGCTGTGGATGCTGCAAAGTCTGCGCCAAACAGCTCAACGAAGACTGCAGCAAAGCACAGCCTTGTGATCACACCAAGGGACTGGAGTGCAATTTCGGGGCCAGCTCCAGAGCTATCAAGGGAATATGTAGAGGTAAGCTGGCTTATATTTCCTTCTCAATTGACTTCTCTAAGGCAGTATAACAGGACAGACCAAGTTTAGGAGTAGAAAAGAGGTAGACAGTCTTTGATTGTGGGAGATGATGGGAGTTGTAGTTTCCAACAGCTGCACAGCCAAAGGTTGCCTTCCCCTGCACTAGATGGAATTCGGTTTCTAGCTGCATGCAATAGTCAAGGAGTTCAGTAAATCTAAGTCCATGTATGGTTATGCTTTGTTGATGCTAGCTTGGCAAAAGGCATATGATTTCAACAGTCTGGAATGCAATTCAGTGTCTGGGTCTGAACAAAAAAGAGCATAAGGAAAAGTAATTCCTGACTGACTTATTGTTCCATGTTAGTCATTGGGGAATAGTAAGAAACTGTACAACAGAGCTAATTCACAGCATGTGTTACTGGAAATGGAAAATCAGTTTGAATTACAACATATTTTTTCTCCTTTCTGCAGCAAAATCAGAAGGCAGACCTTGTGAATATAACTCCAGAATTTATCAGAATGGGGAAAGTTTCCAACCAAACTGCAAACACCAATGCACATGCATAGATGGAGCTGTTGGCTGCCTTCCTTTGTGCCCACAAGAACTGTCGCTACCAAACTTGGGCTGTCCAAATCCAAGACTGGTGAAGGTCCCAGGGCAGTGCTGCGAGGAGTGGGTCTGTGATGAAGCAAAGGATACATTAGATGAGTTGGAAGACTTCTTCAGCAAAGAATTTGGAATGGATACTAATGAAGGAGAACTTACGAGCAAAAATGAATTTGTCTCTGTTGTGAAAGGAGGACTAAAAATGCTACCTGGTAAGTTCTTCCATACATTTGTACTATAACTATGACAATTGCCTAGGATAACTCTAAAGTTATAGCATAATGTCCTCAGTTACTATTGTCAGCTTGTGTTTTAGTATTTAGTATTGTACTCATATGTGCCATTTAGTAGTTCTTAACCCTTTATGCATCAGAGGAGTTCCCAGTGCATTGCTTCACAATGTGGGGGTACCCCTCTGGTACTCAAAGGGTTAAATCAGAGGACTAAGTAAGTGTTTACTGTATGTGATTCCTCCATTTATGCTTATATTAAGTTCTTCTACATTATTGTGTCTTTCCAGTTTTTGGCGCCGATCCACAAAGTCGTGTTGTTGAGAACCCAAAGTGCATTGTTCAAACAACATCATGGTCACAGTGCTCAAAGACATGTGGAACTGGGATCTCTACAAGAGTCACCAATGACAATAGTAATTGCAGATTAGTGAGGGAAACTAGGATCTGCGAGGTCCGGCCATGTGGACAACCAAGTTACGCCAGCTTAAAGGTAAGATGCCTTACATTTCTCCAGTTCTGCCATTGCTTTCTGTTGTGGATCTGTCAATAGACTTGTTTGAGATCTGTTTCTAAATAATTTTTATTTTTTCCTTCCAGAAGGGAAAGAAATGCACCAAGACTAAAAAATCCCAAGCTCCAGTAAGATACAACTATGCTGGCTGTTCCTCTGTTAAGAAATATCGCCCTAAGTATTGTGGATCTTGTGTGGATGGCAGATGCTGCACCCCTCAGCAGACAAGGACTGTCAAGATCCGATTCCGTTGTGAGGATGGAGAATCTTTCACTAAAAATGTCATGATGATCCAGTCTTGTAGGTGCAACTATAATTGTCCACATGCAAATGAAGCCTATCCTTACTACCGATTATTCAATGACATCCACAAATTCAGAGACTAAATCTAACAAGCTTAAAGGGACTGTTGCCTACACTTGAGAAAATGGGGAATTTACTGTTGTGGAAACATGGCAATGCATTTTATGGACATTTATGAGGTACTCGGAACATACGTGCATTGTCATTTGGACTTGATTTACGACAGACTGAAATACTTTAATGCTTCATAATACTGGAGCCAATGAATTGCTTCTTTTTTTGGAGCACATTAATAATATTCTGTTTTCCGTTAGTAAATTATCTGCTAAGTATTCTTCCGCACCCTTAACCCCTAATATGCAAGAGAGGATGAACCCCACTCCCACAACTCATTGCAATGCACACCTATCACTCTGTGGGTTAACCCTGTGAGTGCCAGAGGGGTGTGCAGTGCATTGCATATCCCAATGGCTGTCTAAAGGTTAACATTTCTTTCTGCATATTGTTAGTGGGGGAAAAAGAAACTCTAAACTTTTACAAAAACAAGTTGAAAACAACATTCCTTCCTGATTGAGCGCGGTTTTTGAAGCGTTCATCTGTGGCAGCTATCACAATCCAGCAATTCTTTAGCAAACAGAAATCGGCTGTGTCTTTTTTTTTTTTTTTTCCTTTTTTTTTTTTTTTTTTTTTTTCTATCTCTAATTAAATGTGTCTTTATTTATCAAACGTAGCTTTTTTTTGTGAGAAATGTAATACTGGAATAAATTGTAAAATGTTTTAATTTTTATATTCAATGAATTAAAATTTATTTATGGAATTAATCAATTAATAAAAATATTTACCTATTTATACATATTTCTATTTCTTCTGCATTTTCTTTTTTACTATCATGTAACTTAAGATCCTGAGATTTTAGCCAAAGAAAAATCCCTGTTTTGATCCAGAAGTATGATTCTACAGCACTACTGCCCCCTGCCTCCTCTGAGCTATATAGGTCTGACATTACAACACTGTTAGTTCACATGCCTAGCAATTTGTGTGTTTCAAGATTTTTATATACGAATCTTTGAATTAATGAGTTCTTTCATATATTATGTGGAGCTCGTTATGAGTTGTATCCTTGTCATGTAGGGCCATCTTCAGGATGCTAAGGTGAAGTAATTCTTCTGCAAACCAACTGTTACCATGGGTGACAAATATAAATTCCTCAAATTCCTTTTGATTTAAATGGGCATTTTAACCTCTTGAATCCTAGAGGTCACTAATGCGCTGTTTCGGAATGTGTTGAGAACTCTTTAGCACTCGCTGGGTTAAAATACCTATTTTAATACATGGGGATGTTTGTTTGACCCCTATGATGCAGTCTGCTGCACAACTGCTCTTCTTTAACGTCATGAAAACAACATTAACCCTTTGAGTGTCAAATGGGTATGCAACACATTGCTTTGCAATGTGTTGCATGCCCCTCTGGCACTCAAAGGGTTAAGCTGTTTCCTCTGCATTTTAGATATATAATATATCCTATTAACAGGAGAGTTTCCCAATTAAAACTTAGTGAAAGCAATATAATTATGTGTATATTGATGTAACTACATCTGATTGTCCAGTTAGAACTTGAGAAGCCAGATACAGCAGGGAAATCCTTACCCTTTAGCTGTTTGAGATATATCCAAACCATTGCAGAGCAATACATTGGATACATCTTTAGTATACAATGGCTTATAGATCAGAATGATGCAGTGTTGCCTAAAAGTTAGCAATCCTGCACTGAAAGAGTTAACAGTATTTAAAACTGAGCACGGCTCCATGGTGTATCTAGGATTCCAATGCATAAGCAGTCCTCTTAAACCCTTTGAGTGCCAGAGAGGAGTCCAACAAATTGGATATCTCTGGCAGTCACTCACTAAAATAATTAACCATTTGTGTTGCACATCTTAGAGGGAATACTTGCCAGGTGCCCTTGGGGACCAGATATTTGACACCTTTGTTCCAAATATCACAAGGAAGCACAGTCAGTTCCATAAATTTGCTTCTTTTTCCCACAATACATAATCTTGTTATCCCACAGAGTACCAGTGAGGTGTCTAACACATTGCTGTGTAATGACTGGACACTGCTCTGGCACTGAAAGGGGTTAAAGGAACACCAATGCTTAAAAATGAAATCTCTTCATACCACATACATAACAGCTAGAATATGTAAAAGTTATTCATGTTATATCCCTAAAATATAATCATAAACTTGCAGAAATTGTTCTGTTCAGGGAGCTTTTATTTAATGTTGCGTGTGCTTTCTGTATTGAGAAGCGCAAGTCAATTAACTCTTTGAGTGCCAGAAGGGTATTAACTTAGAAAAGCATTACATGACTGTGATAAGTGCCCACTGCATTCAGAAAGACTTATCTCAGCTTCTTTACTGATAATCTTAGGAAATTAATAGGAGCCCTGGAAAAGGCAGGAATGTTTGCTCTCTCGCAGCATATATAAGACTAGATTTTAGGCCTCAGAAAACAGTGTACAGGGTGTTTAACCTCTTGAGTGCGAGAGAGCTACCTCCCTGACACTCAAAGGGTTAAGTAAATACAACACCAATTAATTTTTAGGTGTTGGTGTCCCTTTAAAACAAGTTTTCAATTGACATTTTTTATAGTTATGACTGGGTACTTCTTAACCCATTTATTACCAGTGATGTCCAGCTTTGAAGCCTAAGCGTTTAAGGCACGTAGGTATTTTACGGTCTTGCATGCATACAAAGCAATCCGCACACAAAAACAGCACAGTTATCGTTTTTGTGCATTACATAATGAGATGCCAATGAGGTATGGATTCCGCTCTGTGTTTAGTTCTGTGTGCAGAGGAATGTGCTTCTGAGTCTGTAGGAGGTAGTTTGCTTTCACTAAATGAGCTTGAAGCAGTACCGGTGCTAATCCTAATAACTCAGTGATTAAAAGTAAACATGCTGATAAATAGAATGGAATGCAGAGAATTTCAAGTACTTTTCCAATTGAGCGTAATTCCAGGAAAAAATACCTTTTTATAATTACTCTATATACTACTACTTTAGAATGTAGTGCTACTATCCAGGGGGGTAGAAGGCTAGATGACTAGCATATCTTGGGCAAAAATAAACACACTTATTAACACCCTAACTGAATGAAAGAACAATATTTTGTAGAAGTGCAAACAGATTTTATTACAAAAAAGCCATGTCGACATTGCAATGAACCAGTACACTGAAAAGCTCTAATAAATTGCAGCAGTTGCATTCCCACTGTTTTACTTTTACATAAGACCGTTTGGCTAGGTCACGGGGAGGCAACTAGGGTTGTCTTAATCTACTGATAGGTCCTGTGCTAAATAAAACCTTACTGACCTCATTAGCCCAGTGGATCATAAAGAGATCTCCAATGTGTTTCTTCACAATGCATTGAGACCTCCCTAGCATTCAGGTGGTTAAATGATCACAAAGCACGTTGTAACGGTAATCAAGCTAATAATAGCGTCACATAATATAAAGCTTACCTTTGGCTTTACAGAATGTTATATATACTAAATAATGTGAAATTCCTGTGTCATGTGGAGAAGTCAAGGGAATCACAAAAGAAAAAGCGCACAGTAAAGTGATACACCTGGGTATCACTCTTGGACTTTATAAGCAGAGTGTTACACATGGCCGGATTTTCCAATAGGCAGAGTAGGCAACTGCCTAGAGCTCCAAATTCTGAGCTGTGCTGGACACACCCACATTCTGAATTGTAGGTATGACCAGTGCAGTCACAATGTGACCAGCTCAATCACTTTACAAACTATTATTTAATAGATGTTAGAGACTTGCATTGCTTCACAATGCGTTTGAGAGCTTTCTAGCAACCAGGGGGGTTAAAGCCTTTTTTGGCTTTGCTTTTTGTAGGCTAAGGGTATTTTCTGTGCCAGGAAATAGTGGATGGTACTGAGGGTGGGGTCATGTGAGGAACAGGGATGTGGCCTTGGGTGGAGCTAAGGGCGCCTAGAGTGCCTTGCCTAGGGGCACCTCGGATGTAAATGTGACCCTGATATTACAGGTTCATATGAACTAGTCACCTATCTGGCATGCACATTTCCCCTATTTAATCAAAGCACTCCATGCCATCATTTCATGCTCATTCTAGCATTAGGTCTTGTATGTTAGTTGATCTTTAGTTCCATTTGTATGTATTCATATTATTATTTAGTGGCACACAATGTACATAGTGTTATAGAACATATAATATAAATTACATAGTATCGAGTACAGTAAATATGAAAATACAAAAATACAGCAGCAGAAAGAGGTCTCAACTAAAAAAATATACAATCTAAAGACAGGAATTATACCTTTTCTTCTTGGAGGCAATTCCATAACTGCTAATGATATCTTAAAAGTGTAGCAAATATTTTTCAGTGTTAGACCATTTCAATTGATTGAATCTGCCCCTTGTTCATTAAAGGGGCAGAACCTCATAATTCTTATTAAATACCACATTAGTCAACCTATCACTGACACATGTAAGTAGCCTATCAAATCTTGAAATGTTCAGTTACGTAATTACATAGTAAATTAGGTTGAAAAAAGATACAGTTAGGTTTGACCTTTGCCACAGTATAACTCAGAACATGAATTTTATAATCCTTCTTGACTCCAAAATGGGTATTTTTCTGTTTATCAGAACTTCTTGTTTTAACTACTAATACACAATATAACCCTGTATGTTCCCTTCTGCTATAAATGCATCTAATCTTCTCTTAAATGTATCAATTATATCTGCCATTACCACGTCCTTGGCCAAGGAATTCCACAATTTAATAGATCCTACTGGAAAAACTCCTTCCTCTGCTGAAGTTGAAACCTCATTTACTATAATCATAAGAGGTGGATAGTTATTTGATCAGGCCTTGGAATGAAAAGCTCACTAGAGAGATCACTGTATTGACCTTGCGTATACTCATATAATGTAGCAAGATCCTCTCTTAGACTTCTTTTCTCCAAAGTAAATAAACCAAGTTTGGCTAGACATTTTTTAATATTTAAATTCATCCATTCTACTTATTAATTTTGCTTCTCTGTACTTTCTCCTTTCTAGAATATCCTTTTTAGAGTTAGTTTTTTTGTGCTTTCACCATTATGTGAATTTGTCTGGGCCTTATAAATTCAGTTGTTTTCCCCTCCTTCTGCTCCTTCATTTCATTCGTGATGAAGGAAATGTAAATTACCAGCATGATCTGAGAGGGAGTGGGTGGGATTTCAACAGCTGACATAACCAGAAGAGGAATGATTGAGAGCAAGAATTCTATTTGTTCCTATAGAAGCACAAGAAACTAAACTGTTTTAATGTAGAAAGAAGAAAAAAGGAGTAGGTCCTTGAGCCAACGCAAAAACATTTTCTCTGTAGGTTGTCTTAGTTGATGAGAGGTATTAGCCTCGTTTGACCTTTGTTGTTTGTAAGGGCAACACATCAGTCTATATATTTATCTCAATGATAGGGCACTATTTTGGCATATTTTTGTTTCTCACTTACAAACTGTTTATTAGTGTATTTTTATATGTATAAGAGATTTGAAGATGAAAATAAAAACCCCAATCAGATTTCTTCTCTGACCTAACATGCTACCATACTTATTAAAGTGGTATTGGGAACGCTGAATGGTCCAGTAAACTCATTCTCAAATTCCAGTGTTATTAAAAAAGTTTTGAATTATTCTGGTGATAAATGAGGATCACTGCTCAAACCCCTTTTCCTCCTGAAGTGCTCTTGCCACAATGTCTTCCTGCCCTGTCTATTTTTATGTATTCTATGAATCTGTATGTCTGAGAAAGACTGGTGTAACCGATTTGTCAAAGCAAAGAAGGTTATGAGATATATGGTTAGTTGGAGAAAGGTAGTTGAAACCTGCTATGTAAATATGAACAGAAATATGTAGTTATTTATTGGAATTTGTCCTAAGAACAAAAAAGCATCATTGCAAATGATCACTAGGAGGATGGGATTGAAGAATCACTAGGAGGATGGGGTCGAAACCTATATTGAAGTGAACTAAACATTAAAGTAAGGTCACTGTTTACATGTTAAATTCTGGTCATAAGCAAAGAAATGGCAATGTGGGAGCAGCACCCATAGCAGTCATTATAGGGCAATTATCACTTAAAACTCTGCTAACACAAGATAACAGTTTGTACAATATTTGATAAACTACATTTTACCATTTCCAGATAAGGTGATAGAAGTCCATGTTGAACAGTGCTATTTCTAGGTCAATCCTCTTTGGGTGTGCGTATAGTTATGCAGTGGTCAGAACAGAAGTGGAAGCAAACTTCTGCCCACCAACCTCTGCTTTCATGAAATGAGAGACTTGCTGCAGTGTTTTAACCTGAGCATGAACAATACATTTCATACTATATTAGATAGCTGTTTGTAATATAACCACCTTACGCAGGATAAGAAAAATACACATCTACAAGTTCAGTTTTGTTAAACCAGACAATGGTGGTCAAAAATGTTCTATAATCCCCCCTCCACAATAATTACCCATAGCCAGTCATGGATTATTGTATGGGTTGGATGGGGCAGCCCAGGTCTTTAGGGGGAGCCAGAGCTGTCTACCTCCTCAAACATGGACAGGTGGGATAACAGAGGCAATAAGAGTGCAAGGAACCCACTGCTTGGGTGCCATCTGGGGCCCAAGGCATCGGGAAAACATTGCTGCCCACCATCTGGGGTGCAGATTCTGTTATCAACTTCTCAGGAAAAAGTGAGGTGCAAATAATATATAAAGCATTTAGTTATAATTAAATTTAGGTTAGAATTTCCTTCTAAAATTACATTGAAGTAACATTGTTCATATAGCAGATTGCATAGTTTCAGCACATGACAAACAGGTGAAAAAGAAACATCCCAGTTGGCTGGTAGGCTGTGAGGGCAACTCAGAGTCCAACACAGACAATGTAGCCATCACCTCAATTGTGAAAGAATGCACAATACTTGTGCTATAGTACAGACCTGTGCTTCCAGCCCTCTACTCAGGGGCACCATATAAGCCATGTTTTTAGGATTTCCCTGCTTGAATACAGGTGAGTTAATCACAGGCTCAATCATTTAATTAATTCACCAGTGCACAAGCAGGGAAATCTTAAATATATGGCCTTTTTGGCACCCCCATGGATAGGGTTGGCAATCACTAATGTAGACACTAAAATAAACGAAGAACGTGTCCTCTTGATTGCCCACACATACCATCAACAGCTGATTATCATGTGTTTATGGCTATATTGCTTTCCTGTGTCCTTGCAGGCAAGATTAGCATCTCCTGGAGTTGTAAATTTGAAGCACTGGCATGTGCTAATCCCCGCCTCAGATGCTCAGTAGACAGCTAGAATACAATTAAGAATAATCAGAAACTGGGAGTACCTGGCATTTCATGAGGGGTGTTACCTCTAAGAGAAGGTACATTCCCCTGAAACATCGGGCCATATGCATAAAGAATAAAATGGAACAATACTGGAACTGTGCATTGGGGACAATAAAACCCACCAAATTCTCAGTCCTTGAAACAATGGCTTTTATGCCATGAATATTAGACAGATCTCCAACACATTCGGAAACAATGCATTGGAGTCTTTGCTAGCATTCAAGAGGTTAAAAGCCCCTTTTAAAGTAATTTGTATTTTAATTTGTCCCCTCTGCTGAAGTTGATTTGCTTTTGTCTTTGTTCAAAGGGCCATTTCTGTTCTTTTATACCAGCATTTCAAGAGGAACATTAAGCTATTACTAAGTCGCCATGCATTCATTAAGCGCATGACGACTAGCTCGGAAAACCATGTCTAACCTTTAAAAAAAGCTCACATTCGAAAGAAATACTTGCTTGGAGAACGGAACCCAGGCTACAGCGCAGACATCTTGTCTGAACACCTGCACTGTCAGTCCCAGTCCCCACTGAGTAGCATTGCAGCATACCACATGGACACCAGAAGGGACTGATGGCACGCGCATGCAGACCGCACTAACCTGCCTGTCAGTCTCCAAACGGCAAGGATTTATTTAGAATGTGTGATTTTTTAAAGGTAAGAGATGGATTTCCAAGCTAGTCGCCATGCACTTAATGAACGCATGGTGACTTAGTAATAGCTTAAAGTTCCACTTTCAATAAATAGGGAACTACCCATACAATGCTATATACCAGCCATATCAAACATGCAGCCTGCAGGCCTTCTCCCTGATACTGCTCTCCATTAATCAGGCAGAGGTGATGTTCAGCTTCTAATGATCTCCCATTTCTTGAAGTACTGTCTGAACTGATCCATATACAGGCTGAGACTGGTATCTATCCTATCTGTCCCTTTAGGATGATGGGAGTTGTACTTCAGCAAAAGTTTGAGAGTTGTAGGCTGCCCGCCACTGGCATAGAAATATTTATACGTAAAAAATCCTGCTTTGTACTTATTATTGGAAGTACCTCTACATAAATGGATCAATTCATGGACCAAGAAAAGTGGTGGGGGGCTCTCTCCAGTGGATGAATATCAACCTGCAAAAAAAACAAAAGAAAAGGAAAGGGATGAGGAAAGGGATGAGGAAAAAGGCAGAGAAAACAGAAAGGAGTTTGAACAGATCCACTAATGGAGGCACACTCATAAATTCCCAAATAATAACTTTATTCAAAATGTCATATATAAAACTACACAATATAAAAAAATCATATAATAAAGGACATACTAAAAACAGCAGTAAGATATGTTTCCACAATATATGAGTAACAATACCATGGGAGTGGCCTAAACACTACTACCTAGGGGAGGACATTTAACAAAGGACATACTGAGTCCCTGGCACTGATAAGAACTGGAGGAAACCAAGTACAAAATAGGCAGAAATGAAGATTCCAGATGCATTAAATGGGTCTTTTAACCTCTCAAATGCTTTGGAGACCACTCTAGCATTCAATGGGGTAAAAAAAAACACAAGTTTTTTTTTTACACAAGAGCAATTTTAGTATGTCGTTGTTTAATTATATTTCCCTCTAATTAATTTAGTACACCGACACAAATTATATACTGCTTTTTTAACCCTTTGAGTGCAAAGCAATGCGATGCGTACCCCTCTGACATTCAAAGGTTTAACCCCTTAAGGACCGGACGTTATGGGACATTTCCGTCCCATAACGTCCGCATAGGAGCACTTTGACGAGCCGGTACACGTGACCTGTCACGTGTATCGGCGCGTCACTATGGGGCTTGAAACAGATCGCTCCGATCTTGGAGCGGTCTATTTCATGCCCTATTTTTACTTACAGTGCTCTCGGTAGAGCGCTTTAAGTAAAAAGTACGTGATGTACCAGGACCGTCAAGGGTCTTTCGAGCAAATTTACCCTTGACGGTCCTGGTACGTCAAGGGTCCCTAAGGGGTTAAGGATAGCTAGGGCTTTCTTTTGATGTCATATTTATATATATAGCCCATTATTTAGTTTAATTATAATATAAAAAAAGAAGAAAAAATGGATAAAAACACAACATTTTCATAGGTTTTCCTGTCATAATTTGTACACAATTAAAGCTTCTGAAAAAAGTACCCCCAAATATATTAATTTACTTCTTCTGAGTATGGGAGTACCCCATATGCCTAGAATTTTAATCTCCTTTTCGCATTTAGAGGGTAAATATTACAAGGTGAGCAGAGGATCATAGTTTAGTAAATGGTTTCAGAACCCTAAAATGCCCCACAAAAGTATATGCATAAACAATGAAAGGAGAAAATAACAGGGGGTGCCCCTGTGCAAATCAACAGGAACACTGTTGTAACCACCACAGGCACCCTGATAAATGTCTACTCACAAAATAAATGACTGGAAAATGGAATACACCACATCCAGCTATAGGGTAAAAAACTGCCCCCAAATGCAGTACATCAATAGCGAATAGTAATCTGTGGCTGCTCCCTTGAAACATTCTCCTCAATGTCACAAGTATGGAATATGTAGAAGAAAAAGAAAGCACCCAGTATCATAGCACTGAAAGTAACAATAAAATATAACCAACAGGAGTGATACTCACATAGGTTGTGGCCAGACTGGTGGTATCATGAAGTCTTGCAAGAAAGCATATGGAGAAAATCAAACCTGTCTCCGTTCAGGTATTCTGCGTCCTCTGGAATCATCAGATGTGTGTCGCTATTATCGTTTCTTTTACATCTAATGGTTCCTGAGGACACAGGGCACCTGAATGGAGACAATTTTGATTTTCTCAGTATGCTTTCTCATCAGACTTAGTGATACCAGCAGTCTGACCACAACCTATGTGAGTACCACTCCTGTTGATTATTTTTATTGTTACTCACAGTGCTACAACTTGGGCACTTTCTTTTTCTTCATTTTTATACATATTCTATCAGCAAAAGTATATGTTCCTGGAAAGCAGGGTTTAATTGGTAGAATTTTGGAGCTTTTCATGTAGATATTTTCCACAAATGTGTCCCAAATTTGTGTTAATATTTGGATTTTTGCATTTTTTGATGGATTTCTTGTACAAAAAGTATTTGGATGCAGAAAACTATCAGAATTTAGATTCTGCTATTTGTACACTTTGTGGAGATATCACATATTTGTAGGTGTGTCCGATACTGTGGGAATTTATAAGTCACAAGTGTTGGTTCTATCAGTGGATGCTATGGCTTGTCTTTAGCTTGGCATTACCTGCTAACTTATATTATATGTCTATTAATAAATAAATAACTTCTTAAAACCACTAGCAATAACATTTTTTTTTAAATTAGAGTGCATTGCTTCCCATTATATTTTTCATATTGTTAGATCTAAAAATTTACAAAAACAGGATACTTCAGGGGGAAAAGTGGCACATACTAAAATGGTAGCTGTTGGATCACTTGCAGGCTCAGTAGCATGTTAAACTGAGCTTGGTATCACAATAGCCCACATTACTACCTCTACGAAGGGAAGCGTGAACACGCTCCCTGGGACAGCTGGGAGGGAGGTGGGAAGTCCTGCTGCTTGGTGCCTCACTCAGAGGGTGCCGCGCAATGCGGAAGTGCAGTATTTTAAGTGTTCATATCTCTAAAAGTAAGTAAGTAGATTAAAAAAAAAAAAAACACAGCGCCTGTCTAGTTTTAAGGATTAAAGTCTATGAACAAAAGTTTTTAGTATGTGAATGTTCCCCTTTAAAAGTAAAGTATGCTGCATTCCTTTTCAGTTCTGGGACACTAGCGTAGTACCGGGTGCATTGCAGAACAAAAAACTCATAATTACTTGGAGCTGGTACTTCAAAAATTTGCATTTGGTAGTAGAGTTTGCCATTTTTCAAAGTTAAATTCAAATTATGAGAGGCAACCTTTTTATTCAAAGCTCAACTAAGGCTGCAGAAGATGATCAGATAGATCCACTAACCCCCCACCACACATACCTCTTGTATTATTTGATGCCAACTGGTTTTCTTAGCACTTCAGTTTTGCCACTGAGAATGGCACAGTGCTGTCCTAATTGCTAGCATGTACACATCATTTTAGTCCCTAAACTTAATTGCCAACAGCACCTCTTGGAGCAGAGCTGAGGATGCCCCCCCCCCATTTCATCCAGGAATTTATAAGTTGTCTGGGAAACCTTTTGCAGTTTTTGTAAGTGTACCACAGGTCACTGTGTCTAAACAAAAAATAACTTAACCCCTTAACGATCGGCCGCACGCGGTTAAGGAATGGATTCAGGGCTCTCAGAGCAACGTGCAGCTGTGCGGGGATCCCCGAATTCCATGACATGCCACCACCGTCATGGGTCCTTAATGCAAGTTTACCCATAATGGTCCTGGCATGTCATGAGTCCTTAAAGGGGAACTTTCACCCCGCAATAACTTAATGTTCACTTACTGCTCACCTGGCGACTAGCTGCTTAGTAGCGCTAGTCGCCAGAAATCTTACCCGGTTCTTCAGATATCGGCGTTTTACAGGAGCAGGAAGCACGGACGTCTCTTCACAGTGACGTCCGTGCGCCTGCGCTGTCAGTCCCTTGTGCATCGCACGGTGCACAAGGGACTGACAGCGCAGGTGCACGGACGTCACTGTGAAGAGACGTCCGTGCTTCCTGCTCCTGTAAAACGCCGATATCTGAAGAACCGGGTAAGATTTCTGGCGACTAGCGCTACTAAGCAGCTAGTCGCCAGGTGAGCAGTAAGTGAACATTAAGTTATTGCGGGGTGAAAGTTCCCCTTTAAGGGGTTAAAAAACAGGTATAATAAGTATCCACATATAAATGGTACCATTTATTAATTAAGGGGATAATGAGGTCATAAACACTGGGTAACCAGGTGGATAAAGGCGGCAGTCCTTGAACTCATATACCTGGAAAGTCTGAGTATAACCTGTGGCATTGTCACATAGCTTATAGAATTGTACTTTAAACCTAGAACGGAATGTACTTCTTGAATCCCAGTCTTTCTTTGTACTTCATCAGGGATTTATCAATGCAAATATGTTTATTGGGGCATATACCGCTACAGACTTGGCCTGTGAGTTATTGGGGGCGAATTTTAAACAGATTATCATACTGGGGATCTTCTTTAGGCAGGCACTGAGTATTGTTGTTGAAATGCACAAATCTCAGGAGCATTTCATATATTTCCCTGGTCATTGTTTGTGGGAAAATAGGGTAGCACAGATTCGTGCTCCAACATGATCAAATGATAGTTATTAGATATTCTCATAGCCATTGTTAGGCCCCAGAATTTTTTAAACTCATCAATATCTCTGGGCTTCCAGGATTGGTGCCTTGCAATGTATGATGGGAGATTGGCATCAAAATATTGAGCTGCATACTCATTAGTTTGGGAGAAAATATCCCCCCAAATCTCTTCTCCTGAAAATAAATTAAAAACTGGACTGTATAAAACCTGACACATCCATTGTAGTTCCTGGATTGGTTGGGAATACACAAATTTCAGGAGAAAAGACATCTGGTGAAACTCATTCCTTAGGGTTAGGATCAGTGTTAGTATTTGCGGTTGTACCCAGAGCAGTACGGCTGTTGTTTGAACAGGGAACGCAGTGTGATTGTTTAAAGCAGAACCACCACCTTTAAGAAAGATGTCCCCAAATAATTCCTCATCTGGCGATCTAGCGTTAGAAGCCAGAATTATTACCTCCTTAATGCGAATGATCCACTGCTCTGGGACTGACAGGCAGGATGGAGCGCAGACATCTTTCTATAGTGACGTCTGTGCACCTGTGCTGTCAGTCCCAGCCTGCTGTAAGAGGCGTTGCTTGGAGCCGTTTGGCTCCAAGAGGGACTGACAGTGCAGGCGTGCAGACATCACTATGGAAAGATGTCTGCGCTCTGTCCTGCCTGTCAGTCCCGGAGCAGGGTATAATTTGCATTAAGGAGGTAATAATTTTGGCGACTAGCGCTACTGAGCAGCTAGTCGCTAGATGAGGAATTATTAGGGGATATCTTTCTTAAAAGTGGTAGTTCTGCTTTAAAGTATTGCTTGATTGGCCTGCATCAAAATAGAATGCATAATCGTTGCATCAAAATCTGATGCCAAAAAGTCATATGCCTTCTCGACAATATACATCCTCTGGATTACTACCTTCCTAGCTACCTAACCACCTACCCTAAACCTCTAAATGCCTAATTTTTACTAAATGACTACTCACCTATACATACTAACCTACTTAATTTAACTGTCTATGTAAAAATGTATTTAATTCTTCAATTATTAATCTACATAAAACTTAATTGTACCTAATTCTCCACTAATTAACTAGCCACCCAAGCTATATAACTAACCAAACCAAATTAAATTGCAGAAAAAAAGTAAACCCAAATGGTAAACTTTCCTATGTAAATTGTATTTTTCAATTCCCTAGGCCTTAACCTGACCTTAAGCCTATCCCTCACCCATGTAAGCCTTAATCCTACCTAATTTAACACTAACTAGCCCCCCAAACGATATAATTAATTAACTTAAAAAAAGGTCAAAATGGGACAAAACAAAGGAGTACACATCAGCAAATGATGATCTGCTACTCTTGAGCTCTGTGAATTTCAGAGCGCAGGGGGGGGAAATGTAATTTCATGGCACAAAAAATGTTGCACAACGCTTCTTCTCTTTCTCTGCCTTGCGATCTGATTGAGGAGGGAGGCAGAGAAGAGTGACAAAGGTAATGTTTGCAAATACTGCCTTTTTCATATGGTTCCCTTGCAAATGTGATTCACAGGAACAGCAATTGCACATCTGGAACCATTGTGGATTGGCTGAATCTAACTTCTTTGGTACTAGAGCAGTAAGCAACAGCCTTTTGCTGTGATCACAGCATGCCTGGAATTATGTATGATGTTCCAGGACTGTTATCCATCCCTAAAGGATGGATTTCTGTGATAGTCTTGGCACACCACTCAGCATTAAGGGGGTTTATGTCAATGGAAATTTGCAGAGTTTTAATTTGAACACTGGATTACAGTTGGTTTACCCACCTCTTTAACTTGATAGATAAACCCCACATAGCCTTATTCATCAGCTAAAGAGTGGCAAGTCTGGAGCAAACCAACTGCACTATAGAGCTGACATGGAAATCCTGAAACTTTACAATTACTTAAATGTAGCTTTTATCCCCTTGAATTCTAGAGAGGTCTCCAACTCATTTCTTCTCAATGTGTTAGAGATACCTCTCATATTTAAGGTATTAAAAGGCCCTATTTGGTATAGCTGGATTGCCCCAGAATTGCAAATCTTTACTTTGATAAATAAGGCCCAACGTGCATATCAGAGCAATGCAGAACAAAAGCTAAATAGTGAAATGTGATGTCAGCGTCAGGAGAAACAGAAACAAGTGAGTGGAGTACTTGGCACCATTCTGTACAAGTCTTGGCCTGAGACCACAGTTCCAAGGTGGTCCTTGGAGTAAATGAGGTGTATTTTTTGAGAAAACCAACATGCACCAGAGCTTCCAAAGGGGTATATATTTTGTTCTAGAACTGATCCACTTTCATATTTATACATATACTGCTATGTCTCTTCATGATCTGATAGAGCAGTGATTGGCAATTTGAGGCCCTCCAGCAGTTGCCGATTACAGTTCCCATCATCACCAGCCAGCTGCCCAGGAATGTTGGGTGTTTTTTTGGGGGGTCCTTGATACAAAAATAATCTCCCAGAAGCATAAATAGCATCTATTGGGCCCCAGGTGCAATGAGCTTCCTTGGATGCTGGGCCCTGTCACAAAGTCACCCTGTGCACTCCCTGTAGTTATGACCCTGTTGGGAGTAGTCCACAACATCTAGATGGCCTCATGTTTTCCACTACCATGAAAGAGACAATTGAATGCAGATTATGGGCTTCATTTCCCTCTGTTTCTTTCCAGAGCTCTCAATGTCCTTACATTTAACCACAGACACTAATTGCTAGAGATTGCATCACACACCTTCACCCACATCAAAAGCCTGGGGAGAGGTGAGTACAAAGAGCCAGAATGGGAGTCTGTTGTGTTCAGGTAAGAGTGTGCCCTCAAGGGAACAAAAACACCCACAACACAAGTCATGTGGGAATTAGTATTAGCTGTGTGTTTCTGCAGTGTGTGGCGGTGTCTGAACAAATCTACATGTCTGTCCAGGCAAAACAGAATAAAAATTTATAAGGAGTCAGTCTATCTTTATAGGACAATTATCATGTTTTACGAAGTCTGGTCCTATGTACAGCCCCAAAACGGCTCCTATCAGCCATAGAAAGGGTGGGTGTGGGGGGTAAATTTTGCAATCCAGAAGTATGTGAGTCCCAGCCTCAACCTTTAAAAATTATGTGGACTAGTAATCCCAAATCATAACCATTAAAACACAACTCAAAGCTTCCTAAACCCTTTAAACCATCTGTGCAGGATCACTGGAACATATTTCTAAAAGCGAATATCTCCAGTTTGCTTTTATAAATATGGGTGACAGTTCCTAACTGTAGCTTTTTAAGTCTATATAGTACAATACTTTTAACTCTGAAGGTCCCCCACATAGACGCATAACACCATTCCTTTTAAGACTCTCAAGCAGAATTGCGTAAACGTATAAGTCAGATGTGCAAGGATGGAAAAAAAATAGTTGTAGTTTTTTAAAGTACTTTAAGATATCTAGATTAACTCTTTGCATTCTAAAGTGGTAACACATTCCTTTGTATTGCTCACAAATGTGGAACACAAATGATTAATAACTGATATGGAAATGCAGGGCAGTCTTAATAATAAAGGACCATACTGTATACTAATACTACTAGACCTCTCTACTCCCTTTTGACACTGTTGATCACACTCATCACTTTCAAGCATCTCCTAAAACCCCACCTGATCAAGGAGGTATCTCAGTAACAATATTGTCCTTGTGCACATTGCAAGTCACATCAACATCATTCTGCTGTTCCTTTACTAAAACATAATATGTAAATTCAAATTGCCTATACATTTACTTACATATTTACATCTTCACTCCTATTTTATTCTCTCAGGTCCCTGACAGGGACCTCACTGAATGTCTGTTTTCACATGGCTTTCTGTCATGGACAGTAGAAACAAAGAAGGATGAATGTATATTTAACATTGGTCATGTAGAAGTCTGATTACAGAAAGTATTGGACACTTCAAATGTCTGAAGTACTGTATCTCAGTGTATCTCTTCTAATATATTTGAAGGTTTCAATCTGTTGCTAGAATATATCATCCAGACGGAAGGTCTTGCTTGTACACAGAAATGTCGACCATATATTAAAAGTTCATATTCATTTAAGTCCTGTGGTATTGTCCAAAGGTGTTTTGAGTTAATAAGTATGATAATAGATTGTAGGTTCAGTTTGGTTGGTGTGCTCTAATTAGAGCACAGTCCTAATGCCCTCCAATAAGATCTGATAATATATAAATAAATAACAACCCCGTATGCCACATGGGTGTGCAACAAATTGCTTTGCAATGAGTTGGACACCCCTCTAGCATGCACTCTGCCTGCGTCTCTAGCCTGGTCTCACTGCCACCTGGAAGCCACAGATCCCCACATACGCAGACCTCCCAGCTTGTACCCACTGATCACTGGTAATCTCAAATCCCCACATACTGCCTGACCCCCCATCATAGTTCCACTGCCTCCTGGTATTCGCATATCTCCACATATACTGTCTGAACCACAGCTTGGTTCCATTGCTCGGTGATCGTCACAGATCTCCCACATACACTGTTGGACCCAAGAGCCTGGTTACGTTATTTACTGGTAGTCACAAATCCCCACATATACTGTTTTACCTCTCTGCATGGTTCCACTACTCACATGTAGAATCACACAGACACACACACACATACTGGCTGCTTCCCTGGCTTTGTCTGACTGGAAGCCATGCTCCTGGCAACTACTACACTATGTATACACTAGAGAATTCCATGGTGTAGAAATGTTTTTCTGTCTTCTAAGTGATGTAAGTGTAAAAAAAAAATGTTTTATTTACTATAGCATCATATTCTAGAAATAGTTGTCCAAACTAACCTTTGGGTAGGAAGGCAAATTACCACTAATTTGATGCAACTGGTTGTCTACTTTCCAAAATTGTATGCTGTGCCTAACTTTTCTTCATTTTTGTAGTTGTTATAATCATTTTAGTTAAGGCAAGTCATATTTGAAAAATTGAAAATTATAGATTGACGTTGGTGTAAGATTTTTATTCTGATACCCCCTACTGTATGTAAACTCATACCAAAAGGATGCCAATGTTCTTGGAAGATCAGTAGGTAATGCATACAGTAGGAAATTCCATGTTTACAAAGCTATAAGTATCTTTGAAAGGGTGGTAATGTCAAATATATTCTGGAAACATTTGTGCATAACAGCCATCTGGTAAATGTAAGTAAGTAAATGTCTACTTTCCAAAATGGCATGCCTTGCATACCTTTCCTTCATACAACTAATGTTGTACCATTTTTCTTGGTTTGGTAGCAGGTATAAAATACAGTAGGAAATTCAGTGTTTCTTAATGTTTTTTTAATCTTTGAAGTAGTGTAAATTTTAAAAAAGAAAAAGTCTAATTTCCAAAATAGTATGTCTTGCATATCTTTTCTTTATTCCTCTAACAGTTAAGATCATTTTAGTGCAGTCAGTCAGTTACAAAACAGAATACAGGTAGGTGTGGTTTTGTGCTTCTTGCACCCCCTATTGCATGTCAGCCCATATGTATGGGGTGCCACTTAGCAGAGTATCACCTAATAAATACATTAGGACATGTTGTAGGGTTTAGCAATTTCAGTACCATTGAAGATCTGGAAATGTAAAAAGAAAATGCCCATTTCTTTTCCTTTAGCCCACCTTCTGGAAACAGATGTTCACACCATGCTAGGGGTAGAAAAACAGGTGATCCTTCAATTGGTGTGGTGGTTATTTTCTTTAAAATTATTTGCTTTGTCTACCTTTTCTTAGTTTCTGTAATAGTTACAACCATTTAGTATAGGCAAATAACATTTGACATTTTTTTTTAGAAAAGTGAGACATTGTAGTTGGTTTATAAAGGCCTTCAACTGCTCCCACAAATGCAGGTAAAGGCTTGTACTAAATTTCCATTTCTTTTGCAACCACCGATACATTTCGAGAACTTTGCCCTTTTCCACCTATGCTCTCAATGATTGGACAAATTCTCACTGCAATACTAATGCTGCTGAATGCAGGATAAATGAACTACTGAATGTAAAATTTGTTATCAAGAGCCCCTCTTGAAAAATAACTGCAGATTGGGATATTCAGGTGGGGTTCAATACATAACATCAGTTCTTCAAAACCACTGTTTACATCAAAAGAATAGAGCAACACATCAACCACCATCATTTTGGGAAGTTTACCATTCCACAGGCAAGCTTTTGAGTTATTTTTGTGCATTTTTTTACTTATTTATAATAACTCAGTAAGGGTGTAGTGACAGGACTCAGAAGAACTGTGTAATGTAATGGTTTTAAAACATGACTGGTGGTGGTGGTGGCACGATTGGCGTTTGATTTGGGGACTCTATGACCCTTGTCATCTCCAATTAACTCAGTGTCATCCTTCTCAGTGCTTTGCATTTTCACAACAGCAGTGGGTGTTATGGGTGTGGTTGTTACTGAGTAAAATGTTGTCCCACTCCATGAGACATCTACAACACTAATTTTATGATCCCCTTGGCCCAGCACATGTTCAGGAGTGTTTCTACTGCTTCTATTAGCATCTCTGCTGTACTGCTGGTATGTTTCCCAATTAGACCTGTAGCTGTGATTCAGGTGGGAACTCAATGAGGAGTTACCTAAATGTGAAGCTGTGATTCAGGTGGGAACTCATTAAGGAGTTGCCTAAATGTGAATCTGCTTACCTCTTGCTAACATGTCTTTTACAGAGACAAGAGATAGCAATATGTTTAGGCTTTGAAATGTGAGTGAAGTATCTCCATGCTGGAGATATAATAGACTGAGTGGTTCCTGCAGAACTACTACTACAGGGACTAGAACTTGCAGTAGGTACCAGTTGCTCTGCATTTTTAACAACCGCAGATGCACTTATAGCTAGGGATGAACTAGCCCCTGCTCCTTACCTATTTTACAGAGGTCGAAGGACTAGTCCCCACTCTTTACCTCTTTCGCAGAGGTCAAAGGATTAGCTCCTGTGCCTTACCTCTTTTGCAGTGGCCAAAGGTCTAGCTCCCAATCCTTACCTCTGGTGCAGAGGCTGAAGGACACACACCACCACTTTCCCTCCACCTAGTAAGTCTTAAGGAAAACGTGACAGAAACCAGTATACCAAACATCACGTTCAGATACTCCAGGTCAATCTCCTTCAACACCAGGACCACAGCCGAGATTAATCAGCAGTCTGCCTTGATATAATATTGGATCATTCTGTAGCTTATGTAACAATGTTTTCGGGTAGGAATACCCTAGGTTAGTCTATCACTTCTGAGCAATTCATCATTCTTCCCTGTCTCTTATTAGGACTTTATTGCACCCCTTGTATCACTAGGTCCGTTTCCTCTAATTAGGTCTCGCCAGAATTCCAATTAGGCATCATATCCTACCCCTCTGCCAGCCTGTCATGTTCTAACCTCCTGTCCTCTTTGGCAGACTCCTCTTATGTCAATCAGCTCTTGATCAGTGAGCTAGACCATAGGTTCTTCAAGGGTGCCTTCACCTCCCCTCAGCCCCACTGCCAGTTCTACACGGCATAGTTTCATTAAAAGACCCATTATTGCTTTCATAGCTCCACACCCATCACCCAATCTAGCATCAACTCCTTTATACCCTCTGAAGAATTCTCCTAGCAAAGCCATCTTAGACATCATCAAAGCCAAATTACATCAAAGCCAAAGCTCTGCAAGCTTCCATCGCCTATGCCTTCAAACTTTTGCAGATCTGAGTGGATCCTGTATTGCTCAAATTAAGGAACTACTATTATGCAGTCAGTCTTCCTATTGTTTCAAAGATTAGCCCCATGATCTTGTCACCTTTGCAGAAACACTCAGCTAGTTACTTTCCTACTTTTCCCTGTGCTTCCCAGCTATCCAGTACCCCAATGACTTCCTCCTTATTAATCCACCCCTCCCCACCTGTCTTTCCAAACTCCAGTTTTACTTCACAGACCTCCACATTCTTTTAGCACACAAACAATTCTACTGGTCCCTCCTCACCTACAGATTCCTTGGCATTCATATCTGCTCCTTTACAAGCTTCCCTGGAGATCTCACCCATATTCAGAAATTCAGAATCTCATTGGCTATTTCTCTACCTACAGTCATACATCAAACTTGTACTGCAATTCCTCACCTAGATACTTACGCTATTCCCTACTGTACATCACTGTGGAATAAGTTGGTGCTATATAAATAAATAATAATAATAATATCATTCCACTAGACAGACCTGACATCTCCCTTGTATATCTTCCGCTCCAGTCTCATTTTAGCATCATCCATCTAGATTAGTCCACTATATCCAACATAGCCATGCTGGTAAATTTCTTCAAGCACTATCGCTACACCATCCTCACACCACTTCCTTCCCCACACCTCCCCTCAAGTGATCCGACACATTTTTCTTACAGACAATAACCCACTTCAACTATCACTATCAAAACCTGATTATCCTTCCTTGCGTCATGATAATCATTCTTCCAGATGTTCCTATTAGCCAGCCCCCATCCCTTGAACCTACCCACATTCAACAATCTGATCTTACCTTAATTCGCCCTTTGTCATATCTTTTATTCTGGACAGACTCTACTCCTTTTTGGCCAGCTAACCTACTTGGCCCTCTTTGCCTATGGTCTTTAGAATATCAAGTATACCAATTTCATTAAGATCCTACCATTGCATCTGCACCTCAACTCTGACTTATAATCAGATTATGAACAGTATCTTCAGCCTCTAAGAATACTATTCCAGCTCACATCATTCAGGAACTAGACTGTTAGCTATCCTCATGCTTGGCCAGGTTCAGTCACGATCCACATCAATATTCGATTACTCTTTCTTTATAAGCACATATTTAATCACTCACTTCTCACACTTGCCATTTTGTCCTATTTTCCTTGCGGGCCTCTAATCAGGCTCGCTGCCATTAGTCTGAGCCTGTGGTTCAGTTACCTAGGTCAGGGCTCTCCAAGCTAAGTCCTCAAGGGCCACCAGGCCATGATTTAAGGATTTCCCGATTAAGCAGAGGTGGGTCAATCAAAGTGAATGAGCCACTGATTAATAAACCTGTGCTTAATCAAGGGAATCCTTAAATCATGGCATATTGGTGGCCCATGTGGACTGAACTTGGACAGCCCTGACCTAGGTTATAGCCACATCCCATCAGTCACTCCCGTTTCGCTCCTGTAAGCCCTGAACACAAATATAATTTTTATGGGCTTTCTGCTGATCTGTAGTCAGGATCAGAAGGCAAACTTCAAAGTTGAGGCAGACAGGCAAGAGTCTGGAATAGTGGTAGTAAGATGACTTCAAGGCAATGGACAGTATGATGGCACAAGGAAGAGTATACAGTGATGTTTTAAATATCACCAAAAGGAGGAAAAGTAAGAGGGAAAAGGGTGGTTGCAGAGATGGATAGGAATGTGTTCTCATTCCTAACACCTGTGTTTTGGTTTAGTGTTTTTTGACTTGCATATCGTTTGTTAATCAGAAACACTGCCTTAACCTAAATAGCAACATTATAATTCTATTTATGAAGCAGAAACTGACACAAATGATACAATTTTTCAACACAATGTTACTTTTGTACGCACTAGAATAAAATGTTCCCAGTAAGGCTGATCCTTTGACAGCTACCTTATAGCTTGTGATCACATATTTTTTGCTAAAGGCATTCAAAACCTTTAGCTGTTTTGGAATTTAAATACCATCTGGCATTAGTTCTAGAAAAGGGTAAACTTGTCTGTGCAATATTTGCTAAAAGAATCGAAGGCATGGGATTTAGAAGAATATTTAAGCATGAAGCTAAATTTAAACCTTTCATGTTCTCATATCAATCAAAATTTTAAAAAGAAATTATTTTGTGACATGCAAAAAAAGCAAGTATTTTGAGTTTTGATTAATATGCTCAAAGATGCATTTCTGTAGATAGGGCATACTTTTTATTTATGGTCCTTCGGCTGGATTCTATTAACCCCCTGCATACTCCTCTGGCACTAAAAGCGTTAATTGAAGGACACTATAGGTTAAAATGAATAGGGTTTATACCCTTTAATTGTCATATATTACTAGCCAGTATTTATAAGTATTATGTCACTTTAAATCTCAAGCTCGGAGTGGATAAGTTTCTTGCGGCCCTGTATGCAGTATCTCAAGTGGCTATAAAGTACATGAAAGACAAGATGTTTGCAAAAAGGGGGAAGAAAAAAAATCCTCCAAAGGGAGACTAATAAACCATAGTTGTAAATAAAATAGCAAACTAACGGATTAATCAAAAAGCTAATTTACTGCATGAATAAATAAAATAAAAAAAGTATAATAGCAAATATGTAACATATATAGAGAAACAAATTACTTAAAGGGATCGTAATGTCAGAAAAAAAAGTATTAACTATATGGTAGATACAATTAAAAGAGAGTACTTGCACTTATTTGTATCTCTCAAACCGTTATGGTTTGAGAGATATAGGAAAAAAAGTTCTCTGCTCCCTCCCCTTTCTGCTTGAGGAGCTGAAAGCTGTCAGAAGCAGATTCAGATGTGGCTCTTCAGCAGCACCAATATAACGATATCTAAAGATAAATACTTCATCAAAATGGTCTAGAACATGTACTTGCACACCAGGCACACGTTGTAGACCGTTCAGATTAAGTATTTATTTTTAGGTATCGCTATGTCGGCGATGCTGAAGAGCCGCCATCTGATCCAGGAACCAGAATCTGCTTCTGACAGCTTTACAGCTAGTCAAGCAGAAAGGGGAGGGAGCAGAGAAATTTATTTTCCTATATCTCTCAAACCACAACGGTTTGAGAGATACAAATAAGTGCAAGTACTCGCTTTTAATTGTATCAACCATATAGTTAATATTTTTTTTCTGACATTACTATCCCTTTAAGGATTACTTATACAAAATAAAAATTATGTACACCACTACAGCTTGAAGTAGTTGGTACAACAACAACCTAACAATAAATTTGATTAATGGAGGACACAGAATCCTAACACGTCTAGACAGTGTAATAGAACTCAATTACTTTGGGCATAGAAAGATTAAATTACCCAAATATAAGCGAGTTAATACAAAACTACATACAATCGCAATGGATTGATCATTCAATACTTGACGTCCCTGAAAGGGTTAAAAGTGCCTTTGAAATTGGCACAGAGGCTAACTGTGGACTGAAAGATTCTGATTCACGGCGGGTATACCAATGGGAGGCGAATCCGGCGGTGTTACAAAGCATCACCCCACAAGCTAGACTGGTTTACCTAGAGGTGACTCAGATCATAAACAGAGTGCGGCAAAGCCGCAATCTTAAACCTGATGTCCTGAGCTGATCTTAATCAGACTCTAGAACAAGTACCAATGATACACAACAATATTATATAAAATACGTATTATGTAATGGGTGCATAAGTCTTGAAAATATGTGCCTACCACACTTTTGTTATGAATGCACTGATAGCTGTCCTCCATCAGTTGACGTCTGTTTGTTTATGCAAATTATTAATAAACTAGTTTTAAAGCCCGTATACACGGGCCACAACACTGGCGGCCCGTGTATCATGCGCAATACTGACTGCCCAAACATGCCGCGGGTGATAAGGAGCAGGGCACTCCGAATTCAGACCGTAGTCCTCCCTGCGCAGTTCGGAGCACCCTGCTCCTTATCAGCCATGACGCGGGCAGTCTGTACTGCGCATGACTGCAGCGCTTGCTGTCTGTACTGTGCATGACAGCTTCTGACAAACATACTTAGCGAATTATAATATAGGATGATGGATGCAGTATTTGTTATGACAGTGGGGAATAAACAAATAGAAGAAGAGTCTCTGCGCTCTGAAAAGGGAAATGCATTAATCTAAAAACAAGTGATAACAACTAAAACAGATAATTGCTCTAACAAAATGAATACAAATTATGGTCAATGTTTAGTCTCTTACCTCCCTACACATTTAATTGATATTTTTGTATTATAGTACAAAAGAAAGTATATTTACAAATGCTATCTAGGAGCACATGACCTTTAAGGAACCCTAACAACTAAATGTCAGCATATGTAAACGGTCTCTGTTTACTAAGGCCTACAATCTAGTCTTACAAATACTCTGTGTGGGCAGCCATTCCTGCCTTCTCCACTGCTCCCTGACTGCCATTACCTTTGCAATATTGATAGATATTTGAAAAGTGATATTGCTGCATTGTCTTTAAGTGACCTGAGACAGAGTAACGTGATTTTGGAATAACAGCTGAAGAATACTAATCTCAGTTAGAGGACCTATCACCTTTCAAAGTCTTCTTTTCAGAGGAAGCCTTCATCTTGAAAGGACTTGCATGATTACTCCAATTTATTCCACCAATTTATTCTGGACATGTGAGTAATTAATTATGAAATATGCATACAAAATGTGAGAGGCTTCTGAGGATGAGCAAACAACACAATGGCCTGTTCGTCTAGTCACCTCTCAGAAGCGTCACGTTTTATCTCTAATGGCATTACAGAGGAGAAATTTCCACGTACATTTTAGACTAATCTCACCCAAAAGGGTGGTCCAGTTCCAGCTAATCAAAGAGAAATAAGAGCTGCAACAATGTTCACAGAACAGACAGCGGAAGTGTATCGAGAGAGTCATCGGGGGAGGAAGAGACGGAACAAATCAAAACAACACTATCACGGTTCCCGTGATTCCATGTCACTCTCTGCTGCGGTGCTCTCCCATTGGCGGAGCATGATTGGCCCGCCCAGGGTGTCCCTTCATATACCGGGCCTATGGCACCTGTCAGGGGCCCTTTCGTGGTGTTCCCGTACACTAGCAGAGCAGTTACCTCCAACTACGGTGTTTGTTCCCTTACAGTCGTTGCACCGCGTGGTGCTATTGGGCATTCCGTTAGCTCTTGCAGTGTGTTACTCCGTTTCGGCACCGGAAGGGTGTCTTGGCTCTGGTCTCCTATTGCTCACAGTGTTGTACCATAATACCGCAACAGGGATTGCATTTTGCTTGTGCAGTATCTCTTCCGTTAACGCACCTAAGGGGTGCTCTTGGCTCTGGTTCCATTTGCTTGTGCAGTGTCTCTTTCGTTACCGCACCTAAGGGGTGCGCTAGGCTCCGGTCCCATTTGCTCTTGCAGTGTCTCTCTTCCGTTACCACACCCAAGGGGTGTTATTGGCTCAAGCTCCAGTCAGCTCTTGCTATACAATTGGGTATATTACAGTACAGCTATCTTGTAGTGATTCAGTTCAGTCGCACTGCTAGCGCTTGCTTTCTGCACTACTACCTGGACTTTTTATATTCACCAGGCGTTGGCTAATCACCACAGCAGAGACTGATTATTTGTATTGGGTATTAACCCTTTTACCTCCATTGATTCCAGTTGCAAGCTATTTGCTTCTACTATATTGGGCCTGTCCTACATCCATTACTTGTCTGATACATGCTATTACCTATTCTGGCCCCAAGGGGCACTGTTCCTTATTTTTACCTCAATAAAACTGTGTTTTATTTTTAACCTTTGGTCTGAGTGTCGTAAAAACCGTAACAGTACAAAAGGGCCATGACCTCAGACAGTAAGGGTGACGGTAATACACAGAACCTCCATTGGAAGATGGATGTACATGAGCAATGCTTGGACCAGTTGGCTCTGGCCATGCAGACTTTACTGGAACGTACAGTACACCTCGATAAACAGAACCAAAATCCGGTGGTCCCCCCAGTTCCGACACTGGATAATCATGCTGGGCTGTCTGCTGCACTTCCCAGAGGTCTAAGGGCGCCGCCGCCGTTACCATTGAGATACAATGACGAACCTACACTATGCAGGGGGTTTATCAACCAATTAGAGATATTCTTGGAACTGACACCTCATGCCTTCCCGAATGACCGTAGCAAGGTGGGGTTCATGATATCTCTATTAACAGGTAAAGCCCTGGCGTGGGCGAATCCCTTATGGGAGAATGCCAAACCCTGCACTCTGAAATTCAATGAGTTTATAAGGAAGTTTCGGAGAGTATTTGAGGTACCTGGTAGAGCCGCCTCTGCTGCCAAGAGATTGATGGAAATACAAATGGGCGATCGTACAGTAGGCGATTATGCCATAGAATTTTGGACACTGGCAACAGAGGTAGGCTGGAATAACGAGGCATTGGTGGCAGCCTTTGCTCAGGGGTTGTCTGATTCAATTAAAGATGAAATTGTGGCCAGAGATGTACCCAGCGACTTAGATGAGTATATCGATTATGTCATGCTCATTGACTCTCGCATCTGTGAAATGCGCCTGGCCAGAAGGGCAAAATCCAGAAACTATGGGCACAGTAGTCCTTTAAACCCACCCTCGCCTCCCATTCCTCCTGACCGAGCATCCGAACCAAGTGAGCCAATGCAACTCGGGTTCACTAAACTTACAAAGGAGGAGCGGGCACACTGTAAAAGGCAGGGTCTATGTTTATATTTTGGCAAAGATGGGCACATACTACGCACTTGCCCGGTACGGCCGGGAAACGCACGCATCTAGTGTACCTTGGGGGACAAGCCCTAGGTGGTGTACAATCGTCCCCAGACTCCTGTACACAAAAACCCACCATCCAGGTGAGTTTTTCCCTGGCCGACCAAGCTGTGGAGGTACTGGCTCTGGTAGATTCTGGCGCAGCAGGGTACTTCATGGACCGTTTCTTTGCTGAACTGCACAATATTCCGTTGTCTAAAAGAGATACTCCGCTAGCCATTGAGGCCATTGACGGTAGACCTTTAGAACCAGCTTTTATCACTATGGAAACAACCCCTATCACTATGTCTATTGGAGCTCCACAGGGAGGAGGTATGTTTCCAAATAATACACCCACCCCATCATGTGGTCATTCTGGGATTCCCATGGTTATTGTCGCACAAATCTCAGTTTGATTGGCAAAGATGTGAGGTTAAGTCATGGTCTGGGTATTGTACTAGACACTGTTTGTCACACCCGGTCAAGATTTTGTGTACCTCTCCCTCTGTGCCAACTGAATATCCCAAGTTCAGTGACGTATTCAGTAAGGGAGAGGCTAGCGCATTACCGCAGCACAGGCCATATGATTGCGCTATTGATTTGCCTCCAGGCGTGGGACGTACCCTTTGTCCTGCAAGGAGAACAGGGCCATGGAGGACTACATTGAGGATGCCCTCAAGAGGGGGATCATTCGCAAGTCATCCTCTCCGGCAGGTGCAGGTTTCTTTTTTGTGAAAAAGAAAAATGGCGAATTACGACCATGTATTGACTACCGGGGATTGAATAAGCTCATGTCCAAGAATGCGTATCCTATACCACTCATTACGGAGTTATTTGACAGGTTGAAGGGCTCTTCTATATTTACGAAACTTGATCTGCGGGCCGCATACAACCTGATAAGGATCAGGGCTGGAGATGAGTGGAAAACGGCATTCAATACTAGGTCAGGGCACTATGAATACTTAGTGATGCCATTTGGATTGTGTAATGCACCTGCCGTATTTCAAGAGTTGATCAGTGACATCCTCCGTGATATGCTGCAGTCTTGTGTGGTCGTATACCTTGACGATATATTGATACACTCTGCTAACCTAACTCAGCACATCCAGGATGTGTCCGAGGTTTTGCTCCGTTTAAGCAAGAACAAATTGTTCTGTAAATTAGAAAAATGTGAATTTCACAGGTCCAAAGTACCCTTCCTGGGATTTGTGATATCTAATGATGGCATTGCCATGGACCAGGAGAAATTGGCAGCAGTCCTACAGTGGCCACGGCCCAAAGGGTTAAAAGCTATTCAACGATTCTTGGGCTTTGCCAATTATTATAGAAAATGTATTCAGAATTTCTCTACCATTGTGAAACCCCTGTCTGACCTCACGCATAAGGGCGCTATTCCCTCTCAATGGTCTGAGGCAGCTGAAAACGCTTTTGAGACACTTAAATCTGCTTTTGCCTCTGCTCCTATACTGTCCCACCCCAGTCCCACCCTGACATTTACTTTGGATGTCGATGCCTCCGAAGTCGGGGTAGGGGCAGTTCTTTCTCAACGCCCTAAAGAGGGTGGCAACCTGAAACCTGATTGGTGATAGGGAACTGTTGGCTGTTATCCTTGCATTGAAAGAATGGCGACACTTATTGGAAGGCACAAGAACCCCGGTATTAATTCTTACTGACCATAAAAATTTTACCTATCTCTCAGAAGCGAAAAGGCTGTCCTCCCGCCAGGCTAGGTGGGCACTGTTCTTGTCTCGGTTTAATTTTATAGTGTACTACCTGCCAGGTTCTAAGAACATTAGGGCAGACGCCCTATCCAGACAGTTTAGCCCTGACATTGAGAGGGATGAAGTCCCTGTACCTATCATTCAGCCAGATCAGATCTTGGCAACAGTGCGCACCAGTATCACTTCGCCACTGGGGGAGCAAATTTTGGCATCTCAAGCACGGGCACCTCCAGAAACCCCAGTTGGCAAGTGCTTTGTGGATGAGTCTTTCTGTACCCGTTTGCTCGAGACTTACCACTCATCTAAGGCGGCTGGGCACATTGGGAGGGATCAGTTAATGTGGTCTCTCTCACAAGTATTTTGGTGGCCCTCCCTTAGAGCCGATTGCTCCGCATTTACTGCAGCATGTGCCACCTGTGCCCGTGCTAAGACCCCCAGACACCTCCCAGTGGGCTTACTGCAACCGGTGCCTAATGGTGAACGCCCATGGTCCCACATATCTATTGATTTCCTGGGAGAATTGCTGGTGTCTAGGGGTTATACATTTATCCTGATGGTGGTTGACAGGTTCTCTAAGATGGCTCACTTCGTGCCCCTCTCTGGTCTTCCTTCAGCCCAGGAGTTGGCAGTAGTTTTTGCCAGTGAGGTGTTCCGCTTGCATGGGGTTCCCAGAGTGGTAGTGTCGGACCGAGGGAGTCAGTTCGTATTGAGATTTTGGAGGGCATTCTGTAGCCAGATGGGCATACAACTGTCCTTTTCCTCCGCTTACCATCCCCAGACCAACGGGGCCGCTGAGCGTGCCAATCAGGGACTGGAACAGTTTCTGCGCTGCTTTGTGACTGATCATCATGACAATTGGGCTGACCTGTTGCTGTGGGTGGAGTTTGCCAGGAACTATGCAGTTAATTCATCATCTGGGAGCTCCCCATTCGTTATCAATTATGGGTTCCAGCCGTGTTTGCTCCCGGACTCATTTCAGTCGCAGCAGATTCCAGCTCTGGACGAGCATATTGAGCAGCTCTGCTCCACTTGGCCACAGGTTCAGAGGACCCTCAGCCAGTCCTTCCAGCGACATCAGCAGCATGCCAACAGTAGAAGGCTGCCAGCGGTCTCCTTCCAGGTTGGGGACAGGGTATGGCTGTCCTCCAGAAATCTCAATCTGCAAGTGCCATCCAACAAATTGGCTCCCCGGTTCATTGGTCCATTCAAAGTTATCCGCAAGGTTAACCCAGTTTCTTACGCACTGGAACTCCCGGCATCTATGCACATTCACAATGTGTTACATGTGTCTCTCTTGAAGCCCTTGGTATGCAACCGTTATACTACCACTCCGGTGGTTCCCCGGCCGGTGGATGCTCAGGGCTAAGAGGAGTACGAAGTTCAGAGCATTATTGATTCTAGGAGGTTTAGAGGTAAATTGCAGTATTTGGTCCACTGGAAAGGTTACAGGCCTGAAGAGCGTTCTTGGGTTGACCAGAGGGACCTTCATGCTCCAAGGTTATTGCGCAATTTCCACTCTAAATATCCTCAGAAACCCAGACCCTCGGACAGGGAAGGGGGTCTTTGAGAGGGGGGTACTATCATGGTTCCCGTGATTCCATGTCACTCTCTGCTGTGGTGCTTTCCCATTGGCAAAGCGTGATTGGCCCGCCCAGGGTGTCCCTTCATATACCAGGCCTATGGCACCTGTCAGGGGCCCTTTCGTGGTGTTCCCGTACCTGCGTATTTTGTTGCTGTGTTCCTGGGTTCCTGTGTACCGACTCGGCCCTTCTGACTACTCCGTTGTTCCTGCTCCGTGATTGACCTGGCTCTGACTGACGTTCCTGCTCCGTGATTGACCCGGCTCTGGCTGACGTTCCTGCTCCATGATTGACCCGCCTCTGGCTGATGTTCCTGCTCCGTGATTGACCCAGCTCTGGCTGACGTTCCTGCTCCGTGATTGCTTCCAGTGTTCCTGCGAGATTCTGATCTCTTTGCCTGGCGACATTCTGAACTGTGCTTGCCGTGTTGCACTGACTGATCACATTTCATCTGCAGAGCTTTTTGCCTCCGTTACTGAGCCTGTCTGTACACTTGCTGAGCTTGTTGCCTCCGTTACCGAGCCTGTCAGAGAACACTTGCTGAGCTTGTTGCCTCCGTTACCAAGCCTGTCTGTGTACACTTGCCAAGCTTGTTGCCTCCGATTCTGAGCCGTTTAACACTTGCTGAGCTTGTTGCCTTCCTCACCGAGCCTATCCGTTTACACTAGCAGAGCAGTTACCCCCAACTACGGTGCTTGTTCCCTTGCAGTCGTTGCACCGCGTGGTGCTATTGGGCATTCCGTTAGCTCTTGCGGTGTGTTACTCCGTTTCGGCACCGGAAGGGTGTCTTGGCTCTGGTCTCCTATTGCTCACAGTGTTGTACCATCATACTGCACCAGGGAGTGCGTTTGGCTCACGTTACAATTGCTTGTGCAGTGTCTCTTCCATTACCACACCTAAGGGGTGCGCTAGGCTCCGGTCCCATTTGCTCTTGCAGTGTCTCTCTTCTGTTACCGCACCCAAGGGGTGTTATTGGCTCTAGCTCCAGTCAGCTCTTGCTATACAATTGGGTATATTACAGTACAGCTATCTTGTAGTGATTCAGTTCAGTCGCACTGCTAGCGCTTGCTTTCTGCACTACTACCTGGACTGTTTATATTCACCGGGTGTTGGCTAATCACCACAACAGAGCCTGATTATTAGTATTGGGCATTAACCATTTTACCTCCATTGATTCCAGTTGCAAGCTATTTGCTCCTACTATATTGGGCCTGTCCTACATCCATTACTTGTCTGATACGTGCTATTACCTATTCTGGCCCCAAGGGGCACTGTTCCTTATTTTTACCTCAATAAAACTGTGTTTTATTTTTAACCTTTGGCCTGAGTGTCGTAAAAACCGTAACAAACACAGAAGACATGGAGAAAAACTAGAAGAGGAGGAAGTAAAAGAAACAAGAGAGGATCAAATGAGATATCCCAGACGTCAGGGAAAAGTGACAAAGAAGAATTGAGTGTTATAAATCTCTCTAGTTACGAACTGAATGATGAAGAGATTATAGTTCTTCAGAAAGGACTTAGTTATGCACCTACGAATCACTTTAATTTGTTTAATACCATTTTAGATGTCAATAAATTTGTTAGAAAATTGCCACTTAAAAAATTCTATCTAGATTCAAATGATAATAAAGATGACATTTTGGATCAGATTCAGAGTAGTAATATTGATCCAGTTTCTACTCAGAATAATATTGATAAGTCCAAGCTGTGCTTCAAGGGTCTCTGTTGCTTAACAGACTTGGAAAATATCAGACATGTAGAATATGGAATGTGTTTGACTAATCATGATAATGTTGTAACTAGGATCAATGTGAAGTTGAATAGAGTCTTCACCTTTTATCCAGTTGGTTTTAGAGGAAAGGTGTTAGACTCTTTTCAAAATCTGGTTGAGAAAGATCTTATTGATCTTAATAAGGCTGTCTGCAAGAAAAAAAGAAATTCAAATCTAACCATTTCAGAATCGAAAACTGTAGAAAATTTGAGACAGTGTGAAGAGATAACGATTAGACGTGCTGACAAGGGAGGGAGTGTAGTAGTTTTAGATACAAATAAATATTATGATGAAGCTCTGCGTCAATTGAGTGATGAATCCACCTATTTGATTTTGGAGAAGAGCCCTGCCAGAGACTATGGGTCTATTCTGTATAACTTGTTGGACAAAGGTCTACAATTGGGAGTTTTATCGAAAAGAGATGTTGATATTATATTTGTTAAAGGGATAGTAACACTTCGTTTTAACTTTATTTTATTTTGTAGGCATTAAAAAAACATGAAGAATGATATAAGTCTTATCTCTCAAACCTTTATGGTTTATGAGATATTCACAAGCAAAGTTCCCCTCCCCGCCCCTTTTTCCTAGTGTAAGCCATCTCTTCTCAGATGTGAGTCTGGTTGTATGACAGTACAGATAACAGAAGGGGACAATTTTCTTTGTATGAAAACAATGAAAGCCCTTCCCCCCTTGAAAAGTTTTTCAGCTTTTTCCATTATCTTAATTGAAGATTGTCCCTCTCTGCAGTCTACCTGGGCATCTCCCTTCTTATCTGGTTGAACAGGGGGGGGGATACTTTGTTTGTGAATATCTCTTAAACCATAAAGGTTTCAGAGATAAGCCTTATATCATTCTTCATGTTTTTTTAATGCCTACAAAATAAAATAAAGTTAAAATGAAGTATTACTATCCCTTTAAAGATCCTATTACCCCAATTTTTCATCATCTCCCCAAAGTCCACAAGTCTTTAATTAATCCTACAGGTAGACCCATAGTCTCGGGCATAGGTTCTCTGAATGAAGTCTTGGGTGAATGGGTAGATGCTTTATTTCAACCATTGGTCACAAGACCTTTCAGTTATCTGAAAGATACTAAACATGTCTTGCAATCACTAGAACTTGTTGAATGGAAGTCTGGTTATTCTTGGCTGATATGTGATGTGAGTTCATTGTACTCTTGTATTCCCCACTCACTTGGCATTAAGGCAGTTAGGTATCATTTAGATAAATACAGCAATTATGCAGATATTTTGAAAGAATTAATTTTAGAATGTATATAATATCTCTTGACACATAACTTCTTCATGTTTGATGGGGTTTTCTATCTCCAGAAGTGCCTCACTTCAATGGGCGCAAAATTTGTGCCATCTTTAGCCAACCTATATATGGGTTGGTGGGAAGAGTGCCGCATTTTTGGAGATGGGAATCCCTATCGTGGGGATATTGTTATGTACAAGAGATATATAGACGACATCCTTGTGATCTGGAACTCAGATGAACAGAGACTGAATTGTTTTATGGCATATCTAAATGATAATGAATTGAATCTTAAATTTACTTCGGACTAGCATTTGACAAGGGTGTCGTTTTTGGATTTAAGTCTTGAAGCAGACTTGTTGACCAATAATATTATTTTTGACGTCTACCGGAAGTCCACTGCAGTTAATGCCTTGTTAAGAGCTGAAAGTTGTCATCCACCTCATATTATAAAATCTATTCCTGCAGGACAATTTATGAGAGTGAAGCGTAACTGTTCAACTAATGAGTTATTTGAATTGAGAGCTAAGGAACTATATGGTAAGTTCCAAGAGAGAGGTTATCCTTCATGGATGTTGGACAGAGCTTTAATAATAGCCAGACAAAGAAGTAGACAAGATCTCTTGAAAGATGTTCCTAAAGGAGTAAACACTCATAGAAATAAAACTGGAAACAAGAATAGTGATAAAGTTACAGTCATTACTGCATATAGTGAAGAATTTAATAAGATTAAAAAGATCATTTTAAAATATATTCCTTTACTAAATGCAGATGAAGGTTTGCAAGATGTCACTTCTAAAGGAGTGAATTTTGTTTCTAGAAAGGCTCCTACTATTGGGAGATGGCTCTCCCCTAGTTTGTTTAGTAGGAAGAAGGAACCTCCTAAAAGTTGACTAACAATGGTGGGGATGTATAAATGTGGTGGATCAAGATGTGGTCTCTGCTCCCTTGTCAGTGTGTCTAAAGAATTTAAGTCGCACAAGACTGGTAAAGTCTATAAGATGCAAACTTATATAAATTGTTCAACTAAAAATGTAGTTTATCTTCTTTCCTGTCAATTATACAAAGTTCAATACGTTGGTAAAACAACGAGATCCTTAAGAGAAAGAATGAATGAACATTTGAGTGACATTAGAAGAGGCAATTTGAGATCAAGTGTTGAGACACATTTTGATCAACATCATGGTAGACTGATTGACTCTCTATCCATACAGGGAATTGAAAGAGTAACACTGGGAGTGAGGGGAGGAAATATAGATGGATATCTCTCCAGGAGGGAGGTATTCTGGATTTTCCACCTGGAAACGAGAAATCCTTATGGTCTCAATAGGGAATATGATGTCACATGTTACATTTGAACTGATATTGATATCTGTATACATCTGTGTGTTCTCTTTGGATTCCCTCTGATGGATATATGAGTCATATGAGCTTTTTATTATAAATAAAATATATATGTCACTCAATTTTTTTTTTTTTTCGTTCTTGACTGTATTGAACTATTTCTGTATGGTTTGATTTGATTTAATTTTCTTTTTTTACATTTTATTCTAAATTGAACTTTAAATGTTTATACATTCTTTTTTAATTTCGATTGTATATTCCTAATTCCTACTATTGTTTTCATCTCTGTTGGATACATATTGCTATATAAGATTGAAGACTGAGACTTTCTTATTGGACCTTTCAGGTTCTGCTGAATTTCTTGGAAAGTCGCTATTGTATGATACAATATAATATAATGAATATGACATCCCATGGGGATGTGTATAACAAGTAATTTTATTGATGAATGATTTACGATAGATGAGTATATGGATACATTTATGTCAAGTAGGAATTTGGTTTAAATTATTGGATAATAATAATAATATGGATTTTGTATATACATAGTTTTGTTTTAATATTTTGACACTTTAATGGTTATGTGAACGGGCTGTTTTTTTGATCACTATTTTGTGGGATTATGATGCCATACAGTCTAGAAGCACTCTGGTTATATATCACGTGGCAACTTTGTATGCTGTTCTATTAGATAAAGGATACCACATCTTTTTGGATACGATTTAACTCTTGAGGTGCTGACAGTGCGATCGCTGTATTGCTTTGCGACACATTGGAAGAAACTACAGATAAAGATTTCAGTGTGTCGCGCTATGGTGTATCATGCTTTTGTGGCGCTTTAGGAGAGTTACATTGAATAAAATATATTCAGTGTCTATTGTGGTGATACAATGTAGCCTTCGGTTTAGGTATATATTAATGCTGATTCTGAGGCTGCTTTAGTTGAAGTGATTGTCAGGTGCATTAATTAGACTGGATGTCTTCTCTTGTTTTAGATTTAGATGTCAAAGGCGGGTCAGTTCGTAACCGCTAATTAGACATTTGATGTGATTGGTGTTGGAGTGTTTAAATGTTACTAATCCTATGTTTGACTTGATGGTCATGATTAAGCGCATGTAGCTCGAAACACGTGGACTATGTAGCTTTTGCACTGCATGAGACATGAGATTCTACCTCTGTTGTCCATAAGATATTTGACTGTTTTTTAATGATTCTTTACAATAAAGGATATATTTTTTATTACTGTTCTTTATTATGTTCCTCGATGGATTAGTGCAGCCATTCTTTACGATAATTACATGTTTAAAGGGTATAGTAAGAATACCCTGGCGAGCACATTCCATAAGGAGATCAAGTACGACGCCTGTGGACCCTCATTGATTAAGAAAGCCTGTGGAAAGTCTTTGAAGCACCAACGTTTTGTTTGTATCCAGTTCCAGCTAACCCCAGACGTATGTTTTGGACTTTTTGGGCCTCCTCAGTGAGGTGCAGCTGGATTCCCTAGGTGCTGAGAGCAAGGGGTCCACCTCTGGATTACCCTTCACTCTTAGGGAGACCCCCTAAGAGTATTTAAAATACACATACATTTGTATGTCTAATTAAATATGAAGGCTTTACCTGGCCAGTTCAAAGAGCAAAGTTCTGCTGAGATTAGACTCCTCAAATACTTAATCAAAAAGCTCTAAAACTATTATGAAAAGCAAAAAGCATAAATTATAGGCCAGGAGTAGTCAGTTACTGGACTTATATCTGTTGGGGACAATAATTTCATTACTCCCATCTAGCCTGGTTGGAAATGGTAGGAGGTGTAGTCCCGAACAGCTGGAGGTCCCACAATTGACTACCTCAGCTACAGGAAGTTTGAATAGATAGTTTTAATGAGACTAAAAGCTGTATAAGTAACAGGTCCACTTAGAATTCTTTAGCTCTTGCCTCTCATTACTAACTACACAAACTAAATTAACTAAATCTTGTCTATATAGGACAGTCTATACATGCTTAAAAAAGCATATTCTAGCTGGAAATTTGATATTAAATTGATATGACTCAATCTTATTTTTAGGTGTAAATGCTTTACATGTATATGAATCCTCTTCTTTAAAAGTTAACTTTTATGTTTAGATATGTTTACTCCTTTGAGAACAGATGGTTTTTTGCAAGGGGCTGAGTTGTGCCACTTTGAGGGTCAGAAAACCAATCCTCAAGTATATCTTTGTAACCCTGAGTTCAAACTACTGAGCACATAACTAGCAGACTGAGCATCAGTTACATCTACATCGCTCCCATTCAAGTTCAGGTGAGCAGCTTTCAGATACCACCATAGGTGAAGCCAGAGGCTTCATGTCTCAGGCTCACTAGTTGTAAGCCTATATAGATTTTAGGGTGGGCAAAGTCAAATGTATTTACTTACCTGCTTTTCTCAGTTAATTCTTTTACATGGAGGAGTGGTGGAGGTGTGTCAGAGGGTTGGGTCATGTTTATGCCTGCCAAATTTTATTGGCTGGAGCAAACATGGTTCAGCCTGTAATTATATGTTGTGAACAGCATTATAACTTCCAATGTCACCTGTGTGAACGATTCTGTGCAGTGATCCATGGGCCACGTACAGCTCAAGCATGCTGAATCTTCAATGTGCCCAGTGTATGAATGCATCCAAGTTGCAGTATGCTCTTTTATGATGATAAGGAGAAATATGTTTGTTTGACAGCTGCATTTTTAGAACAGAGCTAATACTGCTGAGCTAAAGGCACCTGTGTGAACAAGTCCTATGTGACCCTGCAAAATTAACAGCTGGCATCAGTTTTTTTTGCCTCAGTTTTTATTTGCCCCAGGGAGCTGTTAGAAGCCACACAGTGGTGCACAGTAAGGTCCTTGGCACATCACTAAGCGTTTTCTTATAGGAATACACATACTTAAATGTTATGACTGCATGCATTTAAAGCATAGTTAGGCCCTGTTCACAAGGGAGACTGCAGCATAGCATTATTAACAGGGTGCTAAAACAAAAGAGTGTTGACACAAGATATTTTTGCCTCTTGTAACATACCACTCATTTGTTTGGCATATCCAGCTTACAGCAAGCCTGATTTGCATTGTGGCCTATGGGCGGTCACAGATCTTTCATACAGGCGACACTGGAAGCTGCAATGCTGTTGGTAACTTCCAATGACTGGCAACCCATTCAGGTGTCAGCTACTGTTATATTGCTGACACCCAAGAGGGCCAACATTCTGACACACCTCTCAAATACCACCACAATGTGAGAAGATTACCTGGAGGATCTCAGCAGATCTGAGGTATGTATACATGAGTGGCTTGGCCTGTACTAAAATGGAGAGCAGCTAAGTCGATTATGTCAACAAGATCTAATGGGTGAAACTACATAACCAACAGATCTACTTACAAATATCTTTTACTTTTAATGGAACCAAATGGTGGGAGGCCTTTCTGTTGCTCATAAGTATAATGAACCTCAATTTAATGGAAAATATTATAACAATCAAAGGGAGAGTATTGAAAGATTTAAACTGCTTAACTTGGAACAGGAATTACTGTTTTTTGTTTGTTTGTTTGTTTGTTTGTTTGTTTGTTTGTTTTTTTAGAGGATTTTTATTCAGTATTCACTTCTTCTTAATTCAAGTTGAAATTAAGGTTCTCAGAACATTGTAAACTAATGCACTGGTAACCTTTCTAGTATTAAAGGGGGTTCAAAGTCTTATTTAAATCAATGCTAAATTGTATTTTTGTTAGTGACCTGGTATCTTTGATAAGTAATACTGTACATGTTTTGGCACTTTGTCTACCCAGAATAAGGCCACTTGGTAGATTGCTTTTTAGGAAATGGCCCCAGTTATTAGCAAGCATATACATATCAGATGGTATATCACTGTATTATACTATATGTGCATTTATCTTCTTCAACTGCATTTTCTGCATTGGTGAATATCATTGAGAGAGGAGAAGATTGCACCTGGCAAATTGACCTAAATGGGCTAAGGATGAAAGTGGACATATTCTGTGTTTGAACAAGGAGTTGTTATTCAACCATACTTTGGAACATACCATAGAAGATTACTGAGCAACTGTAATGTTGATATTTCACAGAGTTCTCCTATTAATGGAACATTTCCCTTGATCGTTTGGGTTCTCTGATTACAAATACTTGTTTACATTTTTGCATTGATGGTATCTGTCAGTTGTCATCTACTATATGCAATTGTGTGGTTCTAATTTGGTGTACGTTTATTTTACCTCATTCAATGCAATACACAAATAAGCAAGCACTTCTAAAGACTTTCATCTGCTGATCTGACAGTAACATGAGTTGATAGCAAGCTCTTTGAGTCTCTTTCATTCTGGGAGTCATTGAGAAAAAGATGGTTAGAAAATTAAAAGAAAATAAATATTAAAATAATACAGCTTTGCATATTTAAACCAATACTACTGAATATGTTTAACACAGGCCATAATTACACTGTGTCTTGTGACGAGGATTACTCCCCTCTTCATCAGATGCTCAGACACCTGGCAAAGGGAGAGTAAAACTTTATGTAACTATTGTCTACACTAAATACACTAAATTAATACATTATTGGTCAGATTTCTTTCCAAAGGAGATGCTAACTCACTGGTCTTGCTGAGCACTGAACAGTTGTCATAGCTGTTCCATGAGTTGTAAAAAGGACTTTCAGAGGTGCATATTCAGCACTCAGATTCTCAGTCAGCAAGGGACTTAAGGACAGGACGTTTTTTGTGAATGTGAGCACTGGTACTGGCATCTCTTTTAAGCCCAGGGTTTCCAGCACTGCTTCCACTACAGTGCAACACTTCTAGCTGCCAATCTTATCGCAGACTGTCTGTGTATAGTGAGATAAGAAAACCTAGGTAGCAGCCAACAAACGCAAGGAGAAATGAGGCTGGTATTTTACAGCTGGGTGGGGCAGGCCAATTTTAATATTAGGGGCTCGATTCAATTTCCTCCGTTAGTTAACCCAAACTAACATTGGTAGTTTTAAGTCACAGTTTGGTATTTTATTACCTGAGCTGTGACAAACTACCGACCAGAAAAAAAATGCACAATGGGAAATAAAAACTCAGATGAGTTTGTAATTCAATTACATGTGGTGGCTAGTAACACATGTTAAGGACTCTCTTTTTTTGCATTAAATTAGCGCCTAGCAAACCTAGTTGAGTCCCTAATGCATATTAAAAAGCATTGACGTGTAACTGAACAGTGTAAAAAAAAATAACACATTACACACACATGCAACTAGGCATCCATATATAGTGACCTATCTTTTTATCAGTGCATCAGAGGTACCAAATGCATGAGTGAAACCAAAATAAAATTAACCATTGGAGTGCCAGTGGAGTATGCAGTGAATTGCAGAGAGTTGCATACCCCTCTGGCACTCAAAGGATTATTCCTCCTGAAGCTAACACCATCCCATGACCCATTCCCCACAACAGTAACATTAAACACTTACATGGAAATCAGAAGTCCAGCAAGGTCTTCTGAACCCTGGTCTTTTTCTTTAGTTTGTTTTTCTGTCTTCTTCTTTAAGTTTCTTTCTTCTTGTTCTTTAACGTTTCATCTGTCTCTATAAAACAAGAATAATAAATGAAATCTAATGCTCCATAAACACTCTCCACCTACAAAAAAAACAATCCCCAATTCTGTACCTTTCGGGTCGTTGCCTAAGCCAAACTGAGGGAAACTTGAACAGAGACTGGTTTTTATATGGCCAGTCTCTGTTCAAATTTGTTCCCATGCTACTATTGGCTGGGATGTTGGTTTACACAGGGCACAGAACATACCCTGCAGTAACCACACCTCCCAACCAATCAGCTTCTAGCTGGAGGGGTCATGAATGCACGTTTCATCATTCCTCCAGCTATTTAATGATAATGCTAGCTGTAGTCTAGGACCAGGGGTATACTGTTAGGGTTAGTGTTTGGGGTTGGTGGGGGGAGGATGACTGTGTTTTTAGCTCACCTTCGATGTTTGACACTGTGTCAAAAATCAAGCGTTAGCTAGATTCCTTTTATGTTCCCATTATGCACGCTATTTAGTGTGCGTTATTGGAACAAACACCTGCGACCAACGTTGTCCCTCAAGTCGGGTTCTGGCATCCAACATTCAATGTATTTCCAAGGAAGAGCAAGTAGTGCTAATTTGCATGGCTTTCTCACTGCAATCACCGAATCTCAACTTCATTGAACATCTATCTTTAGATATAAAAAGGCTAGATGTATGTTTGTCCGATGCAGAATGTTTGGCCAGTGTACACGGGCTTTTATACTAGTCCTATATAATAATTTGCTAAAACGTTTGTAACGACACAGTCATGCGCAGTAGAGACTGCTGTGCGTGCTGCAGTTATGCGCAGTAGAGACTGCCCGTGACGAGGCTGATACAGAGCTGGGCGCTCGGAAGTCTGACTTCGGAGCATCCAGCTCTGTATCAGCCACGGTGCGGATAGTCTCTACTGGGCATGACTGCACCGCGAGTGCCCGGCACTTTGGCCCATGTACACGGGCTTTTCTACTAGTCTGTATATAATTCATCTCAGGAGGTTTGAGGTTACTATAAAATTTACACATTTGTAGGTTCAAACTAGTAATGGATTGACTGTCAGGTCATTGAAGGGTGTTTTCTTGATACTTGCCCAGATGTTCTGAAGAAAATGCTTCGGTCGTGAAAGTGGCCTTACTTTAGAACGAACTTCCAGTAATCATACAAATGTAACTGATTGAAGTTGCATTGTCAGTGCCATCTGAACTGAAAAATCATTTAGTTTGAATTTAATGCTAGATTTTGTTAGTAGCCAAATTTTTGGTGAGTGATAGGGACTGTGAGTTATTTGTAAATTAATTATAGCTGAGTGGTAGTGCAGCTATGGTAATCATTCATATGGAACTTCTATGTTAAATGTTTTGAAATGCATATAACTTTTGATTGCAGTAATGAATTAAGCTGAAATGTGAGTCAGTGCCAGGCCTTACAAATTCTGGTAATGTGGTCCAAATTGACTTGGCGTAATAAAAATGCAAAGATTGGTTATGCATTCATACTTTCATGTGATACATTTTTATTCTGTCTCTAAACGTTCATCTGGGCTACAGCCAAACCTATTAAACATCTACTGCTCTCTTCTTTTTACTTCTTAAAATTGGTGGTCCCTTTCATGAGGGGATCAATACCCCTAATTATTTCTAATTTACCCCACTGCATCATGATTTAATACACTGCATTATACAGCTTGCTAATATTCAGTGGCTTTGTTTTCTCCCAGTGTATATATAAGTAATAAAGGAACACCAGGAATTAGGGATACAAACAGACCAAACATGTAGGAAGATCTTAGATGCCTAGGGTAAGTCAGATGTCAGTTTCCGTTGGGCATGACTTTGAATAGCATTGGCAAAGTTTCCCCCTCCCGCCCCTTTTTCCTAGTGTAAGCCATCTCTTCTCAGATGTGAATCTGGTTGTAAGACCAGACAGATAACAGCAGGGGACACTCTTCTTTGTATGAAAACAATGAAAGCCCTTCCCCCCTTGACAAGTTTTTCAGCTTTTTCCCTTATCTTAATTGAAGATTGTCCCTCTCTGCAGTCTACCTGGGCACCTCCCTTCTGATCTGGCTGAACAGGGGTGGGGATACTTTGCTTGTGAATATCTCTTAAACCATAAAGGTTTGAGATATAAGACTTATATGGTTCTTCATGTTTTTTTAATGCCTACAAAATAAAATAAAGATAAAACGAAGTATTACTATCCCTTTAAGATAAGGGAAAAACCTGAAAAACTTGTCAAGGGGGCAGGGCTTTCATTGCTTTCATGTAAGAAGACTGTCCCCTGCTGTTATTGGTCTGGTCTTACAACCAGATTCCACATCTGAGAAGAGATGGCTTACACTAGGTAAAAGGGGCGGGAGGGGAAACTTTGCTTGTGAATATCTCTTAAACCATAAAGGTTTGAGAGATAAGACTTATATCATTCTTCATGTTTTTTTAATGCCTACAAAATAAAATAAAGTTAAAACAAAGTACTTCTACCCCTTTAAAGTCATGGCAGAATCTGTGACAAAACCCCCTTTTTAACATAATATTTCTAACTTGACTAGAGTTTTAAAATATTATTGCTAAACCTGGAAGGGACCGTCTGTCATCTTCTTTTACCCGTGACTGGGATTGTCCCTGAAGTGATAAAAGTTTTCTTCATTCCATCAACTGGATAATGGCATAGCCATGTTCCCATAAATATGAAGTTCTTATTGTTCTTATCAATAGGTGAAACAATATCTTCAAATAGGAAACCAATATATAATGAATTGGTTTATAGGTGGAGATGAACAGTTGTTTTGCCTACTCAAGTATCTCCTTAATTTTGGCTTCAGATAAAGTGGCACCAATATCATATCAGACTCCCAGTTCTGGAGGATAGAGAAATATCAAATTTCTTCTTTGTGGTGATCTTGGAAACAGGTTGACAAAACTGCTCTGGGATACAAATTCTTCTCTGTTAGGATGGACTCTGGCATCTCTTGCCCAATGGTTCTTGATGAAGGTTCTGGAACCACACTTGGCTTTGCTCGGAATGCCTGTCACAGAAGAAGGATGATCCACATCACGGCCACGATCTGGATATCCATAGCAATTGGATCTGTCAATCGACCTCAATCTTCTGAGAACTCTTTGGTCTTATATTGAAACAATTTTTCATACATGCATTACAGTTTCTACCTGTATCCCTATGACTTTGGTACTACTAGAATTAATGTTAATTTAGTCCTTCACTAGTCTACTTGTGCCAATCAATAGCCTTAAGCTAAACTGGGTTAATCTAACACTCTCTATCTCTGCTCTTCAGCCTTTCACAGAAGAAGGACCCTCAGCTTTATGCTAAAAACAAAACCAAAATCATTGAGCAACAATTCATTTGGTGGAGAGGTGTTAGGTTGTTAGTGGGGAACATATACAGAACAGACAGGAAAGAGTGAACAAGATGTTTCCTAGAAACATATGAAGAAACAGAACCAAACATGACAATGTAAATTGCATATTGGAACAATCAGTGAAATATTTATGTATGTGATGCTTGAATGAGGTTCCTTATTCTTCTTTATTCTTCCTGCTTTACTGTAGCACACTCCATAATGTGATAATAATGGGAGCTATACCGTGTATCCAAGAGGTACTTAATATTGTTTTTTGAGACCCTATAAACATATCTTCCTTCAGATTCATGAGAATCCCTCCACTGCCTGCAAGGGTTAACTCCTGATTCTGCAGGAGAAGTCCTGCTGAATTGGTCAGGTTGTACAGCTGAAGCATCCACCTCATCAGGGATGGACTTATGTGTATCTAGCTGTGGGTGAGATAAGGAAGAGTTTTTAGAGTAAAGCAAAGCATTTACATCCTGTAAAGAAAAGTGTTAGCATTACTGTGGGTTAAAACATTATCTGTCGTTGTAGGACTTACATAGGGCAAATCAATGGTATTCTTTCCCCTAAGACCTGCTTACCTTTAACCTGGTGTTCTGTTGGCAGGTGCCACTCCTGGAGCTGTCCCTAAAAAAGGGTTAGATCCCCAATGTGCATTAGAACTAGAGCTCTGACCTAGCTTGCCACATTAGCCATCATCTTGATCATCATATCTTTGAGGTTGTTAACCTGGACCCTAAGGCTTACCAGCTTCTGACCTTGGTTCCCAGAATCAGACTTAGTGGGTTGCTGAGGCTGCCTGGACTTGGACCCCTAATTGTCAGAGGTTTTACCCTTTTGAAATCTCTTAGGAAACTTAGAGTTATTTTGTTTTTGTTATAATTCTGGTACTTTTTGAAAAATGGCTTCTTACCATTTGAGTCATTAGACCCTTGAGAGCTAACAGTGTCAGGCTCCTTATTAACTGGTGCCTGGTTATGAACCTGTGAATATTTTAACATCTATGCAAAGGTTCTCTTCCCAGATTCAAATGGCAAGCTGTCCCCAACCAATGTTTCTGCTACACATTGGGGACAGGCTTCTTGTGCTTAGCTGGGGTATTTTCACCCTGCTTCACATTGTACCGCTTAAGAGCTTGAGTGAGTAGCCAGTCTAATGGCAACATGGGTGAATAATCCCTGGCTAGATTGGTTCTCATATACCTGGGCAGAGAATTAAAAATAATTCCCTAAACTCAATAGACTGAAAATCTGCATCCTTATCAGCAAGTAAATAAGCACATTTTAGTTCTGACAAGAACTGCCTGTGGTCCTGGCCTGGCTTACATTTTAGTGCATATATATCACATTTAGCCTCATGGCAGGTTTTATAGGGCCCAAATGCTAAGATTATTTCCTCAACAGTTTCTTCCCATGTTTTGATGTCCATAACACTCAATGATCTGAAAAAGTAGTCCTCGAAAATATTGAAAACCCAAGGCACATAATACATTTTGTGACTGTCAGAAGTAGGGCCAAAAGATTCCAAAGTCTCCACATAATGTTCTAAATGGTTAACTACAGACACTCTAGACTTCCTATGAAAAACTTAATAAATCTTATTATTTTTGTTTTGTCACACACTAGGGGTGACTTCTCCTCCTGTTCAAACCTACTCAGTGTGGGCCTAGTCCTCCTGCTAGGTTTGAGCAGTGGTTTCCTGTTAGAGGGTAACCTGTTGCCTGTTAAGATGCTCTGAGGTGTGTTGTATGAGAATTGTTTTGGGATGCTACCTTCATTGTCACTCCTCAACATGAGGTGTGACTCATGAGGGTCAACAGCCCCTCCCTTCTCAGGTGAGTGATCATGATTACTGACATCTATAGTTGGTTGGGCCTGTACTTTCCTATCAGGACTAATACTTTGTACCTGCTCGGAAGGAGGATTGCCAGTTTGAGAAGCAGTAAAGGCCTGAATTCTCTCTGACAATTCCAACATCTGCCTGGACAGGATATCAAACGTACCCTGATCCACGGCTTGTCCCCTTTAGAGGCAAAACAGATGGATTGGTACCCCAACACTTGCTCCTGCAGTTTTCCATTGCCATCAGCCCACTTACCTATATGGGTTTGGAGTTTCTTAACTTTTTCTTGCAAACTGTGCTTCTCACATGTTAAATTATAAAGATCAGCGCTGAGGATAGTATGTTGTTCTTTTGCAGACCACAGCTTCTCTCTAACCCATTTATCTGGTACTAGAGAGACTGAATTTCATCAGCCTGTTATCTTAACATTCTGTGATATTCATGCACTTCTTTTTCTAACTTAGAGACTTACTCTGCCATGGCTTGAAGCGCCTGTTTTACTGGTTCTACCCCTTTTTGTCTATCATCCAGACTGTTTTTATAACAAGCTGGAATGTGTAATAACTCTGGTACTGGAAACAGTACTTGTGTGTCTGACTCCTTTGGAGATGTTTTTCTACACAATTAGTTAATGTTTTATAATAAAAGCTATGGGGGTTGCCAAATCTGGTCAAATTGGGTCTCTATTCTTAACTCAATATCATTATACCATTGTTGCACATCACTTTTAAGTTTCGGGCGAGAATGGATTGCACTGATTAGCCTGGCTTCTAAAGCCCACATCAGGTCTTCTTCTGGGATTTGATCTACTTGATCAGTCACAGAAGAACCTGACTGAGACATGCTATGCATAAATATGTTACTGTGTAATAACCAGACAGATATTTGGGCAGACAATGTAATCTTGGTACCTTATTTGCCAGGCCTCTCTTTTGTTCTTGGAAATGTTATGTTTATTTTGATTTCATATTACTTGTTACATAATAATTAAGATGACTATTATTTCACTATTTTAGTTGTTAAGTCTTTGTTAGTACAGTATCAGGATAAGGAGGTTTCAGTGTGTAAAAAGGATAGACAGATTGTATTAATTTCAAAGTGCTTACCCATGATCAAATGTTTAAGTCAAATCTCATTACACAATGGTTCGTCTCACATATAAATGGTATTGTCATCCTCTCCAGAAAAATATAACAAATATAACTATATAAACTTTATTGGCATGTGCATGTTATCATAAATTTTACTTAACAATAGGTAGTGTTCTATTATATTGAGCCCAGACCATTTTTCTGGTTCTATTGCTTATAGAAACTGTGAGTCATTGTGAAGGCATGCTAAACTGCAAGATATTGATCTCAGTCAATAAAATTACTTCTGCTACAAGTCTGGTGTGCCAAAACATCTGCTTGATTTGAGTTTGGCAGCATATCTGAAGTAACCAAGATGGAAGTGCACCCAGTATATATTTTACAAGGTAGGCATCTGCCTACAACTACCATAATCTACAGCTCTGCAGCATAAACCACTGCCTGATGTGGACAACATTTAGAAGATTCAAAGCCACATAGTGATATTACTATCAACCACAGATGTCTCCTGCCAACAGGTTTATATTTGGAGTTAACATAACAGTTCTGATAGAAAACCAAGCACACTTTGTAGACCGTTCCAGTGAAGGATTTCTTGTTCAAGAATGCGATCTTGGCTCTGCTGAAGAGCCTCTGCTTGCCCAGGGACCGGATTCCCCTGCAGTCAGCTAGAACACTGATGTCAGGGGAAGGGGAGGGAGGGGGGAACCTTGGTCCCGAATATATCTCAAACCATAAAGGTTTGAGAGATGGGACTGGGATAGTTAAGTTTTATTTTTGAATGCCTAAAAAATTAATGTTTATCAATAACTACCAATGTGGGACAGCGTTGCCCGTCATGTTGTTATGTAGGGAATGAAAGCACACACATACGAATGCAACACATGTACACACAGAGACAGCCAAACTTGCACATATGCACTACATAAAGAGACATATATGCATACATAAATACATGCAATGTATAACATGCAGAAAGAAGACATACCATGTGGCGTCTTTAAATAGCACTGCGCTGCTATCATATGATATTATATGTGAGCGGTGCGCCAGAGTGGGGATGATGGGAGTCGTAGTAGGTGCTCATTCTGGATGCAGAGAAGGGGAGAGATAGAGCCCGGCGCAGTGGTCAGATATGGGGTCGGTCTGTGTCTCCCCTTTTCTGTGTGCAGAATGACAGCTGACTACAACTCCCATCATCCCCAGTGTGGAGCAGCGCTCAGATATAATAATATGTGAAGGTATTATATGGTGTAGGTTTTTTACAGTCGTAGCTTACACGGCGGAGTGCTCCAATATGTGAGATATATAGTCCTAAATAAGTAAGGTTTAGGACGTTATAGTAAGACTCTCTCCACTGTTCCTTTGACAGTGAATATCAATACAGCTTCAGTTGAATCCTAGGTGTGAGTCCAGAGAACTGAACTGATGTCCCATTGAAGCTGTATTGATATTCACTGTGAAAGGAAGAGTGGAGAGAGGCATAGTATAAAGTAATGTGCATAAACGTTACTCCACAGTACCTGTGGCACGCAATGTCCCCAGATCGCTGGTCATTTGTGTCCTGGAGTTGTGTGTGTCCCCCATTGTCTCCGGACAGCTGTTCTTGGAATGTGCTGGTTATGAGTGAAAAGAAACACACAATCTTCTAAGGGTAACACTGTATGTTATCCTTAGGGGATTGTGTGTTTCTTTTCAGTCCTGAGCAGCTGGAAGGCCGACGCTTGATCTTAGTGGACTGCATTGCAAATGGGGATCCCGTTGCGGCTGGAACCGAAAGAAGGTCAGAAACAGCCGTGCGGGAGAGAGATAGTCACTATCGGGGGAAGCATCCGCTATAGGCTATCAGCGTTCACACACACAACAAAGAGCAGCAAGCATGCACACCATAACCTTACATTTGGTGAGACCGATTGTGTAAGTGTTCCCCCGGTGCTGCCCTTTGTTGTGTGGCCATGATATGGAAGTGTAGACCGCAGGGTATTTGAGCAGGAACTCCTTCAGCAGTAACAGCAGAGCAAGCATGCTTGATTGATTGCACTACATCTCCCATAATCCTCACATGTTGAGTGCGCACAATGAAAATGGCGATTTTAGGACAGTTCATTATCTTCATTACTTCATGCTTGTCACGCCATGTGTGGGATGAGACTGTGTTTGGTGTGCAGTGTAATCCCACTGATGGCGTGACATGCATGAAGTAAAGAAGATAATGAACTGTCCTAAAATCGCCATTTTCATTGCGCGCACTCAACATGTGCGAGGATTATGGGAGATGTAGTGCAATCAAGCATGCGTGCTCTGGTGTTACTGCTTATGGATTCCTATGGAGTCCCTTCTGAAATATGGATTTAAGGTGCTCTGATGCACACACACCATCAGAGGTAGTGAATATAGAGGTGTGCTCCGTACTCTTGTACCTCATGAGTGCTGCGGCAGGAGCAGGGACTGGCAGGATCACGTGTGGGTGGGCAGCTACGGTTAACCCAGTACTTACAAGGGTGTGGGGCCTGTGCAGACAATTTTTTTGTTTGCTTTTTGTGTGTGTGGGTATGTGGGGCTAGTGTGTGTGTTTGGTGCTGAGTGTGTGTCTGTGGTGCAGGAGCGAATGGCAGCCATGTTGTTTTTTTCCTTACTTGATTAATGGGGGCGGGCCAAATCCCTGCATGATTTTCATAGGACTAGCAGTGGCCTTCAGCCACTGCAAGTCCTATGAAAATCACGCCCCCATTGAATCAGCCAATGGAAGCAGTAACTACACCTTCTTGCCGCCCCTGGGTGTGTTTGCCAGGCACACAGAAGTCTTCTTTTGTATATATAGATTGGCAATACTATCCCTTTAAATGGTACAATGCAGGAAAATGGAATATGTTTACAGAGTGGGCAAAGACACATCACATCAAAATGAATAGGCAACAAAATAAGCTGAGTTATATTTTAAGTGCCAATATAGCCCTAGAATACTATCTATGGTGAATAAATAGTTTTAATAGAAATAAGAAACAGAAGAAGAGATTGAAAAAAGAAAGAGAAAGGAGACAAATAAGAAATGGGCAGGTGGTGGAGGCATTTTAGAGGTGCTAAGTGTAAATAGGAAAAAAGGTATAAAAAGCTGACTAGGAGAACAAATTATCTAGGAACATCAGTGTAATATTCCAACCAGACCAGAGGGAGAGGAATTCCTGAGACTTCTGTAAATGTTGATACTAAATCCGTTCCAGAGTCACTAGACTCTGTATCCTGGTTCTCCACTGCATGATAGAGGGCACTTCAGTAGTACTTACTTAGCTATCAGGCACTATTATCAGTGTAGTAGTGGATGCAACAGATAACATCCCATGGTTTCCCTCCAAGAGGGTTCTTGGCTCCATGACCTCTATCGATGAGAATAGGTGACTTGAATAGAGCCATGAATAGAAGCAAAACAAAGTTTATAGAGAGTGTAATAGATCATTCTGAGGGACCAACTCTGATATGCCCCTGATGATCACATTACACTTTCTCTCCCTATTATATAGATCATCAAGCCTTAGAAATAAGTCACTCATGTCTTCTTGTTGACGTATGGCCTGCTCTAAAGTATGAATCTGGGCCAGATCTGTCTAACTCCCCTCCTCCAGCTTGTGTATTCTGTAGTCCAGTCACAAAGCTGCCAATTTGGAGTCCATAGTGCATTTAAAGGGGAACTCCCACCCCGCCCAAAGTTGCCCCCAAAGAATTACCCATCTGGCGACTAGTACTAGTCGCCAGAATTTTTACCTTGTTATAGAGAATTCCTACTGCTCCCAGGACTGATAGCCAGGAAACAGTGCAGACATCTTTGCATACTGACATCTGCTTGCCTGCTCTGTCAGTCCCATTCTTCTCTAGGAGGTGTTGCTAGGAGCCATTTGGTACTGAAGGGACTGATAGCGCAGGTGTGCAGACTTCACTATGCAATGATGTCTACGCTGTTTCCTGACTGTCAGACCCAGGAGCAGTAGTAATTCTCTATAATGAGGTAATAATTATGGTGACTAATACTATTGATCCGCTAGTCACCAGATGGGTAATTCTTTAGGAGCAACTTTAGGCGGGGTGGTAGTTCCGCTTTAATATCTTCCATCATGAGTTTAATGATCATGAGTTAAAGATGCAAGGAATGATCATAGATCATTGTTCAACCGCAAAACCTCATACAAATTGAGTAAAGAACTTGACCATCTGGAATCGGATATGGTTTCCAAAAAGAAACTTAAATTTAACAGGGACTCTGAAGAGTCCAAGAAAGGGTCTATATATCTGTGGTCAAACAGAAAACCAAGATTTATCGAGAAAAAAGATAATCGTGGCACCAGTGCCAGCTCTGCTTCAGGCAGAGAATCTGGCTTAGATCAGGAAGTATATGATAACAGTCAACAGCGTTTTTTAAGACAACAAGGCAGGTACAATTGGACAAACATACATCAAAGAGGCCAACCAGGAGGGGGAGAAAGGGAGCTAAGAGATCGCTTAAGATGGGGTTATTGCCAGAGGGGCAGGAGATAACTAGCAGTCTACAAATCATTAATCTGTCCACTCACTCACTAACTGAATCTCATATTGGTGTCCTCAAAAAAGGTTTAACCTTTTCCTTGCATCTTTAACTCGGGTGCTCTGTACCCATGCAATCAACCTATTTTGCTTTAGCTTGTAAAGTTCACTTTTTAGGACTAATGAATTCACTAGGATCATAGATATCCAATTGCTTACTATGTAACTCATATATGCAATATAATACGTTTGTTATAAATTGTTTCAAACAGACTGCATAACAGCATTCGTTGCCACTTGTGACCTATTGGCCATCGTCATAATGGTTACAGTTAGTATCATTGGCTGAATCGGTCTGTAAAGTTGATACATGGAGGGTTAATTTCTAGTTTAAATAACCGGCTTTTTCAGAGCACCCGAGCAATCAGCCTCTTGAAGATGCAGCATGATGAAACATGCGTCAGTTGTCTCTCAATGCCTTAAGAGAGCTTGTCTCTCTTAGCTATTACCTCTCTCAACCCTCTAATAATTTTGACAGCCTGTCTTGATACCGCTCAGGTATACTGTGGCTGGCAGACTCTGTTCATGCAGCACAGCACTTTCCTATCCAGATTTAAAACCAAAGGTCCTTTTCAGGACTGGTAATCTCTTGGGTAATCATGGCCCTTTTCAGGGCTGGTAATAGGAAGGTATGATACCGTTGGATACACCAGGGCTGGCAGACTCTGTATGTACAGTCTGGTTTATATCCTCAATTAAAGGGATAGTAATGTTTCATAATAAAAGCAGCTGTAATTAATCATCATAGTATTTGGGCCTTGGCGAGTGTTATTTCAATTCTGTCAGAGTTGTTGTTCAAGAGTAATTGAATGATAAAGTATCCCCCTCCTGTCCCTTTTACTGATATAACACTGCTCAGCTCAGAGCAGCAGGGAGGTGCCCAGGTAGATTGCAGAGAGGGACAATCTTCAAATAAGATAAGGGAAAACCTGAAAAACCTGTCAATGGGGGCAGGGGTTTCATTGTTCTCACAGTAAGAAGATTGTCCCTTGCTGTTATCTGTCTGGTCAAGCAACCAGATTCTACATCTGAGGTGAGCAATGTTACACTAGGTAAAAGGGGCGGGAGAGTCATACTTTATCATTCAATTACTCTTGAACTACAACTCTGACTGTATTGAAATAACACTCTCTATGGCTCAAATACTATCAAGATTAATTGGAGCTGCTGTTTTTATGAAACATTACTATCCCTTTAACCCCTTAAGGACCCTTGACGTACCAGGACCATCACGGTCCTTGAACTACTCAAGGACCGATGACGGTCATGGTACGTCACATACTTTTTACTTACAGTGCTCTACCGGGAGCGCTGTAAGTAAAAATAGGGCCTGAAATAGACCGATCCAAGATCGGAGCGATCCCTTTCAAGCCCCATAATGACGCGCCGATACACGTGACAGGTCACATGTACCGGCGCGTCCAAGTGCGCCTATGCGGTCATTATGGGACGGAAATGTCCCATGAACGCCGGTCCTTAAGGGGTTAAGCATTGGGCCATATTTAGGCCTAGATGCAACGGTACTTTGTTATACTTATCTACTGAAAGCCAGGTTTTGGGCTCTAGCATTAGTAGGGTACAAAGGCCCCTATTAGGGCTGGTAATAGAATGGTAATAATCCATAGTTTTGGGCTGATTGGGTCCATCTATGAGTAACTATTTTTGTTAATTAATTATTGGCAAGCCGGTTTTGTGCCCCGGTAAACAAGATTAGTTTAACTTTGAGCTTCAGAATTCACTCTGTTTAGACGTATGACAAGGCTAGATCACAATAGGTGAATTACATGTGCCAACAAAAAAGGTTCTTATCAGAGCTGGTAATAGGATTACATCTTGGTAGTTGGCACAGTCAGCATGTATCCTTACACATACCCTTGAGCATTACCTTGGCTCAGGGAACAATATGGGTATGGATCATTTAGGTCAATTGAGTCCGGTATGTTAGGACTTTCTCTACCACTCTGATATGTTCAGATTTGTTTTACTTCTCTTGCTCTCTTTATATATGTTTATAGTTGCTCATATATTGCTACTTTTTCAGCAATAGTGCTATTTTGAAGCATCACATGTGTCAATTATATCTCTGTCACCTCATGATTATGGGCACCAGTGCTCATTAATTATTTACGCTATCAAGTATATGTGTAGATATACATTATTTTGTGGCAAACCTGTTCTTTTGCCCCGGTATTTCATTTTTAATTCTCTTTTCTTCTTTTATTTTTGTATTACATTAAAAGTTAAGTTTTATCCATTCTGTTGCTCATTGTATTCAGTTAGCACTAATGTATTTTATCTCAGAGTGCTAATCAGGCAGGGTACCTTTATTTTTTCCATTTACTCTATAACAGGCTTAACCCTTTGAGTGCCAAAGGAACACAGAACTCATTGCAAACCAATGTCTTGTGTACCCCTCTGACACTCAAAGGGTTGTGTGGTTTGACACTGACAGATTCTCCAGGAGGTGTATTTTGTGGGTGCATCAGTATCTTCACTCAGCATTGTGATATTTATCTCCATGTGCTAAAGAAGTGGGTGCTGTTTGCAGTTTTGCACAATTGTCTGTGGCACTAGTTCAGACATTGGAACTTGTCACACATTGCAGATGTGTCAATCACTACATGATGGGCCTGACTGTCACAACTGTGAATAGCATGTATGAGCCATGTGGAATACAAGGGGTTAACAACATGCCTCATCCTAATGAGTTTCAGAGGGAAGCCAACACATGGTAGGGTATGCGTAGAATACCACTCTGGCAATCAGAAGGATGAACTGAGCTGGGATATTGATACTTATCTGGCTTGTGATTGACTGGGGCTTGGATTTGCCCTTTCTAATGCTTAACTTGACCTTACTGTCGTCAAACGTACGGCTATTTCCTTTGACATTGATGTTTTTTCACGTTTTCTGATGCGGTAGTTTAAGATGTAGTTGAATAAAAGCAGACAGCTCCATTTTTGTTAGTATGGTGACATGTGCTGTCTATGCCGGTTTTGTTCTTTCGCGGTTCTACATTTGAATAGCTGTAAAACTTATCTTTGCAATTTACACTGTGCTGGTTTTTACTGTTAAAGGGATAGTAATACTTCATTTTAACTTTATTTTATTTTGTAGGCATTAAAAAAACATGAAGAATGATATAAGTCTTATCTCTGAAACCTTTATGATTTAAGAGATATTCACAAACAAAGTATCCCCCCCCTGTTCAATCAGATCAGAAGGGAGATGCCCAGGTAGACTGCAGAGAGGGACAATCTTCAATTAAGATAATGGAAAAAGCTGAAAATCTTGTCAAGGGGGGAAGGGCTTTCATTGTTTTCATAGAAAGAAAATTGTCCCCTTCTGTTATCTGTACTGTCATACAACCAGACTCACATCTGAGAAGAGAATGCTTACATTAGGTAAAAGGGGCGGGGAGGGGAACTTTGCTTGTGTATATCTCATAAACCATAAAGGTTTGAGAGATAAGACTTATATCATTCTTCATGTTTTTTTAATGCCTACAAAATAAAATAAAGTTAAAACGAAGTGTTACTATCCCTTTAAGCCTGTTTTAACTCAAACATTTGAATCGAGCCCTAGAAGAGTAAGAGCATTGCTCAGCAGTACTATTACATATGATGAACATGTTGAGCTATGTATAAAATGAAACATTGCTATCCATTTAATTTGATTGGAGTATTTAACCCCTTGCTAGTTCCCTGGTATTCAAGGGATTGAAAACCCCATTAAAACCAAATGGAATTCTGGGAATTTTCACTTTCCCCATATGGTTTTTTCCAGAGAAGATATAATTAGATAATTTATCCATTGTAATACATGCTCCAATTATACTTTATTCTATGAACAAATATTTCTCAGGTTGGAAGTACATTAGTACATACACCCTATAGAATAACACAGGAACTGAATAGTTTCACATTGGAGAAGTTATCTCCTCTTTATCTCACCTTTATAACACCTTAGTGCATATGCTTCCAGGTTATTTTAGTACATCAGCCTCAGTATCCCAGAAGTGTTTCTTTCAGCAATGGCACAAATCATATAGAAGGAAAGAAATTAAATATTTTGCAAGGCAAGCATTTATTAATTAAAGGAGAGAACCACTTCATTAAATATGTATTTTAAAAAAGGTTGTTTTAGTCATTTACTGTTCATTTAAGTAAGAAGCAAACAAGAAGCAGATTATTTTCAATATTTTTTCTTAACATGTAGTTTTGTGTAGGTGTGTCCTTCTACTTTTCAAAACCCTTCCATAACTTTTACACAAAGAGATTCCTAGGATTTTGCTGAATGGAACCATTTGATCAGAGCACAGAATTCAGTAAACACATTAAACCAGACATGAGGAATGCTCATAAAATTCTGTTGGAATTAAAGTAGGCATGATGATGGGCAACAGATGTGCGGAAATTAATGTGTTGGAGATGTTCCCTCCAAATGCAGAACTGTTGTAAAAATACAGTAAAACATGGACAATTTTGCCCTTTCAAAATGGTTCTGTAACCAAAATGTACCCGTTAAACTTATGTTAAGGAATCCACATTATAAGCTGACATGGGGCCGATGGATTATTTATATCCACTCAAGTGTGAAGAACAATTACCACTAGAAAACAGGAATTGCTTGAAAGGAGAGTTAAGTAACAATGAGCCATGTAACTTGTGTTGCTGATTTTGTAATATTATATATGTCTCTGGTTGATCATTTACTCCATTTTCTTCAGCTAAGTCATTTATTTGGATTTCTGTACATCATTAAGTGTTAATACCATGAACATATTCAGCAGGGCTTGTATGCCACTATTCTTTCCTTAGAAAATAACCAAAAAAAAACTAATCATATTTATATTTTACATTTAATTTCCTAAAAGTGTTAGGGATACAATATAAAATAAAAAAAACAAAAGAAAACTCACAGCGCCAACTCACCATAACCAATCCTAGGGCCTGCTCTTAAAGGCAAAGTGTGAAAAACAAAAATAAAGTTACAGTGATACTAATAGTGCAAAGATAATTGTGCTATATATATATATAATTAAGTTGGATAGGTTTGGAGGTCTGGAGAGCTCTCTTATTCCTGGCTGCTATCTATGTATACACTTTATATTCACATTAAAAATTTATTTATTGTATGGATTGGTTATAGTGAGTTGGCGCTGTGAGTTTTCTTTTGGTTTTTGGTTTGTATGTCTCCGTTACTCATTCAAGCAGCCTTCTCACCTATCCAACTTAATTATTTATATATAGCACAATTATCTTTGCACTATTAGTATCACTGTAACTTTATTTTTGTTTTTCACACTTTGCCTTTAAGAGCAGGCCTTAGGCCTTCTCTAGCGTAAATGCTCCTAGTTTTGTATCAGCTACTCCTCACATGACCTGTGGGGGCTGATATAAAGGTCACATTATTATAGAGTGAACTGGAGGATCCACAGCTCCCTCATATTCTCACAATACAGATCCATTGGGGTCTTTTGTATTAGGTAAGTCCACTACATACATCTTTTTATTATAATGTAGGTCTGTTGTTTTTAATTGCACCACACTGGGACCCAGAAGCAATAAAAAGAGCACATTTAAAGGGTCCTTTGCCCTCCAACGCGTTTAAAGGGATAGTAACACTTCGTTTTAACTTTATTTTATTTTGTAGGCATTAAAAAAACATGAAGAATGATATAAGTCTTATCTCTCAAACCTTTATGGTTTATGAGATATTCACAAGCAAAGTTCCCCTCCCCGCCCCTTTTACCTAGTGTAAGCCATCTCTTCTCAGATGTGAGTCTGGTTGTATGACAGTACAGATAACAGAAGGGGACAATTTTCTTTGTATGAAAACAATGAAAGCCCTTTCCCCCTTGACAAGTTTTTCAGCTTTTTCTATTATCTTAATTGAAGATTGTCCCTGTCTGCAGTCTACCTGGGCATCTCCCTTCTGATCTGGTTGAACAGGGGGGGATACTTTGTTTGTGAATATCTCTTAAACCATAAAGGTTTCAGAGATAAGACTTATATCATTCTTCATGTTTTTTTAATGCCTACAAAATAAAATAAAGTTAAAATGAAGTATTACTATCCCTTTAAAATAACATCTCATCAGGGAGTTTCAAGTTTTATTTTAATTGTTAATTTTTAGATAGGGCATTACAGATGTATAGAGTAAGACTTGCCGTACAGTTAGAAACCTTGGCGAGGTGGCAAGCTTACCCGCAACTTGGCCAATTTGTGAAAACTAATATCTCACTTATTTTATTTATTTAGAAATATTATTATATATGCTAAACACAGGGCACATCTTTATTTTATAAATAGAGAAGCGCCGGTTTGTTGTTGTCTGTTTGTTTATACTTTCGGTTTTGGCCTGAAGTTTGGATGTCTGGAGAGCCCTCTTATTCCTGGCTGCTATCTATGTATACACTTTATATTCACATTTAAATATTAAAATTTATGTATTTTATGGATTGGTTAGGGTGAGTTGGCGCTGTGAGTTTTCTTTTGTTTTTTGGTTTGTATGTCTCCGTTACTCATTCAAGCAGCCTTCTCACCTATCCAACTTAATTATATATATAGCACAATTATCTTTGCGCTATTAGTATCACTGTAACTTTATTTTTGTTTTTCACACTTTGCCTTTAAGAGCAGGCGTTAGGCCTTCTCTAGCTTAAATGCTCCTAGTTTGGTATCAGCTACTCCTCACATGACCTGTGGGGGCTGATATAAAGGTCACATTATTATAGAGTGAGCTGGAGGATCCACAGCTCCCTCATATTCTCACAATACAGATCCATTGGGGTCTTTTGTATTAGGTAAGTCCACTGTGTACATCTTTTTATTATAATGTAGGTCTCTTGTTTTTAATTGCACCACACTGGGACCCAGAAGCAATAAAAAGAGCACATTTAAAGGGTCCCTTGCCCTCCAACGTGTTTACAATAACATCTCATCAGGGAGTTTCAAGTTTTATTTTAATTTTTAATTTTTAGATAGGGTATTACAGATGTATAGAGTAGGACTTGCCGTACAGTGAGAAACCTTGGCGAGGTGGCAAGCTTACCCGCAACTTTGGCCAATTTGTGAAGACTAATGTCTCACTTATTTTATTTATTTAGAAATATTATATATGCCAAACACAGGGCACATATTTATTTTATACATAGAGAAGTGCTGGTTTGTTGTTGTCTGTTAAAATATAAAATGCACATTTCAAGTAAATAATCTGTGTTCATAATATTCAGTTGGTTTTTGTCAGTGGATTGCAAAATTAAAGTAATCATGTGGGTGGACATTAATGATATTTTGTCATTTCTTGCAGTGTTTTGTAAATATACCTATACACTATAACCATGTATACCAAGTATACCAAAATATTTTATGCTGCAAATTAGGTTTAATACACATTCAAAATAAAGAGGGTTTGCTGATATTGTTTGCCAGGATATAGCTTAGTGATGTGAACACTCATTGTCAGGTGTGAGTCCGATGTGTTTACGTGAATATGAAGAATGGGTGATGATATACTGCAATATGGGGGCAAGCTAGTGTAAGCAGGGGTGCAATATCTCATGGGCATCAACTCTTGAGGTTCACTGCTGGTTGTAAACCAGTTGCATGTTAATAGAGTAGGATCTGAATATGTAATAATTTAGCTTCTGCATTTAATAGATACCCATCCCTGTGTATAGAGCCCCTGGATTTATTCTGCTTCGAAGGCTAAACGCTGGTGATTATCTCCTATTTGAAGTCATGTACATAGCCGATACTTCAGTATGTCCTTGAGGAGCAGAGTAATGTCAGTGACCACTTTTTCCTCAAACTAAGAATACAGTCACTCTGCAGGGAAATGGTGATGATTGAAGGTTTGGTGCAGGGTTGGTAATGAGACGTGCAGTTCAGACATCAATCCTATTTGGGTACCAGGTCTGTAATGGGAGATCAGTGGTCAGTAACAAGTTGTTCAGGCAAGGAATTCTAGGAACTGAAAGCCCTTAAAATCTAGCTGATGGTCCAGGATAGGTTGAAGGGGAGCTGAGAAATTTATGCACTAATTTAAAGCCTAAGAAGGAGGAGCAGACAAGATTCCCAGTTAAAACCACCAACATATTTAAGAATCAGCAAGATCCAGACGTAGGTTCAACTGATCCTGACATAGGGAATTAAGAATACATTAAAAAGGTGTGCCGCAGGCCTAAACTGTAACCAGTGCAGCATTGCAGGATCCGCTTTTCACAAGTTTCTCTATAAAAAGGCAGTAAGGTGAAGATAAGTATGCTGGGATCCACTCACCTGCCAGTCAACTGAGAAGCTTCATTTCATGATAATGTTTCCACTGTGTACAATGAGCATTGTACCAACAACAACGGAGATATCCATAAGGGGCAGAGGCCCTAATCCATCTCCTCTCCTTAAAACCCCTTTCACACATACCCAAGGTGGTTTCACAGTCCACCTGGTCTCCCCATTTCTAGTAGAGCATAACCTTATTGAAATAAACACAACAACAATGATATAGGGTGGAAAAAGAGGTCACAACTTTATTTCAACCTATTAACCTATTTGAGCTCTGGGAGATCCCCTCTGTAATGTGGCACACCTTGAGCCATGGTGTTATAGACTTGGTCAGCACCTGCACCTGCACCCAGTTAAGCTGGCCACCTAGATGAGGGTCCCCCTACTTCTGCATGCCCCCTCCAGCATGCTCTGTCCAGTGCTCTTACCCCCCAAGGTGGCTCACCACTTTGTGTCCTACAGGGGTTTGTACCTGGAAACAGCCTGCCATGCAGGGATGTAGGATTCTGAACATATGTTTAACACCCTGACCTGTATGGCTACCAGAATCATCTGGCATGCCGCACAGACACAATGCAACAGTGCACCACATTACCTGCCCTATTGTAAACTACTCCTTCTGGATTGGGATGACCTCTACTTGGGCTGGGTGGGTTGGGAAACAAAGAAAATCATTGTTAGTTTAATTCACTTCTTTAAGTTTGATTTGCTGTTAATCCCCTCTCCGCCCCAGGAGGGACACGTCCCCTCCCTCTTCCCATTGTGGCTCCGCAATAACTAGGGAGGAGAGGGGGACACCCCTCAGCCAAAAAGGAAAGTGTCTCTAGAGGCCCTGTCCCTTACCTAGCTTTCAGGTAGAATCCACATTTTAGGCCACCATTAAGGTGAGGAAATTCACCCAGGGTTGCACCGATGCCGATACCACATTTGCGCGAGTACTTGTACTCGTGCAAATGCAGCTGATGCCAGCACTGATACCCTGTGTCAGGGTCGGTGCTGCAGTGAGGGAGCCCGTGGAGCTGCTCACAATGCTCCCCGGTTGCCCCTCTCCCTCCTGTAGCATTGGAGCGTTGCCGCGGGTTACCATGGCAACGCTCCGATGCTGACTTCTGCCGGGACTCGCGAGAGAACAGCGAGCACCTGGCAGAGGAGGGTAAGGGAGGCAAGATGGGACATTGAGCGGGTGGTGAAAGAGGCAGAGAGGGGGGCCAAGAAGGAGAAAGAGGCAAAAGGGACTAAGAAAAAGCAAAAAAAAAGGCAAAAGGAGGAAAGATCAGGAGACAAAAGGAGGGGGAACAAGAAGAGGCAAAAAGGAGGGGGGATCAGGAGGGAGAGAGAGGCAAAAGAGTGGGATCAAGAGTCAAGGAGGGGGACAAAGGAGGATCAAAAGGGAGAGAAAAAGCCAAGGCAAAGGAGGGAGCTCAAGAGGGGGAGAATGAAGTAAAAGGTGGGAATCAAGAGGGGGAGAAAGAGGCAAAAGGGGACAGTCAAGAGGTGGTGTGTGTGTGTATATATTTCAAGTACTCACCAATACTTTTTTTTCAGGTCATTTGCCAGTTTTCCAAGTGCCTAAAGCATATATATATATATATATATATATATATATATATATATGTGCTTTAAGTACTTGGAAAACTGGCATATGACCGCAAAAAAAAAGTATCGGTAATTGGTATCGGTGAGTACTTGAAAAAAGTATCGGTACTCGTACACGGTCTTAAAAAAAGTGGTATCGGTGCATCTCTAATAAATCTCTATATTTTCTGTTTTTCTACAGTGTCTCCTTTTCAGGTTGGAGAGACATTAGTTCAAAGGCAGCCATAGAGTACAAAACTGGAGAGATTTCTCTCACTGAAGTGACTTTTGTCATCTTTATTTGACCCAAAGCATCTTCTCCTAAAAAGCCACTGTCACCATCAAATCTTAAAGGGATAGTAATACTTCGTTTTAACTTTATTTTATTTTGTAGGCATTAAAAAAACATGAAGAATGATATAAGTCTTTTCACTGTCGTCCAATACAGGTCACTGGTACTCTAGGGAGGCGTAAGTCCCCTTTAATAGGCAGGAACAATTATGCAAATAATTTGCAAGGGGCGGAGCCTCCCCTCTTACTTAAGCCACCTTCTGGCCAGAGCCACCCATATTGATTTGTTCCTGGTGTGCTTCCACACCAGGTAGAGAACATCTATGCATCTTAGTATTTTATTATTTTTTTATTCAAATATGGAATACCACCATTAGGAGGGTGACCATGGCTGTGAATTGCCCTCTTTAAAGTGGCTGGTGCAGCTTCCAGGGATTTTCTGTGGACCTATACCCTGAAGAGGGGACAGCTTGTGTTAAGCAGCTCCCCTGTTGGGGAATTTACCTCTGGTTCTTTCCCTCCCTATCATGGTCACCTGAAGACAGAAGTCAGCAAGGAAGGTGAGTCACCCATTGAGTGCTGAAGGTCCACTTGTCCCCACAGTGTCCCTTTGATGGGCTTGTATTTGGGAGTTTTAATACACTCCAGCACTCATAGGGTGTTTTTATTGCATTATTACTGTTTATGCAATTTCTGTGTTATTCTCTGAGTTTTGGAGCATTGGGTATTCATTTATTTATGTTTCTCATGTGTTTCATGCTTGTTTGGGCACTTTTTAATGTTTTCTTAAACTTTATTAAAAATGGTGTTCCGCGCCTTTAAGCGCGGCTTTTTCCCGCTCAGACGCAAGGGCTCCTTTACTCTCTATGGGAATTCACAGTATGGGACATATCTCTGGAACCGCTTGTCACAGCAACTTCAGAGAGGGCTCATTTTAATTCTAGGCTCCTGCTCTATCATCCGGAATGTGTTTTATTTATGTGGGGTGTTCAGGGGGGCTTCGGGCACTGTTTGGGGTACTTGTAAGGAAAAACTACATTTCCCATGAGCGCTTGGTTCGCGCTCGTTTCTGATTGGCTGTCACGACGGCCGCCATTTTGTGGTACTTTTCCTAGGCGAGTACACTACGCAGGGACCGAGCCTTCTCTCTCCTCAACAGATTAACCCTTCGCTGGCCAGATAAGTCCGTTTTTAGAACATTTCTGGGGTGAAACTTTAATCTTAACACTTTTTCTGGGTGATAGTGTTATTAGTGGGGTATATTGACGCTGTGAGCATGTCTACTTCACTGGAGCTAGGGGCTAGACCCAAGTCTAAGGAGGATGGGGGGTCCGCTACCCCCATGGCGTTTTGCTCCTCTTGCCACATTGGGCTGGATGGCGATAATGTGGGGGATCTATGCCCTAATTGTACTGGTCAAGATAGCAACCCTGGGCTTCCCAGCCACGCTATTGAGCCATCTTGGGTGAAGGAGTTTAAAGCTGCCACTAGGGATCTCAGATCCACGCTTCAACTCTTTCCCTCTCAGGTACAGGGGGCTCTCCAGGTCTGGCAGACCCCCTCTACTATCAGGACCTCCCTGCCTAAGCCACAGGGAGCTCCTGATATCACTGATTCTTCTGAAGAAGAACTTTTACAGGATTCTGATGCTGAGGAACGTACTGTTATTGAATCTAACAGGTCCATTGGGGACCCCTATGAGTGTGACCCTGAGGTTTCGGCTGAGGGTCTGATCAGAGCGGTTCTGAATACGCTCAACCTTCCTCTGACTCAGGAATCCACTTCTGATCCTACTGATGTTTTTCAGAAAAAGCCATCTAAGCCTGTTGTTTGTTTTCCAACTAACCCTACTCTTGCCCGTCTGGTCTCTGAGGCATGGAAGAATCCTGATAGATCTTCCTCTGTCTCCAAAAAGTTTGCCAAACTTTACCCTTTTCCTGAGGCGGAGCTGGCAAAATGGGTTCATCCTCCCAAAGTGGATGCTCCTGTGTCTAGACTATCCAAATCTACTGCTTTGGCTGTCTCAGATGCCTCTGCCTTGCAGGACTGGACGGATAAGAAACTAGAGCTCTCTCTTAAGTCTATTTTTGCCTCCATTGGCACAGCCATGCGCCCCACTTTTGCTGTGGCATGGGTTAATAGAGCTATTGCGGCCTGGACTGAACGACTGACTGAAGCGGTTCGCCAGGATGCGCCTGTATCTGAACAGTTGCAGCTTCTTGCTAATATCACTGAAGCTCAGAACTATGTTGCTGATGCTGCTTTTGATGCTGTGCGCATGATGGCGAGGGCCTCCACTTCTTCTGTGGTGGCTAGACGCGCTCTTTGGCTGAAAATTTGGTCTGCTGATACAGCCTCTAAGAAGGCTTTGCTTTCCTTGCCCTTTCAGGGGAATTTGCTTTTTGGGTCTGAACTCAAAGAAATGATCAGTGAGGCTACTGGCGGTAAAAGTACTCTTCTACCCTCAGTCTTTAAGAAAAAGTTTCCAGCCAAACGCAATCGGTCCTTTCGTTCCTTTCAGACTGAGACACGCTCCTCGGCCCAAACGGGTCCTCCCACTACGCGCTCCTCCTCCAAGCCCAAACAGTCCTGGAGGCCCAAAGTTGCCTCCAAGGCCAAGACCTCCAAGACTGCTTCGGCATGACTCGCCGAACCCGGGTCCGCATCCGGCTGTAGGCGGTCGTCTCCGCATCTTTCGCCGGACTTGGGAGGAGTCAGTGGCGGACCCATGGGTTCTTCAGGTGGTGTCAGAGGGATACAGGATCCCTTTCTCTTCCCTTCCTCCTTTTCGGTTCCATTTTACTCGTCCTTCTCAGGAACCCACAAAAAGGCGTCTGTTCGACGACGCTATTCAGGATCTCTTGGACAAAGAGGTCCTGGAGGCGGTTCCTCAGGGGGACACAGGTTCAGGATTTTATTCCAACCTGTTTGTGGTAGCCAAAAAGGACGGAGGAGCCCGTCCCATCTTGGATCTCAAAGATCTCAATGCCTATGTGGTGACTTCCCACTTCCGCCAGGAGTCCCTGCGCTCTGTGATTGCAGCAATGTCTCCAGGGGAGTTTCTTGCCTCCCTGGACCTTCAGGATGCTTATCTCCACATCCCTATTCATCCAGAGAGCAGGCGGTATCTCAGGATTGCCTGCCACAGGGGACACTTTCAGTTTGCAGCGCTCCCCTTTGGGCTGACTTCAGCCCCTCAGGTCTTCCAGAGGGTGTTGGGCTCCTTGATAGCGGTGCTCCATCAGGATGGGATCAGAGTGACCCCCTACATGGACGATCTCCTACTGAAGGCCTCCTCAGCGGAGCTTCTCCACCAGCAATTACAGATGTGCATGCACACCCTGAACCGTCATGGCTGGATCCTGAATCTGGACAAGTCGGACTTGATTCCATCTCAGAGGCTTCTGTTCCTGGGTCTCCTGTTCGACACTCGCCAATGCATGGTGTTTCTTCCAGAGGACGTGGCTCACCAGATAGCTGTCAGAGTGGCTGGAATTCTGGACCTGGACGTGATTCCAGTTCCGAAGTTGTCGTCCTTAGTGGGGAAGTTCATTTCCACAATCGAAGCAGTACCATTTGCCATGGCCCACTCCAGGGATCTTCAGAGATTCGTGATCCAGACGTGCAAGAATCATCCAGATCATCAACATCTGTCTGTTTCTCTTCCTCCTCATGTCGAGTCGAGTCTGCACTGGTGGTTAGATCTCTCTCATCTCCTGAAAGGGAAATCCTTTCTAGTTCCTCCTTGGACCACAGTCACTACGGATGCCAGCCTTCGGGGCTGGGGTGCAGTCTGGGGTCGCTTCAGTGCTCAGGGGAAATGGGGTCTGGAGGAATCCATGCTCTCCATCAATGTTCTGGAACTTCGAGCTGTCCGGCTGGCCCTGAGGCACTGGGAGTCTCAATTGACCGGTCTTCCAGTCAGAGTGGAGTCCGACAACGCCACGGCGGTGGCTTACATCAACAGGCAAGGCGGCACAAGAAGCGGTTCCGCCTGGTGGGAGGTCAAGGATATTTTGTCTTGGGCAGAAGATCACGTGCCTGTCATCTCTGCGGTTCATATTCCAGGCGTGGACAACGTCATGGCAGACTTCCTCAGTCGTCATACCGTCGACAGCGGAGAATGGGCTCTGCACCCAGAGGTGTTTCACATGCTCACTCAACGGTGGGGGATGCCTGTGGTGGATCTGATGGCTACCAGACACAACAGGAAGGTTCCGGTGTTTTGCTCCCGGTTGAGGGACTCCCTTGCTCTAGCAGTGGATGCCTTGTCGATCCCTTGGGACTTCTCCCTGGCTTACATCTTCCCTCCTCTTCCTCTATTGGTCAGAGTTATCCAGAAGTTGAAGAGGGAACGTTGTCCTGTCATTCTGATTGCTCCAAACTGGCCTCGCCAGTCCTGGTTTCCGGAATTGATGGCCATGTCAGTGAAGGATCCAATCCCACTTCCAGCCCGTCCGGACCTGCTTCTTCAGGGGTATCTGTGGAAAGAGGATGTTCACTCTCTCCATTTGATGGCATGGCGGTTGAATCCTCGATTCTAGCTAAGAAAGGATTTTCTCCTTCTGTGGTATCGACGATGCTCAGTGCTCGTAAGCCTGTGTCTTCTAAGATCTATCATCGCATATGGTCAACTTTCGTGACATGGTGCTCTGACAAGAAGTTGTCTCTTGACTTCCATCTTCCCACTGTCCTGGCCTTCTTGCAGGACGGTGTGGACAAGGGGCTCAGTCTGAGTTCCCTCAAAGTTCAGACCTCTGCCTTGTCTGTGTTTTTCCAGGAACGGATTGCTGTCCTTCCTGATGTGAAAGTCTTTTTCCAGGGTGTGACTCATGTTCGACCTGCCTTTAAGAGTCCTGCTCCCCAGTGGGATCTCAATTTGGTGCTGGGAGTTCTACAGCGACCACCGTTTGAATCCTTGGCTTCCATTCCATTACGTCTTGTGACTTGGAAGATGGCCTTCCTCTTGGCTGTGGTGTCAGTGCGCCGGGTAGCAGAGTTACAGGCCTTGTCTTGTAAACCTCCTTACCTGGTGTTCCACAAGGATAAGGCTGTGCTTCGCACTACCAAGGAATTCTTACCCAAGGTTGTGTCCGAGTTTCACATCAATCAGGAGATTGTGGTTCCCTCTTTCTGCCCTAATCCTTCATCTGACAAGGAAAGAGATCTCCATCTGTTGGATGTGGTGCGTTGCCTTAAATTTTATGTTCATCGCACCGAGTCTATCAGGAAGTCTGACGCTCTATTCGTCATTCCTGAGGGGCCTAGGGCAGGAAGACCGGCCTCCAAAGTTACCATTGCCTCTTGGATTAAGGCTACCATCCGTGAAGCCTATAAGTTGAGGAATAAGCATGTTCCCTTCCGGGTGACTGCCCATTCCACCAGATCTATTGGGGCCTCTTGGGCCTACAAGAATCAAGCTTCTGCTGATCAACTGTGCAGAGCGGCCACTTGGTCCTCTGTGCACACCTTTTCTAAGCACTATCGAGTTGATGTACTGGCTTCGGCTGATGCCAGTTTTGGAAGGAAGGTCCTGGAGGCAGTCTTGCCTGTGTAGGTCTTCCGCTCTGTGATCCTTAGTGCTTCTTTACTGTTGAGCCCCGTTGGCTCTGGTTCTGTGTGCTGTGTTAGTTCAGGGATTGTTCCCTTGGTTGGTGTCCGTTGACACTTACAGTTTGGGCTATGTTATCAACTGGTCATAACAGTTCTAGTGACTTGGGCCTTGCGCCTGGTCCTTGCCTTACTTCCCGCCTCTGGATCAGCTCAATGTTTGTACATCCCAGAGTACCAGTGACCTGTATTGGACGACAGTGAAAATAGGATTTTAGTCTTACCTGTTAAATCCTTTTCACTTAGTCCATACAGGTCACTGGTCTCCCACCCTGTCAAGGGACCAGTCTTGGCTCTCCTGTGGCATTCAGTGGGAGACCGTTCGGGCATGCTCACAGGAGTCTTTCTTTTTGCTTACCTGAGGTCAGTTCTTGGGGTCTCAAATCAATATGAGTGGCTCTGGCCAGAAGGTGGCTTAAGTAAGAGGGGAGGCTCCACCCCTTGCAAATTATTTGCATAATTGTTCCTGCCTATTAAAGGGGACTTACGCCTCCCTAGAGTACCAGTGACCTGTATGGACTAAGTGAAAAGGATTTAACAGGTAAGACTAAAATCCTATTATCTCTCAAACCTTTATGGTTTATGAGATATTCACAAGCAAAGTTTCCCCTTCCCGCCCCTTTTTCCTAGTGTAAGCCGTCTCTTCTCAGATGTGGATCAGGTTGTATGACCAGACAGATAACAGAAGGGGACAATTTTCTTTGTATGAAAACAATGAAAGCCCTTCCCCCCTTGACAAGTTTTTCAGCTTTTTCCCTTATCTTAATTGAAGATTGTCCCTCTCTGCAGTCTACCTGGGCATCTCCCTTCTGATCTGGTTGAATGGGGGGGGATACTTTGTTTGTGAATATCTCTTAAACCATAAAGGTTTGAGAGATAAGACTTATATCATTCTTCATGTTTTTTTAATGCCTACAAAATAAAATAAAGTTAAAAAGAAGTATTACTATCCCTTTAAAGTGCCTGGAAGCTTCTGTTACTTGTACAATAGATAGGTAGATAAGAGTATGAGTCACATTTATTAATCTATTCCAGTGGCTCCCATTTCTAATTCTTAAGATATATCATTGATGCAGGTTTTCAAGATCTCCTCTGTCAAATGACTCATCCACTGATTGATCTACTTGTACTCCTGTGATACAATTCTGATTATCCCTACTGTTGCTGTTTCCTGTGGACTACAGTTGGGAACCACTGATCTACTCATAATTTTGAAGGGGCAGATCCTTAAAAATTGCAAGTTTCCTGTAGGGATAGCTATCAAAATAGTTGCTGCTGTTTCCTGTGGAATGTAAGTAATCCGTCCTTGTACAGGGCTGGATTTTCACCCCAGACGTCCCTAGGCAAGGAACTCTAGGTGCCCTTAGCTCTACCCATGATTACACATCACCTCCTCACATGATCCTGCCACCAGTCCCATCCATTGTTTCCTGGAACAGAAGTAACCTTAGCCTATAAAAAAAAGGTTTAACCCACTGGTTGCTAGAGAGATCTCCAATGCATTTCTCAGCAATGTACTGGAGATCCCTTTAGTATCCAGAGGGTTGTAAGAGATATAAAACTCTGGTATGGACAATGAGATTGTTCTGGCCACACCCGCCATTCAGAATGTGGGTGTGACCAGCGCAGCTGAGGCAACCTTCAAAAAAAAAAAAAAACCTTCTGCCTATTGGAAAATCTGGTTCTGCCTGTATATCATAAGGTGCTCTTCGTATTATTTGTTTAGAATTAGAAGTATCCAATTTCTGCAGGTTACTGATTTCTTTTGGTAAGGAACTTTGCTCCAAAGTGGCATATCCCTCAGATCAACAAAAACCTTACACTCTTGTGCAATTAATTACAGCTTTAGACCTTTAAATACCGCAGAGCTGCACAACACATTACAAAGCAGTGTGTTATACTCGCCTCTGGTCCCCAAAGTAGACTTGTCACCTTCAGACAAGTTAGGTTTGTTATACAGAGAAGTAAAATCTGCACATACGCATGCTAGAATTTTTTCTTTGCAAAATACATGTTTATTTGAGAAATTAACATTTATGTTTTAATGGCACACTCTGGCACATTATACGAATTATCTGCACAGTATGCTAATGAGTTCTGTTTAAGGTCAAAATTCCCTCTTGCTGTGCTATTAGAAATACCTCCAGTGTGTGGATTCTGCCTAAATTCACTCATATAACAGTGAGTGGTAATATTGGTCCATCGCTTAAACAAATTAACATAAAGTAACAGACTGCCACCAGCAATTAAAGGTTAATTTCTCAAAAGCTATTTCTATTTTGGACAAATATCTGCCAAAACATTTTGGCAGTTTTTAATTCTCATTGAAATGGAATAAGCATGTTTGAAGGTGACAGGCCCACTTTGACAGTTATATATATGAATGTTATTGATTTGGGCCAGGATCTGGATGGAAATTAGTTATGTGTTTCTGATGGGGGGTTTTCTTGCCCTTTCTGTGGTAAAATAAAGGAAAAATGTATTTAACATTTAAGTTGGAATGTTTTTATTAGCTTAAGTTTTAAAGTAGCATGTTGCAGAACTTCCTCTGCTTTCTTCCATTGCTTTGAATAACAACATTCCACAGCTATATTGAGATTGACTTGTGAAACAAATGTACCTTTATACCATATGCCAAAACCATTTTACATGTAAACTCATAACATCCCAAGTGTGCTGTTATTACTGGTAAAGAACTATTGAAACATATTTCCAATTTATTTGAAGTGTTTGAACTGTCCTAATTATAGACCGTTTCTGCATTTTAATCAGGAGACTAAAACACTGATTGTATTTGGCCACTTTAAACTCCAAAGATGCAACAACTAGAACATTATATTATATCATATAAAATATTGGTTATAGGTGACTATAAATATATATTTATTCTATTCAGGCAATGCAGAAAAAGTTGTTTTTCAAATGTTAGAAATGCAGTCTGCTAATGTGATGTTATATCAGTTTGTGTGCTACAAACACATAAACATGCCATTTTAGTATGTGGTACAGCATCACAGGAAACTTCAAGGAATCTGTGGTATCAGCAAAATGAAACAGTCTGTTTGAAAATAGAAACAGCTGTGTTGTGTTGTTGAAAATGTATACTTACTTTGATTGGAAGGACATGCATTTAAATGTATACATTGTTGGATAGACATAATGTAATTAAGTATATTTCTCCCTGGCTTCTCATGTTACCAGTATACTACCACCCTGTCTACTAACCCTTAGAAGACTAGTAATGTAAAAATGATACCTTTATTAGCTAACTGAATGGCTCTAGGATGCTAGTCTACTAGTCTCTTACTTTTTCTATAGTTAACACAGTACCACACATTACCCATTATAACCCTTAGACTGTCTATCTGTCTAACCAAATCTAACTGCCCCCAATGGTTTCAGAAATGCTAAATTTTCATAGTCATTTCAATGCCTTATCTTGAGTAGTATCATCTGTAAACAACTGTGCATTCCAAATTTTAATATTTAAAATAACCACATTGAATATATTGTGCATTAATGGTATCAAACTTTACTAGTATCTAAAGACAGGTCAGCCGGCACAAAAACTTCTCTTATAACCAATATGATACAGCTTGAAGTTTGTGTACTTCCCTGATTATTCCATATGTGTGAAAAACTACAACAATATGTCTGAGTAGACTAGAGATACCTTTTTATGTAACATTAGTTGACAGCTGTAGACCCCTTAATACACCTTGCATATCTTGCATGCACACATGCAAACACTAGCACACATATTTTTTTTTCCTCACACATAATACAAGTTTATCTTTTATTTCTACAGTGTGACTAAGTGAGTGCAAGGGAATGACAGACTGCGTGTGATAGAGTGTGTCTGTGAGGGCCTGTGTGAGTCGGTGTGAGGTTGCTGGGAAAGGAGGAGAGAGGGATGGGGAGAGGCGCAGGAGAGAAGGAAGTTGAGGAGAGTATCCCCAGTCAGGGAAGGAATGGAAGAGGGAGACTAGCTGGGTGGAGAGGTACCCGAGGAAGGAGAGGTATACAGTGGGCAGAGAAAGAACTGCCAGTGGAGCGAGGGGTGGATGTCGAGAAGCACCCTACACAAGCAGAGTAAGCACAGGCAGGACCTGAAACACAGAGTTCTGACACGCCCCAGGCTGGTGATGATGATGATGAGAGGTTGTGGGACACTACATACTCCTATGAGGAGAATAAGATCCTTGTCCAGATTATACTTGACATGGAGATTATCCTGAACCTGACGGAGAGGATCTGTGGTATGGGTGCCAAGTAAGAGGCAGCCTGTGGTCAGGTCCTCACTGAAGTGAATGCAGTCTCCAGCTGCAAGCAGACCATGGAGTCGATAAAGAAGCAATGGGGTGACTGCAAAATTGTGTCAAGAATAAGATGGGAGAACTTGCCATGCACGCCCGGGGCACTGGAGGTGGCCCCCTGTCAAAATCAGCTTCAACCCCAGGGAGGAGATGCTGAGGCAGAGGTGGTCCCTGGAGGATGTGACACTGGTGATGACAGCACCTTCCAGACTACAGGCAAGTGCATAATTCCATAGCTATACACTATAGAAACCCTCATAGCTACTATGGCCCAACACAGTACAAGCTGAACACATGGTCAGCATTGGTTCCCACAAGTTCACCAACACAGCACTGAGAGGGTTCAAACAAGAACATAATAATGTACAATCCAAGCAGAAATGTGAAAGATTAAGTAAGACAAATCCTGTCCAAGTCTAGGTTTAACTCCCTCATTGCTGTATCAGTCAAGTATACCCACGGCACATAAACAACGATTGCCATCATGTTGTTATATAAATATCTGTTCTGTTCCTCATGTAGCCACAGGGAGGTCAGCACCTAACCCCTTGAGTGCTAGAGGCATAAGCAACGCATTTTTCCAAAAACAATATAATGGTCCACAGGACACAGCTCACACATCACAGTTCAACTAATACAAACTGATTGCATGTAGAACACAGGCCTCAAAAGAAAAAACACTAGGGGCTCAATACTATTAGCCCCACTAGTTTTAAAGCAGGCGGTAGTCATTTTAACAGCACATTTTACAATTCTATAACCTGTGCTGTCAACACCAAAAACTGCACAAAAATGTTCAACGGGTGCTCAGTTTTCACTCATTGAACATTAACTAAAAATAGTCACCTTTGCTATCCTATTCCATGTGATGGCTACAACGCATGTTTAGGACACACTTTTCATGGCGCAGATTCTGCACCATGAGAAGGCAGGTGCAGAGACCAAAACAGGCGGTCCAAAACAAAGGTATGAGTTGGAAGACTGGTTTCTAACACATACTTGTGGTTGAAAATAGAAAAAGATTAACCCTTTGAGTGTCGATGGGGTATGCAACGCATTACACAGCGTTGCATAGGATTAATCCACAAACAGCTTCACACATATCCGACAATAAAAAACTTACCAGTAATCCAGTCTTCTTTTCTTCAGTCTTCTTTTCTTCCTCTGATCTTCATTCTTCTTTTCTTCATTCTTGTTTTAAAATAAAAAAACAAAAAAAAATCCATTAGTATTTTGTCTTTAAAATAAATAAATAAATAAATAATACTCCCCCAAAAGATGCTACCATTAACCCTTTGAGCGCCAGAGGGGTTACTATTTGTGGCGTCTTACTGTTAATATTAACTATAAATTGTCCTTATTGTGTGTCCATATTTATTTTAAAATTCTTTACACCTTGCCATCCGCCGCTGTCTCCACTGGAGGCGGAAGGCATGTGGACTGGCACAGATGCAGCCTTCTGATCTCTCGGGCTGTTACCCGAGTCAGACTGCCGTAATTTTGGCATATAAAAGCCAGTCTCGGTTCAAAATATACTGGCAGTCTCCTATTGTTTGGGAAGTGTTTACGCACCTCCTAGCCAATCAGCTTCTAGTGGGGTTCGTCATCACCCACGCTAGAAGTTGATTGGCTGGGAGGTGTGTAAGCCACCTCCAGCCAATTGGAGTCTATCAATTTATTGTGAACCAAGACTGACATATAAAAGCCAGTCTCGATTAAAATTTCCGTCAGTCTGACTTGGGTAACTTCCCAAGAGGTCAGAAGGCTGCATCTGTGCTGGTCCAAATGCCTTCAGCCTCCAGCAGAGACAGCGGTGGAGACAAGGGTGTTAAGGATTTTAACATTATAAACACAATAAGGCAATTTATAGTTAATATTAACAGTAAGACATCACAAATAGTAACCCTTTGAGCACCAGAGGGCTAACCCTCCGGCGCTCAAAGGGTTATTTGTAGCATCTTTTGGGGGAGTATTTTTTTTTTTTTTTTAAAAGACAAAACACTAATGGATTTATTTTTTTATTTTAAAACAAAAATGAAACATTGCAAGGTTTATCCTGCTGAGTACATACCTGCTAATCCCATTGCGGAGAGATATTTTATTAAAAAGTTATTGCAGCTCAAACTCATATTTTTTAAGATGCACTACTTCCATAGCCTGAAATTGTATGATGGTGCTGTTACTACAGCATTCTATGTAAAGCTATGGCCAGTTAACCATAAACATTCATAGGATGCAGGTTGCCAACATAAAACTACAGGCCATGTACTGCACCCACAAAATGTAAAGTTATTATGGTTCAGATATACTTTGTTTTAAAGTGCAGTGTTAGGGTTGTATTCTTGCTATCACTTTCTATGGAGAGCTTCAATCAAAAAAATAAAATGTTTTTCCTCTTGACACAGCTTGGTGCTATTATTAACAACTTTTTAATTCTTTAATTGCCAGAGGGTTACACAACACATTGTACCGAACACGCCAGATCCCTCCTGTCTTGTGGCTCAGTTCATTCTCTGGCCTACGTGCTGGACACTGCCTGGCCTGGCATCAGGACAGTCTGTGGCATCCTGTGCCTCGCCATAGGCTGCGGTGGTGGAGGAACCTGGAGGGCAGGATCAGGCTGGGACCACTGCTGCTGTGGCTGCTAGGGGCCATGTTGGGGCCACTGCTGCTGTGGCTGCTGGGGGCCATGTTGGGGCTACTGCTGCTGTGGCTGCTGGGGGCCATGTTGGGGCCACTGCTGCTGTGGCTGCTGGGGGCCATGCTGGGGCCACTGCTGCTGCGGTTGCTGCTGTGGTGGTGGTGGCAGTGTCCTTGAGGTGGTGGCCTCCTCAGAGGAAGTTTCCCCTGACTCCTCCTCTGCTCGTGCTGACTGGTATGCTGTGTGGGCAAATGACATGATGTAATTAGTGATGTGAGCTATGACAGGAGTGCTGCAAGACTATGACATTGACATGTGAACCGTTGAGTGGCAGGATGGTATCCATTGCATTGCTTTGCAATGCATCGGTTACCATCCTGACACACATTGCAGAGCTTGACATGATCCCATACATTGATTCTACTAACCTACACTGATGTAGCTTTGGTCATCATGTGTATCCTGAGCGGTGTGGATGGGAAGGCATACCTCCTTGCTATCCACATTCATCAACATACAGTGTTGACCGAACCATCACACCTTGAGTGACACAAACCCACTGCATGACATACACTTAGGCCTCCACAGCAAACACACTATGACCTCTGAAAGCAGCAATGCACCAGGGATGACCAATGACCACAAAGTCAAAACAGTGATGTCAGCAACAGTAACAGACACACCAAGCACAACAACAAACATGATCTTTGGAACCCATCAACACAATCAGCTGGAGGACACGGGAAAACCCGCCAGGACAGCTAAGATCCTAACACACATCAAACATGTGCATGGTTCTGCTGTACCATTGGTGGTTACTTCTCCCTTTTCCTATGTTATCCTATGGAGCCTGAGCACTGATATGTCCCAAGTTGTTTAGATCTCAGTGCATTGGCTCCACAGAATATAACAGGGATTGCAGATGTGATGACACTGCAGTTGTCATGTACACATTGTCACCTCTTTCTGACATCCTAGTGAATGTTTCGCCGTCATGGTTGAGCCTTGTGAATCACATATGTCCTGCAGAGTGGTGATGGTGGTGAATGACCCCTGGCCATCCATACTCTGCACGCTACATATGATGCAGAAAGCTGAACCTTGGTTATTCCTCTTGGACCAACTACGTACATGTACAACACCTAGCCCTGACATGCAATAACAATACAATAGTAAACACATCAATTCCCCTCCTTGTTATTCCCTGATAACCCTTTGGGTGCCAGGGGACTAGCCAATGTATTGTGAAACAATGCATTGCTTATCCCTGTGGCACTCAAGGGGTTGTGTGCTGACCTCTTTGTCATTCTGTCTAACATTGTGATACACATGATAGTTATATATTTGACTGATACATGACCGTGTGCATTGTTTTTGTGCTGTGCATGATGTTGTTGTAGACAGCATGAAGGGGGTTCAACAGGGACTTGACCATTACCATTCAGGCTGGGTGCTATTATTAACAACTTTTTAATTCTTTAATTGCCAGAGGGTTACACAACACATTGTACCGAACACGCCAGATCCCTCCTGTCTTGTGGCTCAGTTCATTGCTGCTCTGGCTGCCCCTCCACCCTCACTCTCTGTCACTCACTTGCACTCACAGACTCACACTGTAAAAAAAAAAAAAAAGGTAAAGTGTATGTGTTTTACTACAAAAAAAAAATGTGGACTATGTGTGTGTGTGTGTGTGTGTGTGTGCAGGTGTGTTTGAATGCATGTAATTGGTATGTACAAAGGTGTATTATGTGTTGCAAGATGTGCTGCAATCCCTCCAACTCCTTCTACCTGTGTGTGTGATGCACCTCAACTACCTTTACACTAGCCTCCACTCCTGGGTCCTGTGCTCTAGATCTAATGAACCTAATACAAAAGTGCATCAGTTATTTTGGGTCTATATATAGTTTATTTGACTGAACTTGATACTTTGGGGTGCTGTGATTGGCTGGGGCACTATGTAACATCAGATGTTTTGCTTGTTTTTTTGTATTGATATGTTTCTTGCATTTATCGTGTGTTTTGCGTTGACGATGAGGTCAGGTTTTAGGAGACTCCAGTTTTGTAGTTTTCATGTGTTTTGTAGGCCATCACATGTTAACCTTTCCAGGTAAGGAAGATTTGAATTTCACGTTACCCGGTCTTGGTTAACTAGCGAAGGCAGTTTTTTTCTTCACTCTGGTTTAAACTCCAACATTTGCATTGACCCCTTAGTTCAATAATAGCAAGACTATTATACTTAATATTTATTGATTCACTTTCATCAGGCATAGTGCCCTGTGATTGGAGGAAAACTGATGTAGTTCCAAAGGTCAAAAAAGGGTGCGCGATCCAAACCAGGAAATTATAGACCTGTGAGCTTGACTTACATAGTAGGTAAGATACTAGAAGGGTTACTAACTGACACTATTCAAAACTATGTGAAGACAAACAATATTATTAGTAGGATTCAGCATGGTTTTATGAAGAATAGATCATGTCAGAGTAATTTACTTGCATTTTACGAAAGAGTAAGTAATAATTTGAACAAGGGAGTTGCTATTGAGGAAATATACATGGATTTTGCAAAAGCCTTTGATACAGTGCCTCAAACAAGTTTCTGCATAAATTAAAAGGCTTCGGTTTGGGCGGTGTTATGTGTACATGGAATGAGAACTGGTTAAATCATAGATGGCAGATAGGTTGATGTCAATGGAACCACAAGGTTCAGTCCTGGGCCTAATGCTTTTTCATTTGTTTGCTAATTATGTAGAATTAGGAATTGCAAGTAGGTCTCAATCTTTGCCGATGTCACTAAACTGTGGCAGAAAAATGGCAGATTACATTTAATGTAGATAAATGTAAGGTTATGCATTTGGGCTGTAGAAACAAACATGCTACATATACAATAAATGGGAAACAACTTGGGGAATCCTCATTAGAGAAAGATTTACGAATACTGATAGATGACAGACTTCACAGCAGCGTGCAGAGCGTGCAATCTCTTCCAGGCTTGACCTCTACCTGTGTTCTCTTTTGCTGTCTCTCTCTCTCTCTCTCTCTCTCTCTCTCTCTCTGTCTTCCAACTTTACAATGTGTTGATGACCTCTCTGGCATTCAAGGGTTTCAACAACCCATATAAACTAATGGGAATTTTTATCCCCATGGTTTAAATGGTTTGCCCCAGAATTCCTGTTTTGTTTTGTATATAAGGGCCACTGGAGAAGGCACCCCAGTGATCTCACATTTCTACCTTTGTTTACGCTTGGTTGAATGGGTGAATTTGCCACAAGGATCCATGACGGTCCTTTACTTCATGGGTTAACTCTTCCATTGCTGCCGAACAGAGAGATGGGAGAACGGTGGGCTGGCTGTTGCTAAGTGCTCCAATACTGGAGCACTTTGTTTCAGCCAGTAGAGACATTGTTGGTACTTGTGATTCACTAGATTAGCGAATAACATGTAGCAAATGCAGAATGACAGGAACAGTGTGTACAAACACTGTCCTTGTCACATCTCTCTGTCTCCCTCCTTCTCATAGACGTCTGAGGAGAAAAAAGACAGAGAAGACATACTGTTACGGTGTTCCAGCATTCCAGCTCCTGTTCCAGCTCCTTTTTAAAGTTTAGAAAAAAAAAAAAAAATCTAATTTAACCCCTTCGATCACTGTCCTTACAGTGATAAATAAATGTCCCCCCTTTGATCAATTGCTGCAGATCAGCTTTTGCTGATCTGTGGTATTTTTTTGCCTAATTTTTTTATATATTTTTTTTAGCTTTCTTTAGGATATTTTAGTTTAATATAGTTAGTTTAGATAGATAGTAGGGTTGGTTAGCTAGGTTTAGGTTATATGTGCGTTAGAGAAAGGTTTAGGGTTAGATTTAGGTTTAGGAGTAGTGGAGAGCACAAAAATAAAAAAATACAAAAAAGTTTATTTTATTTAAAAATTGAATTATTATACAGTGTTTGATACGTAGTTGAGTTTGGTTAGGTAGTTTCAGGTTATACATGGGTTAGAGTTAGGGTTAGGAAGGATAAGTTTTAGGATTAGATTTAGGTTTAGGAGTAGTGTAGAAAAAGAGTAAACAAAAAAACAAGAAAAAGTGTTTTTTATTTAAAAAATTATGTTTATAGATTTTTACAGTTAATAAAATAGTTTATATAGGTGGTTGGGTTAGGTAGGTTCAGGGTATATGTGGGTTAGGGTAAGGTTTAGGGTTCGATTTAGGTTTAGAAGTAGTATAGAGAAAACAAACAGTTTATTTTATTTAAAAATTGATTTATTATAGATTTTTAGAATTATTAAGATAGTTTAAATAGTTTGTTGGGTTGGGTTAGGTTGGTTTAGGGTATACATGGGTTAGGGTAAGGCTTAAGGGTAGATTTAGGTTAAGAGTAGCATTTTATATAAAAAAACAATATTAATAGGAATAGAGACCATTTGGGGTTAGGGCTTTATTTTCTTTAATTTAATTTGAGTCCAGTTCTCTTTCTTTTTTTAATTGTTTTATTACATTTATTTTATATTCAGAAAGTTTGGGTGGGTAACTACTGTTAATTTATGTAGGATTAGTGTTTACTTGGGTTACAGTGAGGTTTAGTGTTAGAGTTAGGTATAGGAGGTATAGAGTTAGGTATAGTGTAGGATTTATATAGTAATAGTTAAGTAGAGGGTGGGTAGTTATTTAGGAGAAATTTGAAATTTATTTTGTTTAGGGTATGTGTACATAATGCAGCAGAGAGGCATATGTCTTTTTGGCATCTGACTCAGAAGCCACAGACACTGCGTCAGACCTTGACATCATGCAGTTTTCAGAGAGTCAGAGCTCTAGTGATGACGCTGGGCCTTCTGTAAAGAAAAGATGTACTGTCTGAAGAGTTGCCACACCAACTGCCACAAGAGGTGCCCCAGCAACTGCCCAAAGACCTGTCCAAAAAACTGCCCTAAGAAATGCCCCAAGAGCAGCCCTAAGACATGCCCCAAGACATGTCCCAAGACATGCCCCAAGACCTTTCAAAAGTACTACCTCTCCTCCTGATCTTAATGAATGGGTATCACCAACCAATTTATGTCCACAAATTCATGAATTCACAGGCAACACAGGAATTCAAGTGGATGTGGCAGGATTTACCCGTGATCTTTTTTTTTATTTGTTTTTGGGGGAAGATATTTTGTAGGAAATTGTATCACAAACCAATTTGTATGCAGCCCAGTATATTGCCGTCAACCCATCAGCCTTCGTTGTTAAGCAAGAAGTATGGAAACCCACAGACCTCTTAGAATTCAAGCAATTCTGGTCCCTAATAATGGCAATGGGGGATAGTAAAAAAAGTATCAGATCCTACTGGAGCAAAAACCATATATATGATACCCCTATATACTCCAAAACAATGACCAAGACTAGATTTGAAGTGATTTTGTGCTTTATGCATTTTAGTGATAATACCCTGTGTCTCCCATAAGAATACTCCCAGTATGACAGACTGTACAAAATTTGCCCCCTAATAACTCATTTACAGAAAAAGTGTGCCCAAGAATATTTGCCCCCAAAACAAATTAGCATAGATGAATCCCTAATGAATTATAAAGGCAGGTTAGCTTTCAAACAGTGCATCCCCTCCAAGCTCTCCAAGTTCGGTGTTAAAGGGATAGTAATACTTCGTTTTAACTTTATTTTATTTTGTAGGCATTAAAAAAACATGAAGAACGATATAAGTCGTATCTCTTAAACCTTTATGGTTTAAGAAATATGCACAAATAAAGTATCCCCCCCTGTTCAACCAGATCAGAAGGGAGGTGCCCAGGTAGACTGCAGAGAGGGACAATCTTCAATTAAGATAAGGGAAAAAGCTGAAAAACTTGTCAAGGGGGAAGGGCTTTCATTGTTTTCATACAAAGAAAATTGTCCCCTTCTGTTATCTGTCTGGTCATACAACCAGACTCACATCTGAGAAGAGACGGCTTACACTAGGAAAAAGGGGCGGGAGGGGGAAACTTTGCTTGTGAATATCTCATAAACCATAAAGGTTTGAGAGATAAGACTTAAATCATTCTTCATGTTTGTTTAATGCCTACAAAATAAAATAAAGTTAAAATGAAGTATTACTATCCCTTTAAATTTTATACATTGTGTGAAAGTGCCACAGGTTATACCCAGGCTTTTAGAATTTATGATGGTAAGGACAGCTGCCCCGCATTTCTGGGAACAAATGGGAGAATAGCTTGGGATCTTATTTACCCCTTATTAAATAAAGGATATCAGTTATTTGTTGATAACTACTAGACCAGCCCCCTTTTATTTAAGTCTCTTTTTTGTTTTGACACCATGACCAGTGGCACTGTTAGGCACAATTGCAGGGAGATGCACAAAAAGTTGTAGATTTAAAACTAAAAAGGGGGATGTCCTCAGCTTTGTGCCAACAGGAGCTGCTGGCAGTTAAGTTTAAGGACAAAAAATATGTGTACATGCTGACCAGTCTCTGTTCATGGCAGAAGATAGGTACTGAGAAAGCCAGTCTGCATCAGAAACTATAACAAGAACATGGGGGGGGGTTGATCTGTGTGATTAACTAATGCAGCCATACCTTGCTATGACAAAGTATAGGGCATGGTACAAAAAAGTTGCCATGTATATGATGCAGACTGCAGTATACAATTCATTTTTACTTTTCAATTTGGCAAACCCCAATCCAAAACGTTTTTACAGTTTCAGCTCCATCTCGTTTCCCTGTTTTTGTTTCAAGGGGAGCCAGAAATCATTCCACCAAGACCTGGGTTAGTACACTTTATTTAATAAAATCCCCTCAATTCCCCGAAAACAAAAAAAACACAGAAATGTCGCATGGTTTGCTACAGCAAAGGAATATGGACAGATACCACAACTTACTGTTCTGATTGCCCTTCCAAACCTGACCTCTGCGTTGGTGACTGCTTGAATAAGTACCATGTAGGCACAATGCAGTAGTGCTGTAAAGTTTATTTTATTATTTGTCCACATTCCTACGGAAAAATCCTGTTTTTTATTTTTCAAAACACATCCCACCTTTGATCTAACACTATCAAAGCACTATCAAAGCACCCTAAGTTTTTTCCATGTCTGAAAATGGAAACACACCCAGTAGCTCCCCCAAATCCTGACAAACCCATGCATATGGGGCATTGCCATACTCAGACGACGTAGCCGAACACTGATGTGAAGCATTTAAAAAATCTGCAAATATCTTTGATTGAAATCCACATCAACACTAAAATATAGGTGTAAAAAAATGGTGTTTAACTCTTCCATTGACCATCTGGAATGCACTCATTGCACTGCATTGCAAATTGACAAATTCGGGATACATACTGGCCATAACAGAAGAGCAAGAGTTGACATACAGCTACGGAAAAACTTTTTTCTAACTCTTTCGTTGGCCAAACACCCAATGAATTGTAATGGAATCCAACCTGTATTAAATTTATCAGCTATCCAATTTATCAGTGTTCAGGAAGTTGGCAAATTATAACATTGGAGTGTGCAGCTAAGGAATTGGACATTAATTTTAGTCCAGAAAAAGACAGACTTCTGGCTGTCATGGTTTTCAGGCAAAGAAGGACAGACACAAATATAAAATATAAATCCACCTTTATTTAGTACAGGAATAATAATATAGCCCACACAGAACCCCAGACAAATGTAAATACGACCTAAGGTCCAGGCACGTGCACACATAGACACCAATGGAGGCTTGAGCACCTGCCCTTTTTGTCCAAAGTGCCCTCGTGCCCTTTTAACAAAAAAAAAAAGTAATAAAAGTTGCCTCTCCGCCCGCACTAACCCCCTTCAGGACAGACCTGTAGATGCTGCATTCCCTCGTTGGCTCTTTAGTATTACGGACCGCTGGGAGATGCCATCATCTCCCAGTGCTCTGCATGAAGAGAAGACTGCATGGGAGCTCCAGCAGCTACAGGTCTGTGCTAAAGGAGGCACATACAGACCTCTCCTGCCGCTGGACCACCAGGGAAGAGGTAGGAACGGACACTGGGGGGCAATGTGGAAATGATGGGGCAATATGGATCTGATGGGGGGCAAGATGGAGATGATGGCAATGTAGAGATGATGGGGCAATGTATGTGAGGGTAAGTTGGAGCTGAGGGCAATATGGAGCTGATGGGGGGCAATATGGAGATGAAGGGGGCAATGTGAGGGCAAGTTGGAGCCGATGGGGCAATATGGAGCTGATGAGGCAATATGGAGATGATGGGGGCAATATGATGATGATGGGGGCAAAGTGAGGGTAAGTTGGAGCTGATGGGGCAATATGGAGCAGATGGGGCAATATGGAGCTGATGGAGGCAATGTGAGGGTAAGTTGGAGCTGATGGGGGCAATATGGAGATGATGGGGGCAATATATATCTGACAGGGGACAATGTAAGGACAATATGGAGATGATGGGGGGCAATGTGGAGATTAGGAGCATTGTGGAGGTGTCCAGTGGAGATGGCCAATGGGGGTGCGCTTCAGATTTCTGTGCCTACAGGCTCCTGAGATGTAAATTCTTTTCTTTTTTTTTTTTTAATATATATATTTTGAATAAATAATTATGAGAATTTGAGCCCCTGCCCCCCAAAATGTCTGTGCACGTCCCTGCCAAGGTCCCTCCGGAGCTACACACTGTGCTACTCCAGATCTCGAGACTAGGGAAGCGGCTCATGTGGGACAACAGAAGAATGGTAGAATATGTGTAAGTCACTACTTGGTATGAGAACGGAAGCAACAGAGAGCGAGAGCAGACCAGAGCCAGGAGGCATGAGATTACAGGTCAGGAAAGCAGGTAGTGTAGGGAGTGAGTAGGCAGCCAGAGTCACAGGTCAGACAAGCTGGGGACCTCACGGAGTGAGAGTAACCAGGCCACTGGTCAGGCAACCGGAGACTATGCTGAGAGTGTAGGAGCCAGGGCTACTGGTCAGGCAAACCAAGGACTACAAGGAGCAAAAGTAACCAGTCCCTCAGGAAAGGCAACCGGAGGCTACACTAAGTGGGTAGTAGCCAGGGCCACTGGTCAGGCAAGCCGGGGTCATACAAAGAACGAGATGTCAACCAGAGCCACAGGTCAGAACCGATGTGAGTAGTCAAACAAGCCAGGGTCATACACAGAGCGAGTAGTCAGCCAAAGCCACCGGTCAGAACCGATGTGGGTATTCAGACAAGCCGGGGTCATACACAGAGTGAATATTCAGACAGACACGGCTCAAAATGGAGCAAGCAGAAGCTATCAGGAACACCATGTAAGGACAATGACTCCCAGGCCCAAGGAGGTTTATAAAGGAGCAGAAGGAGGCAGGACCCAATGAGGCCACCCAGAATAGGCCCATAAACTGGCGTCTGTGCTAGTGCCTGTTACCTGAAGACAACAATGAGGAAGTGGCCGGAGGCCATGCTGGTCGGCAGCCATACAAATGTAGGAAGCTCAGGAACACTTAGCCTCTAAGGGAGACTGTGATACTGGCTCAGTTACCTCCTCACAACCCCATTTCTCAGAAGATTACCTAAAGATATTGGCTTTAGCCACAGATGAGCGTACCACTGTGCAACACCTACCATTCATAAAAAAATTGATGATCTCATCACTAGGTTTCAAAAATTCCTTTCCAAGGATCTTGATATAAAAAACTGAAAGCCTTCCTGTGGAAATGTCCTCATTATCATCCCAAGCCAACTAAGTTGGAAACAAGGTGGGCAAAGTTGTGACCACTTGCATCTCATACCAGGATGACATAACTTCTCTCAAACATATCTCTCAAACATACCCTTACTGAAGATCATCTGGAGGATATAAATCAAATATCACAGAGGAACAACCTCTGGATCACTGGGATTCAAGGAGCAATTAAATCTGCCAAGCTCAGTGTCAGGCTCACTACTCTGGACGACAGACTGCCAGGCATAGCCGTCCTTGTGGGACACGTTTAGTCTGAACTTTCCTCTGCACTTGTCTATCCTTGGGATTGAACCAGCAACCTTCTGGCTGTGAGTCCTGCAGCTACCTATGCTGCCATCAGAGAAGTGCTTGTCAAACAGCTGTTCTATAGCACCTGTACTGTTATTTCTCCTTTTGTTTCATGTGGCCTGGATCTGCCTCCAAGCTTCTATTGGTTAATGGCCTCCTGCTGTATCTGGTAAAGGAGACTATTTAAACCAGCCTGACTGAACTCCCAGTGCTCAGTTGTTTGGCCTGACCAGAAATTCAGCCTGGTTCCTGTTTGATTGCTACTAGTTTCCTGACTATTGGATTGTTTGTTACTCTGAACCTTTGCTGCCTGCCTTGACCTGGACCTGCCTGTGACTATGCCTCTGCCTGCTGATTCCTGGACTGCATTTCCTGTATTTGCCCCGTGCATATTCCCACTGTGGGGGCTCTGTTTCCACTTTCAGGCCTCTCATTAGTGTGCTTATGAACAGGTGTGCACCTCCCTGCAATTGGGTTCCAGCCCCTGAAAGTGAACTACTTAAAGGTACGTGGTAGTTCCTGACACTCTGAATATTTGGGTTCCCAATTCAGATGCTTCCAGTTTTCCCTGCAGACAAGCTCCATATTGAAAGAGCCCATGTGCCACCAGGCCTGTCTTTCCTTTTTTTTTTTTTTTTTTTCCTTTTTTTTTATAATAAACTTTTTATTTTTTGCATCAAACAAAATCATAAACATAAAAATATACAAACAGTATATCAGATGAGTATAAAACATACTTAGATTCGTGGGTGTTAATGATACAGTATGGGTGAATAAGACCAATGACAGGTGTTGGACCATACAATATGTAGAAACCCCCCTCAATTGCTGACATTCGCATAATACACAGCAAAAAAGATACAATACGACTGAACCATTATTCAGGTGGGAATAACTTCAAGATTTATACAATTAAATACTGAAGAAGTTAGTGTATGTACTAAATGTGACTCCAACAGCAAGTCACTCCATATCCTAACAAAATCTAAATAAATTCATGTCTCTTAATACTGTGCTGATTAACTAAAAGAAAAGTGTGGATGCCTATGCTAAGTATCATGAGCTGACAACCTCTGTCTCCCACCTCTCTACCAATCTCTCTGTGTCAAGGATGAAGTATCCAACTGGCATACTACTCTTTCACCCATCCAGCACGTATGCCTGAAACAGGTGTAAAGCTCCTTCTGCTGCGACTTAGCTAGTGTAAGACTGAAAGGTTGCCATATCTTAATGAATTTCTCACCCAAAGCCTCCTTGTTCTCCAAGGAAAAAATCCAGTTTAGCTTTGTGAAGTGCAACATGCGAGCCCTCCGTTGAAGTAATGTGGGGAGATCAGGCATAAGCCAATGAGTCAGTATCACCATAAGGGTTAACAAGATTGTCCAATAAAGTCAATTGTGATTCAATCAGAGTCTGAAGCCTCATAAGCTCCCAGCAGAAAGGAAGGTGTAGAAAAGTCTATTGGAAGACCTATTTTGTCAATTGTATATGCAAATACCTTAGTCCAGAAGGAAAAGATGTGCGGGCAGGAATATAGAGCATGCAGCAGAGTAGCGTGAGGCTCCCCACAGCCAGGACAAGCTGGGGAAACGGCCAACCCTATCGTGTGGGCCAATTTGGGGGTGACATAAGTCAGGCCTGTGTTTCTATTGACTGATCTACCGCTGTGGTTGTTAAGCTCAATTTTTTTCTTGGGGCTGGCTCCTTCTGCACTGAGAAAATGGATGGAGTAGAAGGACTTTGTAGAACTGCTCCACAGAACAATATTTAGCTTCAAACTTGCCTAAGTTCCAGTAAGGATGATGTCTTCCATAAGGTTGCCTCAGCTTAGTCTCAGGGGGCATGTCACCCCAGTGACCTTGCACACATATCACCAATTTGGTCAGCTTCTTAATCTTCCAAGCTTAATTCTACTTTCGAATGCACTTGCTGATGTACAGTTTGTTTGACCAAGCAGACTTGCAATGGAGATGTTGGATACATGGACCTATGCTGTAGACAACTGCAAGTCTTTCATCCTTTGTGAAATATAAGGAGCAGACCTACAAGACACTGCTCTGGTGGTAAACTACTCCCTCCAAACTGTCTGCTGTTGGCCATTACTCCTCTAGCTTTGTTGAAAGGGTCTCAGCCAGAGGGGACAAACTCCCAGTGCTGGTAGTCTTGCCCCAACCTGTACCTCAGTGGGACAATAAATTAGCAACTATATTTGGGCAACAACATAACCCTGAAAATTGTATTACTTGTATAGGTGGGCGAAAGGTCCTGTTGTGTTCCTGCAAAAAAAAAAATCATCGAAAATCACATCGTTGTCTGCTTTCACTGGAAAATCCACTTTAAAAACAGTGAATCACAACAGATGCAGCTACAGAGTGAGACAGATGTGCTGTGCTGTTCTGCTGTGATTTTTATAGCAAAATTGAGGCAGGAGAGGTTCATAATGTCTGCTAACACAATAAGCAAGTTTAAAAATAATAACAGGAGGAGCTGGAAGGACCCTTATGTGTCCCCTGAGTCGGAGGAGGAGGAAGTGACCACTACAGACCCAATTCTGGCCAGTCCTTCTAAATTTCCCCTAGGGATCTTGAGGAAATTAAAATCAAGGGAGGAAGAAGAGGGGGGAAGTGAGAGCCTGCTGCCAGATGTGTTAAACCTGCTGCCAGTGTGCCTTGTAATTCTCAGGAGGGGGGAAGGAGAAGATGATGCCAAGTGTGACAGCAGGGGAGCCTAGGTCACACTTGCCATCCACAAGCAGTCCATCTGGTACTACTACCAAGAAGGTCCAGCAGCTTGTTAGTGTTAGGAGTGAAGGAGGGGGTGACCATCATATTACTAGTGACTGTAAGGAGGAAGACTCAGGGGCTGAAATTTATGTGGTTGGTGTTAGTGGTACTAGTTACACTTTCTTGCTCTAGGGTATCTACATCTTCTGCCAATCCACTTCGTTCATCGTTCCCTCCCCCGCCAAGTGATAGCCACTCTGTAGATGTTTGGATGTCCACCCATTGCACACTATGTGGTAAACTGACCACACATGGCAGTGTGGTGGAGGAGAATCACAAGCAGGGCATCAAGTGGCATCTGAGGAGACTCCATCCCACAGAATATGCTAAGCTGGTGGCAGGGAGGGTTCATCATTACTATTAAACTGTCAGTGAGCTGTCATGTGTTCTTAGCGGGGTGTGGACAAGAGGCATAATGACAGCAATAGTACTTGGTTTCTGGTGTCATGGTGTTTGGATAGAGTTGTGTCAGGTGTTATTTACCACACCCACACTGTGCACATTGCAGTTGCTGATGAGAGGATGGGAAGGTGGAGAAGAATCATTGGCCAACTTATTGTTTTCTCCACATATACCTGAAGTGGTGGGGGCTAGTTATGGTGCTGCTACTGTCTCAGGCACATCACTGGAGACAGTAGTGGCAAGTGGAACCATGATCAGATTCATAATCGCCCGTATCACTGCTGTTGTTTCTCCCATTCCCTTTGAGCTGCTAATCATCATGCTGTTTAAACAACTCAGCAGCAGCAAGAACAGTAGTCGCAAATTCCGCATCTACATCAGGGCATTTGACAATGGCCAGTTGCCACTAGGTCAGTAGGGCATCTTTTTTCCTCAGGGCTTGTGCTTTAAAAAAATAAATATATAGGCCTACAAAAAATAACAAGCCTAAGTCCTACAAGTCAATGTTTCCTCAGGGCTTTTATACTATGTCTTATGGGTTTTTTTAATTGTATTTAGCATTTATTTTTTTATAACTGCCCCCCAATCCCAGTAAATAACATCCCCCCCTAAAAAAAAATCCCTGTTCAACTGATTCTTTCCCCACACTCCACCAACACAGGCACCCTCATACCCCTTTTATACTCTGCCTTTGGGAAATAAAACATTTGCTATGAGTTGTGTGTAAAGTCAATGTTCCCATTGATTTCATTGGAATGAGCTAGGCAAAAAAAGTGGAAAAACGACATTTTTCGAGCAACATTTTTCGCCAAGCGGGAAGTGCCATTATTCGCATATTTTGGTTTGAGGTAAAAATTTCCCTACTTGGATCGCCATTTAACTTTGTGTTATATACAAGATACATGTAGATGTAGATATTTCTCTTATCCACTTTAAATAATAATTCGATTTTCATGTATTGTCACAATATGTATGGTTTCCATTAAATTCAAGATAATAATGTCACATAAGGACTAGGTCCTGGGTGTTAGCATTTCCCACAAAAAAGAAACGTGGGGAAAACATCACTTTTCTCCTTCCAGAGGAATCCCCACAAGTGTTATTTTTTTCTGCACACATACTTACCCCTTCCCACACCCAACCTTGCCCCACTGCAATGGTAGCCATAGAATAACACATAAACCCCCAGCATTATCCTACTGCCACACATACAAAGTCTGAACCCCAAGCAGGATGTCTCAAGTCTAGGTGGAAATCAGCAAAATTCTCACTGAAGATTTTTAGGGTTAGTGAAAAGGCAGACATTTTATGGGAGTTCTATGCATGCAAAAGGTGGAAATTTGTGGGTTTTCCATGAAAATTCCAGTGTGAGAAAAAAATCAGACATAAATTTCAGTGTTCTTATCTTTAAATGTGATTGATATTGTTTAATTGTATAATCACAAGGCTCATACAGACATGCCAACTAGAAAATACCTGAGTGCAGGGCCTTAGTAACACATATCCAGATGTATTCTTGGGAATAATGGCCTATGGTGATGGTGTGGACGGCAGAAGAAAATCACTATTTCTCTCTCAATATTATAACTATGAAAAATGAAAGTGTATTTTTATTCTCTCAACTATATAAAATAAGCTAGTTATTCCATTCACCTTTTGAGTGCCAGAGACTTTGGGAATTTTTTTCTGGAGGAGGGGCAAATGTATAAAGTTGTACTTCTTTTTCAGTACAAATTCAGTATTTTTTTCATGGTGGCTCACGTGAAGTAAATCTTGCATTGCATTGTGTGATAAGCTATGGCAGTGATTCTCAACCAGGGTGCTGTGGCACTTTGGTGTGCCACGGGCATCCACTTAGGGTGCCCCATCTTTTCTATAAACACTTTGAAAATGTGAATACTGAGTTTCAAATGTTTATTTCTGGAAATTTTTCTGATTGATATTTTTATATATATTACTAGTATGAAAGCCCGTGTACACGGGCCAAAGTGCCACCCAGCAGCCCTGGCTGCTGCCCCAGAGCTGGGAGCAGAGACAGGAGGTGTGCCGTTTGGAGCACCTCACTCTGGATCAGCTCTTTCTGTCAGTTTCTACTGTGCATGACTGCATAGTTCAGGCAGTCTCTACTGTGCATGTGCTGTTAAGCACACATGGAGCCTTGCAGTTTAGCAATTTATATTATACAGATTCTGATTGTGAGACCTAAATATATATATTTTTTTTCCATCAATTACGTGCTTGACATATGACCTATAAAATGTTAGGTGTTCCCCAAAACTTCCATTCTGTATGTTAGGGGTGCCTTGGACAATAAAAGTTTGAGAACCACTGAGCTATGATGTTATAAATGCAAAAAAATGTAAAAAATGTATTTTTCTAACATCATACACTATTTAACAAAAATGTTTGTTGGTTGTGGAAGTTTCAGATGTTTTTAAAAGTCCTGAATTCCCTGAGTACACAGAATATTAATGTTTATTTAGATAGCACCACAGGTATAAGCAGAACTTTACAATTAAAGGCTTTAGATAATACAAGGTTATACAATTGCTTTGCCGAATGAAAAAATAGGAGTGATCCCTGCTCAAGAGTTAACAAAAAACACGGCGAATAAGGGAGATATACAGAGTACATACATGTTAAGGGTGAAATAAAATAGTGGCGTTAAATATAAATGGGTGCAAGAAGAGCTGAAGTGCCATTGGGTTTAGTTACATGGCAAAACTGCCCTAAAATAGCTCAACGAGTATACAAAACAAAATATTTCCTTAAAGCAGAGTAATGTACAAATCAGAAAATGCTTACGTTTCTTGATACATAAAATTATGAAGTGAGGCCATTTTATTAAAAATAAAGATTTCCATAAACGTTTCAGAAATTTACACTATAATCACAATACATATAGCTTTTTGAAACAAGCAAAACAAAAAAAAAAGGTATGAAATACGAATGGCACAAATCTCCTGAGAACATTGATACCTAATATGTCATTCCTTGGGAATCCAAACTGGCAACAATACATTTTCATGGCGATAGCCAAAATGCACTAAATATAGGGCTGGATGGCATTAAAGCCAATCAAAATTAGCCTGGCAATAGAGTAGGAAAAAAGCTATTAGCCTTTTTTGGGACTCTTCCCATTCCATTCCGACTGGTATGTATGCTGAATTTTGCAGTTCAGTATACATAGATAAATGGACCAAAATGGCACTGCAACAGCAAATACTCTATCACATTTTAGACTCTGCTACCACATTGTAGTAGAATAGCCTTCGCAAGGCTCCCTTTTGTGGAAAGATAAGCTTTCCCAGCCTTGGCAGCTCCTGACTTCCAAGCCTGGGGAAAACTGAAAGGCTTTGGAAGGGGCTTCCTTGTCATCTGATCAATGGCAACTAATGTGTGACTTATGTGAGCTGATGGTTAGTTGTTCAGGTGCACGAATCAGTGACATACGTCCACTAATATATTTATTACAGAAACAAAATAAAGAGCATGATCCTGATTCTTATAACAGTGGCAACACAGACATGAACCAGCTGATTAAACATATGTTAATATGCTTTCAGCAGGAACCTTGTATAGTTTCCATTAAAAACAATGAGGAATATATTCTTTCTACATTGCAGGATACCCATTTTCAACATAAATATTCTGAATTTGTGCCAAGGCATGAATAGCAGCATTCTGAAGAACCCGATTCTATTAAAGCGTATAGACATTCTTATAGATTGAGTGGAAGGTTGCATTGTTTAGGATGAGTGAAGTGTTGCTACTCCTTGGAGCTAGATAGTGTGCATATGCAAAAGTTACCAATCCATATTCTGGGAGCAAACCCCAACAGAGTTGCCTTTCCATCAAGTGTTTTGGAAAAAAAAACATTCTAGGAAGTATAGTGTGAATGAATTAAGAATTCTGTAAATTCTCATGTATAATGCACACAATTTTGCCCCTCTTCACCTTATGTGAAGTGGGGGGTGCGTATACATGAGAATAAATTTTATAAAAAAAAAAAAAAAAGCAAAGTTTCCCTCCCCGCTTACCAGTGACCGCCTCTCCTGCCCAGAAGTCCAAATTCACCATCCTGACAGGGTCCCAGCGGGTGGCATGCTTGCGCTTTGCACTCCTTTTTTTTCTTGTTAAACCATCTCACTGATACAGAGATTGTAATTTAATGTCATCATAGTTTATGATGGTAGACAGGTTTTAAAAATAAAACAGCATCTAGTACATCAGAGTACCATGTAGCAGAAGTGGAGACAAAAATGCACAAGACAGATGTCACCACTTGAGGGGTAGGGACCTGTGTGGTGCTGGCACTGGTACAGAAGCTAGGGAGTATTGCTGGGGAGCGAGGCTAGAGATCGGTGACGGCATGCCATGTACTCCTGTGCTGCAGCCGAAGCTGAATTAAAGGTGCTGGTTGTGAAACCAGATTGTTCCACCCCAGTTGAACCGTGTTACAATCAGGATAGGAGTATACTGAGAACCTTGCAGAACCAGGCTGGCTGGAAGTAAACGGGAGGCACGTCCAGAACAGAGGTAACGCCGAAGACAGGAACGGAGCCGTGTCGGAGCCAGGGACTAGAGGTAAGAGTGGTCAGGAGCAGGCTGTGATCAGAACCAGGGACTGGAGAGCCAGAGTAGTCAGGAGCAAGCTGTGGTCAGAACCAGGGAAGGGAGAGCCAGAGTAGTCGGGAGCAAGCTGTGGTCAGAACCAGGGAAGGGAGAGCCAGAGTAGTCAGGAGCAAGCTGTGGTCAGAACCTGAAGAACACTATCACATAGCAGGAGTCAAGAAACGCTGAACTGAGCTTGTGGAACGGGCACCCTAAGCCTGGCATAGCCCATTCAAATAGGAAGACTTGGTCAATAGGAGTGGAAGAGGAGGGAGGCTCACCTGGGAGCCCTGCGGGATATGTGGAGGCTCAGTAAGTAACTAACAGAGCTGGACGCATGCGCAGACATCAGAAGGAAAACAGAGGCGTTCTGCGCATACAGCCTCCGATACCCGGAAGAAACATCCTGCCGCGAGCAAGAAGCAGCAGGCAAGGAGCTGTGACAACACAGAAGAATACGTAGCACTGAAGAGGAGGAGAAATAGTTGTGACCATCTACAACAGTTGGGATGAGTGCTATTAATAATGACGAACGAGTGACTAATAATTATATGAGGTTGTATTGGAATCATTTATTTATTTAGAAAATGTTTTACAAGTAAGAATATATTGAGATTTCTCTCATTTTCAAGTATGTCCTAGATGGTTTTTATAGTACAAAGTTACATATTTACACATATAGGGAACCAAAACATTATATATATAAATAATAAATACCTAAAATATATTTATATATACAGTTACATGGTGTTTTTAAATACAAAGGTGTTTGTTATTTTTAGGGATTTTAGACAGGGAGATATGAGTTTTTTTTTCCAGGTAGGTTATTCCAGGCTTTCAGAGCTCTGAAGGAGAAGACAGTATTCTCAATGAGTTGGAGGTTATAGTTAGTATGGAGAGCTGGAGTGAGTATACTGCTCAGATAGTTTGGTAGATTTACAAATAAATTAGGCAAGAAAAGTGAAGGATATGGCTAGATTCAAGTGTAGTTCTTTAAACATATTACAATGATAGGTAGGGTAATTACATTGCAGGACAGAGTGTCATAATTAATTCTACAGAGTGTTGAATTGAAACCAAGCCGGTAAGCGGTAGCCCTGGTTTTGTTTAGAGGGGCATGGTTATTAGACCTGCAAGAACTACAAGTGAAAATAGTCCATTGCCAAGTCTAGATCAGGTATTAAAGGGGAACTATCTCTTCTCAACAAATTTGCCTCAGTGTGATGTTCATATAGCGATAACCAGTAATCTGATTGTATTATAAAAAAAAAAAGAAATGTAGGCTGTGAAGAAATGTACAGTTTTAAAAATGAGCCAGGGCCTTATTTCAGGACAGACTGCAGGTACAACTCTGTCCCGCAGCCTGTCAATCTTTGTCTGTTCCCTCCCCAAGTATTGTATAGTTCCAATCTTCTCCGATGACGGATGATTTTTCCATGTAACTTGGTGTGCTCTCTAGCCAATGATCGAGCTTTAAACTTTTCAGTAGGAGAAAGAGAAGTGACTCATTTGGCTTCAGAAAATGCTATAATCAAGGACGACACAAGAAATGATCTCATGGATCCCCCATTGAACACCGCTTACGGCAGAAAACACAAGCAGGGAACAGTGGCTTAGAAAGCAAGAATCAAGCCTTCATCCATGTAGAGCGCATTGACATTGGAGATCAAGTAAGGGGCCACCTATCTCTTATGAGTTTGTGTACACTTAGCTTTTGTTTGACGTATACAGATCGCTAGTCCTTGTAATGCTACTTCGCTTCTGTTTATTAATCGGACTGTTGCCCAGTCTTTTTGTCCATAAGTGATTCTAAGGACAACTTACATAGATTAACACAGTTCACCTTTGATTCATTTTCTTACTTTTTATATTTCCTCACTTGATGTCTATATTCAGGTGGTTTAGCTGATATATACATTGTATATGCTATTCAATTTTATGAGATCATTATATGACCTTATGTCACGGTTCCCAGAGAAGTGCAAGAGTCAGTACGGTATAGTTAAATGTAATTTACTGACAACCGAAAGGTAAGCAAAATATATACGATATATACAGTAGGAACAAGCAGATGGTTACAGGCCAGCGAGCTCTGCTATCAGGAACAGTAGGCTGCCGAGCCTGACCAGTCTGCTGGAGACTAGGCCTAAGCCACTGGTAGTCTCTGCTTGAGCCAGGAGCAGGAACACAGGATCTTGATCCAACGTAGTGGGTGTATCGACTCAAGCCTGCAGTCAGTAGGGAGCGATATCTGACTCACGCCTGCAGTCAGAATGGAGCTAACTCTGACTCACGCCTGCAGTCAAAATGGGAAATAGATAGCTGACTCGCCTGTAGTCAGTATCACAGCTGGGCTACCAGAGCCCCAGGTCCGCACTAGGTTGGGTGTCTGCTAGGTAGAAGGAACAAATGTAAGAGTAGTCAGACAGAGCCACAAGTCTGCACCAGAGGGGGTAGTCAGACAAGCCAGGTCATACACAGTTCAGGTAGTCAGCCAGAGCCACTGGTCAGCACCAGGTTGGATGGAAGACTAGCCAGGTCATACACAGAGCCCAAGGTAATAGAACTGCTATGAAAAACAACACAAGGGCAACTGAGTCAGGACTCAGTCTGCCTTTTAAACCCCTCCACAGGAAGTAGGTAGGAGGAGCAGCGCAGAGGGAGGAAGTAGGTAGGAAGAGACTACAGGAAGCAAACACATAAAACAGAGGCCTGCTGCATGCTTGAAGCTTCGTGCCTGCAGATGACGCTGAAACCAGGGTAAGATGTAACACCTTCGATTATTTCTATTTGCTCCAATTTATTAAAGCTTTTTTTAAGATTGACTAATATTTTATTGTATCCACTAATACAGTTAGAGGGCCCATTTTTGTTTTGCGCTTTGCACTCCCTTTTTTCTTGGTAAACTATCTCACTGATGTAGAGACTGTAATTTAATGTCATCATAGTTTATGAATACAATTTTCTAATTACACTATCAAGAGTAATTTTATTATGTGTTTTGATTCAGATAGCATAACAGAGAAGTCACACTCATGTGATATACACAGCTGGTGTGGTGTCTGAAAATTATTAAATGGCCTACAGTCGCATGGTAGTGAGGGTGGGACAAAGTGTACTCTTGAGCAGTAAGATACTAGGTAAGCCTTTATTAAAATCAGGATTTTTTGTAAATAATATTATGCCCCTTTAGCGTAATAAAAAAATTTGTAGCTTACTCATTGGTTAGGGTTTGAAAAAATATTTATAAATGCAGGTAAAACCTTTTGAGAATGTATAGTGCAGCCCAATATGGCAAGGTAAAGTATTGTTGGAGACTAGTATACCTTTATTGGCAAATTGAGTGGCTCTAGGATGCAAGCTTTCAAGACAACTAGGTCTCTTCTTCAGGTATAATAAGAATGAAGACTGAAAGCACAATACATCAATTTAAAAACTCATTTGCATTATTTTAACATCTAACCCCTTAACTGCACGAGAAGTATCCAGTAAATTGAAACACACTGCACTGGATTCCTCTGTGGCACCCAAATTGTCAGATTCTGCCGGCAGAATATTCTCATCAGTGTAGACCATAAAATTTAGTAGAGTGACCTTGAGGTGGACTAGAAAATGCAAACAAGATGAATTACCTTTTTCATGCTTCAGTGAATTTAGCCAGAGATGGCTAGGTTTATAGAACGTATGGCTACAAATGCCATAGGCGGGCATAACCCATCACTTACAATGAAACGTACAGACCCCTGGCATCCAAAGGGACCAAAATATTTTTCTTTTGTGGGATAATGTGACATAAATTTCTTGTCACAGCTCAAGCCACAGTTCAGAGTGTTAAACTTGGTTATCAATTTATACTCTTTCGTTCTCTGTGCCTTAAAATTTCCCATCAGTATAGTCACTTTGAGATCATACTGTGATCAGTTTTGCAAAAATGTTGGCCCACTGGGGTGTCTCCTTTGTTATCACAATGGGTCTATGATAATTCACCCTTTTTCTCAGGGCCTGTACTGTCCATACATGATGAGGTAAACAACATTAGAGGAGCCACAGGAGAATTTTCCCTTAATATAGTGCTTTCTGTGGGAATATGGTATGGGCACATTATCTGTGCTACATATGTGTGCACAGGTTCCACATGCCCTTTGTAGACAGGGAGAAGTACCATTTTCTGTTGCATTCTTAAAGGGATAGTAATGTTTAGTTACTAAAGTACAACTGAGTATTTTTTATACATTGCTATAACAATGTGTAGCAGTATAACCTTCTAAAACATTGCTTTTTTTATACATTTATTCTATAATAAGGTTTACCCCTCCCGCCTCTTTTACTTACATCAAGCAGCCTCAGTAAGCTGGTCTGGATGGATAGCGATGAAAGACAAACTTCTTTCAGCATAAGGAAAAACCTGCCCTCGTTCTTCAAGGGTGTGCAGTTTTCCTTATACTGCGATCTGTCTGGTGCCGGGCCGGATTCCAGATCTGAGGGGAGGCTGTTTGAGGTAAGTAAAAAGGGTAGTCAGGGGAAACTTTATTATAGAATAAAGGTAAAATGGCAAAGTTTTAGGTTATACTGCTACACATTATTATAAAAATTTATAAAGAAAACTCCTTTGTACTTTAGTATCTAAACATTACTATCACTTTAAGTGAGCTCTTCACCATTAGTTGTTTCAGGTTGGGTTTGCTTTATAGAAGAGAAGCAGAGGTCTTGGGAATATTCTTTTGAATCGGTCATCAGTATGAAGTATTGTTTGGTGCTCTTTTGAGATTTTATACAGTACTTCCAGCTGTGAGTTGTAGGTGACTACTACTGGCACTCTGTTCTCTTCTTGTAGTTGTTTGTATTCCAGGATATTTCTACTGGGTAAACTGGTGGCTCTTATGTGCAGGAGTCTTAAAGTCATGTATTGTGCATTCAGCCTTCATGCTTATTATGCCTGAAGAACATACCTAGTTGTTTTGAAAGCTTGCATCATAGAGCCACTTGGTCAATAAACGTATCATTTTACTCTACTAGTCTCCTGTATTTTTTATGGCTAATACAGTGACACTCTTTACTTAAAGTAATGTTAGCAATGTTACAGCAAGGCCAGCTTTTAAAAAGTTTTGTAGGCCTACATCAAGGCAAGATAAACTGATAAAATGGTTAGGAAAGTGGTAGATGCATTTAATGTAGATAAATGTAAGGTTATACATTTGGGCTGTAGAAACAAACATGCTACTAAATGGGAAACAACTTGTGGAATCCTCATTAAAAGATTTAGGAGTACTGATCGATGATATACTTCACAGGGAAGGAGCGAGAAGGAACAGTGGGGATAACCTGAAATGTATGGTTAGGGGACAGCAGGATACCTACTCCACCCCCCTGTCTATTGCCAGGCCTAAGTGTGTGGGTGAAGTGAAGGCCTCCATGTGAGAGTGCAGCAGTGGAGCCAGTGTCTGATGTGAGCCAAGTTTCAGTGATGGCTAGGAGGTTCAGGGAGTCAGAAATGAACAGATCATGAACAGCTGTTAGTTTGTCACACACAGAGTGGGCATTCCAGAGACCAAAACAAAAAGGGTGGCGAAGAGGTTAGGTGACGTGGTACGGTTATTAGGTTGTGCATGTTGCGCGTGTGAGTGGGGTCTGCGGTACAAGAGAGAATGGAAGGGGGACCTTGGTTTAGTGAGATGTCCCCTGCAGCGAGCAGGAGGAGAAGGGACAGGGACCTAAGGTAGGAGCAAGATTTGAAGCAGTGGGGTTTTTTGCAGGGGTAGAAGGAAATGGTGGTGATAGGGAGTGGAGGAATGAGAAAAGTTCATGGGAGCAGAGAAGTGAAGAATATATTACCTCTATAAAACTCCATTATATATGTTTGTACACATTAGAAAAGGTGAGATCTTAACAATGATGTGTGTAACCTAATAAATATTCCTTAGCTTTGTTAAAATATCATTATCATTATTTTTTTTTTTTTTTTATACATGGCAACATTTTGTTTGTCTTTACAGTTGCTACTTTGCATTGAGTGCTGTTCTGCATTCCATAAGTATTACTAAACCCTTGTTTATCAAAGATTCTACTAAGATTACCCATTTGAATTCATACTTAACATGATATTGTGTGGAGCAAAATCCCCCTGCACTGAGCTACCTACCATAAACTATTTTATATAAGTTTGACATGTTGTTTTTCTATATGCTCCTCAAGATCATTGATATCCTTATAATATAAAAGGCCAGATGTATGTTTGTCTGAAGCAATCATGCGCAGTAGAGATTTCAGTGGCAGTTATGCGCAATAGAAACTGCCCAAACACACAAAATGCTATTATACCATAGGACTTTTCCTGATGAGTAAAACAAGGGTATCCCTACTGCTGGCAGTTCCTTTGTTTTCACAAAATGACGCCATCAAATTCAGTGACTCGGTGATGCCATACAACGCAACAGAATTATAATTTGTAGATCAGTTGAAATGTAGGTGAACTCTGTAGAGACAGATGGGGCAAAATGTACAAAAGTTCAATGAGAACTCAGGATGGCAATATTGTGTCGGGTCTGTGTTGAAGACATGGTGGCGCTTGAGAAGTGCCGAGATCTCGTTACTTACAAGGAATCCCTTCATTGTAATGGTCTAAAACATGTGCCTGATGTTTAAGCACACGTTTTAGACCATTCCAATGACGGGATTCCTTGTAAATAACGAGATTGCGGCACTTCTCAAGCGCCAGCGTGTCGACCGACACGAATCTCCTGCTGACAGCTTTACAGCTGTCAGTAGGAGACAGCGAACTTTAAACACCCGTATCTCTTAAACCATAGCGGTTTGAGAGATATGGTTTTTTGCATATAGCTCAGCTTTTTAAGCTCTTCTATATGCAAAAAAACTTTTTTTTTTGGACATTGCTAACACTTTAATACTCACAGTCCATTTTAGGTTTATTCTGGAACAAACAGTCCCAACAGAGGCAAGAGTGGGGCACATAGCTCACTGCGCATGGTGCTGGACTGCATGAAGTTTCTTTGTACCTTTTTAATCCTGACAGAGGTTTTGGAGAAGGCATCCTAAGAGATTATCCACAGTCACTTTCCTTATTCTTAGGCAATAGCAACAGAAGTTTAGCTTTACAGCTGCCATCCTTGCTAGCAGCAGCCACAGCTTGGCTTACAGCACACAACTGGAAGGGGTACCAGGCCACTTCAGTGCCCACTCATCCTAACTTTTCTGGTGAGAGTGCACACTGGTCCCAGCTTCCCCAGTACTCCTTTAGCAGCACCTTGGCTTGTCAAACTCCAGACTGGCCCCAGGCGTCCTTACATTCTAGGCCTTCTCCCCTGTTCCTACAGCTACCTATTTGTCACGGTTTGTTTTGACTCTCAGACACAGAGTTAAGATAAAAACATAACTTTATTGAAAGTTTAAAGAGAAACCTCGCGGGTCCTGACATACACATATATAAACACACAACTTGTACAAAGTAGTAGAAAACAATGGTACAACGAATATGGATAGGCTCTACCGGCCTTGCCAATATACCGGGCAAGGCAGCCTGGAGACTGGTAACAGGAGATAGAAAAATGCTCTACCGGCCTTGCCAATATACCGGGCAAGGCAGCCTTAGGACTGGCACAACGAGTGAGTAGGCTCTACCGGCCTTGCCAATATACTAGGCAAGGCAGCCTGGAGACTGGTAGCAGGAGATAGAAAAAGGCTCTACTGGCCTTGCTAATATACCGGGCAAGGCAGCCTTAGGACTGGCAAAACGAGTGAGTAGGCTCTACCGGCCTTGTCAATATACCGGGCAAGGCAGCCTAACAAGGACTCAGTGTAGGCAAGTACTGGTATATAATGAAGGTGGTCTCAGCGACTGGTGAAGAGGTGGAGCAAACTAGTCGCAAGTGCTGGACAACAAGGAGACCTACCGCTGCTGTATAGGAGTAAACCAGTACCCGCGTACTGGACTACACGGAGATGAAACAGGTGCTGTATAGGAGGCAGTAAGCAACCGGAATACATGGGAGCGAACGAGGACCCGCGTACTGGACTAACACAACCGGTGCTGTAAATGAGCAAACCAATACCCACGTATTGGACTACACGGAGACGCTACCGGTGCTAAAAGGTGGCAGTAAGCAACCGGAATACATAGGAGCGAACCAGTACCCGCGTACTGGACTAACACAACCGGTGCTGTAAATGAGCAAACCAATACCTGCGTATTGGACTACATGGAGATGCTACCGGTGCTGAGAGGTGGCAGTAAGCACCCGGAACACGTAGGAGCGAACCAGTACCCGCGTACTGGACTACAGGAGTATACAACCAGTGCTGTAAAGGAGCAAACCAGTACCTGCGTACTGGACTACACGGAATACGCCCAGAGATCAAAATGTCGCCAAAGCGACCATGATAACGGAGAATATCCAGGACGATCCAGGAGCAGGAGGGACAGCCAGGCCGGGACAGGAAGCTGGAACAGTAACGGCAGTCAACCGGAGCAGGAACAGAAGCAGGAACGTCAACCCAAACCGGATCAGGAACGGAGGCAGGAACCACTTCAGCAGAGAAGGCTGTCAGTCAGGTAGGCAGGCAGACACTGGAGAGTAGAGGATTAAACCAAGGCTCATAGAACACAGGAAACAAGTGCAGGTGGCTACTGACATAGAGACACGACGAAAGGGCAACCAAAGGGTGCCAGAACCCAGTGTATATAGGCAATACTGGGCGGACTAAAGACAGGCAGCCAATGGGAAAACCTCACAGATAACTGACAGGAAAAGGCAGCAATCATGGGCACCGTGATAGTACCCCCCTCTCAAAGACCCCCCCCTTCTAGAAGAGGGACATGGTTTCTGAGGGTACTTGGAATGAAAAATTCACAGTAATTTAGGAGCATGAAGGTCCATACTATCCACCCAGGATCGTTCTTCCGGACCATAACCTTTCCAATGTACCAAATACTGAAATTTTCCTCTAAGTCTGTGGGAGTCAATGATACTCTGAACCTCGTACTCCTCCTGACCCTCTACGTCTATAGGCCCTGGCACCACCGGGTTAGTAGTATAGCGGTTGCATACAAGATGTTTGAGGAGCGACACATGGAACACATTATGAATGCACATGGATGCAGGGATATCCAAGGCATAAGAGACAGGGTTGATTTTACGAATCACCCTATACGGACCAATAAATCGAGGAGCCAATTTGTTAGATGGGACTTGTAACTTGAGATTTTTGGAGGATAGCCGTACTCTGTCCCCAACCTGGAAGGAAACCGCTGGCAGCCGCCTACCATTAGCATGACGCTGATGGCGCTGAAAAGACTGACTGAGTGCCCTCTGAGCCTGTGCCCATGTGGAACGGAGCTGCTCGATATGCTCATCCAGAGCTGGAATCTGCTGAGAATGAAATGAATCCGGTAGTAAGCATGGCTGGAACCCATAATTGATCAGAAATGGAGAGCTCCCGGATGAAGAATTAACTGCACAGTTCCTGGCGAACTCCGCCCAAGGCAACAGGTCAGCCCAGTTATCATGATGGTCAGTGACTAAACAGCGCAGGAACTGCTCCAGTCCCTGATTGGCACATTCAGCGGCCCCATTGGTCTGGGGGTGATAGGCAGAGGAAAAGGACAATTGAGTGCCCATCTGTTCGCAAAATGCTCTCCAAAATCTGGAACAAACTGGCTCCCCCTGTCGGACACCAGCACTCTGGGTACTCCATGCAACTGAAATACCTCTTTAGCGACAACCACCGCTAATTCTTTGGCAGAGGGAAGGCCACGGAGAGGCACGAAATGAGCCATTTTAGAAAACCTGTCAACCACCATAAGTATGAAAGAGTACCCTCTAGACACTGGCAATTCTCCCATAAAATCAATGGAAACGTGAGACCAGGGACGTTCGCCATTGGGCACCGGCTGGAGTAGGCCCACTGGGAGGTGTCTAGGGGTCTTGGCACAGGCACAGGTGGCACAGGCATTAGTAAACTCAGCACAATCTGCCCTTACGGAGGGCCACCAGAAGACTTGTAAGAGAGACCAAATCAATTGATCTCTACCAATATGCCCCGCGGCTTTAGGAGAGTGATATGTTTCAAGTAAGCGAGTGCGAAATGGCTCATCAACGAAACACTTGCCCACTGGGGTTTCTGGGGGAGCGTTAGCCTGGGAGGCCAGAATCTCTTCCCCCAGCGGCAAAGTGATACTTGTGCGTAAAGTAGCCAATATACGATCAGGCTGTATTATGGGTGCTGGGACCTCGTCCCTGTCAACTTCAGGCTCGAATTGTCTCGACAGAGCATCAGCCCTCACATTCTTGGACCTGGACAAATATGATACAATGAAATTAAATCGAGAGAGGAACAACGCCCACCTGGCCTGGCAAGAGGACAACCTTTTAGCCTCAAAGATAGGTCAGGTTTTTGTGGTCAGTTAGAATTAATACTGGATTTTTGGTGCCCTCTAGTAAATGACGCCATTCTTTCAATGCAAGAATAATAGCCAGTAATTCTTTCACCTCTCTCATAGTGACTTTGAGCCACAGACAATTTCTTGGAAAAAAACCCACATGGTCTGAGAGTTCCCCCCTTAACTGGTCGTCGGGAAAGTACTGCCCCAACCTCAATCTCTGAGGCATCAACCTCCAATGTAAACGGGAGAGATGGGTTGGGGTCGGTAGCACGGGAGCAGCTGCAAAGGTGGATTTCAATGTTTCAAAAGCATCTTCAGCTGCCACAGACCATTGGGAAGGCTTAGCACCCTTATGAGTAAGGTCAGACAATGGTTTAACAATTGTGGAAAAGTTCTTGATAAATTTCTTGTAATAATTAGCAAAACCCAGAAATCGCTGAATTGCTTTTAAGCCCTTAGGCCTTGGCCATTGCAAAACTTCCGCAAGTTTCTCCTGATCCATGGCAATCCCTTCTTTGGCAATCACGAACCCCAGGAAGGGCACACTGTATCTATGAAACTCGCGTTTTTCCAATTTGCAATACGTGTTCTTTCGTAAGCGGAGCAACACTTCTGACACGTCTTTAATGTGTTGTGACACATTATCTGAATGAATTAGTATATTGTCCAGGTAGACAACAACACAGGACAGCAGCATATCCCTGGGGATATCGTTAATCAGTTCTTGGAAAACTTAGGGTGCATTACAGAGGCCAAACAGCATAACTAGATATTCATAGGGCCCGGATCTAGTGTTAAAAGCCGTTTTCCACTCATCACCAGCTCTGATCCGGATCAGGTTGTAAGCAGCACGTAGGTCCAGTTTAGTAAAGATTGAGGAACCTTTCAACCTGTCAAATAATTTGGTGATGAGTGGTATCGGATAAGCATTTTTAGGCATTAACTTGTTTAGGCCATGGTAATCAATACACGGTCTTAGCTCGCCATTCTTTTTCTTCACAAAAAAGAATCCAGCCCCAGCCGGGGAGGTGGATTTCCTGATGATCCCTCTCTTGAGGGCATCTGCAATATATTGCTCCATAGCTTTGTTCTCCTCACATGATAATGGATAAGTGCGTCCACTGGGGGGCACCACCCCTGGTGGCAACTCAATGGCGCAATCATAAGATCTGTGCTGTGGTAGAGTACCAGCCTCTCCTTTACTAAACACGTCGCTGAATTGTTGGTACTCGTCAGGCAAAGAAGGAGGTGCACAAAATCTTAACTGGGTGAGACACACAATGTTCCATACAATACTGAGACCAAGCAGAAATTTCACACTTTTGCCAATCCAACTGAGGATTATGAAGCTGCAACCAGGGAAATCCCAGAATGACTGCGTAGTGTGGAGAATTGATAATCTGGAACTGCTGTTCCTCTTTATGAAGCGCCCCAATAGTCATAGGTAGTGGGATAGTTTCAAAGGTAACCTGGGAAGGTTCTAAAGGTCTGCCGTCAATGGATTCAATAGCAAGAGGGGATTCTCTCTCAACAAGCGGAATCTTGTGCTGTTTAGCAGAGGCACTATACATGAAATAGCCGGCTGCGCCGGAGTCAGAACCTCCACTGAGCCATCTGCCCACGAGAGTACCACCTGTATGGTGGGTTTCTGTATGATCAAACCTGGGGACGGTTGAACATCACCTAGGGCCTGTCCCCCAAGGTACCCTAGGTGTGATCGTTTCCCGGACGTACGGGACAGGTTCTTAGCAAATGCCCAGTTTTGCCACAATATAAGCACAACCTTTGCCTTCTGCGGTGTGCTCTTTCTTCCTTGGTTAGCCTAGTGAAACCTAATTGCATAGGTTCACCAGATTCCCGTAATTGGTCCTTAGATTTAGGCACCAAGGGAGGGGTGGGTGGGCAAAATGAAGTGCTAGATCCGTTACTCTTTGACCGTAGCCTACCGTCCTTAGCCATCAATCTCTCACGGATCCGAGTGTCAATTAGGATAGCATAGTCAATATATTCATCCAGATCAGTAGGCAACTCTCTAGCTGCGGTTTCATCTTTGATCTGATCGCTCAGACCCTGTGCAAAGGCTGCCAGCAACACCTCATTATTCCAACCTACCTCTGCTGCCAATGTGCGGAATTCGATGGCACAATCGCCCACAGTACCCTTGCCCTGTTGTATCTCCATTAGACGTTTAGCAGCAGAGGCAGTTCTACCAGGGATCTCAAATACTCTCTGAAATATTTGCACAAATTCCCTGAAATTCTTTGTGCAGGGTTTCGCACTCTCCCATAAGGGATTAGCCCATGCCAGGGCTCTGCCAGTCAGTAGGGATATCATAAAACCAACTTTACTGCGATCATTAGGAAAGGCATGGGAGGTTAATTCCAGAAATATCTCAAGTTGGTTGATAAACCCTCTGCACAGACTGGGTTCGTCATCATATCTGAGTGGCAATGGTGCGGAAGCAGTTAGCCCTTTAACTGCAGCCACTGGGGGTATAGTATCGTTCTCCGGTGTCAAACCTGGGGAGACCACCGGACTCGGAACGGACTTATCCGTGAGTACTGTACGTTTGAGAATGGTTTGGATCGCCAATGCCAGCTGATCCAGGCGCTGCTCAAGTACATCCATCCTCCAATGGATGTTCTGTGCATTACCCTCACTCTTACTGTCTGAGGTCATGGCCCTTTCGTACTGTCATGGTTTGTTTTGACTCTCAGGCACAGAGTTAAGATAAAAACACAACTTTATTGAAAGTTTAAAGAGAACCCTCGCGGGTCCTGACATACACATATATAAACACACAACTTGTACAAAGTAGTAGAGAACAATGGTACAGCGAATATGGATAGGCTCTACCAGCCTTGCCAATATACTGGGCAAGGCAGCCTGGAGACTGGTAACAGGAGATAGAAAAAGGCTCTACCAGCCTTGCCAATATACCGGGCAAGGCAGCCTTAGGACTGGCAAAACGAGTGAGTAGGCTCTACCGGCCTTGCCAATATACCGGGCAAGGCAGCCTAACAAGGACTCAGTGTAGGCAAGTACTGGTATATAATGAAGGTGGTCTCAGCGACTGGTGAAGAGGTGGAGCAAACCAGTCGCAAGTGCTGGACAACAAGGAGACCTACGTTGCTGTATAGGAGTAAACCAGTACCCGCGTACTGGACTACACGGAGACGAAACTGGTGCTGTATAGGTGGCAATAAGCAACCGGAATACATGGGAGCGAACCAGTACCCGCGTACTGGACTAACACAACCGGTGCTGTAAAATGAACAAAACAATACCCACGTATTGGACTACACGGAGATGCTACCAGTGCTGAGAGGTGGCAGTAAGCAACCGGAACACATGGGAGCGAACCAGTACCCGCATACTGGACTAACACAACCGGTGCTGTAAATGAGCAAACCAATACCCACGTATTGGACTACACGGAAATGCTACCGGTGCAGAGAGGTGGCAGTAAGCAACCGGAATACATGGGAGCGAACCAGTACCCGTGTACCGGACTAACACAACCAGTGCTGTAAATGAGCAAACCAAAACCCGCGTATTGGACTACACGGAGACGCTACTGGTGCTGAGAGGTGGCAGTAAGCACCCGGAAAACGTAGGCGCGAACCAGTACCCACGTACTGGACTAACACAACCGGTGCTGTAAATGAGCAAACCAATACCCGCGTATTGGACTACATGGAGACACTACCGGTGCTGAGAGATGGCAGTAAGCAACCGGAAAACGGAGGAGCGAACCAGTACCCACGTACTGGACTAACAAAACCGGTGCTGTAAATGAGCAAACCAAAACCCGCGTATTGGACTACACCGAGACGCTACCGGTGCTGAGAGGTGGCAGTAAGCAACCGGAAAACGTAGGAGCGAACGAGTACCCGCGTACTGGACTACAGGAGTATACAACCAGTGCTGTAAAGGAGCAAACCATTACCCGTGTACTGGACTACCCGGAATACGCCCAGAGATCAGAATGTCGCCAAAGCGACCATGATAACGGAGAATATCCAGGACGATCCAGGAGCAGGAGGGACAGCCAGGCCGGGACAAGAAGCTGGAACAGTAACGGCAGTCAACCGGAGCAGGAACAGAAGCAGGAACGTCAACCCAAACCGGATCAGGAACGGAGGCAGGAACCACTTCAGCAGAGAAGGCTGTCAGTCAGGTAGGCAGGCAGACACTGGAGAGTAGAGGATTAAACCAAGGCCCATAGAACACAGGAAACAAGTGCAGGTGGCTACTGACATAGAGACACCATGAAAGGGCAGCCAAAGGGTGCCAGAACCCAGTGTATATAGGCAATACTGGGTGGACTAAAGACAGGCAGCCAATGGGAAAACCTCACAGATAACTGACAGGAAAAGGCAGCAATCATGGGCACCGAGATACCATTACAGTATATATTTTGCTTAGCATGATGTATGGGGGGAAGGGACACACATTCCACTCACAGATTTGCTCTATCTCCTGTATCTGATAACACAATATCTTTGGTCAGCTAGAATCCATGGCACCATCCCACTGTACTTCAAACATACATATTAACTATCCCATTCAATGCTGGTAAATGACCAACACTCTCTAATACATGCACACACAGGGGACATTAATGTCTTCAAGAATGTGAACACATGGTGAAGACAATGGAGGTCACTGTAAAACTGACAGGGTTCTTTCTCAGGGTGACAACCATTCCGTGACAACACCATTTCAAAAATACAAGATATACAATTTATTTAAAATTATTTTTATCCATGAGTCTTCCTGCATCTACAGACTTTTGGACACATAATTTATCCTAAAGCATAGTGATCATCAACACCTGGTATACTAAGAGAGTGATTATTAAAAAATAATGAATCAATATATAACCATACACAAATAGTTAAATAGCATTGCATTACTTTTGGATTTCAGGTTTTGGACAGTGTATCAGTTTGTGGCTTTGGGTGAATTAATTTGAGGCAAAAGGTCTCACAATAACAGCGGTGTTAAAATCAGTGTAGTTGTGAAGAAACTGCAAACTCACAACCATGTGTGTTCTATAAAATGGCGTCCTCAATCATGTGGCTTGAGCACAAAGACAGGCTGTGGGCCTAGCAAGATGGAGTCAGACCATGTGTTTGCTCTAAGACGGAAATCTATGAACAAAGACACATGCTGCTGCCTGCAGTTTTCTCACACTAATACACTAGCACAATTATTGGAAACCATATGAATTTGCCCACATCCAAAAATCCAACCCTTTAATTATAGGATATACCCAGAGAAGTTTGTTCTAATGACCAATACCACAATTAACACTATAACACCCCAGTACTAGCAATAATATTTAATAACAAACAATAATATTAACAATACACTGTATATTATCAAGTATCTTCTAGCTAAACACCTAATAATACTAACTAGGCAATTACTTACTGCAGTGCAAATTAACACAATACAACAATTATAGTAGAAACACTATACATTGGTTACTAGGGTGTTTTTCCCAGAAATATTGTATAAAAGAAAACAAGAGAGATAGCTAAAATAAAATCCTGGGACTGGAAGCAGGAAAAGTAGGCCAGGGGAACGAGATAATGCTGGAGGTCTGGGTCATCTCTGCTGTGGAACAGTTCTTGGGTCCTAGGCAAAGTGTGGCAGCCTTGCTGGATTCTGGACCATCTGCCCCACATCCTGCTCCACTCCAAGACTGCTCCTCAAGGACTCACTGCACACCTCTTTTGTTTGCAAGCCCTGCCCATCACCAGCCCACTTTACCTAATTGACACACCCCTCCCCCCCCCTCTCATAGAAGCAAGGGAGACAAAAGGGAGCTGGTCCTTTCTTTGTCCTTTTCCCGCCCAAACAGACCAGGGAAAGGACAGAAAACAAAGGGAAAATGGTGAAGGCCTGTAAAAAAAAAAAAAAAAATTGGTTCTAAAAAACCAAGTGGGATTTAGGACAGGGGAACATAACCATCTACTGGACACAGTTTTGCCTCAAATTTTGCTGCAACTTACCTGTGTCCATAACATTCCTCCTCTTGGTCCCATGCCATAAACCACATTAAAGTCACTCACTGGATAGGTAGGTCACTGACTTCCCAAATCACCCGAATAGTCCAACTTCTGGTGTTTCCTGGAGTTTACCTATTATGACTGTCAGTTTGATAGATCATAATTGATTTTTGCCTTCATTGTTCACAATGTAACTGCAGCATTATTTTCCTACTCCTCCTTTGGTGGCAAGAATAGTCCAGGGCTAGAGGATTTTGGAGAGCTACCTCCCTGATTTGTAACTGCTCCAGAGAGTTGTCTCATTTCTCGCTGTGAGAAAAAAGCACAATTGATTCATGCACTTCCACTAGATAGATCAATCAAAGGCTGGTAATAAAAACAACACTCTTTTATTTCAGCAATTAAAAGTACCTTTATATCTTCAGGCTGAATGTTATAGGAGAAACTTATGACTCTAAACAACAGCAAGATCCAAGGACACATAACAGATCCACGCTTTTCACGTAGAAGACACTTACTCATGATCTCTGGATGTCAACAAAATGAACCGCTCCATATTTAAATATCAGCTATCCAATCCGCAATCAACATCCACATCGTCACAGGAGCGGACCTGGTAGAGAACCTGGCTCAAAAGACACATGACCACCTCTATCCAATCCTAGTGCCGAACTCAATATACAGAAATCAGCATCAACGTCATAAAGAGGGCAGGCCTAATGAAGAACCAAGTTCAAAATACCATATGATCCTCTTCCACCAATCACAATGTCAAAAGCAAAATCCTGATAACATCCTTTACCAGTAAATAAATCCAATGTTCAAAATATGAAAGCATAACGAACACGGCCCTAATCTCAATGCCACTGCACCACAGAACCCCCAGAAGTGGACGCATGCCGCAGGGAAGGCCAGACAACTCAGTGTCCAACCTAAAACACCCACACACAGCGCACACACTCTCCTGGCAAACAGTAACGCAATGGCAGAGAGAAAGTACAGTGCCCAGAATGCCATAAAAAAACATAGTTATATATAACCCGCAAAAGGAGGCAAAGTGTTAAAATGAAAAATAAACACCAAAATATTTGAAGAGGCTCAAAATTATATCTTTATATATACAAAGAGATGTCCATATTCGTTAAGGATATAGTAACTCTTCATTGAAGGAGGACTAAGAACGTACATAAACTGTATCAATGATAAAAATAGTAACAACACTATTAGTAAAGTATAATGAGAGCTGAGGCAAAAGGTGTAAAGAGAGAGGTGTATTAGAATAGCAATAACAATAATAAGCTTAGGCCTGTAGTTTAGACGTAGCAAGTAACATCATAATCTCTGTTTAAAGCAAATGGATGCCTAGTGCCCAGTTCAAAAATCCAATACACCTCTCTCTACAACAACTTATTGTCCAAATTGCCGCCCCCCTCACTCCCATACTGACTTGTTCAAGTCGCTGAACACAAAAATGATTGATTCCACATTTTTAAGAGTAAAAATGGACGGCAAAATTGGAGCGGTAATCAGCATTACGGATATTACTCAAATGCTCATTGACCCTCTCCGTAAGGCTCCTAATTGTCTTCCCCACATATTTTATATTGTATTGTTTACATATCAACAGGTAAATCACTCACCTGATGGCACAATTTATGTATCCTTTTACCTCCTATCATGTCCCTGTGGTGTTTGAAATGAAATGTTGTGATATAATCAAATATCTACAACATCTACAATGTGTACTTCCACATCTAAGCGTGCCTCTAGCAGTCAACCAACTACAACCAGTCATAGGGTCTACAGGATCAAATAGACTGGGGGACAACATGTTTGATAACATAGGTGCTTTTTAGAAACACATTTGCAGCCACCCTCAATAACCATCTTTAAACCCTCATCATTGTTTAAAACTGGCAAATGTTTCAAAATACTCACTATAGAATTGAACACTAAGCTATAGGATGTGGAAAAAATTACTTTATCACTATCATGACTAGATGGAACCATACTAGACAATTTTTTGTCTTTATTGTAATTTAGCAGATCTTTCCTATTAGCACCCTTAACTCTTTCCAATGCTTTATAACCCCTCTGTAAAAATATTTTATAAAACTCCTCGGAGCGCATCTCAAATGTATCATCATCAGCACAGTTCCTCCGTAAACGGAGGAACTGTCCAACTGGTATGCCAAGGATCGTGTGATTTGGATGACAACTATCTGCCCTTAAAAAGGAATTACTAGCAGTTTGTTTACAAAAAATATCTGTAATCACACGACCCAATGGCATATTACCAGTAATATGGAGATCCAAAAAAAGAGATGGACCACGTGGAGATTCAGATGTAAATACCAAAATATAGGTATTGTTAATCAAATAGACTACAAATTTCTCTGCGTCGCATACTTGGCCATGCCACATAAATAGGAGGTCATCAATATATCTTCCAAACCAAACTGTTGTCTCTGTAGGGATTCTGTTCCCCAAAGACGTGGCAGTCCTCCCACCAACCCATGAAAAGGTTGGCATAAGAGGATGCAAACTTGGCCCCCATTGAAATACCACGCCTCTGGTGAAAGAAGTCCCCACAGAACATAAAAAAGTTATGTGTAAGGAGATATTGAACAGATGACAAAATAAATTTGATCAATTTCTGAATAGGGGCTATAACGTGTAAGGTAGCTGAACAGTCTGAGTACCAGTGGCTGTAACTTGTGATCTATCCATTCTCCTAAAATTTCGTTCAGAGACCCTATGCTAGAGACAATGGGTCTACCCTCTGGGCTCTCTAGGGACTTGTGAATCTTGGACAGATGGTGGAAGATAGGAACCACCGGGTCCTTAACTAAAATAACTTCAGCTTCCTTAGATGTTAACACACCTGACCCTAGACCTCTGTCAACCAGAGAGCCCAGAAGGAGACCAAAGTCTCTGGTAGGATTCTTAGAGAGTCAAACATAAGCCTCCACATCTGATAACTGTCTCAAAGCTTCTTGTTGATAACTCTTGGCATCCATTATCACTACCGCCCCTCCTTTATCCGCACTCTTAACTACAATGTTTTTATTGGCAGACAAATTCATAATAGCATCCTTCTCTTCTCTTGTGATATTTGGCTGTTTTTTAACCCAGTTACTGTCCAGGCACCGTAAATCTCATTCTACTAGGTCCTGAAAAATATCAAGGACCTTTCCCCTGGCAGCAACTGGATAAATATGAGATGAGGTACTCAAAGTGGGTTTGGTGCATATCAGTGAATCTGATTGTGTCCATGGCTGCACTTTCTTGTTGAATATCTAGCAAGTTCATCAGCACACAAGAGTCGACGAAAGACACCAAAGACCCACTCTTATTGCTCTGGACAGGGGAAGTTCTATCTATCTCATTATCAGAAGATTCTACATCTATATTCTGTTCAGCAGAACAAAAGAACTTTTTAAAGGTTAACTTATGTGCAAACTTATTAACATCGACAATAGTGTTGAATAAGTTGAAATGCTTAGTCAGGAAAAAAAATTAAGACCCCGTTCTAAAACATGCATTTCTACCGATGACCGTTCATGACAGGAAAGATTAACCACAGATGTTATCTCCTGCCCCTCTTTGATATTCCTCCATCATCTGTTTTCTTCTCCTTCCTCCTCTTCTACATTTCTTTATTTTAATTGCGCCTTCCACATATCTTTCTTTGCTCTCGAAGAGGATCTCTTAGGGGGTCTCATCCACGGTTCCTCCTGTTCTTCTTCTCCGTCCGTCATGAATACTTTTACAGCTTGCTCTCCTCGATCCCGTGATAAAAAAGACAAAGAAGAAATAGAGGCTGAAGATGGTGAAGGTAATTCCAAAGTCTATATCTCAGACTGGACAGAATCTTCTATACTTTAAAAACTGACCCTTTTTGGTCTAGGTTGCGATTTCAATATGGATCTGCACGAGCATCTCCTATCACCAGAGGAAAAGGTCTTCTTCCAAGTGTATATATGTTAGTATCATAATCAGCCTTGTCCCTTAAAAATGTATTTTGTTTAATTTCCATCACTGTATTTTCCAGGTTCTTCAGAAAGTTGCTCATCCAATTTGAAAAAATCAGGTTTATCTCTTGAGGCACTGATGACTTCCTGTTTTTCTTTGAACTCATTTTGTAAAGACAAAAGTACCTTTTCTTTATAACATATAATCAAACTCATAAGAGTGTTGGAACATTAAGTTAGTGCTAAATTCCATTCATTCATAAAGGTAACATCCTCATTAATAAAGGTGGGCACTTTCTTAATTCGGAGTCCCCTGGGGATTCTTTATACCTTAAGGTACTGTTGTAAAGTCTTCATTTCCCACCAAGTTTTCATTTCATGTTCCATAACCTTGTTTAATTCCTTAAAGAGAACTGATAAATCTGGAACTTGCATGGAATCACCCAGGTTCACTGTAAAAGAGTTGATTTATGTTTAAAAGTCTCTCTTCATTATCTTCAACATCTTGTAGGGATCTGCTGTTGCTAGTAATATTCACGTCATCTGATTCATTCTCCATATTCAGGCCAATACTTTGTCAGTTCATGTCTAATCACAACCAGCTGAAAACTGTTTTTTAACAAAACTGTTGTAATGATCAAAAATATTCAGACAGTGTTGAACTGCAGAGAAGGAGCAACGCTTAGGGACAGATTCAGGATTAAACACAAAAAATAGCGGCTCAAACTTCTGTGTAGAAAAATGTAAAAAGTAACAACCATAGTAATAAGCAGAAAGTTGGGAATAATAGCTGACAAAGGGTAGACTTCGGATCATAAGTGGGTGCAAGAAAGGAGCATCCCCACAAGCTCCATAACAATATAAGAAAGAAGTACAATTGATTCATGCACTTCCACTAGATAGATCAATCGAAGGCTGGTAATAAAAACAACACTTTTATTTCAGCAATTAAAAGTACCTTTAAATCTTCAGGCTGAATGTTATAGGAGAGACTTATGACTCTAAGCAAGATCCAAGGACACATCACATAACAGATCCTTGTGTTTTGCGTACAAGACGCTTACTCATGATCTCTGGATATCAACAAAATGAACCGCTCCATATTTAAATATCAGCTATCCAATCAGCAATCGACATCCACATCGTCACAGGAGCGGACCTGGTAAACAACCTGGCTCAAAAGACACATGACCACCTCTATCCAATCCTATTGCCGAACTCAATATACCGCGATCAGCATCAACATCTTGAAAAGGGCAGGCCAAATGAAGAGCCAAGTTCAAAATGCCATATGATCCACTTCCGCCAATCACAATGTCAAAAGCAAAATCCCGATAACCTCCTTTACCAGTAAATAAACCCAGTGTTCAAAATATGAATACATAACGAACAAACACGGCCCTAATCACGGCACCACATAACCCCCGGAAGCGGATGCATGCTGCAGGGAAGGCCAGACAACTCAGTGTCCAACCTAAAACACCCGCACATGGGGCACACACTTTCCCAGCAAACAGTAGCGCAATGGAAAAGAGAGTACAGTGCCCAGAATGCCATAAAAAAACAAACATAGTTACATATAACCCGTAAAGGAGGCAAAGTGTTAAAATTAAAAATAAGCACCAAAATATTTGAAGCGGCTCAAAATGCTACAACCAAAATTAAAATTAAAAAATAAAATTATATCTTTATATATACAAAGATGTCCATATTCGTTAAGGATATAGTAACTCCATTGAAGGAGGACTAAGAAAGTACATAAACTGTATCAATGATAAAAATAGTAACAACACTATTAGTACAGTATAATGAGAGCTGAGGCAAAAGGTGTAAAGAGAGAGGTTTATTAGAATAGCAATAACAATAATAAGCTTAGGCCTGTAGTTTAGACATAACAAGTGACATCATAATCTCTGTTTAACCCAAATGGATGCCTAGTGCCCAGTTCAAAAATCCAATACACCTCTCTTCAACAACTTATTGTCCAAATTGCCCCCCCTCACTCCCATACTGACTTTCAAGTCCCTTTTTCATTTCTCGCTGTGCCCACGGGACTCCAAGGAATGGGTACCCTCCTTCCTCACTGACGGGGATGGTGCTGCAACAGTCAGAGGAGTGTCCACTCTTGCATAGCTGGCCAAGGGGTTCATGGACATGTTGGATGACCAAGGGTTCAGAGGGGCTAGCTGGCCACCAATCTATTTGAGGGAAAGACGACAGGTACAGAATCACCAATTAATAATACAACTTTAGTAGTACCAGGACATCTGAAATAACCTCTCCTTTCTGCATGTGCTGATCAGTGGATCACAGTAACACCCACACTTTGGACCCCACTTGCATTGGTTTATCCTCATCCCAGGATACCAAGATTTTAAGGGGTGCCCATGTTGCCACCACTCCTAGGATTGTACCAGCAGATAACCTACTTGAGTCATTCCTAGACAGAGATGTACTCCACATTCGTCCATCCACACTCACACTCCATGTTGTGCTACAACCCACTTTGGTCAGTTTATCTGTGAGCACTAAGGTTACCTCTGTTCCTGGAGGCATATTGCCTCCTATTGGAAGGATTAACTTCTACCAATCCTTCCCACCACCTGAACTTGTACATTCAAAATGGTTTGTTAGTTTGATTTAAATTATTTCCCCTGGCATATAGTGATGTGTTCTGTTTGTCAGTCATGTAAAATCATTAGAGCCTGTGTTAAAAGTTCTATTCCAACCCCTCTATGCATCATGCCACTCCTGTGTCTGTTTGGCTGTCATAAATGACAGGTACAATATTTGGGACTGCAGCGCTCAATGGCGGTGCCACTCTATTAAATCCCCTGTAATCTATCGTCCTACGCCAAGAACCGTCTGGCTTCTTAACAGGAAACACAGGAGCATAAAAAGGGCTAAATTGCAGGATGAACTACACCTGACTATAATCTGATTTCTTTTAACCCTCCCGGTAGGCCTTGTTGGACTAAAGGGAAGGAGAAGGACAACTGGTGTTCAGTTTGTATTTTCCTCTCACCACCTCCCCTGCCACATGAACATAAGAGGTTTTGTGAGGAAAACCAAAATTTGAACACCTCCCATCTGCATCTCTCTCTTTTTTTTTTTTTGTGTAATAATTCTTTATTGATTTTAAAGTGGAAAATACAACAGACAAATGCGACAAACAGAGAAACAAGACATGAGGTACAAAGTACACAAATATAGGCAGTACAGACAGATAACTCTTCACCCTGTGACAGTTAAGTAGTAAGGCCTGAATAACATATAACACAATTGACATCCGTTAAATAATCAGGTCTGGAATGTGAGCAAGGATCCACAAGGACAAGGAGCGCGGAATAGAGGGGAAGAAAAGAAAAGGCAGGAAAAACAAACAAACGGGAGAATGAGGAAGAGAGGGAGAGAGGAAAGGAAAGCAAAAAGAAAAGCAGAAAGGAGTCTCAGTGGGATGACCTGAAAGAAAATGTGGATTGAATTGAAAGGTCTAGGGTGACTGTTCAAGTGACAATCGTTGGCGGAAGGATTCTCCTCTCGTGAACTCGTCCCAGTAAAACCACCGTAAAGCGTGAACCAGTCCTCTGCCATCTGTCATATGTATTAAGTCTTCCACTGAACGGATCGCATTTCCTCCTCTCCTAGAAGCAAGGGAGACAAAAGGGAATGGTCCTTTCTTTGTCCTTTTCCCACCCAAACAGACCAGGGAAATGATAGAAAATAAAGGGAAAATGGTGAAGGCCTATAAAAACAAAAATGGTTCTAAAAACCAAGTGTGATTTAGGATGGGGGAACATAACCATGTACTGGATGCAGTTTTGCTGCAAATTTTGCTGCAACTTACCTGTGTCCATAACAGACAGCTTGAACAAATACTTTAAATTCTACATTGTCGAGTTAAGAGGACAATTAATTTTAGTGTTGTGTTATGCTCTCGTTAATCTACATCTTAATTATAGGGAGTAAATGTGGGAGATGTGGATTGATTATATTAGCTCATATTAGTATACCCTAGCATGCTCAAAAACATCACAAAGGAACAACAGTATATGTAATTGGAACCAAATGTATTCTCCATGCACCGGATTATTAAAGTAGACCCAGTCACAAAGTTATATTTATATTTGGGGCCTCCAAAATGTGCAACATTGTTCAAATCATAGTCTGTGTTCTTAGCAACTATATCTTGGTGTGTAGTCAGTCAGTTTAAAGATTGTTGTTGACAGTGTCCTTCTTTGAGATACCTACGTCTTAAGTATCCCAAGCATTAAAGATGGTCCCTGCTACTTGATATGACTAATGAATGATCATGATGGAAATTCTGTGGCTTGTATCTAAGGATACTGAGAGATAGTAGTCAGAAAATAGATGTAGTTGTAAAAGATGTGCCAAACCTTGCTAGTATTTGTGGAAGGAGTGGGAAGGTTTATGCTGATGATGGGCCTAAAATGTTAATGAATGTATACCTCATTATCTGGCTTATCAGGCAGAGCTTGTCTCTCTCACTATCTGGCATGTCTCAAGAAGGAGCCAAGTAAAAGCCTAGACTTTGAAATGCTGCATCAACAATCAGTCTGTCTTCAGATGGCATTCAACACTTAAATAATCATTAACATAGCACCAAAGGATTTCCTTTATAAGAAATTGTGAACTTTAATCAAAGGCCATGCCTAGATTGCATCCTATTTGGTGAGATACTATTGATTCCAAACTAATATTAGCACTAAGAAAGCTCAAGATCCACTGGTCTCCTTTCTTATTAAAGTGTTAGTAATGTCCAGAAAAAAGTTTTTTGCATTTAGAAGAGCTTAAAAAGCTGAGCTAAATGCAAAAAAACGTATCTCTCAAACCGCTATATACAGGCGTTTAAAGTTTGATCTCTCCTATTGACAGCTTTAAAGCTGTCAGCAGGAGATCCGTGTCGGTCGACACAGAGGCACTTGAGAAGTGCCGCAATCTTGTTATTTACCACGAATCCCTTCACTGGAATGGTCTAAAACGTGTGCCTGGTTTTCAAGCACACATTTCAGACCATTCCAATGAAGGGATTCATGGTAAATAACAAGATGACGGCTCTGCTCAAGCGCCTCCGTGTCGACCGACACAGAGATACTTTTTTTTTTATTTAGCTCAGCTTTTTAAGCTCTTCTAAATGCAAAAAACTTTTTTTTTTCTGGACATTACTAACACTTTAACATTGGTTCCTGTTTAATAATGCTAAACCAACCATGATGAATGCATCCGTTATGAGTCAGGCAGCTTATAGACCTGACTCCTGCTGCTCGGAATAACCTTTTGCAACACTAGAGTACTAATCAGTGGAATGTGATTGGGAAAAGGACCCAATGGCTCTACATAAAAGTTAAATATTTTTAGGCATTTCCATATAGGACCAGATGAGTTACAAATAACTAAATTAAATTGTATATTAATTCTGATAGAATGTACAATTTCCATATCTATTTCTTATTTTATACCTTAGGAAATTCTGTATTTGACAATGAAGACTATTAAACTGTATAGTAACTCTTCAATACTTTGGGAAGCAAAGGAATGAATTTGTTTCATAACATCAGGCTTTGAATCCTGAGACCATAATTTTATATAAAATTAACTGATGGTCATTGAAATAATGTTTTTTTTTTTCCCTCCACATATCAATACCAAATTCTAGGGATGATAACTAGTGCTGAATCAATTCCAACCATGATATATACACGTAACCTTTGTATGTTGCTTTGCCCATGAATTATTGGCTTCCCCTTTGCAAAATCCAGGCCAATCTTGGTTGTTTCACAAACTTTCCTAATGATTTCAAATCTGCAATGTCCATTGATTAAATTTCCTTCACACTTGCTATATTATTGCCCCACTGAATTTATAAATGTAAATTATATTCATATTACGGCAATCTCATAACATAAACAGGATGTTTTTCCATTCCATTCTCTGCAACACAAGTTTATAAACAAGTCATTGTTGATGATTCTACTTCTGAAGGGTTTAATCTGTGTGTCTTAGAGAAAGAACAGTGCTAAAATGATATCCCAATTGCCCCCCCGTTTTACACAATTTGTTATCTAAATGCTAATTAGCAATGTATCCATCTATTTTTTTTTTTTAGCTTCCTTGTTTATTGGGAATTGTATTGCATTTTAATCTTGTTTGTTCATCATGCATCTAATTTCCCTGAGACACACTGCAAATTTCTAACAAATAAAACCATATGCACTGTCATAGCAACATATTAAAACAAACACTCAGTGTACAGAGCCCTTTTTCTTCTGGGCTGAATCTGCATCTGCATACAGTTTAATCCAATCCCATAGCAACAATACAAATACCAATTCAAGTTTTGTGCTATTGAGAAAAATATTTATGCATTCTTTTGCATCTGCGTTGCAAAGCTTTTTCCCAAATAAAGTTACAACTAAAGACAGAACACAGTCATAACTCTACAGATAGTCCAAAGCAGTTAGGATCACCATACCTCACGATAAAGTAACTGAGAGGTATTTTTTCACACATTTCTTGTTTTACCCTACTTTGTCTTGCTGTAAAAAGCCTGGTGGAACAATGTCATTCTGGACAGGAAACAGTCGGAATATATACAGCACAACTATTTGTCTAAATGCGTCATTGGCATTGGGGAACCTATTTATGGGGAATGCAGGCCCTGCAGACAATTCTTGACATAGCTATGCACATTCTGAAACATCCGGGTAATGCAGGAGAGTCACATCTTTTCATTACATATTCATTTATAAAAATATTAAGTACATATAGATTTATTAAAGACTTTGCTTCCTCCTTTACTTTTTGTTTATCTGTACTGTGAATCCAAGTAATATTTCATATTTTTAGAGTTAATAAAAAAGTAAAAGCCACGTGTTTTATATTAATTTCACTAATGGAAAACATGTTGTGCTTATGTAACACTTTAGCACATTATTCCATCAACTGTTGATAATCCTAAGTATGTTAGTGTAATGTCCTAACAGATGTTGAAGTGTGTGGCTTTTAAACTGTAAGACCACAGGCCAGTTTAAAGGCCAGAGGCTGTGGCACTGAGCCCCTATATTTAACATGGACTTTGGCTGTGGATTATACTTCCATCCTGTGTATTTATACCCCTTTGTAGAACCTATTTTCCCATGCACAACTGAGTGACACTGCACACTGTCTCTTCACTAATAGTGTTCCCAAATCTTTCTCCAACAAGGATTCCCCAAGTAGTTTCCCATTTGGTGTATATTTAACATGCTTATTTCAGAAATTCTAATGTATAACCCTATATTTATCTATATTAAACCTCATGTGTCATTTATCTCTCCATTAACTCAGTTTATCCAAATCTTGTTCACATAAACATCCTGCACTGTATGTTTTTCCTTACACAGTTTAGTGTATCCAGTAATAATAGAGACAATATTTTTCAATCCTCACTTCAAGGTCATTAATAAACAAATTAGAAAGCATTTGGACCAACGACTGATCCCTGAGGTACTCCACCTCATCTCCACACTAACTCAAAAAAAGGTTCTATTTACAACGAATCTCTGCATTCTATAATTTAACCATTTAATCCATACAGATAGTATCTCCCTTTCGATGTATGCACTAATCTCTTGTGGGAATTATCAAAGGGCTTTTCAAAATTCAAGTATACTACATCTAGTTTTACCTTTATCAAATCTGCTACTTATCTTCCCACAGATTGTATACCAATTAATAGACACAGTAAAATGTATCATAACCGCATACCAGAGATAGGAATAAGCTAATAAAACAATAATAAGTACAATAATATTTAACGATACTAAAATAGAAAGTAAAATGTATACTGACATTAAATAAAAATAGTACACCATAACACAAGCCTAGCAAGTAGAGCTGTCAATGCAACATCCTTCTATATTAATCATGTTGCTTTCTTGCTAATAGATGTCAACTTAGGTTGCTTCAAGAGACACTCAACCCACAATATTTTTAATAGGATTAAAAGTCACCAACTGGAATGCTCTTAAAAAGGAAATTTTACCATGTAATAAATAGGTGATCTTTAAATAGCTTCCAAAATCACCTATAATTGTGTTTTAGGCCTTTTTATGTAAAATGTTTAGTTTATGGGATATTTCGTTTTATTTATATGTAAGTTAAGGCAAATCTGGCAGGCATGCCTGAGAGATGTTAAAGTGTTAGTAATGTCCAAAAATACTGTTTTTTGCATTTAAAAGAGCTTAAAAAGCTGAGCTAAATGCAAAAAAATGTATCTCTCAAACCGCTATGGTTTAAGAGATACAGGCGTTTAAAGTTTGCTGCTTCCTACTGACAGCTATAAAGCTGTCAGCAGGAGATTTGTGTCGGTCAACACGGTGGCGCTTGAGAAGTGCCGAGATCTCGTTATTTACAAGGAATCCCTTCATTGGAATGGTCTAAAACGTGTGCTGTATCTCTTAAACAATAGCGGTTTGAGAGATACGTTTTTTTGCATTTAGCTCAGCTTTTTAAGCTCTTCTAAATGCAAAAAAACATTTTTTTTGGACATTACTAACACTTTAACATTCCACTCTACTTTTCATGCCAACTGCTACTACCTGCTGGTCCATTCAAGCTCATTTGCATGAACTGACAAATAACTAAAGCTAGCTATGTCATAAACTACAAACACATAATGGGAAACAGAAATATATGATTTTCTAAATGTTTTCAAAATTATCGATTTGTTACAAACTGACACCTCTACTTTAACAGATTTGGGTCTTTCACTCAGAACATATTTGTTATCCTGATAATATTCAGGTTCTGGATCAAAGAAGTCTGTAGTATACTGGAATAATTTATATAGAAATTACTGTAGAATAGGTGTTTAGTATGTATAGTGGGATTAATAAATGTGCATGAAGCTTGTCATCCTCAGTGCATGTTACTGATCACTAATCAAGTTACATACAGACTTGGATGACCAAGAAGTTGCTATGCTCAGTCTGTCTGCATGGGACTGGACCAGTGATCAGTGACCAGTGATAATGACGTATACCGGCGACTGCTATTAATCCTCCTTCATTACATAAATATAAATAAAGGAAGCAAGAGTAACCCTTTGAGTGCCAGAGGTCTGGGCAATTGTCAACAGAGGTACTTTTTCAACATTTTGCTATCATCGGTTTAGGTAACTTTCTAGGTATATATGGAAAACTATAATCTAATATAATATTATATATCTATATATTTTTTCAGAACAAATTCAGCTTTTTCATAGTTCCTTGCAAGAAGTATTTTATACACCGTCCTACAAGCTATGATGTCATAAGTAAAAACATGTAAATCATTACTTATTTTGCTAATATTGTACACTATTTATCAAAAACATGTAAGTTGGTTGTGAAAGTTTACATTTTTTTAAAAAACCCTGGACCCCCCTGAGTACAAAAATACCACATATATATAGCTTTACTTACATGCATGGCCTGTGTAGACCCCTAATTAACAGGAGCACAAAAGGGTATTTTCAACTTTATGAAGTAAAAATGCACATTACATTGGTTACATGGTAAAACTACCCTAGAACAACTCAATGACTATATAAAAGAATGTAGTACATTGTATTACACTAACATTTGAATCCCAAAATGGATAAGGTTTCTTCGTACTTGAAGAACGGACATTTTGTTAAAAATAGGTTTTTTTCCAGGAATCTCTCACTAAAGTAAAAAAAAGGTAGAGTACAAAATCTCAAGCAAGTTTATAGTAACAAACCAATAAATTATTAAATGTAAATGGCAGATTTATTTGTCCTGAATACATTGATATCCAATATGTATATGTGTACAAATGGATGTCCTTCCCCGGGTCCCAAACTGGTATCAGCACATAGCATAATTTCTACTGGCATTTTCATGCAGATAACCAGAATGCATTATACATTTACATAATCTGAAGGCATAAGTACCCCAAATCAGAATAACCCCCTGAAAGCATACGTTTCATGAAAACAGATATCCAGCTGCATCAACTGAGGGGGCTACTTGCCTTCATACTCCTAGCTTGATGTGCACAAATGTTTCCAGAAAGTGGCACTAATGGAAAAATAGGCATTATTTGACATTTCTACCTCTTCAAAGATGCAAAAATAATTCAAAACTATGGAATTAACTACTTTATTCATTAGCTGCTGCTCTTCTAACAAAAATGGCACCCTGTTGGCATAAGCTGAACTATTCTAGGGGGTGCCAGAAGTACACCATCTGCAATTTCATTTTTCTGACATTTTTTAAATGTGACTTGTCAGTATTAAAATCATTGTAATACCTACTGTAACGGAAGCCTAAGTCCTTGGGCTGACTTAGACCGTCGTTCTGGGTCTCTCCCTCCTAGATGCAGCTACAAAAGGTTAGCCTGTCCGGTGAAAGAGGATAACTGGCTGACTCCCTGGAACTGCATCATCAATTGGAAACTGCTGGGCTCCTACTGTCAGCTACAAGGGGGTAGCTGGAGAAAGCAATCTGATAACTGTACTCCAAAGGGCTGGATCACTGTAGCTGGCTGGTATGCTTGAATGTTGGAACAATGGAAGACTGGAACATAAGCTGGGAAGCTGGATACATCAGCTGCCTGAATGGGGCGCAAAGTGGCTCCTTTAAACCATTCAGAATAAGGACCCTGTACTCCTTCTTAGTTCCAAATGACTAACTCTTTATTCAACAACACAGGGGTTTTTTGTACAGCATTTTTGGAATTTCCCAACATGGCAACAAATGGCAACGTAATAAAATTCAATATATACAATAGGAAACCGCAAATGGTGGAGACATGACACAGTGGGGGCCAGACATGATTAAGTTAGGTGGACAATTATTCAGTAGATATATTCGAAAACTGCAAATGGTAGAGACATGACACAATGGACTTTTGGGGAAGGGCTTGCAATACCATGGGACCCCCTGGGGTTACTGTACACACCTGAACAAGGGAAGTATGATTGCTATAATCACCACCACAATACAATGGAACCAGGTGTTAAATGCAGTAAGAACCCCAGACTAATCCCATCACACACACAGTGATACCACACACCTATGAAGTATCATGGCACAAACACATCCGTAAACCCTAACTGCCCAGGCAGGATTGTAGGCCCAGAATTAACACAGGACAGTGTATTACCCAGTCCCTTTAGAACAAGCCAGTCTTTGATTTTAGTCTTTTTGGCAGAGCCGTCCTCTGTTATAATATCTCCACGTTCTCCATAGCCTGCAAATATATATGCCCAGAGAGGGCTACCAGTGACGGACTGTGGTCCGTTACACGTACATAAATGATAGACAAAAAAATGTAGATAACCCAAAAATTTTTATGCCCACGGCATGAAATGAGAAGTCGCTTACCTAATGCTACTACTGCTAGCCTGATGCGCACAAATGTTTCCAGAAGGTGGCGAAAAAAGAAAAAAAAATGGCCATTACTTTACATTTCCACCGATTCAAAGGTACTGAAATCATTGAAATCTATGTAATTTACTGCTGTATTCAATGGCTACTGCCCTTCTGAGGAAAATTCCACCTATTGGCGCTAAACTGACATTTATTCAGATATAACTTGACGGCGCTAGAATATTTGTAACAACTGCAGAATCAAAGAAGATGTAGACAAACCATACCATTTTGGAAATAAGACAACCCACCATATCAAATGAGGGGTCACTTGCCTTTCTACCCTTAGCCCGATGGGCAATTCCACTCCTTTAAATGTACTGAAGTCTTTGAAAACTATGGAATGTCCTTCTGCATGAATTATCTACTGTTCATCCAAGAAAACTGATGCCTAAGGATTACACTAGGAAACCAGTATAGGACTAGGAAACTACAACAGTATTAGAGAGCCAGTGCAAGGTTGCAGTACAGGACTAGACAATAATTACCAACAGGAGGATAGCTACATGTAAGTAACAGATAACAGCTGAGGCTGCAATCAGGCAACCTTAGCCAGATAAAACAGTAGGACTAGTAAGAAGAATATTCAGAAGCCTGCAGTAGGTCAGAGAATAAGAATCTCTGGCTTAGACCACAAGTTTCACCCCATGAGAATAAGGGAAATTCAAAAAGGCAACTTGTGATGTTTTATAGTGAAGGCCAAGATCTCCACAACAGAACACAGATCCAGCAAATCAAAAGATAGCAAAGTTGCAACCAAAACTCAAAATACTGTTTCCAAGTTAGTAGTTTACAAGGACTCCCAGATATTCTTCTTGCAATGAGTATCCTAAAATGATTCCATTAAGTTTAGAAGTAGCGTTGAGATTTTATTTATTCCCAAATGCATAATTTGACACTTTCCCACATGAAATTTCATATCCCATTTATTTGACCAATCAGCCATTTTATGTAAATCCCTCTGTAGAGAACAAACACTCTGCTCTAAATGTATTACCCTGTATAATTTAGTGTCTGTTACTATTACCTAATTCCAGCGCCGCTGTTGATGATGATGCAGGAGGCGGCGATATGTCGCTGTCCCTTCCTCCTAGGCGTAACTGATGGTGCCAGGTTTGGCCGTGCTTGGCAGAGCTATAGGCCATCCGTGTCCTCTTGCCAGCTGGTACAGGTGCTCAGATTGATGCAGGTGCAGGCCGCTAATTTGACGCATCAAGGCGAGATGCGTCATTTACGGGCGCAAAGCGGCAGAATGACGCAGGTCCTTGTTTTATGCTGTATAGCTGATATCTCCTCCCATCTACTTCCTGGGCTGGGCTTTAAAGGGAACTGAGCCAATTCTCAGTTGCCCTTGCGTTGTTGTTCAACACAGTTCTTTTCCCTTGGGCTCTGCGTATGACCTGGCTTGTCTGACCATCCATCCTGGTGCTGACCTATGGCTCTGTCTGACTGTTCTCCTGCCTACCATCTGGTGCATACCTGTGGCTCTGGCTGACTACCTGTACTGTGTATGACCCAGCTTGTCTGACCATCCATCCTGGTGCTGACCTGTGGCTCTGTCTGACTATTCTCCTGCCTTCTCATTGTTTATAGTAGACACCCAATCTGGTGCAGACCTGTGGCTCTGGTTAAGACCTACATTTCAGATTCACGGATTGAGACTGGGTTCTCTCCCCGTTGTGTTCCCTAGGGAAGTTTCCTTCTTTGGACTGACAGTAGGCTTGCGTCAGTATATTCTCCCTATCTGTTACCACCTTTGGGAGTTTCCTCGGCCTACCCGCTGACTGCAGGCATGAGTCAGGTTGTCTCTTGCTGCATTTCCTGCTTGCCTTCCCATATACAGAGACTACAGGGGCGTGTGCCTTTCTCTGGTAGAGGCTCCCTCATTTAGGCAGACTCCTATTCCTGATAGAGTTGCTGACCTCTAGTGGGACCTCTACTGTTTCTCCGTGATTATTGCCTGTTTGTTATTCCTTGTACTGTGATTACTCTTATTATATTTATTTAATAAATTGTTACTTTTTACATTCTGACTCCTGAGTTATTCTTGGGAAACCATGACAGTGTCCTCTGCAAATATAAAAATGTTGTTATCTGTATCTATTTCCAGGTCATTTATAAACATATTAAAATCAGTGAACCAAGTACTGAAACCTGAGATACTCCACTCTCAACTTTAACTGCATTGGAGAATTTTCCATTTACAACAACACACTGTTCTGTTTCCTTAAACCAGTTTTCTATCCAAATGCAAAGGTTATCCCCTAGCCCCAATTTCCTTATTTTATACACCAGCCTCCTGTGATCCGCTGTATCAAATGCCTTTGTAAAATTTAGATATACTACATCTACTGCTTTACCATTGTCTAGGTTTCTACATGATTCCTGCCCACCTGATGCTCCTGTGCATACCTTTGCAGGAAATGAAGGGGAAGCATAGAGCTGATGGAAACCCTTGTGGGTGTCAGTGGGGCAGAGGCGAACAAGGTGGCTTTACACTAGGTGCACATTAGAGAACCATGGTAAGATAAATCCAAGGTTGGAGCAAGCTGAATATTTTTGCAAATCTGCCGCAAGCCGGGTTAGAATAAAGCTGTAACAGCTATTAGGAAGACAGGATATCACTGGTAGACTCATAGAATCCGCAAACTGGATACAGTCAGGTGAGCTGATGTAGTCTGGGGGGACAAATGGCAGGTGGGGGCTTGTCCAGATGAGCATGTCACATTTAGCACACTGCTTTCACCAGGGTGTTGGTCCACATGTATTTTTTACCTGTCCTTCATGCCTGAGATGTTATCGAGGGCAGAACATGACATGGAGCGTCTTTGTTTGCGAATTGGTATCTTCATCAGGTTACACATTTTTAGATGGGGGCATCCATTCGATGCACTGTAGGGTAATATGGACATATCATGAACCAGGGTTATGGGGTACAGGGCATGGAACAGGAGATTCAGATTGTGTTTAATACAGTGGACACCCCTCAGGTCATGTTGGTATGCCTGTACTGTGGGGGTCTTGGGACACCTTTGATTAGGCTGACCATACCTCACCTTTAAAAAGGGACACATAGGAAATAGGCATATTTCAGGAGTGCACCAAAATCAAAGCAACCCTGTAGTATGCATTTTTCATGTGTCCCTTTTTAAAGGTGAGGTATGGTCAGCCTACCTTTGATGGGCTGTGTCAGGGAATTTGTGCGTTTGATTTTTGAGTTGGTCATTGAATGCTCAATTTGATTCTATTAGGTGTGGTAAAAATCAAAAGTTTGAACTTCAGATTTTAGCCAGGATTTAGAATTGTATTACCCATGCTAACAGCAAACACTGCCAGTTAATTTCTCACGACAGCCACTAAATCACTACCGGCAACTCAGTGCAAATAAATATACTTATACATGAAACTAAGTTTTATTATATGTATGTGTGTATGTGTGTGTGTATATTTGTGCGCTAAGTTTTATTTTACTTTATTTGCTTTATTTTCCCTATTTCCGCCCATTGAAATTAATGGGACAGCATTATCCATCTGTGATTCTATTGTATGCAGTCATTGTTAATGAGGTACATTTTCTGCTGTTAATTCTGAGCCTACAAAAAACACATCTACAGATGCAGTGTCTAAAAAAAAAAAAACACCATTACACAATACACTAGCGGTCAAAAGTTTGAGAACACCTCAATTTTTGCAACTTTTAGTTATTGCCATATAACTTGACAAAAACATTAAGAAAACATGTCAAAATTGGGTATTTCTAAAATCAAGAAAAATATTATAATCTATTTAGCAGGTTTTTTAAGCGTTTGTAGATGTGTAAAAATTTTTTAGTGTCAAAGTTAAAAAAAAAAAAAAGTGCATTTGTTACATTTGTTTCATCATATTTTATAAATTGTTTTACAGGAATTTTGATGAAAATAATGGTATCTTTAGAAAGCCCATCTTATGGCAAGAAACAGTATATGATATATGAGGGTACATTAAATGAGTAAGAGGAAAATTACAGCTAAACACAAACACAGTAGAAGTGATAAAACAGCCATGATCCAGAAGCTTGGTACACAGAAGATAATTTGCAGCACAAAGCAAGGAACTCATGATTACTGGAGTAAATCTCAACAGTCAGGCAAACTGGAAGTGCACAAAACTGAGTTCCAAAGGAAGTCTGAATGGGGTCAGATAGTTATAAATAAAGCAACATAAAGTTTAGAGCGCACACACACACACAAATGTATATAATACAACTTACTTTCATGTATATTTATTTGCACTGAGTTGCCAGTAGTGATTTATATGTTTCATTAACCACACCTTTGTGTTTTGCGAATTCGCAGTTAAACCATACTACTTTGCAGGATGCTCTTCTACCTTTTATACACAAGTAACAACACATAAACAAGCTTTGCCCAATGCATGCACATGCTACTCTTCATTGATTTTCATACAATTCTATTTGTTAAAATGACATAAATTGCTTACATAGGCTGCTTTTGTGAAGTACTTTTTGCAACTTACCAAGCTGCTAAATTTGTATGAATACAGATATTTCAGAATCATTTTTCTCATCCTTATCCATGAGTGCTACTTATTCCAAATTTAAAACTACATGATAACAACTTCACCAAAGCATCAAGGTTTTAAGAATGAAGTTCCAGACACCATTCCTTTTACAGAGATAAAGGTGTAGTTGTCACAGAATCTTGTGTATGAGCCCTGGAATGCATCTACATGAGATGATAACTCATATGAGAGGACAAAAACTATTGCCTCAATTATATTAGTTTGACTGGCTCACTGGCTGGGAAAAAGAGCCACAAAAAGGATACTAAAATAGCTATTTTATTAAATACACTAAGCTCCCCTCGATGTGAATTCAGTATGTATAAGTTAAGAAAAGTGTGGCAAGCATAACACTGGAAATGGGCATTCTAGTGAATACACTGCACTGTAATAACACAAATCATTTTTTGTGATGTATTAGGCCTGTTTTTGCTTCCACAGTTGAATGCTGAAGAAGCAAGAACATAGGCCTAATCTGCATCAAAAGGCATGAATCCTAAGTGTCCCCATATATCCCCAAGTGCCTCCAATCTCCTTCATCACACTCCTCTAACTCAGCATTAACCCCTCTGGTGATATATGAATTCGACAGAATTCATTACTCAGGATCGTCTTGTCTTTTAAATTTGTATGGTTATTAGTGATGAGCGAGCATGCTCGGCCGAAGCTCGGTTCGGCTCGAGCATCGCTCTGCTCGGCACATGGCGGTACTCGTACGAGTACCGCATGTGCTCGCCCGCCATGTTCGGGTCTCCTCCCTGCACGTTTCGCAGCTGCTGCGCAGCCAATAAACGTGCGGGGAGGCTCTGACATCAGTGTAATGCCAGCAGCCATGTTGGCTGCTGGCATTACACTGATTGGCTGGCCAGAACCCGTGATCGGGTGCTGTATAGCACCTGACCAGCGAGTTCGGCTCAGTCTTAGCCAGGGAGAGATGAGGATAGGAAGGGAAAGTCAGTGTAGGGAGAAGAAAAGTGTGTTTGAACAACATATAAAGAAAGACCCAAAAGTCCTTTTTAGGACTATTGTGTGTGGGGGCAGCAGTTATATTTTGTTTTGGGGGGCAGAGTTTAAAAAAAAAACGTCACATATTCCGTTCACTGTGCCTAGCCGCAGATTAGCAGCACATTCTGTTTAGTGTGCAAAGTTGCAAATTAGCAGCACATTCTGTTTAGTGTGCAAAGTTGTAGATTAGCAGCACATTCTTTTTAGTGTGCAAAGTTGCAGATTAGCAGCACATTCTGTTTAGTGTGCAAAGTTGCAGATTAGCAGCACATTCTTTTTAGTGTGCAAAGTTGCAGATTAGCAGCACATTCTGTTTAGTGTGCAAAGTTGCAGATTAGCAGCACATTCTGTTTAGTGTGCAAAGTTGCAGATTAGCAGCACATTCTGTTTAGTGTGGAAAGTTGCAGATTAGCAGCACATTCTGTTTAGTGTGCAAAGTGTAAAAAATAAAAGTCACATATTCCGTTCACTGTGCCTAGCCGCAGATAAGCAGCACATTCTGTTTAGTGTGCAAAGTTGCAGATTAGCAGCACATTCTGTTTAGTGTGCAAAGTGTAAAAAATAAAAGTCACTTATTCCGTTCACTGTGCCTAGCCGCAGATAAGCTTCACATTCTGTTTAGTGTGCAAAGTTGCAGATTAGCAGCACATTCTGTTTAGTGTGCAAATTGTAAAAAATAAAAGTCACTTATTCCGTTCACTGTGCCTAGCCGCAGATAAGCAGCACATTCTGTTTAGTGTGCAAAGTTGCAGATTAGCAGCACATTCTGTTTAGTGTGGAAAGTTGCAGATTAGCAGCACATTCTGTTTAGTGTGCAAAGTGTAAAAAATAAAAGTCACTTATTCCGTTCACTGTGCCTAGCCGCAGATAAGCAGCACATTCTGTTTAGTGTGCAAAGTTGCAGACCAGCAGCACATTCTGTTTAGTGTGGAAAGTTGCAGATTAGCAGCACATTCTGTTTAGTGTGCAAAGTGTAAAAAATAAAAGTCACATATTCCATTCACTGTGCCTAGCCGCAGATTAGCAGCACATTCTGTTTAGTGTGCAAAGTTGCAGATTAGCAGCACATATTCCGTGTAATATGAAGAAGGCGGGTAAAAAGGGACGGGGAAGTGGACGTGATCCTGATAGTTCAGGGCGCGGGTCAGGACGCGTAGAAACTGTGCCTGGTGCCAGAGCACAAGAAAGAAAGACATCCACCATACCTAGCTTCATGTCTCAGTTTACAGGGCGTCGCAGGACATCACTCTCGAGGTCAGACCACTGCGAACAGGTGGTCGGTTGGATTTCAGCTGATACTGCTTCCAGTCGGTTAAGCACCACCCTGTCTTCCACCAAGTCCACTCTCAGTAGCCAAGAGTCTGGTCAACATAATCCTCACCCTGATCATCCTTCCTCCCACCATAGAGGGTCTGGCCAAAGAAGTGATCCCACACTGGGATATAGTGAGGAGCTCGTCTCATCACCAATCCTTCATTTGAACCTCTCTCCAAGCACGCTTGCAGAGGAACATGACATCTTGTGCCCTGATTCACAACCTCTAGAGGGTACCCAATCACAAGAAGATGACAGAGGGGAACGGCATTTAAGGTCAAAGGAAGTGGATGATGATGATGAGACACAGTTGCCATCAAATCAACCACTATTACTGTCTCAAGACCTTGATGAGGAGGATGATACACAGTTGTCAATGACTGAGTATGTGGTGGGATCAAGAAATGAGGAGGATGATCAGAGTGAGGAAGTGGAGGAGGACTTGGTGGATGATGAGGTGACTGACCCCACCTGGGAAGGTGGAGAGCCGAGCGATGACAGCAGTCCTGAGGGTGAGCCATCTGCAGCACCGCAACAGGCTGGAAGAGGCAGTGGTGTGGCTAAAGAAAGAAGGCGGACCGCACCAAACCGGCCCGCAAATGTTCCACGGAGCACCCCCTTGCGTAAATCTCCCTTGCCAAGGGCTAGGTGTTCCACGGTATGGCGTTTTTTTAAGGAAAGTGCGGACGACAAAAAAATTGTAGTTTGCAACCTGTGCCACACCAGAATGAGCCGAGGCATGAACACTAGAAACCTCACCACCACCAGCATGATCCGACACATGGCATCCAAGCACCGTAATAAGTGGGAGGAACGCCCGGATCGCCAATCTGTGTCTGCAGGCCACACCACTGCCTCCTCTTCCCCTGTTTTCGGTGCCGGCCAATCGCCTGTCAAAGGCGCAGGCCCACATACCTCCCGCCCTGCACCTGTACCATCTGAAGCACCATCAGCGACCACATCCACTTCCCTGTCCCAGCGCAGCGTCCAAATGTCGTTACCCCAGGCATTTGAGCGCAAGCGAAAATACCCAGCCACCCACCCACAGGCCATAGCACTAACCTCACACCTTTCCAAATTACTGGCCATCGAAATGCTGCCATTTAGGCTTGTGGAGACTGAGTCCTTCCGCAGCCTGATGGCAGCAGCTGTCCCTCGGTACGCAGTCCCCAGCCGCCACTACTTTTCCCGGTGTGCCGTCCCCGCCTTACACCACCATGTGTCCCGTAACATCACCCGTGCCCTGACCAACGCAGTTACTGGGAAGGTCCACTTAACGACTGACACATGGACAAGTGCATGTGGCCAGGGACGCTACATTTCCCTGACGGCACACTGGGTGAATGTCGTGGAGGCTGGGAGCGACTCGGACCCTGGGATGGCACAGGTGCTACCCACGCCGAGGATTGCGGGCCCTACCTCCATCAGGGTTTCCACCAGCACCTACGTTATTGGCTCCTCCTCCTCCGTTTCCACCTCCGAATTCTCTGCGCGCAGTGCCACTCACCCATCAGCCGGTAGCTGGAAGCAGTGTAGCACTGCAGTGGGGAAGCGTCAACAGGCCGTGCTGAAGCTGATCTGCCTTGGGGACAAACAGCACACGGCCTCAGAGCTGTTGCAGGGGATTAGTCACCAGACCGAGCAGTGGCTCTCGCCACTCAACCTGCAACCAGGCATGGTTGTGTGTGATAATGGGCGTAACTTGTTGGCGGCTTTGGAGCTCGGCAAGCTCACACACGTACCATGCCTAGCGCATGTATTTAATTTAGTGGTTCAGCGATTTCTAAAAACCTACCCCAATTTGCATGATCTCTTGACCAAGGTGCGCCGCGTGTGTGCACATTTCCGTAAGTCATCAACAGCTTCAGCCGGCCTGTTGAAGCTGCAGCAGCGCTTACAATTGCCAGCTCACCGGCTGCTGTGTGACGTGAGCACGCGCTGGAACTCCACCTTCCACATGTTGGCCCGGCTTTGTGAGCAGCAGAGGGCAGTAGTGGAGTACCAGCTGTTACACGGTCGTCGCCTCTCCGTTCAACTTCCTCTAATCAGAAGTGAGGAGTGGGAATGGATGTCAGACCTCTGTGAGGTTTTACGCAATTTTGAGGAATCGACACAGATGGTGAGCGGCGATAACGCTATTATCAGTGTAACCATCCCACTTCTGTGTCTACTGAAACGCTCGCTGCTCACAATTAAAACCGATGCTTTGCATGTGGAAGAGGTGGAAATGCGGGAGGAAGAGCTTACACAAGGTGATAGCCAGAGCACCCTCACTTCGTCTTCTCAGCGACAATTGGAGGAGGCTGAGGAGGAGGAGGAGGAGGAGGAAGACACGGTTGCCTCCGCTACAGAGGGTAGCCATGGAACTTTAGTTCCATCTCTTCAGCGTGGGTGGGCAGAAGAGGAGGAAGAGGATGAGGAGATTGAGAGTCATCCTCCTGGTGAGGACAGCGAAATCTTGCCTGTTGGTACTCTGGCACACATGGCTGACTTTATGTTAGGCTGCCTTTCCCGTGACCCACGCGTTATACGCATTTTAGACAACACGGATTACTGGGTGTTCACCCTTCTGGACCCCCGCTACAAAGAGAATTTCTCATCTCTCATTCCTCCGGTGGAGAGGACAAGCAAAATGGTGCAATACCAGAAGGTTCTTGTCGAAAAATTGCTCCAAAATTTTCCATCTGACAACGCTGGCGGCAGAGTACGTGCTACCTTGGCCAACCGAGAAGGGGAGAAAAGGGGAGCACACAGCAGTTCCGACAAAGGCAGGGCAACACTCTCCAAGGCGTGGGACACCTTCATGACACCCCGCCAGCACCCTCACCCTGATGCGCAGCCTAGTGTCACAAGGAGGGAAAAGTTTTGGAAGATGGTGAAGGAGTACATAGCAGACCGTGTCTGCGTCCTCAATGATCCCTCTGCCTTACAACTACTGGGTGTCCAAGCTGGACACGTGGTATGAACTGGCACTCTACGCCTTGGAGGTGCTGGCCTGCCCTGCCGCCAGCGTTCTGTCTGAGCGGGTATTTAGTGCTGCTGGTGGCATCATAACAGATAAGCGTATCCGCCTTTCCACCGAAAATGCTGATAGGTTGACACTTATAAAAATGAACAAGGCCTGGATTTCCCCTGACTTCTCCACTCCACTGGAGGAAAGCCCCGGGTGAACATAAAGTGACTTTATATATGTTATTTACAATGATGGGAATACTCTGTATTCCCATTCACCCCTTCCACCCAAAAAATGGGTATATGGTTGACTCTCTTCCATATACCCTGGGATATAATTTTTATATAGGGCCAGCTCACCAGCGGTCCCTGTGATATAATTTTTATATAGGGCCAGCTCACCAGCGGGCGCTGTTTGACAATTTTTGTATAGGTCAGCTCACCAGCGGGCCTTCTCATATAATGTTTTATTGGGTCAGCTCTCTAGCGGGCCCTCTCATATAATGTTTTATAGCGTCAGCTCACTAGCGGGCCTTCGCATATAATGTTTAGGATGGTCAGCTCCGCAGCAGACCCTCACCCATAATGTTTTAGATGGTCGGCTCAGCGCACGTTTCCCTCTTAATCATGGCCCCAGTTCAGAAAAATCGAGGAAATTTTTTGCAGAATTTGCCTCTGCGCACGTTTCCCTCTTAATCATGGCCCCAGTTCAGAAAAATCGAGGAAATTTTTTGCAGAATTTGTCTCTGCGCACGTTTCCCTCTTAATCATGGCCCCAGTTCAGAAAAATCGAGGAAATTTTTGGGAGAATTTGCCTCTGCGCACGTTTCCCTCTTAATCATGGCCCCAGTTCCAAAAAATCGAGGAAATTTTTTGCAGAATTTGCAGATGATATACAAGTAAATATACAGCAAATACTGTTTGGTAACAATTTTTCGCCTAAAGTCGTTTTTATCTTCCTTTTTGTGTGTTTTACGGTCAGTCTGTAAAAATGGCGTACTACGGGCGAAACATCGTTCCCAGCAGCGACGTTGGAGTCCAAGATGCATCCAGACATCCTCCCTATGCTGTCCCTGAACCATTTCTGTGGTGTTTCCATCATTTTCTGCCCTTTTCCTATGGACCAGGCACCCTCCCCCTCATCAGAGCAGGGGGTGCCTGGTGTAATGCTCGAGTCCTCCCATTGACTTCAATGGGGCTCGGGTGCTCGGCCGAGCACTCGAGCCTCCGGGGGTGCTCGACCAGAGCACCAGAACACCCGAGCATTGGGGTGCTCGATCATCACTAATGGTTATTCAACTTTTTAATTCATCGTTCACAATAAATAATGCAAACTGGATTCTACCACATGGCTCAAATTTTTATTCATTCATTATCATCATTTTTTATTTTTATTCATTCATTATCATCAATGGGTTCACTGACTTATTTTGGAGACTCTCATGGTTTATAACCTGCACTTAATTTACATTTTTGTTTTTATGAAAATTAAGGTCAACATTTTAGTGAATAATCTTATTTCTTTCTAAAGTTTATATTTTTGGATATTACTTACCACAGTATCATTGTGGTATTTAATTGTATATATTAAGGGTGCAGTGAATCGTTTTTGTTTCATTATCAATTACAGTAAGTTTTGCTCCTGTGGAAATTACTAGCACCCAAATGGACACAGCTTTTTTTGGTATACTTGAGACATCACAAAAGCTTTGCTTAACAATATGTGGGAGATGTTGCTAGCATTCAAGGGGTTAACATATGCATTTCTTGCTTATATTGAAATTTGTAGTACATTTTTTTTTCTTCTTCTTCCTAGAAACAGCCTTTATTTTAACATCAACTCGGAATGCATAACAGCAGAGCCCAGCTTACCCTAGTGTACTCATGTAGGTCTGGGTTTGTTGCATACATATATACTTGTGCATGAGTATGCTTCAACTATCTCCTAATGTGTGTATGAGCTTTATATCACAATTGTTTCAAGTGTCATAAAACAGTGAAATCGTATGTGTGCCTCTCCTCTTGCCTCCACTGTATTCCAGTTTTCTAAACATATTTTCACACCTTTATGTATAATCAAATCAAATTAAAATATGTTTCACACTTTTTACAGACTCACACTGAACCTTCACTCAGCCATACTTGCATATACACTCAGTGGTTTTCTCACCAACGTGCACTTGCACACATTGGTTTTCAAACATACATGTATACACACATTAATTTTTTAAACAGATATACATGTACATACACATTTGTTTTCACTCAGAGGTATATGTAAACGCACATATTGGTTTCCACACTGATGAACATGAGTGCATAAATTGGTTTTACACAGATGTTCGTATACTTACACACAATGGTTTTCATACATACATATAAAGAGTGACACACACATTGATTTTCACATAGACACGCAAGAACACACAGGGTACAGGTATTCATGGATTTTTCACACCAATGTTCTGCATAAAATAAGGGCACCCCCATTGCTAAGAAATGCAAATTTCCATTTTATACATTAATGGAGCCCTCTAGTGGACAATTAGTTATTAAGTTAAATTCTATCTGAGAGGAAAGTCACTGACAAACAGTTCTCCATAGAATGTGATGGAAACTTTTGAGTCATGCTGTTAGTTACAACTTGCAGGAAGTAAACACACAGTAAATTCAGTTCATGATTATTTGAACTGTTATGACATTTGAATAAAACAGCCGACACTGGTGAAAGTGCCCTTGTTTTACTCAGCAGGAAAAGCTCTCTCTCTCTTTATTTATATATATATATATATATATATATATATATATATATATATATATATATATATATATATATATATATATAATATATATGTGTGTGTGTTTTCAAATAAAAAGTTAATTGCTTCTTGAACACCCTCTTATTTTGTGGATGCTTGATGGGACCCAATGGCAATATTTCAAGTGTCTTCTACTTGAGACAACCATATCAGTATGATATCATCACAGGTATAAATCGGCAGAAAACATACATATTATGAGACTAAAGATGCAGTCACTCAGTTGGTCCCACGCACCAACACACCAAACATGGTATTCAATTAAAAACATAGCAGCTTTATTAACAGAAAATTATGACCCACTTGCTTAACTCTTCACTTTCCTTCTTTCTGCTATTTATTGATAATATCAATATTCTTCTATGGTACAGACAATGTTTTTTATGTACATCTATTCTATGACTGTACAGGAAATATAGCACTCAAAGGTTAGAGCATTTCAGGCTGCTCATGCCTTATGTAAGGGACTCAAAGTACCAGAAAGTAATACTATATTAATTATCTAGTTAGTATTTGTTTTTTTATGTATTAGTATACCTTTTGCACTTATGTAAGACATGACTGAGGTGCAGCTATACATAAGCATAATAGGTGGCAGAGGTAATTAGCACCACCTTCCATTCCACTATTTTGACACTTAGCCTGAAAGCAAAAAACAGATGATACCAATTTTAGCACTGCACTCCTATGACATTTTTAAGCAGGAGATAAATGTACAACTGAACAAGACGTCTCAGCCTTAAAGTTGGTGCCAGCTGTATTTGTCCCATGTAGTCTAACACATTGATGCTTGGAAGAAGAGACAAACAAAGACAAAAAAGAAGAAAACAAACCTACACTGCTCCATACAAACAATATAGATTGTGAACCTTGTGATAGGAAACAAGAAACATATGTCAAGGGTTGCTACAGAATATCATAGGAGCAAATGAGATGCAACAAAACTCACCCAGCCTAATAGCATGGCTGATCCAGCTCAGCTCCCAACAACCTCGGCTACAGGTTTCAGCAAACGAGAAGACACTGGAAGGGAGCCTCAACAGATCCACCTTTTCACGAAGAGCCAGACAAACAGACATGATAAAATCTGCTGTCTTTATTAGAACTAAGTACACTTAGTACACTTCAGACAGGAATGGATACAAAAAGGGAACACATGAAGGAACAAACATGACCCGCCTTACGCTTTTCATGAATACATCACTTAGTCATAGTCAGTGTCTTCTCTTGTGAACCCTGTGAAAGGCATATCATACCAGTGTGTTAAATATTACTAACAGAAAATAAGTAAGATTTTGGTTCCATAGTTTGCCCAAAATATGTTTAAGCTCGCTTACCTCACCAAGGTACCCCATTTAGAGAGATTCCTATTTCTAACCTATATACAGTCGTGTGAAAAAGAAAGTACATCCTCTTTGAATTCGATGGTTTTACATATCAGGACATAATAACAATCATCTGTTCCTTAGCAGGTCTAAAACTGAGTTAAATTTAAGCTCAGATGAACAACAACTCATGACTTATTACACCAAGTCACGATTTAACAAAAATAAGGCCAAAATGGAGACGCCATGTGTGAAGAACTAAGTATACCATGATGCATGCATGATGACATCTAAAATCTAATCTTAGATGTGCTCTTTGGGGACCCCATCCCAGCCTTTTCCAGTGCTCCAGAGCTCCAACTAAAGTAGCAATCGTTATAGGTTTCTGAGAAGTGCTAGTGTTTTAGGTCAGTAAATGGGCTGTAATAATGTAACAAACACTTTATTAACAAACGAGCAGTGGTTACAAACCTCAGTAAATTAACAGCATTAGTGTCACGGTAATCAGGCAAATAAGGACAGACACAAAGATAAAATATAACCACCTTTATTTATTATAACCATAATGGTAGAGCCCACACAGAACCCCAGACATATGTAAATAGGACCCAAGGTCCCTCCTGAGCTGCACACTGTGCTGTGCACTGCACTACTCAAGATCTCGAGCCTAGGGAAGCGGCTCAAGTGGGACAACAGAAGAATGGTAGAATATGTGTAAGTCACCACTTGGTCTGTGAATGGAGGCAACAGAGAGCGAGAGCAGACCAGAGCCAGGAGGCACCAAGACTACAGGTCAGGCAAGCAGGTAGTGTAGAGAGAGAGAGTAGACAGCCAGAGTCACAGGTCAGACAAGCTGAGCGAGAGTAACCAGGCCACTGATCAGGCAACCTGAGACTATGCTGAGCGAGTAGGAGCCAGGGCCACTTGTCAGGCAAACCGAGGACTACAAGGAGCGAAAGTAATCAGGCCCTCAGGAAAGGCAACCGGAGGTTATACTGAGCGGGTAGTAGCAAGGGCCACTGGTCAGGCAAGCCGAGTTCATACACAGAGCGAGTAGTCAGCCAGAGCCACAGGTCAGAACCGATGTGGGTAGTCAGACAAGCCGGGGTCATACACAGAGCGAGATTCTCAGGCAAACACGGGTCACAACGGAGAGCAAATAGTAACGAGCAGGAACACCCTGTAAGGCCAAAGACTCCTAGCCCCAAGGAGGATTATAAAAGAGCAGAAGGAGGAGGGACCCAATTAGGCCACCCAGAATAGGCCCATAACCAGGCTTATGAGCCAGTGCCTGTAACAGGCATAGTAATACAGAGGTGGCCGCAAGGATGCCGGCCGACATACCATAGAGGAAGGAAGCACAGACTAACTAGTCCCCAAAGGTAGACTGTGTTAGCTAGCTCGTATGTGTTATTACTAAGAACATAAACACATTAATTACATGGTATCTACAAAGGACAGTCTATATAGGAAGTTTAGCATTATTTTTGAGGGATTTAGCATAAAATAACAATCTTTTATAAATGCTAGCTAGAAATTTAAGATATTTATGATATTTCAACGTATATATATATATATCCCAATTACATTTTTACATGTTAGTGTTCCTTTAAGAGTGCTTTCATACCAATGACTTCGTAGCATCATTTTTTGTAGAAACTGTTAAAATTGGAGGGAAAATCTTTGTACATAGTCACTAAGAAGGCATGGAAGCAGCTCTGGGCATAGAAATGGCTTGGTGAGGAAATAGCACATTGTTTTCTATGGAGAAGATGCTTTGCCTCAGAATTACTCCAAGTTAGATATATTTACATAAGGCTCATTGTCTATTGCTGTTAACTACTGGGGACAAACCAGGGACTTGTTAAGCTGGAGGACCCCCAATTTACTTAGCCAGCTCAGCTACATTTCCTGATAATATTGTAGTTACACCCTTGTAAATGTGAAAAAGCACATGATAAATTAAACTGAACTTTTACTGTAGGTGTCACACTGCATTCCTGTGGGGCTAAGATGCTAAGGATCTTCCTACGTCTGCATGGTTGGTGTAACTAAAGTGACTGAGTGCATGACAGGTGACTCTTGTGCAAAAGCAGAAATTGCATTAAAGTGTTAGTAATGTCCAACAAAAAGTTCTTTGCATATAGAAGAGCTTAAAAAGCTGAGCTATATGAAAACGTATCTCTCAAACCGCTATGGTTTAAGAGATACAGGCGTTTAAATTTCGCTGGCTCCTACTGACAGCTGCCTGGTTTTCAAGCACACGTTTTAGACCATTCCAATGAAGGGATTCCTTGTAAGTAACGAGATTGCGGCACTTCTCAAGCGCCACCGTGTCGACCAACATGAATCTCCTGCTGACAGCTTTACAGCTGTCAGTAGGAGACAGCGAACTTTAAACGCCTGTATCTCTTAAACCATAGTGGTTTGAGAGATACATTTTTTTGCATATAGCTCAGCTTTTTAAGCTCTTCTATATGCAAAAAAAATGTTTGTTGGACATTACTAACACTTTAATATTTGCTCTGTCTTGGTACATTTGGAATGCAGTTTGACTCACATAGGAGAAAGCAAACAAGTCAACCACCTCCCCAGCATTCTCAGGCTCTCATCACATAAACATGCACTTTCTGTAATTTAACCCCTCAGGTGCTGAAGACATCTCCAGCACAATGCACTTAAGACATCTCTGACGTCAGAAGGATTAAATGAAAGATTCCAAGCTTCTAATTTCACTTCAATAAGTCTCACCTGTTCAGATTCTTAGCTGTTAAAATTGCAGTGATGTATTTTCACATTACTTGTACATAGATGAAATACCTGGAAGAATTCTTTAAGTATTAAAAGGGTTAATTAGCCACCCAGACAGGTTTATACAAGATCCAGGCCCGTCACAAGTTCAGCATAGTTTATGTTAGGAAGTAGCATAAATATGAAAAGTATATTGAAGTCTTTAGTATAACAGCTCTGTGAGGAATTCACCATGAACATTCTAGACATTTCAGCTTCTTCTGGTTGGTGTAAGTCTGTGGCTTTCACTGACAATTAGCACTAGACATGAATCTCAACATTTAACCGCAAAAAAGGAAATCGTATAAAGTAGTAGCTGATATTATTTAATACAGCTGCTATTTAAACTCTTGCTTATTGCCCTTCTATGATGTGAATGGAAACAAAAACTCATACCTCCGTAGTCAAAAACAGATTAAGGGAATGTGTGAATCTGCCAGCTCAGCAACTTTGGCTTTAACCTCCAAATCATGTTGCTGTTTAATTATTTTAGCCTAAGAGCCACATCTCTGTTCAAAATTTTTTGGAGAGCCATAGCTTTACAACATCTTTAAACAGAACAAAGCAGATTGAATGTGGATGGGTGGATGTGAAAACATACATACAAGCATACATACCCTGCCCCATTTGTAATAATAATAATACCCTTGCCTCAGTTGTGTGATTATGGTATTTGCTTTGTGGGGGAAATGGATGCAGAGTTATACAAGGCATTTTAATGCATGGGCCTTCCAGGGAGCCATCCAAGACCTGGGGGCCTACTTGCTAAGAGTAATTTACTTCATTTACTTATTTAAACCCCTGGAACCCTCCGTCAAAATGTGACTTTTCTAATGCTGTGTCCTATGCCCCCCATCCCCCCATTCTGCAGTGGCTCAGTATGATGGACAGGACTGTCACAGGTCACACGGCACAAGAGGCAGAGCCTCTCTTCCTCCTAGTTGGGATTAGGTGGACACTAATACTGAATGATATAGAGAGAATAGGTAGGGATCATCATGGAAGCCTGCTCCAATCTTCCCCCCCACCCAGACTCAGAGGCTCTGAGAGGCAGATGACTATCAGCTGAGCTTGATTGCCTTATGGTGTGAACAGATATCCACTGGAATTGTTTACAGGATTGCTGTTAGGCTGAATTATCCCTTGCTTGTGCAAACCCCCCCCCTGCCCCAGAGATTTCTACAGCAGGTGATTAGAGTCTTGTGTCCACCTAACCCCCTTTTAGTAACGTTTGTCTCATGTTAAACCCAGCGTGTCATGTTTTGTCCATTTGGTGCCTGTCCCTTTTCTATGAACTCTGTTAAAATGCTGTGTTGGTTGAAAATAAAGGAGTTTGCGATTTACCAAGAAGGAGCATGTTTGTCTCTCCCTGAAGTATCCAGGTATATTGCAGTTTGTCATCCACTATAGAGCAGTTACTCATAGAGAAGTGCCAGGGGACTAGATAGATAGAATATCCTATACGAACCAGAGCTATCAGTGCAGTATATCCTGTATTGCCAGGGGATACGCGACCAGGTTTTAGTGCTTAGTAAAGCGGTTAGCTGTGCAGGTTAGAGAAAGAAACCCATGGATGATAAAGTGCCTGAACTGCTATAACTTCTGTAGCAGAGACGCCATGGCTGTATCATCACACTCACCATTTTCTGTCTTCAATTTTTGAACGCCAAAGCCCTGCTCTGCAGAGTGCCCCTATCTGCAGAGCCAGTGTCATCTCTGTCATCTCAACAGAAACATTCTTGTATGCACATTGACACAGTGCCCAGTATCGCCACACTACTTGGTATTTCAGTATACTATATACTGCTGGGGTAACCTGTTGAGCTCTCTGCAAGCTCTCACTGACAGAGAGAACTGAGGGTCTTTTAATCTGGGTGGAAGTGATGGAGAAAAACATAATTGGTTATTTTGGACATACAGGTGAGTTCTCAAGTCCTAAACCCCTCCTATTATTTCCATACCACTAGTAAGAGAAAATGCCACCCTTGCAGTTTCCTGCTAATTGTGGAGGCAACACCCTCTCCTTTGTTCCAGACTCTGATATCCAAAACCAGAGAAAAGAAGACAGGAGGGACCTCTGCCGTATGTGCTCTCTGGTGGATCCCCCACTTGGCCATCTTAAGGTGTCCATACCTTACCATACATTCTTTCCCAAACCTGAACACCATAACCACTCTGCATTTCAGAAAATAAATACACATATTTACTCCACCTGCTGAACAAGGAGAGTTTTAAACTTTACACTCAACACCTTGTAAATAAAGACACAAAACATAATTATAAATATGGTTGTTTAATCTATTTAACTATTTATGGAACCCTAATAATGTGGTTCTCCTTAGACGAAGATGTCCCAGGTTAGGCCAGCACCCACATAGATCCAAGGTAGCTATTTGGGTAAAGAGTCTGCCATTTAAAGACACAGTCTAACCCCCACCTTCAGTGGCAGATAGACACTTTTTGCCTAGTGATGGAGCAAATAGCAAAGACTTACCCTGCAGAGCACTGGTCTTGGAGACAGTGTCTGCCCTGTAATCTAAACTAAATCATTCTGGCATGCCACACTGAAACAGTGTCTTGGACTACCACATGCTGCCATCAGAAGAGGGAACACTATAAGGCACCTCTTTAGTCCACCCAACTCCCTCATCTTTGATTGGTACACTGTTAACCCTATACAAGTTAACGTCCATAAAATGTAACTCACCATGCTTAACAGTGTAAGCTTCCCTCCAGAGGAATGCAGACATTTCCCAATGGACACGTTTATCTTCTGCCTAGATTTCTCTACAGCTGGGGTGCCATAGCACCCCACCAATCTCTTCTTGGAGCTTTGTTGGACCAGACATCTAATATCATGGGAGAATTATACATTTTGGAAGGAGGTGTCCTGAATATAACAGATATAAGGTTATTACTACCTACACAGAGAGTCAGTTAAGTATTAACAGGTCTTATGTAATTTTTATACACTGCAGAGGTTTACCTCCTAAGCTGTTTAATCACCTCATCTGACTACCATTGCCTGTCTGCCCTCAGAAAACACACCTATTCTAAATTAATGAGTGCCATACAATGAAGCAGGCACCCATATGTCGTTGAACACCTTCTTAAGCACTACCTTGGACTGATATACTGATAGCACTCAGCTGTGATGATACTTAAGGAATGGGCCTGCCCAAGTATTCACATACTGCCTGCACTGCCCCCCCAATGTCAAACAGTGCCCAATAGCCACTTGATCACTTTTCTATTAAGTAACAAGGAACTGCACTGAAACTGTGAGCAACTTTTGCTGAGATGCCAGTAACCCACAATGCCTTGCTTATTTAGATGCTGCCACTAGCTTCCTTACCCTAAATGCTCCATGAAATTCCACAACAAATGCTTCAAAGAAAAACAACTTCATACGAATTGCTGCTCAGCTTTGGAAGTGATTACACAAATGCTTATTAACGGGATAGAAATAAATGGAAATAAACGGGGCTCAGATTCATCTGAATACCTTTTTTTAGCATGTAGAATGCTATGTCAATCTTATTGGACTTGTAGATCAAGAGTTATTAAGTTATAAAGGATCCCCCTCCCACCCTTTTACTTACATCACACTACATCTCATGCCGGTCCAGATGGAGCACAGCGAGAGGCAATCTTCAATGAGCATAAGAAAAATCCCCCCTTCATCAAGGAGGGCAGGGCTTTCCTGAAGCTCACCATGATGACTGTCCCTTGCTGATAGCTGTCAGGTCAATTGACCAGATCCCACATCTGAGAGGAGGTGGCATAATATAGGTTAAAGGGGGATCCTTTATAACTTAATAACTCTTGAACTGCAACACTGATGGGATTGACACAGCGCTCTACATGCTAAAAAAAGTATCCAGATGAATCTGAGCTCCTTTTATTAGCTAGTTTCCTTTTGAAGTTCCCATTATTCATGCTATTTAGCGTGTGTTGTGGGAACAAACAGATACGATGAACGGTGGGTTGCAAGTCATGTTCTGGTGCCCAATGCTCATTGTAGTTCATGTTGATATGGCAATTGAATTCCAACAATACAACTGCACGTGCACAGACTGGAACTTATTTTTGCCTTACTGTTTATTTTTAGCGGCTTGAATTGAATCGAGTCCCTGATCAGATCTCACTGGTTTATCAAAAGAATTCTAATAGTTACATATATATATATATATATATATATATATATATATATATATATGGTTGGGAGAACAGCAAAGGCTATATTTTGGCTACATATAAAGAAAGTAAACAAAAGAAAAAGTATGTACATTAGATACCAACCTTTTCCAATTCATAACCTGTGAGTATCATTATCATTATCCTTTATTTATATAGAACCAATTTATTCCTTAGCACTTTATAACAGAGAATAGATATACTGAGACATTAAACAGTACAAACGGAACATAGAAAACAAAAGGATCAGAGGGAGAGCTTATACTGTATAGGAAAGTAGATGCAGTATGGAAGGAGTAAGTTCTACAGAGTGTAAGTGCCTCCTGCCACATGAACTGCAGGTCAGTGAGTGCGAGGAAGAAGTACTTTTCAATACAGTGGTCCAGTTATATAGCAGGTCTCTTTAGGTGAACAAGATTATGTGTGAATAAGGAGGTTATGATGGGGTTATAGGTGGGAGATTCATAGTAGAAGTGAAAAAAAGGGAGTAGAATTTGGAAGACCTGTTGATATGGCCATGCTCATAAATGTTATGGGGCAGTTGATAGGCTTCCCTGAAGAGGTGAGTTTTCAGGGAGAGTCTGAAGAGCTGAAGGCTGGAGGGAGATTCTGATGGGACAGGGAAGGAATTCCAGAGCTCAGATGCAGCAATGGAGAAATCCTGTAAGCAGCAATGGTAAGATGTAAAAAGATCTGCAGAGGAAAGAAGATCCTGTGCATAGCAAAGATGGCTAGTGGGAGTGTATTTGGAAACCAGAGATGAATTGTAATGCAGTATTAGTAAGGGCTCTGAATGTTAGCACCAGTATTTTGAATTTAGTTCTAAATGCTATTGGGGGCCAGTGTAGGTTGAGTTCATTATGGACTGTAGTGGGGTTAGTAGGGTAGGGTGAGAGGAAGGCCAATTAGGAGTGAGTTACAGGAGTCGAGCCAGAACATGTTGAGTGTTTGGATTAGAATTTTGCTAGTCTCTTGGGTGAGATCAGGCCAAATTCTATAGATGTTATGCACATGGAGGCGGCATGAGCTAGTGATTGACTGATTGTTTGGAATTTGAGATAGGACAGCATGTTTTGGACATTGATGCGATGGTCTTGTTAACACTGAGGGAAATATCCTAGGTTAAGCTGAAGTTTCAAGTTCGGTTTTGATTAGGTTAAGATTTAGATGATATTCAGGAAGCCATGCAGAGAGACAGCTGAGTAGGTGAGAAGTCTGGGAAGGAAAGATACATTTGACTGTCATCAGCATTGAGTTGATGGTGAAACCCAATGGAATGTATTAGTCTGCCAATGAAGAGGTGTAAACTGAAATGAGCAAGGGTCCCAGGACTGAACCTTGTAGGACTCCAGACAGTGGGAGGAGTGAAGAAGTGTATTCAGGGTAAGAAACCCTGAAGGAGCAGTTGGAGAGGTAGGATAAAAACCAAGAGTGGGTGATGTCATAGACTAGGAAGTTGAGAGCTTGGAGAAGTGGGTGATCCGCCGTGTCAAAGGTACCTGACAGATCCAGGAGAATGAGTATGAGTAGTGACCTTTTGACTTAGTGGAAAGCAAGTCATTGACCACTTTAGAGAGGGCAGTCTCAATTGAGTGATAAGGGAGAAATCCAGATTGCAGGAGATCTAACAGGAAATGAGAGTAGAGGACATTTCAATCTGCGATGAGATTGGAGGTGAATGGGAGAAGAGAATTTGGCCGGTAACTGGAAAGTGAGTTTGGGTTCAGAGACAATTTCTTTAAGATGTTTGTGATTACTGCAAGCTTGAAAGAGGATGGGAAGGTGAAGGTTGTTGTAGAGAGGCTGAATATGTTAGTAAGGGTTGGAGTTAGTAGGGGAGAAAGTTCTTGAATGAGCTGTGATGGTATTGGGTCAAGAGTATACGTGGTTAAGTGTGACAGTGTAAAGAGGAGGGAAACACATCCCACATCTTGTGGGAAAAGGGGTTAAGTGTATATGTAGGAGAAGCAACAGGGCTAAGCTGGCTGGATGGGTATGGGGTGGAAATGATGAAATTTCATGCCTCATAAAGTCGATCTTGTCCTTGAAGTGAATGTTGAGATCTTTGGAGGAGAAGTTAATGGGAGAGGTTTGTGTTGGTGGGCATAGAAGACATTTCAAAATTGGGGTTAGAGGTAAAATAAGAAATTAGGGAGGAAAAATATGACTGTTTGGCTAAGGAGTGGGCAGAGTTATATAAATAGAGAATTAATTTGTAGTGTGCAAAGTCTGCTGAGGAGTGCAATTTCCTCCAGTGCACTTCCTCAGTGTGTGAGCACCTTTGGAGGCATCACGTTTGTGTGTTGTGCCAAAGTTGTAATGGAGTTCTACGGGGGTGGCTATCACGGTGCCCATGCTATGCTGGCGACATTCTGTCAGTTTCCACTCCTTCTTACGCCTATTGGCTGAAGTGACTTTATCCCGCCCAGTATTTGTACTTAAAAACTGGGTCTTGTCACTTCTCCGGTGCCCTTTCATGGTGTTTCCATTACCAGCGCTTGTTCCTGTTTTCGTGTGATCTCTGTGTACCGACTCGGACTTCCTAACTACTCTGCATCTCGTTCCTGCTCTGTGTACCGACTCGGATTGGCTGACGTTCCTGCTCTGTGTACCGACCCGGCCTGGCTGACGTTCCTGCTCTGTGTACCAGTGTCACGGTTTTTGATGAACACTCAGACCAAAATGGTAAGGTTAAATTGACTTTATTGATAAGAAGTATACACACGTAACTAGGCCTTAGGCCCAAAGCAATAGGCAGGTAATACAGGAATAGCAAGTCAGTGATAAGAACAGTTGTATGAATGATACAATCACTGTTAAGAAGCTTCTGACTGGAACTGAACAGGCAGCAGGTAACACAGTCCGAGAACTGACCACAGGACCTTGGCACAGATGGTCCAGGAGGAGATGGTTGGCACAACCCAGACGCCTGGGAGAAACGGAACCCAGAGGAGCGAGGCAACACTGCTGGCACAGCCCAGACGCCTGAACCCAATGGAGCAACACTGTACCGGTACTTCGTGTGTACACACCACCAACGGTGGCCAGAGAGTAGCTACAGCACGAATGCTTAGCAGACGGTCGACAGAGTAATAGCGCCATGCGGCGCAACCGACTAGATTAACGGTAAGGCCACAGGAAGTCTAGCTTAAGAAACGGAGGCAACCAAGCAGTAGGATAGAGGCTACTGTCAAAAGAGTGACAGTACGCTAGACACTGTTGGCACGAAAAGAGAGGCAGCCAGGAATGGTCAGAAGTGAAGTGGGTACGCAGCCAAATACTATGTGCAACAGAACGGGTTCTCAGCCTGAACAGTCAGCAACGGAGGCAGGTTCTCAGCCAGATACGGTCAGCAACGGAAGCGGGTTCTCAGCCAGATAGGGTCAGCAATGGAAGCGGGTCCTCAGCCAGATACGGTCAACAACGGAATCAGCAGGAAACTCAGGAACGTCGTCAGGCAGGCCACGTCATACACAAACAGCAATCATGGAGAATAAGTCAGGAACTAGTACACCATGAAAGGGCACCATAATGTGGATATGACAGGGTATATAAAGGCTATCACTGGGCGATGACAAAGGTACTAGCCAATCAGCAAGAGGTAATGCAGAAATAGCAGTCAGAATGTCGCCACCTGCAGCACAGAGCACGGGCACCATGATAACCGACTCGGATTGGCTGACGTTCCTGCTCTGTGTACCGACCCGGCCCGGCTGACGTTCCTGCTCTGTGTACCAACCTGGATTGGCTGACGTTCCTGGCCAATGGAGACTTTCTCCATTGGCCATGTATCTGTCCTGCATGCAGCCCCATCCGGTCCTCGGTTGGGGTTGTTACCCAGGCTCCTCTCTGTCTCCGGACAGTGTCACTGTGGTCTCACTATACGCTTGCAGTCTAGTCTCCGTTATCTGTCGATGTCGCTCAGGCTACATTGCTGGTATGTTCCTTCCATCTGTGCACCACGGTACGCTTGACCCTTCTTCCTGCCATATACGCTGAGGTTGGTCTTACTCTGGGCACCTCAGTTGACATTGGTCTGAGCGTTGTTAACCCCTTCGGGGAAGGTGCCGATTCCACCAGCTATCTATCCGTGCAGTCTCCGTTGGGTGCCTTTCCAGGCTTACAGTCAGTCCTCCGCTACTGCTATGGCAGTTTACAAGTTTGTTCTGGGCCTCCGTTGACTATTGTGGCGTTACTCAATATTTGTGAACTCTCTGCAGAGTGAGAGTCTTAAAGGGCGTTGCGCTATTAGGGCCTGTCAGTCCTCTTGACCGAATATTAACCCATTCAGTGCTGCCTCGTTTGAGTATCACACGAAAGTTACCTGACCTGTGTCAGTATATTGTGTTGCTGTATTTAACATATACTGGACCTGTATGGGTATATATTGCTGTAACTTGTCCTGTGTCAATACTATATTGTGTTATATATTACTGGACCCGTGAGGGTTATTGTTTTCTGAAATTGTTCAATAAAACTGTGTTTTATCTAACCTACTGTGTCTGAGTGTCAAACAAACCGTTACAGTGGCGTACTGATGCTGGTGCTGCCTGCCAGGGGGTGTTGTGAGACTGCTGTTGTAGAGTAGTGCTTTGATGGGGACAAATAAGTGTAGAAATGAGGTTAAGAAGAGGTTGTAGGAATGTGGAGAAAGGGAATGTAGATTTTTCTGCATGCACTTAATCATGGACATGGAGTTGAATTTCCCAGGTATGATGAAGCTGCAAGTTAGGAGGTGGTGGACAGAGAGAGGGAAATGAGTATTATACAAGTTCGAGACAGAACAGAGGTTTGTGAAGATCTGATTGAGGGAGTGACTGTCATTGTGTGTGAGAGAGCTGGACCACTGTGATAGACCAAAGTAGGTTGTTAAGGAGAAGACTTTGAGGGGGTGTTAGGGTTACCTCTAGGGATGCTGAAATTCCCCAGATTGAGTGGTGATGTCAGAGGACATAAAATGATGGAGCCAGGAAGCAAAGTGGTCAAGGAACTGTGTAGTAGAACCAGGCGGTCTGTACATGACCCAAGGAGAGGGGGAAGAAAAGATAAGTGTGTGAGCTTCAAACAAAGGAAATAAGAGAGGGAACAGAAGGTATTAAATGAAATGTGTACTTAGAGGACAACAGGATACCTACTCTATCCCCTGTCTGGGTCTAGGCGTGTGGTTGATTTGTAGGAATTTTATGAAAGTGCAGCAGAGCAGGCAGTGCCTGATTATGTAAGCCAGGTTTCAGTGATGGCAAGGAGGTTTACAGAGTAAGAGATAAATACATTATGAACAGCAGTTAGGCATTACAGAGACTTAAACAAAATGAAGGGTACAAGGTTATGTGATGTGGTACGGTTATTAGGTTACAGGTGTTCTGTGTGTGAGAGGATGTTACAGTACAAGAGGAAATGGAAGGGGGCCTGGGTTAGGTGAGATGTCAGATGCAGCTAGCAAAAGGAGATGGGTGAGGGTCAGAAGGTGGGAGTGAAACTTAAAGCAGCAGAGAATTTTTGCAGGGATAGAAGGAAATTGTAGCGATAAGGAACAGGGGAATCAGAAACATTTGTGGGAGCAGAGAAGTGGTAGGGGAAGAAGTGACAATCTTACGTGAATGGTGTTACAGTTAATGTGGGCACAGGAGGAGAGTTTGATGCAGGTGAGTATGGTTATGAAAAAATCAAAGAGCCAAACTGCATATTGTGAAGATAACACATGGGACAGTGGAATTTGTGCAACAATCAGTGTGTATTCCACTAGAGTACTGATGAGTTGGCTAGTTAATGCTCATTCCAAGACAGTAACAGGTGCAGAGTTTAAGAACTGCCAGTTGTCTGGTGAAGGCAAGAATCTGATGCAGGGATGCAGGAAGCTGTGATATTGCAGGATTAAACAAAATAATCATTTGATGGTGTTAAGTAGGGAGTGCAGTTTGTGATAGTTAATAGGGATTGCTATAAAGAACTTAGTTAGGATCTTCGCTCAGACAGCTGTTCATTGGATAACTGAGCAGTCTGTAAACTCAGTCATAGTACTCCTGTTTTTTTGCATCAGATCTCCATACCTGGGAACTTGTTCTTCTGGATTCCCCAGACAGGGAGTCTGGGGAACTGTTGGGGGGGAGAAATCACACAACTTGCAGCAAAAAGTGACAGGGTTTAATCATGAGTGGGGCTAAAGAAACTAGTAAAAAATAGGGAGACTAGTAGAGCAGGCTGGGGAAGGAGGAGAAGCAGGAGGGAAATGGGAGGAACAGGGTGGGAAGCAACAGAAGTGTGCAGAGTTTCAATAGAAACTCCCCACATCCGGAGAATCAGCCTCTGCCTTGGAGACCCAGTAATGCAGAGTGAAAACTGGAGTCTCTAAGGCAAATCCAGAGTTCCCAGCTATGCAGATCTCCAATAGTTTTTTGTAAAGTTATAAGTCTCAATGATTTGTGAAGGCAGTATTCTTTTGGTCTGAATCCAGTAAGGGTAGCACTTTGCTGATAGCAGTCCATCCTCTGTCCAATTCTCTGGCCAACTGTCATAAGGAGACTTAAAACCAGACTTTAAAACAGACACACTGCTGCAGTTACACACAGTGATCAGAGTAATTGGGCCCAATCAGGCAATTTGCTCATCAAGAAGGTAGCAATTATGTGTGAGTATGCACAGAGAGATATAGAGATTGTGTATACTATGAATTGCTATTTGCCTGACTGGGTGAATCAGAAAACTCTCTATTATAGAATACCTTTCAGATAGTCCTTGGTTTCCCAGCGACATAAATCTGTAGCATTGATTACACCAGTCTCTTTAGCCGCAAAAATCGATCAATTAGAAAAAAACGTATTCACAAGACTGGTATTGTAACGGGAACCCAAGATGCCGAGGTGTCCTGGGCCATCGTACCAGGTTCCGCTCTCCAAATTGGAGTCACAAGGTAGGTAGCTGACCCAGTAACTTCACCATACAGGGCTGGGATCACTGGAATGCTGAAAAGTGAAGCGGGAACACTGGAAACATAAGCTGGAACACTGGAACCTTGATTATCCTCAATGGGGGTCAAAGGAGACCATTTACACCATTCAGGAATGAAGACACAGGACACAGTTCAAGTTCAAAATGACTTCTGCTTTATTGAGGGGACAGGGAACATTTCATACAGATTTCAGTAGCAATACAACAATGGTGAACAATGGTGGTGTATACAGTAAACACTGGGCCAGACAATGGTACACACAAGACAATGGGACAATACAGTGGGATTGATACAATCCACAAAGCAGTACAATAGAGACAATCATGACACCAGACTAATCCCATCACACATTAAACAATAGCATATACACCACAGAGGTGAAGGGGTTAGTACAGTGAAACCCTAATAAACATTTGAACCAGAGTAGGACACATTTCGCTGGTCTTGCAAATATCCAACAGTTTAACCCCTTCCAGCCCATGTAACCTGTAACTAAGTAACACAGGGGTCCAGCATGTATTACAGTACATGACAATACATTAAACATTCACATAACATTTAACACAGAACGGTATACAGCTGATCAGAACGCTGCCTACATTTCAACATGGATGGCATGGAATTTAACATGCCTGGCCGTATTTTGTGGCTGTCCAGCTACCCAGAGCTTGGACTTCACTCAGTGCCTTCCAGTCTCTTTTTGGGTATTTTCTATGGCTCTTAACAGAGCCCCTAGTAATGGCCTATGGTCCGTTACAGCTGGCCACCTATTTTTCCCATACAAAGTCAATAAGGGGCCTTTAAATCCGAATGGCCAATCAGTGGCTGGTCGACTTTTAAAACAAAAGACGGCTTATCCTGTCAGTTCTGCCAGCAGCCCCTTTCTGTGTGAAATAACAGTCTCTTTTAGGGCTGAAATTCCATAGGCCTAAAAAAGCCTCCAAGTAACGGCCTACGGCTGTTCCATTACTCCCCTTTTTAGTCTGCCCCGAGGGGGTTACACATTCTGTTGCCAGGAAAGGCCATCGGCTATCACGGTGCCCGTGATTCCTTGTTTTTTATTTTTCTGTCAGTTATCCTGTGTGAGGTCCTCATTGGTTGCCCTGTGTTTAGCCCGCCCAGTATTGCCTTTATATACTGGGCTCCTGCCCCTTATCACTGCCCTTTCGTGGTGTTCCTGTGCCAGTTCTACGTTTGTATAGAGGTTTCCAGTGTACCGACTTGGCTTGCCTGACTACTTTCCTGTTCCTGCTCCTGTGTACCGACCCGGACTGCCTGACTACTCTCCAGTGATTGTTCCTGTGTACCGACCCAGCCTGGCTGACGTTTCTGACCCCGTGTACCGACCCGGATTGGCTGATGTTCCTGCTCCTGTATCCTGACCCGGCCTGGCTGACGTTCCTGCTCCTGGATCCCGACTTGGCGGTTCCCCGTTGTGGTACTAGTCGCCCCGGTGACATTCTGACTTCCGGTGCCTTACTGTTTGGCACCTCTGCCCCGCAGGCTTGCCTGTCTTCCTTTTGCTCAGAGCGCCTCTGGCTTAGTCCTCCTTTCCGTAACCGGTTGCCAGTGTTGCCTCCGTGAGTGCACCGGTATTCTGCCATTGGTTGCTCCTCTCTGTCTAGACCAGTTGCAAGTGTTGCTTCCGTAATTGCACCGGTATACTACCATTGGTTTGCTCCACTCTGTCTAAACTGGTTGCAAGTGTTGCCTCCGTAATTGCACCGGTATACTGCCATTGGTTTGCTCCACTCTGTCTAAACCGGTTGCAAGTGTTGCCTCCGTTATAGCACCGGTACATTGCCATTGGCTACGCTCTGTCTAACCCGGTTGCAAGTGTTGCCTCCGTGATTGCACTGGTATACTGCACTGGTTCGCTCCACTCTGTCAAAATCAGTTGCAAGTGTTGCCTACGTGATTACCATTGGTTTGCTCCACTCTGTCAAAACCGGTTGCAAGTGTTGCCTCCGTTATAGCACCGGTACATTACCACTGGTTATGCTCCACTCTGTCAAAACCCGTTGCAAGTGTTGCCTCCGTTATAGCACAGGTACATTACCATTGGTTATGCTCCACCTTGTCAAAACCGGTTGCTAGTGTTGCCTCCATTATAGCACCGGTACACTACCATTGGTTACGCTCCACTTTGTCAAAACCGGTTGCAAGTGTTGCCTCCGTTTAGCACCAGTACTTTGGCATTGGTTCTGCTCCACTCTGTCATAACCAGTTGCTATTCTTGCCTCCGTGTCAGCACCGGTAGCACTCCTGATTTCTTCAGTGGACTAGTATACTACGGACACTATCTGTGGCGTCTTCTGATGCAGCTGGTTGCCAGAACACATGGGACTGTTCTCCTTTCCTCTGAACATTAACTCCTGCATTGCTGGAACCTGGAAACCTTATCAATCACCTGACCCGTGTCAGCATAAACTGTTTGTCTCCTATATATATATATATATGCTGGACCTGTGTGGGCATAATTAACCTGTTGTGTGTCTGTTCTATATGTGTTATATTAAAGGACCTGTGAGGGTTCTCTATGTATTATTGTATTTAATAAAACTGTGTTTTTATCTCAGCTCTGTGTCTGTGAGTCAAACAAACCCTTACATCGGCATTCTGGTTTTTCTGACCAGACCGGAACTTGATCGAAAAATAAAAGGGCTGTAAGGTCAGGCTCCAGCATAGCAATCGCCCATTGTCTCCTGAGACTCGGTTTAGCCACACCTGGGGGTTGTGGTCTGTGAGAATAGTGAATTCACGCCCATACAGGTACGGTTGGAACTTTTTGAGTGCTCATACCAACGTAAGGCACTCTTTCTCCACCACAGTGTAGGCCATTTCCCTGGGTAGGAATTTCCAGCTCAGGTAGGTGATGGGATGTTCTTTTCCGGCATGGTTCACCTGACTCAGCACAATTCCTAGTCCACAGTCTGATGCATCAGTGTGAAGCAAGAAAGATTTGTTAAAATCCAGAGCAGCTAACACCGGTTCCCGCCCCAGAGTCTCCTTGAGAGCAGTAAACACTTGCTCGCAGGCTGGGGACCAATCCACTTTGTGGGGCAAGGACTTTTTGGTTAGGTCCGTGAGGGGTTAGGCCAGGGTACTGTACTATGGAATGATTTTCTGTAATATCAGGCTGTCCCCAGAAAAGCCAGGACCTGCTTCTTGGTTCAGTTGTGGGCCAGTGAACAATGGCAGTAATCTTGCCTGGCTCAGGCCTCTGTGTCCTCTTCCCACCCAGTGTCCTAAATACTGCACCTCCCCAATTCCTATCTGGCACTTGTCAGGCCTGATAGTGAGCCCAGCACGGGTGATCCTCCCCAGAATAGCCTCTAGGTACAAGAGATGCTCTTCCCAGGTGTCTCTGAAGATAGCAATGTTATCCAACTAGGCACAGGTGAATTCCCATGCCCCTGCCAGCAGATGATCCACTAACTGCTGGAAAATAGCCGGGGCATTCTTCATCCAGAATGGCATTACCTTAAGTTGGTAGAGGCCAAAGTGGGTGATGAATGCAGACTTGGCTACCGCCTCAGGGTCACGTGGAATCTGCCATTATCCACTACTGATATTGAGGGTAGAGACTACGCCAGTGCCAGTGAGGCTGTCAAGCAGCTCATCTACCAGGGGCATAGGGTAGGCATCAGTGACAGTCCTGTCATTGAGCCTCCGGTAGTTGACACAAAACCTGGTAGTTCCATTTTTCTTGGGGACCAGGACTACCGGGGAGCCCCAAGGACTGGCGGATGGTTCACTGTAGCTCCTGAAGCATGCCCTTCTTGATGGCCTCCAGGACCCGGTACGCAGGTTGCTGGAGGGCCCCCTGCCCTGAGGTGTCTATTTTGTGTTGGGTAAGGGAGATGAAACTGGGAAGGGGGGGAAACAGAACTGGCCATTTCTGGACCATGTCCCTAATCTGTCCCTGCTGGGTAGTGTCTAGATGTGTGTCTAGGGGCAGGGATCAACGCAATCTTGGGTCTGAGCATCGTCCAGAAGATCAGGGATGTCCTGCTCTTCTGGGTCGTTGCCAGCCAGGCGAACTGCTTCTTCCCTAGGGTGGTATGCTTTTAACATTTTAAATTGGCAGGTCCGCTGGTTCTGCTGTTTGGGCCCCCGAGTGACCACATACGTGCCTATCAGTGACGCGGCAGGGCCCTTCCCAATCAAATTTATCCGACAGTTGTGTGGCTTCATTGATGGTAAGTAAAAATGCTCCAAGAGCAGCTGCTGGCAGCAGTCTTCAAAGGTTTGTTCCCCACATCCCTGCATCCAACTTTTAACGGATCATTCCAGGCCATGTGCCCACTCTGCATGGGTATCCTGAGCCTGCCTTTGAGACTCCCTAAACTTCCAGCAATACGTGTCCAGGGTGATAGCATACCGTGATAGCAGTGTTTTCTTGACTTCCGTGTAGTTGGAGCTGTCCCTGTCTGGCTCAGCTCGGTATGCCTCAGCTGCTCACCCTGTGAGTTTGCCAGCCAGGATGGCAACCCAGTACTGATGGTCCACATGTAACAAATGGCAGTCTTTCAAAATTGTGGATAAATCAGTCGATATCCCTCTTGGTATCGTCGAAAGTCTTGAATGACTGGTGCGTCAGGAGCAATCCGGTCCCCTCTCGCTCTGATCGGAGTTTACTGGCCAGGCTAAGACTGGCAGGATGGGTCTGCTCTAACTCCCTTGTGTAATCTTCTTGTGCCTCAGCCATGATCCGATCCGTGAGCTCCTGCAACGGGTTGGGCCCATAGAAGCACAAGCGACTCTGGACTTTCCAGGAAACGGGATCATCCTCCACATCTGGTCGCCACACCGATTCCTGGCGCTTTGAGCGGCTGGAGCGGAGACTGGGGCTGATATCCGCCAGGAGGTCGGTGTCACAGTAACCAATACAAAGAGAGTCAGACACAGGTACAGTAAGTTAGAACCACCTTTATTAATAATAATAATAAATGTAATGAGGAAGGAGTCTGCACTACTTGGAGCTAGATAACGATATGAATAGAATCTTGCCTATTGCTCTAACCATCTGGTAGTCACCAGACCTACCAGGGGTATATGCATACGTTCCACACAGACACTGGAATGTGTGTGCAAAGGTAATCGCGAGTGGAGATAGCTCGAGCCGTGGTACCGACGAATGGGCAGTCAAACAAGCCAAGAGTTATGCACAGAGCAGGTAGTCTGCCAGAGCCAAAGTCAGTAACTAAGCTGGAACTTAGACAAACAGGGGTCAACACGGAGCAAGTAGGCAGCCAGAGCCACAGGTCAGAATGAATGTGGGTAGTCAGATAAGCCAGGATCATACACGGAGCGAATAGTCAGCCAGAGCCACAGGTCAGAACCAATGTGGTTAGTCAGACAAGCCAGGGTCATACACAGACCAAATAGTCAGCCAGAGCCATAGGTCAGAACCGATGTGGGTAGTCAGACAAGCCAGGAAGCAGACACGGAGGAGATTCGGAAGTCAGGCACAGTCACAATGAGATCAAACAAGACACAAGGATACTAGAAGGAACAGCTCATAAGGGCAACTACCCCTAGTCTTAGGGTAGTTTAAATGCACCTCCACAATGCGGGAAGCAATTAGGCCAATAGAGTAGAGCCTACAAAAGAAAGCGCAACATCACTGGAGACTCGTACATGTGCCTGCACCCGTGACCAGGAATGCGGAAGAGGCCAGTACCTGCTGCCGGCTGTCCGCAAGATGGATCAGAGGATAGGAGAACAGGGGGCAGAAAGCAGGAAGACTGCTGAGGTACACCGCGATAATCGGTCATTGTCACGGTTTCCCAAGAATAATTCAGGAGTCAGAATGGTATAGTAAAAGTAACAATTTATTAAATAATACAATAAGAGTAATCACAGTAACAAGGAATAACAACAGGCAATAATCACTGACAAACAGTAGAGGTCCCACAAGAGGTCAGCAACTCTATCAGGAATAGGAGTCTGTCTAAATGGGGAAGCCTCTACCAGAGACAGGCACACGCCCCTGTAGTCTCTGTATAAGGGAGGGCAACCCGGAATACAGCAAGAAACAACCTGACTCATGCCTGCAGTCAGTGGGTAGGCCGAGGAATCTCCCGAAGGTGGTAGCTGATAGGGAGATAATACTGACGCAAGCCTGCCACCAGTTCGACAAAGGAAAACTCCCCTAGGGAACTCAACGGGGAGAGAACCCAGTCTCAATCCGTGAATCCGAAATGTAGATCTTAACCAGAGCTATAGATCCGCACCAGATTGGGTGTCTACTATAAACAGTGAGAAGGCAGGAGAATAGTCAGACAGAGCCACAGGTCAGCACCAGGATGGATGGTCAGACAAGCTGGGTCATACACAGTACAGGTAGTCAGCCAGAGCCACAGGTCTGCACCAGATTGGGTGTCCGCTATACGCAAGGAGTAGGCAGGAGAATAGTCAGACAGAGCCACAGGTCAGCACCAGGATGGATGGTCAGACTAGCCAGGTCATACACAGAGCCCAAGGGAAAAGAACTGTGTTGAACAACAATGCAAGTGCAACTGAGAATTGGCTCAGTTACACTTTAAAGCCCAGCCCAGGAAGTAGATGGGAGGAGATATCAGCTGATACAGCATAAAACAAGATCCTGCGTCATTCAGCAGCTTTGCGCCCATGAATGACGCATCTCGTTGCGATGCATCAAACTAGCGGCCTGCACCTTTGTCAAATCAAGCTCCAAACCCAACTGGCAAGAAGACACGGACACCCAATAGCGCCCCCAAGCACGCCCAAACCTAGCACCATCAGAGACGTCTGGGAGGATGTAAGGGACAATAGACGTTTTTCCTTTCTTTCCATTTTTTGCCTGATTCTGACATTGGGAGCTTTGTGGGATTATCTTTGAGATTGGTTGATGTATGTAGGTTTTCCCTTAGTGGGATATATATGGTGACTATAGGTTACAGGACAGACGGGTGATCTGTTGCTGGTATCTATGTCCAATAAAAATAAGGGCTTTAAGTGGATAACCAGTGTGGCCTATAGCCAGAATTTGATTACCACTCCTACTGCCCATCTGGTTTTAATGTTTTAATGTGTATGCAGTAGTGTAAAGACAGATGTTTCCAATAGTGGCAATTGGACCGTGTAACACATGATTAGGAACGTGGTTGAATATTGCCACATAGGTTTTTCTGTCTACATTATCATTTTATATTGGATTTTGTGTTTTAAAGATGGAATGTTAGAGATTACACGTGTAAAATTATATTTAATACACGCTTCTGCTCATATTGAACAACACTCAAGTATAGATCCTGGTGAGGGAAACCTCACGTGTGTCTAAACTGAGGGTGATACTTTGAACGCTGATACCTGATACGGAGTACTATCCAATAGGGTGAAGGCGACAGTGTGGTTAACTCATAGACAGACACCGTGAGAGTTCTCCAGTTGATCCTTGGGTTGTTTCCTTGATTGGGTCATTATTGAGAGAAGTATGGTGTGTACTGATAAGTTTTAAGAGATTGTGATGTCTGATGATATTTTTTTTAATAAATAATTTTCTACACTAAAATTGAGAGCCTCCTTTCTGTGCTACTATCCATTTTTTACTAAAAATGTTAACTTTAGATTTGAGGCAGATATGAGGGGCCTTGATGTTGGCAGGCAAACTACACGTATTTGGACACAAATATATAATTAAACCTCACTGTTCATTATCTGTAGTAAGTAACAGGCTATTTAATGCTAACAGTTGGGATCTAATGAATAGGCTGTCTTGTGGGATATTCATCCAATTAATGCTAAAGAGGCCACCAATGCACCTCATCTTTAAATGTTTTAAAAGCCTCACTTAAATCAGTGAAATACTGGATTTTTTCTTGGTTTGCCCCAGAATTACTCTACTTCATCTTCTGGAAATGGTCCCATATCAAGGGTATAAATACTGGGAGTACATAGTGTTCAATAGATTCTACTGTGAAAATATTTTTTTATAGGCGTCCCAAATTTTTTTTTTTTTTTTTTTTTTTGCACCAGTGCCCTGCAATGACTAGTTACACAAATACCCCAAATTCTTAAATGAAATCGATAGACTAAAATATAAATCTCTCTGAATTACATAGTTACATAGTAATTTAGGTTGAAAAAAGACTTGCGTCCATCCAGTTCAACCCTTTTCCTATTCCTGTTTACCATCGCTGACCCAAAAGAAGGCATCTGACTCCAAATGGCAATCAGACTTCTCCCTGGATCAACAAGCCCTAACTAAATATTAATCCCAATACTAACATACATAGCCCTCTATATTATGCTCTTTTAAATAAGTACACAGCACACAATTAACACAGCACTGGATATGAATGAAACTGGAAATTAATGGACTCATGTTCACACACCGTTTTAGACAACAACTCGGTTAAACATGTCTGATGGGATGGGTGAAAGATAATGTGATTCAGTTGATGGCAGCACCATGAGTAGGGAGGGGAGAAAGAAGGAATGCAGAGAGGTATGGAGGAATTACTAGGCATAAATCTCAACAAGCAAATCAAAAGGTAGTTGAGTCAGTGTGTTCTCAAAGTTATGCAAGTAAAATCCTGATTTCAGATGATTCAGCAGAATGTTTGAGTATAGGACCTATAATGAGGGTGTTAGGGATGTGTTCAAGTAGTTTGGAGTTGAAGGAATTATAGACATGAAAGTAGCTAGAGAGAGAGAGACTCATAAGCAAGACATGAACCTTTAGCTGTACTGTTTTGTAACTGTGTCAGTCTGTTTTTAATTGTGACTTCCTACAGAATGTTAGTACTTTATAAATAAAATAACAATAACCATACTTTGAAAGATCAGGAAATTTTTTATGAAAAACATACATTGTAGGATTTTTCCTGCTGAGATAAACAGTGTACTCCCACTACTGGTAGAATTTTCATTTGTTCTTTAAGTTTAAAATTGTGTTTTATGTCTAAATGCTAGCAAGAGCACCAACTAGTGTCCAGAATGCAAAATGTTGTTTTTATAATGTACTTTATGGGACAACTTGAGTCATAGACTTCTGCTCTTCATAGTAAGTCACACCACAGCACCAAATGGTGGTCACAACTGAAGATAACAGTTTAACATAAAGTATGTGAATGAAACATCTCCTAGCAGTGGGAGTACATTGTTTTACTTAGCATAAAAATCAATATAAAATGTTTGCATACATAAAGTCTGATGCTCCTTTAAGCTGAATAATTGTTTGTAAGGATTTACTGCTAACATTTTTGAAAGGCAAATTAGCAGAAGTAGAGACATGAGGAAGCAGAAAAATATCTTTAGCTCTTTGGTTACTTTGCAATTTGTTAGAGACCTTTCTAACACTTAAGGGATTAACAACCCTGTCACCTGGTGTAGTCTACACTTTGAAAACAGCTTTTGTATGATCTTACCTTTGTTGTTTTATTGATCAAGTTATGGTGAAAATAGACTCTTAGTACTGCCTAAATATTATAAATGTACTTTAACCCTTGAAGCACCAGAGGAGTTTGCAATGGATTGCTTCACAATGCATTTCAAAACTCTGGTCCTTTAAGGGCTAAAATCCAATTCACTGCCTAAACATAAACAAGTGAGTTAGAAGAGAATGCATGCATACCATTTTACCACAGCTGACAACAATATCAAGTAGTCATGGCAGAATGTGTCCTCACTTCCTTTCCTGTTACATTCCTAGTCTTGGTCTTTATCCATTTTCAATTTCCTCCTGTGTGTAACTCAAGCCTCATAGTCACTATGATGTATATACTTCTATTTATGAGCTGACATTTACAATCAAGTCCTGTGATGTTCCCTAAATACCAATCTTATGTTTATTTGAGGCCAATCTGTCACCTGAGAAGTTGGTGAACCAATTAAAGTTCCATAGTGAGAAAATGTTAGTGACCAATAAATTACAAGTAGACTCACACCAACATGCAAATTAGACGTAGACACCCCTTATTCCCTTATCCCCTTGAATGCTAAGGAGGTCTCCAATGCATTGTGAAGCAATATATTATAGACCTTTCTAGCATTCAAGGGGAGATATGCTCTAAGATGTGATAAAAGAGGTGATAATGTGAAGTCCAATGATTTCATTTCTCCAGTTCCTACGTTATTCTATGGAGCAAATACCCTAAGGTTTCTCCAAATTTGGAGATGTTTGTACATAGGTTCTATAGAATACCATAGGAACTAGAGGAGTTTTATCACTGGGGATCTCCACTTTATCACCTCTTAATCACACCATAGAGCATACCCCTCCTTGAGTTACAGTGAAAAAACATACCCTCAGATCATGAAATATGTAATAACCTGATGTTATGTTGTTTTCAAATACAGGTATTTATTCTTCAGAAAAAATCTATTCTTATCACTTGGATCAAATTCTCAGAGTGGGACAGCCTAGTTTTACATATTATTTCATCTACTCCAATGAACTGCTTCTTTAGTTTCTAAATTGGAACATTTATTCCAGAAAAACAGAAAAATAAGTCCTGCTTGTCTTGAATGTGTTCAGTCAGTGATATTTTTGTTGCATGTTAATGGTTCCTTGAGGACTCACTGGAGTATCTCTCAATTAGAGTGAGTTAGGTAATATTGAGGAGGAGCTATACTGAGGGGGAAATTTAAGGATTCATCTCATTTTGAAAGTTCCTAGGTCAGTGGCGTCTCCAGCATTCATATTTAGGGGGGGCACATGGGGGGCCAAGGACAAAAGCGGGGGGGCAATTATATATACATATATCACACATACACAGACACACACTTGGAAAATCTTAATGTACAAAATTCAGATCTCTCTATTTCCAGCAACTTCTGTGAAATATGCAACCAAGTACTGAGCACCTCTGCACAGAATGCTTTGTGTGAATAGCACAAAGAGACATTCTGCTCCACTCACCTCACCGGCAGGTAGATTATACAGTACTCTGTAAATGTTCCTGTGGGCAGATTGTCATGCTGCAGATCACTGTGCATTAGACCAGAAACAGAATGTCGCTTTGTGCTATTCAAAAAAAACATAAGATACCACTTTAGCAATTTGCTAAAGGATCTCCTGCACACATCAGCACAAATTCACACAGCCGTGCCAATAGTGTTACTGTAAAAATAAAAGGTTTGAACATTCTTAACACTCACGTCCTCGGTGTTTAAAAGTGATTTGAACCACGTCATCTTGAACAAAGTTACTTTTTTAATAGACAACTGAGATATCAGATTGTGGTGGTCTCACCCATCACCATGACTGCTCACTGCTTGCTTGCTCAAGCTCAAAACTTGCTGTGGCTGCTGTCCCAGTGTCCTGCTGCCACCGCTGGCCTGCTCTCTGTCCACAACGTCTTCCTGGGTGCGGCTGCAGCTCCTTTGGTTGCTGGTGCGCAGACGCAAAGCCAATGAAGGCTTCCACCAGCTGGCCAGGCGAATCAGGCACTGAGCAGTGTGAGCACTAAGTTCAGGCTCACTTTCTTCTCCTGCAGCAGGGCAGATTTAATTCAGGCAGAGCAAGACTCCATAGGGACCTAGGCAGGATCTCAAATTGGGCCCCCCATTGCCCCTTTCCCCTTTGCAGCACACCTTTCTTTATTTGCATGTTGTTCTTGTGGGTAGAGCTACTAGTACCAACTTCATAAAAGACAAATTGGATGTTTCAACACCCTGGATGCCACAGAGATCACCAAGGCTTTGCAAAGCAAATAAAAAAATAAAATAAAACAGAGCTTAGAATTGAAATGGAACTACATTTGTGACACCACATAGCTTAAAATTTAAGTGGGCTACATTAGTCACACCAGAGCTTTAAACTGAAATGGAGCTAAACTACTGACACCACAGAGCTTAGAATTGAAATGGGGCTACTGTAGTGACACCACAGAGCTAACAATTGAAATACAGCTACATTAGTGATACCATGGAGCTTACAATTGAAATACTGCTATATTTGTGATACCATAGAGCTTACAATTGAAATGGGGCTACACAAGTGATACCACAGAGCTAACAATTGAAATAAAGCTACACACATGATTCCACAGAGACTGCAATTCTATGACTGCCGATGGGTAGTCATAGAATTGTAAGATCTGTGGTATGATTTGTGTAGTTGTTAAGTCTGTGGCATCACAGGGGAGTGAGACAGAGAGTATAAGGGAGAGAGAGAGAGAGAGAGAGAAGGGGAGGGAGAGCATTGTGGGGAGAGAGAGAGCTTCATGGGGGAGAGTGTGTGGGATAAAGGGAGAAGAGTGGAATGCAAGGGGAGGAGAATGAGGAAGGAGAGAGGGACTGAAGTATGGCTCTCCAATATAGGGCCTGTTTGATGGATGCTCTGGTGCTCCCAGTGCTCTGTTTAACCCTTTGAGTGTCAGATGGGTGCCAAACACATTGCCACTCTGGCACTCAAAGGCTCAAATCTCTTAATTTTTGAGGCCATTCCACACTGCATAGAGATTAGTGTATAAAGAGCCAGTACATTTGTTCCTCCAGAAATTGGTTTAGGTTTTATTTTACGTTCATATGAACAAGTGACCAGCTCTGTATATTTAGAATTAGAACTTTAGTCATTGCATAGTCATTATAATATATATATTCACATACATACACACTGTATGTATGTATGTATATATGTGAATATGTATATTATATAGACTCTGCAAGAATGTATGTGAATTTGCCTATTATATAGATTCTGCAATGAATAAAGCTCTAATTCTAAGTACACAGAGCTGGTCACTTGTCCATATGAACGTAAAATAAAAACTAAGCCAATTTCTGGAGGAACAAGTGTGCTGGCTCTTTGTACAGTATGTATTATGTGAATATGTACTGCAATGAATAAAACTGAATAAATCTGTAATTCTAAGTATAAACAACTGGTCACTTGTCCATATGAATGTAAATTAAAAACAAAGCCAATTTCTGGAGGAACATATGTAGTGGCTCTTTGTACAGTACCTCTGGGCAGCTTGCTCCAAAACCATTAGTGACCCCAGTGCTAGTACCTGGTGTGCGCCGATTCCCATGATCGTGCACCCGTTATTATAAAGTCCAGCCCACATCTGTCTATGCCTTCTTCTGTAGAGACCTCTGGTAGCCGCTTTTTCGAGGTCCTCGTCTTTGAAATAATGCAGAGCGCCGAGATATGACGTCATATCATGGCGCTCTGCATTATCACAGAGCGCTGACATAGTGACATGAGGGACTAGTATGGAGAGGTATGTGCTCAGCTTGCCGGTAGGAAGATTTGTCAGACCTTCCTACCAGCCAGCTGTTTTGCCGCATGCAGGGTTGGATCAGCGGGACCTCAAACATGGCAGGCTCCTTGCCTATGATCCGGCTCTGAATTCAGGGGCCGCCACCGGGTGAAGAAAATTGGGGGGGGGGGCACATGGGGGGCACAGTAGAATGTAGGGGGGACTCTGGCCCCCCCCTGGTGACGCCACTGTCCTAGGTATGACTTGGAGAAGTTGTGAAAGCAACAGTGCTTGGGTCCAAGGCATCCCTTTTATTTTAGCAGCTATCTCAAATGAGGAAGATGTGAGTATGACATGTTATTCTGACTTGTGAATCCATCAGATCAGCAGAGACTGGAAATCATCACTGCCCATTGCAACCCATGTGGGTTTACTCACTAAGGAGAGATAAATATGAGGTAACTCTGCACTGAGAGAGTCTCCCTGATTCCTATGTTATTCTATAGGGCCTCATTTCTCACTGATGAAGTGGAGCAGAGTCTACACGATACATGTAGGGAATTTTCTACTATAGCACTTATACTTGTAACTGGTCCCTCCCACGCCCCCCATGATAACTTACCCTCTTGTCCCAGCAAGAAGGGAGCATCCACTCACTGCACAGTGTCTAGAACTCATATGCAGAGTAGCCAGTTGTACAGGAACAGACTGTACAAGTTATATAGCGAACATTACAAAACCTAACATTGATACCAACTGGAATAACCATACAAAGCTTGTAGCAGACTTTTTACCTACAGTGGAGCATCCTATATAATAACTCGCTAAGTATGTTTGTCAGAAGCCATTGTGTGCAGTAGAGACGGCTGCTCGCACTGCAATCATGCGCAGTACAGACTGCCAGCGCCGTGGCTGATAACGGACCAGGGTGCTCCGATGGTCCGTGTACACGTCCTTTAAAACTAGTAGTATATATTATAACCGATCCAATACATATAGACAGTCCAGTTGGCACAACTTTGATGGCTTCCAGGGGTAGGGACCACAGCGATACATAAAGCACAAGAAGGGCATCACATGAGTGCAAATATCGTAGCTTTTTATTTATACATTATATTAATAAATCTTACTACCACTTACATCTTTCTACTAGAATTGCCTAGCAGTGAACAAGGTCACTTGATAGAGTTGCATTACGATGGACAAAGTCATCTTTTTCATTTACATGCTATTGGAACATTTCTCTTTCTTCCTCACACCATTTGTTCTTCTCAACAAGCTCTCCATAATTGAATTTCATCCATCCATTCATCTTTCCTTTACTACAGTGTACCCTATGGTTGTTATTTGACATTCTTATCCTATATTATAATTTGCTAAGTATGTTTGTCAGAAGCCATCATGCGCAGTAGAGATGGCTGTGCGTGATGCAGCCATGCACAGTACAGACTGCCTGCGCAGAGGCTGATATGGAGCGGGGAGCTCCAAATTCAGACCATAGTCGTCTAAAATTCGGAGCTTCCCGCTCTGTATCAGCTGCGGCGCGAGCAATCAGTACTGCTCATGACTGCAGCACCACCAGTGTTGGCCTGTGTACACGGGCTTTAAAACTAGTCTCTTCATATAAGATAATATTGATGAACTAATATATAAGAATATAGTTACGCTTTCAAGGACTATTTTCAACATTTAACTTTTATTTGAAATTACTGATCTTTGTATATTATGTTTTACATTTTTATTTTTATCAATTGATCTTTCTGTTCTGATTTTTTGGCAAAATAGAAATTATATACAGTAATGTGCAAAAGTTTTAGGCACGTGTGAAAAAATGCTGTAAAGTAAGCATGCTTTCAGAAATAGACATGTCAATAGTTTATATTCATCAATTAACAAAATGTATAGTGAGTGAACAGAAGAAAAATCTAAAATCAAATCAATATTTGGTGTGACCCTCCTTTGTCTTTAAAACCGCATCAATTCTTCTAGGTACACTTGCACACAGTTTTTAAGGAACTTGGCAGGCAGGTTGTTCCAAACATCTTGGAGAGCTAACCACGGTTCTTCTGTGGATTTAGGCAGCCTCAGTTGCTTCTCTCTCTTAATATAATCCCAGACAGACTAGATGATGTTGAGATAAGGGCTCTGTGGGGGCTATACCATAAGTTCCAGGACTCCTTGTTCTTCTCTACACTGAATATAGTTTGTAATGGCTTTGGCTGTATGTTTGGGGTCATTGTAATGCTGCAGAATACATTTGGGGCTAATCAGATGCCTCCCTAATCTTATTGTATGATGGATAAATATATGCTTTTACTTCTCAGCATTCAGGATTCCACTAATTCTGACCAAATCCCCAACTCCATTTTCATAAATGGAGAAACCTCCACCATGCTTCACTCTTGTCTGCAGACACTCATTCTTGGACTGGTCTCCAGCCCTTCGGTGAACAAACTGCCTTCTGCTACAGCAAAATATTTCAAATTTTTCTCGTCAGCCCAGAGCACCTGCTGCCATTTGTCTGCATCACAGTTCCTGTGTTTTTGTGCATAGTTTAGTCTCTTGGCCTTGTTTCCACATCAGGGGTAAGGCTTTTTTGCTGCAAGTCTTCCAGGAAGACCACTTCAGTAGATTGATGTACCAGGGTTCCACTGTTTTCTGACAATTCTGAGCTGATGGCACTGCTGGACATCATCCGATTGTGAAGGGAAGTAAGCATAATGTGCCTGTCATCTGCTGCACTAAGTTTCCTTGGCCAATCCTCAAAGTTGCAAGTTTCTTTGTGCTTCTTCAAAAGGGCTTAGACAGCACATCTGGAAACCTATGTCTTCCCTGACATTTCTGCTTTTGAGAGAACTTGCTGATGCAGTATAACTACCTCGAGTTTTTTTACTGTGCTCAGTCTTGCCATATAGTAGGACTTTTGACATTAAACTGTCTTCAACAACCTCACCTTGTTAGCTGAGCTTGGCTGTTCCTCACCCAGTTTTATTCCTCCTACAAATCTGTTTCTGTTTCAGTTAATGATTGTGTTTCAACCTACATACTAAATTTATGATCATTAGCACCTGAGTGGTATAATTGTTTAATCATACACCTGACTATTTGCCTACAAAATCCCTGAATTTGTGCAAGTGTACCTAGAAGAATTAATGCTGTTTTGAAGGCAAAAGGTGGTCACACCAAATACTGATTTGAGTTAGATTTTTCTTCTGTTCACTCACTATACATTTTGTTAATTGATAAATATAAACTTTTAACATGCCTATTTTTGAAAGCATTCTTACATTTTTTCACTCCTGCCTAAAACTTTTTCACATTACTGTATTTGACTGTTTTCTTTCCTTCTTGGGATACACAACCACATATATATTTTTAAGTATCTTGTCAGAGCCATCTTATTGGCTACTATTTTTATTTTGGTACTATTTTTACTTTGTATCTTATTATCACAGACTACCTTTGAGGCCTAGATAGCCTGTGCTTCCTTCCTCTGTGGTGTGTCGGCCACGTCTGCATTACTCTATCTGTTACAGGCACTGGCTCGGATGCCTGTTTATGGGCTTATTCTGAGTGGCCTAATTGGGCCCCGCCACCTTCTGCTCCTTTATAATCCTCCTTGGGGCTAGGAGTCATTGTCCTTAAGTGTTGTTCCTGCTCGTTACTCTTTGTGCTCTGTTGTGACCCGTGTTTGCCTGAGAATCTCACTCTGTGTATGACCCCGGCTTGTCTGACTACCCACATCGGTTCTGACCTGTGGCTCTGGCTGACTACTCGCTCTGTGTCTTTATCACGGTGCCCGTGCTATGCTGTCGACATTCTGTCAGTTTCCTCTATTGCTCTCACTCATTGGTTGAAGTGACTTGTCCCCGCCCAGTATTCGTCCTTAAATACTGGGCCTTGTCACTTCTCTGGTGCCCTTTTGTGGTGTTTCTGTACCAGCGCTTGTTCCTGTATTTTGTGTGATCCCTGTGTAACGACCCAGCCTGCCAGACGACTCTGCATCTTGTTCCTGCCTGTGTACCGACCCGGACTGCCTGACTATTCTGCATCTTGTTCCTGCTCTGTGTACCGACTTGGATTGGCTGACATTCCTGCTCTGTGTACCGACCTGGCCCGGCTCTGGGTTCCTGTGGTTTTGTATCCCTCCTTTTATGCCTTATCCGGCCTCTGGTTGGAGTTGTGACAGGATCCTCGCTGTCTCCGGACAGTCACTCTCTGCAGTCTAGTCTCCATTGTTAACGGTGTCGCCCAGGCGACATTGTTGTGTATTCCTTCCATCTGTGCAGTCCCCGGTTGGGTGCCTCTCTGGGCAAGTCACTCTAGTTTCCGTTACTGCTACGGCAGTCCACAAGTTGCCTGGTCTCTGTTACTGCTACGGCAGTCCACAAGTTGCCTGGTCTCCGTTACTGCTACGGCAGTCCACAAGTCGCTCTAGTCTCCGTTACTGCTACGGCAACCCACAAGTTGCTCTGGTCTCCGTTACTGCCACGGCAGTCCACAAGTTGCTCTGGTTCCGTTACTGCTTGGGCATTACTCGAGATTGTGCTCTCTCTTCAAGACTGAGCTTCTTAAAGGGCCTCGCGCTATTAGGGCCTGTCAGTCCTCCCGGCCTAATAATAACCCATTCAGTGCTGTCTAACTTGAGTATCACACGTAAACGTCCTGACCTGTGTCAGTATATTGTATGCTGTATTGCTTGTATATACTGGACCCGTGTGGGTATACTTCATTGTAACCTGTCTTGTGTCTGTACTATATTGCTGATATATTACTGGACCCGTGAGGGTTATTGTTATTACAACAACTGTTCAATAAAACCTACTGTGTCTGTGTGTCAAACAAACTGTTACAGTATGAAAGGGCCATGACCTCAGAAGGTACAGGTGAAGGTAATGCACAAAGCATCCATTGGAGGATGGATTTACATGAGCAACGTTTGGACCAGTTGGCACTGGACGTACAAACTATTCTAGAGAGCACTGCTCACTTTGATAAACTAGTTCAAGCCTTGGTGGTCTCCCCGTTTCGACACCGGGAGCTCAATCCATGATGCAAGTGGCCTTGTGTAAAGGGTTAACCGCTACAGCTCCGTTACCGCTAAGATACAATGGTGAACCCACCCTGTGCAGAGGGTTTATTAACCAATTGGAGATTTTTCTGGAATTAACTCCCCAAGCCTTTCCTAATGACCGTAGTAAGGTGGGCTTTATGATATCATTATTGACGGGCAGAGCCCTGGCATGGGCTAACCCCCTGTGGGAATCTGCCAAACCTTGCACTAAGAATTTCAAGGAGTTTGTGTGTGCCTTCTACAGAGTATTTGAAGTCCCTGGTAGAGCCGCCTCTGCTGCCAAACTATTAATGGAGATACAACAAGGTTCTCATACGATGGGATATTACGTTATTGAATTTCGTACATTGGCAGCAGAGGTAGGTTGGAACAACGAGGCGCTGGTGGCAGCATTTGCTCAGGGACTAGCTGACCGTATTAAAGATGAAACGGCAGCCAGAGATTTGCCTAACGATCTAGACGAGTTTATTGATTTCACTATACTGATTGATTCCCGCATCCGTGAAAGACTCGCGGCTAAAGATCGTAGGCAGCGGGCCAGAGGTGTCGGACTAGCTAATCAAAATTTCCCTCCCATGCATCCTGAGCGTACGCAGGAGACTAATGAACCTATGCAGCTAGGGTTCACCAGGTTAACCAAGGAGGAACGGGCGCATCGCCGTAGGCAGGGCCTATGTCTGTATTGTGGCCAACCCGGACACCTGCTACGTACCTGTCCTGTCCGGCCGGGAAAGGAACGTACCTAGGTTACCTTGGGGGACAGGCCCTAGGTGGCGTTCAGCAGTCCCTAGACCCAATTAAGCAGAAACCCACGATTCAGGTGGCATTTTCTTGGGCAGAACACTCGGTAGAGGTTCTGGCCCTGGTTGATTCCGGCGCAGCCGGATACTTTATAGACAATTCCTTTGCTTCTCTACACCAGATTCCGTTGGTTGAGAGGGAATCTTCCTTAGCCATTGAGGCCATTGATGGCAGACCTTTGGTACCAGCTCAGATCACTATGGAAACGATAATGCTGTCCATGAGTATTGGGGCTCGCCACACTGAGAAACAGCGGTTCTAGATTATCCAGTCTCCTCACCATGCAGTCATTCTGGGGCTCCCATGGTTACATTTACACAATCCCCATTTTGACTGGCAGACTTGCGAGATAACGTCCTGGTCTGAGTATTGTATGGGGCATTGCGCTTCTCATCCAACTAAAATCATGTGTACCTCTCCCTCCTTGCCGGATGAGTACCATCAATTCAGCGATGTTTTTAGTAAGGGAGAGGCTAGAGTTTTGCCTCAGCATAGGGCGTATGATTGCACTATTGATCTGCCCCCTGGTGCCATTCCTCCCCAAGGTCTCACGTACCCGCTGTCATGCGAGGAGAATCGGGCCATGGAGGAATATATCTCAGATGCCCTCAAGCGAGGCATTATCAGAAAGTCAACCTCGCCCGCGGGGGCTGGTTTCTTTTTTGTAAAAAAAAGACCCTGTATCGATTACAGTGGGTTGAATAAGCTTACTGTATGTCTAAGAACGCCTATCCGATACCACTCATTACTGAACTGTTTGACAGGTTGAAAGGTTCCTCTATTTTCACCAAGCTAGACCTATGGGCGGCATATACCCTGATCAGAATAAGAGCCGGGGATTAGTGGAAAACGGCGTTCAATACCAGATTGTTATGGTTCAGTACACTCAGAAACGGTAGATGTTGGTAATAAACACAATTTATTTATTAGCACACAATGAATAAAGTAACCCTCACGGGTCCAACATATAGAAAATAGGTAAATGACACAGGACAGGTTACATAGGAATGATTAACCCACATGGGTCCAGTATGTACAACAGAATACAATACTGACACAGGTCAGGTGATTTGTAATAAATACAGTGTAAGAGTGACCAGAGATACCAGTGGAGCCACTGACTAAGTCTGCCCGGAGTAGAGGAAGGCCTGATGTCGCTCACAAGGCTGTGAGTAACGACAGCGACAGGCAGATAGCGACAAGTATGCCAGCGGAGCAAGGCAAGGCAACCACAGCTGAAGGTTGCGACGGTGGACGCCCACCAGAGACTACCAACAACGTGAGTCAGTGCTCGTGCCACGGAAACTTATGCCCAATGGAGATTATCCACCTACATGTGCCCTGTACCACCCCCGGAGGGGTTAACGCACGCTTTGGTCTTTATGCGGAAGGTAACCGGATGCGCCCAACTGAACCGAAGAGTGGGAGACCAAGCAATCAAGTGCTTAATGGAATGGAGGAGAACTATGGTGTAAATAGCAGCGGCACATGGGCACCACCCCAGGAGGGGTTAACGAACGCTTTGGTCTATATGCGGAAGGCATCCAGATGCGCCCAACTGAACCCAAGAGCAGGAGACCAAGCAATTGTTTGTATAACTGTATGGAGGATACATTGGCACAGTGAGACTCTAATCACGGACTGGACTACAAGACGGTACCAAAGTACCGTAGCTCAGCTGTCCACAGTAGCGTGAGCGAATGCGAAGGGAGAGAGAACAGCAAGCAGGAACAATACAGGAAATTCACCCAGCCGGGCGTAGAAGGAGCAGGAACAACAATCTTGCCGGTTCGGTGCACGGAGCAGGAACGTCAGCCAAGCCAATTCGGTACACGGAGCAGGGTTGTCAGTCTCGCCGGGTCGGTACACGGAGCAGGAACGTCAGCCAAGCCAGGTCAGAACAGGAAGCAGGAACGTCAGCCAATCCGAATCAGTACACAGAAGCAGGAACGGTAACAGATAGAGTAGTCAGTCAGTCCGGGTCATACACTGGTATCAATGGTAACGGAACAAGCGCTAGGCATCAGGTACACCACGAAAGGGCAACCCATAAGTGACAGCCCAGGGTATATAAAGGCTGTCACTGGGAGCAGCTATACAACGCAGCCAAAGAAAAGGCACCAGGAAATAAACATGTCAAAATGTCGCTGGAATCACGGGCGCCGTGATACAGATCTGGGCACTACGAATACTTAGTGATGCCTTTTGGACTATGTAACGCACCCGCAGTGTTCCAAGAATTTATTAATGACATTCTCCGTGATATGCTACAGTCTTGCGTAGTAGTTTATCTGGATGATATACTCATACTCGTCTAGTTTGTCTCAACACATCAAGGATGTGTCTGAAGTTCTGCTCAGATTACAAAAATATAAATTGTTCTGTAAAATCGAGAAATGCAAATTCCATCAGTCCATGGTGCCTTTCCTGGACTTTGTGATTTCTAAAGATGGCATTGCTATGGACAAGGAAAAGCTTGCAGCAGTGTTGCAATGGCCACGACCCAAGGGACTGAAAGCTATACAGCGCTTTCTTGGCTTTGCCAGTTGTTATAGAAAATTTATTTGAGCTTTTTCCACGATCGTTAAGCCATTGTCCGACCTTAAGCATAAGGGTGCCAACCCCTCCCAATGGTCTGAGGCAGCAGATCAAGCTTTCACTACACTCAAGTCCGCTTTTGCATCCGCTCCTGTGCTATCCCACCCTAACCCCTCTCTTCCATTTACCCTAGAGGTTGATGCCTCTGAGACTGAGGTAGGGGCAGTGCTGTCACAACGTCCGGCTTCTGGGAGCGCGCTAAGACCATGTGGGTTCTTCTCCAAAAAGCTGTCTAGTGCCCAGAGCCATTATGAGATTGGGGACATAGAACTCCTGGGTATTATCCTCGCTCTTGAAGAATGGCGTCACTTGCTAGAAGGTACTAGAACCCCGGTATTAATCCTGACTGACCACAAAAACCTGACGTACCTTTCGAAGGCTAAGAGGTTATCATCACGACAAGCCAGATGAGCCTTATTTCTGTCCCGCTTTAATTTAATTGTATCTTACTTGCCTGGTTCCAAGAATGTTAGGGCAGATGCCCTGTCCAGGCAGTTTGGCCCAGAGATAGATAAAGATGAGGTTCCTGTACCCATTATTCAGCCTGATCGCATTTTGGCTACCTTACGTACCAGCATCACTTCGCCTCTGGGGGAGTAGATTCTTGCTACCCAGGCTACTGCTCCTCCTGACACCCCTGTGGACCAGTGCTTTGTAGCTGAGCCATTCCGTACCCGTTTACTCGAGACATACCACGCATCACGGGCAGCTGGGCAAATTGGGAGGGATCAATTGATTTGGTCTCTTTCACAGTTGTTTTGGTGGCCTTCCCTACGAGCTGACTGCACCGCATTCACTGCAGCTTGCACTACATGTGCCCGGGCCAAGTCCCCTAGACACCTCCCAGTTAGTTTACTTCTGCCAGTACCTAATGGCGAGCGTCCTTGGTCTCACGTTTCTATTGATTTTTTGGGGGGAATTGCCAGTGTCTAGGGGCTACTCGTTTATCCTGATGGTGGTCGATAGATTTTCCAAAATGGCCCACTTTGTACCTCTTCCTGGCCTTCCCTCGGCCCAGGAGTTGGCTATCGTTTTTGCCAGAGAGGTGTTCTGGTTGCATGGGGTACCCAGGGTGTTGGTGTCTGACCGCGAGAGCCAATTTGTGTCCAGATTTTGGAGAGCATTCTGTAACCAGATGGGCATACAGTTGTCCTTTTCGTCTGCCTACCATCCCCAGACCAATGGAGCCGCTGAGCGTGCCAATATTACAGTGCCTGTGATCCTTTCTGTCACTCTCGCTTGTGGTGTATGCTGATTCGATATACTGGTTTGGCCCGCCCGTGGTGACCTTTTTATGCCTGACCGTGACACTTGTCAGGTGCCCTTTCGTGGTGTTTCTGAGCCAGTGTTGCTGAGTTCCTGTGTTCCGGTTTCCCGTGTACCGAATTGGCCCGTCTTGACTACGCTCCTGTGTTCCTGTTCGTGATTGACCTGGCTCGTCTGAGTACCCGCTCCGTGATCCGACCCGGCTTGGCTGACATTCCTGCTCATGATTGACCCAGCTTGTATGAGTACCCTCTCCGTGATCCGACCCGGCTTGGCTGACTTCCTGCTACGTGACCTGCTAACGGACTGTTCCGGTGACCTGCTAGCTCCTGCTCTACTCTCCGGTTGTCGCTGGGACGACATTCTGAATTCCTCCATTGCCGCTTGCCTGGTTGATCGTGTGACCTGCTCCTGTCCGGGCTTGCTGCTCCCAGTGCTAAGTATTACCTGGTTGCAGAGTTGGGTTGCTGTCCTGAGCCTCCGTATCGCTTGCAGAACTTACATACTTCTCAGAGCCTCCGATACGTAAAAGCTGCATTTAACCCTAGCTGTGCCGCAGTACCTGTTGCTGGCCTCTTTCACTGGTATAGAGCCTCCCTCTTGCATTACATCTGCTGAGCTGGCAGCTTATGCGTTGGTTGGTCGGCGGCTCATTACACCATAGCAGAGTAGTGCTGTCGGTAACGATTCCGGTAGGGTGCTATTTGGCTCAAACGCTTACATTAACACCATTGAGGCTGAAGGCACAAGCTAATGTAACTCAGTGTGAAGGGCTTTTGACTTCTCCGTTGCAGCATCTGGGGTCCGTTGCTACGTCCGTGGGGGCTATTGGCTCTAAGTTCATGCAGGTTGACTAGGTTACGCCCGTGGGGGCTATTGGCTCTCTACCCCTGTCCGCTGGTCTCCGTTGTACGGCCGTGGGGGCTATTCGCAGCTCTTGCAGTTCAGGTTATACTGTGGTGACACCTGTGGGGGCTAACTACTCGAGCACTTGCAGTGTCAGTCATACCCTTGGTTACGCCCATAGGGGCTATTCTGGGTACTGTGTTGCTACTATACCCTCTGGTCACGCATGGCCTAGCAACTACATCTCTCAGTACTATAAGTGTGATTCCAGCTACACTCACTGCTTCCAATTAACACCTTGGGCGTGCCAAACTCCACAACAGAGACTGTTCATCTATACATTTAACCCTTATTTGGGGTTCTCTCCTGTGCCTGTCCTGAGACAGTATATGTAATACTCTTGTTCTATATACTGGGCCTGTGGGGGCATATCTGTCATTTCCTTGCTATTATTTTGTGTTGCCTGTAGAGGGCGATCATTTGCCTTAATTTTCTTTTAATAAAACTGTGTTTTATCTCACCCCTGGTCTGAGTGTCTTTAAAAACCGTTACAGCCAATCAGGGATTGGAACAATTTGTACGCTGTTTCGTGTCCGATCATCATGACAATTGGGCCAACCTGTTGCCATGGGCAGAGTTCGCCAGGAACTGTGCGGTTAATTCATAGTCCGGGAGGTCCCCGTTTCTCATCAACTACGGGTTTCAGCCATGCTGGCTCCCTGACTCATTCCAGACGCAGCAGATTCCAGCTCTGGATGAGCATATAAAGCAACTCCGCTCCACCTGGGCACAGGTTCAGAGGGCCCTCAGTAATTCGTTCCAGCGTTATCAGGGCCAAACTAATTGCAAACGGTTGCCAGAGGTCTCCTTCCAGGTTGGGGATAAGGTATGGCTATACTCCAGAAACCTCAATTTGCAAGTTCCGTATAATAAGTTGGCTCCCCGGTTCATTGATCCCTTTAAGGTGATCCGCAAAATTAACCCGGTTTTGTACGCTCTGGATCTCCCAGCATCCATGAGGATTCACAATGTGTTCCATGTATCCCTTCTGATACCTCTGATATGCAACCGTTACACTACCACTCCTGCGGTCCCCGGTCCTGTGCAAGTTCAGGGTCAGGAGGAGTATGAAGTACAAAGTATTATTGATTCACATAGATTTAGAGGAAAATTGCAATACTTGGTCCTTTGGAAGGGCTATGGCCCTAAGGAGCATTCCTGGGTTGATCAGAGTGACCTTCATGCTCCTAGATTGTTGCGCAGTTTCCATTCTAAATACCCTCGGAAACCAGGTCCTTTTTCTAGGAGGAGGGGTCTTTGAGAGGGGGGTACTATCACGGTGCCCGTGCTATGCTGGGGACATTCTGTCAGTTTCCTCTATTGCTCTCGCTCATTGGTTGAAGTGACTTGTCCCCGCCCAGTATTCGTCCTTAAATACTGGGCCTTGTCATTTATCCGGTGCCCTTTCATGGTGTTTCCGTACCAGCGCTTGTTCCTGTATTTCGTGTGATCTCTGTGTACCGACCCGGCCTGCCAGACGACTCTGCATCTTGTTCTTGCCTGTGTACCAACCCGGACTGCCTGACTATTCTGCATCTCGTTCCTGCTCTGTGTACTGACTCGGATTGGCTGATGTCCCTCCTCTGTGTACCGACCCGGCCCAGCTGACGTTCCTGCTCTGTGTACCGACTCAGATTGTAGAAAGACAAAACTGCTGGAAGCACTCGACTGTGATGCTTAAATATAACTCATAGGCTGATACACCGCTTCATTGCTTTAAAAACATGAATTTATTCTTCAAAAAATAAAATAAACATATACATATACATGTGTCACGGCAGGGAGAAAAAAGAAAAAGACACCACTATAAGCACATGAGATAGGATGTCATGTAGAACTCTGACATGTTTCGCGCCCTACGGCGCTTAGTCATAGGTAAATCAATACACCTGAAATTACTACATTTAAACCAAACAGTGGGCCATGATTGGACTAAAAACAAATACAAAAATCAAAAACAACCTATCCTGATCCCAAAAACAGGGAACGGAAACTCCGTCAGTCCTCTCGATTCTCCTCACCATCCATTCCACTTCATTCAAAAAAATATATATAAATAAATAAATGAATAAATGATTAATTCACAGTTGCCACCCCCCGGATCCACAAAGTACCCGACAAGGAAGCAACCGCGAACCAAATCAAAAAAGAAAAGAAGGAGGGGGAAGGAGCAAAAGAGAGGACGGACAAGAGAGACATGAGAGACATTGTATCTCAATCTACACGCATGGTACACATAAACACAATGAACACAATGTAACTATTTATCTTTGACAGGTGGAAAAAACACACAGTACTCATACCAATAGGAACAGAACCAGAATCTAAAAGGCTACTAGACATCAATCGATTGTCCAGAGAAGAAATAAAGGAGCCCAAACACCTCAAGTAACTCGGGACATAAAAAACATATATGAACCAAATGAATGCGCATATCAAAATTTAAACATCCAAAAAAATTTTTTATTTAAATATCTAAAAAATATGCGCAATATCCCATTCAGCATTCAGTCCATTAGGAACCCGAGTTCTTAGAGTCAATATCCAAAAAGCTTCACGCTCCTCTAGCAATCGATTGATATCACCACCTCTCCATGGCAACCGCACCCGTTCTATACCCATAAAACTCAGGCACGACATATCTCCATCATGCACATCATGGATATGTTTGGCTATAGCTGAATCTAAGAGATGCCTCTCTGTTTGGTAAACATGTTCCCTAATTCTATGCCGAACCAATCTAATTGTGCGGCCTACATACTGAATAGAACATCGTGTACAGGTGAATAAGTACACAACACAACTTGTAGCACAATTGATATAACCATTAACATTGTACTCTAAATTCGTAATTGTACTCTTGAAATTGGTTGCCTGGCATATATATTGACAAACACTACATCTGGATGACCCACAACTGAAAAAGCCCCTGTGGGTCAACCATGTAGATTTAGATTTAGCCTCCATAAACAAACTTGGTGAAACAAGGTTGCCAATGGTAATACCTCGACGTGCAACAAAAGAGCAACCATTATCCAAAATATTGACCAAATGTGTGTCAGCATTCAAAATCGGCATATGTCGACGAATGATATTGCAAATAGATCTATACTGTGCACTATATGTCGTAATAAAGCGAACCTGTCTGCTACTTGGCTGACGTTGTGTCCCAGTACGATCATTCAACAAACTTACCCTTGGAGTCCGCAAAGCAGACTCGTAGGCCTGGGTCAATAATTCCTGATTGTACCCTCTTACTTGAAATCTCCGAGTCAGGTCACTCGAGGCTTCCACAAAGTCCTCCTCCAAGCTGCAATTCCTGCGTAAACGCAGGAACTGCCCCTTTGGAATGTTGGTGACCTGAGAGCGGAGATGAGCTGACCGGGCATGCAACAAAGCATTGCCAGCTACCGGTTTCCTATATATAGATGTGACAACCCTACCCGTATCGCACCTACCCAATAAATTCAAATCCAAAAAAGGAACCAATTCTTTGTTATATGAATGGGTAAAGCGCAATCCATATTGGTTGTCATTTAAACATTCTACAAAAGAGGCTGCCTCGAATTCATCCCCCAGCCAAATAAACAATAGGTCATCAATATACCTCCCATACCACAAAACCCGCCCCCGATGGGCATTGCCAGCCCCAAAGACACGGAGGCGCTCCCACCATCCCATGTAGATGTTGGCTAGGGAGGGGGCAAAACTTGCCCCCATAGCGACTCCGCGTCTCTGAAGGTAGAAACGCCCATCGAAGGCAAAAAAGTTGTGGCACAGGAGGTACTCGACAGCCTGGACCAAAAACTTCTTCAAATTGTCTGGATACCTGGAAAAAAGGTCCAATTGTTGTTTCAAAGATATTAAAGCCCAATCATGTGGTATAGAAGAATACAATGCCTCCACATCAGCCGTCAACCAAGAACAATGTTCATTCCAAACAATACGTGTCATCTCAGTCAAAACTTGTTTCGTATCCCTAAGGGAGCAGGGCAAAGCCTCCACCACCGGCCTAAGGTAATAGTCCACCAGATCGGATAAAGGCTCGTTGAGAGAGCCAATTCCCGACACGATGGGCCTGCCAGGAGGCGAAATCAAAGATTTGTGAACCTTAGGCAGATGGTGGAAAATCGGTACCACTACAGCCCCAGGGAGCAGGGCTGTCCGCTCACGAGGATTGATAACCCCCAATCCCTCACCTAAATTGACAATCCTGGTGAGGTCCTGTCTAAATTTGCCAGTGGGATTGTAACTTAAAGATTCATAAGTGACACAATCCTCTAACTGTCGCAATGCCTCCTTTTTATACAAAATCGCATCCATGACCACGACCGACCCACCCTTATCCGACATCTTAATAACTATGTCCTGATTGTGTTGTAACTGAAATAAAGCCTCTTTGTCGGAAAGGGACAGGTTATCAGTGGCGGACATGGATGAAGCGGCAGCATCAAGTTCAATCAAATCACTCTCCACCAGTCTCTGGAAGGTATCCAGATATGCTCCCTTCACATGAGTTGGAAAAAAAGTTGATCTTGGACTTAAACCTGAATCCATAGGGAGCATCTGGGTATCCTCCAGAGACACGGAAGATTCCTCTCTTAGTTGCTGAAGATCTACAACTGCACACACATCCCTGTAATTAAAATCCCTAAAGGAATCATCTACCATACTTCTAGGATGCACCAAATTGGGACATTCTCTCTCAGCCGTTTCGTGATTAAAATACTTCTTAATGGTCAAAGATCTAACGAAACGGTTGAGATCCAAAATAGTGTGAAACAGATTAAATTTTCGATTAGGCACAAAATTTAACCCCAATTTTAGTACTCTTTCTTGTGCTGGTGTGAGAGACAAATTAGATATATTAATAATTTCTAATGATTTGGGGAATTGGAAGTTAGAGTCCTCCTTGTCTGATATGGTCTTCTTCCAATGTCTTCCACGACGGCCCCCCCGTCTTGTCGGGGTGCTCGCAGAGACTTTCGCTTCTTCCTTCTGCCTCTCACCCCGTTTTTTGGTGGTTGGATCTGAATTTCTTGATCCTGTAGGGGATGATGATCCTCACTGGAATCATTCATAACAGTACCCGGATGGGATATAGAGGAATCCCTCACTAGCTCTTGATCTTCCTGAATATCAAAATATTGCTCCGAATCAGAGAAGCTCACATGTCTCTCTGATGAGCGTGACGAATGTATCTTTCTACGTGGTCTACTCACAGATCGCCTCCAGGTATACACAAAATCCTGATCATAATCAAGTCTATCACGAACAAACTTGCGTTGTTTGAAGAAAGACAATTCCTTGTCCAATTTGTTCAATGAGGATTTTAATGCTTGATCCAATTCCACAAACATAGGAGCATTCATCTGTTTCTTTAACAAAGCTTGAATTTTAACAATGTCTTCTTTAATGACAATAGACTCCTGCTGCTTGTATTCTATAAGCAACCTCATCAAAGTAAATGAACAATCAGATAGAGCCGCATTCCACTTAGTCATAAATCCTTTATCCTTCACATCAAACGTCGGAAATTTCTTGATCCTTAGACCACGGGGGATTCGTTGAACCTCCAAATATTTGTTCAGAGCATTCATGTCCCACCACAGCCTTAACTCCTTGTTCAAGACTTTCTCCAATTGGTGAAACAAAGTTTTCAAATCCAAATTTGCCATATGTTCGCTGGTATCCACCTCCTCAGTATCAAAAATAGTGTCCATGCGTTGAATCCTGTCTTCCCTGTTAATAAAATCACTCAGTGCAAAGGTGTCATCTATTTCCCCTGCAGCCATGATGAAAATGATAATATGACAGATGAAATGATGATAATGCTTGCGGACAGCCAGAAATTCCGTCAATTGACGTCCATAACCTGTTTGATGTTAAGAAGCAAACAAACCAAAGTTCATATACATAAACATATTCCACTTCTGTTGCTTCTAATCGAACGGAGCACTCAATTGGAGATAGAGAACAACAAGAAAAATAAATCAGGTGCTACACGTTGAATAAACAGTTCATCTAAAGTGCAGGAATATAGGACTCACCAGCAATCAAAGGGTGCTCACCAAAGCAACTCTCCAAACGTTGCTTGTAACTTGAAGTAGAAAGACAAAACTGCTGGAAGCACTCGACTGTGATGCTTAAATATAACTCATAGGCTGATACACCGCTTCATTGCTTTAAAAACATGAATTTATTCTTCAAAAAATAAAATAAACATATACATATACATGTGTCACGGCAGGGAGAAAAAAGAAAAAGACACCACTATAAGCACATGAGATAGGATGTCATGTAGAACTCTGACATGTTTCGCGCCCTACGGCGCTTAGTCATAGGTAAATCAATACACCTGAAATTACTACATTTAAACCAAACAGTGGGCCATGATTGGACTAAAAACAAATACAAAAATCAAAAACAACCTATCCTGATCCCAAAAACAGGGAACGGAAACTCCGTCAGTCCTCTCGATTCTCCTCACCATCCATTCCACTTCATTCAAAAAAATATATATAAATAAATAAATGAATAAATGATTAATTCACAGTTGCCACCCCCCGGATCCACAAAGTACCCGACAAGGAAGCAACCGCGAACCAAATCAAAAAAGAAAAGAAGGAGGGGGAAGGAGCAAAAGAGAGGACGGACAAGAGAGACATGAGAGACATTGTATCTCAATCTACACAATTTGAAGAAGTTTTTGGTCCAGGCTGTCGAGTACCTCCTGTGCCACAACTTTTTTGCCTTCGATGGGCGTTTCTACCTTCAGAGACGCGGAGTCGCTATGGGGGCAAGTTTTGCCCCCTCCCTAGCCAACATCTACATGGGATGGTGGGAGCGCCTCCGTGTCTTTGGGGCTGGCAATGCCCATCGGGGGCGGGTTTTGTGGTATGGGAGGTATATTGATGACCTATTGTTTATTTGGCTGGGGGATGAATTCGAGGCAGCCTCTTTTGTAGAATGTTTAAATGACAACCAATATGGATTGCGCTTTACCCATTCATATAACAAAGAATTGGTTCCTTTTTTGGATTTGAATTTATTGGGTAGGTGCGATACGGGTAGGGTTGTCACATCTATATATAGGAAACCGGTAGCTGGCAATGCTTTGTTGCATGCCCGGTCAGCTCATCTCCGCTCTCAGGTCACCAACATTCCAAAGGGGCAGTTCCTGCGTTTACGCAGGAATTGCAGCTTGGAGGAGGACTTTGTGGAAGCCTCGAGTGACCTGACTCGGAGATTTCAAGTAAGAGGGTACAATCAGGAATTATTGACCCAGGCCTACGAGTCTGCTTTGCGGACTCCAAGGGTAAGTTTGTTGAATGATCGTACTGGGACACAACGTCAGCCAAGTAGCAGACAGGTTCGCTTTATTACGACATATAGTGCACAGTATAGATCTATTTGCAATATCATTCGTCGACATATGCCGATTTTGAATGCTGACACACATTTGGTCAATATTTTGGAAAATGGTTGCTCTTTTGTTGCACGTCGAGGTATTACCATTGGCAACCTTGTTTCACCAAGTTTGTTTATGGAGGCTAAATCTAAATCTACATGGTTGACCCACAGGGGCTTTTTCAGTTGTGGGTCATCCAGATGTAGTGTTTGTCAATATATATGCCAGGCAACCAATTTCAAGAGTACAATTACGAATTTAGAGTACAATGTTAATGGTTATATCAATTGTGCTACAAGTTGTGTTGTGTACTTATTCACCTGTACACGATGTTCTATTCAGTATGTAGGCCGCACAATTAGATTGGTTCGGCATAGAATTAGGGAACATGTTTACCAAACAGAGAGGCATCTCTTAGATTCAGCTATAGCCAAACATATCCATGATGTGCATGATGGAGATATGTCGTGCCTGAGTTTTATGGGTATAGAACGGGTGCGGTTGCCATGGAGAGGTGGTGATATCAATCGATTGCTAGAGGAGCGTGAAGCTTTTTGGATATTGACTCTAAGAACTCGGGTTCCTAATGGACTGAATGCTGAATGGGATATTGCGCATATTTTTTAGATATTTAAATAAATTTTTTTGGATGTTTAAATTTTGATATGCGCATTCATTTGGTTCATATATGTTTTTTATGTCCCGAGTTACTTGAGGTGTTTGGGCTCCTTTATTTCTTCTCTGGACAATCGATTGATGTCTAGTAGCCTTTTAGATTCTGGTTCTGTTCCTATTGGTATGAGTACTGTGTGTTTTTTCCACCTGTCAAAGATAAATAGTTACATTGTGTTCATTGTGTTTATGTGTACCATGCGTGTAGATTGAGATACAATGTCTCTCATGTCTCTCTTGTCCGTCCTCTCTTTTGCTCCTTCCCCCTCCTTCTTTTCTTTTTTGATTTGGTTCGCGGTTGCTTCCTTGTCGGGTACTTTGTGGATCCGGGGGGTGGCAACTGTGAATTAATCATTTATTCATTTATTTATTTATATATATTTTTTTGAATGAAGTGGAATGGATGGTGAGGAGAATCGAGAGGACTGACGGAGTTTCCGTTCCCTGTTTTTGGGATCAGGATAGGTTGTTTTTGATTTTTGTATTTGTTTTTAGTCCAATCATGGCCCACTGTTTGGTTTAAATGTAGTAATTTCAGGTGTATTGATTTACCTATGACTAAGCGCCGTAGGGCGCGAAACATGTCAGAGTTCTACATGACATCCTATCTCATGTGCTTATAGTGGTGTCTTTTTCTTTTTTCTCCCTGCCGTGACACATGTATATGTATATGTTTATTTTATTTTTTGAAGAATAAATTCATGTTTTTAAAGCAATGAAGCGGTGTATCAGCCTATGAGTTATATTTAAGCATCACAGTCGAGTGCTTCCAGCAGTTTTGTCTTTCTACTTCAAGTTACAAGCAACGTTTGGAGAGTTGCTTTGGTGAGCACCCTTTGATTGCTGGTGAGTCCTATATTCCTGCACTTTAGATGAACTGTTTATTCAACGTGTAGCACCTGATTTATTTTTCTTACCGACTCAGATTGGCTGACGTTCCTGCTCTGTGTACCGACTGGGCGCGGCTGACGTTCCTGCTCTGTGTACCAACCCGGCCTGGCTCTGGGTTCCTGTGGTTTCGTATCCCTCCTGTTACGCCTTATCCAGCATCTGGTTGGGGTTGTGACAGGATCCTTGTTGTCTCCGGACAGTCACTCTCTGCAGTCTAGTCTCTGTTGTTAACGGTGTCGCCCAGGCAACATTGTTGTGTATTCCTTCCATACGTGCAGTCCCCGGTTGGGTGCCTCTCTGGGCAAGTCACTCTACTCTCCGTTACTGCTATGGCAGTCCACAAGTTGCCTGGTCTCCATTACTGCTATAGCAGTCCACAAGTTGCCTGGTCTCCGTTACTGCTACGGCAGTCCGCAAGTTACCTGGTCTCCGTTACTACTACGGCAGTCCACAAGTCGCTCTAGTCTCCGTTACTGCTACGGCAGCCCACAAGTTGCTCTGGTCTCCGTTACTGCCACGGCAGTCCACAAGTTGCACTGGTTCCGTTACTGCTTGGGCATTACTCGAGATTGTGCTCTCTCTTCAAGACTGAGCTTCTTAAAGGACCTCGCGCTATTAGGGCCTGTCAGTCCTCCCGGCCTAATAGTAACCTATTCAGTGCTGTCTAACTTGAGTATCACACGTAAACGTCCTGACCTGTGTCAGTATATTGTATGCTGTATTGCTTGTATATACTGGACCCGTGTGGGTATACTTCACTGTAACATGTCCTGTGTCTGTACTATATTGCTGATATATTACTGGACCCGTGAGGGTTATTGTTATTACAACTGTTCAATAAAACTGTGTTTTATGCAAACCTACTGTGTCTGTGTGTCAAACAAACCGTTACAGTATGACCCCGGCTTGCCTGACCAGTGGTCCTGGCTACTACCTGCTCAGTATAGCCTTCGGTTGCCTTTCCTATGGGCCTGGTTACTTTCGCTACTTGTAGTCCTCGGTTTGTCTAACAAGAGGCCCTGGCTCCTACTCTCTCAGCATAGTCTCAGGTTGCCTGACCAGTTGCCTGGTTACTCTCACTCCATGTAGTCCCCGGCTTGTCTGACCTGTGACTCTGGCTGCCTACTCGCTCTCTACACTACCTGCTTGCCTGACCGGTAGTCTTGGTGCCTCCTGTCTCTGGTCTGCTCTCATTCTGTTGCCTCTGTTCACAGACCAAGTGGTGACTTACACATATTCTACCATTCTTCTGTTGTCCCACTTGAGCCACTTCCCTAGTCTCGAGATCTTGAGTAGTGTAGTGCACAGCACAGTGTGCAGCTGTGGAGGGACCTTAGGTCCTATTTACACATGTCTGGGGTTCTGTGTGGGCTCTACCATTATTGTTGTTATAATAAATAAAGGTGGTTATATTTTATTTTTGTGTTTGTCCTTCTTTGCCTGATTACCGCAACACTTATTTTATTCTTCTCCTTACCAAATCAGGCCATTTTCTAGATTATTTGCATAGTATTTTTGTCTTCATTAAATTGTATCTATTATACTTTATTTTTCTATACCTGTTTAATTATTTGTATTATTAATTTATATAGCGCCAATTAATTCTGTAGCGCTTATTATAGTTGAATCTATTGGTTACATTGTTGTCACATATGAAAAGAGAGAAATCAGCACCCATAGTGTATTCTGGTATAAGCATTATGCCCCGCCCACTTAGTCACTTTTGGCTACAGGAACTATAAATAGACCTTCATCTGACCTATTTCTCCAGATGAAGGTGTGTTCATTGTCATCACTGAAATGTGTTGCGCTACCAAGCTGAGCTTAAGTGCTACCAAACTGAACCCTAATTTCTAAGTTGAAATGTCAGTCTATATCCAATGAACGTCCAGAGACACTGAGAGACATTGCGTTGTCCTTATCACCACAAAGGGAGGAGGGAGCCATATTGATATAGTGCAGAAGGGAGATCCGGTTGTGGTAGAATATTACCAATGCTGACCTGCTCTGGAGATTGGATCTGAGACTCCTAGTCATTGTCCAAGGCACGCTTGTCACTTATTTCAAGTATGGAGCCTGGACTTTTTTTCCTGCAGTTTATTCTTCTCAGGAATGCTTATTGATTGATATTATTTCCTGTAAGGGTAACTTCTTAATTTGGAGTACATCTTGATTTATGTGCATGTAGATTTTGATTATTATTGTTTTTTCCTTTATATATTTATTGATCTAATTTTTATATGTTGTGTTTATACCCTAGTTTATTGTCACCTTTTTGGTGTCCCTTTATAGATGGTTTGTTAATTGTTTTTATTTATTGTTATATCATATACTAACATCTTACAAGCTAGCTTTTTTTATTCGAAAATGGTGTAATGAATATTATTATATATATTGTTTCTGTATTGTTTCATCTACTACACTAAGAGGGTTTCCTCTGTTTTCACTGTCTCCCCCCCACACACACTGTTTGTCATTACATGTTTGCCATCTGTTGGATCTGAGGAAATATTGGAACTGCCAGCATTGGAGAATCTCAACATTACTTTGTGGCGCTAGGCAGGAAATAGAGTAGGATTTTGTCTGTCTGTATGTATGTATGTAACTTTATTTATATAGCACCATACATGTACACAGCACTTTACATAAGTTCTATGTTGTAGTCTCTGTTTATTATATAGTTATTTTATGAATATAGTTTGAGTCACTCAGTGAAGGAGTGGATATTTCAGCACCAACATACTTTGTAGTATCCATTTATGTCAGCTCTTCAATTCATTTTTGTTTTCAATGACACGTGCACAATATATTTTTGACAAATGTGTTTCTTGTCTATTCTGAACAGGTGTCTTTGCCTTTCCTTTATCCCATTCATTTCAATAAAATAGTTGCACTATAGAACCAACATGCATCAATAATGTTCATAATTATTGTACCAGTTCTTGCTAGGTCTCCCATTCATTTTTGTTTGCACTAAACTTTTTCTTCTGTATTTGTAAATATGAGAATTCCACACTGCTGCTTGAACATGCAATACTTCTTCTAGATTGGCCTTTTAAATATCCCTTCTCCCTGGATTTAGGTTATGCATTCCCAAATAGCTAAATGTATGTTTAACCCTTCCATCTCCACTTTGCAAGTGTAGGCATTTTTGCACGTGTAATTATTCCTAATCCACTGCCACATATGCCAGATTAAAACAGATTAAAACAAAAATAAACATAAAAATATTTGTATTCTACATAATGACACTTCACTGTCTTAGTACATATCACCCTCTATTGGATAAACAAAAATATTGCAATTAAATCAGTTGTGGGATTAGATTAGGATAATAATTTACACTACATGTGTGCTTATTACAAACACAAAAGTGAATTCAGTTTTGGGAGCAGATACAACATATATATTTTTTTTTTTTACATTTTAAGTATTTCTATCCCTTTAAATAGAAGAACCACCTATGTCTCTATTAGTGAAACACATTTCTTTGTAGTTCATTTCAATGGGGAATTTGTATATAAAGAAATACTGAAGATTGTGGATCTATGGATCTATTATTGTTAATGATTTTTGTTTACTATAAGAGCAGCTCATTATTATTCATTTATGTCCCTTTAATGTAGCAAATTTAACATTTTAAAATACATGAAATGATTTCCTTGCCTCAAAGCAGAGGTAGAGTAATTCCCAGAACCTTTATCCAACCTGTTTCAGACATAGTAGGAAACTTTATTATAGAAACGTACAATTACAAAAATTATATTTAATGATGGCAAAATCAGGGTATTTTTATAACATTTTAATCTATTATTTTATTCAGTGGAACATTTCAGAGTAAAGCTGTTAGTCATATTTTATTAACTTGCGATTTTTTAACATTTTCATTAGTATTGTAACTAAAAAATTGTAATTAGAGCAGACCTGTCAGCCCAAGTCTAGTTTATTGTATAGAGAATAAAAACTGCTTATACTGTTACTATCCGAGTTTCTATAATTGAAGTCGTTTTTGAGAAATTAACATTTATATTTTGTTGGCATATTACAGCACTTAATGCTAATTTTTTGCAGAGTATGGTAATGAGTTATATTCACTGTTAAACCTGTTGCTTCCTGTGTGCTTAGTAACCCAAGTATGTGGGCTCTGTCTATATTCATTCATAGAAGAATGTGTGCTAATATTGGCGTAGAGCACAAATGAATTTACATAAAGGTCAGTTTCTTGTGTTAGCACAAAATATAGGAGATTAACTTTCAAATTAACTAAACGTATCTTAAACACTTAACAACCTTTTCCTCTTGTATACATGAGATAATGAATTGGCACCAGCCTGTTCTTGTACGCATTTTGGCCACTTACAGTCCATGGTTCCCAGACCAATGTAGGTAAAAAAATATAAAAAACAGTAAAATCTAATCACCTCCCTTTCCTCTGGTGCTCTTTTCTGTAGTTTAGGTTGTATAGCAGACACCCTCATGTCACTGGAGAGGGAATATAAGAGATACATGGGTCGGGGGGGCACACTTTGTATATACACAGAGAGAAACATACATATACTTTATAAGAATACTGATGTATACTTTGATTTCTACTCTCATTTCAGCCCTATTAACTAGACGGCTCAAATGTCTCATGTGACAGTTCCACCATTATTGGGGCATAAACATTTTCTTACAGTAATTAAAATAATTGTTTTGCACCCAAAAGATGCAGATAAAATGTATTGCAGTCAGTGGAAAGCACTTTGCTGTGCCAAACTTAGGGAACAATGGAATGAAGAATATAGAATATATTTGGGTTCAGTAACTTGCTGTTAATGGGGAGTGGGCAGAAATTACTTTGCACCATGTTCTCATTCACTGCACTGCAAAGTACTAAGCGCTGTCACACTATCTCCATATATATGATAGTATATATAGTTAAACGTGACAGCAGAGGAAAGCCCTGAGGTGTAGCCCCCCCTGCCTACTCCTGTGAAAATCTCTGCAAGGACTTCACACTACACACCTCCTCCCTCTACACCCTTCCTCCCATTTGCCATGTAAATGACTTCACCCTCCACCACAGTACACACCTCAGTCTTCCCTTCACCTCATTGCCATACACGCTCCTTCACCACATTGCCTCATACTCCCCTTCACCACATTGCCTCTAGCAGACGTACAGACTGCGCTGAAATCGCCTCCAACCCCGAACAGTACACAAGTTAAAGGTGAAGAGCCTTTCTTTCTTTCTTTCTTTCTTTCTCTAAAGAGATGCATATTTAGTCCCTGGGCCTCAAACCCTATACACCAAACATTAAACACAAAATGCCAAAAGCTATACGCAACACAATAGCTCACACACACACCCACATCCACTGATGAAGAGTTGTGTAATGCAATGCATTGTGCACCTTTTTGGAGCTGAACAGACTAAGCGCTGAAAATTCAACAAGCCAGTCATTAAACCAGCCATTGTTTTATTAGCTGCATGTGCAAAGCTGTGTCAATATGCTAATATATATATATAAACTCTAAAAGAAACTAGTAAAATTAGGTACAATAATAAAGGCTTGTTTTCGGCTGATTGCAATTCTTAGTAAGAGTACTTCGTGTAGTATGACATTTATTTAATTTCAAAATTAATTATCACCATTCATATCAATTGCATCGCCCACATTTACATACTGCCAGCTCAAACCAAATAAATCCTAATTATGCCCTGCATCATCCCTGACTTCCAACAAGCAGATGGAGCTCTCCTGCATGCTGCATAACTGTAGCCTACACACTATACAGGACTAACCCTCCAGTGCTAGAAAATAACATAAATATGAATAATAAATGAGGGGGTCATGTGACGCCCATATCTATATGGGTTTAGTAGAACCTGGAGCTCCCGTTCCCAATGTGGCCACAGGAAGGGGACCCTTGATCCTTGTGAGTTTTAAGACCCTTCAGCTTCTCCCAGTTATAGCCAGTGAGGTGGGGAGTAGGGGTGGGCGAAAAGTGAGGAACATTTTCCACGTAAATTTTCACGAAAAACGGTCATGTTTTCTCTTTTTTCACGATAGATTTCTCCTTTTAATCCAATGCAAAATTGTCCTTTTAGCCTATTCCAGCAAATTTTTCGCCTACTCCAGCACATTTTTCGCCTATTCAACACATTTTTCTCCTATTCTAACACAGTTTTCTCCTATTGTTTCACATTTTTCTCCAATGCTAACACATTTTTCTCCTATTCCAACATATTTTTCTCCTATGTTTAATATGGTGCAACATTTCACAGCACAATATTACTTCTTCTGAGGGCTGTAGTGGAGAAATAAGTAGCTGCGAGTCAAAGTTGTGAGTCCTAAAGCAACATATACCTTGAATGTTTTAGCATGTAGAGTGCCTTTGTCCTTTGCCCACAACACTTACTTCCTGTTCAAGTGACACTGGCACGTGTTCATAATGATGTCAAATGATTAAAAAAAATAAAGTACAACCTACAATGTGGCAGTTGTGTATGGCAGTGGTGGTGCGGGACTGGCATGGTGTGATTAGTGGGGCCTTGACAAACTGCATCCACCCCAGGAGGAGAGGGACCATCATCATTTATTGCACATGTTGCAGCAACCACTGCTGAAGTCAGTTTTTGTACTAACATTTTACTCCCTGCACTGATCCACCTTTCCTCCTCCTGCTTTTGCATTTTCTAGACATTACTCAACTGCTATGTGTGTTTTTACTCTCTACAGTACACAACTGATGGAGTGTGATGTCTTCCCTTGGTACTCAACAAAATTCTCAATGTTGTCTGCTGTCTATTAAGTCTGCCTCAGTCACAGAGCTCCCAGTCTATCACGGTCCCCGTGATTCCCTGTCAATCTCTGACTGTGTACATTTGCATTGGAGGAGTCTGATTGGCCCGTCCAGGATGTGCCTTTATATGCTGGGGTTTGGGCACTTGTCAATTGCTCTTTCGTGGTGTTATGTTGCTGCGCCTAGTTGCTGATCTCCAGTGTTTCCTGTGTACCGACCCGGCTAGTCTGACTCTCCTCCTGTTCCTGCTCCGTGATCTGACCCGGTTCTGGCTGACGACCTTGCTCCGTGATTTGACCCGGCTCTGGCTGACGATCCTGCAACGTGATCTGACCCGGCTCTGGCTGACGACCCTGCACCGTGATCTGACCCGGCTCTGGCTGACGATCCTGCTCCGTGATTCGACCCGGTTCTGGCTCCTGATCCTGCTCCGTGATTGATCCACTCTCCGGTGGTGTTCCTGCGACTCTGTCATCCGGTTCCGGCTTCTGCTCCTGTTCCGTTGCTGCTCCAGTGTCCTCCGGTCGCGCTGGCGACATTCTGAACTGTTCTCGGTTTCCTCTCGCTCAGTTAGCTGTAGCCGAGGTTGCCTGCCTTGTACTCGCTGAGCATTGCTCTTTCAAATGTACCAGATTAACCCTTGCACTGTCGGTAGTCTCCGATTACGTGCCACTTGTTATATTGCCAAGCTCCTGTTGATTCTCCGAGCCTTTACACTTTGAGCCTCTGCTTGACGCTATACCAGTCCTTGCAGAGCTCCACTGCACCGTGATCACGCCGGTTGACACCGGTAGTCCGTTCGCTCTTGCAATAAGGATTCTGGGCGACACCGGAAGGGTGTCTGGGCAGTATCTCATTTGCTCAAAGTGCACAATTCCAACTGCACTACTCTGTGCATCGGCTCTTCTTAAGCTTGGACAAATCCGTTCTACTGTGTCCTTCCAAGGGCTGGCATACTTTCCGTGGCAGACGCAGGGTTACTTACTACTCATTCAGGTCGATTCCTATTCTGGTTACATCAGATTGGCAGTAGCATTCCTCATAGCCCACGGTGGTGGTACGGGCTCAGCTCAGGGCAACAGGGGCTCATCCTGCTTCTGCTTCGAGAGTGATACAGCGCTGATCCTTTGTTCCTGTTCTACATTTAAAGACTGTTTCCAGAGACTGTTATATCTCCTGGGCGTTGGCCAATCTAGCCTGAGCCTCACCAGTTGCTCAAGTTAACCCTCTAAGTAGCTCCTGTCTGTAGCTATTTCCATCTTCTGTTTATATTGCCTGTTCTTGTCTGTATTTGTTGGCATTGTTCTTACCTATACTGGCCCCTAGGGGCACTGTTTATCATTCTGTTTTAATAAACTGTGTTTTTACGTTACAACCTGGTCTGAGTGTCAGAAAAACTGTAACAGTACGAAAGGGCCATGACCTCAGATGGGAAAAGTGACAGTAATACACAGAACCTCCACTGGAGGATGGATGTTCACGAGCAACGCTTAGATCAGTTGGCATTGGTCATGCAGACCTTGCTTGAACGTACAGTACATCTTGATAAACCGAATCAAAATCCGGTGGTCCCCCCAGTTATGACACCGGACACCGCCGAGAAGTTTAACGGCGGCAGCTCCGTTACCATTAAGATATGATGGTGAACCCACACTGTGCAGGGGTTTCCTTAATCAGCTAGAGATATTCCTAGAACTCACACCCCATGCCTTTCCGAGTGACTGTAGCAAGGTGGGGTTCATGGTATCCCTGTTAACTGGCAAAGCCCTGGCATGGGCCAATCCGTTATGGGAACAGGCTAAACCTTGCACTTTGTTCTTTAAAGAATTTGTTAAACAGTTCCGTAGAGTATTTGAGGTACCTGGGCGAGCTACCTCTGTGGCCAAAAAACTGTTGTCAATGCAGATGGGCGATCATACTGTGGCTGAATATGCTATAGAATTTCGGATTCTAGCTGCAGAGGTGGCATGGAATAATGAGGCACTCCTGGCAGCATTTGCCCAAGGGCTTTCGGATGCTATCAAAGATGAAATTGCTGCCAGGGAGGTACCTACCGATTTGGATGAGTACATCGAATATGTGATACTCATTGATACTCATATGCGCGAGAGGCGATTGGCTAAAAGGGCGAGTTCCAAAATCCATGGGCATGAGAGATTGTTTAACCAACCCTCTCCTCCCATTCCTCCTGACCGTGTACCTGATACTGGGGAACCTATGCAGATTGGTTTTACTAGGCTGACCAGGGAGGAGAGGGCATATTGCAAAAGACATGGATTATGCCTGTATTGTGGCAAAGGTGGGCATTTGTTGCGCACATGTCCGGTGAGGCCGGGAAACGCACACACCTAGGTTACCTTGGGGGACAGGCCCTAGGTGGTGTACAGTCGTCCTCAGATCCTTACTCCTTGAAACCCACTATACCTGTGAGTTTTCTTCTAGGCGACCAAGTTGTGGAGGTACTAGCCCTGGTAGATTCTGGTGCTGCTGGCTATTTCATGGACCAGGCATTTGCAGAAAGACATAATATTTCTCTGTCTAAAAGAGATATTCCGCTAGCCATTGAGGCTATTGATGGCAGACCTCTTGAACCAGCACTCGTCACGATGGAGACTACTCTCCTTACTATGACTGTGGGGGCCCTCCACAAGGAGGAAGTTCGTTTCCAGATTATTCGCTCACCCCATCATGCGGTCATTCTGGGGTTTCCTTGGTTGACAGTGCACAATCCCCAGTTTGACTGGCAGACTTGTGAAGTCAAATCATGGTCAGAATACTGCACTAATCACTGTCTATCTCGCCCAGTTAAGATTATGTGTACCTCCCCTTCTGTGCCAACTGAATACAGCAAGTTCAGCGACGTTTTCAGTAAAGGGGAGGCTAGCGCTCTGCCGCAGCATCGGCCGTGTGACTGCGCTATTGATTTGCCCCAGGGAGTGGTCCCACCGAGGGGTAGGACGTACCCATTGTCATGTGATGAGACTAAGGCAATGGAGGAATACATTGAGGATGCTCTCAAACGAGGGATTATTCGCAAATCATCCTCTCCGGCAGGTGCAGGGTTCTTTTTTGTGAAAAAGAAAAATGGCGAGTTGCGACCTTGTATTGATTACCGTGGGCTCAATAAGATCATGTCCAAAAATGCGTACCCCATTCCACTCATCACAGAGTTATTTGATAGGTTGAAAGGCTCCTCTATTTTCACAAAACTCGATTTACGAGCTGCCTACAATTTAATAAGAATCAGGGCCGGTGATGAGTGGAAGACAGCCTTCAATACAAGGTCAGGGCACTACGAATACCTAGTCATGCCATTCGGATTATGTAATGCACCTGCCGTATTTCAGGAGTTCATCAACGATATCTTCCGCAATATGTTACAGTCCTGTGTAGTGGTATATCTGGACGATATTTTGATTCACTCAGCTAATTTAACCCAGCATATCCAGGATGTTTCTGAGGTATTGCTTCGTTTGCGCAAGAACAAATTGCTCTGTAAACTCGAAAAATGTGAATTTCACTGTTCGCAAGTACCTTTTTTGGGTTTCGTTATTTCCAAAGATGGCATAGCTATGGACCAAGAAAAGTTGGCGGCAGTCCTTAAATGGCCACGACCCAAGGGGTTAAAAGCTATTCAAAGATTCCTGGGCTTTGCCAACTATTACAGAAAATTCATTCAGAACTTTTCTACTATTACTAAACCTCTCTCTGACTTAACGCATAAGGGCGCTAATCCCTCTCCATGGTCGGAGGCAGCTGAACAGGCCTTCGTGACCCTCAAGCAGGCATTCGCATCTGCCCCTATTCTGTGCCATCCTAATCCTACTCTGCCTTTTACCCTAGAAGTCGATGCCTCCGAGGTTGGGGTAGGGGCAGTTCTCTCCCAACGACCCAGGTAGGGAGGCAACCTGAGACCATGCAGATTTTTTTCCAAAAAGCTTTCTAGCGCCCAAAGCCATTATGAAATTGGTGATAGGGAATTGTTGGCTATCATCTTGGCTTTGAAAGAATGGCGACATCTCCTGGAGGGCACTAGGACCCCAGTCTTAATTCTCACTGACCATAAAAATCTAATTTACTTGTCTGAGGCCAAAAGGCTGTCTTCTCGCCAGGCTCGTTGGGCGCTATTCTTGTCAAGATTTAATTTCATAGTCTCCTACTTGCCGGGGTCCAAAAATATTAGGGCAGATGCTCTTTCCAGACAATTCTGCACAGACATTGAGAGGGATGAAGCTCCGGTGCCTATAATTCAGCCAGATAAGATCCTGGCTACTATTCGTACCAACATCACTTCACCACTGGGGGAGCAAATCATGGCTTCACAAGCACGGGCACCTCCTGAAACCCCAGTTGGCAGGTGTTTTGTGGACGAACCGTTTCGTACCCAGTTACTCGAGACCTATCACTCATCTAAGGCAGCCGGGCACATTGGCAGGGATCAGTTGGTTTGGTCATTGTCACGAACATTCTGGTGGCCTTCCCTGAGAGCGGACTGCTCCGCATTTACCGCTGCCTGTGCTACCTGTGCCCGTGCTAAAACTCCCAGACATCTCCCCGTGGGGTTACTCCAGCCAGTACCCAATGGTGACCGTCCCTGGTCCCATATTTCTATCGATTTCTTGGGAGAGCTGCCTTTATCTAAGGGCTACACTTTTATCCTGATGGTGGTAGATAGGTTCTCTAAAATGGCTCATTTCGTGCCCCTCTCTGGTCTCCCATCGGCCCAGGAATTGGCAGTGATTTTCGCCAGGGAGGTATTCCGCTTGCACGGGGTTCCTTGTGTGATAGTGTCAGATCAGGGAAGCCAATTCGTGTCTAGATTCTGGAGGGCATTCTGTGGCCAGATGGGCATTCAATTGTCATTTTCCTCTGCCTACCATCCCCAGACCAATGGGGCGCCTGAACGTGCCAATCAGGGACTGGATCAGTTTTTGCGCTGCTTCGTGACTGATCATCATGATAACTGGTCCGACCTGTTGCCATGGGCGGAGTTCGCCAGGAACTGTGTGGTTAATTCATCGTCTGGGAGTTCTCCGTTCCTGGTTAATTATGGGTTCCAACCCTGCCTACTCCCAGACTCATTTCAGTCCCAACAGATTCCGGCTCTGGATGAGCACATGGAGCAGCTCCGTTCCACTTGGGCACAGGTACAACGGTCCCTCAGTCAGTCCTTCCTGAGACATCAGCGGCAGGCTAATCGCAGACGGCTACCAGCGGTCTCCTACCAGGTTGGGGACAGGGTATGGCTCTCCTCCAGGAATCTAAACCTGAAAGTGCCTTCGAACAAACTGGCTCCCCGGTTCATTGGGCCCTTTAAGATTATTCGCAAGGTCAACCCCGTTGCATACGCATTGGAGCTCCCTAGGACTATGCGTATTCATAATGTGTTTCATGTGTCCCTTCTGAAGCCCTTGGTTTGCAACCGTTATACTACCACTCCGGTGGTTCCTGGGCCGGTGGATGTACAAGGCCAAGAGGAGTACGAAATTCACAGCATTATTGACTCCAGGAGATTTAGAGGCAAGTTGCAATATTTGGTCCACTGGAAAGGTTATGGGCCTGAGGAGCGTTCTTGGGTTGATCATAAGGATCTTCATGCTCCACGACTGATGTGCAACTTTCACTCTAAATATCCCATTAAACCTAGACCCTCTGGCAGGGGAGGGGGTCTTTGAGAGGGGGGTACTATCACGGTCCCCGTGATTCCCTGTCAATCTCTGACTGTGTACATTTGCATTGGAGGAGTCTGATTGGCCCGCCCAGGATGTGCCTTTATATGCTGGGGTTTGGGCACTTGTCAATTGCCCTTTCGTGGTGTTATGTTGCTGCGCCTAGTTGCTGATCTCCAGTGTTTCCTGTGTACCGACCCAGCTAGTCTGACTCTCCTCCTGTTCCTGCTCCGTGATCTGACCCGGTTCTGGCTGACGACCTTGCTCCGTGATTTGACCCGGCTCTGGCTGACGACCTTGCAACGTGATCTGACCCGGCTCTGGCTGACGACCCTGCACCGTGATCTGACCCGGCTCTGGCTGATGATCCTGCTCCGTGATTCGACCCGGTTCTGGCTCCTGAGCCTGCTCCGTGATTGATCCACTCTCCGGTGGTGTTCCTGCGACTCTGTCATCCGGTTCCGGCTTCTGCTCCTGTTCGGTTGCTGCTCCAGTGTCCTCCGGTCGCGCTGGAGACATTCTGAACTGTTCTCAGTTTCCTCTCGCTCAGTTAGCTGTAGCCGAGGTTGCCTGCCTTGTACTCGCTGAGCATTGCTCTTTCAAATGTACCAGATTAACCCTTGCACTGCCGGTAGTCTCCGATTACGTGCCACTTGTTATATTGACAAGCTCCTGTTGATTCTCCGAGCCTTTACACTTTGAGCCTCCGCTTGACGCTATACCAGTCCTTGCAGAGCTCCACTTGTCCGGTGCTCGGGGTGCACCGTGATCACGCCGGTTGACACCGGTAGTCCGTTCGCTCTTGCAATAAGGATTCTGGGCGACACCGGAAGGGTGTCTGGGCAGTATCTCATTTGCTCAAAGTGCACAATTCCAAATGCACTACTCTGTGCATCGGCTCTTCTTAAGCTTGGGCAAATCCGTTCTACTGTGTCCTCCCAAGGGTTGGCATACTTTCCGTGGCAGACGCAGGGTTACTTACTACTCATTCAGGGCGATTCCTATTCTGGTTACATCAGATTGGCAGTAGCATTCCTCATAGCCCACGGTGATGGTACGGGCTCAGCTCAGGGCAACAGGGGCTCATCCTGCTTCTGCTTCGAGAGTGATACAGCGCTGATCCTGTGTTCCTGTTCTACATTTAAAGACTGTTTCCAGAGACTGTTATATCTCCTGGGCGTTGGCCAATCTAGCCTGAGCCTCACCAGTTGCTCAAGTTAACCCTCTAAGTAGCTCCTGTCTGTAGCTATTTCCATCTTCTGTTTATATTGCCTGTTCTTGTCTGTATTTGTTGGCATTGTTCTTACCTATACTGGCCCCTAGGGGCACTGTTTATCATTCTGTTTTAATAAACTGTGTTTTTACGTTACAACCTGGTCTGAGTGTCAGAAAAACCGTAACACAGTCAGCTGTCTAATATATTTATTTGTTTTATTATTTATGTATTTTTTAAGTTGTCCACCCTATCTTATCACAATTAGTCCAAAAAAATGTATAGCTAAAAAACAAAATCAACCAGACTTCCCCAGCATAGAGACAATAAATGTAAAATCAGCAAGCAATTTGGACCCCAGCTGCCTGTGTCTTGCCAGTCAGTCACACCAAATTGTTGGGTATTTAGAGTCAACCTCCTTCCTTCCTTCTTCTCCCCAATTGTGCCACCAGACTCCCCTACTACAGAGAAAAAAAAGACCTACTTAAATGACTAGTGATGAGCGAGCATGCTCGGCCGAAGCTCGTTTCGGCTCGAGCATCGCTCTGCTCGGCACATGGCGGTACTCGTACGAGTACCGCATGTGCTCGCCCGCCATGTTCGGGTCTCCTCCCCGCACGTTTCGCGGCTGCTGCGCAGCCAATAAACGTGCGGGGAGGCTCTGACATCAGTGTAATGCCAGCAGCCATGTTGGCTGCTGGCATTACACTGATTGGCTGGCCAGAACCCGTGATCGGGTGCTGTATAGCACCTGACCAGCGAGTTCGGCTCAGTCTTAGCCAGGGAGAGATGAGGATAGGAAGGGAAAGTCAGTGTAGGGAGAAGAAAAGTGTGTTTGAACAACATATAAAGACCCAAAAGTCCTTTTTAGGACTGTTGTGTGTGGGGGCAGCAGTTATATTTTGTTTGGGGGGGCACAAATATAAAAAAAAAACGTCACATATTCCGTTCACTGTGCCTAGCCGCAGATTAGCAGCACATTCTGTTTAGTGTGCAAAGTTGCAGATTAGCAGCACATTCTGTTTAGTGTGCAAAGTTGCAGATTAGCAGCACATTCTGTGTAGTGTGCAAAGTTGCAGATTAGCAGCACATTCTGTTTAGTGTGCAAAGTTGCAGATTAGCAGCACATTCTGTTTAGTGTGCAAAGTGTAAAAAATAAACGTCACATATTCCGTTCACTGTGCCTAGCCGCAGATTAGCAGCACATTCTGTTTAGTGTGCAAAGTGTAAAAAATAAACGTCACATATTCCGTTCACTGTGCCTAGCCGCAGATTAGCAGCACATTCTGTTTAGTGTGCAAAGTTGCAGATTAGCAGCACATTCTGTTTAGTGTGCAAAGTGTAAAAAATAAACGTCACATATTCCTTTCACTGTGCCTAGCCGCAGATTAGCAGCACATTCTGTTTAGTGTGCAAAGTTGCAGATTAGCAGCACATTCTGTTTAGTGTGGAAAGTGTAAAAAATAAACGTCACATATTCCTTTCACTGTGCCTAGCCGCAGATTAGCAGCACATTCTGTTTAGTGTGCAAAGTTGCAGATTAGCAGCACATTCTGTTTAGTGTGCAAAGTGTAAAAAATAAACGTCACATATTCCGTTCACTGTGCCTAGCCGCAGATTAGCAGCACATTCTGTTTAGTGTGCAAAGTTGCAGATTAGCAGCACATTCTGTTTAGTGTGCAAAGTTGCAGATTAGCAGCACATTCTGTTTAGTGTGCAAAGTGTAAAAAATAAACGTCACATATTCCGTTCACTGTGCCTAGCCGCAGATTAGCAGCACATTCTGTTTAGTGTGCAAAGTTGCAGATTAGCAGCACATTCTGTTTAGTGTGGAAAGTGTAAAAAATAAACGTCACATATTCCGTTCACTGTGCCTAGCCGCAGATTAGCAGCACATTCTGTTTAGTGTGCAAAGTTGGAGATTAGCAGCACATATTCCGTGTAATATGAAGAAGGCGGGTAAAAAGGGACGGGGAAGTGGACGTGATCCTGATAGTTCAGGGCGCGGGTCAGGACGCGTAGAAACTGTGCCTGGTGCCAGAGCACAAGAAAGAAAGACATCCACCATACCTAGCTTCATGTCTCAGTTTACAGGGCGTCGCAGGACATCACTCTCGAGGTCAGACCACTGCGAACAGGTGGTCGGTTGGATTTCAGCTGATACTGCTTCCAGTCGGTTAAGCACCACCCTGTCTTCCACCAAGTCCACTCTCAATAGCCAAGAGTCTGGTCAACATAATCCTCACCCTGATCATCCTTCCTCCCACCATAGAGGGTCTGGCCAAAGAAGTGATCCCACACTGGGATATAGTGAGGAGCTCGTCTCATCACCAATCCTTCATTTGAACCTCTCTCCAAGCACGCTTGCAGAGGAACATGACATCTTGTGCCCTGATTCACAACCTCTAGAGGGTACCCAATCACAAGAAGATGACAGAGGGGAACGGCATTTAAGGTCAAAGGAAGTGGATGATGATGATGATGAGACACAGTTGCCATCAAATCAACCACTATTACTGTCTCAAGACCTTGATGAGGAGGATGATACACAGTTGTCAATGACTGAGTATGTGGTGGGATCAAGAAATGAGGAGGATGATCAGAGTGAGGAAGTGGAGGAGGACTTGGTGGACGATGAGGTGACTGACCCCACCTGGGAAGGTGGAGAGCCGAGCGATGACAGCAGTCCTGAGGGTGAGCCATCTGCAGCACCGCAACAGGCTGGAAGAGGCAGTGGTGTGGCTAAAGAAAGAAGGCGGACCGCACCAAACCGGCCCGCAAATGTTCCACGGAGCACCCCCTTGCGTAAATCTCCCTTGCCAAGGGCTAGGTGTTCCGCGGTATGGCGTTTTTTTAAGGAAAGTGCGGACGACAAAAGAATTGTAGTTTGCAACCTGTGCCACACCAGAATGAGCCGAGGCATGAACACTAGCAACCTCACCACCACCAGCATGATCCGACACATGGCATCCAAGCACCGTAATAAGTGGGAGGAACGCCCGGATCGCCAATCTGTGTCTGCAGGCCACACCACTGCCTCCTCTTCCCCTGTTTTCGGTGCCGGCCAATCGCCTGTCGAAGGCGCAGGCCCGCATACCTCCCGCCCTGCACCTGTACCATCTGAAGCACCATCAGCGACCACATCCACTTCCCTGTCCCAGCGCAGCGTCCAAATGTCGTTACCCCAAGCGAAAATACCCAGCCACCCACCCACAGGCCATAGCACTAACCTCACACCTTTCCAAATTACTGGCCATCGAAATGCTGCCATTTAGGCTTGTGGAGACTGAGTCCTTCCGCAGCCTGATGGCAGCAGCTGTCCCTCGGTACGCAGTCCCCAGCCGCCACTACTTTTCCCGGTGTGCCGTCCCCGCATTACACCACCATGTGTCCTGTAACATCACCCGTGCCCTGACCAACGCAGTTACTGGGAAGGTCCACTTAACGACTGACACATGGACAAGTGCTTGTGGCCAGGGACGCTACATTTCCCTGACGGCACACTGGGTGAATGTCGTGGAGGCTGGGAGCGACTCGGACCCTGGGATGGCACAGGTGCTACCCACGCCGAGGATTGCGGGCCCTACCTCCATCAGGGTTTCCGCCAGCACCTACGTTATTGGCTCCTCCTCCTCCTCCTCCGTTTCCACCTCCGAATTCTCTGCGCGCAGCGCCACTCACCCATCAGCCGGTAGCTGGAAGCAGTTTAGCACTGCAGTGGGGAAGCGTCAACAGGCCGTGCTGAAGCTGATCTGCCTTGGGGACAAACAGCACACGGCCTCAGAGCTGTTGCAGGGGATTAGTCACCAGACCGAGCTGTGGCTCTCGCCACTCAACCTGCAACCAGGCATGGTTGTGTGTGTGATAATGGGCGTAACTTGGTGGCGGCTTTGGAGCTCGGCAAGCTCACACACGTACCATGCCTAGCGCATGTATTTAATTTAGTGGTTCAGCGATTTCTAAAAACCTACCCCAATTTGCATGATCTCTTGACCAAGGTGCGCCGCGTGTGTGCACATTTCCGTAAGTCATCAACAGCTTCAGCCGGCCTGTTGAAGCTGCAGCAGCGCTTACAATTGCCAGCTCACCGGCTGCTGTGTGACGTGAGCACGCGCTGGAACTCCACCTTCCACATGTTGGCCCGGCTTTGTGAGCAGCAGAGGGCAGTAGTGGAGTACCAGCTGTTACACGGTCGTCGCCTCTCCGTTCAACTTCCTCTAATCAGAAGTGAGGAGTGGGAATGGATGTCTGACCTCTGTGAGGTTTTACGCAATTTTGAGGAATCGACACAGATGGTGAGCGGCGATAACGCTATTATCAGTGTAACCATCCCACTTCTGTGTCTACTGAAACGCTCGCTGCTCACAATTAAAACCGACGCTTTGCATGTGGAAGAGGTGGAAATGGGGGAGGAAGAGCTTACACAAGGTGATAGCCAGAGCACCCTCACTTCGTCTTCTCAGCGACAATTGGAGAAGGCGGAGGAGGAGGAGGAGGAAGACACGGTTGCCTCCGCTACAGAGGGTAGCCATGGAACTTTAGTTCCATCTCTTCAGCGTGGGTGGGCAGAAGAGGAGGAAGAGGATGAGGAGATTGAGAGTCATCCTCCTGGTGAGGACAGCGAAATCTTGCCTGTTGGTACTCTGGCACACATGGCTGACTTTATGTTAGGCTGCCTTTCCCGTGACCCACGCGTTATACGCATTTTAGACAACACGGATTACTGGGTGTTCACCCTTCTGGACCCCCGCTACAAAGAGAATTTCTCATCTCTCATTCCTCCGGTGGAGAGGACAAGCAAAATGGTTCTTGTCAGAAGGTTCTTGTCGAAAAATTGCTCCAAAATTTTCCATCTGACAACGCTGGCGGCAGAGTACGTGCTACCTTGGCCAACCGAGAAGGGGAGAAAAGGGGAGCACACAGCAGTTCCGACAAAGGCAGGGCAACACTCTCCAAGGCGTGGGACACCTTCATGACACCCCGCCAGCACCCTCACCCTGATGCGCAGCCTAGTGTCACAAGGAGGGAAAAGTTTTGGAAGATGGTGAAGGAGTACGTAGCAGACCATGTCAGCGTCCTCAATGATCCCTCTGTGCCTTACAACTACTGGGTGTCCAAGCTGGACACGTGGTATGAACTGGCACTCTACGCCTTGGAGTTGCTGGCCTGCCCTGCCGCCAGCGTTCTGTCTGAGCGGGTATTTAGTGCTGCTGGTGGCATCATAACAGATAAGCGTATCCGCCTTTCCACCGAAAATGCTGATAGGTTGACACTTATAAAAATGAACAAGGCCTGGATTTCCCCTGACTTCTCCACTCCACTGGAGGAAAGCCCCGGGTGAACATAAAGTCACTTTAGATATGTTATTTACAATGATGGGAATACTCTGTATTCCCATTCACCCCTTCCACCCAAAAAACGGGTATATGGTTGACTCTCTTCCATATACCCTGTGATATAATTTTTATATAGGGCCAGCTCACCAGCGGGCCCTGTGATATAATTTTTATATAGGGCCAGCTCACCAGCGGGCCCTGTGATATAATTTTTATATAGGGCCAGCTCACCAGCGGGCCCTGTTTGACAACTTTTTGTATAGGTCAGCTCACCAGCGGGCCTTCTTATATAATGTTTTATTGGGTCAGCTCTCTAGCGGGCCCTCTCATATAATGTTTTATAGCGTCAGCTCACTAGCGGGCCTTCGCATATAATGTTTAGGATGGTCAGCTCCGCAGCAGACCCTCACCCATAATGTTTTAGAGGGTCACCAGCAGGCCATTAATCCTAATTTTTCAAGGGTGTGTATGATGCCCTCCTTCATGTGTAATAAAGGGTGTATTGGAGTGACATTGCAGTCTAATTTTTGGCAGCCCTTTCACTTAGTGCATAGGCTTTATGAGTGTTGGACCACTACCTGAACTATTGTACCACAATGTGAATGAGGCCCTCCATTTTGTGATATACAGGTTGTATCGGAGTTCCTCAGGTCCTCCCATTAAATTAAATAGGGCTGGGGTGTTCGACAGAGCAGAAGGTAGTTCTTGGCTTCATCCACTAAGTCACTTCGTCACTTTTACTGAATGGATCAGACCCCACTGTTCCGACTATAAATTTTGGACTTAACAAGGGCAAACGGACATGTTGTAAAACCTGTGGTAGCTGCGGCCTCCGTTCCTGAATGCTGTACCTTACCCGGGCCATAACCACGTTGAACACGTGCTTTACGCTGCGCACGTTTCCCTCTTAATCATGGCCCCAGTTCCGAAAAATCGATGAAATTTTTTGCAGAATTTGCAGATGATATACAAGTAAATATACAGCAAATACTGTTTGGTAACAATTTTTCGCCTAAAGTCGTTTTTATCTTCCTTTTTGTGTGTTTTACGGTCAGTCTGTAAAAATGGCGTACTACGGGCGAAACATCGTTCCCAGCAGCGACGTTGGAGTCCAAGATGCATCCAGACATCCTCCCTATGCTGTCCCTGAACCATTTCTGTGGTGTTTCCATCATTTTCTGCCCTTTTCCTATGGACCAGGCACCCTCCCCTCATCAGAGCAGGGGGTGCCTGGTGTAATGCTCGAGTCCTCCCATTGACTTCAATGGGGCTTGGGTGCTCGGCCGAGCACTCGAGCCTCCGGGGGTGCTCGGCCAGAGCACCCGAACACCCGAGCATTGGGGTGCTCGATCATCACTATAAATGACCCCATAATCTAAGCTTTGATTCCCCTTTAATTGTCTATCTTCTCTAGCTCACAAACTGGCTGCTCTCTCCTCTCACAAACACAGAATGGCATGCCGTGAGAGCCTGACAACCTTTTATATGGCTGTAGAAAACTTTCATGTGGTGGAGAAAAATGTTTCTACTTATTGATTTCAATGCAATGAGCTAGGCGAAAAAAGCGGGAAAACAACCAAGCAGAAAGTGCCATTTTTCGCCAATTTCAGTTTGAGGTGAAAATTTTCACCCATCCCTAGTAGGGAGTTTTCAATAAATACATAGTAACATAGTAAATTAGGTTGAAAAAAGACACAAGTCCATCAAGCTCAACCTTCGCCTCATACCCCAGTAACTGAGAATTTTATAGCTTTCCTGCTACCAATAAAATTAGTCTTTATCAGACCTTCCTGATCAGCCTACTGATAAACAGAATAACTCTGTATGTTCCCTTTTGAAAGACATGTATCTAATCTTCTCTTAAATGTATCCATTATATCTGCCATAACCACCTCCCTGGGCAATGAATTCCACAATTTAACAGACCTTACTGTAAAAAACCCTTCCTCTGCTGAAGTTTAAACCTCCTTTCTTCTAATCTCAAGGGGTGTCCCCTGGTCACCTGATCAGGCCTTGGAATAAATAGCTCACAGCAGAGATCCTTGTATTGACCTCTCATATACTTGTACAATGTGATAAGGTCTCCTCTTAATCGTCTTTTCTCTAGAGTAAATAAACCAAGTTTGTTTAGTCGTTTCTCATATGTCAAGTCCTCCATTCCCTTAATTAATTTTGTTGCTCTCTGCTGTACCCTCTCTAGTTCTAGTATATCCTTTTTCAGAACCAGTGCCCAAAATTGCACTGAGTACTCAAGGTGAGGTCTTACCAATGATTTGTATAATGGCAAAATAATGTTATCCACTCTTGCTTCGATACCTCTTTTTATGCAAGACAGGATTTTGTTTGCCTTTGCTACTGCTGTTTGACACTGCTCACTGTTTCCAGGTTTGCAGTTGACAAGGATACCCAGGTCTTTCTCTAGCAATGAGTCCTCTCAAATTATTCCATTAAGTTTATAAGTAGCCTTGGGATTTTTTCCTCCCAAATGCATGACTTTACACTTCCCCACATTAAACTTCATATTCCATATGTTTGCCCAATCTGACATTGTATGTAAGTCCCTCTGTAGAGAGAAAATATCCTGTTCTGAATTAATGACTTTGCATAATTTAGTATCATTTGCAAATATTGATATTTTGCTTTCTATATCTATTTCCAGGTCATTTATAAACATGTTAAAAAGCAGCGGACCTAATACTGAACCCTGAGGTACTCCACTCTCCACTTTAACTGTACTGGAGAATTTTCCATTTACAACCACACACTTCAGCCAGTTTTGTATCCAATTGCAAAGGTTATCTCCTAGCCCAAATTTCCTTATTTTATACACCAGCTTTCTGTGTGGCACTGTATCAAATGACTTTACAGAGTCTAGATATACTACATCTACTGCCTTGCCATTATCAAGGTTTCTGCTTAACTCCTCGTAGAAGCTGAAAAGATTAGTTTGGCATGATCTATTCTTCATAAAACCATGTTGATTCGTGCTAATTTTATTTTTTTGTGTTGTAATCCTGAATATAGTCCCTTGTTATACCTTCTAGCAGTTTTCCCACTACAGAGGTCAAACTCACTGGTCTATAATTCCCTGGTTCTGTTTTAGTTCCCTTCTTAAATAGAGGCACTATGTTAGCTCTTCGCCAATCCTGGGGCACTGAGCCTGTGGTAATAGAATCTTTAAAGAGTAAATATAGGAGTTTCGCTAACACTGCACTAAGTTCCTGAAGAACCCTTGGATTTATACCATCAGGACCCGGTGTTTTGTCGGTCTTAATTTTGTTCAGTCTTCCCATGACATCTTCTTGAGTTAACCCAATATCTGTTAATTGTATTGTTTTATTTGTTACTTGCGGAGGCTCTTCTACCATTCCTTGCTCCCTTGTATATACTGATGCATAGAAAGTGTTTAAAACATCAGCCTTTTCCTTATCCTCACTAACTGACTCACCCATCTCATTTTTGAATAGTCCAATGCACTCACTCTTAAGTTTTTTGCTATTTATATATTTGAAAAACTTTTTTGGATTAGTCTTGCTTTACCTTGCAATTTGAGTTTCATTATCTATTTTTGCTACCCTAATTGCCTTTTTGCAATATTTGTTGCACTCCCTGTATTTTAAGAAAGATTGTTCAGTTCCTTCAGACTTAAATAGTTAGAATGCATTTTTTTCCTTGCCATTTCCGTCTTTACATGTGCAGTTAACCTCATTGGCTGTGACTTACTTCTTTTGCATTTGTTCCCCATTGCTATATACTGTTGGATATATTTCTGCAACCTAAATTTGAATTCTGACCATTTTTCCTCAGTATTTTTGCCTTTAAATAAAATATCCCAGTCTATGTGTTGCATTGAAGCCCTTAGCAATTTGAAGTTAGCTTTTTTAAAATTAAGAGTTTTGGTTGAACCTATACAGTTTTGCTTTGCCAGACTGATCTCAAACGTAACCATGTTGTGATCACTGTTTCCCAAATGTTCTCTTACCTTAATATTGGATATCATTTCTGTGTTATTAGTTATCACTAGGTCCAATACATTTTTATTTCTTGTCGGCACTTCCACCATTTGTGACATGTAGCTTTCACAAAGTGTGTTCAAAAACCTGCTACCCTTAACACTCAGACAGGCCTCATTTTTCCAGTTGATATCTGGATAATTAAAATCTCCCATAATTATAGTATGCCCAAACTGGGCAGCTTTCCTCATTTGCAATAGCAGTTGGGCCTCAACATTGTCATCAATATTTGGTGGTTTATAGCATATGCCCACCAACACCTTTTTTTTACCTTTTACACCACATTTAGTCTCAATTTCTACCCACATGGACTCCACAATTTGGCCAGTTTCCTCACTAATATCACCCCGCAAAACTGGATTTAGCTCTGTTTTCAAATATAAGCACACACCTCCCCCTTTTCTATCAATTCTGTCTCTTCTAAACAGGGAATAGCCCTCTATATTTACAGCCCAGTCATGTGCATCATTCCACCATGTTTCTGTTATACCAGTTATGTCCAATTGCTCATTAACCACCAGCAATTCTAGTTCTCCTATTTTATCTACCATTCTTCTTGCATTTGCTAGCATTCAATTAATTTTGAAGTCTTTACATATATTAATCCCTACACGCCTCTTTTCTACACCTTCATTTGCTAGGAGTTCCTCCCTATTGACTAAATTTATGCCCACCCTTTCTCCACCCCCCTGGTCATTTACTTGGACCCAGTTCCTATCTGCTCTATCTACCCCATTCTCTCCCCTAGAACAGAGGCTCCTCTACCATTTAGGTGCAATCCATCTCTTCTATATAGATTGTACCCAAGAGAAAAGTCTTCCCAGTGTTCTAAAAACCCAAAACCCACCTTCCTACACCATTGCTTGAGCCATGCATTAAGCTCCCTGAGCTCCCTCTGCCTACCTGCACTGGCGCATGGCACAGGTAGTATTTCAGAAAATACTACGTTAGCGGTCCTTGCCTTGAGCTTGCACCCTAAATCCCTGAAATCATTCTTTAGGGACCTCCATCTTCCTCCTACTTTGTCATTGGTTCCAATATGTACCAAGACAGCTGGATCACTTCCAGCCCATTCCAATAATCTGTCAGCCCTGTCTGCAACATGCCGAACCCGAGCACCCGGGAGACAGCATACTGTTCGGCATTCACGTTCCTGGCAGCAGATTACCCTATCTACCCTCCTAATAATAGAGTCCCCTATTACCACCCCCTGCCTTGGTTTCTGCCTGCTCTGCATCCCATCTAGCCTAGAAGGAGGACTGTTCCCCTGGCTGCTAGAGGAATCGGCCCTCTCCAGTGTTACTAATTCTGAGCAATTCTCATCAATATCTTCACACAATCTTGCAAATCTGTTGGATTGAGTCAACTCAGAACTGACCTTCCTCTTCCTCTGCCCACTACCTCCCCTCCTTACGGTTACCCAGCTGCCTACCTGTCGCTCCTCATCTACAACTCCACCCTCTTCAACACTAACCCCACATATTACCTGCTCTGTGAGTTCTAAACTCCTTTCCAGTTTTCCAATGTCTCATAACAATAGGGTGCCTTGAACAATAGAAATCCCACATCATAATAAGAAGGGATTGCAGGATTCCATCTTCTATCCCCATCTCCTTGGCTAAATGTGAGGGGTCAATAAATAAAATATTGCTGTCACTTGAACCCCAAACGACTCTTCATCTAAATCAGCATAGAGGAATATTAAAATAATGATCTGAGTTCTTAAAGGGATAGTAATACTTAAGTATTACTAATCCCTATATTAAAGTCCCATTAAAAAATAAATGTATTGCCCCCAGTGTCATCTCTCAAACCTTTATGGTTTGAGAGGTGATCGCTCCTAAAGTTGCCCTCTCCCTCCCCCTTCCCCGTAGTCAGCGTTCTAGCTGACTGCAGGGAAGCCAGTCATACGACTTTCAAGTGGCTCTGCAGCACAGGCGTGATCGCATTAATAAAAAAGAAAACTTTCACTGAAATGGTCTTGGTTTGCAAGCACACTTAGAAGACCGTTTTAGTGAAAGATTTTTTTTTATTAACGCAATTGCGGCTCTGATGCAGAGCCGCCTGATGATCTATGACTGGATTTCCCTTCAGTCAGCTACAACGCTGACTTCTGGGAAGGGGAAGGGAGAGGGCAACTTTAGGAGCGATCATCTCTCAAACCATAAAGATTTGAGAGATGACACTGGGGGCAATACATTTATTTTTAATAGGACTTTACTATAGGGATTAGTAATACTTAAGTATTACTATCCCTTTAAGACCCCCAAAAAACATTAATATTTTGAGGGGGTCCCAGAGATCCCTCCAGTCCCTCCAGGGTGGGTAAATAGTGATCCCTGCCCACAAACATATCAAACAAATAAAATAAATGTACATTTTCTTAACTTTTCTGAACCATAATCTCTGAAAGACAGCTAATCACACATTTTGTAAGCAATTCAGCTAACAGTGGAGAGTAGGAGTGCACTGAAATAAAAGTTCTGAGCTGAAACTGAAACTTCAGGATGCACTTGGCCGTAAACCGAAACCGAAAATGACTTTTTTTTCCAGTACTTACCTTGCGGCCGGCAGCGGGAGAGCCGGCTGCACCCATGTCCCCTCGCGGCGTTTCACGCCGCATCTATGAATGCGAGTGGCTTCCACATTCAGTTGTCCTCAGCAGGCATGCGTCAGCTGGCAGCCATACAGTGACGTGCCCGCCACTTTTAAAGTGATAGAGCTAATTGTGTGCTCCACCTCCCTGCTGAGTCATGTGATATATAAACTGACTGGACACCATGTCAGTTGCTCTTACGTGCAGTACAGTAACTCCTGTGTCCTGTATCTGATCCGTATTCGACCCTTGCTTGGCTTCCGTTTATTCCTGTGTCCATACCCCTGGCTAAGTCTGACTACCCACTCTGGTGCTGACCTGTGGCTCTGGCTGATTCTCCGCTACTTGTATGACCCCTGGCTAAGTCTGATTACCCACTCTGGTGCTTACCTGTGGCTCTGGCTGATTCTCCGCTACTTGTATGACCCCTGGCTAAGTCTGATTACCCACTCTGGTGCTTACCTGTGGCTCTGGCTGACTATCTGCTCCGTGCATGAGCCCTGGCTGGTCTGACCACCCACTCTGGAGCTGACCTGTGGCTCTGGCTGACTATTCACTCCGGTTTGACCTTAGGCAAGTCTGACCTGTTTTTGGTGGTGTTCATTATACTATACCTGTGTCTTGTCTCTTTTGTACCGTTTCTTGTGACACCCCCCATGACATCCAGTACCCTCCCCCAGCACCAGGCCATCCAGTACCTCCCATGACATCCAGTACCACCTCCCCCAGCACCAGGCCATCCAGTACTACTGGCTTAACTGTGCTGCATCTTGGGGTTGAGGGGCACATGAACCAGTAGAAGCTCATCAAACTTCAGTACAAATTAATGAGCTAAAGAGGACAGAGGTGAAATTATGGTGCATGCTAAATTCTCTTAACGATGTGTTTACCCATTCATAATTGAAGCCACCATTTAAATCATTGGGACTTTCCATTAGTCCCCTATGATGCACTTGGTTTGTTCCAGATTTGCAGCTATCTACCTTACTATCTGTATCTACAGTTTGGGTCTATGTGTACTAGTTGAAATAGGCAAGAGAACACGCCTATAAGCACAAATACAAACATTAGTCATATACTAAAGCCTTTCTATCAGGAAGAAACAAGATGTGGCACACTAAGAAGTGACAGTCTGCTATTGCCAATATCATTGATGCCATTACCATGATGGTTTTCAGATGCTGCATTTTAATCCCATAATTCTCAACTAGAGAATAACCTGTTTCTTTCTGCCTGTTTTTGGACTACAATTTCCACCAGTATCAATGTCTACTGACCAGCTGTTAATGAATTAAAACTTCCGTTAGCCTCATCTGGGAATTCACAGGATAAAAATAAGATTTAGTCTAACAAAAGCTGAAAATCCACATATATATTACCCGTGTAGGTAAGACCTCGACCTCCAGGTCGCACCGGCTCCCTCATCACCCTGCTGTTGAGCAATCACATCCCCTTCTATGCCTGCATAGTACCCATCGCCTACACCTCCAGGTCTGTGCACAGCCGACATGAAATTAGCGCTTAGCTGTCGCGCAAGAACAGACTATGCAGGCGCACCAATAACAACGATTGCGAGCCACCGTGGATGACTACACCTTAGTGTGCCAGTAATAGTCAATAAGGAGTGAGGATGGACTGTATGTCTCTGAAGCTGCTGTGCCCACAGTCCAATGATGTGAGGCTGATAGTCACGTGCATTATCACCAATAGGGACTAGGTTGGCACTAGGGCCTTGTAGTGGATGACAGGCTGTCATAGTCCAGTCCACATGATTATTTAACCAATCACTGTTAGAGAGTCACTTATTTCAATTGCTTACTCTCGCAGTAACGATAAAGAAGCCAATGGGAAATGCTGGGTTGAACGCCTACTTGCTATTTATCCAATAAACCAACACAACCTCTAATCCAGTGCCATGGATTTTCTACCATTTTTTTTATTTCGGCTTTTTGGCATTTTCGGCCGAAACATTTCAGCTACCGAAATTTCGGTGCACCCCTAGTGGAGAGTATATTTCTTAAAAGTGGCAGCAAGCATCAAATATATACTCTTAAAAAAGAAGGAAAAAATATTATATAGGATTTCCTCCTGGAGTAAAATATACTAGTGATGTTGAATAATCAACACAAATACAGGTAATTTAGACATATTCACTTATACTTGACATTTCCTTTAAATCCTTCGCGTCCAGTGATGTACCAGGACCATCACGGCTGTCCGGCACTTGAGGACCAGTGACCGTCCTGGCACATCACATACTTTTTACTCACAGCACTCCTCCGGAGCGATCTCTTTCAGTTTCCCGTTCGGTGTGCCGGCACATGTGATCAGTCACGTGGGACGGCACGTCAAACTTTCCTATCTGGTCCTTAAAGGACCATACACCCCAGGACCGCTGGTCCTTAAGGGGTTAAAGGGACATGATAATTTTATACATTTTTATGTTGTTTTCTGCAATAAATTGTGGTTACTAAAATATAGTTTAGAATATATTGTAAGCCACTCCTTTTAAAACAGACGGTATGGAAATTATTACTACAGTTATGAAAACTAACTCTATGACCCCCTGTAAAGCACAGGGTTGGCTGTATAATATGAATCTTTGAGAGAATATCACGGGGGGCTGTGGAGTTAGTTCTCATAACTATGATTGTCATATCCATATTTTGATCACTTTGGTAGTTGGCTTTTTTTAAGAGGCACTAGCACCTAAAGCAACTTTGGCGACTTTAAGATTGCTTTCAAAATCACCTATATGTTGTACTAGCTATTTTTTATTTAGAAAACTAATTTTTGAGTAATTTTCATTGATAGATTATTCTAACTAAGGCATGCATCGTGGGCACTTCCCGACTTAGCCCTAAATTCTAATATTATCCCTGACCCCTCCCATTATTTTTTGTATTAAAATGTTTGTTCGATTGAGCACTCTTTGCGGGAATGAGTGACATTTATTTTTTTTTTATTAAAGCTAACTGATTTCACACCAAGTTTTGGCAAGCGATAATATATTGTTAGTTTGAGAGTGCTTAGTGTGCATACATATAGCTTTGTAACCTAATTTTTTGATCATTAAAGTGTACTACACACTCACGATCAAACGACAGTTGCATTCAAAACCGGCCCACACATCTCTAAGTCTTTAATGTGCAAGTACACAAACAATGTTAGCTAGTTTTGCAAAATCATCCTGAGCATGCATTTTTACCAAATCAGACCATTTTTTAATTGCAAAAGGACTTTGACTAAATTTATAGGGTTTGTGGAGACTGGCACCGACATCTGAACTAACACTTTTCATCTTCCGTCCTCAAACAATTCATTAGTTATATACATCTTAATATCATCATTTAACAAAGGACTCTTTTTCACTCTATAGCTCCTCTATCATGCAGCTATAATTTGCTAAGACTGCCTAAACATATTAAGAAAAATGTAATAATCATGTTCAGCTTCTTTGACTCACCAGATTGTTAGAAAACATGAAAACAGACATTTTGAGGTGATTGTTTCTCTTTGTGTACCCCTCTGGCATTCAAAGTTTAACCCCTTTGGGACCCTTGACGTACCAGGACCGTCAAGGGTAAATTTGCTCGAAAGACCCTTGACAGTCCTGGTACGTCACATACTTTTTACTTCCAGCGCTCTACCGGGAGCGCTGTAAGTAAAAATAGGGCATGAAATAGACCGCTCCAAGATCGGAGCGATCTGTTTCAAGCCCCATAGTGACGCGCCGATACACGTGACAGGTCACGTGTACCGGCTCGTCAAAGTGCCCCTATGCGGACGTTATGGGACGGAAATGTCCCATAAAGTCTGGTCCTTAAGGGGTTAAAGGAGACCTAAACCATAACTATCTAAGGCCAGAAGATCATAATGGCAGCAGTGAATTTTGCCTGTGTGCCTTTATTCACAGACTAACATCATCATGCCCATGTAAGCGGACAAGAGTTTTGCTGGCAGTTTTTTCAAAACTGAAGCAGGCAGACCATGAGCCTACTAAACCTGCAAAAGTAATGTATTGCACAACACCTAGTCCTTAAAGGGATAGCAATACTTTGTTTTAACTTTATTTTATTTTGTAGGCATTAAAAAAACATGAAGAATGATATGTCTTATCTCTCAAACCTTTATAAGAGATATTCACAAGCAAAGTTTCCCCCTCTGCCCCTTTTTCCTAGTGTAAGCCATCTCTTCTCAGATGTGAATCTGGTTGTAAGACCAGACAGATAACAGAAGGGGACAATCTTCTTTGTATGAAAAGAATGAAAGCCCTTCCCCACTTGACTAGTTTTTCCAGCTTTTTCCCTTATCTTAATTGAAGATTGTCCATCTCTGCAGTCTACCTGGGCACCTCCATTCTGATCTGGCCGAATGGGGGGGGGGGTACTTTGCTTGTGAATATCTCTTAAACCATAAAGGTTTGAGATATAAGACTTATATAGTTCTTCATGTTTTTTCAATGCCTACAAAATAAAATAAAGATAAAACGATGTATTACTATCCCTTTAAAGGGTTGAAATTACCACATGCAGTGAGCTGTGTTTGAGGTCCTCGTTCTCCTGCCAGCAACTGTCATGTGCACCTCCATATACATGATATCATGGACTGATGTAAGATGTTATCTCATGAATAAAGGCACAAGGGCAAAAGTCATAAAGGCCATCAGGATTTCCTGGTCATAGTAAGTTTAGAAGTTGTTGGTTCTCCTTTAAACAAGTCAGAATTCTGAAAGCACTGCATCAAAGGAGTTAACCCCCTTAAGGACCAGAGGAGTGTGCAACGCATTGAGAAGCAAAGCATTGCACACCCCTCTGGTCGATAAAGTGACAGTAATGTTTCACAATAAAAGCAGCTCCAATTAATCTTCATAGTATTTGGGCCATGGAAAGTGTTATTTCAGCACTGTCCGAGTTGTAGTTCAAAAGTAATTGAATGATAAAGTATCTCTTTCCCACCCCTTTTACTGATGTAACACTTCTAACCTCAGAGCAGCAAGACTATCTGGATGGATTGTAGAGAGGGACAATCTTCAGTGAGAATAAGGAACAACTGAAAAACCTGTCAAGGGGAGCAGGGTTTTCATTATACTCACAGTAAGAAGATTGTCCCTTGCTGTGATCTGTCTAGTCTCAAGACCAGATTCCACATCTGAGGGGAGGTGGCTTACACTAGGTAAAAGGGGCAGGAGGGGGATATTTTATCATTCAATTAATCTTGAACTACAACTCTGACAGTATTGAAATAACACTCTCCATGGCCCAAATACTATGAAGATTAATTGGAGCTGCTTTTTTGTGAAATATTGCTATGCAATTAAGGGGTTAATAGATTTGTTTAGAGAAATGACTTGCCATGAGATGGTAGAAATGCTGCACAACTATTTGTTTTCCAGAGGAAACAGAAAGTATTTGTTTTTTATATTCCACTGGTCTGCGTTTAGACAACTATGTGGACATGGTGGTTTTCCTGTACTGATTTGTAGAATGCCCCAAGACATTCCTAAATGGTGCTTGTTTCTTCACAGACATGGACTCAGAAGAAAACACGCACATAAAAATGGTATTTGGACCTCTTCGTGCTCCCTGTTCAAAGAGTCTGTCAGTTTCAAGTTTTGTGCTTTTAATCGAAATACTTATATTGTGTTATTTCAGTTCACAAGAAAAGTACAGAATGTTAATTTGCTCGCAGCAATAAACTAAACATTACAGTTAAAAGATTACTGGGAGGTCTTTGTACACAGAGCTTTGGATTCGCTATAAAAATAAACATTATGGACCTTATTCAGCAAACTAAAAAGAAACAATTCTGGAGTAAACCGACTGCACCATGAGGAACAAATAAAGATTCAACAAATCCCATTATCTGAAAAAAGGATTTTAACCCACTGAATGCTAGAGAGGTCTTCAATGCATTACTAAGTAATGAGTTGGAGACATCTCTACTATTCAAGGGGTTAAATGCCCCATTTAAATTATTGGGAATTCTTATTTCACCTTATGGTCATCTGATTTGCTTCAATATCAACAATTCTAGCTATTGGTGCTTCTGCTGCTGTTCAAGGTGGAGTGCCGCTGCCTCCAACTGCTAGTACTATTGCAATATATAGTAGCGATGATGTAATAAGTAGTGGGCCCTAGAGAACAGTATTGCAGTGGAAATTACCTTTGTCATAGATAGCATAAGCAAAAACTGCCAAGTCTCATAGGGATTTCGTTGATGTAATTACAAGGTTGACATTTTTATAGATTTTCTATTTCTTGGAATTTACAATATAAAGAGAGAAAAATAGTGTGTTTTTCCCAAAAATCCCCACAAAAAGAAAACAGGACTTTTCACTCATCCCTACTCAATCATCCCTTCTGGTATGTAAGAATAACAATGTAGGAAGAGTGGTGCCCTGCTATACTAATGGGATTTGTAATGCCATACATGTTGATGGCCCTTGCTGACATATGCATTACACATTTTCGTAATTCTGTTCTCCTGAAGACCATACTATACATATCTAAGTCTAACACATGGTTTAGACAGTCATACCATTAAATAGAAAGATACTATCTGTGTATCGACCAAGACACTCTATTTCATTCATCTTGTAAAGTGAACCTGAATGTGCATCCAAGTCTGTAAGAAAAAACACTTATGCAAGATGTCTAAAATAGTTGTGGTAACTGAAATTGAGCTGCTAATTTTCAGATGTATTACCATTATTTTTTGCATGCAATTCTGCTCACTACAGCAAAGGGAAAAGGTAGTCTTAAAAGTGGGTGCCATTTAATCTACAAACATATTGTAAGGTATTTTCAGAAAACAAATATTTAAGTTGTCACATTTTGTCTGATTTTTGTAATTTTTTTCCTGATAAAGTAAAAATTGTCTGAACATGGAGAAGATAAATTAAAGGGATAGTAATACTTCATTTTTACAATCCCCCATGTTATAGCCCTTAAAAATCGGAATTAAACGAGACCAGCGGCATTCAAAGTTCCCTCTCCTTCTCTCTCCCTTGACATCAGCGTTATAGCTGCCAGCAGGGGAATCCGGTACCAGAACCGGTGGCGGCTCTGTAGCAGTGCGAGATTGAATTATAGAAACAGAAATCCTTCACTGAAATGGTCTTCTACGTGTGTTTGCAAACCAAGCACAAACCAAGCACACATAGAAGACCATTTCAGTGAAGGATTTCTGTTTCTATAATGCAATCTCAGCACTGCTGCAGAGCCGCTGCTTGCTCACTGACCGGATTCCCCTGCTGTCAGTGACAACGCTGAATTCAGGGGAGAGGGAACTTTGAATGCGGATATCTCTCAAACCATAAAGGTTTGAGACATGCCGCTGGTCTCGTTTAATTCTGATTTTTAAGGGCTACAAGAGGGGGGATAGTAACAATTAAGTATTACTATCCCTTTAAAATGATAGTAATGTTTCACAAAAATAGCAGCTCCAACTAATCTTTATAGTATTTGGTCATAGTGTTGTTTCAATACTGTCAGAGTTGTAGTTCAAGAGTAATTGAATGATAAAGTATCCCCCTCCCGCTCCTTTTACCTAGTGTAATCCACCTCCCCTCAGATGTGGAATCTGGTCCTGGGACCAGGCAGCTCACAGCAAGGGGACAATTTTTTTACTATGAGTATAAGGAAATCCCTGCCCCCCTTGACAGGTTTTTCCTTATGCTCACTGAAGATTGTCCTTCTCTGCGATTCATCTTGCTGCTCTGAGCAGTGTGATATCCATAAAAGGGGTGGGAGGGGGATACTTTATAATTCAATTACTCTTGAACTACAACTCAGACAGTACTGAAATAACACTCTCCATGGCCCAAATACTATGAAGATTAATTGGAGCTGCTATTTTTGTGAAACATTACTATCCCTATGGGAATGTAGAATTTTTATTTGCCCCCTATTGGTTTGCCCCAAAATTGCACCACTTTGCTTTTTTTCATTATATACTTACAACGAATTATCTAGACAGGAGTGAGCAATCTGAGGCCTTCCAGCTGTCAGCAAATAGTTGGAATTGTAGTCCTCAACAGCTGAAGAGCCTCAGGTTGCCCACCCAGATCTATCCTTTCCACTTGGATATAGAAACTTTATAAACGTCCAAAATATTTCTTTAGCTAGCTCACTTTTTGTCATTGGCTAAAATCCATGAAATTTGCTTTTTTGGGTCAACAGATGTTGAGTAATGTTTCATATACAGATGCAGTTTCACCCACATATTAGCCATATTCAGATAAAGAACACCACATCCAGCTCTCCTTTTTCACACCTCTTTAATGTTGTGGGGTCTGCATCTTTTGGGCTCTGATTCAATAGACTTCGATTTATCTTGTAGCTAAAGACAACTTTGTTCATTTACATACATATGAAATATCTATATGGAAGAAGATGCCTTCACAGGATGATATAGATAACTTGATGACGAGAATGACAACTTACATAATGTAGTGAGATGATTTGGAAAAAACAGGACAGCACAAGTCTGTATGAAACAGTATATATACACCATTGCCCTCAGGCTAAAAAGTGCATTCCACAAAGTTTTCCAGCTACCAAAAAGTATTATCAGTCTTCGCAGGTGTAAAATATTGTATATCATAATGTGAAAACTAGCATCTGACAACTACAGATTATTTTTCACAGGCCCTAAAGCTGCTGTTCCACTATACTGTTCTTCAGAAATAAATGGTAATTTTAAAGTAAATGGGTAAAAAGCAGCAGACTTTCAGATTGATGAGGCTAAAATTTCCAATTAAGCCTCAAATTGTTAAAAAAAATAATTTCTGGCTCAAAAAGACAGTTGGATATTTCTGCGGATCAACATCCTATCTGCACTGAGACCAACTATCATAGGTCTCAAAATTGTTCTGAGTTTGAAGGGTGACCAATACGTATGTGAGAACATCTAAAGTATCTGCAAACACAATTACTAAAGGCAAAGAATTACTGTAAAAAAATATGTTTCAGTCGAACATCATTTTCCATTCCTTTTAATGGATGTCAGCTTGTTTTTGTCCTGCTTGTAGAGTAAAGCAGTGACCCTGATTATATTTGTAAATCAAAACTGTATCACTGTCCACCAAGAAACAAACCTAGGTTGACTCACTTTCTCTTTATACCTAAAATCTTGTTTTTATCAGTTTTGTATTGTAGCAGGTCTCTATTCTTTTTTTATAGTTAATTTTTTTCTAAGAACTGGTACCCAAAAACTGTACTCCATATCCTTTGATGAGGCCTACCAAAGATTTATAAAGAGTTATAATTATTTCAGCTAAGTTACACTCTGCTTTGAAGTCTATTGTCTACCGATATTTAAATCCTAAACGATGATTACCCATTTAGTGTATATGCAGTGTGCTTCTTTCTGCAACCCAAATGCATAACCTTACATATATTTACATTAAACATCATCTTCCACTTGTCTGCCCATGCAATCAGTTTATCCAAATCTCTCTGCAGAGAAACAGATCATGTTGTGTATGTATTTCCTTATACAGTTTAGTGTCATCAGCAAAGATCACACTAAAGATGATCTTTAATAACCAAATGAAAAAGCACTGAACCCAGGATTGAACTCTGAGGCACTCTACTTAGAGCTTTAGACCAACTTTTCATTCTGTTCTCTATCAATACACAGGTATCAACTCCCATAAAGATGCCTTTTCATTTATGCAGTAACCTACTTTGAAGAACAGTATCGAAGGTTTTTGCAAAATCCAAGTATGCTATATCAACAGCAGTGCCCTTGTCCAAGTTACCACTTTCCCCTTCCATAGAATTCAAGAAAATTTGTTTGACATGATAATTAAAGGGGTAGTAATACTTAATATGTAAAAATATATATTGTAGGGTTTATCCTCCTGAATAAAACATGGGTACTCCTACAGCTGAGAGGTATTTTTATTTAAAAGTTATTGCAGCTTAAACATTAATTTTTTTACATGCAGTATCTCAGTGGTCTGAAATTATCCAATGACGCTGCTGATACACCATCCTGTGGACAGCTCTGGTCAGTTGACCATAAATCTTCATAGCAAGGTGTAGCAACAGTGTCACTGTAACATTTCAGGCCAATTTGATTTTGCACCTAAAAAGTTTAAGTTTGAGCTGCATTAATTTTTGAATAAAACATTTCTCACAAGTGGATGTACCCTTGTTTTACTCAGGAGATAAACCGTACAATATATATGTTTATGTATAGAGTGTTACTATACCTTTAATCTACTCCATACTAATATATATAGAAAATGCCCTAAAAGATTATAAATGATAGTGTCTTACTGAAGCCTATAAATGTCTGAAATCAGGGTAGATTCTACAGTCTTAAAAGAAGAACTAACACCACCTAATAACAACTTACCACTTTTCTTACTATGACCAGAAAATCATATTGGCCCCTATGAATGTTGCCCCCTATGCATTTGCTAAAAAGATAACATCTTTTATCAGACTTGGATGCCATGTCTATGGTGGCAGACACTGTACTTTCTTCCATTTTTTTTTCTTTTTTAAATTGAAGGAGGCAGAGTGCATAATCCTACCTAAAGGTAGAAACTACTAGCAACTGTCATGTCTGCCTCAATGAACATGACATGCATGACTGATTGAAAAGGCTCTCTCTTGAACAAAGGCACAAGGATAAAGTCACAAGTGCCATTAGAATTTGGTGGACATAGGTTCTTCATATGTAATATCAGGAAGTGTTAGTTATTATTATTAATAATAATTATTATTATTAATTAATGTAGTTCTTTTTTATTATTAAGTGTTAGTTCTTTTAGATTTCTTGTGCCACCTTGTGGGTTAACTCAGTAGAGCCAACCTGCTGCTGGGATCAGTTCCCCAAATGAGTACAGATGTAGAGAAGAATGGAATTGAGTCATTCACCTGACTGGAAATCACAGGGACAGACACTGCAGTGTTGATCTTCCGCCCTGCGCTGTCTGTCACTACAGTTTGCAACCTGGATTAAAACCCATGTATTCAGCTAAGTTGGTGAGTTCCTCCATTTAATTAATCTCTTCTACAGTTTACTTGTTTTTTGGAAAGCAAAGTGAGTAAGCAGTATACAAACAAATGCTAAGTTTGCATTTATTCATGTCACTGGAAGGGCAGGTTAACCCTTGAATTGCTACATACGCTGCACTGGATACCAAATCACATGGTACCACAAGTGTTATTCATTATACATGTTCATTATACATGTTAATTATTGGCCATTTTGAGTGTACCATATTATTTATTGTTGTATGCCCAAATTAATACATTTGATTAGGTCCTTGACGAAGAAGTGTTCATATGGTGTAGAACAGCAATGGCCCTTTGCTTGAAATTTACGAGATTAGACTTATTCATCAAAGTTCTGGAGAAAACTAAAAGTCACCATATGGCAAATTAAAACCCTACTGAGTTATGGATTTAATCAACTGAATGTTAAAATCTCAATTTAAATAAATGAGGGTTTGCAGAATTTTCATTTAATGTGTTGGATACCACTCTGGCACTCAAAAGTGTTAACTTGATGAATAAAGCCCTCTTTATCTGACAGCAGACAATTGATCTAGGGAAAAAACAAAGGCTTCCTGTCAGCAGACGTGACAAGTCTTTTCTCTACTGGAAAAAAAATCACTTTCTCTTCTAAATCCATTATAAGTGAGTTCCTTAACTCTCATTGTGGCCCCAGTGGAAGGCAAATCCAGTTCAATAACAGTAACCATAGCATTTACATACGACAATAACATTCCAGGTATATGGATTGTCCAAAAGAGCATCTGTCTTTAGTTCAATTTTTTTCTTAACATATTTTGACATAAAGCAAGACCCCAAATCCCAGAAATTGGCTCTCTAAGAGTAAGTAGGTAAAGTGATAAATCACATACCACTTCTACTACAGAGATTCATGCATTAATTACTGTCAACATTGTTCCATGACGTGGTTTTTGGAATTTATGTCTCAGAAATATGTACCTCACTTATGTGCCTCCTCCTATGTCCTCAGATTTTCTGCCTTTCCATGTAGAAATGGAAAAGCTGCAGCAATTACAGCAGTACTCCTCTGTACAAATCTATGTAGCATTGATTCACCAGATCCAGACAGTCATCATAATCCATGTATTCAACTTTGAAAGTGGTACAGCCACTTATATTAGCAGTACCACCCAACACACATATCAAACAGGAATAAATGTTAGCAGGGAACGAGTACTAGCACTGGAGCAAACACACGGGGATGGATATTCTCTAAGCAACAGTGTCCTAAACCGATTCACAAGAACTATCAGCAGACCAGGATTTAATAATTTTCATGCCTGAGTATATGTGAGTTAATAAGAAGCTCTGTCATTATGAGTCGCTCACCTTTGCATAAGCAGGGAAAGCCTTAACTATTGGTCTATTAGTGGTATTTTAGGACAGGTTTAGTCCTTCCTCTAAGTGATTAAAATTAAATGTTTTATTGCAGAAATTAATAGTCCATTAGACAAGACATGTGGTACAAACTAACATGTTTCACATTACTAGCTATAATAATTACTTACAGCAGCACCACCTTCACTCACAGGCATTAATACATTAATTATAGTCATAAGTGGATGTTTATGGGTTCCCATGTGACATTTATATTTTTAACAGTCTAAAGTATCTGTTCTATCTGCTTTATTGTGTTGTGTTTTCAAAAGTCTATCTGCCACATCCTCTTAGATGCCTATCCAATACTTAAAAATGAACACCTCTAAACCAGGACTCCTAATATTCCTTCCTTTAACCAATGCTGAGGTGATCCTGAATATCACTGATCTGGTAGGTTCCCTCTCTAGATGTTACCTTTCATCCCACTCTATCCAGCAGCCTAGATATGCAGTCATTCAAAAAAAATCCTGAAATTGTACTCTATGAAATATAGCAACAATGTGCCACCAACATACTAATCCATTTGCTTATGTCATTCCTCGACTACTGTAACCACATACTGATTGGATTTTCCCTACCAAGACTGTTCCTGTTTGTATCCATCCTAAATGTTACATTCAGGAACTACCTGTGTGCTTAATAAGCAGATTGCCATTAAGCAGTGGCCCAGACTGTTAAAAATAAAATAGATAAAATAATAACAATCAATACATGCACTTACACGTTAGTTTTATAAAGTAAGATAAATTTGTCTATAGAAAACCATCAGTAAGCACCAGTAGCAGAGTATATAGAAAATTTCCACAATGATGAATGAGTTACTTTAACATGTTGCAGCTGTGTAACCCTCCGGGTAAAGCAAACATCCAAAGGACTATATAAAAGTCATAAGAACACACAGTGTAAATGCTGGTGAGATGGCTCCGTTGGTTAATCTGTAGAATCTGCTGAAATCTTAAGTTTACATGTTCCCAGCAGGGTCAACTCAGCCTTTCATCCTTCCGAGGTAGATAAATTGAGTACCATTAAATTGAGTAATAATATATATCCCCCAGGATATACTTGAAAACGAGATACAATCTCAATGTATCCTTCGTGGTAAAATACTTTGATATCATTATTATTAAATACACCTCTAGAAGCAACAATATGATTCAGTTTCACCACTCTTCTCACTCCAGTAGGCTATTCACTGTACATGGGAATGCTGCAAACTGCAAGATAATGCATTTCTGGAACAAAAACCCAGAGGTGGAATACAGGCTTAATGGTAATTTGCTGACATCAACAGCAGAGAAAAGGGACATGGGAGTTATTAAATCAGATAACATGAATGTAGTCAAGCAGTGCAGTAAATCATTGGAAAAAGCTAACAGGGTACTGGGCTACATAGAAATACATATTAGCAACAAGAAAAGAGAGGTATTAAAGGGATAGTAACACTTCGTTTTAACTTTATTTTATTTTGTAGGCATTAAAAAAACATGAAGAATGATATAAGTCTTATCTCTCAAACCTTTATGGTTTATGAGATATTCACAAGCAAAGTTCCCCTCCCCGCCCCTTTTTCCTAGTGTAAGACATCTCTTCTCAGATGTGGATCAGGTTGTATGACAGTACAGATAACAGAAGGGGACAATTTTCTTTGTATGAAAACAATGAAAGCCCTTCCCCCCTTGAAAAGTTTTTCAGCTTTTTCCATTATCTTAATTGAAGATTGTCCCTCTCTGCAGTCTACCTGGGCATCTCCCTTCTTATCTGGTTGAACAGGGGGGGGATACTTTGTTTGTGAATATCTCTTAAACCATAAAGGTTTCAGAGATAAGACTTATATCATTCTTCATGTTTTTTTAATGCCTACAAAATAAAATAAAGTTAAAATGAAGTATTACTATCCCTTTAATGTTACTTTACAGATCACTGGTAGTATCTCACCATGAGTATTGTGTAAGGCTTCTGGACACCATGTTTTCTGAAGGGCATATATAAATTTGAGACAATTCAAAGAAGAGCTACTAAAATCTTGCAAGAGGTTCATGTCAAAATCTACCAGGATAGAATTGAGTACTTTAATATGTATAGTTTGGAAGACATGAGAGATAAAGTTCTGGAGGGAAGCATTTTTTCTGAAAAAGAGGAATACTAAAATAAAATGACCCAATCAAGAGTTAGACAATGGAAAACTCAGAAGTAATGTGTATAAGAACTTCTTTACAGGAAGGGTGATAGATTCATGGAACACCCTCCTAATGACTGATACAGTAAGGAGATTCAAAATGCCCTGGATAACCATAAGTATGTTCTGATAATTATGCAAGTTTGTGCATAAAGTAGTTTGTGTGTTTGTTCTTGTGTATTTAAAGCTAGGCACCTCCTCTGCTATCTCACTCTACCAATACTTACACTGGCTTTCCATAGCTTCCAGAATCAAATATAAAATGCTATTGCTAACTTATCAAGCTGTTCTTAGTTCTGCCACCTCCTACATGTCCACCCTTGTATTTCATTATTTCTAATTGTTCTCTATGCTCCAGTAACGCTCTCCTACTCAACTCCTCCTTTATAGCATCCACTCAGGCTTGGCTCCAAAATGTTTCCAGTGCTTCACCCTTTCTTTGGGACTTGCTCCTCCATTGAGTCCAAGTTAAGTTTTAAAAGTTCCAAGAACAACTTCAAGATCAATAACTTTAGGAAAAAATATCCACAAACCTCTTACCACCCTCAAAAAGTCCACATTACCATGTCCAGAACTCTTAACCAGACCAATTACTCTTTCTCCCTCTCAACCACCTACAACCAAACCAGGAACAACTTTGTCAATGGCTCAACCTAAAAGACACCTCTCACTATCTCATATCTACTTATTCAGTTGCCAATCACTCCCCCATAGTTATACACCATACTTCACTTCTTCCCTCCACATACTCTAGATTATAAGCTCTCTCACAAGCAAGGCTTTCTTCTCTATGTATCTGCTCTGCCAAATATGTTGACATTCTATAAAGTAAAGATAATAATTTTTTCATGGCATGATTTTGGAATTATTGCCATTCACAAACCATTTATTTTTATCCTTCTACATAGTGGTAACTCCCACTGTCATCAATGTGAGATCTTCACCCAACATTAATTATAACAATTAATAGATATTGTAAATGATCTTTCTTACATACCTTTCATTATTCATTACATTTTTCTTTAGCAGATGACAGATCAATTGTGTACTGAAATGTAAAATCCATTTAGTCTTTAACACACATTAAAGAACCTGAATGTAGGACAGACATCCATTTTTAATGCCAAGACGTAAAATAAAAACTTGCAGTTAAAGGGAAATTTTAACTTTTTATAAAGTCTATATCTATGGAAGCAGACTTGGTAAGAAGCCATTTGCTACACTCTGCGGTCCCAAACTGGGAACCCTCAGCTGCAACACAACCCAAAAGAATGTGGGAATCAACATAAAGAAGTCTGATATGGAGGGTCAGTTCAACCTCTTCCCGTGGGATCAAAAGGGATGCACCAGGGGTCTCTTTTTCACACCTTCATTGTGCTCCTTCGTTGGTCAACTGGGGCTTATAATATAGCCCCAACTTCAACATCATGAACAGAAAAATAATGTCAGTAAGTATACAAAGCTATAGTAATAAACCTTAAAAAGGGACACACACATCCACATACACCCCCCCAAAAACAATTCTATAGTATTAAAGCACATAAAATGTGACTTATTACAATGTATATTCTAACTTTTGAAAAGATTATTGTGCGTAAATGCCTAATCTCTTATTGGTGGCTTTGACTGCATCAACATCTTTTAGTGGGAGCATGCTGCACAGTTGTAGGACTTGGAAGGCAGGATAAGGGTGCATGAAGGGCTGTGTCTGGGCCGACCACCAAATTACTTTACTCAACTCAATTAACAACGGAGGCAAAATAAGCCATTCTAATGTATTCTGGCAATGGTGTAAGGCTGGGGCAACACATTACAATAGCTGATTTTGCCTATACCATTGCTCTATACGAGCTAGGGGAGTAAAGTCATCTTGGAGGATGGCTGGCTGTCTTCCAAACAGGTACCAGTGAGGGAACCTCACTGGTATTGAACCTCGTGTTGGATGTGGGGAAAGTACAAGAACAGTAAACTTATTTCATGAAAAAATAAATATAATAAAGAGCTTTTCCCTCTGAGTAAAACAGTGATACTCCCACTGCTGAGATATATATATTTCCAGCATTATTGCAGTTTAAACACTGGTTTCTCAGTACCTGCTAATGGTCAGATTCTAATTATTCTGTTGCATTCAGCAGGAGAGGTGAGTCACTGGCAAACAGTTTTAAATAGAATGTGATAGAAAATGTCAGTTTGACTTTCAAGTAGTAATCACAGGGTAATTTACTTTCTGATAATTTATAATATTTGGATAAAACAGCAGTGGGAGTGAGCCTGATTTAATAACAGGAAAACCCTATAACATATTGGTTTTCTTAAAAAAAATGTACTGCTGCTTTAGTTTCCCTGTCTCCAGTAATCTGGCAACTAGAAAAGACAAAGATTAAAAATATATATTGTAGTGTTTATCCCCTGAGTAAAACAAGGGTACTCCCACTGCTGAAAGGTGTTTAATTCAAATGTTATTACAGCACAAACTTTAACTTTTTAGGTGCAATATCACAGTGACCAGGGCTGTCCATAGGATGGTGTACAATTTCAGGTCACTGTGATACTGCACCTACAAAATACAAGTTTGAGCTGCAATAACTTTTGAATAAAACACCTTCCAGCACCTTTGTATTACTCTGTGGGATAAATGCTACAATATATATATTTTTTACATTTTAAGTATTACTATCCCTTTAAAAGACAGCATCGCTGGCTTTCAGATGGGCAGAGTAGTAAAGCACACACTGTGTTTATTTTAATACTTGTTGATGTTGTGTGTGGGGGGGGTCCCTTTAATGACCCATCTAGTCCTTAACCCCTTCGCGTCTGGTGACGTACCCGGACCATCACGCTGGTCTGGCAGTTAAGGACCAGTGACGGTCCTGGTACGTCACGTACTATTACTCATCACCCTCCTGCAGGAGCGCGATGAGTAATACCGGGGACTGAATTTGATCGCTCCAAGACCGGAGTGAACTCTTTCAGTCCCTCAGTTCAGTGTGCCCCCCCACCGCTGTTCATTAAGGGGTTAAACATTTAAATAGCAACAAAGCACATTAAATCATGGGTAATTTTCACAAACAAAAGTGTTAATGTACAGCCCAGTTAACTTCAAAGACAAAAAAAAATGGAGATCAGTACTTAGTTATGTAAGCAAATATTTTCTCTATAGATCTCTCTGTACTTTATGTTTTGGATTAAGCCATGCCAGCTATGTGGTGGAAAAAGAAAATCCAGAAATGGGTAAGTGAAAACATATTCCTATCAAAAGTTCCTATATCCTTAAATTGAAACCTTACCACAAATGCACTCAGAATTAAACCTTTGATCAGATGGGTCAAATATTTGTTCTCTTTTAAAACTGAAACACTACATGCTGTTTTATCTATATTTAGTCAGCTGATCTGCAGATTACTTCCAAAGAACCTGAAAATAATAATATTCAGCACCACAAAGCTTTCCTGCTGTGCCATCCTCTGGGTTAACCCCTTGGATGCTAGATACATTCGTGTGAAAAAAAAAGTACACCCTCTTTGTATTCTAGGGTTTTACATATCAGGACATAATAACAATCATCTGTTCCTTAGCAGGTCTAAAAATTAGGTAAATACAACCTCAGATGAACAACAACACATGACATATTACGCTGTGTCATGATTTAACAAAAATAAAGCCAAAATGGAGAATACATGTGTGAAAAAATAAGTACACCCTTACTGCTTCCATAGAAGTTAAGATGCTAAGTAGCAGACAGGTGCTGCTAATCAAATGACCTTGATTGATTATCAGCAAGTGTGACCACCTCTATAAAAGTTGACGTTTTAGCAGTTTGCTGGTCTGGAGCACATAAGGCCAAGGAGGAAAAACATCAGCAAAGATCTTAGAGAAGCAGTTGTTGCAGTACATCAATCTGGGAAGGGTTATAAGGCCATTTCCAAACAATTTAAAGCCTATCATTCTACAGTGAGAAAGATTATTCAGAAGTGGAAAACATTCAAGACAGTTGCCAATCTTCCCAGGAGTGGATGTCCCAGCAAATTCACCCCAAGGACAGACCGTGCAATGCTCAGAGAAACTGTAAAACCCCAAGAGTTACATCTCAGATTCTACAGGCCTCAGTTAGCATGTTAAATGTTAAAGTTCAAGACAGTATAATTAGAAAAAGACTGAACAAGTATGGTTTGTTTGGAAGGGTGCCAGGAGGAAGCTTCTACTCTCTAAAAACAACATGGCAGCATGGCTTAGGTTTTGAAACTTGCATCTGAACAAACCACAAGACTTCTGGAACAATGTCCTTTGGACAGACAAGACCAAAGTGGAGATGTTTGGCCATAATGCACAGCTCCACATCTGTTGAAAAACCAAACATAGCATATCAGCACAAACAACTCATACCAACTGTCAAACACGGTGGTGGAAGGGTGATGATTTGGGCTTGTTTTGCAGCCACAGGACCTGGAAACCTTGCAATCATTGAGTCGACCATGAACTCCTCTGTATACCAAAGTATTCTAGAGTCAAATGTGAGGCCATCTGTCCGACAGCTAAAGCTTGACCGAAATTGGGTCATGCAATAGGACAATGATCCCAAGCACACCAGCAAATCTACAACAGAATAGCTATAAAAGAAAAGAATCAGGGTGCTGCAATGGTCTAGTCAAAGTCCAGACCTCAAACCAATTGAAATGCTGGGTCAAGACCTTATGTCATGTGTTGTTGTTCATCTGAGGTTGTATTTACCTAATTTTTAGACATGCTAAGGAACAGATGATTATTATGTTCTGATATGTAAAACCACAGAATTCAAAGACGGTGTACTTTCTTTTTCACACAACTGTACATCTGCAGTGGAGTCTCTTGTGTGTAGAGAGACGCAAATGTCCTTTAAGTATAACACCAAACTGGAACAATTCTGGGAGGAACCAGCTGCGTTGGAGTTCTATTTAGCATTCAAGGAATTAACCCCACTTCTCATGTATACCAATGAACATAATGGGGATGTTTGTGTGTCCCTATGGTGCAGTTGATTTGCCCCAGAATTGCATCACATTGCTTTTATATATAAGAGACATACATATAAAATAAAAGTGGAGCAGCTCTGAGGTAAACCAACTGCATTGTGAAGCAATGCACTGGAGACCTCTCTAGCATTCAAAATGTTACAATACCTATTTAAATAAATGGAAATTAGTTTTTGTCTCATATGGCACAGTTAGTTTGCGTAAACATTGCTCTAAATTTACCATTATGCATAGAGTAGAGAGTGAGAGGGGCCTACAGATCCTTGGATGCTACACAGGGGTTCCTTGAGACTTCATGGATGATACACCAGGTGGCTCTTGGAGATTTAGGTAGGGTGATTGTTCATGGGTAGAGTGACTGTGGTCTTGAACTGTCTCTCCCTGACAGTGATTAGGTGGAGCCTAAATCCTTAGCAATGGCTTTGTAGCCATTTCTAAACTGATGAGCAGCAATAACTGCTTACTGCGGTCCTCAGAAGTGTCTTTTGATCATGGAAGTTCTTCCACACAATTGTATAGTGAAGCCCAAGCTCACACCGGATCTGATCTTTTTATAGCCTTCCAAACTCACCCCTGCAGATCTATCTAACCATTTAAACATCTGATTCTAATTATTCCTTTAATTAGAATGATGGAACCGAGGGTTCACTTAGTTTTGGACATACCCTACCAATTCCATATTAATTGTTTGACTACGTTTTAAATAATTTTGTTTCAAAAGACATGGACTTGGTTAATATCGACCCTACTCGATATTTAGACAAAAACTGACTTTGATTCAGGTAGGCTATCATGGTAAAACTATGGAATTTCCATAATCATCACAACCTTTTTCTCACCACTATATGTCCCATTGTTGCAGTTTACTACCACCTCTCTGCTGGTTGAGTAATTCCAATATAGTGTATATGATTTTGTTACTACAAGGCTGGCATTAATGGAGACAATATATGCAAAACACTCTTTTTTCTCATATCATCCCATTCAAATTGGATCTCCTATTCATTTTTCTAAACACAGATAACCAAGTAGAATTTCTTATTCACATCTTAGTAACAGAAATGAATGTGATTGTGTTCAATTGTCATGTATGACTTTGTGGTGGCAATTTTGAATCTGGGAGTAATTGCACAAATGTTCTTGATGTCACATGGTAACCTTTGGATCTCACTGTCATTGATTATTTAGGGAACTGGTTCCCAACACTCTCCTCAGGGGCCACTCCTTTCTTGTGCACAGGTTAATTAGATGAATGAGCCTCTGATTCACTCCCCTTTGTATAAGCAAGGAAATCCTGAAGATATTGGGCTCAATACTATTACCACTGGTATATCTAGTGGTAATGGTAGAAAAAAAATTGAGCAATCAACCCAACTATATACCTCAGCTATTCTATAGCTGGAGAGGTACAGGGAACAACCAGCGTTGGTGGCCAAAACTCACATTTTGGCCCAATGCTTCTTTTTGCTTCCACAACTTGTGCTAAATGGCAAGAATTGCAGGAACTTCAAGGAAAAAAAGTCTAATCTCTCTCCCCCATGCCTCCCATACACTAACCCTACTGATGTCTCCACTGGCAGCGGCAGGCATGTAAAGTGGCAACACCCCCCCTTCATATCTCTCGGGCTGTTGCCCGAGTCAGACTGCAAGAATGTTGAACAAAGACTGTTTTTTTTATACCAGTCTCTGTACAAAATAATTGTCCGGCTCCAATTGGCTGGAATGTGTGCTTATGCACCTCCCAGCCAATCAGCTTCGAGCAGTGTTCGTCATCCCCCACTAATTAACTAGAATGTAATCTAGGTCTTTATTTGTGGAAAAACTTCAGGGAATAGTTTCAGCACAATAATTTACTTTTGGTAAAGTAAGGTAATTCTCTTACCAAGGCACCCAGACTTAAGAAGTGGTTAAAGCTGGCCTGTCGCTTTGAATCAAATTTGTAATGTCTGAAAACACCATTCAAAACTGCCTGCATATCATGTTAGCCAAAATGCATGCATATACAGAGATAATTTTTCATAAATAAAATTATCAATACAGGCCTCAACTGTACATATGCTTTCCATTTGGCTAATATGATGCTCAGACGTTTTCAATGAAGTTTTCAAATATGCAAATGTGAAAGGACCACAAGGTTGTTCAGTGTTGAGAAGCAAAGTTTGTGCACCCCTCTAGACCCCCAAAGGTTAATTCAAGGTGACTTTAAGTAGAAAGTTTTTAGAGACAATAAAAAGTTGCAACACGACATTTCATGTTGTTTCATGAATTTATACATTTCTTGTCACTCTTAAAAAAATCTGCCCAATTTATTATTAAAAATATAAGCATATATAAAACATGTTATAAATAGTTTTGATTGAACACTGGCAGATATGCAAACTGTATTCAAGGCTATAAAGCCATTTGAAAGCAACAGAACCAAAAATGGCCAAAGGTAAACATTGTTTTAGTTAACTTGCTATGGGGTATGTTTCATTTAACATAGCATTTTATGTTCATAATGGTCATACATATATAAACCAACCAAGCTTAAAGTTTGCATTACCTGAGCCACGCTGAATGTTCATTGCACTGCATATGCCTAGCAGAACCCACCAAATGCCTCTTAAGTGGGTATTCTTGTATGAATTACAGAGTTGCCTAGCTTTATCTATGTTATGCTTTCAGAATCACAGATCCCTTAAAACTAAAAATCCTTATGGCCTAAATAGATTCTGCCCTAGTGCCTTTGTTCAAAACATAACATATTCAGTCAGTCCCAGATGTCATGTCCTCGTCATAACTTTGTAGGCATACATGACAGTTCTTGGCAGCTTTTTTCAAACAAATGCAGGTGGAGTTCATGAGATTTCTTAAGATTACCACGTACAGTCATAAGAGTTTTAGGTTCTGAGGTCTTCATACCTCCCACATGTCCCTCTTAGGAGGGACAATCCCTCTCTGAGACCCAAGTCCCTCTTTTCCACATTGATATCCCTCTTTTTAGGAGAGCAGACTGTGTGGTGTGTATATACTCACCATGGTCATTCACAGAACACTGTGTTGAGTAGGAGGTAGTAGGAGAAGGCAGTGATAGCCTTCCTGGTCACTGCATCCTATTGGATAGGTGATCAATGCCAGAGGACATCAAGAGGGGTCGCAATGTCCCCAGTGAGGTCTAGGGTGACCACATTTACTTTCTTCCATTCCTGGGACACTATTAAAGAAGCAGTGTACTCACATGACATCATATGACCCCTGCACTAAAATCTATGTGTGCTGCTGTTCCAATCATTCTATTCCTTTCCGTCCGTCTGTCACCGCACCCAGATGCTCACTCTCACTAATAAAATTGATTGCATGCCCCTGCATATGTACTGCCTCACACGCACGTACCAGTCAGCCAATGAGGATCATATAGCAAATACATTTCATCGGCTGGTGGTGGTGCGTGCTGCACTAGGTAGGGCTGTGTCACTGATGTTGAGTGAGCCGCTATGGAGCAGAGTGGAAATTGCAAAAGGCTCAGTAAGTGGCAGAGATTGTTTGTGCGCTGGGTGCCAGCTTTGTTGCTCTATTCTGGGTCTCTTTGTTGTCCAGGTGGAGGGTGACCCGGGACGCAGGACACAGTGGTCACCGTAGCGAGGTCTGATTTTCTTTAACGAAAACAACACAAAATGAAGCATAGTGCAGGATTAGATATACTGCATTATGTGTATTTTTAAACATATTTACAAAAGGAGCCATCATGTGGGGCAGATTGCAACAGCATGTGTGGCAAAATGCTACAGCTTGTGGGACAGAATGCAACAGCATATTCTGAATTTTAACCCATCGAATGCCAGGGTGGTATATATATATATATATATATATATATATATATATATATATATATATATATATATAGACAGATATATATGTACTAGCAATGTGGGACATCATTGCCCATCATGTTATGCAGGGAGTTAGTGCACACACACAGATGCAACACACATACACACAGAGACACACATACTTGCACAGATATATAGAGAGTGAGACAGACAGACATACAAACATGCAATGCACAACATGTAGACACATGTGATACACACACATACAACAAACATAGTGAGACACACACACGCACACACACTGAGAGAGACACACACACACCCAGTGAGCAGTTCTCCCTTTAGTGTATCATATAGAACTGTTTTACATATATGTAACAGGGTTTTGCATAGGCCCGCAGACACCCCTGTGGTCCCTTACCCCAGAAACCTCCTTTTGCTCTGCAGGCTGATCCTGAGCCTCCGCTTCCTGGAAGTTGGGGTACATGACTGCAGCAGTGCCTCCACCCAGCTGGGCATCCAGGGTATGGATGTGGGGCCCAGTTGGGAACATATTTAAGTGAGCAATAAAACTGACGCAGAACTATCTTAAATAGAACTTGCACAGAACGAAAACCCTACGCAGGAATATAACAGATATGCAGGAATATAACAGATACATGAATATAATACAGTAAAACAGTTCAAGAATGCAATGGTTAATATGGTATTCACCCACCCACAACAAATACTATGGGCCACCCTAGGCTTCACCCAAGTGGCAGTTGGGTACCATTAGTTGGTGCACATAGTTGGGGCCAGAGTAATTGTAATCCACATTATGGTTTGTAATCTTCCAATGATCAGAGAATATATATATATATATATATATATCAACAATAAGTGTTATTGTCTTTTAACAGAGGCAGTATAAGTCGGCAACCTGATGCCCTTCAGTTGTAGAACTAAACCTCCAGTCTTCCTTAGCCGATTGTCATGGAGTGACTTGGAATAACAACACTAACAAGTGCAAATACAGTAAAAATGAATATCTTTATTTAGGAATAGAACAGCATAAAATAGATAGTACTTCCCCAAACCTCACTGGACCAGGCAGTAAGGACAGTGTCTGGGTACTTCCCCAACTCTCACTAGGCAGGTAAGGGTCAAGCACAGGATCCCCGACTTGAAGGAGGTAAATACCACTCTGACTGAAGGCATACACTAGTAGCAGTGATGGTACAGACAGAACTCCCTAGAACGCTAGGGTAACCAGCAGGCAACAGAGAATAGGAATCCCTAGAACTCTAGGGCAACCAAGCAGGCAATGGTTACTGAGGACCCTAGAACGCTAGGGTAACCAAACAGGCAGTGGAGACTGATATACCCCAGAACGCTAGGGTATCTGACCATGCAAAGGTAACTGAGGCTCCCTAGAACACTAGGGAAGCCGAACAGGCAGTGGTGACTGATATTCCCTAGAACTCTAGGGTAACTGAACAGGCAGTGGTGACTGAGACTCCCTAGAAAGCTAGGGTAGTCGAACAGGCAGTGGGGACTGATATTCCCTAGAATGCTAGGGTAACTGAACAGGCGGTGGTGACTGAGATTCCCTAGAACGCTAGGGTAGCCGAAGAGGCATCAGTGACTGTGAGGCCCTAGCACGCTAGCGTACCCAGTGGCGCAGAGAGGAGATATTGAGAAAGCCAGTGACACGGACTGACACAAACTCAGCACTGTTAGAAGAAGGAGAGCAAGCGGAGACAGTAGGCCACCGATATATAGGTTCAGAACAGAACAGAGCGGATAGTCAAGCAGAGCCAAAAGTAAAGCCGGAGCGGGTAGTTGGCCAGAGCCAGGGGTCAAGCTGGAGCAGGTAGTCAGCTAGAGCCAGGGGTCAAACTGGAGGGACTAGTCAGCCAGAGCCAGGAGTCAAACTCGAGTGACTAGTCAGCCAGAGCAGGAGTCAAACCAGAGCAGTAAGCAGTCAGGGATCAAATGGACCCGGAGTCAAAACGAGCCAGGAGTCATACACAGGAATCAAGCATCGGACTCACAAAAGCTATATCGCACAGATATGCCATGAAAGGACAAATGAGTAGTCAGGCTGAGGCTTATAAGGACTAGCAAGTAGGTGGAGACTCAGTCTGGCAATTAGCGGTGGCCAATAAGAATAGCGAATGTGCTTCAGCGTGACAGCCAGGAAGTACAGCAATGTTGCCTGCAAGCACAGCGTCACCAAATGCGCCGTGATATTACCCCCCCCCCCCCAATGATCTCTCCCCCACGGAAGTGAACCAACTTTATTAGGAAATTTAGCATGAAATCTGCGTAGCAGAACAGGAGAGTGAATATCATGCTGATTCACCTAGGAACACTCTTCAGGGCCATAGCCCTGCCTATGTACAAGATACTGAATGCACCCACGGACTCTACGGGAGTCCAGAATGCTTTGGATTTCATGCTCCTCGTGGTCTTGAATGCGCACAGGACCTGGCACCAGTGGAGCGGAAGTGTAGCGATTACATACCAAAGGTTTCAACAGGGAAACATGGAATACATTGTGGATAAGCATACCCACAGGGAGGTCCAAGGCATAAGTGACAGGGTTCACTCTGCGAAGTACCCGGTATGGACCTACAAAACGTGGAGCCAGCTTATTGCAAGGTACTTGGAGACTGAGGTTTCTGGAGGACAGCCACACTCTATCCCCAACTTGGAAAACAGAAGCAGGACGCCTCCTGCGGGCTGCATGCCTCTGATAGCGCTCTGAGGACCTTCACAGGGTATTCTGAACCTGTGCCCATGTGGAGCGGAGCTGCCTAATATGCTCATCCCGAGATGGAATGTCTTGCGCCTGAAAGGAGTCCAGGAGCAGCGATGGTTGGAACCCATAGTTGATCAGGAAGGGAGAGCTCCAGGACAAGGAGTTTATGGTACAATTCCTGGCAAACTCAGCCCATGGCAACAGGTCAACCCAGTTATCAAGATGGTCAGAGATAAAACAGCACAAGAATTGTTCCAACCCCACTCACTCTCACGGTCAGAGACCAACACCTTGTGTACTCCATGGAGTCAGAACACCTCTCTGGCAAACACCACAGCCAGTTCTTTGGGGGAAGGTAATCCCTGGAGAGGGACAAAATGAGCCATTTTAGAGAAACGGTCCACTATCATCAGTATGACCGTGCACCCCTTGGACACTGGCAGCTCCACCATAAAATCTATGGATACGTGTGACCACGGGCGCTCACCATTCGGGACTGTCTGGAGCAATCCCAGAGGAAGGTGTATTGGGGTCTTAGCATGAGCACAAACAGAACAGGCTTCCACAAAAGCTGTACAATTTGCTGTTAGACTGGGCCGCCAAAAGAGCTGAGATACTGACCAGATTAGTTGGTCATGCCCAATATGTCCAGCCGCCCTCAAGGAATGGTATGTCTCCAGCAGTTTGGTACTAAGAGGCTCGGCTACAAAACATTTGTTACTAGGTTATCTGCTGGAGAACCACCCTGGGATGCCAAGATCTCCTCGCCTAATAGAGATGTGATACTAGTGCGTATGGTAGCCAATATGCAATCTGGGGGAATAATAGGCACAGGTGCACTTTCAGTCTTGTGGTCTGGCCAAAATTGCCTATACAGAGCTTCAGCTCGAACATTCTTGGACCCTGGAAGATATGAGACCAGAAAATTAAATCTGGACAGGAACAGTGCACACCTGGCCTGTCGTGGCGACAGTCTCTTACCCTCACACAGATAAGTAAAATTTTTGTGATCCGTCAAGATCAGAATTGGAGCATTCGTCCCCTCCAGGAGGTGACGCCATTCACGGAGAGCGAGAATAATGGCCAACAACTTGCGATCGCCTATGTCATATAGGCTCTGGGCCTTAGTCATCTTTTTAGAAAAGAACCCACAAGGCGTGAGGGTCTTCCCAGGCTCGGGTCTTTGGGAAAGCACTGCTCCCACTCCTGTCTCCGATGCATCCACCTCCAGGGTAAATGGCAAGGCAGGGTTAGGATGCGACAAGACTGGAGCCACAGCAAATGCAGACTTCAAAGCTTCAAAAGACTTGTTGGCTTCAGGGGACCAAGCCAAAGGATAAGCCCCTTTATGCTTCAGGTCAGTAAAGGGTTTGGCTACCATAGAAAAATTGTGTATGAATTTTCTATAATAGTTTGCGAATCCTAGAAATCTCTGTATGGCCTTCAGGCCCGCCGGACGCGGCCATTGCAGTACTGCTGAGAGTTTCTCTTGATCCATAGCAATGCCGTCAGCAGAGATTTCATACCCCAGAAATGGCACTCAATCTTTATGGAATTCGAATTTTTCAAGTTTACAATATAGTTTGTTTTCTCTCAGTTTTTGCAACACAGCAGCAACATCTCTCTGCTGTGTCTTAAGGGTAGGAGAGTGTATCAGGATGTCATCCAAGTAAACTACTACGCAGGACTGCAGTAGATCTCTTAGAACATCATTTATAAATTCTTGGAATACCACTGGCGCATTTCACAGCCCAAAGGGCATGACCAAATATTCATAATGATCACTACAAGTATTGAAAGCAGATTACTGTGTCTGAGTGTCAATAAAAACTGTAACACCTAGGTGCGTGCATTTCCCGGACATACCTGTTTTATCTCACCTACTGTGTCTGAGTGTCAATAAAAACTGTAACACCTAGGTGCGTGCATTTCCCGGACATACCGGGCAGGCCCGTAACATATGTCCAGCCTTACTGCAGTACAGGCATAGACCTTCTTTACGATGGAAAGACCGCTCCTCCCTGGACAACCGTGTGAAACCAACTTGCATGGGATCAACCCTACTGACCTCAGCACTAGGTGGCTTGGGAGGTGAGGAAGGCATGAGTCGCCAGTCAAGCCTCAAGCCTAGGCTTGAGGTTTTTGGATGAGTATCTTTCTCTAATACGGGTAATCAGTATGGCAAAGGAGATAAACTGATCTAGATCCTCTGGCAACTCACGGGCGCCGTCCCATCGTCATTGTTCCAGCCTACCTCTGCAGCTACTGTACGAAATTCAATAGCGTATTCTGCTACTGTACGGGCGCCCTGGCGGATGGTCATTAGTTTTTTTTTGCGGCAGAGGTTGCTCGGCCTGGAATATCAAGTATTTTAAGGAAGGCATCCACAAATTAGTAAAGTTTGACGTTTATGGGTCTAGCCGTTCCCCATAACGGGTTGACCTATGCCAATGCTCTGCTGGTCAACAAGGAAATCATAAAGCCTACCTTGCTTCTTTCACTCTGGAAAGCATTAGGTACCAGTTCCAAAAAAATTCCGAGCTGATTTATGAATCCACGGCCCAACGTGGGTTCCCCAACATATCTTAGAGGGAGTGGAGAGGCTCCGGACAACCCTCTATAACTTGTATTTTCCACCTGAGTGGTTACTACCGATGCCGAAACCGAGAAGGCCACCGGTAGTTGCTCAGGCTTCTCAAGATGCGCCTGTACAGTTAAGGAGCATCTGCATCACCATAGACAACTGGTCAATACGTTGTTCCTGAATAGCCATTCTGAAAAGGATATTAGGCAACTGTCGGCTACCAGTATCTGTACTTTCAGAGTTCATGGCCCTTTCGTACTGTCACGGAGTGTCATGGAATATCAACACTGACAAGTACAGATACAGTAAAAATTAATGTCTTTATTGAGAAATAGAATAGCATAAAATACATAGTACTTCCCCAACCCTCACTGGACCAGGTGTAAGGACAGTGTCTGGGTACTTCCCTAACCCTCAACAGGCAGGTAAAGGTCAAGCACAGGATCCCTGACTGGAAGGATGTAAATACCACTCTGACTGAAGGCATACACTAGTAGCAGTTATGGTAGTATCTACTAGTACAGGAGCAGGTGTAAAGCCCCTGGAAATTGAGGGAAATGTCCAAAATAAGTTAGGGTGGTTGAGCTCAGAGACAGAACTCCCTATAACGCTAGGATAACCAGCAGGGAACAGAGAAAAGGAATCCCTAGAACTCTAGGGTAACAGAACAGGCAGTGGAGACTGATATACCCCAGAACGCTAGGGTATCTGACCAGGCAAAGGTAACTGAGGCTCCCTAGAACACTAGGGCAGCCGAACAGGCAGTGGTGTCTGATATACCCTAGAACGCTATGGTAACTGAACAGGCAGTGGTGACTGAGACTCCCTAGAACGCTAGGGTAGCCGAACAGGCAGCGGTAACTGTGAGACCCTAGCACACTAGGGTACACAGTGGCGCAGAGCGTGGATTGTGAGACGAACTGAGCACCACTAGAAGAAGGAGTGCAAGCAGAGACAGTAGACCACGGATTTATAGGATCGAAGTCAGCTGGAGTCGGGTCAGAACAGAGCGGATAGTCAACCAAAGCCAGGAGTCAAGTCGGAGCAGGTAGTCAGCCAGAGCCAGGAGTCAAACCGGAGCGAGTAGTCAGCCAGAGCCAGCAGTCAAACCGGAGCAAGTAGTCAGCCAGAGCCAGGAGTCAAACCAGAGTGGTAAGCATTCAGGGATCAAACGGAGCCGAAGTCAAAACAAGCCAGGAGTCATACATAGGAATCAAGCATCGGAATCACAAAAGCTATAGTGCACAGGTACACCACGAAAGGGCAAATGAGTAAAGTCAGGCTGAGGCCTATAAGGCCTAGCAAATAAGTGGAGACTCAATCTGGCAATTAGCAGTGGCCAATAAGAATAGCGAATGTGCTTCAGTGCGACAACCAGGCAATACAGCAATGTTGCCTGCAAGCACAGCGTCACCAAATGCAATCACAGGCACCGTGATACCAATCAATAGGAACGGTAGCCCAATAATGCCTCTGGTTGCCCACCTCTGAGACAGAGGAAAGAAGTGCTGAATACTAAATACACTTTTTGCTCCTCTATATTTTATTAGAAACATTTTTGTGTCCGGAAACATATTTAAGCCAAATGTAAAAGTTTGTGACAAACAATATCTTTTCTGATGGTTGTATTGAAAACAGATTGTAATAATACATTCACTGCTTGTTTTAGCCAACTAGACGCAGGAAATAAATGTAGGTCATTAACTCCTTTGTTGCCGTACTCTCCTGTAACACCATGTGGAAGCTGGTTAACAGCGTAATATTTTACAGATCAGGGACGGGGAACCACCACCAGTGGCTCAAATCCAGGAAACGGCCAAACATTTTTCTAAATTAGAGTTGAAAAAAAGTAGACTAATCCCTCGGATTCTAGAGGACTCTCCAATTCATTGCATTGCAATGCATTGAAGACCTCTCTAGCATCCAATGTGTGAAACAGTAAAAATGTTAGAGTAAAGGGAAGTATGTACTTAGACAAAAGAAAGAGGATGGGCCTTTTGGAATGCAAATATCTCCTATTCCCACTGTAGCAAGAACAAGAAACTAGGACCTCGATTCAAATGTCCCCGACGTTAAAAAACAGCCAATGGCAGTTTTTTAAGCATGGTAAGCCAGTCAATTAACTGTCTTATAAACAGATAACGGCAGTTTTAAAATCACAGCAGACGTTGAAAAATCACCCGTTGAAAACAATGGAACAGCTGTAAACAGGAGCCATTCAATTGTGTGTGTGGTTAGTACCAACGCACAATAAACTAATACATTTAACAGCTGAAATTCTGCACCCAGTTTTTCTGGCTGTACAGCATACAATGGAGAAAAAAATCCACCGTCAGACAAAAGGAAGCAGAGAAACGTCAGTTCACACAACTCCCAACACGTAGCACAAGCACAGCAATGGAAAATGACCGTGCCTTATAAGGATGTCCCGGACAACCAACACAAACCTATCAACCCCCCAGGGACAAGGGGTTGACAAAGCAAACCAACACAATCAGTCACACCATACTCCGGAACAAAAGGGGTTAACCCACAACAACAAATAGGTGCACAAAACACAAGACGCACACCTGTCAATCCCAAAGCAACCAACGCTCACCTGTGCAGCATCACCAGCCAATGGAGACCCAACATGCACCTGACAACATCAAACACTCACAACAATTCAGACAAACAAAACCAGCCACACAGAAAAACACTTACGTGGAAAACACACACTTTCCCATTGGTCATTCCCCACCTGATGACCACACCTGGACAACACCCCACCACTGTCTTAAAGGGATATCTCATCATCCTCATACATGGTGTGTTTACAGTGAAACCATGCATTGAGAGAGAGAGTTTATGACCAGTATGTCTTCAGGGATCACCATCAACCTCCAATCACACCTGCCAAACATCCTTTGCCTGTTGCAAGCATTGATGCACCAGCTGAAGAGCCAGACAGAAGCCCATCTCCACCTGGAGGACCACACCAGGCAGCAGCACCGCAGCTGCCACAACAGGATGCCCCACAGCTGCCACAGGGACCTGTGGAGCAGCCTATTAATAATAGACTGCCACAAAGATATACAAGGGACACGCTTTTTGGAATGACAGATGCTTTAGTGAGAGAACAATACAGGTTGACGTCATACAGCATCATCTACCTATATGAGGTGATCAAAGATGACGTAGACCCCATATACAGCAAAACCATGCTCTATCTGGCTTACAGCTGACGTGCTCCATACATTTTATGGCAAGTGGATCTTTCCAGTCCACAGAAGGATAAGCTTCTGACATGTTCCAGCCCACATGTTCAAGGGCAGTATCTCAGGTGTTTGCAGCCCTCAAGAGGAAGGCTAGGCAGTACATCCGCTTCTTCTCCATCCAGATGGAGTGGACACATGTCAAGCAGGACTTCTATACAAGTGGAAGCATGCCCAGAGTCATGGGCACCATAGACTGCACACATGTGTGCATAAGAGCTCCAACACATGAGGGACATCTCTTCATCTACAGGAAGAATTTCCACTCAGTCAAAGTACAGATGGTGTGTAATTCCAACAAGAGGATAACCCATGTTTGTGCCCATATCCTGGCAGCTGTCATTACTCATACATGGGACCTATACAGCAGGATGGCTTTTGGGTAAGTCAGCATAAAACATAGAATTTTATGGCAGATAAGAACAATTTGGCCCATCTAGTTTGCCCATATTCTACTGTAAAAATCTCAAACCTTATTTGGTCCTTGGTCTTGCCTTGTGTTCAGGACAGCCTTATGCCTATCCCATGCATGCTTAAATTCTGTCACTGTATTAACTTCTACCACTTCTGCTGGTATGCTATTCCACTTATCTTCAGAAAGTGTCCCTCTGTGTTCCTCTAGTTTTAGATTATGGCCTTTTGTAACATTTTTACTCCTTGAAATGTACTTCCCTCCTGCACTTTGTTGAATCCCTTCATGTATTTGAATGTTTCTATCATATCCCCTCTCTCTCTTGTCTCCTCCAAGCTATACATGTTCAGATCCTTTAGTCTATTGTGATATTTATTTTCCTGTAAACCAGTCACCATTTTAGTAGCCCTTCTCTGAATGTTCTCTAGAGTATCTATATCCTTCTGGAGATGGGGTCTCCTGTACTGTACACAGTAGTCTAGATGAGGTCTAACCAGAGGTCTGTAGAGTGTCATGACCACTTCCCTTTTTCTGCTACTAATGCCCCTAGCTATACAACCCAGCACCCTGCTTGCCTTACCCACTGTTTTGTTACATTGCCTGCCTACCTTTAAGTCATTAGAAATAATTACTCCCAAATCCCTTTCCTCTGTTATCTCTGACAGCACAGAACCCTTAATACTATATTTTTTCTTTGTATTTTTACCTCCCAATTTTACATTTATCAACATTAAACTGCAGCTGCCACACTCTTGTGCATTCTGCTAATTTACCTAAATCATTTGTCCTTTGTCTTATCCTCCTAGGAATGTCTACCCTGCTGCAGATCTTTGTATCATCAGCAAAAAGGCATACATTACCTTGAGGGCCTTTTGCAATATCACTAATAAAAATATTAAAAAGAATGGGCCCCAGATTCCTGAGGTACCCCACTAGCAACACTCCCTTCATCTGAATATACGTCATTGATTACCACCCTCTTTCTCCTGTCAATCAGCCATTGCCTTTTCCATTTATCTTTTTTTACATCCAGACCCAAACAGCAATTTATTAATGAGTCTTCTATGAGAGACAGTGTCAAATGATCTACTGAAATCTAGATAAGCTATAACTACTGCTCCCCCTTGGTCTATTATTTTAGTTACCCAGCCAAAAAATCTATGAGGTTAGTTTGACAAGGTTTCTCTGCTGTAAACCCATGCTGTTTGGGATCTTGCAAACCATTTAAATTCAGTTATGTAAAAATTATTTTCTTTAACATAGTTTCCATTAATGTCCCCACTTCTGACTCAAGACTTACTGGTCTGTAGATACCAGACTCTTCACTGCTACTTTTTTTGTGAAGCAGTACTACATTTGCTACCTTCCAAGCTTCTGGTACTACTCCTGTCGATAGTGACTGATTGAATAATTCTGTTAAAGGTTTTTGCCAGAACACTCTTAAAGGGATAGTAATACTTAGTTTTATCTTTATTTTATTTTGTAGGCATTAAAAAATCATGAAGAACAATTTAAGTCTTATCTCTCAAGCACCTCCCTTCTGTTCTGGCTGAGTAGTGTTACATCAGTAAAAGGGAGGGGGATACTTTGTCATTGAATTACTCTTGAACTACAACTCTGACAGAATTGAAATAACACTCTCCAAAGTCCAACTACTATGATGATTAATTAGAGCTTCTTTTATTATGAAACATTACTATCCCTTTAAGTTATTTTAATATCTTTGGGTGTATTCCATCTGGTCCCATTGATTTATATATTTTTACCTTAGAGTTGAAGTGGAACTTCTTCCTTTGTACACATGCATGCTTCCCATGTCTTGCTATTTCTTTTTTATAAAATAAAGCAAAGGATGTGAGAGGCTCTGAGCACTAACAGAAGCAATGTTGCCTGTTCTACAGCTAGTCACCACTCAATAGCATCACATTTTAGCTCTCTAGCGTTATTACAGAGGAGAAAGTTCCACATACATATTAGCCTAATGCTCAGAGCCTCTCACATACTTTGACTTGTTTATTTCTTTTATCTAACAGAGGTCTCTTCCCTTCATCTTCTTCTGTAAAAATTGAACAGAAATATTCTTTGAGACAGTCAGCTAGCCCTTTATTCTCATTTGCATAGTTTCCATTTTATTGTTTTCAATCTAACTATTCGTTGTTTCATTTTCCTCATTTCACTTACATATCTAAAAAAATGTTTTTGTCCCTTTTTTATTGACTGGGTCAGTTTTTTCCTTTGTGTGTGCTTTGGCACATCTAACAATGCATTTGACCTCCTTCAGCCTAGTTTAGTACTGATACCTATCTTCTTCCTTCTGTGTCTGCTTATATTTCTTAAATGCTTCTTTTTTCTCTTTTACTATATTTGCCACTTCTGCAGAGTACCACAGTGGTTTTCTTTTACCCTTGCTGACATGCCTAATGCAGTGCTCTGGTGCAGTTATTAAAACACATTTCGGATAATCCCATTTCTCCTGTACTCCATCTAAAGATTTCCAAGCTGTTAAAGACTGATATAAAAATGTTTCCATTTTAGAAAAGCCAGCCTTTCTAAAATCTAGAACCTTTGTTTTAGTGTGGTGCAACTCAGCCTTTGTCTTTATATTAAACTACACAGATTTATGATCACTGGACTCCAAACACTCTCCTACAGCTACATCTGATCAGCAATCCAAACATCATACCACATCCACAGGTGCACTCGCACAACTAATGTAAACACAGCTTAGCATGGTCATGACATATAAGTAGAAGGTCCCCCTTACACAACATCATCCACATAACATGTGGTCATTGTCTTACGATGTCACTCTCTTTCCACAGGTGATGCCTGGTATAGGTGTAAACCGTTGCTGCGCACATCACTACCGAATCCCCAAACAACTGCACAGGAGAGCTACAGTCAGGCTCATGTCTGAACAAAGAATGACAATGAATGCACTTTGGTCTGCTCAAATCCAGATTCTGGTGCCTGGATCACTTAGGGGGAGCTCTGCAATATGCACAAGGCAAGGCATGCGACATCATCCTAGCATGTATTACTTAAATTAAATGGTGCTCAGAAGTCTTAAGTATGTCCACCCCATAAACCAAGGGCAGCTCCAACTACCCTCCTACTCCCTTAGGAGAAAAAATGAAAAAATATCCAAATATCTAAGTTCAGCTCTCCAATGGTTAACGTCGGACAGAGAATTCTACTAACTATAATCTAAAATATTTTATTAAAATCTCACATACACCTGAATATAATACATCTATTGTATCCTACATCGATAAACGCAAACACAACCGCTTATGGTCCACTGTATCAGGACATTGAAACAATCCTATGGAGAAATCCCCCACGACATCCGGGATAAACCACTGTGACCTTAAACGGAAATATCAGTCCACAGGTATGCCCCAAACTAGCCGAAAATCAGATCAACCTACTGTCGGCTGTTATGAATGTATTTACCAGGGAACACAATAGTAACACTTACACCATACTAATCTTACATGCATGTATCAATCTAAAATTGTACAAATTACATATGATATTATACCATCAATAAACATAAATAAAATAATATAATACTTTAAATGATTGATGTTCAGACTTGCCACATCAATACTAGCTGATCATCAATCAAGCCCCTACTACTGTATGACTGATATTCCCTTTCCAGACCACCCGTCTGTAAAAGAAATATCTTGTCACCTACTAATCTCAACACAAGTATCTACATTTGCAAACACCCAATTATCTGTTGCATGCAAATTGAATAGAGGGCTAGCACCTCTAATGATATGTCCTGAAATTGTGAAAGTAAGATCAATCTTGAATTGTGTATCAAAACACACTATTGAGTTGAATTAAATGAACGTCTCTATCCCTATCCATTCGAAAATGATCTTATATTACCATCCTTATATTCACAAGGACATACTTAAACATACAACGAGAAACTCACATCCTCATTCTCATCACACCTGGTATACTCACTGGTTAACCGTTCTTATCTTTTATCATGTAGGTTCAACCTTGTTATGAAAGACTGAGTATTATTCTTCTCGTTCTCTAGGAGACCTCCACTTGTTTTTATGATGTCTGTCTTTCCCGTCACTCCGTCACTTCACCGAGACTCTGATGTTTTTCACCTCAGCTCACGCTGTTTACATCCGTGGCATCCATGATGTATCTTTATTCCATCATATCTCTGTGAGGTTATTATTTCTCTCAGTCCCTCTCTTATAGTAGAGATATACACTGGATGTGTGCTCCTCTAATAGATATTTTCATGCATCGATCTTGGATAGCTGTGAATGTGTTCCACACCTTCCTCCTCCAACACGTTTCAAAACCCATACTCGTTTCTTCCTTAGGGAATTTGATGTCTGAACACTCTTCATTTGTCTTAATATACTCAACAGGAAAAGCAACCCGTCTATCCTTTAACCCTTCTAAGAAAAGTTAATGACCATTATGTAGTCTCCACCTCTCCAGTTCTTTTTAACTATATCTATCCCCATAAAAGATAGATCTTTCACACTAGATCCATGATGGTCTGCAAAATGTGAAGATACATCCTAGCGTGTGCCATTCTACACAACATAGCCATGGACACACTTCTAGTGGGCGAGATTGAGCCACTACCCATTGTGGAGGTACCTGTTCCACTTGCACAGGATGATGATACCCTGACAGAGGAGGAGATAAGAGACAGGCTCATCAGGGACCACGTCACACGTGAGTATAATACAGGAATCAAACACAATGTATGTCCATGATCAGGCTTGGGGAATGTGTTCAAACACTCACACAATGCATAATGATCTGTTTCACTCCTCACACAGCCCTGATATTGCCTGCTACAACATCACAACAACATATCTGCTACAGTATCCAACCCATGAAGCAGCTATTCAATGGATGTGTTCTAGTGAGAGTGTGAATTCTACCTGCATCTTCAACTCATTTGGCCATGATGACATTGCCACTTCATCCATCTCCCTGTGAGCAAAGGTACATCACATTAGCCATGTTCATCATATTCCTGAGTTGAACTGACAGCAAACAACATATATGCAGTTGAACATAGCCATATAAACCATAGAACCCTTGGAGCGATAGAAGGATATCCAATGCAATGACATGCAATGCATTGGATACCACTCTATCATTCCAGGTGTTAAAGGGGTATTGGAGTTAACATGAGAACAACAGTTGTGCAGTGCCTACTGGAGCAGAATAGGGATGGATATACTGTTAGTGTTGTCTAATTACAACATGCTGACGTGTGTTGCTCACACACTCTGCTTCACGGGGCTTGGTTCATATACTAAATGATGTATTGCTACAATGTCCCATCCACATATATATATGGCCGGTTAGCATCCCCTTGTTCCTAATCTTATGAATTCAAGAGAGGTAGACAAAGCAAATGGGTTGTCTACTCCTCCAGAATGCAAAAGGTTAATGGGATAATGCTTCATCTCTTGCATGACAGACAGAAGTTGCAGTTTCAAATCCCATCATCCCTTCCTACAGGCATCCATGGCATGACCCATCATGGAACAGAGGAATGTCCAAGTGACCCTGCTGAAACATTGACTCCATGTCCATGAAGCTCATCTCTTACTGTTCTCTAGTCCTGGTGTTTCTTCATTATGAAACATGAAGTTGTTAGCAACCTCTGCAAAACCTTTCATATATTCAAAAATTTCTCAAGTATATGTGTATGAGTTGCCTAAGATGGAAAAGGAAAAACTTGTATAGCAATACTGCTCTTCTTCAGAGTTCAAAGACATTTTGGAGAACTTATGAGCGGCTCAACTTTTTTTCAGTAGGCTAATTTTATGTTAAACGTACCATTTGTGTGCTTTTAGAAGTCTTCAATGCATTTTTGTTTAATACAAACATGTTTTTGCTTTAAAGTATTGTTAAACATATTGAAGGAAGCCTATCACCATTGAAAATATATCTGTTGATTTTGATATTGTATTAACTATTTCTTCGGATAGCAAAATAATTATGACTTAAGTATCCGTTATACTTATGAAGACATGTCTCCAATCTTAGGGTTTGATTAATGAAACAGGCATCATGAGTGGAGTTAGAAATGTATTGATGCAAGGAGATGATGTTCTCCCTGCATAATGTAATTAATTGACCCAACTAGTGGCTTCTTCATGCTCCTATCCTGTAGTCAAACACAACATTTATCTCAATCATTAACCTTAAATTACTAGGTGTGTGATGGATATTTCTTGGTCAGAGTGTGAATCCCAGAATTTGTTTTTTTTGTAAGTGTGTCCTGCCAGTGACTAATTTAACCCGAAAATATGGTTGACTAACACCTTAATAACCATAACAGTGGATAAAACTAAATGGGGATAGTAGGCACCTAGTATGCTAAGGGGTTTGTGTCAGTTGTTCAACCTCAACTCACATCATGGCCAAACAACACCTTCATGTTATTTTGCTTTGCTAGGTGGATTTTGAGTTGATATTGGACAACAGTATATGTGCTGTGTGTGCTTAGCGATGCTCAAACACCTTACAACCAAGTAATATATGCAGGAGTTGTGTGCTTTGCAATGCATTGGTGACATCTCTGCCACTCAGCCTATTAGAAACCAGAAACATTCACATATATAAATGGGATGAATAAGTGCAATTTTATTATTGGTAAATATAACAAATGGGGCTTTTTTTGATGGTGGTAGTGGGGGTTTGGAAAGGCCTGCGGAGGTGGATGCCCTCACTGACTGTCTCGTTACTCCAGTAGTCCCTGGAGGGGGAGTTTGTTGTGGTTGACCCTCTCTTCATCCCTATCTATCCACAGATTCTCCCTGTGATTGTGTTCCCGCATTTCCACCAGCATCTGGCCTAGCATGTCCATCATTCCTGTCCTGAATTGATGGATCTCTGTTGTTAGCATGGCCTTCTGTGATTCTATGGCACAAAGGATAGCTATGTTCCTCAGCACATCTCTCTGCAACCTCCACAAGTACCTTGTGGCTCGTCTTGACTCTCTGAACTGCCTCCTATGGATGCTCAGGCACTCCGCATCTGTCCTCATGGTGTGGCTACCTGTGGCAGGGGATGTGGCCTTAGATGGTGGAGATACAGGTCTGGCTCTCCAACTTCCTCTGCCTATTCCTGTTGGGCATCGGGTTGCTCCAGGTCCTGCTCTGGTTCAGCTGGCGGTGTTGAGGTGTCTTGTGGGGCAGGTGCCACATCAATGGACTCATCACTTTGCACCAATGTTTCATCCCCTGGTTGTGTCTGTGCTATAGGAGTAACTAGTGTAAGAGCAAAAAGTTTATGTTAGCTGCCTGTTAAGTGGTGCATTGTAACTTTCTGTTCCCCTTGAGTGCCTGATTACATAAAATATCATGACTTTGACAGCTCAATTATTGATTTTATAGCCCCCTGACTCCACTTACAAAAACAGTGACAATTGATTATAAACAGTTGCTGCTGTTATTTCATTTAATCAGATGACAGGTATCAAACTAGAGAATGTGAGGATTTTGTCAGTGATAAGAGAGGCGAAGTGGAAGAGAATTGTTCCACAACTTTCAAGTGCCCTCAACCATATGAGAGTTTTGGATAACAGAGGTGTAGCCCCAGTTCCTGCGATGGTCAAGGGCCTCAATGCAAATGTTGGAGTTAAAACAGGCCAAAAACCAGAACCGTGTAAATGCAAACTTGGGTTTTACAGTTATTCAAATGTTGATCGTCGGTAAAACAAAACTGGCGCTGTCTGCTTCTATTCAACTACACCTTAAACTATGGCCAAAAAAACAAGCTAAATGTCAACGTCCAAGCAAATAGGAGTTTGTTTGATGGCAGAAAGGTCAAATTAACCGTTAGATGACCTAGATTCACTAAAGGTTGATGTATTCAAAACACATCGACATTTCATATACAAGGAGGGCAGTGTATGTCGAATAAAACTGGAGAAAGAAGAATGTCGGATGGGAGCACTATATGTCAAAATACAAATGGCGAAAGTTAGTATTTCAAATGGGAGCAATATATGTCGAATTACAAAGGGAGGTTAATATGTCGAAGGGGGCCCTGTATGTCAGAGTTCTAACATGTTGTGCAGCATGGGGAACAAAACTATTGTGTGTTAGCCCCATATACACTGCCTGACACCCCCAGCTTTCTTCCCTTGCCCAGGCAGTGGTCATGGGGATTTTTGGCTAGCAGTGGGCAAGGGAAGAAGGCTTAACATGACACTTCTCCATTGGTTTGGGTGTTTTCGGGGGTTTACTTGACACTTCTCCATTTGTTTTGTCCTTAGAGAGCATGTGTGAATGTATTCTGAGCTACTTTCGTTGACAAAACGATGGTTTTGAAACCATTGTTGTGGCTTATACATCTCAACTATGAGGTACAGGATTACTGAAAGAAAAGTTAAAACAAAACACACTGTAAAACTGAACACATGAATTTGAATACCACTTGCCCTTTGTTTTTAGTTGATTCTGATGGGCTTTTTTTGACTGGTGGTGTGTAGAAATACCGTCAGTTTTGTTTTAGCAGGGTAGGTATTTGAATACAGAAATCTGACTTAAAAAACTACAACTCTTGTTTTTTTCTTAACTCAACATTTTAATTGAGGCCAAGAGTGGATACTTCTAACAAGGCACGGCCAGGAACAAAAACAAATCCCTGTCACAACCAGGAATAAAAATGTTGGTTTATGTGATTAAAATGTATGTATATCTATATATCTGCCCTTAGGATGGTTTATTCGTTCTTTCTTGATAACACAAGTCATGTGAATGTTTTTTTGTTTTTTTAGCTATTTTGCATCTCAATAAGGTGTTGAATTGTAAAATAGGATACTTATAGACTCTTTAATACATGGTCACCAAGTCCTGGTGGGAGACTAAAGCAATTTTACTACCTGCTAATAAGAGGGCTAGAGCAAACATACATAATAATGTTTTTTCTGTTATGAAAACAAGTACACTTTTAACAGACTTTGCTTCATCTCCATGTGTTACTTAACATCTTTATACAGTACAAGGAGAATTAATTTTGTTCTTGCAGCCAATACAAGTGACAACGTTTTGCATTTGCAAACTAAACCATGCTTTATTTTGAATGCTGGTGCAAGAAACACATTTTCAGATGCTACATACTATTGGCATGTAAATAATCCTTTCATAAAATTAGTGCATATTTTCCCTTTAAAACAGGTAATATTACATGAGCTGTTTTTCAGCAAATTGGGGGGGCGGGGGAAATGTCTGCAATTTTACACTTACTGCGATATCTGCCACAGTGTAGTAAGAGCCTGCTAGAATCCTGACCAGAAAGTGAAGAGAGGAGAGGAAAAGGTAACAGAACATGCAATATAACATACCTTAACATTAGAGTGCCACACGGGTGTACAACACATTGCAAAGCTATGTGCTGCACAAAACTTTAGTTCTCATTGTGTTACGTTTAATCTTTTACATGTATACTTGTGAATTTGCTCATGTGACAGCAATGTGTATTGTAAAATACATTTCCTATAAAACTAATTAAACAAAAGCTAGGAATAAGAGAAGTATGTTACACAGGAGGCAACCACTCTATTATAATAACTTCATCAGGAAATAGTGCCATCTTGTGGGGTAAAATGGTTACCTGTCATGAGAACAGAGGGGGAAAAACAAACAAAAAAACCTCAGAAAACAAAAACAAAACAGAGATAGAACTAGCCATTTTTTAAACTTAAGGGAACATTTCAGTCAGACCATACTGGTAGCAGCATGACTGTACATAACTAAAATTACAGATGCCATGAGCTCCATGAAGTGATAAGTTCAAAGCTCCTGAGTACTCACCAGTGAGATATTCACCCTGCTCCCTCACCCCTCCCCATATTCCTTTTTCCCCTCTATTTTTTCCCTGTCTCTTCTTTCTTCTAATTCTCCAGTGTTTATTTGTATTGCTGTGTGGTCTTTGTGATGTATCAGTGTTGATGCCTTAACTGTAATTGCTACTGTCAAATATTATTTGTGGTAACACTGTACAATTTAACTGATCTTGTACTGTTCTGCAATAAAAACGTAAGTTAAAAATAAACAAGAAAAGATTTTGTCACAAATCAAAAACTTTATATTTAACCCTATGAGTGCCAGAGAGGTATCCAATGCACTGCAAACACTTAGCACCAGCAATCATGGTGTCCTCAGACATTTTTCCGGGGGGGGGGGGCAAATGTTATCCCAACCCACACCCAATTCTGCTGCTGTCACAAAGGGGTGAGGTATAGACAGGATGGGGTGGAGCATGGTTCAGTTAATAAATGGCAGGACACACGCATCCAGACTCTAGAAACCATGTCGGTGTTAGCAACAACAAATTAAAGACATTTAAACTGTATAACCAAACTGTTTGAATTGAATATATTAACACATATATTAAGAAATATGATTTGAAATCTATTAAATTATCTTAAATATGCATAATAAACAAAATATAACCACGTTATACATATACATGTGGTATAAAAAAAAGCCTTGCTTGTGCTTAAAATTTGTGTATACTTTGCATGTGTTGAAATACTAAATGAATTAGAGGAAAAACATGGTAGAACAATGGAAAACTAAAAAATGCCAAAATTGCACTTGTCCTCTAGCGTAAAAAAAAGGTCTGGTTCTTAAGGGGTTAAGAGAGCAAGTCAGTAAGCTAAAGTGCCAGAGGTGTGATTCTGGAGCAAACCATCTGCCCAGTAGGGAATAAATTAAAATACCCATTCATTTAATTTTTTTGTTTGTTTAAGCATTTGAAGGCTAGATATGTCTCCAACACAGTGCAATGGTCTCTCTAGCATTACAGGGGATAAAAGTAAGTTATTGGGAATTTGGGGAATCTATACTATACTATATTCCTTATAGTACAATTGGTTGGCATCAGAATGTCACCTCTTTAGCTTACTGAATTGTATCTTAAGGGTAGATTTTAACCGTTTGAGTTTCAGAACTTTGCTGTATGGTGTGTACCCCCTGGCACCAAAAGGGTTAAATTAAGAATATGCCTGATTTTTACAGTATATATTTAGGGCAAACACATTTGATGCTCAGCGACAGAAAAAGGATAGGGTAGGTGAGTGGCCTAAACGTAGGTGGGTTAGGCAGTATTCTGCAATACTATACTAATAGAAGGAGACAGGCAGCTGCACTGAGTGGGAGCTAGAGTGGGATAAGGCTTGACCATTATAGCTCTGGGTGAGCAAAGCATTGTGGGCTGTTCAGGGGGAGATCCTCTGATCTCCTCAACTGACCCATGACTGCACAGCCAAATGAATGATACCTGATTCCTCAATGGGAAAATCTGCCCTTGGTTTGTTCTGGCAGTCCTCCACTTGTGTTTGTCTTCGGTCTGGGCCACCATCAGAAATCATAGGGCCTGGGACAAGTGCAAGTGTCAGAGACCCCACACTCTCCCTTAATATTTAAATGGTGCTTTAAATCCCTAGAATCTACAGGGGTCTCCAATGCTTTGTGTAGCTAAGTCTTGTCCTTCTAGCATTCCAGGGGGTTAAAGTGATAGTAATGTCTATGTAAAATTAGTTGCCTGAGACTTCTGTATATTAAAAGGATTGAGCAATGTCTAAGCACACACTTCTTTGTAGATCAAAAGTTATGAAGCACTGAAGATCCACCACCCGCCCCTTCTCTCCACCTCACAGAGAAGATGCAGGCTGGTCGGGACGACTGCAGCGAGGGAAAACTTCAGAAAGCAAAGAGAAATCCTGCCCTCCTTCGTCAAGGGGGGTGGGATTTCCCTTATACTTAGTGAAGTTTGTCCCACTCTGCAGCCATCGAGTCACACAAACGAATCTCAGATTCCATGGGAGGCGGCCAGAAAGGGGTGGGCGGTGGATCTTCAGTGCTTCATAACTTTTGATCTACAAAGAAGTAAGCGCTTAGACATAGAGCAATCTGTTCCTTTTAATATACAGAAGACTTGGGCAACTAATTTAACATAGACATTTCTATCACTTTATTCACCTTATTTAAATCAGTGTGCATTTTGTCAATTCAGTTGGTTTTCTCCAAAATTTATCCACTTTTCCAAAGTTATGAAAAGTTCAATGGCTATTGTGTATAAAGGCAAAGTGACACAATTATAGGTAAAATTAAATATATAATAGGGTTAAAATAAAAATACCTATAGCATTCTAGGGGTTAAAAGCTCAATATAAATAAATTTGAATTTTGGAAATATTAATCTGAACACCACAGTGCAGATGGTTTGCTCCAGAATTTTACTTTAACCCGTTGAGTGCCAGAGGGGAGCAAAATGCATTGCGAATCATTGTATGTTCCTCTGACACTCAAAGGGTTATGGCCATTTGGTCTACACTGTTATGAAGCAAACGGAGGGTAAAGAGCACCGTGCGGGGGGGGGGGGGGGGTAGAACAAGGGAAAAGGGGACATGATAATCACATTAGTGATCCGAGATTCCACACTTACTGGAGTAGAGGCTGAGAGGACTGGAAGGAAGCATGTGTTATGTCAGGTTCTCACCTAACTCACAGCAGGGGGCGGATCCTTACCAGGTCACCTGACTCTCAGAAGGGGGGTCCATCTCTCGGGATCTAGGCAACTGAGCAGGAAGTGGAAAGGCAAGGGGAACTAAGCAATGTTCAGCAGCCCTCAACTCACCACTGAACAGACAGCTAAACAGAGAGTGCAGGCAGCACTGCAGCATAGCAAATGTTTGAAACCGCTGTTTTTTAACTGAGGTGAGGTCTGTTCTGGTGCTGTGTCTCCCCTTTCATTACCTGCACTCAGTACTCCCCCATTTCCTCTGTCACTTCATTTTTTTAGAAAGTGTCCTTCTCACTGTGCATACAAACAGGGAGTTTGTCATCTAACTGCAAGCTAATGAGTCCGACAGGCAGACTCCATGCAAGTATAGAAGCACTGAGCAGGGAGCTGCTGGTGAAAATGTTCTATTAACACACAGACAGCATAATACTAGTACCTCTCTCTCTGGGATCTATCCATACCAGCGGAATTCATCTGCTCTGCTGGAGTGAGTCCTCACTATTCTCTTGCTCTCTTCACCATATGATGGCTTGGCTTTGGGAGGTCCCAGCCCAGAAGCAGGTTGCATGACCTGCTTTTCTCCCAACCATCACACGCTCCCTCTCTCCTGCCTCATTCTGACTAGTGACCTTCCAGGGTCTGACAATCTCTCCTTTAAGGGTGTCAAGCACCAATGAAAAAATGTTTTTTCTATTACTTTTTTTTTTATCTTTTATATTAGTTTTTTATTTTATTGCAAAACATACACGTCGTCAAAGGGGGGGGGGGCAGAGAGGAGCAGTGATGTAATTTCTAGCAAGATGAGGCATACCATACACCAGCACAAATGTCAGAGGTAGGTTGAATGGTGCAGTGTTGCAAATATAGTTTGTAGGTATGTTACCCAGGGGGAGAGTGGATGGAAAGCAAACAGACAGGTGATAGGGAGAGGTAGACCCAAGAGAAAAAGAGAATGGGTCAAAAATCAAACAGGAAAAAATAAAGAAAATTACATCTCAGTACCAAATGAAAGGATTTTTCGTACTGCAGGATGTAACCCGCAGCAGTCATGTCACCACCTCCAAGGAGAAATATACTCAAGTATGGCAAGGCACTGCAGAATGAGCAGTGGGATAGAGAGAGTAGGGTCATGCTAGTCATGAACAGAGGGGTGGGGAGGGCTAGAGCTGTGTAGCTCTCTATCAGCCATCCACTTGTTATATCAAAAGCATCTGTAAAAATCACTTTGCTGTGTCTGGTGTATAGGAAGAATAAATGGTTCCCAGACTCACATGAACACTTCATCCATGAACGCCCTGGTAAAATACAGTACTTTTTGTTTCCAATGAAAGAAGAGGGAAGGTAACGGTTCCAGCCAGTTGGCTAGGACTCACTTCATAGCTATCATGAACAGTAGGTCTACAACAGAGTTTTGCTACTTGCTTGAGGTGAGTTGTAAATTCCCAGCAGGAAAGCCGTAGTGGCTGCTATAAGGGGTATATGTAAGACATTGTTAATATGGCCTCTGGCATTTGATACAATGGTGAGAGGAAGAGCTACCAATACGATGGGCCAGTGTGGGATAAAGGTAGGCCCTGTGTAGGAGATGAGATGTGAGTTCATGAAAATAGGTGGACAGGAAGCTCTTCAATTATCTAGAGAAAGAAGAATAGATTGAGTCTGGTGTCAGTGTTAGGATGTGTGATATCCACTTATTATTGCAAAAAGGCATGGCAGAGTCACATGGGGTTGTTCGCAAGAGTTGATAGATCCAAGATATTTTAAAGAGGGAGTGATGGGGCATCTGAAGCAGACAGTCCATAGGGTTGTTCTCAAACTGTCTGGTGAGAGTGGGAAACAGCGTTTGGACATAGTGTTTAGCTTTAATATATGTGAAGAGGTGATTTGGTAGAAGGTCATATTGAGTTCTAAGATCCTCAAAAGAGTAAAGGAGCTGTGTTTGGGGGTTTGTTAAATGGACCACAATCAATATGCCCTTTGCAGTCCATACTTGAAGCCTTGGATACTGCCATGCTTGAGTAATGAAAAAATTAGCGGATTGTTTCGGCAGTGAAATGATACATGATGAGTGGGGGAGCGGAGTAGATAGGTTGGTTGAATATGTGCGGCAAACCTCTTATCTTTGCAAGGATCCATATAAACCCCAGATTGAGTAATCCAATCTCTAACAAAGTTTAGGGTCACATTATATAAGTGAAAATTCAGTAAGTTAAATTCCCCTTTGGATTTGAGTAGCTGCAGTTTAGAGAGAGACTGTTTTTGTGTCTCTTCTCATTCCATATGAATCTTAAAATTTAGCATTCAAGAGTCAAATGTCTGAGATCGGAATGTATAATGGCTGGGTCTGAATAGGGTAGAGCATTTGGGGAACAGATATCATTTTGATAAGATTTATGCAGGTCACAAAAGAAAGGGGGAGTTTTTCCCATATTTCTGAAGTCTTTGTTGATCTTAGAAATTATAGGAGGAATGTTTGTCATATAGTGTGCAAATGTCTCTGGGAAGCTATAACCCCAATAATTTGATGGAGTCCCTAACCCAATGAAATGGGCAGTCTAGACTGAAACCATAGGGGGGTTGTGGTGTCAGCCACAGTGCCTCGGTTTTGCTAAAATTGATTTTGAATCCTGCTATCACACAGAACTCCTGAAGAATGCCCAATATGATGGGAAGTGAGTGTTGAGGGTCACATACAAAGAGAAAAAGATCATCCACTAAAGACAGCCTTTGCCGCTGGCCAGAATATGTTTGGGTCGGATGCATATTGGGAGTTGTGGGCCATAAACGAAGTCCAAGCCAGTCTAAGGCTTATGCAGAAATCTGGGGATTGTGCAAAGAATTTGGGGTATGCCATTTGAAAGAAGAGAATGATGGCTTTGAAAGGGAGGGTGAGAGAACTGGTGCTGTGGTGAGAAATTAAAATATCAATGGATTGTACTCTCCGAGACCAAGGAGAGTACCAAGTCAGAGGTCAGAAAAAGTCTGTCCTGGTGAAGTAGCCATGTGGGTGGGAGTAAAAGTTACACCCCCTACTGTCGATAGCAGGATCAATGATCAGATTAAGATCACCCCCTAGAATAACTTTGTGGGAAGCATATGAGGAGAGGAAGTTGAGAAAAGAGTGAATAAGAGGGTTTGTTGGGGAGCATACACATTGTACAAAATGAAAGGGGTATGATCTTACTCACAATGGAGACCAGAAATCTGCCTTATGTGATACCATTTAGTGTAGATTTTTGTGTATCAGAATAGCCAGCCCCTGTTTTTTGCTTGAGTATGGCACATCCACACAATGGCCCACCCAACCATGACACAGACATATGAGTCTGCTGGAGGAAGGCTACCTGAGTTTTGAGACACTTTAGATGAGCTAGAATTTGTATCCTCTTGACCAGGTTGTGCATACCCCCAACGTTCCAGGAGGTGAGACGGAGAGCATGGGTGGAGGGGGAAAGGGGTGGAGATTGGTTAGTAGTCATGGTGAAAGTCAGTGGGAGAGATATGTAGTGAGGTCACATTTCCACCTAGGGAAATATGACAGAGGAAAACAAGGAAAGGATTGGCTGTGGTGCATGAGTGTAACAAGATGATTATGGGATGACTACTAGGATTAATCGAATAACCAGTAAAAACACAACGTAAAACATAGTAAACATCAGAGCTACTTGAGCTCAAATGGAAAAAAATACAAGAACGAGATAGTTCTAGAGGTCCTGTGGGGACCTCTCCGAGTATGGTGTTGGAGAGTGAGCTCAGCAGAGAGAACAACCTCTCATGATGTCTGTAGGGGGAAGGGGCCCCTTCTCACATTCCCACCCACCCCCCAAAATAAAGCATGGGAGAGGAGTTGCAAGGGGGACATCAACCTGCCTGGGGTGGGGGGCTCCAGAGCCAGCACCAGAGGGTCCTAGACAAATCTAACCAAATGAAACCACCTGAGGCATTGGGCGGTGTGTGGGAGACAAAATAAAATGCCCACAACCCATCTACGCCCCCCAGTGTACATACCATTCCTCCTGTCAGGGGGAGAGGATGAACCCCCCGAATGGTTTTAACCACACCCCACCCTCCCCTTGCAAAAAAAAAAAAAAAAACAGAACACGGGCAGGAGAGCCCATATGGTCCCGGAGAGTCCTTAGGAACAAAGTTCAGATAGGGAGCAGGGCATGAAGATCACTGGAGGGGGAGTTGAAGAGGGAGGAAGCAGGTCATGTCTGTTGGAGGAAATTAACTGGCCACCGATCCTTCAATCGAGCGAGAAAGGATAGTCAGCAAAGTAGATCAAGGCAGTCTATTATAGTAATCCCATGCCGCCCTGGGAGTGTCCAACCATATGGCTTTATCCTCCTCGTAGATCTTGAGTCTGGCAGGGTATAGGAGAGAGACTTTAGTTCTATTTCAAAGAGCTTTTTACAGATTTCTGGGAATTCTTTCCACATCGTAGGAAGTCTTGGAAGAGGAGAAGCTGCTGGCCTCTGCACTCCAATCTCTGTAACCTATGATAGGCAGTTAGAAGTTTAGTAGCTTGAAAATTACAGATTGTGGATGTCATCCCTCAGAAAGGGGGCCATGTCCCAATCAATGTGCTTGTTTGCTAGCAAGAGGGGAGGAAGAATCCTCCAGGTGCAACAGCTGAGGTAATTCGCTACTGAGAAAGTCCTGTAGATTTCTGTTTGTCACACGCTCTGACAGACCCACTAGTCTGAGGTTATTTCTAAAACTGTGATTCTTCAGATCATCCAGTTTGTCATTGAGCGAGGACTGGATTTATCAATAGAGGCCTCACATGCTTCAGTTAATTGTTCAGTTTCTGCAATCTGCTCTTTGTGTGTCAATATCTCCTAAACCGAAGATTGGATGACATCCAGCTTGCTATCAAACAGTGGCATAAGAAGCGTCAAGATGGCTTTAGCCGTGGCATCTGCTATAGAGAAGGTAGTTTCTAACTGCAGATCTCCATTTTTATCTTGAGAGGTCTCGTCTGCACCAGAGTATATACAGGAAACGTTTTTTATATCCACCTTTCAGTCTCCCCTAGGGGCTCTGGGTGTCTTCTTCATCAAGAATTTATCCATCCGAGCTCAGTTAATAGTAGTAACAAGTGGAAGGCAGGAGTAGTGCGCTGAGGAAGTGTGAGGAGCAGAGTGCAGGGAGATCTTAGCCAGTCCCCACCAATGCTGCAAATAGATGAAAAAAGTGAGGCTGTAGTTAGCAAGTAAAAGGGATTGAGAATGTCCTTTTTTATTTTAATAAAAAAAACAAGCTATTTAAAGATGGATATTACTTCTTGCATACCAGTGATATCTTTAGCACTTTCAAAAATGCTTCATAGCCTTCACTGGTGTACAAGGAGTTAAATATTTTCATGACAACTATACTTCAAGAAATATTTAAAAAGCAATATGCATCCATGTAGTCACGTAGGCTTTTCTCCACTGAATAACATCCAAATATGTAGTCATTCTGATGAGGAACAGATGCTGTATTATACAAAAACGTAATACTATGAAAATATGCACTCATACAATTATCAGAGCTATGGAAAGGTCCAACCACCCTACTCCCTCAGGACAGCAAACATTTATTGCGTTTTCACTTTGTGGCTTCAAGTATAATTATATTTCTCATTTTCCCAAAGGCAAAGAAAATAATATTGTCACAGAATTTTTTTCCAACATCAAGGGATCGAAAAACACATTGTAGTCAAGGAAACTCAGCATTTACAAGCCAGGATTTAAGAATTTCACTGATTGAGCACAGGTGTGCTTAATCAGGGATATCCTTAATTTGTGGCCTCTAAATAGCCTTTTTGGATGAACATTCCCACTCATACAATAAATGTTTGAGATCAATAAGGATAAAATAAGGTCCAATAACGGCCAGTTATGGATAGAAGCAAGTGATTTCAATACATATCCATAAGCAATAAAGGGAAATATCTCCATGACATTTCTTTTGGTAAGCCATTATTAACAATGCACACAGGGGTATGCAAATCTCCCCTCATTTTTTCTTTGTTATGTAATATGCATGTATACCTACTGAGGCTGATGTACTAAGAACAGCTAGAGGAATTCTGGAGCACTGAGGACAAATAAGCATTCACCAACTCCCACTGATATAAATGGGGCTTTTAACCTCATGAATGCTAAAAGTCTCCAAAGTACTGCAAAATATACGTATCCCAACTTCCTGAATATCAATATGTACTGTTGTTAATGTGAATCTGCTCTCAGCTAAGCAATGCATTGGTTAGTCCTTCTACATGAAAGGGTTAAAGATATATTCAAGCCTGCTGGATTATTTCCTTGACAGCCCGAACTCACATTGAGCAAGTTACCTAATTTTTTTTTTTTGTAATCCAAAAATCACTGCAGCTTTCCATGCATAAATTAGTGATAGGTGGTGGGACTGCAATTCCCATCGTGTGTGGATATATGCGATGGCCATCGGGAATAAACGAGAATGAAGTCTGTCAGTAGATGGATGGCTGCAAGTAACCATTGCCTGGCATAAACATGAACACTAAAGCAATAAAAATGTCTTATAACGAGGGAACTGAAATTTTACATCTCAGTTTGCCCTTGCTGACTACATGGATATTGGTTATGTACATGGTGGATTGTGTGAGAGCAGCACAAGGCCAGTATTGGAAAGAACGTAAAATAAGAAAATACAAGAAAGGGTTTGACTGCCCCATAACATGCATAATACATAATCATCTTGAAAGTAAACATATTTAGGAATTCGATAATGGTAGCTGCAAAGATCTCCCAAAGGAATTTTTAGGAATTCCAGAAGCAAACAATATTACTTTTTCCTGGAAATGAATTCAGAATTTCTCTTGCTCCTACCAAAAATCTTTTATGAGGCTAAGGTTTAGTTTACACTGGCCACTTAATGACAGAAATTTGAAAGCATGCAAAAATATGCATAAAATTGGTATCATTGTGTCATATGTCACTGTTCACACTACCGAAAAATGCAGCACATGTTGTAAGGTAATTCACTCTGCTGCAATTTTTGGTCCAACAGCGCATTACCGCAAGTACAGGCAATTTGTATTGAGTTCAGTAACGTCCCAATATCACGGGTTAATATGATCACTGTGTGAAGTTGAAGATGAGACTCTGAATCTGAGAAAAGCATTATGCGTGGAAAAGTGAAGTAATGTTTAATGCTATTTCATGTGCAATTTCAATGCGTCAAAAAAATCGCCCAATGTAACCTTAGTATTAAAAGGCCAAGATGACTGCCTTGTATCCTGAATAATCTAATACCACATGTTTAGATTACCATTAATTGTGGGACAAGAGGAGCCCTAAACTGGAAAGACTGCACAAGGATGTTCAAATCTATAGTTTTCATAGCCCAACTCAACATGTATACAGAACACCTGAATGTGGCAAACTCTATGTTAAGAGGACAAAAAAAAATACATTTATCAGTTTACAGAAGTTTCACAGATTGAACAGAATCTTTACAAATTTCTACTTAACTCACAAAGCACTGCATTTTTTTTTTAACTCTGATTTCTTCTCCATAATAATTGCCATGCAGGACCTTGTAAGTCCCATAAAGAATGACAGCTGTTCTGGCCAAGTGACTATCTGGAGCATAACTGGGACATATAGCAGAAGAGACAGAACTACCAGCTGTTAGTGGAAATAGGCACTATTGCACTTGTGTGCTCCACTTGTGTGCTCCTGAGGTTAGAAGTTTCTAGATCTCGGAGCTCAATTGGAATTACCTTAATATCCTATAGGTTAGTATAAATGCTGTATCTAACATGGTTGATTAGATGATTTTAGTGAAAGTCCTGTGTGGCTCTAAAAACTTTCATATAGAGGAGCAAAGATTGGTTTTTAGAAAAGTTTAAAGTTTCTGGAAAAAAACAAACTACACTGGAAAAATTGTTAAGGGTTGTATTTTCAATAACTGATGCTTTGAGGGAAAATAACACTGTAATCCTGTCCCGAGTTCCCTGTCTTGAAATATGGAAGAGAGTATCATGTATAGAAGCAGCCAGACTAGCGTTCAAGGGAGCCCACAACATCCCCCTGATCCTGTGATTCCCTTTTCCCCAGGCATTATGCCTCTGGGACCTGATGCTGAGGATGGCAGAACTGGCTAGTAACAGTATTAGCATTAGCACAGATCAGCTGCCTGAGTCGATGCTAGTGCTACCAGTCTGCCTTCATCACCTTTACAGATGGCAAGTGTCACATATGTCATCATTGCCAACCAGTGAGACTCTCATAGAGCAGCAGCAAGAAGGGACTGATGGTGGTGGTGATGAGGGTGATGGTGGAGCAGCTGGGGTGGAAGATACATGAATGGCCTTTTTAGCAGAAAGTGAGAAGGAATGGGAGACAGATGTGCAAATTCCTCAGGGCTTGTGCCTATAACAATCCTGAGTCCAAAAAATCATCACTTATTCCTCAGGGCTTGTGCATCTAACAAACCAGACCAAAATGTCACTGATTCCCAAGGTCTTGTGCCTCTACCAATCCTGAGTCCAAAAAATAATCACTGATTCCTCAGGGCTTGTGCCTCTAACAATCCTGAGTCCAAAAAATCATCACTGTTTCCCGAGGGCTTGTGCCTATAACAAACCTAAGTGCATAAAATCACCAGTTCCTCAGGCCTGTAACAATCCTGAGTCCAAAAAAATATGCTACCAAGCCAAACTTTCTCATCTGGAGGACAGAGAGGACCCTGAGACAAAATGTTTGGAAAAAAGAGGGAGACCCCACAGCTTGTCTACAGACAGGGTGATCAGAACTGAGAACCAGCCACTATGAGGCCAGTAAGGAATAATCAGGATAACATGCATCCATTCCAGGCTGGCCTTTCTCAACACCCTTGAAATAAGGGACAAATGAAGAAACATACATGCCATGGTAAAATGTCATAGAATGACCATAGCATTCATAGGAAATGCCAAGGGATCACTGGACCTGGAGAAAAACTGAGGAACATTGAGGATCATCCTAAACTCCATGAGGTCCACAACCTGTAAACCCCACCTCCAAACTATGGAGATGGTAAAACGGACCTTATTAGTTCCCAATCTTTAGGGTCCAAGTTTTGGCTACTGAGATAGTCCATCATCATTGTCTACCATGGGAATGTGAATGACCCTTAGGGATGGAACTTCCACCCATTACAGAATCAGACGAACCTTGGACCACACATCCACTTTACAGGTTCCCCCTTGGCAGTTGACATAATCCACTGCCAACTCATTGTCAGACTGTGTCTAAATTGGGAGGCCATGAAGTGAATGGGACCAATGCTGAAGAGCCAGATGAAGTTTGAAGTCTGAAGTTCCAGCAATGCGATTGAAAGCTGAATCTTATGTATGAACCAGGGACCACTGGTATCCATTGTCACTATGGACCAATCGACTATGACAAATGGTGGACCCTATTGGGTGGGTTTCCTGACAGCATAGATCCACCCTTCTCTGGAACAAGTGGGACAATCACAAGGGAGAGATGACAATGCAGCCTGTAACAATGTCTAAGAATTTCTAGCATCAGGGACAATTTGTGAACATGTGCATACAGTCCTGCCACAAGTGCCAAAACCAGTGACCCCCAATGCCCTCATTCAGTCCTGCACCGGCACATATGGGTGTTCCAATGCCCAAGACACATGCTACAACAGAGTCTGAATCTTGTCCAGTGGCAGAAAGATCTGTCCCTGGAAGGTGCTGAATTTCAAGCCTACAAATACCAGCGATTCTGACAGAATCAAAAAGAATTTTCTGAAGCTGATCACCAAGCTGTCCTGTTCCAGAATTGAAACATACTTCTGGAGATGGGGCAACAAGATCTCTGCCAAAGGTACTTTAAGTGTAAAGGAGATTAAATGTAACAGAATATGGCCAGAGAAAGACATCATAATTTTAGTGCAGATCTGTGGAATGGAGGTCATACCAAAGGGAAGGGCCGCAAATAGCAAATGGTGAACATGAAAAACAAACCAGGGAAATCTCAGATATAGCATGTGAAGGTATGTGTCCAAAAACTCCCCTGGACACAGAGGGGATATGACAGAACACAAAATTCCATCTCGAAACTCAGTGTAGGTCTAAAATGTTTGATATTTTTTTAGCCTTAGGCTGTCACCTTTCATGGAACTATGAAGAGGTTGGAATAGAACCCCAAGAACCTTTCTTGAAATGAGTCCAGAAGGAAGACCTAGATGTCCACCAAGCATAATCTTAGTGACAGGAGCAAAGAGGAAAAAGAAGTGGAACGAAAAGAAAGTAAATAGATGTTTTCAATGTAATGGTCAAAGGTTAACCCCTTAAGGACCGGGAAAATCTGAGGTCGATTTCACTTAAGGACCGGAGCAATTCTGATATTTTTGACTATGTCTTTGTTCAAAAGTACTTTATTTTACCCATGAAAATTTATATACCGTTTTTTTACACACAAATACGGCTTTCTTTTGATACCACACTTAAATGGATAGCCCACCATTTATTTTAGTAAAATTAAAGAAAACGGTAAAAAAAGTAAAAGAACACATTTTTTTTTTCGTCTTGGGATCATTTGGGCACAATGGGTTACATTTTTATGGCGACCGCATGAAAGGTATGACCGGTCAGTCATACCTACAAAATGCACAGTTTTAAGTGGGCACTGTACCCCGGGTGAAAATCCCCATGTCCCTTTTTCCCACTTTTTTTATTGAGTAAATTTGGCTGTGTGTATAAATGTATTACATGGCTCCACAACAATCAGACTCCCAATTTTGGTAATGGACATGTTGATTTTTTAAAATAAACATTTTTTTTTTTTAAATTGTGTTGTTTTTAAAAAAAAAAAAAAAAAAAAGATGATTTTAGCAGGTAAAAAATTGACCTGCATCCAGCCAGCCTCCAGCACAGCAGTAAAGGGGTTAATACCTCCAGCTGCTGCATTTTATTTGTCCACTAGGTGTCTCCTCTCTGATTCTCTGTCCCTTAATTTGATCGTAAGGGACGGACAGGAATAGAGGAGACACAAAGGCAGTGTATCACACTGCCTCATTAATTCATTCACAATGCCGGTGCATGGGATCGCTGATGCAGCAATCACATGACCCGGCACTTGTGAAAGTGGCTGAGACTGAACACTCTTGTACCAGGGAGCTCAGTCTCAGCCGGGAATTAATGATAGCAGCATGCACGGAGGCGCGCTGCTATAATTTAACCCATGATGTGCCAGGACCGTCATCGGTCCTTAAGTCATGGGTCGTTAAGGGGTTAAAGAGTTGGAAGCCTATTCTTTGTGAAGAGGCAAGTGGGAGGGGTGAAACTGGCTCTTTAAGGCCCTGCTCCACTTTACCCCAACTTGAAAATTTCAGTTTTAACATATAGCAAAAATGAAAGAAGCAGAAAGTGACAAAAGAAAGGGAATCCCCTGAAATAAAGAACACAAAAGGACTCTCCTACCAGGGACTCAAACAGTTGTTTTCCCCAGGTGGGAATTCATGTGTTCTACTTGGACTTTATCAGAAAGTACAAAAAAATCCCCTTCACTCTCTTATGTCCTATGTGGAACAGAAGTACCATATGAATATACCAAAGCCCCTACCAAGATTCCAGAGAAGAAAAGAAAAAAATATCTCAAATACAGATTCAGAAACAACATGAGGGAGGGATCCTATGGGAGTCTGCAAACAGCCCTATCAGAGTTGAAAACCAGAAAGGGAGGCTTACAAGAGAAATCCTGAAGTTTGGCCACCTGCCAAATAGACAGGCATCAAGAAACACAGAGAAACTGAAGATAGCTCCTTTGAGCCTATCTGAAACCCTGCCAGAACCAGCTTCAAGTCCCATTGTAGTGTGGGATCCCAGAAAACCGAGTAGACATGAGCCACCCTTTGCATGAAAGTCTGCATATCTGGTAATAAAGAAGATACAGTACTGTGCAAAAGTCTTAAATAGGTGTGAAAAATGATGTAAAGTAAGAATGCTTTCAAAACTAGACATGTTAATAGTTTATTTTTATGAATTAAGAAAATGCATAATGAGTGAACAGAAGAAAAATCTAAATCAATCAATATTTGGTGTGACCCCCTTTGCCTTCAAAACAGCATTAATTCTTCTAGGTACATTTGCACACAGTTTGTTAAGGTACTTGGCAGGTAGGTTGTTCCAAACATATTGTAGAACTAACCACAGTTCTTCTGTGGATTTAGGCAGCCTCAGTTGCTTCTATCTCTTCATGTAATACCAGACAAACTTGATGATGAGGATTTCTAGGACTCCTTGTTCTTCTTTACTCTGAAGGTAGTTCTTAATTACTTTAGCTGTATGTTTGAGATTGTTGTCATGCTACAAAATAAATTTTGGGAAAATCAGATGCTTTCACCATTAATTCTGACCAAATCCCCAACTCCATTTGCAGAAATGCAGCCCCAGACTTGCAATGAACCTCCACCATGCTTCGCTTTTGCCTGCAGATACTCATTCTTATACAGCTCTCAAGTCCTTCGGTGAACAAACTGCCTTCTTCTACAGCCACATATTTCAAATGTTGACTCATCAGTCCAGAGCACCGGCTCCCATTTTTATGCACCCCTGTGTTTTTGTGCATTGTTGAGTAGTTTGGCCTTGTTTCCACATCAGAGGTATGGCTTTTTGGCCGCAAGTCTTCCACTGCTGGTCATCTTCCGATTGCGAAGAAAAGTAAGCACAATGTGTCTTTCATCTGATGCACTAAGGTTTCATGGCCGACCACTGCTTCTACAGTTCTCAACATGTCCTGTTTCTTTATGCTTCTGCAAAAGAGCATGGACAACACATTTGGAAACCCTGTCTGAATTGAGATTTATGCCTAGGAGAGACCTTGCTGGTGCATTATAACTGCCTTGTGTCTTGTTGCTGTGCTCAATCTTGCCATGGTGTATGACTTTTGACATTAAATTGTCTTCAGCACTCTCACCTTGTTAGCTGAGTCTGGCTACACAGCTGTTTCTGTTTCAGTTAATGACTGGGTTTCAACCTACATATTCAACTGATGATCATTGGCACCAGTTTGGTATAATTGTTTAATCATACACCTGACTATATGCCTACAAAATCCCTAACTTTGTGAAAGTGTACCTAGAAGAATTGACGCTGTTGCTGTTTTAACCCTTTGAGAGCCAGATTGGTATGGAATGCATTTCAATGCAATGCATTCCATACTACTCTGGCACTCAAAGGGTTAAGGCGAAGGGTGGTCACACCAAATATTGATTTTATTTAGATTTTTCTTCTGTTCACTCTATGCATTATGTTAATTGATAAAAATAAACTATTAACATATCTGTTTTTGAAAGCATTCTTACTTACACCTGCCTAAGACTTTTGCACAGTACTGTATGTCCCTGAAAAATAATACAGAAAGAGATGAAATCTGGACTTAAATAGATCAGAGATAAGTTATTTTTAATACCATCCTGCAGAACAACGGAAGATGAAAAAGATGTGGCTGTGATCCCCAGTCTTCACACCACTTATATAAAAGGGACCGGACCAGTGATGGCAAAACTATGGCAAGCAGAAGCCTGTATGGTGGCACATGGCCATGTCCCTAAACATAGCAATATTGTGCAGACTTTTTTAAAAAAAAAATCGCTCCAACTTGGTGGACGCACAGGTGAGAGGTGTCACATCTGCAGTGACTTGATTGGATAGGCAGGTGTAACAGTTTGTTTGACACTCAGACATAGTAGGTTTGGATAAAACACAGTTCTACTGAACAGTTGCAATAACAATAACCCTCATGGGTCCAGTAATATATAAGCAATATAGTACAAACACAGAACAGGTCACAATGAGGTATACCCACACGGGTCCAGTATATGCAGATTTACAATATACAATATACTGACACAGGTCAGGCAACTTTCGTGTGATACTCGAGTTAGGCAGCACTGAATGGGTTACTATTAGGCCGGGAGGACTGACAGGCCCTAATAGCGTGAGGCCCTTTAAGACTCTCGATCTGAAGAGAGAGCACAATATCGAGTAACGCCCAAGCAGACAACGGAGACCAGAGCAACTTTGTGGACTGCCGTAGCAGTAACGGAGACCAGAGCAACTTGTGGACTGCCGTAGCAGTAACAGAGACCAGAGCAACTTGTGGACTGCCGTAGCAGTAACGGAGACTAGCAACGAGCCCAGAAAGGCACCCAACCAGGGACTGCACGGAAGGATAGCTGGTGTCTGGCGCCGACCCCGAAGGGTTAACAACACTCAGACCAGAGTCGACAGTACAATCAGGTGGACTGCCTGAGGCGCCCAGAGAACCTAACCTCAGTGTGAATGGCAGGAAACGGTCCAGCAGATAGTGGTGCACGGATGGAAGGAACACACCAGCAGAGAGTGACTGTCCGGAGAAAGAGAGGATCCTGGAACAACCCCAACCGGAGACCGGATAAAGCATCAGCAGGAGTGATATGCAACCACAGGAGCCCAACCGGGATGGGTCGGTACACAGAGCAGGAACGTCATCCAATTTGAGTCGGTACACAGAGCAGGAACATCAGCCAGGCCGGGTCGGTACACAGAGCAGGAACGTCAGCCAACCCGAGTCGGTACACAGAACAGGAACGAGATGCAGAGTAGTCAGGCAGTCCAGGTCGGTACACAAAAATCACGCGAAAACAGGAACAAGCGTTGGTAACGGAAACACGATGAAAGGGCACCGGATAAGTGACAAGACCCAGTATTTAAGGACAAATACTGGGCGGGGACAAGTCACTTCAACCAATGGGCGTAAGCAGTAGTGGAAACTGACAGAATGTCACCAGCATAGCACGGGCACCATGATAGCAGGGGTATGATTGCATTGAACAAGGAATGGGAGAAACAGGCAGAGTGGTTAATTGCACACCTTGTCCAGTCCAAGCAATGTTGGCTGGTAAGTGTTCTGCACTTTCCACAGAGTCACAGAGTCAGTCAGATAATTTGCTATTATCATCTTGGTGTCCCTCTTTTTAGCAAATCAAACTCTGTGATGTGTATTATATTTCTCCACAGAAATAATATAATTAATTAATAGGCTTAATAGGCTTAAAACTCCTTGAATGTTTCCCACTCTGTTGTTATGCTCAAGCTATGTATGTGGAACAGTAACCACCAGTGTCCTGTAAAAGCAGGTTGTCCCCTGTCTAGTTCCAACTTGATCATTTATATGAGGAGTGTTTATATACCAAAATAAAATAATAATAAACACCTCTGGGATAATTGAGCAAGTTGGAGCTAGACATAGGCTTTAACCCATTGAATGCTGGAGGGCTCCAGTGCAACTTTTCCCAAGTTGTTTTGATGCTCAATTTATGTATCTGGAACAGTAACCCCCAGTGTCCTGTTAAAAACAGGTTGTGCCCCTCTCCAGCTCCAACTTGCTCAGTTATCTCGAGGTGTTAATATATTGAATTACCCATGTGAGATTGAATTGCTTTCTGGGTATATGCATATATGTCTTAATCTTAATGTATTCTGTTAAATGGCTGTGTAAGTCTGTGGCCCTTTAGCTTTTGCTAGTACCACATTTCACACATGGTCAAAAATATTGAAATTGAGTAATAATAACCTAAGAAACCGAAAGGGCTACAGTGCTATTCAGGAGAGTGAATACATCATGCAGAGATGTCACACAGGAAAATTCAGTGGACTAGCAGAGGGTGCTGGGAGATCACGGGAGTTGTGTCATCTCAGTTAAGAAAGGACTTAACTGAGCCCTGTAACAGGACCTGTGGCTGGAATCTGGGCTTAGGCTGAGAGATTGGGTCAGTCTGTGCTGTTGGGTTTCAGGCTGAGTGGTTGGGAAAGCATCTACTGATGGGCAATTTGGCCAATGTTTGCTGCTGGGGTTCAGACTGGTCAATTTTAGGCTGGGCAAATGGTTCATTGTTTGATGTTGGGGTATTTGTGGTCATTGTGTACTATTGGGGGTTCAAGCTATTTGTGGCTTTTGTGTGCTGGTGGGGTACAGGTTGGGTGTTGGGATTTAGGGTGAGTGCCAGAGTTCCAACCCATTGCACATACCCCTGGCAACCAAATGGTTAATATACTAAATAAAAGAGATGGGTAAATCTGTGAATCAGAGAGAGAGAGATCCTCTCTATCATATTCCATGGGTTACTCAGCTCTTCTCTTTACAATCTTTTAATCCTCTGGGTGCCAGGGGAATTTTCAGTGAGTGGGACACATCTCTGGCATTTAAATGGTTCAATTGCTTTAATTTTCTGTGGACAATACCACATTAAAATACACCACACAAAATCAAATATGACACGCCACAGCAAAAGACCTGCATAATAAAAAGTCCCCCTGAAATCAAGAGTTCCCACCACAACATATCCCCAAAACAGCAGCCACACCAAGTAAAAACCAGTGGGGTGGGGATCATTTTCTACCACCAGCTATTACTACTTATGCTGGGTGAAAAGGTAGTCTCTCTGTTGTGTCCTTCTCTTTTCCTTTCTTCTCCCCTTTTGCCCTTTTTCTCTCCCTTTGCACTCCTCTTCCCCAGCTGAAATATAGCTACACTAGAGATACCACAGAGCTTGTTTGCAATTGTGTGACTTTCCATAGGTAGTCATAGAATTATAAGCTCTGTGGTATCACTGTCATAGCTTCATTTCAGTTCTAAGCTATGTTCCATCACTAGTATATCTCCACTTCAGTTGTAAGCTTTGTGGTATAACTGGTGTAGCTCCATTTCAGTTGTAAGATTTGTGGTATCACTGGTGTGGCTCCATTTCAGTTGTAAGCTTTGTTCTATCATTAATGTAGCTCAATTTCAGCTTTGTGGTATCACTGATGTAGTTCCGTTTAAATTGTAAGATTTGTGATATCACTGGTGTTCATTTCAGTTGTTAGTTGTGGTATCACCAGCGTAGCTCCAATTTAGTTCTAAGCTCTCTTCTATTGCTAGTATAGCTCCTATCACTAGTGTAGCTGCATAACAGTTGTGTTTGAGGTATCACTGGTGTAGCTCCATTTCAGTTTTAAGCTTTTATGGTATCACCGGTATGGCTCCATTTCAGTGGAAAGCTTTTGTGGTATCACTTGTGTACCTTCATTTCAGTTGTAAGGTCTGTTCTATCACTGGTGTAGCTCCATTTCAGTTTTAAGCTTTGTTTGTAAAACCCCTTTTTCATATGGATGCTGGCCTCGAAAGCCAAGCTGTCAAAGCTAACTTTCTCACCTAAGGATGATGGAGCAGGCATTGAGTGAAGAGGTCTTGAAGAAAAAGGGAGCCAAAAAGGCTCTGCCATTTATAGACTGAGAAGATCTGAAACCCAGACCCGATGGAACTAGAACAGGGAAATGAGAATTGGCATGAGACCACTCCATCTTGATTTGACTCAGCACTCTGGGAATCAGGGGAGAAGAAGGAAATGTGTACCCCAGGGAATAATGCAATGGAATGACCATTGTGTCAACTGCAAAAGCTAAAGGATCCTATCCCACTGCACTAAAGCCTCAGCAGAAAATGGGTACAGACGAGAGATATGCAGAGGTAGGAATAATCACTTGTCAAGCATCTTCCATTCCTCTAGGAGTACCTGGTTTAAGGAATGGTGAAAAGAAAAAAAATTAGGAGAAGACCTAGAATATAGAATATGAGGCCTCTGAGACCTTAAGTATCTCCAAAACAGCCTGAATAGGACCCTCAACAAAAGATCCAGGATCTTCCTCATAAGACTCCTCAACAGAGGATAAATCTAGGTCGTTAGCATCAGTTTCCCTTTCCGCATCATAGGAATCCCAAATAATAGGAACACCACCCTCTACAACATGGCTCAAGCACCATTTGGGGGGGGGGGTAAAGGAAGAACTATGGACCAACAGTCTAAGACCCTCTGAACAAAGGTCACTGAGAAAAGTAAGGCCTTTACCCATGCAGGTCCGTGTTTAACAGATGAAGGCTTTGAAGATTGTGTGGAAGCAACAGAACAAGAATGACAGCGTAACAGAAAATTCCCTAAGAGGACCAATCTGTTAAGAGGCCTTGTCCATGTCTCCCATAGGCTCTGATGTAGGTAAGAGACCCCTTAAAGTAAAACAGTAAAATAAGATTAAAAGTACTTATTTAGCCTTAAAAGTAGTTATCTTAAGGTAAAGGATTATTGTTGCAAACAAGGAGGGCAGATTGAATCCATGAAGAAGGTTCAGCATGGGACTACCTCTTCTCATGCCCAAACTATGGAAAGAATGGGCTTATGGGAAGTGTTGTTTCACACTATTAAAAATGGTATGGTATCTCTCCAGCTGCCTTTAAAACATGCCCCTGATATCAGGGGTGGTCTACTGGGGTGTCTATATATTGTGTAATGCTAGAAGTGCCACCAGCCCGCACAGCTGCCGAAATACAACCAGAGACAAGAAAAGTCCCATTTAATGGTCCTATGTTCCATTCAATAAGCTCACTGCTAACCAAAAAAACTAAAAATGTAAAATTCCTAAAATTACCTAAAAGGTAAGAAAGAAGTATGAAAAGCCACTGCCACAATAGGGTTGTCCTCAAGTTAAAGAGAAGTCCAAGTAAACCAAGTTACAAAGGCAGAAAAAAGCAAAAGGCAAACAATGCCTTGCCAGAAAGGCAGCGCAATGGGTAAATGAAAATCCAACAGTGTAGCAGAGGAATAAAGAAGAATAGAAACATAGAAATATTTATTTTCAATTGTAGTATATGTGCTGCTGAAGCAAGCCCATAGTAGAGAGTGCTAGCCAAGCTCCAACACCACAGAGAGAGCAAAATATAGATTCCAGACAAAGAAACAGGGACAGACTCACAGTACCAGTGCACCAGAAAGACAGAATTAATTCTCTTCAGTCTTCAGACTCCTATATAGAAAGCAAGTGGGTCAGAGAAAGCTTTGAGGCGAGGGCTGATAATTCAAGTCTTATTTCACCATTTAGCCGAGGTGGTGGAGCTGGCACTTAATGAAGATGGATGCTTGAGCACATTTCTCCATGGAACCTAGGCTATAATCCGCTTCCATCTCCATTGTGGGAAAGCAATCGGTGACCTATTATCACGGTGCCTGTGATTGCTGGCTTTTCTTGTCAGTTAGCAATGGGTGCTTTCCATTGGTTGCCTGTGATTAGTCTGCCCAGTATTGCCTATATAGACTGGGCTCCTGCACCCTTTCACTGCCCTTTTGTGGTGTTTCTATGCCAGTGCTACGCCTGCCTATGGATTCCTGTGTACCTCTTTGGCCTGCCTGACTTCTCTCCTGTTCCTGCGCCTGTGTACCGACCCGGATAACCTGTCTACTCTCCAGAGTTGTTCCTGTGTACCGCTCTGGCCTGGCTGACGTCCCTGCTTCCGTATCCGACCCGGTTTGGCTGATGTTTCTGCTCCGGTATCCTGACCCGGCCTGGCTGACGTTCCTGGATCCCGACTTGGCTGCATTCTGCTTGACTCTGGTCGCCTCAGCGACATTCTGACTTCCGGTGCCTTCCTTGGTTGGCACCGCTGATTTCAGGCTTCTGGCCTCCGAGATTGCACTGGCTGTCAGTGTACTGGTTTGCTCCGCTCTACAACAGTTGCTAGTGCTGCCTCTGTTATAGCACTGGTAGGGCACCGTGTTTGTCCAGTACGGGGTACTGGTTTGCTCCATTCTAAACACCAATTGCTAGTGCTGCCTCAGTTATAGCACCGGTAGGGCCTCCATGTTTGTCCAGTACGCGGTACTGGTTTGCTCCACTCTAACGCCGGTTACTAGTGCTGCCTCCGTTATAGCACCAGTAGGGCCTCCGTGTTTGTCCAGTACACGTTACTGGTTTTCTCCACTCTAACGCCGGTTGCTAGTGCTGCCTCCGTTATAGCACCGGTAGGGCCTCCATGTTTGTCCAGTACGCGGTACTGGTTTGTTCCACTTTAACACCGGTTGCTAGTGCTGCCTCCATTATAGCACCAGTAGGGCCTCCGTGTTTGTCCAGTACGCGGTACTGGTTTGCTCCACTCTAACACTGGTTGCTAGTGCTGCCTCCATTATAGCACCGGTAGGGCCTCCGTGTTTGTCCAGTACGTGGTACTGGTTTGCTCCACTCTAACACCGGTTGCTAGTGCTGTCTCCGTTATATAACACCGGTAGGGCCTTCGTGTTTGTCCAGTACGTGGTACTGGTTAGCTCCACTCTAACACCGGTTGCTAGTGCTGCCTCCGTTGTAGCACCGGTAGGGCCTCCGTGTTTGTCCAGTACGTGGTACTGGTTTGTTACACTCCTACACCGGTTGCTTGCTACCTCTGCTATAGCATCGGTAGGGCCTCCGCTACACTGTATCACTTCTGCCATAGGCTGCCTTACCCGGTATATTGGTAAGGTCGGTAGAGCCTCCTCAGTTCTATTGTGCCAGGTTCTGGGCTGCCTTGCCCAGTATATTGGCAAGGCCAGTAGAGCCTCCTAAGTCCTATTGTGCTATCCTCTAGGCTGCCTTGCCCGGTATATTGGCAAGGCTGGTAGAGCCTCCTCGGTCCTGTTGTGCCATCCTCTAGGCTGCCTTACCCGGTATTTTGGTAAGGCCAGTAGAGCCTATACACTGTATCATTGTATGCTATACTACTTGAACCTGTCGTGTGTCTGTAACATATATGTGATGTTCAGGACCTGTGAAGGTTCTTATTATCTTTTCAATAAAGCTGTGTTTTTATCTGAACTCTGAGTCTGTGAGTCAAAACAAACCGTGACACCTATCCTCTACTGTACTGTTCCTAAAGCTTGGGGAAAAGAAGAAGGGGCAGAAACAGCCCGAAACCAAGAGAATTTCTGACTTTTTGCCAGCCAAAGCCCACTGTCGACAGGCCTGGGGACGCCATTACAGACTCAAATGGAATACCAACTGGGCCCTGCTGGTACCTGACTTGGAGGGTGATATACCACCTCCGGACTTCTCTGGCTATCCTGATTATTGCAGTTGGTGTGGGAAGGAGGACACTGGCCACATGACATCCTTACCACCCACCATTATGAAGGCAGACCTAGTAGACTTCACTAAGGATGATATGCATACATTCCTCCTAGAGGTGAAACCAGACCTACAATCTGTCGTCAAGGTTGAGATCTCCAATCTTCGGAAAGATTTACACTCCTGGGGGAAATGTCTATGAACGCTGGAAAATGATAGGGAAGGATCCTGGACCCAAATGCAAGCCTTAGAACAACAGGAAGATACTATAGCCCTTTCCTCAAAACTAGATGACCTGGACAATCGCTCCAGGAATAATATCCACATAAAGGACCCCTGAATCGGTGCCACAGAAGCACCTATTATCTTCCATCCAGGGTCTGTTTAGGGATATCTTGGGAGACTCTGGCTCTGCCCCTTTGAAAATTGATCACCCTCACAGGGTGCTCCAGCCTAGAGGTCCACCAGGCTCAGCACCAAGGGACATAATTGTACACCTTCATAAATACAGCAATAAGGAAAAAGTCATGACGACTGCTTGGAACATGGAAGAGATCCTTTATGCTGGTTGTTCAGTCCGCCTCTTTCAAGACCTAACCCCACTCATACTACAAAAATGATGGGCCCTATGCCCACTAACTGACCAACCCCGTTGCTTGGTGATAAGATGCCTCTGGGGATTCCTGTTTTATCTCATGGCTACAGACAAGGGTCGCTCAGCCACAGATAGGGACCCTTTGGAGATCCCAGATTTCTGTGTTGACCTCCATGCCCCAGGCAAATCTCCCAACACCTCCAAAGGAACGGAGGGATAGATGGAGGTCTATTTCAGGACCATCGTCCAAGAAAAGGACATTTTCTGCTCCAATCTCACCTGACACCTCGCCACTGAGATGGATTCCGGCAGAACACAACAAACTATATCTGGGGAACTTCTCTGATAGGGAATTTGTTTGATACCAAGCCGTGGATGGACTGCTACTGTTAACATCATCAATACCCCCCTCTGGGCTAGGCCTACTGGATGGAAATACTAGACCACTATATCCTAGACTGTTTTGCTTGCTAACAACTCTCCATTTGGAGGGCCCTGTGACTTCTGATGACCTGGAGGTTTTGGCGCCAGGTGTGCAGACACAGTGGACTTTTCCCCTAGTTGCGCTTTGCTACTCCCGGCTGCGGCTTTCAAGAAACTAATTTTCTCTCCACTTGGCAACTGTTGTTGGAGAACTCTCATTACACTAAATTTTGGCTGGCCTCGGCAGAAGAAAAAAAAAAAGTGGGGAGTAGGGTTACTTATTGATAGGCACAACCCTTGGCCACATGAAGCAGAACTTGCAGACCCATAAACAGATCTCTGTCAGAGGCTTTTCCCATTTTGAATGGGACCCAACAAGGTTGTCCTCTTTCCTTGATTCTATTTATTTTAGCTATGGAACCTTTGCTCAACTCGATGTGCCTTTCAGCTTTGATTAGAGGCATTCCTTTGGGAAAGTAATCCATAAAGCTAGCCTGCATTGCGGATGACCTCCTCTTTTTTTTCTCCGAACCCCATGTCTTGCTTTCTTCACTTATGACCTTGCTTACCCACTATAGCTTTTTGTCTCTATTCAAGTTCAATGTGACCAAATCCACCATATTGAATCTGACCTTACCAACTTCAGTGGTAGATATACTCAAACATAATTATCCTTTCATTTGGTCATCTCAATCCATATCATACCTCGGCATACAGTTGTCATGTATCACAACCAATCTAGCCGAGCTTAGCTTACTCCCTCTACTGGACTTGCTATCATCTGACTTGAAGAAATGGTCTTTTTGTCTCCTGGATGGGTCAAATCAATATTGTGAAAATGGTGGTTCTACCGAAAATGTTATATGTACTCAATACTTTAACAATACATGTTACTACCCAACTTCTCAGGGCACTCCAATGGGTTATCAACTCGTTTATATGGAAGTTCAAACATCCTAAACATCCTCACCAACTCATACGCCCTTCCTCATAATAAGGGAGACTTTTCGGTGCTGGATGTTGCAGCAGCTACTTTATCGAAAATTACTGAGTGTAATAGAATGCTTATGAAACCTTGGGTCTCCTGTCTGACCCCTTTTGCTTGAGGTATAGCACTTGGTAGCATGTGCTGGTTTGACCCTGACAGCTTCCCTCAGTCATGCTTAGACCATGCTTTCTTGGGACACTTCTTATCCTCTTGGAAATCACTCAATACTTTGATGTCTCTTCTTTGCAAACTGTCACTATGGATGCCTCTGTTAGGCAACCCTGCCTTCCCTCCCGGTATGCGGGAAGGCCCCTTCCATTCATGGAATTCACAGTCTTAATTGCGGATGGAGGACTTCTTGATAGGCCCAGACCTTCTCTCTTTTGAAACTCTGGTGCACAAAGGGATAGTCCAGGATTCCCATTTTTGACAATTCTATCAACTCAGTAATTTAATTTGCCCTTTCTGATCGCTCATCATTTGAAATCTTTTTTAAGAACCCTATAATTCACAGGCATACTCTTACCAAATGATATTCCTTTCTCCTCTCTGCAATCCCATTATTCAAACCAAAATACCTATTGGAATGGGAATCAGACCTATCCTTGGCCATGGAACATTTCAAATGGTTGGCCATCCTAACCTCCCTACAGTGTTATTCACCAGATATTTCTGCTAAAGAATGTAACTTCAAATTATTCACACGGTGGTACTGTACCCGAAAGAAGTTGGCTACTTTCTGCATCCCTGATGTGCTGAAGGTTTGGTCAGATGATTGGATTCTTACTCCACATTTGGTGGACATGACCCTCATTTCCCTGTATTGGAACAAGATTTGTGAAGCTTTGACATTGATCTTTGCTTGCCCCTTCGACCAAACCCCTATGCTGCTTCTTTTCAGGTACTTATGATCTTTGCCGACACTTCAGAACTCACAATACAAATCCGTTTTTTAAATTGATGAACGTGGCTAAGCAGGTATCCCTCTGTAATGGAATTGTACAGACCCTCCTATGGTCACTGAGTGGAGAGAGAGAGTTCTGAAACTATGTTCAGTTGAACTTATAGGTTTTCATGGCAGCGGCATAAATTACGTCACATCTACTTCCTGGGCTCCTTGGTTAGTCTATCATAGCAGTTTGTCAGACCCATAAGAGATTCTCCTCAGTGTGAGAGCACTTGGGTTGGCTTGATATGGCAAGCTGCTGGGATTTTAGCATGGGTCTGTGTAGTTCCAACACGGTGCTTGGGTCCGGGTATTGTGAGGATTGTGGTCCTCCCTGGGCTGGGGTGATTTATCACTCCCCCCTTCACTCCCTTTCACCTATGTCTCCTCCATTCTCTCTGTTTTCTAGCCCCTACTAAATTTCCTGACAGGTTATTATTGTTACTTTGTTGTATTGTCAGTATTCTAGCTAACAAATAAAGTACCTCCTACAACTGGACTTTGGTCCATGATCCTATAGTACCAGCTCCTTTCATTCCACAATTCATAATGTTACAGAGACATTCACTGAGCTGTTGCCTTTATGATACTGCATTGATGTATTTTCCTATGTCTTGGAACTGTCTTATGTATGTACACTGTGCTTGATTTGGATTTTCTGTATTCTGATTGCTACTGTAGTTCATGTATCACTGATAATTGTGCCAAATATAGTTTGTTTTGAAAGAAAGGAAAAAAAGAAAAAAACCTATAGCCGAGGCCAGAGATAGAAGCCTGTCTAACGGGGGGTTACACAGTCCCATCCTATCAGTAATAAGAACAAAAAGAAGTCTAACTAAGAGAGAAGATTTACCCTGCTTCCATCTTATGAAAGGTCACTTTTAAAACTGGCCATGTGGAGATAGAGGGTAAAATGGAGCAATGCAAGAGTCTCATCTCTGAAAGCCTTTTTAGTCAAGTGCCCTGAACACCTGGAGGAGGAGACTTAACCTCATAGTTCCACATATAATACAAGATAAAGATATATAGATAGAAAGAAATGACCTGCTCAGACAAGCTTAGCTGGAGTGAGAGGAGAAAAGGCTGATAATGCAAGCTGTCCTCTAGCAGACCCAGGTCTTGCACTCTGGTCACACAAACATAGAGGCCTGAGAAAGGAGCTTGCTTAATGGCGGATTACACAGCCCCATCCAACAGAAAAAAAATACCAAAAAAAAGGCTAACTAAAAGAGAATCTTTGCCCTGATGCATTTCTTTTCAGGTCACTTTTAAAACTGAGCTAGACTGGCAGGGGTAAAGTGGAGCAAAGGGAGTCTCCAGCTCCAAGTGCTATGTCCTCTTGGCTGGAGGATACTTCCTTTACTACATGGTTCCTGTTTTCCACATACGACGAAAGAGAAAGTAATTGTATTGTAAAGGCATAAATAAGATAATGTGAGACAGTTGTTCCAAATTCAAAAATGTTATTATTCAAGCAACAATAATATAGCATTAATAACAATAGTAATACAGGATTACATGCAAGTAAATGTCACAGCACTTACAAGAAATTCTGTCGGGGTCCTCCTTATACCCCCAAAAAAAGTATTTTATACTGTTATAAAGATGCTCCACCCTGGTGTATTGTCCAATCAATAGTCTTCTCACGTAGGCCTCTTTTCTCATGAACAAGATGAATGTCTTCTCTGCAGAATTTTCATGTCAGTGCAAAAGTCTCTTTTTGAGTATTAAGCAGGAATTGTCCAAAAACAACATGACATGGCAAACCACGTCTGTAATTTTAAAATGCTCTAAGCATTATTCAAGCATCAACTTTATATAAAGAACACACAATGTAGATTATATTAATTTGATAAAAACAGGCACTAGAAGAGAAAGTGCTTAATTAGATGAATGTTACCACATATCTAAATGGGTTGAGATCTGATTAAACTCTGAATATTAGCTATCTTGGATCCTATGGAGAAAAAAACACTCATATATAATCACACAGGCACTGCTTAAAGGAGCAGTGCACCTTATGAAAACACATATGATATTAAACTTTTCCTTAACATTTCTCACCCTTTTGATAATTACTTATCATACATATATTTTCTTTGTATATCTCGCTCAACTGACTAGCCTCCTGCCTGACTGGAAACGACCCCTTAGACAGCCCATACTTCACAAAGTATACAGATAAGCTGTATAGATCATGGGATGCCAGGCATCCATTCCTGACTGCCTATGTAGTGATTGTTTCCACTAAGCATTCACTCATCTTTATTTAGCATCATGTCACACACATGCACACTATCTATGTGGATACAACAGCAGCCAAAGATGTAGCCCACTGCTTATGGTCCAAAAGACAAGGACGATGCGATAAACTGTTGAGATACAACTGTGGAACTCTTTCCGGAGATGACGTTCTCCACCTGTCTTTCAAAATAGCTGAAGGGTCTGCAGGAAAGTCAGGTAGTTGAGCTGAGCTATCAGACCATCATCTCCGAAGCTGTTATATCGTTCCTAAGGAATGGATCTGTCCATTCATTTGCTTCAACAAGAAACACAAAGCATTAGCAACTTGAAAGCAATTAAACACATCAACATCAATCCTATCACTACCACTATGGGCTTTAAAAGGTCTGAGAGCACATTATTAAACCATGTACCAATAGATCCCATCCAGGAAAACAGATTACACCCCTCTTTGGATATATCTCTAGCTTTATTTTGTAGTTCTTTTACCTTGGTCAAGTGCGCCTCTATGGGGTCACGAGAATCCTGAACCCAGGTACAAAACTCTTCTCCTATAATGGCACAAGTCCCACCCTCTATGGCGAGCAGATAATCGAGAGCCATCGTATTCTGAAGAGCTACCTTTCTGACTTGAGCTAACTCTTCTTTAAGGGCATGGATAGAACTCATGCTTTCATTAATTATTCCATCCATGATGCTAACATATTTATTTAACTTATTTGCTAACTCAATTTCCCAACCTGTCCAGGATGGAAACCACATCCAGGCTTTATCTGCAGATGAAAACAGTTCTCGCTTGTGTCTATTTTCCCCATAACCTGTGTCAGACAATGAAATATTGGAGCGTGTCCTAATGGCCAGTACAACTCTTCCTATGGTACAGTTACCCCATGCTCCCATAGGGAGCCACGAGTAGGCCCTATTACCACAAATGTAATAGACTCCTTGTTTTAAAACATTAGGGATTACCTTACCATGATTTCCGAGCCACTTATTAAACCACTCTATATTGTCCTTCATCTGACTTTTACAGCTCCAGTCATCCTCATCTGTTTGGTCAGGACAGGCACATCTGGGGGCACAGTGAGCTTTCATAGCTGGGCAAAAACACAAACTGTTACAATCTGCATCTACCGTGTGTCACGTTGAGTTTCCAGGTTCCATGTTGAACACCAAGGTGGCATTCGTACAGTCCGTTTCCCCCACATAAGCCTTGGGCAAACTAACTTGTTGACCTTTTATATCGGCTGTGAGATTCACATACATTAGTCCTAAGCATACAGTGGGTGGAGAAGTTAAACCAACAATTTCTAAATATGTTCTTTGATGTGTAAGAGCATTGTGAGCAGTATGGTCTGTATCTATTTGAACATCATAGCTATAATTTGTGATATTCAGGTCATTCAGTGATATTGGGACAGCTATTAAAGGAATTCCCTTATGAGTAGCAGGAACATGAGAACAGACCCCACAGTCAGTGATATTTAAGTGTTTGGCAGTTTGTTGGTGCAGAAGCCAGATAGAATTTTTCTGCTTTTCACCTTTTACCTGTGCATGGAGATATAAAGCACAAAGAAGCAGGAAAGACAGTACATGCATCCTAGCAGTTTATTAATTCTCTTTGTCTCCTTATGGCCTACCCCTCTTGGTGCAAATTTTCCTCACCGACCTGGAAGTCCACTTTCTTACAATGGGAGGCGTGTACCAAGTTTGGCTTCCCTTCCACTTTGACTGAGGTGGGTGTGGTCAGTAGCACCTGGAATGGGCCATCAAACCAGGGCTCCGGATGTTTCCTCACGTATCTTCTTATCACCACCCAGTCTCCAGGTTGCAGGTGGTGGGTGGTATCTCCAGGATCTGGTAAAGAAGAAAAGACCTTTCCATGCAAATCAGTTGTTTGTGCAACTGAACAACATAATCAGTTGAAGAAGCATACTCTCCTTGCATTTCTTGAGAGAAGAAAAGGCCTGTCAGTGGTGGTCTGCCAAACAGAATTTCAAATGGTGAAAGGCCATGTTTTTCCTTTGGGGTATGTCTCATTGCAAAAAGGGTTAGTGGTAACGCTTGTACCCAAGTGAGATTTGTTTGCTTACAGATCTTAGCTATTTTATTTTTCAAAACACCATTTGCTCTCTACTTTCCCAGATGATTGTGGGTGGTAAGGAGCATGTAGGTGCTGGTTGATTTGTAGCCTTTCAGTATTTCTGCAAACACTTGTCCAGTAAAATGGGTCCCTCGGTCAGATTCCACTGTCTCAGGTAAACCATACAATTTCAGATATTAGCTTTTTTTGCTGTCACACCAGCTGTTGCCTTGGCGACAGGCCAGGCCTCTACCCAAGAGGAAAACATATCTACATACACACCAAAACATACCAATAGACACTGCATTTGGGTGGCTGGATGTAGTCTATTTGTAGTCTTTGGAATGGGTAGTCAGGCTTTACAAGGTGTTTCATCTCTACCTTTGTCATTTTACCTGGGTTGTATTTGGCACAGATCATGCCTTTTTTACACCATTCTGTTGCAAATTGTGAGAAGCCTGGTGCAAACCAAAATCTGGTGACACAATCATTCTCCCCTTGGAAACATGGGAAGGGAGATGGGATATAATAGCTAGAATGGGATATAGAACTGGGGGTGCGCACAATCGACCATCTCCATGTTTCCAAAAGCCATTCTCTGACTTGCAACCAGCGTCTCTCCACTTGCTGTGAGTTCGAGCTCCTGCCTGGTTTTGGAGGGTGGTTAAAGCATCCATTGTCACATTCTTCATGGTTTTAGAGGGTCCTTGGAGAAGCATGAAAGCTGCCCTTTTGGCTGCCTCATCTACTCTGTTACCCATAGTGATAGGATCTATTGTTCACTGATGTGCCTGGCATTTCATAACAGCTATAGCTCTGGGTAGCTTTACCATCTGTAGCAGATCCTGTATGAGGTCTGCGTGCTTCACTAGTTTTCCACTAGATGTCAGGAAATCTGTATGTGCCCACAGGAAGCCAAAATCATGAAGGACTCCATAGGCATATCGGGAGTCTGTATATATGTTTACAGTCTTCCACTCTGCCAATTAACATGCCTTGATCAGGGCAAGCAATTCTGCACTTTGCGCTGAGTGTATGCCAAGATCAAGGGACTCAGAGAACACAATGGAGGTGTCATCTGCTATAGCAAACCTTCCTTCTGGTTTCTGCAGTCTAGACCCATCCACATAGAGAGTAATTTCTGCATTTGGGAACGGTTCATCCAGGACAGGACTGGGAGGAGTATAGTAAAGTTCCAGCTCCTGCTCACAATCGTATGCTGGAGATTGATCGCAATCCTCCTCATGGAATGGCAAGAGGGTGGCTGGATTCAAAACATTACACCTGAGTATGATGATATTGGATGGTGCCAGCAAAGAAATTTCATATTTAGTCAGTCTGGCTGCAGAGAGGTGTCTGGTTGTCAGGCTGTGTAGAACTGCTTTTACAGCATGAGGAACCATGAGAAACAATCGATTCCCCAGGACAATGTCAGCTGTTTTATCAACTAACATGGCTGCCACTACTGCTTTTACACATGTAGCTCCTGCTGAGATCACAGAATCCATTTTGGCACTAAAGTACACCACTGGCTTCTGTTTCCCACCATATTTCTGGGTGAACACTCCTGAAGCCTGTTTCTCCCGCTCATGACAGAACAGGTAAACGGCTTGGTGTAGTTGGGAAGTGCCTGTGAAGGGGCGCTAAGTATAGCGGCCCTTAACTTGTTCACAGCCTGTTTTACTTCCCCAGACAAGTCTATGTGTCCAGCTTGAGTAGTGAGAGTGTACAAAGGAGCAGCGAGTTGGGACATGTTTGGTATCCACTGTCTGCAGTACCCAACTAGTCACAAGAAGGCTCTAATTTGTTTGGCATTCTGTGGGTATGGTGCTCTCTGTATAACAGAGACCCTACCTTCAGTAACGTGTTTAGTGCCTCGTGATATACAGTGGCCCAGGAAGATGACCTTTTCCTGGCAAAATTGTAGCTTGTTGGGGGATACCTTGCATCCCCCAGTGATTAAATGGGTAAGTAGAGAAACATTAGCACTGATGCACAGCCCTTTTGAGGTGGCTGTCAACAGGAGATCATCAACATACTGCACAACAGTAGCCCCGACGGGTGCTTGCCACCTGTCTAGGACCTGTTTCATAACCTGGCCAAATTCAGATGGTGAAGAGACCATACTGCGGCAATCTCATCCACGTATACTGCTGCCCCTCAAAAGTAAAGGCGAACAGGTACTGGGAATCGAGGTGTACTGGAACACAAAAGAAAGCATCCACCAGATCTATCACACTAAACCAGGCTGCATCTGGGGGGATTTCTCCTAGAATGGTGTGAGAATTTGGTACGAGTGGGGCATCTTCTTGGATGATTTTATTAACTGCCTGCAAATCATGAACCAAATGGAACTGGCCTGGTTTCCCAGGTTTAGCCACAGGATACAGGGGTGTATTTACTGGTGACTTTGTGGGGATCAGGATCCCATGATTCACAAAAGCCTTGATCTGGTCTCTTACACCATTCATTTGTTTTATGCTGAGGGGATACTGAGGAAACCTGGGTAGCTTGGCTTCAGGTCTGAGCTTGATGACAACTGGGTCTGCTTGTTTTATCAGGCCCACTGGATCACCCTTTTGAGCCCAAACCTCCTGGGGAACTTCCTCCAGATCAGGCAGAATATCCCGCTCCATAAGAGTTCGAACTGCCATCAGGGGGACCAGACTCTCCTAAGTGTTGTGATCCTCTGATCCCACTGATGTAGTTACTATCGGTCCATCCTCCGTGTATTTGATGTTTGCCTTTAGTTTCATCAGTGCATCCCTTCCCAGCAAATTGCAGGGAACAGTATCACTGAGGACAAAGGAAAGGGAGATTTTCATTTGACCTATAGTCACAGGGGTCTCCTCAGTCTCCCCCAGCTTGAAGGTTTTACCTCTTAGTCCTACAGCATCAATGTGTCTGGAAATTTTTAACTTTGGGGCTTCTGATCTCTTGAGAACACTGCAGGCCGCACCAGTGTCCACCAAACACTCCAGAGAATGGTAAGGCATTTCAGAGAGGGTCAGGCAGACAAAGGCATCAGCCCCCCTGCTCTCGGAGATGATCGGTAGGACTGGAAGCCCTGCATGTCAATTGCTCTCCCTTCTTGGGACTGTGCAGTCCCTGGCAAAGTGGCCCAGTTTATAGCATCTCACTTTTTGGGCTCCCCTTTGCTGAAATGTCTCCCTTGAAGCTTTCTAGGGGCATTGACTAGCATTACCCTCTGGGTTCTCTTTTCCTGCACCTCCTGTACTCTGCTTTGGATTGAGCTTGCTAAGCTCATTAGTGTGGGGACTGACTTGTCCCACGGAAACCAATTTATCATGAATATCTTTATTCAGTCCAGACACCAATGTGGCAGTGAGCATCTTCCCTATTCCCTGATCATCAAGGTTACCTCCTGCTTCTTCCACAACCTGCCTAAATCTTTCAAAGTAATCTTCCACAGGTTATTTAGCCTTTTGTTGGATGTTTGTCACCCGGATACAGGATTGTGGAGGGAATACCTCCTTAAGCTTATCCTTGACCTGGTTGACACATTCCAGCTCCTTCTGTGGGGTATTCTCTTGCTCTGATGGGTTTAGTGGCAGGGCAATGTCTGTCTTGCTACAACTCTTATTATCTGCAACAAATATCTCCATGTGGGGTTGTAACTGACTGCAATATTATACAGTTCACTTGCAAACCCATATGGATTACTCCGTGGCTTGGGGACTGATGAGAGAAATCCCTTTCATTCTACAGGTGTCCATGGGACATGCTGGGTAATATGCCTGACCATCTGTGCCTGGAATTAATTGCTGTCTAACTGGGAAAGCTGAGGCATGAGGTGAATGGAATTCCTCACCCATTCTACTCACCTCCTCTGCATTTATTTTCAGTTCACCTTCCATTCTACACAAAACTCTTCCTCCCCTCGGGTCAGATAGTTCTTGCCATGAGGTGGTAGGAGGCACAAATGATGGGGCAGTGGGCCTAACTTGAGGTTCAGTATACTGAGAAGGTGGATAATTTAACTCTCCAGAGGGGTACAATGTAGTGGGGCCAGTGGAGATCTTTGGCTTGGCCCCCATATCTACTGGGTCCTCCAGAGTACTAGAATCAGGAAGTCCCGTAGTATCCACAGTGGACTCCACCAGAGATATCGCTAGCTGCTCTATCACCTCTGCCTGCCCCTCTCCTTCTGGCTCAGACCGTCTCTCCCCTCCATGCTGGTCTGTTCCTACTGTGCCTGTATTCGTTTCTAAAATAAAAATACCTCAGGCCTTCTGCTGTTTCCAGTAGGATTCTGCAATCCACCTACTCCAAGCTCCTTTCTGATTTGGACCTGTACATTTTTTCCCTACAATTTTGATAGAGGGATGTCCAGCGGGGCGACTCAAAGGTTCCCCCTTTGAGAAACCCACAATCCAATCCCTTAGTCAGCTTGCACCATTCAGACAAATGCCGGCTGATCCACCCACCATATTTTTTTATTAATTTCCTCCTGTGGGGTGGGAGGAGCCTTTGCTCCATTACTTTGCTGTGACACAGAGCCACCTTTGCTAGAGCTGTTTCCTATAGCCCGGCTATGATGGAGGGGACTCTTACCCTTCTTTCGACTCTTAGCATTACTATGGTTAAGGGCTGTCAGAGAAAGTCCCACACTGCAAATACCCACTTCTGATCCCTCCTAATTTTCCAACAGAGCCAAATGACAACCAGCAAGATAACTATAGCAAGAAGTACCTGGCCTCTTATATCGTTTATGTTAAACCACTCTAGTGGGGAGCTATTTACACCAGTAGTCTGAGTATGATTATTCATGAGAGAGACAGGTCTGCTACAGCGTTTGGGACAGGCCCTTTAGCGTGGGAGAGTCCAGGTTCAAACCAGCATAACACATGGCTCTACAGATGCAAGCCGAGAGGTAATCAAAGATCAGTTCACTCTCATTCTCTGGGAGTAGCCCTGTACCCAATAGCAGCAGTGGACTTAAGCTGAATTTAATCAACGATGTCCAAAGGCCAAGCACAGGGGGTACCCAAAGACTTGCACTGACAATCCAAGGTAAACCAGTAAAAACTCTGCATCTACCCACACTTATCCTTCTGTGATTTTGTCCCTTTTCTGTGCAGACAAGTTAGTGACAATTTACTTGACAGACTCAGAAGATAGGAAAACATACGAGTCTGAGGACGGTAGGGTTCTCTTACTTTAGCACACCACTGCTCCCACTTACTTTCCCCTGTAAGGGGGGGCGTCTTGGAGCAGCACAATCATACGCAGTGAAGGACCTCTTTCACACTGATATGGTGAGTTTAAACCACCAATATCCCACTTACTCACACATGCATAACCAAAAGATGTTAGACACATAACACAGCTGTATCAGGTTCTTGGGAGCTTGTACTTACAAAAGAGGACAGAGGATCTAAGGAGCAGAGAAAAGGAGAGACAACTTTGAGACACAAAAGATCTCATCTGCTTAGCCAGCTGTGTTGGTCTCCTGTTCTCAGTTCTGGTTCCGTCCACTTGTCGTTTTTAAGCTCCCAGATTTTGGCACCAAATTTGTAAAGGCATAAATAAGATAACGTGAGACATCTGTTCCATATTCAAAAATTGTTATTATGCAAGCAACAATAATAGCATTAATAGCAATAGTAATACAGGATTACATGCAAGTAAATGTCACAACACTTACAAGAAATTCTGTAGGGGCCCTCCTCATACCCCCCCCAAAAAGTCTCTTTTATAGTGTTTTAAAGATGGTCCACCCTGGTGTATTGTCCATTCAATAGTCTTCTCACGTAGGCCTCTTATCTCAGAGAACAAGATGAATGTCTTCTCTGCAGAATTTTCATGTCAGTGCAAAAGTCTTGTGTATTAAGCAGAAATTGTCCACAAACAACATGACATGGCAAACCACGTCTGTCATTTATAATGCACTAAGCATATTCAAGTATCATCTTTATATAAAGAACACAGACAATGTAGATTATATTAATTTGATAAAAACAGGCACTAGAAGAGAAAGTATTTAATTAGATGAATGTTAACACATATCTAAATGGGTTGAGATCTGATTAAACTCTGAATATCAGCTATCTTAGATCCTATGGAGAAAAAAAACACTCTTATATAATCACACAGGCACTGCTTAAAAAAGCAGTGCACATTATGAAAACATATATGATATTAAACTTTTCCTTAACATTTCGTGTTATCATTAGCTATTACACTTCACTTTTTGTAACATGTATAGCAAATGGCAATACATATATTTTTATATTTGCTATAGGATATGTATACATTTTAAGTTTGATAGATCAGGTGACACATTACCCCTAAATTGCTATATCGCATAGTGATTGGTTGGTAATACCCAAGTTGATCACTTACCCTATTTTAATCATTGGCTAGCAGTATTGTTTACCAGTGACCTCTATTTTAACTTTTTTCCACAAAACTGAGGGACATAGTTGAGAGAACTGTCAAAGAAACTGAACAGACAGTAGAAGAAGTTGTATAAAAAGGCTGAGGTTGGTTTCATAAAGAAAACAAATAAGGTAAGTAGTCAACAAGATAAATGGTTATTTAACAAGGCAAAGAAACAATAATATACATAACAACTAGACCTCTAGTCAGTCAGTTGTTTTACATTTGCATCAGGGCATGGTTACAGAGGCCTGAAATAAGCCAACAGAATTTGTCCCCTTGTTTTTAATTGCATACACAATGCCAATGTTTATGACGCATTTCCTTATAACATCTGATTAGCTCCTTTTTCAAGTTTTTAAATTTTTTTTGTTTTTTAATTTAGATAGGATACAAAGGTATATTAGAGTAGCTACTTGTCAGAATTGAGGTACCTTGGCAAGGTTGGCGAGCTTAACATCTCTTGGCCATTTGATGGACTAAATCCTCATATTTATCAGTAAAGTTATTATATATGCACTAGGTAGGGCACATATTTACATTCTGGTATGGAAGAGTGCAAGGTCACTTTGTTTTGTCTGTGCACTTTGGGTAAAGCCCAATGTTTGGGGGTTCTGGGGAACCCTCTTATCGCTTGCTGCTATCCAGATACCAGTTATTATTTATCACTTTGAATTTAGTTATTTCATGTACATATTATGGTGAGCTAGCGCTATGAGCTTATTTTCTTCTTTCAATTGCATATCGGTGATTATGTACACAAGGTAGGGACTCAATACCTAGTTTTCTAGGCATAAATTTTAGGCTATAAAATAGTCCATGAACGTGTTTTACTAACCACTGCATGTGATTGAATCGCAAATACATTGGCTTTGTTATTGATCTCAATTGGCGCAAATTTAGCACCTGTTGTGCATTTTTCCTGATTGGTAGTATGCCGTGGAGCAGGTAATAGAATACCTAACTGTGACTTAAAACTACCAACAGTAGTTTAATTTTTATAATGGAGGTAATTGAATTGAGCCCTAGGTCAGTAAGCAAATGAAAGGACACTGATAGGAGTATGCCCAGAGTGAAGTAGTCTCTGTGGAGTAAAACAAGTTTCAGTTACAGATAGGTTTAGGAAGTTGGAGAGCAAAATATCATGAATCACTTTATTTGTTGCAGAATGACCTTGCATTCTATAGTGTGCATGAACTGGGAACGAGACTATTTTTCCTTTTGTTTTAAGGTATAGCTCTTGCACTTGTTTCCAAGAAACAAGAACTGTGGTGCTTTTGACATTAAAGAATAATTTAAACAAGATATTTTATCAAACGATTAGTGACAGCATCAACTGCTGCCAAAAGGCATTTTTTTTTTATAATGCACTCTTTGGAATAGCTTCTTTCATAAACTTCAGACTTATGTACTAAATGGAATGGTTCTTCCTTATGACCAGAACAGAATGTAGCTTAACCCCCTTTACATTCCAGAGGGGTATTCAACACATTGCTTTACAAAGCGTTCCACTCCCTTCTGGTTCTTAAGGGGTAAATTAAAAAAAAAAAAAAAAAAAAGAGAAAAAAATTTGAGCTGTATTAACTTTTGAATGAAAAATCTTCCAGCAGTGGGAGGACCCTGGTGTCATCCTGCAGTAAATTACACATAACCATTTTAGTAAAAAGTTTACTGCGCTCTTAATATTTTCCATAAATCTAATATTGCTTCTAGACTAGACATGGTACAAGAATAGTCATAATGTCATCAGAGCAGTGTATATTATATTGCAAGGCTTTCCTATCTATTAAAAACAATATGAGCCATTATAGAAATAGTATATGGAAGTCTAAAACTATAATGTAGGATTTCTATTGAGTAGAGAGAGGAGACCAGAAGGAAGCCAGTATGTAATGCAATGGGAAGAATAGGTGAAGAAAAGAACACACCTTTGCAGAGGTACTGCAGAAGGTTAGTGTACTGTAACTATACCATGAGGCATTTTCATTGTAATTTTTCATTACCCCTTAATTCTAAGTATTTTATTTTAAAGGAGCAAGAAAATGTAACTTCCTCTTTAACCTCTTGGATACAAGGGACATTTCCAGCAACAAATGGGACATAAATGTCTATTTAAAAATTACAGATTAATAAAATATTATGCTTTCCATTTCAAGTAAATAATATCATAGCAATGAGATGGCTCCATTTATTGCCTGTAAATATCTTAGATGAACTACTGTACATAATTAAATATGGATACAAGATGCATGTGGTTTTCTTTTTTGCAGTTCATGAGCAAAACAATATATAAATATATATAACTATGGAACAGATATACAGAGGTAGAGCAATGACATCATACACATAATTTCCCTCTGATTTATATGACATTTTGCCTAAGAGATGATAAAGTAGAGAAGGGTTTTCCAGTGACATCACTTCTATAATTTTTATGTTATTCTATGGAGCCAGTGCACTAATATTTCTCCTATCGGAGTAGTGCATTGGCTCCATAGAAAAAGACCAGAACTGGTGAAGTGAGATCACTGGGGAAGTCATTTTGACTTTATCACCCCTTAGTGCATCTCCATCTTGAATGCTAGGAGGTCTCCAACAAATTGCAACATTCAATATCTGTTTCAATGTGTTGGTGACCCTGTTAGAAAGGATAAAATCCTGATTTAAATCCATAAGCATTATTTTTTCCATCTGAAGGAGTTGGTTTGGTTTAGAATCGTTCTAGTTTTTCTTTGTGCATAGGGTCCTATATTGAAAAATGGCGTGCCAAGTGAAAAAATATGTGGTACTTTTTTGTACATGTTCTACAGACCGAATCCATATGTGGCAATTAAATTATATTTGACAAGAATCACGGATGCAACCAAATTTTTCACAAATGCCTTAGATGTAAAATTACATCTGGCAAAACAGCTGGCATGAAAAGAATGTAAGGTTTCGACAAGGACCAGCTTGCTTTTTGGCCTATGGAGAAAGAAAAAGAAAACAATCATTTATAACACAGGAGAAGATCAGAGGCAACTAATAAAATGTATTACGTTAATGGACTTCAGAGGCTTTGCTACAAGCAGTAAACTCGTAGCATATGGGAGTTATAGGAATGAACATACGAAACTAAAATCATTTTTATTGGAAGATGAAGAAATTCTGTAGAACGTTAAGTTTTAGGAACTCAAAGCCACACACAATGATCTAAAAATGCAAAATGTATTAATGTTTCAACTGTACCAGCTAAAAAGTGCAATGTGCATTCACAAGCATGCCGCAAGATAACTTTCCACTCAAACAAAACAGGGAAAAATTGCTCTGCTTACAAGAGTTTATGCTTGGTTTTAGAGCCCAAGATCTTATACATTCCATGCGTGAAATATGGTGGTGGTGATCCTTGCTGGGCACTGAATTCCCCCTCTCTTTACATGTGACTTCATGAGCACCAGTAAAGCAAGCTGAAGGACAGCTTTATCCTTTATACATGTATTGCATCCCCTTACAGGCTGACCACATGCTCTCCATTATTTGTACTTGCCCATGTTTGCTAGCAACTTCTGTTATTGGTGAAGAGGTCACTCTGTAGATTGCAGAGGTTGGGGGTTGTTTGTAAACAATAATGGGCAAGGTGGAAGGGACTTAAGATTTATGTGGTATATGTGGTAGCCTTAGAAAATGACAAAATCCCCTGGTCCATCAATGAAGATTCCCACACGTCTTGAAAAAGATGGGGAAGAAAACTCTTACAATACTCCACACATGGTAGTTTATATACATTTTATATTATACTAATATATAAACACACATTATACATATATATTTGTGTACTTACAGATAAATCCTTTTCTCTGAATCTGAAGGTGCATAGCCTTCTCTGAAGAAGCTTTTAGCAAAAGGTCATTCAGATAGGTAGTAATCAAGATCCCTAGAGAAAAGGGTGCTTACAAGACAAAAGAAAGAAATAGTGGATGACAAATTGGCAATCAATATTCTCTATAAGTAAACTTGAATAAATAATATATTAATGGTATCTGTGTGAAACTTTGCTGCAGGTTTCCCTATGGGGGGTATTTATTGATTTATCATATTCAATAAGTGTTTCTATTTTTCTAACTAATTGTACGTATGGTATATTATTTATTCAAGTTTATTTATAGAGGATATTGAGTGCCAATTTGCAATCCACCATTTTTTTTCTTTTTTGTTTTGTACATTTTTGGATTTTTTTGGGCACCCTATGTGTGATACACAGATATTGTTCTGTAGTTATTTTATTCAAGTGTGCTTACAGGACAAAGCCTTTAGTTCTCCAACTGTGTCGAAGGATAAGATGGCCAGAAGGAAGGCCATCTTTGAGTGTCAGAAAACACAAAAAAAAAAAAAAAAAAAAAAAATCAGCTGAGAGGTTCAAAGGGAGGCTTCTGGAGAACAAGCACCAAATTCAAATCCCACAAAGGCGTGGGATCCCTGAAGGCAGGGTAGGCAAGGGCGATGCCCTGAACAAAGTTTTGATATCACGGAGCAAAGAAATACATACCTGAAAAACAAGAGAGAAAGAGCTGAGATCTGAACCTGGATAGCATGCAAACTGAGACCCTTGTTAACGCCATCTTGAAGAAAATACCAAACCATAGGAAGACTGAAAGGTTGTGTGGGAGTGCCTGTCAGAGACCCTTGAGGACTGAACTTAGACAGCCCTGACGTAAGGGGTGCCAGAAGAACAACATTACACCTACCTGTTTTCTTTTTTAAACAGGCTGCCTGCACAAAATAACTAGTAAGGCATACCATTTTGGAAAGTAGCCATTCACCAGCATCAAATGAAGGGACACTTGCTTTTTTACTCCTTTTTCTCTCCTTCAAAGATATTAAAATCTTTATGTGACATCCAGTGGGCAGTAGAACCATGCTTTGGGGGTCTGACAGTGTATGTGGGGTTTGTAGAGGGGAGAGTGGACAGAGGGTCGGGTGAGTTCCAAGGAGGTGTCCAAAGTATTGCTTTAGACAACCCTCTGGCATACATTTGTTTATTTATTTTTTTTCCCATTACTTTTTTTGTAAACACATTTTTTTTTTTATACTTAGGATTTATTTTTTCTATCCATTTGAGTGCCAGAGAGTTATCTGGTGCATTGCAATACAATTAATCAGACCTTGTGGTGGGCATCGGGACACCTCCTGAAGTCCCTCTAGTTATTCATTTCACAGCCGATTTGGCTGGGAGATCAACTGTGGTGACTCCCTTAGACATACTCTACTAGCCAAAGAACTGGGTAGTAGCAGGTATGATGGGGACAATGTACGGGCTTGGTAAAGCAGGCACTGGTGGCCCCAATCCTACATTGTACTGTTTCTGCACTCAACAAGTTAAATTTCTACCTCTATCATAAGAAAAAACTGTAAGCTATTTCTCACTGTCAGGAAGTGGATTGTCCGTAGAGATGATTAGCCAATATTTGTTAACCATTTCAACATCATGCCTTGCTGCTGCATCAACTGTAATTTGAAAGATTAGACAATTCTTGATTTCATGTTGTTTCTTTACAAAGCTATCTACCGTCATCATTCCCACAATAGATTCTTCTGGATACTGCATTAGTCCATAATTGTATCCACCTTCTATGCATTGCACACCCATAATATCAAGTTTTAATGCATCATCATCACTTCTGATTCACCTCAGTCAGGTAGACTACCCTTCAAATGCTCAGAGTGATGATGGCTTGCATGGGGGAGATTCTGGCTGTCAGTAGGTTTGGTGTATATGGTAGAATACAATGAGCCTTCTCTATTTTTGATAAGAACACAAAGAAAAGAAATCTCAGTCATACTATGTGTGTTGTATATATGTGAATGAGCTTTATTTAAATTGTTCAAGCTCGCTAAATACTTCTGATACACAAAATAAACATGTTGTCAATGCATCAAGTGTACTGCATTGTGTTGTCTTGGAATAATGCATGTCTAGTAGGAATTTTTCTCATGCATATAGGTGTTTCCATATGCGGATGCCATACACACCCCCATGGCTAGGCCCATTATTTGCAAGTAAAACTTGTTTTCAATTTTAAAAAATATCCTCGACAAACACAATTCTTATAGAGACGTGAAGTAGTTATTTGGTGGCCCTTTGCACAATAAACTGTTAATTAATTCTCTCACTGCATCCAAACCACCATTGTTTGGAATCCCTATATACAGTGACTTCACATCCATAGTGGCCAACAGACTGTGCATCATTGTTGATAATGATATTACAATGTTCAAGAAAATTATTTGTGTCTTAAGTAAAACAGTAGTTTTTGTATAAATGGCTGTAGCTAGCAATTAATGAATCACAAAGGGTTTAACAGTGAACCAGTGGCTGAAATAACTGGTCTACCAGGAGGTTGTATTAGTGACTTTTTTATCTTAGGTAGTGTATACAACATAGGTTGAACAGAGTGATCAATAATCAAAAACTGGCTTATTTTTTTATGCAACCAACCTGCTGACAAACCCAACATTATGATATTATCAGTTTATTTTTTATACCTACAAATAGGATCAAAAGTTACATGTTCATATGTGTTGGTGTCAGATAGTTGAGAGAGAATGTCTTAGATCACGATTAAGCCCCCCTCATAAGCAATCCTTATAACGACTGTGTCATTATTACTTTGAGTTTTAATTGCTCTCTCTCAATTTTAGTTAGATCGGACTAGGTCTTTTTTGTGCTTCATGGCACTAATAACAGTATCATTCTATGAAAAGCTTTTAATGAAGGGTTGCTACTAGGTGTATCAAAGAAGGACACACATTATGTAAACGTTTCTAAACATATACAGTTTTATGGTCATTTGCATTAATCAGGCAGTGACTATACAATAATAATCAAGATGTTAAAGCTTTAACAATTTAGAAATAATGTGAGAAACTACAAAAAAAATGTAAAAGCAGGATTTAATCATCTATAAATAATTCTAGATGTCAATAAAATGTTCTCCAGTGGCGTTTTTAATTACACAACAAAATGTTAAATGTAAATGAATGAAAATGTGAGATTCTTTTGTAACATACACATTTTGTACAAAATCAACAAAAAGAATTCAAATAAGATGTAGAAAAGTGTTTTTCCTCTATAATCTAAAATAACATTTTGTTTCTGCTGCAGGCATATCACCTTTGACATTCAGCTGTGTTCACCTCCTCCCTGTGGTCCTCATTTTGACTTGATGTAGATGGCTTGTCCTCTAAAAAATGACAATAGGTAAGAAACTGCAGTATCTGGTAACAGTCCAAGCCCCACAAGGGTTTCTTTACAGTTTAAAATTGCATATATCAGAAAATAAAGATCATGAGGAGTGTGTACCAGCTACAATGCTAATATTTACTTTTAAATTAATGGTAAAAATTAGTATTGTCTGTGTTTCCCTCAATCCCTTCTCAGTGTTATTCCCTTGTACCTTCTCATACCTGTTGCTAGACATCTTCAACGTCAAACTTATTTCAACCTGTTTTCATAAAAAGGAACTATCGCTTGATACCAGGCTTGCACCAGTAAAGAGCTGACTTAGGCTCTTTTCTCACTAGTAAGTTCAGTGCAGTGCTTTAAGACTGAGCAATCTGCAGAAAATAGAACTATTGGATTCCTATGAAACGGTTTATACTGGAAAATTATATACACGTTACAGTCTGTTGGATCTGACCTGTATTGCACATCTAATATATATGAGAAATATAGACTCATACATACACATGTGCATAAAGATGCCTACAGAAAAAGGGTAAGCTAACATTTTCATTAACTTTAGACAATGTGTTCAATGTCTCTTTCAGCCATTATGGTCTGCACTACATTGCAGCTGATATCATCAAGGGTTTTATGAATAAAAGTTTCAACAGACATTGGGTATCTGTGTTGGCGAACTTTTGGCACGATTTCCACCACTGGCACTCAGAGGCCTTTATGGTGGCATACCGCATTGCCCCTGTATAATCGAAGCAAATGTGTGTGCCTTTAAAAAACATGCATCTGCCCTACCAGTACCAGCTATTCTAGTAGACTGACTGAGGCCCTGGCTGGTCATCCAGAGTGCGACTTACTATAATCTGGATTGCTGCACATGAGAATAGGACTGGGCATATGCAAGCCACCTGCATAGTCACTTGCAAGTCACTTGCAAGTTTATTCATTTGTGTTCACAGTTTGAATTATATATTACATATATAGCTTATCGTGTACTAGCGCTGTGAGTTTCTTCCTTTCATAAAAAAGTATTGGTCTTTTCCATGTGATCAAGATAAGCCTTATGGTGCATCCATTTGCTTTCTAGCATTCAGTAGCGGAGGTAGGTGGTCAGAGTAGACACAGTACATTGAAGTCTACAAGGAGTAATACAGACGTAGTGGCTCTCTTAAAATCGTCTCCTCACATAAACCAGCAGGAAGAAACAAATGCAATCATACAGAGGTGCCAACAGAGTTGTAAAATGGTTGTTTAAATACAAGAAAGCAGAGGTGAACTTACAAGTAACTTGATGTTTGGAGTGACCGAATAGAATCCAGTGAACCTGAGTAATGACAGGTGAACTTTATCCCACCAACAAAATTGTCAATAGGTCAGAGTATGATACCTATGACCATCTATAACATGAACTAAAATTGCCTTAAAGTAACCCTATCATGCACAATTCAATATGCTAATTTTACAGGGGATGGTATTGGGAGCCAGGTAAATATGAGATGGGCTATTTTTTCTGCAATAATTAAAAGTAGAGCATATAAGTATTACCTTTGCTTCTCCAGCTTGTGTCCTCCTCTATCTCTGCTCCTTGTCACCACACTCAGGTTTGTTTTCTTATAACTAGCCAGCCCACACTTGGGCAGTTCATGTTACACAGAAACTCTCTTTATATACAAACAATTCAAAATAGAGTTTAAAACAACTTACAGCTTCATGTAAGCTTCATTTAAAGTCTTGAAAAAGGAAGGCGTGCCTTCCGAAACATGTTGACTAGTGGACATAGTATTTTATGGGTTTATAAAAACCCATATACAGACACGCTAACTATTGCATCTATTGTAAAAACTTAAAGTGTTTGCTGGGGAATAGACTTTTTTTTATAATTACATAGTGAGATCCATATTGGTGACTTGCCCACTATTCAAAAGTTAACATCAGAGATCGAATAACTTGAATATTCTAAAGAGAAGAACCCCAACCAGGAAGATCGGTTGTTGTGGCCGACAATATAAGAACTTACATTCTGGTTTAGAAGTCCAAGTGAAGATGGCAGTGGTGAGACAATAGTCTGTGTATAAATTTCCTGGTATAATGAAACAATTAGGAAACCAGGTATAAGTGTTCAGTCTTACCTCACTTGCCCGATAGTCTTGACTTAGCCATAGATGGAGGATCTCTCTATAGTCAAAGGAGATCAGGCTAAATAATCATTGGAGGATCTCTTTACAGTTTAAGGATATAAAGAACTACTCTGGATACAATATTGGCTGAATTTGTGGACTATTATTCTACCAAATCAATAGAGGCATTACATACATAGTGTCTGTGATCAATTAAGTACTGATGTCCACCGTTCATAGTGTTTACAATATGTGTTTTAATAAATTGATATTTTTATATTTGAAGGGTTACTTGAGTTTATGCCGTTATAGGGATTTTTCTTAATTATAACTTTAGATATTATAACCCAATTGCAGGAGTGATTTCCCATTAGGGGAAATATATACTAGCAATTATCCTTCTTTATTACCCACCCTGGGATTTTTTATAAGGAATTTTGGGATAGTGTGTGTGTATATTTTTTTGCTAACAGATTGGAGATGGCAGCACTTTAATATCGAAGTATATAAATTTTTTGTGGTGCAGTCTATCCTTTCTCTATTTATATTATATGTTCCCTTATGCTAGGGCTTTCTAGTATGTCTGCATTTGCTAAACACTGGGAGTCGGATGCCTTTTTCTAATACCAAGCGAGTACTTGATTCGCTTTCATAGTGGAATTCCCTGCTCCATATGGAAGCCTATTAGCATGTCTGCAGTGTGAAGAACAATAAAGGGCAACAGCACAATTTTTTTTTTTACTAGAGTTCTTTTCACTATAATTTAATCCATATATAATATTATTAATTTCACAGCATAGTAATGGTGCTGTGATTTAGATGGCCCTATATAAAATTTAAAGCGAAACTATCACCTCCACAAAAGTCGCCCTGCAATACTTAGGCAGTTTGTGACTAATTTACTAATCATTATTTTACCTCTCAAAAGTGCCCATGAATAAAGTTATCCTTAAGCTTCTGAGACTGGAAGCCAGGCATCACCGCGGACATCTTGAATGCACGCCTGCGCTGTCAGTCCTCTTCACCCTTCACAGGCATTGCACTGGCCTGGACAGCTCCGGAAGAGACTGACGGCGCAGGCGCACAGGCTGCAGTAACCTGGCCATCAGTATCGGAACCTTAAGGATAACTTTATTCGTTGGTACTTTTGAGAGGTAAAATAATGATTTGTAAGCTAGTTGACACCTGCCTAAGTATTGCAGGGCGACTTTAGTGGAGGTGGTAGTTCCGCTTTAAGGCTAGGGTTGCTTTGAACAGGGCATACATTCCTTACCATAAATTTAAGGGTGCAGTAAATTGCTGTGAATGAGAAAAATAATTATAAATCCCCTACTCAGGAAAACATGGGTATTCCCACTGATGGGAGATAATTAATTAAAAAAATTCTAACATAATTAATATAATTAATATAAACTGCAATTTTCTATTGATGCCACCAAGTGGCACCACTGCTATCATTTACTATGGAGAGTCATTGTCTAAGATTCAAGCTTTCCCATAAACCGCATTAAAAAAACAACAACATGCATTTCGGCCACCAGTGAGAGATGCGCTAATAATCGAAATAATGGTGAAATGTGTCTGGTGATGTGTAGAAATGACTTAGCCATATGCACTAAGAATTAGGTATGTAAGGGGAGGGACATATGATATTGGTACTTTTGCAGCAAACTTAATTACTAGGCGAATGTAAAACATGGTGACCTGTACTCCACCTTCAAACAAAGCAAACTGTTCTGCACTTTGAAGTATGGAAAAATGTTCTCCAGGAGGACCAAGGAGGGCATAGAAAGGTATGGTACAATCCGGCAATCTTGGGGGGGAGAGGGGGTGCTGTTTCTGAGAGCTCTGACAGCATCGCCAGCTATTGTATCTTAATGCACATGGCAAATAAATATAATCACATCCCCAGGAATACGAAAATGATTCTAAGTTAGATTTCAATATGAAAATTTGTCTTTGGAAAAGACACAAACATTGTACATATGGAGAAGGAATGGTGATATAGGCATATCAGGTGAAATCACACATGGAAAAGATAGTAAAAATAACTTGGTGCATGCCACATGACGGGATCAGATCCAATTTGACAAAGTATCGCCAAACTGGACTGGAATCTAAGTTTAATGCATCTCCCTTGAAATGGTAGTTTGCCAACATATTGATTCACAATTATGTTTCAGATGTAATATAATTTGAAAGAAAAATCCCACAGCAGTTATTACTCTTGTTCTACCCAGCAGGAAAATAGCTTTGCTTACCTTGGCCAAGCACCATAAAATCACTGGAGAATTCCTTCAACACCACATACAGTGTTGGATATTCAATTACGGTCTTATATTCCAAGTTCTTTAAGAGACTTTTACTGGAATCCAATTCATAATACCTAAAAATAAATTTACAAAGTGCCTTTACTTTACACACAACCAGACGTCTTGATTAAAAATAGCATTGGGCAATAAAACGTGATCATGGATATGTGCAGAGGGAAACGAGGAGACTTGTTTCAATGGACAATATGTACAGAAGAGAACAATTCCCAAATATTGGACTACAACTTATTAATGTGAGAATATGAAAGACCAAAGTTGGGCTCTCATTTGGTCCTTAAAAGATTAATGTGCAAATGATGTCTGCACTACACATGCAGGTACTATAAGTAGTAATCTAACCCCTTTGCATACCAGAGAACTCTTCATTGCACTGGAGACTTCATTAGCATCCAAGAGGTAATAAAAGCTGTACTGCAATCTGAAAATCATCTTTTGTTATGAAAGTCTTCAAAATCTGCACAGTGTTACAAAGGCATTTAAGGGGAACTACTACCTCTTCAAGAATTTAACTTCAATAAATCCCTATCTGGCGACCAACAGTTTAGTAGCGCTAGTCGCCAAAATTATTACCTTATTCCAAAGAAATGTGCATTGTTCTGGGGCTGACAGCAGGACGGATCGCGGACATCTTGCCATAATGACGTCTGCGCGCCTGTGCTGTCAGTCCCTTTTAAAGCTGATCGCCTTGTAGCAACGCCTCCTAGACCTGGCTGGGTCTGAAAGCGCAGGCACGAGTGGACATTATGGCAAGATGTCTGCGATCCGTCCTGCTGTCAGCCCCAGAAAAATGCACATTTCTTTGGAATAAGGTAATAATTCTGGCGACTAGCAGCCAGATGGGGATTTATTGAAGTTAAATTCTTGAAGAGGTGGTAGTTCCCCTTTAAAAGTGCAGTAAAGTGTTGTGTAAACCAGTGGTACTCTCACTGCTGAGATGTGCCTATTTTCAGGGTTATAGGGTTTAAAGGGATAGTAATGTTTCACAATAAAAGTAGCTCCAATTAATATTCATAGTATTTGGGCCATGGAGAGTGTTATTTCAATACTGTCAGAGTTGTATTTGAAGAGTAATTGAATGATAAAGTATCCCCTTCTGCCCCTTTTACTGATGTAACACTGCTCCCCTCAGAACTGAAAGGTGGTGTCCAGATGGCCTGCAGAGAGGGATAATATTCAATTAGCATAAGGGAAAAACCTGTCAAGGGGGCAGGGTTTTTATTATGTTCACAGTAAGAAGATTGTCCCTTGCTGTGAGCCGTCTGGTCTTAAGACCAGATTCCACATCTGAGGGGAGGTGGCTTACACTAGGTAAAAGGGGTGGGAGGGGGATACTTTATCATTCAATACCTCTTGAACTACAACTCTGACAGTATTGAAATAACACTCTCCATGGCTCAAATACTATGAAGATTAATTGGAGCTGCTTTTAATTCGAAACATTACCATACCTTTAAACTTGTTTGTTTGCTTTTTACATTAACAGTGACCTCTAGTGGTCATATTTCAATTAGTTATTTGTAATCAATGGCCAGGTGAGTCAATGACAAACAGTACTCTATATACAATGTGATAGAAACTACCAAATCATGCTGTCAGTTTGCGGAAGTAATCGCTATCACTCACTTCCTGAACTTTTACAACATATGAATAAAACAACAACAAATGACAGCGGTGGGAATATCCTCTCTTTACTCAGTGGGAAAAGTCCTCTAAAGTAAGTTTTCAAATACAATTTACTTTTACTGCTCCTTTAAATATGGCAATTATCATATTCAAACAGCAAGACAGAGGTGACCTACATTATCAGCATGTGTAAAAGCTTGAGATCTACCACTTTATTTGATCATCAGATTTAGACTGGACACATTCAAGTGTATAAAGAAAATGCAGTTTGGGGGGATGGGGGAGTTAGCGCAAAGAAATTGCACCAAACAAATAAAAAGATGCCTTTCATTTATATACACCTAATTTTACCCTACTGAATGTTAAAGTCGTTCCCAACACATTACATTCAAAGGCTTTAAAAGGCCAGTTTAAATCAAAGGGCAATTTCTATTTGTTCCCTATGTTGTAGTTTTCTTCTCCAAGAATTATTTCACTTTTGTAATTACTAATAATGATAATACTAATGGCAATTGTAATTATTATTACACATATACTAGTGTAAAAGCCCGTGTACACGGGCCAAGGTCCGGGTGATGTTAACCCTTCGAGTGCCAGAGGGGTACGCAACACATTTGCAATGCGTTGCGTACCCCACTGGCACTCAAAGGGTTAAGAGGCCGGTCCTGCTCTGCTTCCTGACGCAGTCATGCACTGTAGAGATTGCCCTAAAGCACAGCATGATCCCAGCACAGAACTCTCAGCATTCTGTGCGTTTGGGCAGTCTCTACTGAGCATGACGTCTTCTGACAAACATCTTAGCGAAATATTATATAGGATAGCCTGATTCATCAAAATAAAGAGGTGCAGTTATGGAGAAAACCAAATGCACGAGGGGGTTACAATGAAAATTCTGCTAATTTAAACACATTGAATGCTAGCGATCTCTCTAATGGAATCCTTTAGCACTCAAAGGGTTAAAACTCCATTTAAATCAATGGTAGTTTTAATTTCCCCTATCCTGCAGTTGATATGCTCCATAACTGCACCTATTTAGCTTGATGTGTAAGGTTCTTATATCCTTTGAGTACCAGAGGGGTTCGCAATGCCTTGCTTTGCAATGTGTTGTGTACCCCTCTGGCACTCAAAGGGTTAATGTGTACATTACATTAAAATAACTTGCCCCCCTGTTCTTTATTTGGAAGTGTAAATTAGGTCATATGCTGCTGCTAGGTTGCTACATATTAACAAAAGCTTTTCCTTTACTAACAGTGCAGCTTCTTATACAGTTTCACACCTAATATACCCTCCTTCATCAGATATTCTGAACAATGGTCTCATTGTTCTGTAGAATTTCATAATGTCCTCTGTACAAAGTGGGGAAAAAAAAAAAAAAAAAAAAAAAAAAAAGCTTAGAAAAATATTTTTCCAATGTTGTAATCTGATGCAGTTTGGAAAAATGTTAACTTTGCTTGCCTTTCATTCTTGTCTGGAACGCCTACAGTTTTGGGGAGTTTTTCATGTTTTGCTTGCTCTTGACACACTAGTCCTCTGTAATAATGTATATTAGATAACTTTTGCGTAAGAGTAACATTATGTAACTATCAGCCATAAGCACAAGAAAATTTGGAGCAATTTGGGGGAAAATCATTTACACCACTAGGGGACCAAAGGATTCCTACTGATTTAACTTTGATTGGCATAGAGGTATCCATGCATTGTTTTGCATACCTCTGTGGCACTCAAAGGGTTAAAGAGGAAATAAACCATAGGCATAAGCTGCTTTTATTTTAACATACAGGCCACTTAGGCAGGTGCCCTTCATACAGCAATCAATTAATGAGTGAAATGTAGTGAACTGCATTTTCTTTTCTTCAGTGTCCCATAACAGCAATGCAAAGTGGGTATTGTCTCTTCCCTCTAGCCTGGTAGGACCAATCAAAGGGTATAAGGAAGCCTCTAGAGAAGAACCAGCAGTCAAAATTTTGTCAAAACTGAAAGAGAGAGCGCACAAGTAAGGTCATGGGTAGGATGTGCCACAGAAAGACACAGAAGAAAAGGAAGTAACAAAGTAAGTAAATTTCACCCTTTCTTGTGTCCCGATCCATGGCAATGCAATGTGTGATACATAATAAGGGTGCGATAAACAAATACAGATAATGCTTAGATTGACCAGATCATGAAAGATAACTATAACATGCAGCTGCACCCCAAAGGGACCCAATGATGAGGACTGAACCAGACCATAAACAAATGGAAGATAAGGATCATTCCTACCAGTGATAAAGGAACCATTACCTGAAGAACTTTCATGCCAAACCTAGCTTCTGGGGAAGCATAAACACCCAATTGATAGTATTTGATAAAAATTTGATACTGAGGACCAAGTGGGTACTTTATAGAGGTCTTCCAGGGAAGTTGTCACTTTGCAAGCTAATGAGGTATAGAGACTGATCTTGTGGAATGAGCCTTAATAGTCCTATGAGGGGTTAGACCTGTATCCATATACAATACCTTTATACATTCAGTAATCCATCTGGTTATGGAGGCTTTTCAGGCTACAGATCCATGGGACTTCCCAGAAAGTACAAAACAGAGAGTCCATTTTCCTGAACTCATCAGTCTTCTTCAAATATTAAGATATGCATCTCACAAAGTCTAGATTATGATTTTTTTTTTGTTTTCCCCTTTTTGGTTAAGGAAAAAGGAAGGAAGAATGTCCTGGTTTAAATGGAAAGAGGAGACTGCTTTGGACCTGAAGGAAGGCATTTTCCCAAGAACAAACTTGTCCCGGTGGACCACAATTTAAGAAGTTCATTCACTATTCTGACATAGATGATGGCTGTTAGGAAGACAGTTTTTATGGTTACAGCCTTGACGGTGGAATCTTCAAGGGGTTCAGACCTTTTGAACAGGACAGTTCATTTAACACCACATTCAAATACCATGGAGGAACTATATTTTTTAATACGTGGCTTTATCAAGAGCTCTAATCTCTTTTCTAATGAGACCATTATCTGCAAACAGTGCAGAAAGTTGAACTTTAATAGAGGCTGGTTTAAGCTCCACTTCATATCCCTTCTGAAGAAAAAGCAGAACCTTTAACAAGTCACCAGAGGATGCTCTGAAGGTATTCTACAGCCAGCAATAAATCCTAGAAGTAGAGGCCTCCCTGCTTGTGGTAACAGTTTTGATTACAGGCTCTGATAACCCTCTGAATATTAGCAACGTCCGCTCAGTCTCAAAACCATTAGCTTCAAGAAAGCTTGATTATCATGTAAGACTGGGCCCTGGGGAAGTACCTCTCCTAAGTTTGATATGGCAGAGGAAATGTACACCAAGCGGAAATGCCACTTGAATTTCATGGTATCCTGGCCTAATGCTGCTAAAGCCCTCCAATGGGAGAAGATGATTATATACTTTATGTTGAGGGTTGACACTATTAGATTCACCGAAGGAGCTCCTAATCTTTGAACAATCTGCTTCTTGGTTTTGGACCACTCACTGATCCAAACAGGTTCTGCTGAGGAAATATTTGTTGATATTTCAGTTCCTGAAATGTGGGAGGCGGTTATCAGTCTTATTTTTTTTTTTTGTCCACTTTAACACATTTACTTCCCTGTTTAACATTTTGCTTTTCTTTCCACCTTGGTTTCTTAAATAAATCACCATGTTTTCTGAGAGTAAATGCACAGGTTTGCCTTTAAGATGGGATATAAGTTGCTTGACTCAATATATTACAATTCAAAGATCCAGAATATTTATGTGGAGGGATGATTTTGTATGGGACCACATCCCTTCAGCTGACTTGTCGTTCCATAGTCCTCCCCCAGTCAGACAAGATGGCATCTGTCTGACTGGGGGATGGCATCTGTTCCCACTATAGGTCTTCCAACGGCAGACCTTGATAGATTTTCCTTGCATGTCTACCACAGCAGTTCCTTCCTTACTCTTGATCACCATCCTCTGGGTGGTATTCTGGGTATGTGTCTGGATGGGAATCATAATTAACCTTGCCAATTTAACTATCTGAGTTGAGGAGTTCAAGACTCCTATAAGTTTCATATAGTCCAGTGCTGTGTGAGTGACCTGCTTCCTGAAAATCCACATTCTGTTCATTGTCCCCATAATTCTGTATTTTGAGAGGTGGGTCATAGTCCTTTTTGCATATAACCACATTCCTAGAACATTAGATTCTGAGATGGCTGTAACGGACTTTTTTGCTGGCTCACTAGCCATCCTAGCTCTTGGAGAAGATTGGTGGTGTGAACTATAGGCAGAATTGCTTGACTCCTGCATTCTGACACGATCAAGAGATCCCTTCCTTCCTTAAAGTCTCTAGGGAGCATGTTAATGTCTTAGTGAATACTGTCAGTGTGGATGAGCATCCAAAGGGAAGTACTCTGAACTAAAATGCTGGTTTTCGAAAGAAAACTTGAGGAATCTTTAGTAGGAAGCCCTTACTGAGATTTGATGATAAACATCTTGTAGGTGTACAGTCATTAGAAACGATTGGCTCCGATTACTTATAAAACAGTCTCCATCCTGAACTGGAGCAGTCTGATTAAAGCACTGACAAACCTCAGATCCAGGATAGGTCTGTATCCTCCTGAGGTCTTGGGCCAATGAATAACACCAAATACACAATCCCCTCTGATATAGGGGAACTGGCTCCACCACCACTTTCTTCTGTATTAGATCAAGCATTGCCTTTCTCAAACCTGCAACATTCTGATGGGTCGATGGAACTCTTGACATTTAGAAAATACTTTTCTCAAATAGAGTCAAATTACAGCAGATACCCAGGTGCCAATATCTGTAGAACCCATTTGTCTAATGGATTTTTGTTTCCACACATGAAGAAAATGTTCCACTTGATCCCCTAATAGAACAAGAGATAAGATCTGATTCTCCTCATAAATATTCCTTCCCCCCTCCTGGTGTCCTTTAAATAGAAAGAACTACTTGCGTTCCCCTACCGGACCTCAGGCACCTTCTCCCAGAGGAATCAACACTATGAATATAAAAAGTGCTTCTCTTACCTTGCTCTGTAAAGCATTCATAGAGAGAGAGAGAGAGAGAGAGAGAGATCGATCACATAGAGCAGGAACTACAGTAACCTAGAGCCATCAGAGATTATGAATCAAGAGGACAGCTAGGCCATTCAGTGTGTGTTACAGGGTAGAATGCAAGGCTGACATTTGGGTCATAAAATAGGATTTTAGTCTTACCTGTTAAATCCTTTTCACTTAGTCCATACAGGTTACTGGTAACTCTGGGAGGCGATCCACCCCTTTAAGTAGGCAGGAACATTTCTCCAAATGTATGCAGGGGGCGGAGCCTCCCCTCCCTCCTCAGCTGCTTCCCAGTCAGCTAACACCAGAATGATTTGAGACCCTACTAACTGACCAGAAATAGGAGAGAAGAAGACTCCTGTGAGCATGCTCCGAAGGACTCCCACAAAGTGCCACAGGAGAGCCAAGCATGGTCTCTTGACAGGGTGGGAGACCAGTAACCTGTATGGACTAAGTGAAAAGGATTTAACAGGTAAGACTAAAATCCTATTTTCACTGTCGTCCAATACAGGTTACTGGTAACTCTGGGATGTCCAACCATTGAGTTACCCTGAGGTGGGAAGGAGGCAAGGACCAGGCGCAAGGCTCCCAAAGTCACCATGAACCTACTGGACAGAGATCCTAACAAAACAGAAGTGTCAACGGACACCAACTAGGGGTAAAAACAGACCCCAGGAACTGTTACACAGCACACTGAACTAGAGCCAACAGGGCTCAACAGTAAGGAAGCACTAAGAACCTCAGAGGAAGAAGATCCTAGACAGGCAAAACTGCCTCCAGGACCTTTCTCCCAAAGTTGGCATCAGCCGAGGCCAGCACATCCACACGGTAGTGCTTCGAGAAGGTGTGCACCGAGGACCAAGTGGCCGCCCGGCACAGCTGATCAGCTTGATTTTTGTAGGCCCAAGAAGCCCCAATGGACCTGGTGGAATGGGCCGTGACCCGAAAGGGAACATGCTTATTCCTCAATTCGTACGCCTTACGAATAGTAGACTTAATCCAAGAAGCAATAGTCACTTTGGATGCCAGTCTCCCAGCCCTAGGACCCTCCGGAATGATGAACAAAGCGTCAGATTTCCTAATGGATTCTGTGCGATGCACATAGAACTTGACACAACGCACAACATCCAACAAATGGAGATTCCTCTCCTTATCGGAAGAGGGGCTAGGGCAGAAAGAGGGTACCACAATCTCCTGATTAATGTGGAACTCAGAAACCACTTTAGGTAAGAACTCCTTAGAAGTGCGAAGCACCGCCTTGCCCTTATGAAACACCAAATAGGGTGGTTTACAGGAGAGAGCTTGTAACTCCGCCACCCGGCGGACTGACACAATGGCCAAAAGAAAAGCCATCTTCCATGACAAAAGACGTAAAGGAATAGTAGCCAAGGACTCAAAGGGAGGACGCTGGAGAACTCCCAAAACCAGATTAAGGTCCCACTGAGGAGCAGGACTCCGAAAAGCAGGACGCACATGGGCCATGCCCTGGAAGAAGATCTTGACATCAGGAAGGATAGCAATGCGCTCCTGGAAAAAGACAGAAAGCGCCGAAGTCTGAACCTTAAGAGAACTCAAACCGAGTCCCTTATCCACACAGTCCTGCAAAAAGGCCAGGACAGTAGGAAGATGAAAATCGTGAGACAGGTCCCTGTCAGCACACCAAGACAGAAAGGTCGACCAGACCCTATGATAAATCTTGGACGAGACAGGCTTACGAGCCCGCAGCATGGTAGACACCACAGCCGAAGAAAACCCTTTCTTCTTCAAAATTGAGGATTCAACCTCCAGGCCGTCAAGTGGAGACGATGAACATCCTCCTTCCACAGATAACCTTGAATCAGAAGATCTGGACGAGGGGGAAACGGGAAGGGCTCTGCCACCGACAGATCCAGAAGGTCCGGATACCAGGACTGACGAGGCCAGTTCGAAGCAATGAGGATGACCGGACAACGTTCCACCTTCAGCTTCTGGATCACCCTGATCAGCAAGGAAGGAGACTGTATGACGACTGAGGAAATCTGCCATGACGTTGTCTACGCATGGAATGTGCACCGCAGAAATGGCGGGAACGTGAACCTCCTCCCAGGACAGAATGGCCTTGACCTCTAGCCACACGGCGAGACTTCTTGTCCCTCCCTGTCTGTTGATGTAAGCCACGGCGGTGGCGTTGTCTGATTCCACTTTGACCGGACAGTCCTCCAGCTGAGATTCCCAATGGCGTAGAGCATGGAAAATCACCCGAAGTTCCAGAATGTTGATGGGGAGCAGAGACTCCTCCAAGGACCACTTCTTCCCCTGAGCGCTGAAACGACCCAGGACAGCACCCCAGCCCGAGAGACTGGCGTCCGTCGTGACTTTGGTCCAGAAAGGGGCCCTGAAGGATCTCCCCTTCAGGAGATGGGAAAGGTCCAACCACCACTCCAAGCTCAACTGGACATGAGGAGGCAGAGATACTGACAGCTTCATATGATCCGGTCGATCCCTGCATGTCTGGATCACAAACCTCTGAAGTTCCCTGGTGTGGGCCATCGCAAATGGCATCGCCTCTATTGTGGAAATGAACTTCCCCACCAGTGAAGACAACCTTGGCACTGGGATCCACTCGAGTGTCAGAATCCTCGAGACTCTTTGGGCAATCTGAAGAGCCACCTCCTTTGGCAGAAACACCATACCCTTCTGAGTGTTGAACAGGAGACCCAGGAAGATGAGATGCTGGGAAGGAATCAAGTCCGACTTGTCCAAATTCACTATCCAACCATGACGAGTGAGGGCATGGATGCAGGTCTGAACCTGCTGATGAAGGAGTTCCGCAGACTCCGCCTTCAATAGCAAGTCGTCCATGTATGGAGTCACTCTTATGCCATCCCGATGGAGGGCAGATATCAATGCTCCCAGAACTCGTTGGAAAACCTGGGGAGCAGTTGTCAGTCCAAACGGAAGAGCTGAAAACTGAAAATGACCTCTGGTGTAGGCAAACCTCAGATACCGCCTGCTCGGTGGATGAATAGGGATGTGCAGATACGCCTCCTGAAGATCCAGAGAAGCAAGAAACTCCCCTGGAGACATGGCAGCGATCACAGTGCGCAGAGATTCCTGACGATAGGGAGTCTTCACCACAAAGGAATTGAGATCCTTGAGATCCAAAATAGGACGACCCCCGCCATCCTTCTTGGTCACCACAAAAAGTTTGGAGTAGAACCCCAAACCCATGTCCGCAGGAGGCACTGGCTCCAGAACTTCCTTGTCCAAAAGATCTTGAATAGCGCCGAACATCCGCACTTTCTCTGCGTCTTGCGGAGAACGGGTGAGAGGAAAACGACAAGGAGGAAAGGAAAAGAAAGGGATCCTGTATCCCTCTGACACCACCTGAACAACCCATGGGTTCGACACAGACTCCTCCCAGACCGTGCGAAAGAGGTGGAGACTTCCCCCCCACGGCAGGGTGCGGACCTGGATTCAGCGAGTCATGCAGAAGGAGCCTTGGAAGCCTTGGGCTTGGAGGCAACCTTGGGCGAGGGACGCGGATCAGATGGAACTGACTTGGCCGTCAAACGCGTCTCTGTCTGAAAGGAACAAAAGGACCAGTAATGCTTAGCCGGCAACTTTTTCTTGAAGACTAAAGGCAAAAGGGTACTCTTACCCCCAGTAGCCTTGCTAATTAGTTCCTTGAGCTCAGAACCAAACAAGGAAGTACCCTGAAAAGGCAAGGAAAGCAAAACCTTCTTGGATGCAGTGTCAGCAGACCAAATCTTAAGCCAAAGCGCCCACCTGGCTACCACAGAATAGGTAGAAGCCCTAGCCATCATGCGGACAGCGTCAAAGGCAGCATCAGAAACATAATTCTGGGCCTCAGAAATATTGGCAAGCAAGCGCAATTGCTCTGAAACAGGCTCGTCCTGACGGACCGCAGTGGTGAGTTGCTCAGTCCAGACTGCAATGGCCCGGTTAACCCACGCCGCGGCAAAGGCCGGACGCATAGCAGTACCAATAGAGGCAAAAATAGACTTGAGGCAAACCTCCAACTTTTTGTCCATCCAATCCTGTAAAGCAGAAGCATCAGACACAGGTAAAGCAGTCGATTTAGACAGTCTAGAACAGGAGCATCCACCTTGGGAGGATGAACCCATTTAGTCAGTTCAGCCTCAGAAAAGGGATAAAGTTTTGCAAACTTTTTTGAGACTGAAGAGGACTTGTCAGGATTTTTCCAAGCATCAGAAACCAAACGTTCAAGAGTAGGGTTAGGAGGAAAACAAGTAACAGCTTTTGCCGGTTTCTGAAAGACATCAGTTGGGTCAGACGGAACCTCTTGAGGGTTGAGGGTGGTCAGAACGGCTCTAATTAAGCCCTCAGCAGAGAGTTCAGGGTCACATTCAAAGGGTCTCCAATAGATCTGGAAGACTGAATAACTGTACCATCCTCAACATCAGAATATTGCAACAATTCTTCCTCAGAAGAATCAGACACATCAGGAGCCCCCTGAGGTTTAGGCAGGGAGGTCCTAATAGTAGAGGGAGCCTGCCATAACTGCAGTGCATCCTGTACCTGAGAGGGAAAGAGTTGAAGAGTGGACCTGAGGTCCCTAGTTGCAACCTTAAACTCTTTAACCCAAGCTGGCTCTATAGCATGGCTGGAAGGCCCTGGGTTGCTGTCAGGACCTTCTGAGCATGCTGGGCATAAATGACCAGAGAATTCCCTAGGCAGCCCTGAATGACAGGAGGAGCAATACGCAATGGGGGATACTGATACCCCAGCCTCCTTAGTCTTAGGTCTAGTCCCAAGCTCCAGCGGTGTAGACATACTCACAGTGTCAAATATACCCCACTGTCAGAAATCACCCAATTTAAGCGTGAAAGATCAAAGATTCACCCCAGAAACGTTCAAAACTAAACTTATCTGGCAAGCGAAGGGTTAATCAGCGGAGGAGAGGGAGAAAGCCCGGTCCCTGCGTAGTATACTCAATGAGAAGAACTCACAAAATGGCTGTCGTGACGGGAGCCAATCAGAAAAGAGTCACGAAACGAGCACTCATGGGAAACGTAGTTTTTCTCAAAAAGTACCCCAAAGCAGTGCCCGAAGCCCCCCAAGTCCCCAACACACTTGAACATGAAATCGGATGAAAGAGCAAGGGGAGACAAACAAAATGAGCCCACTCTGAAGTCGCTATGTGAAGCGGTTCCAGAGATACGTCACACACAGTGTAAGCCCATAGAGAGTAAAGGAGCAATGGCGGCTATGCGGTAAAAGCGCGCCTTAAAGCCGCGGAACATAAACTTGAAGAATATTAACCCCAACACTAAAAAGGTTAAATATACTTATGAAACACATGTACATGATTAGAAAACACTATCCCAAAAAGAAAGTGTCACAGAAACCCCCAATAAATAAGTCAAACCAGCAGACAAAGGGTTAAAATGCCACATAGACTGCTCCAAAACTCACAAACACATATATACATTAAATATATATATACACATAAACACCCAATGAGTGCCGGAGTGCGCAATGAGAACTCCCAAATACAAGCCCAATGAATGGACACTGTGGGACAAGTGGACCTTCAGCACTCAAAGGGTGGCTCACCTTTCTGCAGGTCTTCTGTCTTCAGGTCACCATGCAAAGAAAGGATTACCTCAGAGGATAATCCCCCAGGGAAGTACTTGAAACCAAGTTGTTCCCCCATCAGGGCATAAGGTCCACCAAAAATCCCTGGACACTGAGCTAGCCACTTTGGAGAGAGCATTTGTCAGTCATGGTAACCCACCTAATGGTGGTATTCCATATTTGACAGAAAACAATAAAAAGACTAAAACTGAAGAGAGATGTTCTCCACCTGGTGTGTACACACCCAGAAACAAATCATTCTGGTGTTAGCTGACTGGGAAGCAGCTGAGGAGGGAGGGGAGGCTCCGCCCCCTGCATACATTTGGAGAAATGTTCCTGCCTACTTAAAGGGGCGGATCTCCTCCCAGAGTTACCAGTAACCTGTATTGGACGACAGTGAAAGGTGGATTTGCCTTCCATGAAGTTACAAGCCAAAAAGTTGTGAGAGGCATTGAGCACGAACAAAAGCAATGTTAACTGTTCTACGGCTAGTCACTGCTCAAGATCATATTTAAGCTCTCTAGTGCCATTACAGAGAAGAAATTTCCACACGCATATTAGACTAATCCCTCCCATAAGGGCAGCCCAGTGCCATAATGATGGACAAGTCCACTATGCATGGGAACTATCAGCTAACCCCAGACTTCCATGTAGTTAGCATGAGTTTTCCAGTACTCTATTCCATTACAGAGTGGAGTGAAGACAAACCAAAAAGAATATTCCCTCCCCTGGGATAATGCTAGGCACCAGGGGCTTCTGAAGTATACTGGGCCAGTGGCACTGACTGCAGCCAACAATCAAAAATGAGACAGATGAAATTTAATCAGGTAACCGTCAGGGAATAGAAAGAAAAGAAAAAAAAACCCTCAATAATTGACAGTGAGAAGCAACTCCTCCTCACTCTAGCTACGTAGGACCAAAAAGACTGTGGGTTCTTCTCTAGAGACGGGCTGTCCCAGTTCAGTCATCAAGGGCCACCAACAAGCCAGGACTGAATGATTTCCCTGATTAAGCAAAGGTGAGTCAGTCTAAATGAATGAGCCACTGATTAACTCACTTGTGCTTAATCAGGGAAATCCCTAAATCCTGGCCTGTTGATGGCCCTTGAGAACTGAACTTGGAAGCCCTGTCTAGGGTATTCCTTATGCTCCCTTTTTTGATTGGTCCTACTGAGCTTGAGGGAAAAGACAATACCCACAATTCATTGCTGTGTGTGGGGACAAAGATGAAATCTATATGGATTATTTCTTTGACTCTGAACTCTGCTGTAGCCTACTGATAGTTATTTCAGTTTAATATCTGATGAACACAACAATCCATAAGAACCAGTCAATACTATTCAAGCCAATAATGTGACAGTGCTGACTAAAGGCAGAAGTCAACACATATCATTATGAATGAGCAATTGCACACTCAATTTAAATAAAAGAGGATTTTAGTCTTACCTGTTAAATCCTTTTCTCTTAGTCCATATAAGTTACTGGTAACTTTGGGTAGGCGATCCACCCCTTTAAGTAGGCAGGAACTATTCTAGAAATTACTGCAGGGGGTGGAGCCTACCTTCCCTCCTTGGCTGCAGCTAGCCAACCAACTCCAGAAAGATTTGAGACACTATGACTAGATAGTGGAAGGAAAGAAGACTCCTATGAGGACCCCCACTGTCTGCCACAGGAAAGTTAAGCATGGAGGATGGACACGAAGGCTCCCAGAACACGGTGGAAGACCTGAGGCGCTGTAGTCAGACCAAAGGGAAGAGCTGAGAACTTGGTCGCAGGCAAATCTGAGATACTGCCGGCTCTCTGGATGAATGGCGATATGTAAATACGCATCCTGAAGGTCCAGAGAAGCAAGAAATTCCCCTGGAACCATAGCAGCAATTCTGGTGATAAGACCGGATCACAAAGGAATGGAGATCCTTCAAGTCCAAAATTGGACGACAACTACCGTCCTTCTTGGACACAACGAAGAGGTTTGAGTAAAAACCCGTATCTCTGTCCTGAACTGGAATAGGTTCCAGAACATCCTTGTCCAGAAGAGACTGGATAGCGCCGCAGAAGAGACGGCGTTATTCCAAAAGGGATGAATAGAGGTGAAAGGGATCCTGTACCCTTCTATCACTACTTGTAAAACCCACGAGTCCACCACTGAATCCTCCCAAATGCTGTGATAGTGACAAAGACAACCACCCACAGCTGAATGGGGACTCGGGTGGGGCAAGTCCTGCCGGAGAAATCTTGGAAGCCTTGAGCTTGGAGGAGACCTTGGGCTTCCATTGCTGTTTGGGCTTGGAGGTGGCACGTGGAGCTGAGGGAACCGCCTGGTTTGCCGGATGTGTCTAAGTCTGAAAGGGATGAAAAAACCTGTTACGCTTGAGAGAAGGTTTCTTCCTGGGGACCAAGGGCAGATGAGTACTCTTTCCCCCAGTGGCCTCACTAATCAGATTCTTAAAGCGATAGTAATACTTCATTTTATCTTTATATTATTTTGTAGGCATTAAAAAAAAAATGAACAATATGTCTTATCTCTCAAACCTTTATGGTTTGAGAGATATTCACAAGCAAAGTTTCCCCCTCCCGCCCCTTTTACCTAGTGTAAGCCATCTCTTCTCAGATGTGGAATCCAGTCCATAGACCAGACAGATAACAGCAAGAGAATCTTCTTCCTATGAGAACAATGAAAACCCTGTCCCCCTTGACAAGTTTTTCAGGTTTTTCCCTTATCTTAATTGAAGATTGTTCCTGGGCACCTCCCTTCTGATCTGGCTGAACAGTGTTAAATCAGTAAAAGGGGTGAGAGGGGGATACTTTGTCATTGAATTACTCTTGAAGTACAACTCTGACAGAATTGAAATAACACTCTCCAAAGTCCAAATACTATGATGATTAATTAGAGCTGCTTTTATTATGAAACATTACTATCCCTTTAAGATCTGGCCCATGTAAGGATGTACCCTGACAGAGAAAGGACAGCAAGGCTTTCTTAGAAGCGGTGTCAGCAGCCCAGATCTTGAGCCAAACAGCTCGCCTGGCAACCACAGACATGGTGGAAACCCTTGTCACCAGACGGATAGCATCAAACAAGGCAGCAGAAACATAGTGCTGGGCCTCAGATATGTTGGCAAAAAGCCGCAACATGTTTGAAGATGAATCACCCCAATGTACAGTTAGGGTGCGTTGTTCAGTCCAGACCGCAATGGCTTGGTTAACCCATGCCGCAGCAAATGCTGGACGCATGGCAGTACCAGTAGCGGTACAAATGGACTTGAGGGAAACCTGAAGCTTCTTGCCAGTCCAGTCCTTCAGAGAGGACGCATCAGAAACTGGTAAGGCGGTAGTCTTAGATAGCCTTGTGACAGGAGTGTCCACCTTAGGGGGATGAACCCATTGAGCAAGCGCCGCCTCAGAAAAGGGGTAAAGCTTAGCAAACTTCTTGGAGACAGAACGTTTTCTGTCCTGAGATTTCCACTCATCAGCCACTAGGCGGTCCAGAGTGGGGTTAGGTGGAAAACAAGTATGGGGCTTTATAGGCTCCTGGAATACATCAGAGGGATCGGAGGAAACCTCCTGAACTGGGGGAAATGTTTAGCGTGTTTAAGATGGCCCTCAAAAGGATCCCCAAAAAATTGAGGAGCCCACAGCAGAACATTCCTCAACATCTGAATCCACCAACAGTTCCTCTTCAGAGGAATCTGATACGCCAGGTACTCCTTGGTTTGGGCAGGGAAGATCTGACTGAGGAAGAGGTCTGCCAGGAATGGAAGACCCCCTGTAACTGGGATGGAAAGAATTGCAATGTAGACCTGAATGACATGAGCAGAAATGCGCAATGGGGGATACAGAGACCGCAGCAACCTTAGTCTTAGGTGTGGCCCCAAGCTCCAACACAGTAGACATTTTCACAGTGTCAACAACGTTCAGAATAATTAATCATCCAATTTACAGTGTGTAAGATTAAAATTTCACTCCAGAAATCGCTAAAATAAACTTATCTGGCAGGCGAAGGGTTAATCTGCAGAGGACAGAAGGAGAGTCCAAGCCCTGCGTAGGATACTCGTTCTGTAAAGCTCACAAAATGGCTGCCGCAGCTGATGCCAATCAGAAACGAGAGCACGAAGCAAGCGCTTATGGGAAATGTACTTTTACCAGAAAAAGTACCCCAACAGTGCCCGAAGCCCAGGAGCCTCCCAACACACTTGCAATGTGAACCGGATGATAGAGCAAGGTCAGACAATTAAAATCAGCCATCTCTGAAGTCGCTATGTTGAGCAGTTGCAGAGATATGTCCCAAACTGTACAGTCCCATAGAAGCGAATGGAGAAATGGCGTCTATGCAGTAAAGCGCGCCTTTAACGCAATTTTGTCAAAGTTAGAACTGAGAAATAAAAATACATGAAACATCACTAGAACATGTAATCAGACCCAGAAAACACTGAACCCAGTATGGAAAGTGCCAATAACCACCCCAAAATATGTCAACCAGCAGTTAAAGGGTTAGTTTACCACATAAAGTTGCTCCAAACACTGAAAGACATAACAGAAAGACCCGGTGAGTGAAAGAGTGTGCAATAAGAACTCCAAGGAATAACCCCTGTGCGGAGTGGCACTGTGGGACAAGTGGACCTGCAGCACTCAAAGGGTTGCTCACCGTTCCTGCAGATCTTCTGTCTTCAGATTACCATGTAGTAAGAAGTAACCTCAGTGGGTAACTCCTGGAGAAGCACTAGGAATCAAGATTTTCCCCCTTCAGGGCTTAAGGTCCAAAAAAAGCACCTGGATACTGAGCTAGCCACATCTAAGGGCATTGTCAGTTATGGTAATCCGCCTAATGGTGATTTTCCATATCTAACATAAAATTAAAACAGTTTCTAAAACTATAGCAGAACTGTTCTCTTGCCTGTGTTATCTTCACCAAGGAACACATCTTTCTGGAGCTGGTTGGCTAGCTGCAGCCAAGGAGGAAAGGTAGGCTCTAATCTCTGCAGTCATTTCTAGACTTGTTCCTGCCTACTTAAAGGTGTGGATCGCCTACCCAAAGTTACCAGTAACTTGTATTGGACGACAAAGAAAAATGTTTATTATATATACATGGCTCAAAATTTCCACTCGTCTCCTCGCATTTGGGGAGAAGAAATTGAGTGAGGGCGAGTGGAAATTGAAACCCTGTATGCAGGGCCGGTGCCACCTATTGACTGCCTGTGCGGTGCATGTGATGTCCGATTCTGTTTACATCTAAATAAATATGCTTAAAGTAGCCGACAGAGCTGCACTGCCTGCAGTCTTAAAATGGAACAAGAAAATAGCTACTGGGTCACAAGAGGGAAATGACCTGGCGTTACAGTGGCAGCCTATGTGACTAATGCTACTTCCCTGCTTCTCGTGTACAGGTACCACTGCTACACAGCAAGGGGCTAAAAATATCACTCTCTCAATAAAAATAAATGAATTTGGACAGCTATTGCCTTAAACATTTGAATGTACAGCTCAGACAAAGAGTTGTGTAGCCCACTGGCTCTCAAAGGGTTAAGTCAATAGCTGTCCAATCTAACTTTCAAATTACCTCTCTGGCAGGGCTGGTGCAAGGATTTTTGTCTACACAGGCGAAAGTGCACTTTGATGCCCCCACCACCACCATCACCACCACCAGGGTTACCACCTTTTCCTCAAAACAATACCAGTCATAGTTGTGGGTCAGTGAGGGTGGAGCAACAAAAGGGGCAGAACCACTCAATGTTGCATGACCCTTCAAAGTTGAGCTTCAGGCTCCTGGTTACAGGTACAGATGTCTGAAGGTATGGATCAGAAGTTACTACAGGGCTGTGAAATACAGAGTTCAATGCAGATGTACAGTGAAGAGCCCCATGTATAACAAAGGGCTCAGTACAGAGTCAGAAAGCATACTGCACTGAAGTAACAGTCAGTTGGGATGCTGCCAGAACAGTGGGTGTAGTGCACATACACATGGATATTTGCACAAGGAAATGGAGCAATTCTGGGGCAAACCAACTCCATCCTAAGGGGACAAATAAAAAGTCTCACTGATTTAAAAATTGTCTTTTCATCCCTTGAATGTAAGAGCGGTCTTCCAGTCAAATCAATGGTAATTTTGGGAAAGTTTCCCCCTCCCGCCCCTTTTATCTAGTGTAAGCCATCTCTTCTCAGATATGGAATCCAGTCCATAGACCAGACAGATAACAGCAAGAGACAATCTTCTTCCTATGAGAACAATGAAAACCCTACCCCCCCTTAAGTTTTTCCCTTATCTTAATTGAAGATTGTCCCTCTCTGCAGTCTACCTGGGCACCTCCCTTCTGATCTGGCTGAGCAGTGTTATATCAGTAAAAGGGGCGGGAGGGGGACACTTTGTCATTGAATTACTCTTGAACTATAACTCTGACAGAATTGATATAACACTCTCCAAAGTCCAAATACTATGATGATTAATTAGAGCCGCTTTTATTATGAAACATTACTATCCCTTTAAGCTCTTGAATGGTAACAATGTCTCCAAGCACAGAACACTGGAGACACCTCTAGCATTCAAGGGGTTAAATCCATATTTAAATCTACAGGGAAGGTTACCTGATCCCATATGCTGCACTTTGTTAACTTCAGTGTTGCTCCAAAAACCTTAGTGCAATGAAGTGCCATAACTTCAACTCATATGTACACAAAACATATTAATTAAACCAAAATTAGAGTAGGACTCAGCCCCTTTACAAGTTCATGTTTAATCAAAGTACATAACTTTAAATAAATAACATGGCACAGTATTAATTAAATTAATTGAGAACTATGGTGTCAGGCTATTATAGCAGTTAATCTGGCACAGAATGATATTGAAAATTATGACAGATGGCTTTAATGCAGATAGGTTGTTGATTTAGGGAACTATGTGACTGCCATTTGGGAAGGAAGGATTTATTTTTTTATTTTTTATTTTTTTTTACCCACTTGCGGCTAAATTGGAAATGGCTTTAGGTTTGTTTGTTTTTTTGCATGGGCATGTCTTTTTTCAGCCTCGTCAACTTTGTTACTATAATGGGATCTTAGATGGCTGAGAAGGTGTTGGTAAACTAAAGATACCCACCAGCACTAACAGTGAGGAGCAGTACAGTGTGGACCAGCGATTAGTGGCAATCCTTAGAGAGAAATTTTAAGTCCACTGCAACAAGTGTTTAGAAGCAGAAATTAGATCAATGGGGTTTTGTCTCTCATTCAGAGGATTTACTTGGCTGCCAGAGAGGAATCCATGTAACACTAACAGCAGAGATGTAAGAAGGTAACCCACATTCAATGAACAAGTTATATTTACACATGTATATTGGTGGGGTAATCGACTGTATATTATATCTATCTATCTATCTATCGATCTATCTATATCTATATATACATATATATATATTTTTCTGTCAACACCTTTTGGGCATTTGATCTTCTCTAATGGGTTACACGGGGTATTTAACCCCTTAAGGAACCATGACGGTCCTGGTACGTCATGGGTTGTTGAGCCATAAGGACTCATGACTTACAAGGACCGTCATGAATTTCAGGGCTCCCCACACGGCTGCTCGGGCAGGTCCATGGTCCTTAAGTGCCGGCTTCAAGTGCGTGCGGTTGATCCTTAAGGGGTTAATGAGCGGCCACACGCAGTTAAGGACCGTGGAGCACTTTTAAACATTTTTTATTTAGAATCAGTGGTCCCTGAGAGGTGGGTCCATAGAGTGCCAGGACTATCACTGGTCCTTAATGCAAGTTTACCCATGACTATCCTGGCACAACATGGGTCCTAGTAATGATTGAAATGTTGACCTTTTCTTATGGACCCGATCAGTCAATGTTTTGGCCTTCCTTGAAGGAAATCTTGCCTATGCAGCCCTCAACTGTATTTGAGTTTGACATACCTGACCTTGTGGATTTGGGGAATCATCAACTACTAAATGCGCCACTGCCCAATTATCGAGATGTGGTAAGTGTTATCATATTGGGGATGCAACCAAGTATACTGGGGCTGCACCCAGAATAGTTTTGGATGGGTAACCTGAACCACTTACACCCATATGCATATACAACAAATTAAATACAATTAATGAGGAGAGATCTACCTTGCTGGATTAGACTTTCCCTGTTCCATCTTCATAAAGACTTTAACACCCGACTGAGACATTACATACACCTTCAACCTGAAACACAAAAATGGCAGAGGAACTGGTAGGTGATGTCACTATGGTTTTGGTTTTCTAGTGATAAATCACACAAGACCCAAAGAATAAGCAAATGCAGTGCTTTTTTTTTTTTTTTGTTCTCAGGGAATATTCACTTCTGTACTTCTTTTTATTGAAACCCTAGGACAGTGTTTCTCAAATATTTTTGTACAAGGCACCCCTAAAATTTAGTTTGGAATTTTCAAGGCATTCCAAATATTTTTAAATCATTTGCCAGAGTAAAAAGAATGTAAAATACATACATATATTGTTATTTAAGGTCTTACAATCAGAATAATAAAAAACAAACATATTTTGCATAACAATTAAAAAAAAAAAATTATATATATATTTGAAACTAAACATTCACATTTTATCAAAAACTTTATAGAAATGAAGGGGCAGCCTTTGTGGTTGTGCATGGCACACCAAAGTGCCACAGCACCCTGGATAGATCCAATGCCCTGAGGAGTCTCCTTCAGGGTAATGGGTACTCCGGACAGACAGCTTGCTTTCTGTTTCTATACAGACCAGCCATACCCAACTGATGAGGCCCAAAGAGGTCAAAATATTCATCTGGGGTTTCCTTGCATTCCTGTGCAGAGGGGAATTGCCCTGCATTTTTGGACTGGGCTTCCCTTATGGGTATAATCAGCACAATATGCAAAATGACATTTTTCATTAATAATGGTACTAGATAGCTAAATATATATTTGTGAGTGGGACTAGCCAAAGGAAAAAGCAATTCTAAATAATAACTTCCGTGATTCAGCATATTGTAGAAATTAATGTTAAAATCCCCAGTTAAAGGGATAGTAATGTTTCACAATGAAAGCAGCTCTGATTAATCTTCATATTACTTGTGCTGTGGTGAATGTTATTTCAATACTGTCAGAGTTGAGGTTCAAGAGTAATTGAATGATAAAGTATCCCCTTCCTGTCCCTTTCAGTGATGTAACACTGCTCACCTCAGAGCAGCAAGACTGTCCGGATGGATCACAGAGAGGGACAATCTACAGTAAGCATAAGGAAAAACCTTAAAAACCCTGTCAAAGGGGGCAGGGTTTTCCTTATGCTCACAGTAAGAAGATAGCCCTTTGCTGTGAGCTGTCTAGTCAAGGGACCAGGTTCCACATCTGAAGGAAGTTGGCTTACACTAGGTAAAAAGGGCGGGAGGGGTACATTTTATCATTCAATTACTCTTGAACTACAATTCTAACAGTACTGAAATAACTCTCTCCAAGGCCCAAATACTATAAAGGTTAATTAGAACTGATTTTTTTGTGAATCATTACTATCCCTTTAACTCTATGGGTTTTTTCACTTCACCCTTTGCAACACCTGGTTTGCTCCAGAAAGATGCCAATGTGTACTGAAGAATATGGCCATATTGAGTGCCAGAGGAACAATGCATCGCTTATCCCTCTGACACTTAAAGGTTTAAAGAATATAAAAACTGTCAGAAAATGGTCCTATTTTTAAAGGATAGAAAAACTGTCACATACATATAACAGGGCTCAAAATTTCCACTCGCCTCCTCGCTTTTGGCGAGGAGAAATTGAGTGCATTTCCCTGTAATCTAAGGTGACCAGACATGGTATCCTTTAAAAACATCGCAGACAAAATAGTGAGTGACTGCAAGGCACATGCTTAAAATGGCGACATGAGAATCTCTCCTGCATGAAAAGAGTGATATTCTCATGTCGCAGCATTAAACCCTTAACGACCCTTGATGGTCATAGTACGTCAAGGGTCGATTTGACTTAACGACCGATGACGTACTATGACCGTCATCGAGTTCCGGGCTCCCCCCACGGCTGCACGCCGTTCGGGGAGTCCGGAACGCAATGGAGCAATAAAAAAAATTGCTCCGTGGTCGTTGTCACTTCCTCTTCTGGATTCCCCGGTCGTTAAGGGGTTAAATGTTGCATCAAGGCCAGCTGATCACATCCTGCCTGTGTCAGCCTCCCTTCTCCCCAGTATTGGTTTGATACTCTGCTGGGTGTCATGTAATACCGGGTTGTCCACTAGCCTGAAAATAATCCCAATGAGAGAAACAGAAGTAAAAGCATATGTTGAAGTGCACATATAATAATGTACGCTGACTCAAATGTAAAGACAAAAGGGGTATGCAATCTGTTGTAGGACTACACTTCCCATCGTCCTCAGATGGCTCTTGAATTGAAGTCCAACAACACATGCACACTTTACCTTTTCTGTTCTCAAATCGTGATAGACTAATACGCCAGACAGCAGCCTATGGCAAAGACAAAGTAGAAAGAGAATCGGTAAAAGAAAGCAATGTGAAACCAGGGAGAGTATGAGAGAGTGACAAAGACAGCCAAAGAGACATTCAGAGGAAGCAGCAGAGAGACACGTATCGGAAGTTGGACTGACAGAAAGCAGGAAAAGACTATACTAAGTGGCAGTCAGCAAACAAAGGGTAATCACTGAAAGACACAAATAGCACCAGCTATGGACTAATACCACACGAGTACCATCCTCTTCCCAGTCTTGCACAGACCTCTTCCCAATCTTCCACAGCGCTGCTGCTGTCATTCAGCAGACAAAGAAGGGGAGAGACAGACGTACAGAATGACAGGACACACAATCATACAAGTGAGACAAGAGAAATGGCAGCTCTGTGCACGATTGGGAAGAGGTCTGTGCACGATTGGGAAGAGGTTCTGGCTCCAGGTGAAGAGGTCTCCTTAAAAATTACTACACTTAGAATATTTTTTAGAGGCAAGGTAAGGATGATGGGAGTTGTATGCATCTGTCTGTTAGCAGTGTATATTAGAATTAGAGTATCAAATTGCTTCACAATAAAAAAAAAACTCACATTATTGTTTGATTCAACTTCAGTATGTGTGTTCATAAATTAGCCTCTGTAAATAAAATACTGGGTTTGTTCTAAATCATCTATTCATTCATACAAATTACCTAAACATTCTCTGTAATGCCCAGTCCACCTGTCACTCCCCCACCCACACAACCTAAAATAGAAGCGTCCCTCTTTGACAATTTGGGCAGAGTGAAATTGGACAGTGTGGGGGTGGACAGTGTGTGGGGGGCAGTGTTGAGGTGGATAATGTGGGCAGTGTGTGAATGGTGAATAGGGTGTGAGGGTGGACAGTGTGTGTGGACAGGATGTTAGATTGGGCAGTGTGGGTGGACAGGGTGTGGAGGTGGAGAGGGTGCGGGTAGTGTGTGGACAGGGTGTGAGGGTGGGCAGTGTGTGGAGGTGGAGAGGGTGTGGGCAGTGTGTGGACAGGATGTGGACAGCAGTGTCTTTTCATCAAAGAGAAGTTGAGATGGGTGGGGTTAAAGGTGAGCATATGGGCGGGGTTAAAGGCAGGGATATGGGTGGGGCTAGAAGTGGAAACTGGTGGCGAATAACTTTTCAGGCTTGGCTAGTAGCTCAGGACTTAAAAATTTGAGCCATGCATATAATAATGTTCCAGTTGCATTATGTACTTGTCTAAACACTCACAAACTATCATATATAAGTACCAAAGCAAAAGCCACAATTTCAAAAGTGTAGCGAAATACCTTTGACGGATGACTGGGTCTGACTTTTCAGGATCAATGTAGGTCTCCAGGATATTAAAGAGCATTTTATTATCTGGTACCCTTCCATCCAAAACAAGACAATACATTAGGCACAGAATATTTTAATTGCTTGTCAAGCAGTAACAAAGATTTACTATGAAACTTCACTGTAAAATCTCAGTTTCTGAATTTATGGCTTTTCACGTTAACGTCAGATTTAAGGTGACCATATTTACTTTTAGTGGAAACTCTCCCCAAGCCCCTAATTGGTAAATGTTCCCAAATATATGCAAGTCACTGGTAAAAGTCACAGAAATCACATATTAAATTGCACATTTTTAACTATTTACCTTTTTTCTGTGTACTCAGCATGACTTTGAGGAAATATGAGCTTCAGATGCCAGTAAAATCGCTGTTCCCTGTAACCAAAAGGGGCAAAGCACATATGTGAGAAGTCCCAGGTCTAGAAGATCGCTTGCTTTAGTACCAGTTCCTCATTAAAAGGCTTTTTAAAAACAAACATTAAATGAAGCATTCCATTTACAGACTTCCCTTTATATGTGAAATACCAGTGTTTCCCTTGGCAGAGCCAACACACTTCTAAAAATCTGCACTTTTTAAATGGAACTATGCCCCTCTGTTGAATAAGCCCTTCACTAAAAGGTTTCCATGCTAATACATATATATATATATATATATATATATATATATATATATCTCAAATTGAGCAAATAGATGGGGGAGATCTCTCCCAAGTATCACTGGCAAGTACTACTCTAAAAGCAAAGCCAGACACATGGAAGTAATTCCCACTGGATTGTGGTATCGCATGGTTGAGTGTGTTACCACAAAAGGAACAACTTTTTTACCTTATAATCTAGGATGCAAATATAATGTAAAAGAACCCCTTGGATTCTAGACAGGTTTCCAACACATTGCTCCTCAATGTAATGAGAAACAATCCAGCATCAAAGTTAAAACAGCAATATATATATATATATATATATATATATATATATATATATATATATATATATATATATATATATATATATATATATATATATATATATATATATTTATATATATATATTTTTTTTTTTTTTTTTTTTAATATACTACACATAGACTTACCTGGATATCTTGAAACTAAGAAACTTCAAATAAAAATCCCCCATGTCCCCCTGGATTTATGGTAGCAGACTTTGTAAAAACTTTGTAAAAACCACAAGGCTGCAATGCACTGCCCCATAATAGCTCCTATCAGCTATAAAGGGAAGGGAGGGGTTTTTGAAAACTTTGTGGATTGGGTGTGCAGTGGCTATGGAACCTGTGTCCAGTTTCAAGCCTGAGGAGGTCTGGGAGGACTGCTTTGCGCAGGTCAAAATACTGAACGAAGACATGTCAGTCCTGCATTTCTCCCTCTTCTCATGGAAACAATAAGAGACACAGGGTGGGGGGACCTCAGTTCTCTTCCTCCCTTAGTTTATTAGGGTTTACAATGTAGCCCTATCTTCATCAGCATTTCTTCTTCCAGGGATGCAGATCTCCATATGCAAGTGACAACTGCCCATTACATTAAGCTTTTATCCCCAGAACGCAAGCTGGGTCTCCAACACATTTCAAAGAAATGTGCTGTAGCCTCTGTAGAATTCAGGGGGTTAAAATTCAAATTTAAAATTAATGGGAATTTTAGAAAATTGTATTTCAACTCTGTGGCACTTTATTTTCTTTAAGAATTGCACCTCTTTGGCTTGAACAAGGTCCTAAGCGCAGACTTAATTTTTGTCATTCAAATGGACGCATATTGCTGCAGAATATATGGTTTCTGCTAGACTCTAAACACAAATGTCTAAAATACACTCTAGCTAAACACAACACAACATTTTGGTTGCTAAGGTAAGCTAGTTACATCTGATTTGCCACTTCCTTAACACTTGAGGGTTATAAAATGTTCTTTTATTGGCATGAGTCTGGATTTTCAGCCAACTAACTTTTTATTGAGGTAATGTTTTGTTAAATACGCCTTAAGTCCTGGCTTCAGACCTATGGAGTTTATCCTACACTGCTTGCGTCATTTGGGACAAGAAAAATCGCAGCTACGCACATATACTGTGATCAGGTGCCACACCCAATATTCAAGCAACTCTTTATATAAATTATCCAGACAGACATGTAAGCAAAAAATGTTGAATATTTCCACTTAGGAGTTTGAAAAATAAATAAACGAAGTTGTAATAAAGGAAGACTTTATAAACACCCAGACTTCTAATTTTAGGTGTTGGCAAGGCCAAAATTTATCCTGTTTCCCTTAACATCAATTAGTTTTGGAGAGAGTTTCTTCATTTACTGGATACACTGAAAGTCAGGCCTTGTAATCAGTCTAGTTATAATAAATGCATCTGCCTCAAGTTTATTGAAACATTATCTATGGAAATTTTAAAAGTCAATCATCAACACAAATATCTTTGTTTCATTATATACAAAATTGTATGTAAATATACCCTTAAGACTATTTCCACATAAACCAGAATTGAGCTGTAATTCTGCTCCATTGAAGCATTCCATGTTTCTACTGGTCCTCTGTGAGACATGTTTAACAATTGTGTCCACATCAATGCAAGACTGCAGACCCTAGCACCTAAACGGGTTAAATAAGGTATACAATTATTTTTGCTCTCTTTGAATATTCTTTTTTCAGATTGGAGTAATATTCCCAGTTTATAAGCAGATCTCGAGTTTATCTTTTGTGCATACTCTTTTAGTCTAATATGCACATTCCAGGCCTTTTTAGGTTAGGAGTTAGACTAGGCTCTATCTCCTTCAAATTCTGTGAACACTTAACAAAGGGTCATTCCCTCAAACGTTGGGCAATAGAAGTGGGAAATATACTCTAAAATGCGTTCCTGATGTGCCTTCTTCATCTGGAAATATCTGTGCTATGCTGCATGAACAGGAGACAATGTATGCAGATGGAGCACTGGGTGTGTGAAACATACCATCACTATGAATTGTCTGACGGAATATATAGTCATATATTGGTACACATCTGACACCCACAAGGGTCATCCTTTTGCTATGCACTGAACTGCAGCAAGCTTTGACATCCTATAATGCAATAATCACTCATGTGAACAACCACATTGAGGGCAATGTGTTCTGTCTTTGGGCGATATGAAGTGTTATAAAAGATACCTGGGCCATTTTAAAAATTCGTCAAAGCAGGCACCTGCCCAAGAACCCCTGTTGAAAAGTCCCCCCACCCCTCCAGTCAAAGAGAAACTATGTAACCCACAATAGGTTCAATGTGTGAAACCAGATGTGAGCGTTCAGCACTGTGTGAAGACATGAACGCAGTACTGTTGATTACATTCTGTAGGTGTAACCACTTATCACTGTGTAAGCCATAGTCTGTGCAAATAACATTCTGTTCTTATGAAAGCTCCTGTAAGTTGTATTACTCAATTTTAAATCAGATACACACATAGTTTTATCCCTTTTTAACCCCTTGGATGGCAGATCTCCATCACACTGAAGTTCTCTATCATCAATGACATTAATCCTGGTACTTTATGCTTTTCCCAGGGTCCAAACGTTACTCATGTGAACAAGCCCTAAAGAAAGTAAAAGCTTTAGCTGTGTTCTGCAGTGACTACTTTATGGATACCCAGGATGGTAAACAGATGCTCAAACCTTGTGAATGAATGACTAGTACTCAAAGGAACAGCTCAAAATAATAAACCACATCTCATCTGAAACAGGACAGATATACCGGATATAGTGTTTGGGAATTTGCCTCCACTGACAGTACTAAAAAAAAAGATGACTCCTGTCCCAGGAACCACCTAGGCAGTTTACACTGTCAGCAAAACAGGTAAGAAAAGGACGATTGGATGCTGATCCAGGGAAATACCTGATGGCCATTTGGAGTCAGGAAGGAATTTGTTTTACCCACTTGGGGCTTAATTGGAAATGGCTTTAATGTTGTTTTTTGTCTTACTCTGGATCAACAGGGGTGATTTGGCATGGGCTGGACTTGATGGGCACAAGTCTTTTTTCAGTCTCATGAAAAATGTTACAATGTAAACATACATGAGAGACAATGCATTAATTAACCAGGAGGTAACCAAAGACTCCTAATAAATTCTTATGTCAAACAATGGCCCCTGAATATCAAGATGCAGTGCAGAATCATAGGTGTGTGAGGTAGATAGTAATCATCTAGATTTAGATAGTCCAAATCCAGTATGTGTTGTCTGTTACACTACTACAGTACTATAATTGCATCAGTGTAGAAGAATGTACTGGAAAGATGGCCTAGGCTCTGTATGAATGCAGAGAGATGTCAAATGTGAAAAATTAGAAAATGAAAATTAGTTCATAGTCATGAGATCAAGAAATGAGCAATCTGAATGGTGAACACAAAGGATTATCTGAAATATTGATGAGATAAAATATGAATGAATCACTGAAATAAGGTCCATCAGAGGAGGGATGATTCAAAGTAAAAATTAGTGTTCTAATGAAATCATGAATAATGTCCACAAAGCAGTCCCCTTTGTGCTGCTATGCTCAATGCAGTATTTTTTATTAATCCTTTGAGTGCAATAGCAGTGAAGAACGTATTGGTCTGCATTGTTTTGCTTACTGCAATGGTTCTCATAGGTTTGTTTGAGGGCTGCTGCTGTTCTTGGTGCTGAAGTCTGTGCATCCTCTCTGCCCCAACACAGACACTTTTACAATAGGGTGATATGCTAATGATTTGTCTCTCCCCTTCCATCCCCAATTCTTAGAGCATAAGGAGATATGTGTCCATCACCAAGGCGATATGCTCGCTACACATCTCTATGACATCTCCCCTTAGTGCATCTCCTCTCTGGAATCCAACAGTTCAGCTAAATAAGTTATTCTATTAAACATGTTTAAGCATTTGAATATCTACATGTAACACATTCAAATGTTACCTCTGGCAGAGCTGCCCTGATAAATATGAAATAAACAAACAGTTATATCTTTCCATCTTAAAATATATTTTTCCATCCTTAGCTACTCGTTCTGTTATTTATACATCTGTACAGAGATGTTGGCTTGGTACACTGCCGGTGATATAGCTCAGTGGTAAATTCCCTGACTATGGAGCCTATTCAAACCACAAGGTTGCAGGTTCGAATTCCGGCAGGGTCAACTCAGCCCTTCGTCCTTCCGAGGTTGATAAATGAGTACCATTGATTGGGTAATACCATCATCTATTATTTCAGCTGCCGATTTGGTTAATTCCGAGAGTGTGCATTGAAAGAGCTTTGAGTCCCACTGGGAGAAATGCGCTATATAAATACTAGTTATTATTACACAAGAAGCTAACAGTGGTCTTCAACTCTCATACTCCTCAGTAGGGCCAATGTCTGGTTGAAGATATTCAGAATTGTAGTTCAACATCAGAGAGTTCATCACTGTTGCTCACTCCTTGCCCAACTTATGGGTGCACAATCATTATCCACCTAGTCTGCCAACATGCAAGGTTTTTAGGGCATCAGAACCCTAAACATTCTGTTTTCCAATAACATTTTAATTCAAAAGCCTTATAAATGCTGGTCTCTCATTAGGAGATCTGATGAATGCACACCACTGATTGAACATTTATATACCTGAAACTCCCAAGGTATTTGAGTTGGAGTTGGCAAGTTTCAGCCATGACCATCTTTATAACAGATTCTAAAGGCTTTGAATAAAGTGATAATATTTGATGTCCTCTGAGGACTGAAAACAAGTAAACCACTAATGCATTTTATAGATGCTTGGTACTCATGAATCGCAATTAAATCAAAGGAACAGCCTATTAAATTGCAGGTTATGTCCACTATAACAGCATCAACAGTCACTTGTGGTCTTCCACATTGCAAATCCCACACATCTGTTCAATTCACCACATTTCCTGCTTGAAGACAGCACAGCCTGAATACAAATAAACTCCAGCACAGACAGTTAGTTGTTAATAAGGAAGCTGTGAAGGATACATTTTGCATGTTTATTGTACCAAGTGAAAGCAGCCCAGGTTTGTCAACATAGTGCTACTCTGCAAATATTAATGTAAATTTGGGTAAGTTCTTTTAAATCAAAATATATTTTTTTTAAACATTTCATCTGGTATTTTTAAATTCCAGGCTAGTTTCCCTGAACAAACATTTATTGTAGAGCACACACAGAAGTCACTTGTGCGAGTTCCCTCCAGATTCTATTTAGCAAGCTGCTGGGCACAGCAGAAGTGAAGAATGTGGTTGAATAAGAGCAATTCTTGGATTCCTTCAGAAAGCTGTAATGTTTCTTAAGCAATAACTGGGAGCCTCCCAAACCAGAAAGCATCTCACTGATTTGCATTTGGTGTCCTCCTGAATGCACTGAAAAACTCAATGCCTTTTTGAAGTTGTCAGCTTGGTCTTTGCAAGTCTAAAATATTATATATAAATCGAGGCATACCCATCATAACAGGAAAACACTTACAGAACAAATATTAAAGCCCTGTAAGAAATATCTTCCAAACTTTAATCAAAAGCACTATTGGTTTCATATAAGATACCACAGTCTCTCTCAACAAACTTCACAACATCAAACAACTGCCACTTGACACACTATTGGTTTCCATGGATGTAAACATGTATATGCAGCAATATTCAGTATAAGGACGGTAAAGATGCATGCTACAAATTGATGGAATCATCCCAAAATAAAAAAAAATACAATCCTGAAGTTGTGACTAATCCTATTGGGTTCATTCTTACCCACAGTTACTTCACTTCAACAAAAATGTTCACCTTCAACTCATGGGAACAGTTATAGCAACAAAGATGGCACCTCAATATGCCAATCTGCTTATGGCATATCTTGAAGAAAGATTTTTAGCCACACTACAATAGAAATCCTACATATACCAAAACTATAAAGTTTTCATATAATGAACAGAAGGAAAACAGAGATTGGATTATTCTGCAGAATCTGTAAATGTTATAGACACTACAGTTTCACTAAAGAGGGGCAACATTTACACATTTATATCCAAAAACCCCACAGACCAATGTAACTACCATCACAAATCCAGCTTCCACCCATCACATACTAAAAAGACCATTATATACAGCCAGGCAAACACATACTACTAAATATGTTCTAACAACAAGGTCCAGAATAAGAACCTTAAATCCCTAGCTAAATCATTCAACAAAAAGGGTTACAAGCCAAAGACCATTAACAGAACTATCAATTCTGCACTTGGAGCATCACGTGAACATGCCAAAAATCAAAATACCCGTAACAATCACATACGCACAATAACACAGTATAATGACAATTACTTACTACGGTTGGACCACATTTTTCTGAACAAGATCAATGAATAATCTTACAATAAATATCCTTACAGGTCATTTTAAAAGCATGCAAGAAAGACATTTGAAATAAGAATGATAGTGCTCTATAAAACTACTGAGAATGTACTCAAAGATCTGGGATTTTTATCTTATTACCAGAAATTCTTAGAAACAGTACCCCCTCTGCAGATTTTCCATTCCCTCATCTTCACTCTGCTCTGCATCCAAACCTCTGCTCAGACATTCTTTATTACTTACTCCTATTACATAAATATCACCTTTTACACCCTCTCCAAGAATTCTCTGTAAGCATCTAACTTTGGAAGTCTGCATTGTTTTGAATAGACTCTTTGATTGAACAGACTATTTCTGATAAACTCTCCACACACTGAATTTGCTGGAGCTATTAACACATGAAGAGGGAAATAAATCTTGTACCACTTGTTGTGGTCATGAATAGTTAGGGCTAAAATAAAATCTACAGTATAGGTTTTGTTTAAATTTGACACTTACCAGTTATTGATCAGTGGTTTAATTCCAGAGATTGATCTCTTTTGGGGGGGCGGTTTAAGCATGAACAGTTATTTGGGCAAACAAAAAAGTTAGTGTCAATTTATGAACAAGCATCAGAGGCTCGTTCGTTCAACTATGAATTGTTTAAAATGTTTATTTTATGGTTTGAATATGGGACACATGCTTGACAGAGGAAGTAGGGTGATCACATGTCCCGGATTGCCCTGGGACAGTCACGGATTTTAAGAGTGTTTATCCCGGGCAGTCGCCTTCTGGGACAATACAAAGTTCAGGAATGAAGACTCCAGAGCACAGAGTTTTTAACACTAGAAGGAAAACAGCCCATTGCCTACTTGACAGAAAGTGGTCTGTGTTGGGCTACAAAATGGCTTCCAGACAGAGCTCTACACACTAGAGAACTGAGCCTTGATCCAGACATCAGTCAGGAGCTGCAGTGCATTTTGTGTTGTAGTGTAATGCTACTCTAAAGCTTTAGACTTAATGTACATTTTCTTGTAGTCTGCCACAGGAATTTCTTTCCATCACATCAGACAACGGGCAGTTCTTTTTGTGTTTAGAACTCTGTTATGCTCTCTTCTTCTTCAGTGTTCCTTATTGGCAGAATTGAAATGTGCTCACCCTAAGAGGGAGGTATAAGGTAAAAAGAATAGAATAAAGCATTTGCTGATCGTGTGTGAAGTGCTCTCACTCTATCAAAAAACATTTAACCCCTTCAGTGCCAGTGGTTTGGCCCATTTCCTGTACCTTGTACACCAGACACATTTTCAGCATTTTTGCTATCCTTCGGTTAAGGCTAGTTACATATGGAAAACTATAAATTGTTTTTTTCAGAACGAATTGAGCTTTTTTGTGGTACCTTACATGAATGGAATTTTGCATTGTGCAAAAAGGTATGATGTCATAATGACAAAATAAGTGAAAATGTACTTATTTTGCTAAAATCACATACTATGCATCAAAAACATTTATCTTGATTGTGAAAGTTTCAATTACCGTAAAATCTCAGGTATAATACGCACCTGTGTATAATACGCAGGTGTATATTATACCTAAGATTTTAGGGGAAAACAAAAGTGCCTATGTATAATACGCACCCCTTGTTTTCCCCTCTTAGGGAAAAAAAAAGTTAAGCTGTCAGGAACCCTTCCCTCCCTCCCGCGGCCCAATGCGCTTACTTGTCTCCACTGCAGTCCTCTCTGACAATGAGGCTTAGCGTAGGTACTTCCTTCCACTGAAGTACCCATCTTCCCAGCGGGTGGCAAATGCAAGCTTGCCGCCCGCTGGGAAGATGGGTACTTCAGTGGAAGGAAGTACCTACGCTAAGCCTCATTGTCAGAGAGGACTGCAGTGGAGACAAGTAAGGGAGGGAATCTGTCAGCACAATTTTTTTTTTTTTTTTTTTTTTTTAAATAACTCTCGTGTATAATACGCACTCCCCACTTCACATAAGGTGAAATGGGGTAAAATTGTGCGTATTATACCCGAGATTTTACGGTATTTGAAAAAGCCCCAAGTCCCCAGAGTACAAAAATACCAAATCCGTATAGTTTTACTTACGTCCATGGCTAGCACAGAGCGCTAATCACCAGGAGAGCAAAATGGCATTTTCAGCTTTATGAACTAATATGCGCATTCTAGTGTTTTTGTGGTAAACCTACCCTAAAACATTGGAATAACTATATTAAAATATATATTTCTGGAAAGCAGACAAACTGCCGCATCTAATGAGTGTGAGGGTGACTTGCATTCTTAACTCGAACCTGGTGTGCACAAAATGTTTCCAGAATGTGGCACTATAGGAAAAAAATGGCATTTTCTTAAATTTCTGCTCCTTCAAATATACTAAAATATGTGAAAAATGTCCAACTGTATTATTAACTAGTGGTCTTAGGAGAAAAATGGCACCCCAACTGGTATTAGCTGACCTACCTCAGGGGGTGCTAGAAGTGCAAGACGACACCTACTACAACCTCTCATTTTCTAACATTTTCTCAAACATTATTTGTCTGTTTAAAAAAAATGGATATAACAACTACAGAAGTGAAGAAAGGGTAAATAAACCATACCATTTTAGAAAGAAGACAACCTGCCACATCTAATGAGGGGTCACTTGCCTTCTTACCCACAGCCTGGTGTGCACAAATGGCGATATAGGAAAATAATTGCATTTTTTTTTTACATACTGAAATCTGTGAAAACTATGTATTTGTTAGCTAGTACTCTTAGGAGAAGAATGGTATCCCATTGGTATGAGTTGACATACTGTAGGGGGTGCTAGAAGTACAAAACTACACCTACTACAACCTCTGATTTCTCTAACATTTTCTCAAACATTCCTTGCGTTTACCAAAATGGTTATAACCGCTACAGCAATGAAGAAAAGGTAGAGAAACCATGCCATTCTGGAAAGAAGATAACCTGATGCATCTAATGAGGGGTCACTTGCCTTTCTACTCCTAATTTAGTGTGCACAACTATTTCCGGAATGTGGTGCTACAGAAAAAAAAAAAAAACACCATGGGATTTCCGTGAAGGACCTCCTGCCAGCCTACGAAAAATGGTACTCCACTGCTGTGGGTTGACATACCATATTGGGTGAGAAGAGCGTGGCTACCAGTAGAACAAGAATGGGGACGCAAACAGCAAATGTGTGATTCTATTGTTAACAGTGGTAAGTTAATGTACGTGAGGACCTGTGACTGCCAGTGAAACCAGGTGGGAGGAGGGACGAGGGATCAGGCAGTGTATGTGGGTATATCTACCAGTGGGCAGCGAGCAAGTATGGTGGTGGTGAGGTAAGTTAGTCACAGATCCCCCATATGCACTACCAGTGTGCACTGTAAGTCCCCCACATACACTGTTTGATTCCCAGCCTGAATCCAGTGCGTACTGGCACCTGAACCAGGCTGGGGGGGGGGGGGTAAGACTAATGGAATGGGACTGCCAGTAGGTTGTGGAAATAGGCTGGTAGGTAGAGTATTGGATGTATTTTGCGTGGATTCACAGGGGTGTTGCATTGGACACCCTGTTTCACATAAAGAGTTTTTTTTTTTAAGCTATTATTTTTTATTCATACCTCATCGGGGGGGGCATCAGTTCCACTCCTGATGCCCCCTCCAACAATGTCTGAATACAAACTAATGGGGGAAAAAAATTAGTGTGTGTGTCACACAGGGTCCAGCGCATTGCAAAGCACATGTGTGTTGGACCCCACCTGTGGCACATGCAGGTTTTTTGGTGTTTTCTCCCCCCCAAATATTTTTGTGGAGACCTCGTTGGGGGCATCAGAACTCCTCCTGATGTCTCACAATGAGGTCTGAATAAAAAAATAATGGGGGAAAAAAAATCCTTTGTCTGCCGCAGGGGTGTCCAATGCATTCCAGTGACACACAGAGGGTTATTTTTTATTTTATTATATTTTATTCATACCTTGATGGGGGGCATCAGGACCACTCCTGATGATACCCAACTAGGGCAGAATAAAAAATATATAAGTGTGTGCGCCACGGGGAGGGGGTCCAACACATTGCAAAGCACTGCGATGGACCCCCTGTGGTGCACGCATGGTTTTCCTTTTGGTTTGCCATCCCATCCAGGTCTAAATAAAATAAAAATGAAAAAAAAAGGGGGGTTTCCAATGCATTGCAAAGCAATGCACTGGACCCTCTCAAAGTAATAAAAAAAAAAAAAAAAAAAAGTCCTGTGTGTGCCACAGGAGGAGAGGGCTCTGCATTGGAACATTAATTGGAACAAAATTAATACATTTTTATTAATTTATTTTCATTTTTATTACAGACCTCATGTCACCGATGATGTTAGGAGATTTCCCCCAGTCCCGCCCACTCCTACTGGAGGTTTGAGTAGGAGAGAGGGGAAAGGAGAAGCTCTACTGCTCCTTTGTACATATTGATCTCCCAGCAAGATCAGCTGGGAGAGCAATAACTAGGGGGGCATGTCTCCCCAAGAGTACCATGCCTTTTAACACTCATACTAAGTATTTATATTGGGAAGCTCATTAACCATTTGGCATTCAGAGGATTAAGAGGATGTAACAGGGGCTCCTTTCCCTTGCCCCAGCCCTCTATACATTTGGAGGTTTGAGCCAATTCTTTTCGGAGATCCAGAATTCCCAACATTCATAATTATAGTCAGGTATCAGACTCTTCAAAGCTCCCATCCTAAATGAACATTTGCTTCAAATAAAAGTGTAAAAAGCAAACGAAAAAGTGTTCCAATGTCATTTTTTGTATTCACTTAATAATAATAATGCAGTTTTGTTGCCGACATGGATGCCTATTTGACATGACAGCCTATATTCATGGATCATTTAAAATGTTTTGTGGCAGGGGTGGAAAATCCCAGAAGCCTCTATGTATATGCCCCTTTAACTGACTCTGTAAACTCCTAGTATTTAGGTCATAAAAATTCTGTCAGACCTCAATGTTTATAAGATATTTGTCCACCCCTGGAATGCGCTAATTAAAGATCAGTAACACTCTAGTAATGGATTAATACAGCGATTCTCAGCTCCAGGCCTCAGAGAATGCCAATAGGCCAGGTTTCAAGGCTATCCCATCTAAAGCACTGGAAGATTAGTCACAATAACTAAGATAAGGTGGATCTCATACTGAAAAACACCGACTTTGCATAATCCAAGCAGAGGATGATGTAGTAATTTAACCATTTCAGTGTACACTGCAGTGCACATCCATCTGCCAATCATAGGGTTACAATCAACACACTGTAATAGTAAGTTTTGTTAAAGGGATAGTAATGTTTCATAATAAAAACAGCTCTAATTAATCATCATATTTGGACTTTGGAGAATGTTATTTCAGTTCTGTCAGAGTTGTAGTTCAGGAGTAATTCAATGACAAAGTGTCCCCCTCCCGCCCCTTTTACTGATGTAACACTGCTCAGCCAAAGCAGAAGGGAGGTGCCAAGGTAGATTGCACAAAGGGACAATCTTCAATTAAGATTAGGGAAAAACCTGAAAAGCTTGTCAAGGGGGGCAGGGCTTTCATTGTTTTCATATAAAGAAGATTGTCCCCTGCTGTTATCTGTCTGGTCTTACAACCAGATTCACATCTGAGAAGAGATGGCTTACACTAGGTAAAAGGGGCGGGAGGGGAAACTTTGCTTGTGAATATCTCTTAAACCATAAAGGTTTGAGAGATAAGACATATCATTCTTCATGTTTTTTTAATGCCTACAAAATAAAGTTAAAACGAAGTAATACTATCCCTTTAAGTTAAACTACAGTGAAAGTACAACATACATACTGTAAAAGAGGTTTGTACTTATTTTGTTGTATTACTGCTCTAGGCTTAATATGCATCCCTACATGCAGACTGCAACAAAAGGCACAGGACCAAACACACACACAAACCTACATGAAGCAAGATAATATCTTAGAGCCAAATAGTAGTCATAGGAGTCACAGAGGAAAAAATAGAATATATGTGATCCTACCACAGTCCACACAATATTTAGAGTTCTTTAAGTAATATAAAATGGTACTCCCAGAATGCTGCTTCTGATTGGGTGTCCTCAGTGTCACCCCAGTGCTCAATTATGCATATAGAAAAGAAAAAAGAACAAACTCTAAGAGTAGTCTGTATATACTTGTATCAATGAACTTCCCTGCTTGCAGTCAATGCACTCACCAGATAGATTCTTGTTAGACTGCATAAAAGAAGTGTACTCTGACGAAGCCAGACGTGTGCTCGCGAAACACATTAGATAAGAATAATAAAATAGCATACTTTATCTTCTATCTGTTATTATTTGACCAGTGGGACAACTGATTTAGATATTGCTATTAGCACCTCTATATATCCAGTGAGTTCAATATATTGGGGTCGCAACATAGGGAACTTCTATTAAATGTGGTACACAGAAGATCTTCCCTTGCAGTGCAAGCGGGGGACATAGACTGAGTTCCCCTGTCCTCACCGGTAAATGTAGCAGTTTCCATTCCATTAATGAACTAACAGACTGAGCGGTGTTCTATAAGGAGCTACAGACAGGGAGTGCTACTCTAGAACGAATTTGAGAGATCGATACAAAGGAATGTCCTGAGATTACACTTGTTCCATGCAGTCTAACAAGAATCTGTCTGGTGAGTGCATTAAGAGCAAGCGGAGAAATTTATTGATACAAATATATACGGACTACTCAGAGTTTGCGCTTTGTTCTTTTTTCTTTTCTATAGGAGTCACAGAAACGGTGCACACAAACATATATTGTTCCAAACCTTCCCTTCCACCACCACCAATAATTATTTCTTATTCAAACTTTCTACCCGATACCATAAAAGAATAAAGGAGGTATTTAAAGGTAGAGTAATGTTAAACAAACACAAAAAATAAAATCCTCTGTATAGGATTGTTCAATTTGATTTGTTATAATGCATGGCATATTTTTTTTTTTTTTTTAAAAAGATTCCCCCCTCCTGCCCCATCCCATCATTCAAGGCCGAAAGCCGGTCCAGTCTGATCGCAAAGAGGGACAATATTGTGTCAGCATAAGAAAAACCCTGCCCCGCTTTGTCAAGATGGTGATGGGGGGGGGGGGGGGGGCAGGGTCTTCCTTATACAGACAGATACAATGTTGCCCCTTATTGCGATCTGTCTGGTCAAGATTTCAGATCTGAGGGAACTGTGAATGATGTGATGAAAAGGGGCGGGAAGTGGAATCTTTTAACCCTTTGAGTGCCAGAGGGGTACGCAACGCATTAAGTACGCCTCTGGCACTCAAAGGGTTAAATCGATTTTGAAGAATGTGAAGGTAAAGGCATTTAAAAATATGCTATGCATTATAACAATTATAAGGCTTTGTCTATTTGTGGGAGGGGCTGAAAACCTTTCAATGCTAGGCAGCAACCCCTCCCACTGGGCTCACTCAGTCACGATTCCCCCCTTCAAACCCCCACTTCCGACTATAGGTTAGCCCTCTAATCAGATCGACAATGTCGATTATGCCCTGGGACTTAATACTCAGGGGAAGCCTGGGATGGAGGGGAAAGGAATCTCTTTGGGTTAGGAGATTGATGGAGATGTGGAGAAGAACAAGGTCATGCACAGGGCTGCAACTTTCTAGACTTGTTTTCCCCAAGCAATACTTTTGACCACTGAGGTGCATGAAATGACATTCCGCACAGTTTACAGTATTTTACTGTAAAGATGTGGATACTGTATAATTTAAGCACTTGGAACCTGTTTGTGCTTTCTTTCATTTGATCTTCCTTATGAATACGGTTCACAGAATGCAAAACCTCGTGAAATGTCAAACCCATAACAGTTTTGCCAAGCACCATGCCCAAAATGTCAGTTTCCTATTCAATAAACAGTGTGGAATCTGAAAAACAGGTTTATGGCTATGCTGGAATAGATGGCTACATTGGAATAGATTAATATTTTACTAAAGTACATAATAAAAATGACAACTTGAGTACCAAACCAGAACTTTGCTGGCGGGAAACAAAAGTTGTCCACCTCTCACTTCGTCATGCAGCAACTGCAGTTGCCAAATGCATGTTTTCCATCAGCACATTCACTAGAAGGCAGCAATCTAACTACATTATAACAGTAGCAGCCAGTGTGCTTAAAAGTTAGACATCTAAAAATGTAAATGTGAAAAGGCATGATTAACCCTCTGTGTGCCAGAGAGGTGCCCAAAGAAATGCTTCTCAATGCACTAGACACCCCTCTAGCATTCAAAGGGTGAAACACACAACTGATACACAGTATGTGCAGTAATATAATGTGTGTTCTACTTTCAACTGTGTAATTTATATTCCGAATCCTATATTGATCCATTTTCCAACCTCCACAAGTCAATAATAATAGGCGGCTGAGCTGACAGCTGCTGGAATAGATTCACAAGAGTCCCTTGAGGGGGAGTGAGACAAACACATACTGGGACAGCATTTTAGACTCTATTCACTCTCTGTATTGGCATTCACATGGTATACTAGCATCCACTAGCTACCCACTTTTCTATCCACTATGAACTCTTTGAATCCCAACAATCTGGCCTCTGTTAGGTCTAGTGTATCTAACTAAATTTGAAGATATCCCAAACTTTCGTGAGGAAAGTCAGGATTTTACTAAAGAGACGGAGATGAATATTATGCTTATCTGTTCCTTTACTAATCCCTACGAAGCAAGGTGGGGATGAAATGTTGATACAATAAATATGCACTTGATTCACCTTTAAAAAAAATCCTGTGAGTTTGGTTTGTTTTCAAGGAATTATAAATATATTTTATTTGCTTCATCAGCATCCAGACCATCGACTGTATATTTAGTGAGTGCATGGACAGCAATATTTTAAAATGTCTGCTCGATCTGACAACCTAGTAAACAACACAACTCACTTTTTCTAAGTAGAATAATTGGGACCTCCACAATTATGTGAAAAAAGGTCACGCTTTCAGATATATGAAAGGCTGAACTCTAGGTTCCACATTCCTCTATGCCATTTCCAAAAGGAATAAGCTATCCAGAGTCTTGCAGTGAAAAAGTCAAAACAGAAAACTGTACGAACCCATCCGGTTACCTAGTCCCAAAGCCACTTGGTGACAGAAAAAACGCAGAAACAAAACACTGTCACTGACATACAAATCTCCCAGGTAAGAAATACAGAGTATTGTATAAAATATAAAAATGCAAATAACCAAGATAAAAGGCGCACCGAACAAAAAATACAAGTACATAAAGACCATTTAAGGAAAGGAATGAATGCAGATTGTTTAAGACGATTGTCAGAGGCAAAGTGTGAGACAATACAAAGTTTGTGTATTGTTCTTTATTTGTTGTAATCAAGTTTTCTTTGCTACCAAGGGTTGAGTAAAGAAAGGGTTAAGCATAATATGAGCTTACGGTTTTGTAATAAAATCATGACTCCTTCTGTGATATTAAAGTGATAGTAATGTCTATTTAAAATGAGTTGCCAAGTCTTCTGTATATTAAAAGGAACAGATTGCGCTATGTCTAAGCGCGTACTTCTTTGTAGTTTAAAAGTTATGAAGCACTGAAGATCTACCGTCCACCCCTTCTCCCCACATCACTTTGAATCTGCAGTCTGGTGAGGACGGCTGCAGTGAGGGACAAACTTCAGTAAGCAAAGGGAAATCCTGCTCTTCTTCATCAAGGGGGGCAGGATTTCCCTTATACTTACTGAAGTTTGTCCCTCAATGCAGTCGTCGAGTCGCATGACTGAATCTCAGATTCCGTGGGAGGCGGCCAGAAAGGGGTGGGAGGTGGATCTTCAGTGCTTCATAACTTTTGAACTACAAAGAAGTAAGCACTGAGACATAGTGCAATCTGTTCCTTTTAATATACAGAAGACTGGGACAACTAATTTTAAATAGACATTACTATCACTTTAACCCCTTAAGGACCCAATCACACTTCCAATATTGTTTAATGATATGTTTGTTTGTTTGTTTTTTTAATAAAACTTTTTTTGTTAAAAAAAAAAAAAAAAAAAATAATTATATCATTGCAGGTCAAAAATTTACCTGCATTTAGCAAGCCTCCTGCACCAGCAGTGAAAGGGTTAATACCCCCAGCTGCTGTATTTTCTTTTACCACTAGGTGTCTCCTCTCTACTTCTCTCTCCCTTACTTTGATAGCAAGGGAGACAGCGGTAGAGGAGACACTCAGAGTCAGCATGCTTTGTTTCTCAGAATGCCGGTACATGTGATCGCTGCTACGGCGATCACATGAACTGGCACAAGCAAGAAGGGCTGAGACTGAACACCCCGGTCTCGGAGCGCTCAGTCTCAGCCTGGAATTAATGATAGCAGCGTGCACGGAGGTCCTGGACCGTCATGGATCCTTAAGGTCCAGGACCTCCGTCCCGCCCACTCCTACCCGGAAGTTCGGGTAGAGAGAGGGGAAAAGAGAAGCTGCACTTCTCCTCTTGATTTATTGATCTCCAAGCACGATCAGCTGGGAGATCAATAACTGGGGGTGCATGAGGAGTGATCTTCATGCACCCCCAGAAGTGTCAGGCAGCATCTGAGCTAAAATGTTGCCACTGCAAGCCGTTTATACCGGCTTTTGCAGTGACCGCATTTTAGCTATACATTGTACGAGCTTGGCACAGCAGGTACAGCTGTCCAAACTCGTACAATGTACCCACTTGGCACTCTAGGGGTTAAGCAGGGGAGTCGCATGGTTCCCCTACTTCCAGCCTTCCCGTGGAAGTAGTGGGAGGAATCGGGGAAAGCCTTCAACATCATGTCACTGGTGGTAAGGAAGGCTTTCTCAAATCCCACCGATTCCTACGCAGTACCTCACGCAGGATGGAAGCAGGGGAGCCATGCTGCTCCCCTGGATCACCTCTATTTACCTCCCAGCCAAATCAGCTGTGAAATCAGTACATTGGGGGAGATCAGGAGTAATCCTGATGCCCCACATGGCCTGACATGTAACTCTTTGATCGCCAGAGAGGTATCCAATGCACTGTATACCTCTCTGGCCTGCACAGGGTTAAAAATAAATATATGGGGTGGGTCCTGACTGCCAAGCAAGAAGATGGCAAGGAGTGCTGCTAAAAAAAAAAGCTACTCCACATGCTGCTTCTACTGAGATTTTGTGCTGACTAACTGTTCTTAAAGGCATAGTAATGTATTTTCATACTATTTGTCCCATGTAGAGCTGTATTTCAGTAGTATCAGACTTGTAGTTCAACCGCAATTGAGAAAGTATCTACCTCCCACCCCTTTTAAATACATCATGCTGTGGGCTCCAAACCCGTCCAGATGTAGCGCAGCAAGGGACCATCTACTGTGAGCTTAAGGAAAAATCTGCCCTCCTTTGTCAAGGGGGGGCAGGGTTTTTCTTGTGCTCACAGCAAGGAGATTGTCCCTTCCTGTCCAGACAAGCGACCGGATTCCACATCTGAAGAGAGGCAGCTATAAAGGGGGTGGGAAAGGGGGGGGAATTCTCTCTCTTTCAATTACTGTAGAACTACAAGTCTGATGGTATTGAAATACAAGAAGTCACAGTTCAGGAGCACTGCACAAACTCACCCAGGCTTGTTAGACCAATTAGGAAACTTCCTTTCAGTTAAAATTCCACTTTATTGAAAACATTTTAAAAGTATTGAACAATGTATACGGAGCATCATAAGATGTCACGGCATAACAAGGGTGATAATCCGCCTAACATGTTTCATGGGAAAGCTCCCACTTAATCATTTATTGAAACATATTTAATTAAAGTGGAATTTTAACTGAAAGGAAGTTTCCTAATTGGTCTAACAAGCCTGGGTGAGTTTGTGCAGCGCTCCTGAACTGTGACTTCTCGTTTTTTGTAAATCCTGCTGTAATTTGTCAGGGGCTGCTCCGGACTGGGCAATCGCTTAGTAGGCCATTTCAATGAAATATTTCTCGCTTTATAACGCTGTTTTGGCTCTGCTGGAGAGCCACTGGCCAGTCCCGGGACCAGGATCTCAGCTAGAGCGCTGACGTCTGTGAAAAGGACGGGAAGGGGAAACTTTAGATGCTTATAGCTCTCAAACTATACATGTTTGAGAGCTAGGACATACCTCATTGCATAAATATTTTAACATCTGCAATATTAAACGCTGTTAAAAAAACAATACTATCTCTTTACCATTTTACGTTAAGTTCAACGTAAACATATTCTTAATTTTCACAGATGTAGACAAAGCCTCTGACAGGATTTGATGGGTATACTTAGCGGAAGTACTGATTTATACAGGCAGGTCTCATTTCTCAACATGCTATTATGTCCTTGTATTATTCTCTCTCTCTGCTGGAGTATGGGTTAATTGTGTACTTTCTGCCTCCTTTCCCATCACCAACAGTACCAGACAGGGTTGCCCTCGTTCACCTCTGATTTTTCTGCTAGCATTGCAACCTCTCTTACAGTCCATTAGGAATTTGCCCAACATCAAAGGAATTTGTATTCAACAACAGGTCCATAAATTAGCTGCCTTTGCATGTGTTATTTTTTTGTTGGTAATTGCTCACTCACATTCCCTTTCTAAACTGATTCACCTGTTGGAGGAGTTTGGCTCCTTATCTTATTTTCTAATTATTCACTCGAAATCAGAGAGACTCCACAAACTATTCGGACCCGCAAATTTATGCCGTTCAATCTCAAATGCCTATCCAATGAGCGGTAAGATCTATCAAGTACTTAGGGATACATATATTCTGTTCAACTGGTCAGACTTATTCACTTTAAATTGTCCTTTACTTTTTTATACCTCTGCAATTCCCTGTTCATACCTTGGCTAGGGAAGATAAATGTCCTCAAAATGATAATTATTCCCAAAGTATTGTACCTCTTTCAAACTATACCGATATGGTTGCCTGATTGGTGGCTTCAACAATTTCAATTCTTGATAAATAATTTTTGTCTGGGCCTTTAAAAATCTAGGACCACCTGGAAAACTGGTTCCCCTAAAATGGGAGGTCCGGGATTACCGGAAGTCAGGCATTACTATCTTGCCACTAATTGAGCAAAAATATTAGTAAACAAGTAGTGTTGATACATAGATCACAGGCCTTTTTCCCAGGCCTTTCTATAGATCAGCTTTTATAAAAGCACTGTTCTGATGTCCCAAAGGTCTACTACATTCACTGATAGTGCTTTCTGTTTGGCCTTTTGCAAATCTGGAATCTTAGTCCATGCCTCTTCCATCTAGCTCCATTCCCTTCCCCTCTGATTTTGATCAGGTTGCTCTTTGGACTTTTTTGAAGGCTTACATGCTACTTCCAATCTATCGCCTAACATAGTTATTCAAAATTATACCCTGCTAGCTTATGACTCATTCTGAGGGGAAAATCAGAACATCGTTTTTCTAATTGGCGATATATTTACAATTTCACTACTTTGATCAGGGTTTGATTAACAAAGGTTACGCTTCTAGGATACGGACTTCCTTTGACAACTCCTTTCTGCTAACCTCTAGATAAGCCCTCCTGAGTAAAATATATAAATCCTTATCGACAAATTCTGGCTCACAAAAGCCTAAATTTCACTTGACTGGGGAGTCCGCGTTGGGCATTGTTTTGGAGGTTGACACTTGGCAGAGGATTTTTCAGAACAATTGTAAGTATCCTAAAGACACTAGCACTGGAGAAATTACCGTCAAATTTTTGTCCAGATGGTTTAGAATGTCAGTCACCCTTTCGAAGATGAACCCCCTTCAATCTACAAACTGTTGGAGATGCCTTTAGGGTACAGGCTTGATGTTGCATCTGTGGTGGGACTGTCTTCTCACGGAGTTCATGGTTTTTTAAAATAATTGAAATTTTCACTACCAACATAAATGTTTTGGATATATAAATTTATGAAAGTGGCAAAATAATTATATAAAAAGAAAGAGTGGGAAAGAAGAAAAGGAGACTCCTAGACTAAGACTCCTCTGCCCAGGGAAATTAAAACTGTATAGTTTTTCCCAGGTAGGAACCCTGTGTTCCATATGGATGAACAAGCAAATAATTTAATGGTAAGTTCACTAAAATCCTATTTTCTCTTATCTGTAACGTGGAACACAGGAACAATGGGGATATACCAAACATCTCAAAAGATTCTGGAGAGGGAAGGAGAAAAAAAATGACTGCCCCACATGAAGCCAGTACTCCACGACTTAAAGTAACCTCAGGCGTCGTTATACAACAAATTATCAAACCAACCCAACAAAAGCCAACAGGGCTTAAATTACTGAACAAAGGAAAATGTTGAAGCAGTGGAAAACGGCAATTGTCATTAGACAGGCAAAGGACCCTGAAGGACCATCCTGCCTGCCGAGGCCAATATATTGACAAAGTGCGCAAGCAGGACCATGTATTAGCCTTACACATCTATTCAGAAAAGGAGTGTTTTTTTGTAGGCCTAGGAAGCACCCACAGATCTAGTAGAGTGTGCCGTGATCTTGAAGGAAATAGGTGTCTTCCTGATCACATAGACCTAGAGTATGGTAGGCTTGATCCAAGAAGCAATGGTGACTTTGGATGCTGCCACACCAACCCAAGGACCCTCAGGAATGACAGAAATGGAATCAGCCTTGCAGAAAGGCCGTGTGCGATGAACATAAAACTTAAAGGGTTATTAATTTAAGTAATGTAATATTGTAGATATTAAAAAAATAAATTAACTGGTGCAAGCCCAGTCTCTCAAACATTTATAGTTTGAGAGCTATACAGTGTTAAAGTCCCTCCTACCTCCCCTTTCACTGACGTCAGCTGTCCATCTGACAGCAGATTTGGGTCGTGGGACCCAACGGCGGCTCTTCAGCAGAGCGGATATAGAAATACATCATTGGAATGGTCTACAAAGTGTTCCTGCTTTGCAAGCATACTTTGTATACCATTCCAATTATGTATTTCTTTTTAGAAAGCACTATTTTGTCTCTGCTGAGCCATCTGCCGGTTCCTGGATGAGAATCTCCTTCTGTCAGCTAGAGGCTGATGTCTGTGAAAGGGGAGGTAGGGGTGAACTTTAAAACTTTATATCTCGCAAACTATAAATGTTTGAGAGGCGGCACTTGCACCAGTTAATTTTTTTTACATATATATATATATATATATATATATATATACATATTATATATATATATATATATACACAATACTGCATGTTATTTAAATCAGACATTACTAACCGTTTAAGACATCAGTCCACAACAGACAGGCAAAGATTCATCTAGAGGAAGACAAAAGGAAGACAAGATGATCTAGTGATTGAAACAACCTTGAGTAAAAACTCCTGAGAGGTACAAAGCACTGCCTTGTGCTGATGAAAAACCAAGAAAGTGGGTTTTCAAGACAGAGCTTGCAATACAGCAACCCTCTGTACGGAGAAAATGGCTAAAAGGAAAGCCATTTTGAGCATCAAAAAAAAGTAGATATATTGGGGAAAGAGAGATTCAAAAGGAGGTCTCTGAAGGAAGCTTAAAACCAAGTTGAGGCGTGGGGTCTCTGAAGGAAGGGAAGTCATAAGCCACCACTTGAACAAAGATTTTAACATTCGGAAGGATCACAATGCATCTAGAGGGGAGATCTTTACCTTAATAGAGCTTGGACAAAGGCCCTTGTTTACACGATTTTGTAGAAAGGCCAGAACTGAAGGAAGAATAAAGGTCTGGGCAGACATGTTCTTGCGCCAGATTCCATGGTATGCTTTAGAAGAGACAGGCTTCCTAGCCTGAAGCATGGTAGAAATTACATCATCTGAGAAATCCTTTCGTTGCAGGATCATGGTTTCAAGAGCCACGTAGGTCTTTCCTTACTCGAGTGGAGTGGGTCACAGACTGAGACGGATGGGCACACTGCTGGGACTAGTTTTCTGTGGATGTCTAGTTGTAGCTCCTTTGTGTGGAACAGAGAATAAGGTACTGCTTCCAGGGCAGACACCAGAAGACACAGAATTCTCATGTTTTGCCTTAACATTGCAGAAGGTCATGTCCGTGCCTACGACACATCCTGGAACAGGACCTGAATTTTGTCCTTCATTAGGCACTTAGTTTCCAGAAAGATAAGGACCTGGGGATAGAAGAGGAAGGAAAACTAATGCAGCCATCTCTACCACGCAGACATGAAAGGAAAAAAAGATGAGTGAATAACCACCACACAGAGTGGCACATATAATAGGACCATGGCACTCTAAGGGTTACTCACCAATCTTCTGTCTTCAGGCTCCCATCTCACTAGAGCAGTATCTCAAGACAGATTCCGCTATGAGGAACAGACATCCTAAAGTCAACTTCCACAGGAAAATGGTCCATAGAAACTGCTGTGAACTAGGCAATCCAACTCGAGAGGCTAGTGAGAATTGCCACTGCACCTCGATCTTCTTCACAGAGCACATGAATATAGAGAGGGCAGGAGGCTGAAAAAGTCTCTGTCCCAAAGAGTCTGTCTTTTTGAGGTGTTATCAAAGAATGTGATGTAACAGTTTCCCCATGCAGAGAAAGACTGAATGTAATAACTTTGGAATAAAGCAACCACAAGAACTGGAAGAAATTATGTTGAGCACTCGGCAAGAACAATTATAAAATGTATGTTTTTTCATGATAAAACTTTACTGAACCTTTAAAGCACAGTTACATGTGTCCACACTGTCAGCGCTGAATTATGGTTAAAAAACTTGAGGCAACTAAAAGCCTGAAATAACGATCCACCTCTTTTGGACATGATGAGACAGGATGTAAAAAAATTCCAAAGCTTATCCACATTCAAACCAGAACTGCAGATGAGAAGTACAAGAATCAAACACATTCCTTGCATAAATGTTATATCACAGAACTAGCGTATGCCCGAGGGTAGTTTGAAAGAGACTAAGGGACAGTTTCCAAAAGTTAAAGAGATGAAATTCTGGAGAAAGCCAACTGCACCATAGACAGATTGCATAAATCCACTCTGATTTATATGGGACATTTGACAACTTGAATGCTACAGCTTTTCAACATATTGTGAAGCAATGCAATGGAGGCCTCTCCAACACTGAAGGGGTTAAAAAGGCCATTTAAAATCAAAGTAGTTGCAATTTGTCCTTAATGGTGCAGTTGGTTTGCTTCGGAATTGAATCTCATTAGTTTTGTGAATACAGCCCTGAAATTCTATGGATTCACATCTGAAAGGAACCCAGCTATCCCTTCAGGCACATTTCACAACCAAAACCCATGCCACATGAATCCACACGCAACAAGTACATAAGTACAGCTAATGAACATTCCACTTCAGAGAAAAAAAACACAATTAGAAATGTACACAAACTGCACAGAAAAAAGGCAAATTATAAAGATTAAAAAAAACCAACCAAATCAAACTGCTACTGTTGCCCAAAATTAACTGTTTGAGTGCCAGAAGGGTGCGTAATGCATTGCAAAGCAACGCACTGCATACCCCACTGGCATTCATAAGGATTAAAAATCAAACTTATGTGACAGATATATTGTATTAGGTTCATACAAAAGGTTATACAAAACAACTTACATTGTTACTTTTCAATGCCTGAAGGCTACAAAGAATGCAATCTCTGCATAACAAACACTTATATTAACAATCGCCTCTTTAACCCCTTGGATGCCTGGAAGGTCGCCAATGTATTGCAAATCAATAGACAACTCCAGCATCCAAAGGTTAATTTTAACGGTGTTAATGTTTGGACTGTAATTTTAAAACACGTTTATATTCAAATTCTTCGCCCCTGCATAATAACTTCTTTGTACCAGTTTTGTGAGGATCAGGTGAAAAACTTTTTACTCCAACATGAAATTCTTCATCAATTTATACTTGGTCGAGGCTTTATATAGTTAAATTTCCCATGTGTTTTGCCAATCTAGAATTGGATTTTCTTCAATAAACAGAAAAAAACAAAACAGAAGTCTTAGTTAAATTTCCATTACAATTTCTTGGATGCCTTCCGGGTTTCTCTTTTAATGACAAGAGAGACACCCAGTGGTAGATCACTAATATGGAAGAGGTCTGCTAATGTGTAATCTGAATACATGGATACTCTCAATGTTTACCGTTACCTACAGTGTCATTATTCAACCCTGTATTGTACCTTTCCAGCACCATAAACTAATAGACAAGACACTGTCATTCAAAAACCATTGCATATCATCTGCCTTCCTGTGCTTGATAGGGGTAATAAGTAAACATGGCATGTGTCCCTTACTGATGAGGGCCCATAAGGGTGCAATTACCATAAATGTTGGACTCAGACCAAATAGAATGCTGGGATATTTTACAAAGAGCCAGAAGAATCTGTCTGGTCTTGGACATAGGTTAGATTTAAAAAAAAAATTATTAAAATCAGATGTTTTTGATTTAAAGGGGAACTTTCACCCCGCAATAACTTCATGTTCACTTACTGCTCACCTGGCGACTAGCTGCTTAGTAGCGCTAGTCGCCAGAAATCTTACCCGGTTCTTCAGATATCGGCGTTTTACAGGAGCAGGAAGAACGGACACTCTTCACAGTGACGTCCGTGCGCCTGCGCTGTCAGTCCCTTGTGCACCGTACGGTGCACAAGGGACTGACAGCGCAGGCGCACGGACGTCACTGTGAAGAGACGTCCGTGCTTCCTGCTCCTGTAAAACGCCGATATCTGAAGAACCGGGTAAGATTTCTGGCGACTAGCGCTACTAAGCAGCTAGTCGCCAGGTGAGCAGTAAGTGAACATGAAGTTATTGCGGGGTGAAAGTTCCCCTTTAAATAAAACACTTTCCAAAACGAATAAAGCAGGGCCTGTCTGAGACCAAGCTGTGGCCCGACTCAGATATTTAACATACATTTCTTGCTTAATTACATAACACTTGACAAGCCATTAGTGCCTCACTACCTGCTTGGCTCTACCTCTGCATAATAGAAACCCTTCACTTCTTGTAAATAGTTCAGTCTGCTAAAGGAACATTAAAGGGGATGTTTACCCCCTTCACAACTTTGCCTAAATTGTTTCCTTATAAATTGATAAATAATGAAAAGTATATATTTAAAAAAAAAAAAAAAAAAAATCCACTCGTTTGGATAAATTAAAAGATTAAATCTAGCTCTGTACCTACTTCCGGCAGACCGTGTTGACCGGATCTGTACCACAGTCTGCGCTTCTATCCAGCCACCTCCAATGATGGAGGTTGTCTGTAAGTTGGAGCGCTCTCATTGGCCAGAAATTCATCTCTGCCAATGAGATCACTCCTGCTTAGAGACAGACAGCCTCAGTCATCAGAGGCGGCTGGATAGAAGCTCAGACTGTGGTACAGATCCTGTCAACACGGTCTGCCGGAAGTAGGTACAGAACTACATTTAATCTTTTAATTTCTCCAAACGAGCGGATTTTTTTTTAAAAAAAGGATACACTTTTCTTTAATTTATAATTTATAAGGAAACGATTTAGGCAAAGTTGTGAAGGGAGTAAACATTCCCTTTAACTCCAAAAAATTAACTAGACAATTATAACTTTAAATATCATGTACTTACTGCTACCAAAAGTAAAAATTATTTTTAAGTTACATCCCTAAAATATGATCCTAAACTATTTTAACACAAGTGTAAATCAACCTTTATGGAGAGCACTGACGTAATGTAATGTTTATATAGTTTGCATTGAGCAATAAAAGTAATTTAAGTGACTAATTACTGCCCCCTGCTTTTATAGTCATAAAGGCTGTTATCTTATCCCATCTATAGATAATCCTGGATAATCAATAGGTGCTTTTAAAGGACAGAAATGGCTGCTCCCAGCATATATATACAATGTTAGATTTTAGGACTCAGAAAACAAAGAAAATGTCTACAGATCCTAGCACGAAGTACAGAGTGTTAAGTGTATGTAACCCCAGTTAATTTGTAGGCAGTCACATTCATTTTAATATCAGTATTCTCACTGAAACTATCAAAATTATTTAGTGACTAGCAATAAAGCTATATCTGTGTTCTTCTGACTGAATAAAACTGATTTTACTTTTTTTAAGAGCAAACAAGTTATATTTCATCATTGTAATTTTAAAAAATAAACACTGCAGCCCTCACACACATGAATTTATGATCACGTGGCCCATGACTGAAAAAACTTGGAAGCACCTGTATGAGAGCAGAGAAAGAAAATCATCCAAATATTTAAAATTTAACTTTGTTAACTTGTGGTAATTCAATTCCTCCACTTTACTTCATAAACATCTGCTTCAATTTCAGTTAAATACATGAATAACCAATCATTTATTTTCTGAAGTAGCTGTAAAACGTATCTGAAAAATTTCAAAATAAAAATCAGTCTAAAAATACCACATACTTTCTACAAAAACGACATCCGAGTTGTGAAAAGGTATTAAATGGGACATTATCACTAAAAATGAAGGGCAAATTCACAAGACATCTGGGAGGATGGCTACAGGAAAACACAGTGTGAAGAGATGCGCAAGATTCATCCAGGTGAGTGGCTACCAGAGAAACAAGAGATGCGCAAGATTCATCCAGGTGAGTGGCTACCAGAGAAACAAGAGATGCGCAAGATTCATCCAGGCGAGTGGCTACCGGAGAAACAGGGCTGCTCAAGATATATCCAGGTGGCTGTCTCAATGAGAATGCAAGGAGCAGGTGACTACATACAAAACGATTATTTAACAAAAGAAAAAAGCAGTAGAATGAATTCTCTATGCTTTAGAAAAAATACATGTTTGTGAAGCACAGGACAATACACAGTAATATCCTCTGGGTCAATGTTATATCGTTGGGGAGAATAATAAAACCTACACTTGTATTGCTAACACTTAAAAAAAAAAAAAATAATAATAATAATACACATATTTAAAGGGATAGTAATACTTCGTTTTAACTTTATTTTATTTTGTAGGCATTAAAAAAACATGAAGAATGATATAAGTCTTATCTCTCAAACCTTTATGAGATATTCACAAGCAAAGTTTCCCCCTCCCGCCCCTTTTACCTACTGTAAACAATCTCTTCTCAGATGTGGAATGCAGTCCATGGACTGGACAGATAACAGAAGGGGACACTCTTATTCCTATGAAAACAATGAAATCCCTGCCCCCCTTGACAAGCTTTTCAGGTTTTTCTCTTATCTTAATTGAAGATTGTCCCTATCTGCAGTCTACCTGGCCACCTCCCTTCTGCTCAGGCTGAAGAGTGTGACATCAGTAAAAGGGGAGGGAGGGGGACACTTTGCTTGTGAATATCTCATAAACCATAAAGGTTTGAGAGATAAGACTTATATCATTCTTCATGTTTTTTTAATGCCTACAAAATAAAATAAAGTTAAAACGAAGTATTACTATCCCTTTAATATCTCATTGTCAGTGTGTAAAAGGACTGTGTCCAATATGTTTTCCTGTTGTTGCAAATCAACAGCTACTGGATCTGGGCAATAATATGCTTAAAGAAAGAAACAAGACCTAAACATACTAATGTGAAATCTACAGAAAATATTGGTATGCATGTGATTAGTGATATTGCACAATTTTTATCACACTTAATATGGCTGACCTTCTAGTAAGGGCATTAACACCTCCTTTGCCACTTGAACATTATTCTGAACTTCTTGGTTTTAATTAAACATTGATAAAAATATAATTTCTTTGTAAATACTAATAGGCCATGTTTTCATTTTTCTAAAATTTACAATCAAAGGAGATCGTGCTCTTGACTGAAATAATGTAGTTATCAGACGTTAACCCTGGGGTAGGCACTTAAAGACCACAGAGCATTTGTTTTATTTTTTTCTTTTGTGTCTGATTCAGGGCTCCCGGAATGGTGTGCAGCTGCATGGGGAGTCCTGGAATCCAAGACGTACATGTACGGGATGGGTCCTTTAGGCACATTGACCCATGACGTACATGTACGGGATGGGTCCTTTAGGCACGTTGACCCATAACGTACATGTACGTCCTTGGACCTCAAAAGATAAAAGATTAGGAGTTTACTATTACAGGCATAAAAAAAAAGAAAACATTTTTTCTATATACTCCTGTTTCTATGTACACATAAAACAGATGTGTGATAAATAAGCTTACTCTGTATACACAGTTACAAGTAAGAAGAATACAAACAAACAAACAAAAAATGCAAAAACAATTAAACCTTTGAGTACCAGAGGGGGACACAAAGCATTGCTCTGCAATGCTTTGTGTACCCCTCTAACATTCAAAGGGTTAACCCTAATCAAAATATTGGTTGTGAGTGAATGATACCTATCCAGTGAAACCGATGGGAAACCCGTACATCACACTATTCAGCAGGAAACTCCTAACTTGGGTGCCACTAGTGCACTCGAAAGGCTACCTTTAACCCATAAATTGCTGACGATAAGATGGGGGTTTTACAAAAATCCTACAGCCCGAGTGTCACAAAAAAATAAAATATGTGGCAGATGTCTCAATAAAATGTATTTGTATATAAATTAAAAAAAAGCGTAATTGAAAATATATATTTTGGATCAACTATTTAAGAGTGCAAAAATGCCACTGAAATGCACACAATGTAAGGTCTATACCTCACTGTACACGGCAGCAAACTCCTATCTCAGCTAGCTTTATGCATCGATAAAGCTAGCTGTAATCCTTAATTTGCTGCCATAACAGAGGGAGTCTCATAACTAACTGGCATGTGTATTTGTTTTAAAAAAAAGAGAAAATAAAAAAAAAGAAGTGGGAAGCCTATACCTCACCCTATACAGCAGGAAACTCCTGTCTAAGGTGCTACTACTGCACCACGAAAGCTAGCTGTGACCCTTAATTTGCTGCTGTGAGAGTGGGGGGTCTCATAAATAAGAAGCGTGTGCATTAAAAATTACATAAGCATATTAAAATTGGTCCAGATGAAACGAGCTGTCAGTTACAAGCTATATGAACCACCATTAACTGATGGAGAGATAAATTAAAAACGGAGCAATATCATCACCAAATCAATACATCCTGTATGGTGATGGATGATTTGTGGTGAAATAGATATAGTCAGATTTAGTATTATATACCTGACAGACAGTGATGTCTAGTAATTCGACACTGCTTTGGCGTATCACCAAATGGCTGAAAACACGATCTAGATGATGGTAACTGTATCTGTGCTCTAGTTCTTTTGGCAGTATATTTTGTGCTGCATAAAAACGCAGGGAGCACAGCTGCACAATATTATACATAGGAGTTCAGCTACATAAGAAGGTGTGGCTACACAAGATATACTGCAAAGTGCTTCTGTTCAGGGATGCAGTGAGCAGGGCTGCGAAAGATATAGATATATATCAGGAGACTGGTAAAGTAAAAGTGATACCTTTGCTGGTTAAGTGGCTCTACAATGCAACCTTTCCAGACAGCTGAGGCAAATATGTAAGCAGGGCTGCACAAGTTATATCTGGAAGGGAGGCTACATGAGAAAGCAGCATTATGCAAGATACATCCATGAAGGTGGCAATTCAATATTGCAGGGGGCAGTACTGCTAAAGATACATGTGGGAGGGTGGCTACAAAAGAACTCAGGGAGCAGGTCTGCACAAGATATATCTAGGACAAAATAGCAGAGAGTAGGGCTGCTAACATATACTGCAGAAAAATCTGTTGCCAAGATCACATATGTATTATATGTATGGTTTTATTAAACTTAAATTACCTTAATTTAACCAGTTACCTATAATCATATCTGTGGACTTCTATAATGTATAATAAATAAAATCCACATTAACACACTGAATGGAGGAGACCTTGCTCTGCAATTCATGATGACATTCCTAGCAACAAAGAGGTTAATGTTGCAGTGAAGACATTTGCATTTTGTATTTAATAACAAACACATTTAAAATGCATTGGGGTTTCATTACTCAAACTTACTTCTTTTGGAAGAATGTTGAATTGGCTCTTCTCTTGGTGAAACCAATTGGCAGTAGCTTCAGGTCAATGCTGTACTTTCGTGCTCGGTTTTTCAAGTAATTTAGCTAAAGAACATTGGCGCAAAGAAAGTTTATTTGAATTAAGCATATAAACAAGTATTTGTACTCAATTTATTTTCATTACAGATTGATAAACTTTTGCAGAATATATTCATTATATTCCCATTCTGCCTAGAAGTCTGAAGCTTGGTAATTTGTTGATGTTTATGTTAGAAACAGATGTAACCTGCATCAATGTGACTTTGTGGCTTCAGTTCATGCTCGTTAATAAAGCTCACAATGACGTATGTATTCTAGATGAAGAACCTCTCTTAACATGAAATTCCAAATTGATGACCCAAAAGACCAAATAGCTGCTGCCAGAACAAAACAAGCTCCCAAAATGAAAGCGAATCTCTCACCCCAATAAAAGTTAGGCTTATTAGGTACAGTATATAGCGATAATGTTGAAAACGTTATTTATTTTTTTTAACGCTATTTGGACTAAAAGTATTGCTTACAGAGTGCCCTGCACGCTACTTTCACATACACTGCTCTTGCCGCTCTGCCTCTGCTCCCTTCCCAATACCCAGCCTCCTCCGATGATGGAGGCTCTCTGTCTATAAGCTGGAACGACCTCATTGGCAGAGATTGATATCTAGCCAATGAGACTGCTCCAGCTTATAGACAGAAAGCCCCCGTCATCAGAGGAGGCTGGGTAGTGGGAAGGGAGCAGAGGCAGAGCGGCAAGAGCAGTGTATGTGAAAGTAGGTTGCAGGGCACTCTGTAAGCAATACTTTTAGTCCAAATAGCGTTAAAAAAATAATAATAATGTTTTCAACATTATCACTATATACTGTACCTAATAAGCCTAACTTTTATAGGGGTGAGAGATCCCCTTTAATACATGGGATTTGTTTGTGACTGCAAAAATGATTTTATATAGAACATTGATATACATATATTATATTATTATATTCTAGTTGAAGAGCCCGTGTACACAGGCCACATTGCCAGTTGGTCGCAGGGCAGTCATGCACAGTAGAGACTGCCCGCACCACGGCTGATACAGTGCCAGGCGGTCGCGGGGTATTCATGCACAGTAGAGACTGCTCACGCTGCGGCTGATATTTCAGAGCACCCTGCTCCATATCAGTCGCTTCACGGGCCATGTCTACTGCTCATGACTGCAGCACGCTCAGCAGTCTCTATTGCACATGACTGTGTTGTTACAAACTTTCTAGAAAATTATTATATAGGATGTGTGTGTGTGTGTGTGTGACAAGACACCAACACCTCTTCCTCCTTATAACCCCCACTTACCTTACAATGGCCAGAGAATCCTAAAGAGTTGTGGAATGTTTCCTCTAGCTCTCTGGTTCAAGAGATTACCTCTTCAATCAATCCTACATGTCACATCCATGAAAGCTGACATTGCATTTGCTAGCTGACCAACTGAACCTCAGTCTCTGCACAAAAGCATGTTTATCTTAACTCTCAGGACCAGATGGGTGTGAAACATTACTTTGCAATATGTTGTGTAGGCTCACCAAGCCTACCTGCTTCAGTTTGGAAACACTGCCAACCACTCATGTCTGTCTACGTGGAATTTAACACACAGGACTGATTGAAGATGGTGTCTCTTCATCAAAGGCAAACATTTAAAGGGCCCATTTGGATCTTCTGGCTGTAGTAAGGAAAGTAGGGGGTTATTATTAGAAGGTGTTAGTTAACCTGTAAAACATAAGTACCATTAAAGTCACCATATTTTTGAAGAAAACAGAAGAAAGGAGGGGGAAAAAAACAGAACAAGTGCCCCTGTGCGGGATCAGTGAGTACCAGTTGGCCACCACCATCACCCAAAGGTGCGTACTCACAAAATTAAAGGCCGGTATTGGCATATGCCAAAACTCGGCTAACAAATTGCTGGGGATATCTGACTGCCCCCAGATACAGAGTTCCAATAGTGGACTTGATGTTTCAAGGCTGCTCCCTCCAAACACACTCCCCCCGAGTGGCTGTAAGCTCATATATGTAGGACATGTAACACAAAAACAAGGAGCGCCCCAATTGTGCAATACTGTAATATGAGTTAGATGATATAATAATAAATGTAAATGCACTCACATGTAAAGGTGGTCAGCAGACTGATATCAGACTGTCTGACATACGTGCCTGTGGGGAAAACACCTCCGTCCCCACTCGGATCACAGACAATCAGCTGCACAACGAAAAATCCAAAGACGACAGGCTGGGTCCAAGTAATCACATTTATTAAATATAACTCATGTAATAAACAATATGTATAATATTACATTATACTGTTACATATCCTACATATATGACCATATTTTTGAAACTTGGCTTGGCATTTCTGAAAGCAGACTCTTCAAAAAGGAAATAAATAAAAACACATTTAAATGAGAATTGGAGGAGAGTATCATTGCAATTTATTTTGAGTGTGTATACTGTGATGTCCCCAGGATAGAGCAGTGTCAGGATACTCCATAGAAGGAAGGGATAATAAAATGGAACAAAGGCAACAAAATTCCCAGTTGACACAAGACTACTTTTCATGGTAGATATATGGGAATGGTGGCAGTTGGTGAGCACATTTATCAAGATAAAAATTGGGAAACATGAGGCAAACAGCTCTAGATTTAGCACAGACAAAACTGCCCTTCAAAAATGGATGATCATAGAAAATTTTAACTGGCTCAAGGCATTAGGACAGCACACAGACAATAGGATATGGTCTTCTCAGAAATATTTAAGACAGACATCCTTAAATGTGTTTTAAAAAATGCATATAAGTATGTACTCTGTACTGTATTTTGTTTTTGAAATGGGAATCTCTAAGTTGTAAGGTTTTTCCGGCTGATTAAACCATGGCCACTCCCCCCTGCAGGCAGACGTATTACTGAATGTTCAAACCGTCACGAACTGATAGAGCCATTCCTATCACATGACCTGTAGGTGAACTGGCTGGACACAAAAGGGAACTGTTAATGTTAACTAAAACAGAAAGACAGTATCTTCAACTACAATAACTTTGAAGCGATGTGTCTTCCACCAGTGGGACTATACTCATTTTACTCAACAGGAAAATATCTAAAAATATGACCAAAGCAAAAAAAATTCAGAATTGCATAAATCTGTTTTTTAATAATATGGAAGCTGAAGTGAATGAAGTAAGATGCATGTGCTAAATAAGAGCGGACTATTTGGGGTGGGGAAAGGATGCACCTAGGCAAAAAGTGTGCCTTGAGCTCGTTCCCGGACTGACAGGCAGGAAACAGAGCAGACATCTTTCCATAGTGACGTCTGTGCGCCTGCACTGTCAGTGCCAGCCTGCTCTAGGAGGCGTTGCTAGAAGTCGTTTGGCTCCAAAAGGGACTGACAGCGCAGGCGTGTAGACTTCACTATGGAAAGATGTCTGAGCCGTATCCTGCCTGTCAGTCCGGGAACAGCGTACAATTCTCAAACACCAGGTAATATTTCTGGTGACTAGAGCTATTGAGCAGCTAGTCGCCAGATGGGTATTTATTTAGGACAAATTTATTCAGGGGCGGTGGTTCCACTTTAAATATGGGTTTTAACATATTGAATGCAAGAGAGAAGTCACACACACTGCAAACAGCTCTAGGTGAAACCTTGGTGGGAAAAGATTTGGAATCACTTCTACTTTGGAATAGTACAAAATGCATATGAGAAAACTAGCAATGTATTGGCATGCACAATGTGAGGTATGCAGACTGAAGGGAAGAAAGCTAAATTTGACTACCTATAAATCATTCAGGTCATTAAACATTCCATTATCAAGTCAAAAGACAAGCGGCCCCTCCAAAGTCGTACAGTTTCTGGGCATTATACTAGATGCAGAATCATTAAAAACCCGCATTCCCCTAGAGAAAATAAATAGAGTGAATACAATAATACAAGACAAACTAACCAAACCTTCCCTGTCAAAGTTAGACCTCCAAACCCTAATAGATTACCTTAGTTTTATTATGAAAGTCATACCCCAAGGACCTTCATTCATTTCCCACCTCCTCTCACTACTCCCTACCGCTAACCAACCAAGCTCTATAATTACCCTAGACCAACCAGCACTATCAGATCTCCGCATGTGGTCAAACTTCCTCAAACACTGGAATGGCCGGTCCATGTTTCCCCCTTCACCCACCCCATCCAGCCCAGCAGTATATTCAAATGCAACAATAGGTTTAGGTTTCTCAGCCATATGCGGCACCCAATGGTTGTCTGAACCATGGCCACAGGAAATAACAATTGCTACATCCACATAACCCTCTTACACACTTTTAGATATATACCTAATGGTGGCAGCAGCCACCCTCTGGGGATATTTCACTCTACAAACCTAGCCACCTGCAAGTTTATTAAAAAGGTAGATCCTCTGCATCCCAGATAATGCCATTGCTCAGAAGGCTTACATGGCTATCCCTGCTTAATAAATTCTCAATCCATAGTACCCTCTAAGCCAAGACAATCAGCCAGCTAACGCTCTCTCACTATTTAATTACAACAGTTCTTCAGCAAGTACCCAGCAGCAGACACACACCCGCAGCTCTGGAACCAATTTGCAGTCTTTTAGGACATTTTTGCTGTGTGAACTCTCATTCAATCGGCTCTAAAGATGAACGCTGATGCAATCAGAACATTCTAGTAAAAGGTTTTAGTATATACTTATTACTATAAATACAGGTATAGTTAAGATGGCTGTCCTCTAGCAAGAATTTAACTGGCTCCAATTACAGTGATCCTGAGATAGCTCCTTCACTGGCTTTAAGGTTATCTTTTAGAGTGCCTTTGATCCATAACACTGTGAGCCCGCCTGGCTACACAGGAATCAAAGTGGCATTCACCTAATACAAGTAAATTTAAAATACTAAGAAGTCATTAAAGTAGTCTGGAGGTGCTCACATTTGAATGCCTTTGAACCACAACACTGCATGTCTGGAAATGACGATTATGCAGGGATTAAAGTGGCATTCGTGGACCAAGGCACGCAAAGGGTTACTCACCAGTCTTCTGCCTTCAGGCTACCATCTTAGAGAGAAACCAGAGTCTCAAGAAATCCTGTTTTGAAGAAAAACTTGGCAGCAAGATTCTCTTCACAGGGCTAAATGGGTCCACAAAGCACCTGTGATCTGGTCAATGAACTCCAGAGAAGCCCAGTGATGGTAGCCTGCCTAATGGGGGATTATACAGCCCAAATCGAACAGGAAAATGATAGAAAGAAAAGAAAAGAGGATGGCCATGCTGTCCAGCTCCTAGCAGAACACATGAATTCTGGGAGTTAGTGGATGGAAGGAAGGGGAGTCTCCACTCCAAAGACCCTGTCTTTTGTGATGTGCCCTGCCTTCCAGAATGAGGGATTCAACCCCATGGTACCTGTGTTCCACATTGGACGTAAGGGAAATCTATCTTTTTTTTTTTTTAATTTCTATCTCACTTGCCTGTATTGGCTAGAACAAAGGGAGAAATTAAGAAAAGGTAGACAAAGCATTCCATTTGGGGACATAGACTTGCTACATTAAATGAGGGGTCACGTCACTTGTCTTTCCATACCTAGAACAGAGTGTACAACTATTTCTAGGAATAAAAAACACCACATCACTTCAAAATTACAAAAATGGTTCAACACCAACGGATTTCCTAATGTGCATAACCTACTGCCAGCCTAAAAGAAATGGTACACTACTGGTATGGGTTGACATACCATACTGGGTGTGTGGCTGCAAGTTGAACAAGGATGGGGAAACAAACAGTATATGTGAGATTATATGGCTACCAGTTGAAGAAGGAGTATAAGTGTTAATCTGTGTATAACCAGTGGAACAAGGCAGTTCAAACTGTATGTGGGGATCTGCAACTTACAGTTATGAATGGAAGTTGGATAGGGGTGGGGGAGGGGGGTTAAATGGTGTATGTGGGGATCTGTGACTAGAAGGGGCAGTGGAGCCTGGCTTGGGGGTCTAGTAGTGCATGTGAGGATCTTTATCAAAAAGCAGGCAGTGGAAACAGGTTAGGGATCAGACTATGTATGTATGGCTCTATGAATGCCAATGGAAACAAGCGGTGGGGGTGGGGGTGGCATCAGGCAGTGCATATGGTGTCCTATGACTACCAGTGGGCAGTTAAACAAGGCTGGGGGAGGGGCAAACAGTGTACATGGTGTACATGGTGGTTATGTGACCACCAGTGCACAGAGGAATCAGACTGAAGGTCAAATACTGTATGTTGAGGGTCTATGACTAGCAGTGGGTAGTGGAACAAGGGGGGAGTCACACAGCATGTGGGCATCTGTGACTTTCAGAGGGCAAGGAACCGACTGGAGAAGGACTTGGTGCGCATGGCACAGGAGTATCTACCAAACAGCAAAGCAACGCAGTATACACCACTGTAGCACATATGGGTCTTCTTTATTGATATTCAGACCTTGCCCCTCCCCCCAACCAAGCTATTGATCTCCTTGCCTATAGCCCTGGGAGACAGAGGCAACGAAGGTGAACAGTGTGGCTCCCCTGCTTCTACTCCTCTCCGAATTTCCTGGTAGGAGTGGGCAGGATTTGAGAAAGCCTCCATGTCATCGTCGATATAGCTGGTGTCACCGGTGATGTGGGAGGCTCTCCCTGATCCCGGGGTAGGAGCGTAAGCAGAGGAGCTATGTGCTCCTCAGCACTGCCTCTACTGATCTCTCAGCACTATCGTTGGGAAGCTCAATAGATGGAGGGGCATCAGGAGGGGTCCTGATGTCCCCCTAGCAAGATCCAATTAAATAATAAAAATATAACAGGGCACGGGGTATGGTTGAGTGTCCAGTCACTTGTGGGACACGGGCTTGGCCATGCGTATAAACATAGTGAAGCCTGTATCCCACACAGACTTGACACTCAGGGTATTAAAGGATTAATAGAAAGCAATAGAGTTTATTCTTTGATAAATACACTGAAGTTTTGCTCTAGATTTGCCACACTTTTGAATCTACAAACATGTCCCTTTTAGGAAGGTTCTGTGCTTAGCATAAATAAAATGCATAATAGTAAACTAGCTCAATTCTGGGCAAGCCAACTCCACCACAGAGAATAAATAAGCATTGGCAAAATTCCTATTCATTTAAATGGGGCATTTATTCCCTTGAATTCAAGAGAGATATGCAACACATCGTGTTTCAATGCATTGGAGGTCTTTCTAGTATTAAAGAGGTAAAAAAGCCCCATTAGGTCAATTGGACCTTTTCTTTGCCAACTATGGTACACAGTTTGCCCAAGAATTATTACTCAGTGTGCTTTTATACATAAAGCCCAATGTATTTTATACACAACAGACATTATCCAGTAACAAAGGGTCAGAACTTACATATTTACTACTTGTCTGGTATGGCACCAAACGGTCTCTACCAGCGCAATCAACCAATCTTCCAGCATCTTCCAAGAAACGATAATCTAAACAATAATGAAAAAAATAAATATGTGAAACTCCAAAGCACAATATGGAATACAGAGAATTCCATCCTGAAAAAAAATAAACTCACATTTGTAGCCATAAGTGTAAAGCACTTCATAAAGACAGAGAATTCCTACGAATTTGAAACATTTTACTATACTAGGGTCAGAAAACTAATGACCCCTATGAATTTTACAATTGTACCTTTGTTCAACAGATTCAGGGCGGATGAAAGATGTTACGTCCATGTAGGCTGACTTGATAGCTGCTGGAAGCTTCCCTCAAACTGAAGGATTTAACCCTTTGAGTGCCAGAGGGGTAGGGAACGCATGTGTTCCCTACCCCTCTGCAACTCAAATGGTTAAGGACCAGAGGGGTGCATAAGGCAATGTGTTGCCTATCACCCTGTTCCATATGGCTTTAAAGGGTTAAAACAACCATGTGCAGTAAGCAGAGTCTGTGTCCTGTAGTCCTTCTAGCAACCGTCACATGTCCCTGCATGGACATGATCTCAAGGAAAGACTGAAGGTATGAAAAGTGAACATACGATCTCTTGAACAAAGGCAAAAGTATAGGGGGCATTTGGATTTTTTGGCCATGGTAAGGCAAGTAGAGGATTGTTATTAATAAAAGGTGTTGATGTTTCTTTGAATGGCACATTGTTAAACTACAGAAACAGGGTTTCTTTCCTATTAAACAGATAACTTTGACTGTCCTTAATAACACTAAACTATTTTGTCCTACTAAAAAAACAAAAAATAATAAACAAAAAAAAATCCATGTATTGTGAATTGACTGTCAGACTACTAAGCTTTTTAAATAGCTCTGACAAAGAAAGGGTCAATTCATGCCAAGTCAACTCAGGCCAGAAACAGATCAACTGGTATGGCTCTGTGCCATCTTTGCACAGAAATGTGTGTTTTTGTTTTTTTTTTAAATAAAGAACTTTATTGAAGAGAATGCACTTACAGAGTATACACAAATACAGGAAAATCAGGCATACAAATGAGGTTTGGTATTTTTTTCTATATCTGAGGATTGATTGATTTTGTGTCTCCAATGGAGAATGCCTGAAGGAGGTATCAAAGCTTTAGCACTTAAGACAAAGTTTAATAATTTAGTTATGTAGGTTTGGAAAATAGTAAAGTGAAAAGAATAAGACATTTCTTTTAGAAAGATAAGAATCTGGAACAAATATCATGTGATGAGGGGTAATGTGCACAAGATATGAAACATAGATCATATAGCTTAAAGGGATAGTAATACTTCGTTTTATCTTTATTTTATTTTGTAGGCATTAAAAAAACATGAAGAACGATATAAGTCTTATCTCTCAAACCTTTATGGTTTAAGAGATAGTCACAAGCAAAGTATCCCCCCCCCCCCCCCGTTCAGCCAGATCAGAAGGGAGGTGCCCAGGAAGACTGCAGAGAAGGACAATCTTCAATTAAGATAAGGGAAAAAGCTGAAAAACTTGTCAAGGGGGGGGGAGGGCTTTCATTGTTTTCATATAAAGAAGAATGTCCCCTGCTGTTATCTATCTGGTCTTACAACCAGATTCACATTTGAGAAAATACGGCTTACATTAGGTAAAAGGGGCGGGAGGGGAAACTTTGCTT